>OX578274.1:41469398-42782562 GCA_951217065.1 Baccha elongata
ATTGTCTTGTTAGTATGAAATGAGATTCAAATAAAAAAAAAATAGAAATGCAAATTAATAAACCTACTTGCCATCGACCGCTGGAAAATATTCAACATCCAAGCCAAGTTCTCTGAATAAATTTTGCATTCTAAATCTGCGTTCTGGACGTCTTTCCAAATTAATCATATATATATGATCTAGTGTTAGTTTATGCCTGTAAAAAAGATACAATTTAAAAAAGAACCCAACACATTTAAAGAAATATTAAATTACTTATCTGGATATTGAATGTAACTGCTGAATATATCGTCTACCAACACATCGCCTATTGGATGATCCACAATTATAGTTGTTTTAGTGTTCAATAACTGCATTTGATCACGTTGAATTGATTCATTGCTGTCCAATGGTTCCAAAATGTAACCAAATGATTTCTCATTGCTTACGAACATAGGAACTGCCGAGCAATTTGCCGATACAGCAAAAATGATGATGTCATCTAGAGGACCATTGTACAGACGACAAGTGGGATCTAGAAGATTATTTGTTTGCTTTGTAATCAAGTTAGATCGGTCAAAAGTAAGCAAATCAGTAGATGGATGGTTGAGATGAATTAACACAGCACTGTGCACCATTGGCACTTGGAAATGGCCAGTCTTTCCACTGTTGTAGATTTCTTTGTATTCATCAGTACGCTGATAGTAGTAATCACTCGTCATGCCACACCAGAAATTCGAATAAAGCCCTCCTGACATAAGCATTGGGGCCACAATTGGCAAACGTAACGACACCAAATGCGTTAGTGTATCTGGATGAGTTAGAATAGCATCGGCATCAAGTAGCTATCGCGATGATTTGAACGAAAATGTTATTTTTAGATTATTCCAAAAATTTAAGATAACACTTACAAACAAATAATCTGCCCATATTTCTTTGCCCTTTCTAAGTGCTTCCTCTTTTAAAGCAATCAAATGATTAAACCTTGCCACAGGCCAATCCATTGGTGAACTTTCATTCTGATGACTTTTAGGTGTTTTTGCGAATGTAAAATCAACGTTATGATATTGATCTTTAAACTTTTTTAACCAGACTTCAATTACTTCGATACTCTTATCCTCATTGTGGTCAGAACGAAACCTTAATTAAGGTAAATATTGTTATAAAATAAAATACATAACTGAATTTCTTCACTTACCAGAGCGCAATACGATCTTTGGGATAAGATAAATTCTGTAAGTAGGTCAAAAAATACGGCAGAGTATGTTCTTTGTTGCGGATAAGTGTTGCAATTAAAATTGTTGGGTATTTTTCCGATGCCGGTGCATTGCCATCAGCAAAACTTGATGCAACAATTAACTTGAACACCGACAAAAATAGAATCACGGGTAGATTCATATTCATTAAATTAAAAGTTTTCTTAAACTACACAATTAGTTGAAAGTACATTGGAAATCGCACGTTGTCAATAGATAGTTCCACCGGGCCCCGATGTTGGCTGAATCCTATGTAAGAAGTTCTGAATGGAGAATCTTCTTTTTATTTCTTTAAAAAAGTTGATAAATGACATTTCTTATCATAAAAACATGGAGAGAGAGAGATGGAGCATAGTATTTCCAGCATATGGATTGTTCCATCATGGGAAAAACTTATTGGAATGGATATGGAAACATATTAATTTTGCCTCAAACTGTATTCCTGGAATCTTACGATATAAAAAATGTTAAGGGGGGTCTACAATGGTGCTTACCAGTAGCACCAAAAAACATTTAAAACCATTTTAGTTAAAGGAGTGATAAAATTTAACTTTACAACGGGTAATTAAAAAACCCTTAAATAAGCTGAACGCTTTAGGGGGTTATATAACTCCCAAATAGGTTAATGACATGGACATGTGACAAGTAAATAAATATTTAAGGCGATGCAATTTTGAGAACAGAAAAAACGGTTTTAATGTCAATTTTGAAATATTTACATTGCCATATGTTAAGGCTTATGATGGGTCTTATTTACCCGAGTCATGTAGACCACGAATTGAGATTAACATACCTAATTTTAGGTTTAAAAAGTAAATAGTAAGTGCAATGCAATTTAACGAAAAAGATGCATGAATTCACTTGTTTAACTCTGCACTCGGTTTTCTGTTACTATTATTAGGCGTGTTTTATATTGGTAAGTGTTTAGTCACTTTAGCAAAATTTTGTATGGGATACGAAAAGTGGCGATAAATTGGTCAGTAATTAAAGTGAACATAAAAGTGAAGATAAAATCTTGGAATGACTGGAAATTTTCGGCGCGAAATATAATGTCAATAAATTTTTTGCTTAAAGGTTGGTGGCACCTACGACAGCTTAAGACATGGACTCCATATACAATGATTATTAATAGTTGTGTTAATTGTGTTTTCCTTTAGGGCCGCGTTTTGCGGAAGAAGTAAGAAGTTTTCAATCCACGAAATTTGCAAAAAAGTGTTGATGATTTTGAACTTTTTGCTTAAAAACAAAAAAAAAATTGGTTACATCAGATCTTTAAATAAAATTATATAATTTGGTAATATTCAAGCTAAGTAATGATTATTTAAAGGCGTGTTTTATTGGCAAGTGTATAGTCATACTTAAGCAAAAATTTGTATGGGATACGATAAGTGGCGATAATTAGGTCAGTAATTACAGTGAACATAAAAGTGAAGATAAAATCGTGGAAAGCCTGGAAAGTTATGGCGCGAAATGGGATATCAAACATTTTTTTTAAATGTTGGCAGCAGGACCTATGATCGACAATTAATAACTATTTTGATTAATACTGTTTGCTTTATTATTTAATTAAATATATAAATATGTTGAATATACCTATTAATCTGCCATCTGACTTTTGTTTCACACGATGGACCACCTTGATCCAAGAAATGTAAAACTGCCGACGAGAAGAATCAAATGCTGAGTGGATTTGCATCTGGCCACGAAGTCTAAGGGCCGATCTTTTCAGCTCAGGTTAAATCTCTGGTTTGGTCACCATAAATATTTCCTAACCAGTGATTTTGAAAGTTGGTTAACCACAGTTCGTCTTTTCACCATTTTATCTACTTTGGTTACAAAACCAAATATCGTTCCAGTTTTCCAGGGGTCCAGATGTGAAGCGGAATGTCTGGTTAAGTTTGTTTATATTTTTCGGAATGTGAGAGAAAGAGACCGAAGATTTGGCAATAAATTGATAACAGCCTGTCTCATTTCAATGTACATGGATAAACAAATTGAATTATTTACGAAAAAGGGAGAACAAAAATATAAACACAAAATATAGGGGTGGAATTCTTTAAGATGGCAAATTATCATTTTCCTTAATTTTATATTCTTTTCGATTGGCAGTGAAAATCAATTATCTAGTAAATTATTTATAATTCAACACAAATGTGGAAAAAATAATCGCTAACCATAGAATTTTTGTGTTTAACCAAGCAAAATTGACTGGTTAACGAAATCTCTGTTAACCGTAGATTCTATGGTTAAAATTTTACTGAAAAGACCAAATCTCTGTTAACCGACTGGAATAATGACACTAACCAAGGAAAATCAGCTGGTTAACGTAGTCTATGGTAACCGTAGATTCTCTGGTTAAATTTTGGTTGAAAAGACAGAATCTGTGGTTACCAGCTGAAATAAACATTGATTAAATTTAACCAGAGCTGAAAAGACTGGCCCTAAGGGCCAATCTTTTCAGCTCTGGTTAAATCTTTGGTTTGTTCACCATAGAATTTTCTTAACCAGTTGTTTCGAAAGTCGGTTAACCACAGTTTGTCTTTTCACCATTTTATCTACTTTGGTTACCAAACCAGAGATATTTCCAGTTTTCCAGTGGTCCAGTATTGAAACGGAATGTCTGGTTATGTTTGTTTATACTTTTTTGAATGCGAGAGAAATAGATCGAAGATCTTGTCAATAATTGATAACAGCCTGTCTCGTTTCGATGTACATGGATAAACTGAATTGATTCATTTACGAACAAAGGAAAACACAAATATTTACATAAAATATAGGGGTGTAATTTATTAAGATGGTAGATCATCATTTTTTTTAATTTTATTCTTTACGATTAGTAATAATGACCAATAAGTATCTAATATATTATTTATCATTCAACACAAATGTGAAAAAAATAATCGCTTACCATAGAATTTCTGTGGTTAACCAAGCAAAATTGACTGGTTAACGAAATCTCTGTTAACCATAGATTCTCTGGTTAAAATGACACTAACCACGGAAAATTAGCTGGTTAACGTAATCTATGGTAACCATAGATTCTCTGGTTAAGATTTTGTTGAAAAGACAGAATCTATGGTTACCAGCTGAAATAATCAGTGATTAAACCTAACCAGAGCTGAAAAGACTGGCCCTAAGACAGCTCCAAACATTGCAGCATATTTGTCACCATCAGATAAAAACTTTCAATATAAATATCTACCTATGTACATCGGGAAAAAATAATAGTTTTCTGTTTCTTGTCTGTAACCAGTAAAGACGAATAAATCAATCTTTATCGTTTTCTCTTTCAAAACAAAAATATTTCTTTTATCTTTAATGTAAAATTAATTAATTAATTTTTTGCACTCAACTTAGCCTTTATGCAAATTTATTTTATACAAAATTATTGATAGTGCCATTTGTTTTGCGTTCTTCTATAGATATATTTCTACGGCACGTTCGGATTCTTTCATTCGCTTCGCATCTACAAATTTCTTCATGTGATTCTCATAGCGATTAGGTTCCTTCTTTTGAACATCTTTAAACAAAATATAAATATCAGATTAAGGGCCAGTCTTTTCAGCTCTGGTTAGGTTTAATCACTGATTATTTCAGCTGGTAACCATAGATTCTGTCTTTTCAACAAAATCTTAACCAGAGAATCTATGGTTACCATAGATTACGTTAACCAGCTAATTTTCCGTGGTTAGTGTCATTATTCCAGTTGGTTAACAGAGATTTGGTCTTTTCAGCAAAATTTTAACCAGAGAATCTATGGTTAACAGAGATTTCGTTAACCAGTCAATTTTGCTTGGTTAATCACAGAAATTCTATGGTTAGCGATTATTTTTTTCACATTTGTGTTGAATGATAAATAATATATTAGATAGATATTGGTCATTATTACTAATCGTAAAGAATAAAATTAAAAAAAAAATGATGATCTACCATCTTAATAAATTACACCCCTATATTTTATGTAAATATTTTTGTTTTCCTTTGTTCGTAAATGAATCAATTCAGTTTATCCATGTACATCGAAACGAGACAGGCTGTTATCAATTATTGACAAGATCTTCGATCTCTTTCTCTCGCATTCAAAAAAGTATAAACAAACATAACCAGACATTCCGTTTCACAACTGGGCCACTGGAAAACTGGAACTATCTCTGGTTTGGTAACCAAAGTAGATATAATGGTGAAAAGACGAACTGTGGTTAACTGACATTCGAAACAACTGGTTAAGAAAATTCTATGGTGAACAAACCAAAGATTCAACCAGAGCTGAAAAGATTGGCCCTAACATGCATAAAGCCAAACAAAAAAAAGTACCGGATTAACTTCACCTCGCACAGTTGATCGCATTACATAATCCTTATTTAAGTTCATTTGGGACTCGTGCTCTAGCAACACAACCCTTATCACCAGGACGAGGGTACTATCGTCTTTGGAATAAAAAGCCCAATTCACAATACGATTTTTACTTTTTTCCGAAACTCCTCTGCATCTGAAATGAATGGAAGAGCTTTGTTGGGTAGCGGTGCCAATCAATCTAAATTATGTTCGCAATATATGAAGGATAAATTTTATATTAATTAAATTATAAATTTTATTCTTACATTTTTTGTTTACATTTTTTCAGATTTCCACTTGTCACTACTTGACAGCATTTGAAATTTATGTATGGACTCTGCCCTTTTCCATATACAATAATTAATGGATGTGTTCGTTATGTTCACCAGTAGGACAAGTTATGCGGAAAAACTAAGAAGCTTTCAACCAACGAAGGTTGCAAAAAAGTGTTGATGATTCTGAACTTTTCGCTTAAAAACTAATCAAAATAGTTTGAAGGATACTTTTTTATTAAAATTATTAATTTGGAATTAAATTTGGTAATATTCCAGCTACATAATGATTATTTATCCGTTTTTTTTTTGTTTGGGGTGGAAGGTGGTGTACGAGTTGACCACCTCCGCAAATACAAACAACCATACTTTGCAGACACATCCGGAAAATTATTTGAAACTTCGGCTTGGCATATAGTCAAGAATACCAACTTTGAAATAAAATAAAAAAGTGGATACAAAAGTGAACCTACAGCCCCGATTAAATTCTTCAACTTTAAAAGTGAATATAGCGTTTTATTGGTTCTTTCCAGTGCTGACTAACTAAAAATTACCAACAAAACACGACTATTATAACTAATCCAAAGTTCACCACACACGATCAAGCCATTAGACCAAAACTTTCAACTTTCCGAAAATCCTACAGAGCCTGCCGAGTCAATTTAATTTATCAATCCACTAAAAAGACAACATTTTTATTAAAGACGCATAATTTGTTTGTTGCTTTATTCGGATCGATTTCTATTATTATTTATTACCACCATTTAATTTATATGATTGAAGTTCCGACTTAAAATTTTTATTTTACATTTTAAAAATAATTAAAATATTACCAAAAAAAATTATTCAATTTGTTAAATCAATTTTTTAAATAATCATTAGTTGGCTCATACTTGAAAAAATCAATATTGATATCGCTAGTACTACTTGGTCTCACTGTTTCAGCTATTCTCTCTAACTCACTCCAGTTGCGATTAGGATCATGCATTCTTTTAAGTGAATTCGAAACACTTTCATCTAAAAATTGATCTACATCATTGTTAGGTCCTAACATCATAAAGCGATTATCGTCATTGATATTAATCCCATTAACTTCTGTACTTGATCTAAAAACTTCAGAAAATTCTCCATTTCTCTCACCGATTCGACATAAACTACATCTGTTCTGCTCAAGCTTTTTTCTTATATTTTGTAAATCTATTCGTTCCTGAGACAGGTTGAGACGTTCATGAGATAGACGTGATTCCTTTTCACTAAGCTCTCGCATTTTTTGCTGAAGGAATGTAGCTTTTTCATTAAAACTTTGCTCAGCCAACCTAGCTTTTTGTATTGCTTCGTTTGCTTTGCGTTCGTTGGCACGGACTTGTAAGACATTTTGTTCAAGATCTTCTTCTTTGAACCGAATTGTATTCTCTTTGTCAATAAGTGATCTTTTTTGAGTTTCTAATTGTCTTTGAAGTTTAAAAAATCGTTCTCTTTCTAATTCAGCTTGCCGTGTAACATCTTGTGCTACTTTTAGTGATGCATCAACTTCCTGTCTGGATTGTTCAATATCATTGTTGGATTGAAGTTTCCTTGCCGTTTCAATTTTGGCTTTTTCGACATTAAGTTGAGTTCGCTCTTCATTAATTTTTTCCATTTGCCTTTGTATTTCTCTAAGCTGGTTCTCTTTTAAATCCTCAATTCTTTTCTCATCTCTGGCAATTTGTTCTCTGCTCAAAGATTTTTCTTTTTCGAAAGTCAACTTTTCGGCTTCCAGAGATGCCAACTTCTGACGCATGATCCAATTTTCTTCAGAGGAGTCTTTTGAAAGTCTTGAAAGCTGAGTTTCTAAAGTTGTCACAAGGTCCATGAGCCGGGACTTTTCCTCTTCGCTTGATTTTTCCATTAATTGAATTTTTCTTTCAGAGATTTCTAACTTCCTTTCCCGGGAGTCTAGACCCATTTCCCTTTCCCGGTGAATGATATCTATCTTACGTTCCATTTCAGCCCTAAGTGATTGAAGATCACCAGTAACAGATTCCAAATTAGTTGAAGCCGTTCGAAGAGTCTCCAAGTAAGAACCATTTTCTTGGACAGCGGCAAACTCAAGAAGCTTAGACTGCCTTATATTGTCTATCATTCTTCTATGGTCATCTTTAATTCCATCAAGGTCTTCTTCATGGGCTGTTTTAAGTCTTCGAATCTCCTCTTCATGAGTTTTCCTCAAATTATTTATAAACTCTTCCAGATTGGATTGCAATTCTAGTTTATCATCATTGATAGTTTTAAGTTTACCAATGTAAAACACATGTAACGCATCATTTTCATTTTTCAGTCGTGTCTCCACTGATGCAAGGTGATCTTCTAGAACTTCAATTTGTTTTCTGTAAAAATTAATAAAAGTTTTGCATGAGAAATTTATTTTATATTTACATATTTACCTAAAAGATTTTTCTATTATTTCGATCTCTTTTTCATAGTTTGCATTTATTGTTGACACTAAATCCTCCAGACGCAGTTTTTCCAGCTCTAAACGCTTAACGTCTGCTTGTAATTCAACTAACAATACTGGTGTCGCTTGAGAGTCAGGATTGTTTTCTTTTATTGGATATGAATCATTAGGTGGCTGACTCATTAAAAGTTGGATGTGAGTATTGATACGATCTTGTTGGGATTGTATGCTTCGTTCGAGTTGAGTTTGCCTCGAAAGCTGCTTTTGCAACAACTCATTAAATTGTGACTCTTGTCGGGATAGTAGTTCATGCTGTCGTCTTTGCATTTCTATTAAAGCAGATTCCTGGTTTTTCATTTGATTAGCAAGAGTTAACTGAGCTACCTGTTGATCAACAATTCGGACCATATTTTCTGCCCCTTTATTTGAGGTTTCTATCATATGAGAAAGAGGAGTGTCCATTGAAGCTACAGGCTCTATATCAGGAACTGTTAATATCTCAGTATCAATTTCTTCGTTAATTTTTAAAACTTCAACTTTAGTTAAATTCTCTGGAGTTCTTGCGAATTCCACTTTAACTGGTTCTTCTTCAGATTCATTACTTAATCCAAGCCAGTCAGCAGTAGATGCTTTCTTTCGAGATTTTGGAGTTGGGAAACGCAAATAATCAGTCTCTTTTGAGGAAGAAAATAAATCTAATGGATTATTTTTAGCTGGTGACGCTGTAGACGATCTCCTGCCGGTTGAAGTTTTTGGACGAACTTGTCCAAGGACTCCTGAATTATCAGTGGTTTCAGTCGATTGACGAGATATGGTACCTCTGGTTGACATACCATCATCCCTTCGGAGAGTCTGCTCATCAATTTTTGATGAAAGAGACGTCGTGTTTGTCCTTTTGGAGTCTGTAGGATTCAAAATATCATCAAAAAGATTCGATTTCGTTGATACAGTGGTTTTTGGATTTTTCGGATCAAAACCAAGATCTGACAGAATGTCAATATTTTCGTCGGTTCTGGTTTTTAATTTAGGAGTACTTGTTGCTATTGGTTTCTCTTCCTTTTTTCCGGCCGTTCCCATCAGGGTGGTTCTTATCGGGGGCACTTTAAATTGTGTTTCTGATTCTTCCTTGATCCCAAACAAATCCTCCATTTTACCCTTTCCTCCTGTAGTTCTTGTAGCGGTTGTGGATGATTTATTAATAATTTTCTTTCTCCCCGGTTGGCTATCGAAAAAACTATCATTATCATTGCTATTATCACTTAATAAATCACCTAATGGATCATCTAAATTAAAATTCATTTCTTTTTATTAATAAATTATCAATTTGAAAGTGAAAAAACGTGAAAAACTAAACAAAATTTACGTTGATATGATTTTTTTCTTTTGTTTACCAACAACGGTAACCATAGCAAAATAATATCGTAATCGATAATTTACCATTTTCGGTTTCTACGATATCAACTCACTGGAAGAGTTCCAGTTGTCACAACCAGCTGTTTTATAAAATTAACCTCAAAATAGCAAAATAGATTTGTTTTGTAATTTTCAATAGTTTGTGCAATTTTTATTTATAATTAATTTATATAAAACAATCTATGTTTATATATATATTCAATTTATATTAATAAAATTAAGAATAATGCTTAAATTGGCTGTATGCTTACGTCAGAAAGTATGTAATTCATTTATAAATTTACAAAAAGCAAGAACGAACCTTTTGTCGGTTCGGGAGAAATCTACGAGCGGTTCGGCACAGAATTCTATTAAATCAACTTTGTATTATGTGACAGCTGGTGGAGTACTTGTAGTAGGATTTAGCTATGCTGCAGTGCCACTTTATAGTATGTTTTGCCAGGTAAGTTCTGATTTTATGCTAACAATTTTGTTATGTTTCTATTTGTGTGGCTGTTTTTTCTTTCATGGTTACTGTTCCTAGTCCTACTTTCTACATACCAAGTTGTCATGTATGTTCGTTGTATCTCTTTAAAGTGTCTTAGATATACCTACTAGATAACTTTCGGTACTAGATATACTGTAGAATCTTTGTCAATAAATTAATATGTTGACTGTTGAGTTAAGAACCTATTTTATTGACAACGTTGCTTGGTTTAAAAATAGTTCTCGTCACATCGTTGAGTGCTTAGCTTATGCTCCCTCAATTGGGTGTCAGCAAATGAGCAAAAGAAAAAATATAAAATATAAAAGTCTTAAGAAGACTGCATTGGTGGTCTAGGATTCTGCATATCCTCCTCGTGAAGATAGGTACATGAAACATGTTCGGTCACCAACCATACATAGACTGCAACGAATTTTTTACATTAAGCGAAATAAGTTGGTACTTGGAACTCCATATGTAAAGTATACTTACGGAACAAAAAAAACTATGGTAGATAAACGATGAAGGAAGGCACAGAGAGAAAAAAAAACAAGAAAAAGAAAAACTTTTAACCAGACGATACGCTCTCTGTATTCTAGAAAAAGATGAGAGACATTAGGCCTAGATAGCACACGATTCTAATGTCTAAACTTAACACTGGTGAGCAAATGATTAATAAGTAGATGATACGTTAATCTGCGATAGTTGCCGTTCAATCGAGCTGATATTAGGTTAGGTTATTAGGCTGGCAGTTGATCTTGTTCCGTCCACACTAGCATATCTGTATATGCGTTGTGATACCCTGAAGATTATGATTCCCAGAAATCGCTTTTATTGCCGCTTGGTTGTCAATATTCTTACTTTTGGTTATTACCAGATTCTAAGCTTAAAAGACGCTGTTATAATCAGAAATTCTGAATAAGCAGGCTAATGCAAGGATTACTGAAAATAATCCTTCACTAACACCAATATTCAACACCGTCTCTAAAGATGGCTCTTTTAAAAATCGTATGGTAGTTGGTCATCTTGGCAACTTTCCTTATTGGAAAGGATCTCCAGGTTTGAAATAATTTAGAAATTGTTGCCGTATACCATATTCTGTAGGATCTCTTCATGATTATGGATATTTCAAGTCAAACAATGGTAAAATGACCCGCAAGAGTCACCGAAAAGGTCCCAATCAAAGAAGTCGTTTAATGAGAATCTCAATTGAATTTTCATAGATTAATTAAATTTTGTTCATAATAAATTGATACCAACATCTAAAAATTTACTTTTTATTAATATTTACGGTATTTTTGTCAGGCTTATAATTACGGTGGAACAACAGCAGTCGGCCACGATGCAGAAAAAGTAGAAAATATGGAAAAAATTACCGATCGAGTGATAAAAATTCGCTTCAATGCTGATATTGGTGCGTCAATGAGATGGAATTTTAAACCGCAGCAAACTGAAATTAAAGTTGCACCCGGCGAAACAGCTTTAGCTTTCTATACAGCAAAAAATCCGACGGATCAGCCAGTAATTGGAATTAGTACATATAATGTGGTTCCTTTTGAAGCGGGTGCATATTTTAATAAAATTCAATGCTTTTGTTTTGAAGAACAACAATTAAATCCACATGAAGAGGTTTGTTTTAAAAATCTTATTTATTTTTTAAAATTAATAAATAATTTCTTTTTTTTAGGTGGATATGCCGGTGTTCTTTTATATTGATCCAGATTATGTTAAAGATCCAAAAATGGAATATATAGATACGATAACGCTGTCTTATACTTTCTTTGAAGCGAAGCAGGGTTTAAACTTTTCCGTTCCGACTTATGCTAAGCCACACTAATATGCATGCGCACCTGTCAACCTTCTAGTGTACTGATAGTTGTTTTAATTTTTAAAATCAAATACCACCTGTAAATAAAATAGTTATTTTCAAAAAAAGAGCTGCACTGTCGGGATTTTTTGTATTTGCTTTAGGAAAAAGAAACACTTCAAATTTGGATGTTTTACATACTTCTGTTTCTTTTCGAATTTTAAATTGCTTACACATTACAAAACAACTGTACATTATGTGTTAGATCTTACATAAAGTGTACAATTAGTTTAGTTTTGAAGCAAAGTAAACGTTATGTACTGTAACAAACTGTACATTTTGACGATATGTGTTTGAAAATTAAAGCTGTGCACCTTATATGAAAAGATCAAAAGTCAAAAGTATAATTAGAAATATTACAAAAATGTAAGATTTGTGTAAATATGTGGGCATTACAAATTAAATAAACGAAGAGGATGCAAAATAAAATGAGTTTCAAAAACAAATACAATAAATTAGTTTTTTTTATTACGACAATTCTTATAACCTATAATAAATATGATGGTGGGCTCATCAGCTAGATGACATCAAACCCAATCTAGTACGCAATAATTGTCGATGATTACCGACTGCTTTATAAAATTTACAGAGAAAACTCCCTGTGAATTATATTATTCTAAAGAACTTTGATTAAAGTTAGACATTAGAAATTATGATGTTATGCTCGTGGCCAAGCGAAGTTATAAGAATGAACAAATAAAAACAATAAAAAGACTAAAAATAGTCGAATTAAAATTTATTTAGTGGAGTATTTATGAATGAAATTCAATATTAAAGGTTTTGTGGCCTTTACTCCAAAAGCATTGCGTTTCGCCCTAGTTTGATGGTGGGCTCATCAGCTAGATGACATCAAACCCAATCTAGTACGCAATAATTGTCGATGATTACCGACTGCTTTATAAAATTTACAGAGAAAACTCCCTGTGAATTATATTATTCTAAAGAACTTTGATTAAAGTTAGACATTAGAAATTATGATGTTATGCTCGTGGCCAAGCGAAGTTATAAGAATGAACAAATAAAAACAATAAAAAGACTAAAAATAGTCGAATTAAAATTTATTTAGTGGAGTATTTATGAATGAAATTCAATATTAAAGGTTTTGTGGCCTTTACTCCAAAAGCATTGCGTTTCGCCCTAGTTTGATGGTGGGCTCATCAGCTAGATGACATCAAACCCAATCTAGTACGCAATAATTGTCGATGATTACCGACTGCTTTATAAAATTTACAGAGAAAACTCCCTGTGAATTATATTATTCTAAAGAACTTTGATTAAAGTTAGACATTAGAAATTATGATGTTATGCTCGTGGCCAAGCGAAGTTATAAGAATGAACAAATAAAAACAATAAAAAGACTAAAAATAGTCGAATTAAAATTTATTTAGTGGAGTATTTATGAATGAAATTCAATATTAAAGGTTTTGTGGCCTTTACTCCAAAAGCATTGCGTTTCGCCCTAGTTTGATGGTGGGCTCATCAGCTAGATGACATCAAACCCAATCTAGTACGCAATAATTGTCGATGATTACCGACTGCTTTATAAAATTTACAGAGAAAACTCCCTGTGAATTATATTATTCTAAAGAACTTTGATTAAAGTTAGACATTAGAAATTATGATGTTATGCTCGTGGCCAAGCGAAGTTATAAGAATGAACAAATAAAAACAATAAAAAGACTAAAAATAGTCGAATTAAAATTTATTTAGTGGAGTATTTATGAATGAAATTCAATATTAAAGGTTTTGTGGCCTTTACTCCAAAAGCATTGCGTTTCGCCCTAGTTTGATGGTGGGCTCATCAGCTAGATGACATCAAACCCAATCTAGTACGCAATAATTGTCGATGATTACCGACTGCTTTATAAAATTTACAGAGAAAACTCCCTGTGAATTATATTATTCTAAAGAACTTTGATTAAAGTTAGACATTAGAAATTATGATGTTATGCTCGTGGCCAAGCGAAGTTATAAGAATGAACAAATAAAAACAATAAAAAGACTAAAAATAGTCGAATTAAAATTTATTTAGTGGAGTATTTATGAATGAAATTCAATATTAAAGGTTTTGTGGCCTTTACTCCAAAAGCATTGCGTTTCGCCCTAGTTTGATGGTGGGCTCATCAGCTAGATGACATCAAACCCAATCTAGTACGCAATAATTGTCGATGATTACCGACTGCTTTATAAAATTTACAGAGAAAACTCCCTGTGAATTATATTATTCTAAAGAACTTTGATTAAAGTTAGACATTAGAAATTATGATGTTATGCTCGTGGCCAAGCGAAGTTATAAGAATGAACAAATAAAAACAATAAAAAGACTAAAAATAGTCGAATTAAAATTTATTTAGTGGAGTATTTATGAATGAAATTCAATATTAAAGGTTTTGTGGCCTTTACTCCAAAAGCATTGCGTTTCGCCCTAGTTTGATGGTGGGCTCATCAGCTAGATGACATCAAACCCAATCTAGTACGCAATAATTGTCGATGATTACCGACTGCTTTATAAAATTTACAGAGAAAACTCCCTGTGAATTATATTATTCTAAAGAACTTTGATTAAAGTTAGACATTAGAAATTATGATGTTATGCTCGTGGCCAAGCGAAGTTATAAGAATGAACAAATAAAAACAATAAAAAGACTAAAAATAGTCGAATTAAAATTTATTTAGTGGAGTATTTATGAATGAAATTCAATATTAAAGGTTTTGTGGCCTTTACTCCAAAAGCATTGCGTTTCGCCCTAGTTTGATGGTGGGCTCATCAGCTAGACGACAATTATTGCGTACTAGATTGGGTTTGATGTCATCTAGCTGATGAGCCCACCATCAAACTAGGGCGAAACGCAATGCTTTTGGAGTAAAGGCCACAAAACCTTTAATATTGAATTTCATTCATAAATACTCCACTAAATAAATTTTAATTCGACTATTTTTAGTCTTTTTATTGTTTTTATTTGTTCATTCTTATAACTTCGCTTGGCCACGAGCATAACATCATAATTTCTAATGTCTAACTTTAATCAAAGTTCTTTAGAATAATATAATTCACAGGGAGTTTTCTCTGTAAATTTTATAAAGCAGTCGGTAATCATCGACAATTATTGCGTACTAGATTGGGTTTGATGTCATCTAGCTGATGAGCCCACCATCAAACTAGGGCGAAACGCAATGCTTTTGGAGTAAAGGCCACAAAACCTTTAATATTGAATTTCATTCATAAATACTCCACTAAATAAATTTTAATTCGACTATTTTTAGTCTTTTTATTGTTTTTATTTGTTCATTCTTATAACTTCGCTTGGCCACGAGCATAACATCATAATTTCTAATGTCTAACTTTAATCAAAGTTCTTTAGAATAATATAATTCACAGGGAGTTTTCTCTGTAAATTTTATAAAGCAGTCGGTAATCATCGACAATTATTGCGTACTAGATTGGGTTTGATGTCATCTAGCTGATGAGCCCACCATCAAACTAGGGCGAAACGCAATGCTTTTGGAGTAAAGGCCACAAAACCTTTAATATTGAATTTCATTCATAAATACTCCACTAAATAAATTTTAATTCGACTATTTTTAGTCTTTTTATTGTTTTTATTTGTTCATTCTTATAACTTCGCTTGGCCACGAGCATAACATCATAATTTCTAATGTCTAACTTTAATCAAAGTTCTTTAGAATAATATAATTCACAGGGAGTTTTCTCTGTAAATTTTATAAAGCAGTCGGTAATCATCGACAATTATTGCGTACTAGATTGGGTTTGATGTCATCTAGCTGATGAGCCCACCATCAAACTAGGGCGAAACGCAATGCTTTTGGAGTAAAGGCCACAAAACCTTTAATATTGAATTTCATTCATAAATACTCCACTAAATAAATTTTAATTCGACTATTTTTAGTCTTTTTATTGTTTTTATTTGTTCATTCTTATAACTTCGCTTGGCCACGAGCATAACATCATAATTTCTAATGTCTAACTTTAATCAAAGTTCTTTAGAATAATATAATTCACAGGGAGTTTTCTCTGTAAATTTTATAAAGCAGTCGGTAATCATCGACAATTATTGCGTACTAGATTGGGTTTGATGTCATCTAGCTGATGAGCCCACCATCAAACTAGGGCGAAACGCAATGCTTTTGGAGTAAAGGCCACAAAACCTTTAATATTGAATTTCATTCATAAATACTCCACTAAATAAATTTTAATTCGACTATTTTTAGTCTTTTTATTGTTTTTATTTGTTCATTCTTATAACTTCGCTTGGCCACGAGCATAACATCATAATTTCTAATGTCTAACTTTAATCAAAGTTCTTTAGAATAATATAATTCACAGGGAGTTTTCTCTGTAAATTTTATAAAGCAGTCGGTAATCATCGACAATTATTGCGTACTAGATTGGGTTTGATGTCATCTAGCTGATGAGCCCACCATCAAACTAGGGCGAAACGCAATGCTTTTGGAGTAAAGGCCACAAAACCTTTAATATTGAATTTCATTCATAAATACTCCACTAAATAAATTTTAATTCGACTATTTTTAGTCTTTTTATTGTTTTTATTTGTTCATTCTTATAATAAATATGTTTAAGTGTAAGATGTTAAAATTTATATCGGACGCCAACATGTCCACTATTGTCGTTGTATTTAAAATTTCTAGAAGCCCCTGCATAAACATCCATATTTTTTCCAACAGGATGGTTGTAATTTAGGCTTGCACTTGAACCGTGTCTTGAATGATGTTCTCCTCGTGCTTCAAATGATCTCTGTGGCACAGGTGAACGAATACTTCTTGTTAGTATTTCATCCTCTTCAAGTGCGGGTTCATACTGGAATATACAAAATATATATGTATGTAGGTAAATAAAAAATTAATCCTTAACTTCTTTTGAACTTACAATTTCAAATATTGTTTTTGAATCGTCATATTGTTTATTTTTTGGAATAACAAAACTCAAAGCTGCCACAATTAATCCACAGAAAATAAAAATCTTAATTGCTGCCATTTTAGTGATCTGGACTCTAGAGGTATCTATTAAGACTGTGTGTCTTTTAGATTAAGTAAGATGCTTTTCTTTTATACAAAGTGTCTGAGACTTAAGAAAGAAAGCAAGCGAAAAATCCCCGCTGATAATAATAAGAAGCATGTCATCTATGTTATCATTATCACATAACTATATTTATATACATATTTAAGACTGATTTATGAAAGTGAATCCCCGTTGAAAATAAATATGTATTATGATTATATATTTAAATTTATAAGATTTATGTGTGGTGTTCGATGTTAAATACATATTATCAGCTATCAATATTTTTACTTGCGATTATACCTAGGTTAGGTACTATTATAAGTCAAGCCTTGAAAGTTGAAAGTAGGTCCAGCCATTCTGACTATTTTTCTTAATGTCTGTCTGTCCCTTACAGGCTAAACGAGTGAAAAACTGCAAAAAATCGGCACTTTTTCCCTTATTTTGACTATCACTTTTTTCTGGTACATATTATCGAAACAAAATTTTATTTGCAAATTTGTAGAAAATAAAATTTTCTACAAATTCGTTATAGGAAGTTTTTTTGTACGATCAATAGTAATGGAACTATATGACTCATCCAAAATAGCCAAAATTGGGTACTTTTCAAAATTTTTAGTTTTTTTTTACATTTAAAGCGCAATAAGTAAATTTTATCGAAAAAGTCTTCGTAATCAATCTTTTGGAGAATTCAATTACCTACATTCTCCTTATTTAACTTTTCAATTCGCGAACGATATAATGGAATGAGGGTTGATTAAAAAAAAAGATAATCCAAGAAAACAACTAGATAAAGATATTCTATTTGTGTTGTAATGCTAAACGGATGCAATTTTTTCTTGTTAATGTTATTTAAAATGTGTTAAAAAAAATAATATAACTCAAATTGAGGTAAAAATGTTTATAAAAAAAAAATTGAAAACAAAAATATTATAATCAAAGTGCTCACCATCGTATAACACTATTCACTAACCACTACCAATCTATTAAAACCTATTTCACCTCAATCGGACGTTAACCTGATGTTCGAGAGCCATTTAATCGATTCGACAAAGTTCAGTGAAAATCGATGAAAACGCATGAACACTTTTTTTTTCGTAGGCTAAGTGAAAAATAAAAATATTCACCATCGTATAAGTTCATTGAATACCTATTAATAAAAGCATTTTTCACCAAAATCGGACATCATTCTGATGTTGTAAAGCTACTTGATCAATCTGAAAAAAGTCAGGGAAAGTCGATGAACACGCATGAACACTCTCTAATTAAGTTTAATTTAGTCACCATATAGCCCTATTTAATACCTATCCATTAAGACCAAATTCGGCCGAATCGGACATAACTCTGATTATTTAGAGCCATTCGATCCATTGAACAAACGCCAGGGGAAATCGATGGACAAGTATGAACACTCTAATTTTTTTTGTTGTCTAAGTGAAAAACCAAAATGATCAGCTTCGTGTAGCCTTATTTAATATCCATCTAATAAATCCTATTTTAGCCCAATCGGACATCACCCTGATTATCTAGAGCCGTTGATTAATTGAACAAAGGCAAGGGAAAATCGATGTAAATTAGAGAGCGTTCATATGCGTGTTCATCGACTTTCCCTGGACTTTTTTTAGATTGATCAAGTAGCTTTGCAACATCAGAATGATGTCCGATTTTGGTGAAAAATGTTTTTATTAATAGGTATTAAATGAACTTATACGATGGTGAATATTTTGATTTTTCACTTAGCCTACGAAAAAAAAGTGTTCTTGCGTTTTCAACGATTTTCACTGAACTTTGTCGAATCGATTAAATGGCCCTCGAACATCGTCCGATTGAGGTTTTAAATAAAAAAGGTGAAATAGGTTTTAATAAATTGGTTTTAATAAATTGGTAGGGAACAGGGTTATACGATGGTGAACACTTTGATTATACATTTTTTTTTCAAATTTTCTTTTTTCTCTAAACATTTTTACCTTAAATATTATTTTTTTAACACATTTTAAATAAAATATAACAGTTTTTAAAATTTTTAATTTCTCTATAACCTCTAAAAGTGATCTTAGAGGTTATCGAGAAAACGTGATTCAGCCTTTGTTCAAGGTTTTAACTCACCAACTTCTGCAGATTAGCTTCACAGCTAAATCTGAATCTTCAAGCTGCTAAACCTCAGTTAATAAGACGAATTTGGAAGATACAAATATCTGAACCACAGTTTTAATTATTGTTCATAAATTTCTATCTTTTATTTCACTGTTTGTCTAGTTCAAGGTACTTTTTTTAAGATTATTCCGGGAAGCCCTCTAATAAAAATAAATTTCTGATATTGTATTGTTTTTGTGTTGAATCACCTGCGAGTGTGAAATAATAGGTTTTGTTTTGTTTACGAAAATGAAACGCATCATTTGTGGGATTCTTTTAAAAAATTCATTAAATGATAACAAATTTAGTATAAAAAGGAATGTAGGTGATCATTCAGACATCAGTCGGTTTTCAGTGTGAAATTTAATTAAGCTTTCTATTATCTACACTACGATGGCAGCTTTGAAAATAATTATTCTCTGTGCTTTTTTCGCAATGGCTATGAGTTTTACTCTTCCCGAATATCAAGTCGATGATCCAAGTGCTATCAACGAATATGTAAGTTGAAATCAAATGAATTTTCTTTGAAGCCTTTATAATATTTTATTATTATGTCTTAAAGCAGCAAGCCTTTGCGGAAGAAAGTCCATTAAATGAAGATGAAGTCCTTACAAGGAAAGTTCGTTCTCCTGATTCCGAACCTAAGAGAACAGTTGAAGCACGTGGTGAACATAGTTCAAGACAGGGTTCAAGTGCAAGTGTTAATTATAATCATCCACTTAGTAAAAATGTTGATGTTTACGGTGGAGTGTCCAGGAACTTTAAATATAACGATAATAGCGGACATGTTGGTGTCAGATATAAATTTTAAAAACAACTTCTACGTTGTAAATAAGTATTATTGTGATTTGTTTCAACTATTTAAACCTAAAAATTATTTGAATAAAATAAATTTGATGTGCATAATCCCAGTTCAACAGATTATGTGTTTATACATATTAGGGTAGGGTAGTGGCTGCTATTCCCCAACATCTCCAGTTCTTGAACTCTTTATACATATTTTCGTTGGTTCTTGGGTTTCCTGTTTCAAAATCATTCCAACATAGAAAATCATACTCATTTGACAAAAGGAAACTTCAGAAACAACAAAAATATAACTATAAACATAAATATAAGAGTTCGAGAACTGGAGATGTTCCGGAATATTTGCCACAACCCTATTCTATTGCTTTATTAAATTAGAGCCTTATTTATCAGTCAAAGGAAAATAACATCTTGTACAAAACAGAAACAAAGGTCTTAACTGACTTATACTAGGTACAAAATATGGTTGGTTTTTTAAAATCTGCATAAATTGCAAAAATAGAGAGTTTAAGGAGAAATGTAATTTCATTTATAATTTAATTGCAAATGAGTGGTCTAAGAAGGCTAAATTGCGATTGCAACACGAGGTAGATTTGCTCTTGAAAAGCAGTCAATACAACCAACAAAGTATTCTCTTTTAAGAACCACAAAACGAGCCACAAACTTCAATTTTCCTCAAATTTCTTAAATAAATTAAAAAAGTGTAGCTACGTTAGATCACAAGTAGGTACTATAAAAAACAGTGGTTTACCAATGTCATAACTTTCAAAAAGATCCTAACCACCGTCTCTACATCATGATTTATTTACACATTCCCATTACACCACTTGCCCTGGCATATCCCATGAGAGACAAACAGAGAGCTTATTCGAACTTGTCCCATAAATCAACCTTGCTCTCATATTTTCCTTAAAAAAGTAAAACCAATTCTCATAAAAAGAAGAAATTGTCCATCACATTTGCGAAGTAGCATCTTATAGAAATAATATTTTGCGTGCTAAAGCCAATGCTGTGCATTATATCATATTCCAGTGTCAGGCCCAAGGATGATGGTGGGAGATAACTCATAAATTTGGGTATCTACTCCAGTCCACTTTATATCAAACATTTAATTTTGATTTACTGTGAAATGGAATTGGTACTATTTTTGTAGGAGCTAGCTCTGAAGATACTTATAAATATATATGTATCCGATCCCTGATAGTCTTGGGGTCGCCACTCGCCAGAGTGCTTCTACTTCCACTATTCCTCATTAGTTTTAGTTGATTGGAATCAGGAGGGGAGGTTCGGGTAATCACAGAACATATAAAGCGCCACAAATTCTGATTACCCCTTGTACCTACACGCATCCATTCCGCAATGTGGTATCATAATAGTAGGGGCTCTCTAAGGAGGTGCGAGTATTTGCTAACACACGTGCATACAAACAATGAACACATGAAATTATGGTCGCGGCCTAAACATAATAATGCTTCGAACCGCAGAAAAGCATGCTTACTGCTTAGTAACATGGAAATCATGAGGAACTTGGAATGGAAATGAGAAAACGAATTGGCAGATTTATATGCATTTTCAGTGCATCAATGGTGTGGTTATCCATTCGGTTGTTGGCTCCAGCACAATGTGGCTGTAAAGTGTGATGTTGGATCTGTGGGATAATTTTATTGAGTGCGTTTTACATTTGGCACAGATATATAGAAGTGGAAAAACATTTGCTAACAGCAAACATTCATCCGGGATAATAGCAAGTTTAAAATATAAATTACTTTCGTTTAAGGGATGTTTGCACTATTGTCACTGTCGGTAAACATTTTACAAGGGTTTCGAAATTCTAAATAAAGCTACATTTGAAAACTGCTACCAAACTTGAATTCTTTACATTTGTTTGTGATGAAAATAAATATTTCATATATATACATCGTAGTAGGGGAGCCCAAGAGGGGATTTCGGGATTTACTCGAGCGCTGCAGATTAACATAAGGGGGGATACCTTGCACCTTGTAGAGTACCTCCAACCTTAATATAAGCTTTCTATATAGCGACGCGAGTCTATGACAGCCCGTCAGAATAGTAAACAAAAGTCGATAGGTGGATTTACTCGAGTGCGTCAGATTAAGATTTGGTGGGTTAAATACATGCTGAAGAGTGTATATTTCCCTAATCTGACAATTTGAGCTTGACGCAAGGGAGTGGGAGGGTCACAATCTTGCAAAAAAAAAAAAAACGTTAACTCGACATTCTCGAACGCGGTTGAATTTAGTTTTATTTTGAAGAAAATAATTTGCACAAGCCGAAGTCAAAAAAATTTGCATTAAAGTTTTAAGCGTTATATGCATTTTTAGCCAAAAACCTGAAATGCAATTATAGTTGTCTAAATATAACGTACACAAAGTTTTATCAAAATCGTTAGAGCCGTTTTTAGCCAGGCTAAAATAAAAATTCGAATTTTTCCTCTAAGCAATCGCCAAAAAGTGCTATATACGAGTATGTACGAAGTTTGAAGAAAATCCTTCAAACCGTTTAGGCTGTAGGTCGGTGCACAGACATCCGCACATACGCCGCACATCCGCACAGACAGACCGACGGACGGCATGACAAAACCTCCTTTTTTGGGCTTCTCTATCATCGTAATGTCAGGTTTGAAGGTGAACGAAGGCATAGATAAAATTCCCCGGATACCATTGGTACCACGGAAATGGTGCGTGTCGTATAGTGAACAAATCTCCCAGACTAAATAAAAGCCAATAAAATTTTCATCGCAAAAGAGAACATTTTCAAAAAAAAAAAAAAACAAAATGTTACTTCAATTATTTCATTACAGATCGTAAGCACATTGTACATTTATAACAATTCTGGTTAACGCTGTTAAAAAATAAATAAAACGAACAGACGCGAGAAATGTTAAAACGCACGATTTCTAACTGGGAAAATCATGCCCTGTACTTTTTTGACACAGACAAAACCGAAAAAAAAGAAGGCAAGTCGTCAAAATCAATCCAGATCACTTGGCTTAATACAAGCTCCTATAATGCCATCATGTATACCTATTCAGAATTTCCTAAACTATTGGTTACTAAAACAAAACTCTATCACTTTAAAAACTCTTAAACAAGATTAAATAAAAATTAAGTTGTTTCTGTTTCATTTCTATGACCATTTGTTCAGAAAGAAACCCCTTTAAGTTGAATTGATTAGCCGTAACAGTGTTTGTGCCATAATTATCGTTTCCATGAACAAAATTGTATATTTTATTTGTATAGAAATAAACGCTCCTTTTCACTTTAATATATTTAAGCGGGCACGTTGGCAGTGATTGATTGTAGATTCGTCCATCCATTATGGGGATGGAATCTATAAAGATTCTTATGGAGCACTGGTAGAATCGAATTGAAAGAAGAGACATTCAATATACGTATAGGGGTAATGATGGAGGAGCTGACTCGCACGAATAGCTGATCTGATATTGGAAGAGGGTTGTTGTACATTGTGCCTTGTTTCTATATACGCACACTGGATGTAGATAGTTAACACCCTGTGAGTAATTGCTTACAAGTGATGATTTATTTCTGAACGCGTTAAATAAGAAAATTGACTTACTCCATCATCATGGAAACAGCTGAATTATAGCCTTTGGATGTTTTACCCACTATACCAGTTCGAAGATGACGTGACGGCTACTTCCGGTTGATTGGCATATTTAAGAGGTATTAACAAATTGAAAGAACCGACAAAAAAAACTGGACTTCCCGAGCAACTGACATAGATTGATCAAGGTGCAGAGGGCGGGGAAGTATTCGTTTAATAATTCTTAGTTTTGATTTTTCGTCGCAGAAGAATAGGGAAACATTTTTTGTTTTTATTGTCGAATAAAATACCTTCCCATTGCTGAGCTCAGTAGTTGAATTTTGGAAAAATTCAATTTGGTCGCCATATGTGAATTAATCTCGATCAATCATTGAACCAAAAGAAAAAAAATGCACACTTCTTGAGAGATTTAAAAAAAAATCTCATCCTTTATTTTCGGTTCGTCAAAAGCTTAGGATGACGAGGATTTGATTTAATCAAGGGGTTGGTGTACCATTTGTTGCCATGACTTGAAAAGGATATATAGTATATTTACCTACTTCATACCCATGTCAAGAAAAAAAAAAACAAATAAATGTATGAAGGTTGTATATTCCTTAAAAAATGAAACAAAAAAGAAGTTAAACCCATATCAGGTGTGATGATCAAAATAACTTATTAAAATGCATGAAATGTCATTTCCAAAATACAAAATATGTAGGTATTTAGGAAACAACGAATAAATTGGTAGGAAATTTCATTTATTTGATTTTTGTTGAAATTTTATGTGAGTATTTCTTGAATGTTGAATTGTTCGGATTTAGTTCGTGATATCATAAAAAAATCCCAAAACTGCAATGTAAATTAAATTCGTTCAAACAGATTTCATTCAAATGAAAAAAAAAAAAAAAATGTAACACTAGAATGAAATCATTGTATTCCTTTACATGCATTGAATTTATTTTTTTTTATTTCGACTAAGAATTTTTATTTTTCGTTTTGTTTTGTGTATATACAATTTGAACTTAAAACTAAACTTAGTTTTAGCTCGAACATCGAGATACCTGTGGCTGGGATCTAGTTTTTGGTGATGGAGTTGTTGAACTTCCAAATTCGGATGGTGCTCGAGGTTCCTGATGATTTTTCCGGAAAGCTGTTAAATATATTGATCTATGACGCGAATCAATTTTGGCTCCTCATACAGTGTTTTGGTATAAACTTCTTTGTGACTGGATTTCTTTTCAGTCCTGTACAAATGCGGATCATCGTCCGCTCAAACATCTTGATAAATCCTTTGAAATTCATTGGATTGGATTTTTAAAAGTTTTTTTTCTTGAAAAAAAAAAAAAAATCGGAATCACTTATTTGTATACTAAGAAAGTATTCTTCAAGAGATCCTCAGAGTTCAATACATTGAAATTATCTTTTGCATTTTTTTGTATTCTTTTGAATTATTTGTAATCTTTTGAATGGTAAAAAATCCAAAGATTATGCAAAGAACGCAATGCAAATAATTCAAAAAATGCAAAAGAATTTTAAAATGATTGCATTGCTATAAAAATGAATTTGAGAAAAAAAATCATTTTGATGTCAAATGAATGCGGTGATGGCAAATTTTGAAGCCGAAGTCTCAAAGTGAAGTCAAAATGAATGCAATCTTATAAGTGAATTCAATGCATGATTTTTATGAACTCAATTCACAAAATCTGACTAGTCATTTTCTCACAAAAGGTAGGTAATGGTGGTACTTACTTAGTAAGTTGCCTTTTGGGTCGTTCTCGACCTGTGTGTACGCCATCAGGGTTGGATAGGTGCGTTGATGTCCATACGCTTCACATTCATCTAAGCTGCTGTATTTTCAGCTTTTAGACCAGGTCAATATCGCTGTACAACCCGTGTTGAAGCTAGTCGTTGAATCTTCTTCTCCAAATCTTTCAACGTCCATGCTTCAGCCCCATATCCACAGCAGGACTGGGATGATTAAGGTCCTGTATAACATCTTCTTGGTTGTATGAGAGAGGGCAATACTACATACTTTAATGCTTTCTGAACCCGAAGAAACAGCTATTGGCAAGAGCGCAATTCTTCGTTGTCTGCACTGATGTCATTATTCGTTGTTGTATCAATCCATACTGACGTTTTGCTGAGTCGATGATAATGCGTTACATGGATAACGCGTTGACTTGCCTTAGATCTTTCTCAACATCAAACGATTTAATATTGTGGTGTTCTTACTGATTTTGACATAGCACCAGGATTTCCGCGATATGACATGGCTCTCTTTGCTTCATTTCTATCTACGCTTTCATATACGACATTAGCTTAAAAGATAAAGATGTGGTGCCTGCATTTTGGAAGGCTTTGTACTTTGTAGGTTTTTCCCCCTTCGGTAAAATACTCATATTACGGAGGATAAATACCTATGTCATATCTAACTTAAAAAAATTTTAACTTCGGTACAATGGTTTTGCCATTGGACGAAAAGACTTCTAAATTCACTACCCATCAGCCTGAATCTTGCACATGCTCTTACAAAACAAAAGACAATTTTTTTTCCTTATATTTTGAAGATGATATAATGTGAAAAGTTGAATAAAAAACCATCCATATACCAAAAATCGGACAAAAGAAAATACGTGTGGACATAACTTGATTGTCAAGTTAGCATTACCAGGGGTTATTTTTAAAATAATTAGCGCGACAAAGTTTTTTGTTTGCACGACAAATTCACGACAAGAAATTATTATCGTTATTCTTTTTTAATTTCGATTAGATTTGGTTCAACGAGAACTTTAGACCAGAAGTGCTCACTTCTCACACTCTTCTCGTATACTCTCTCTCTCTCTTTGAGAGTTGTCAGACTAGTTGGCATTTCCCATAGACCAGGAACCCTTTTAGGTTTAGGCCATTAGATGTGAGATCAAATTGTATGGTAGCTATTATTATAAATGGTAGGTTAGCTATAAAATAACATCTTGTGTTGAATTTCCAAATACATACCAAATTTAAATCAAACCTGAAAATGCAGTCATATTAAGAGCACTGCAAATATAACGCTAACATAAAAGGTTTATCAAAATCGTTAAAGCAGTTTTCGAGAAAATTTGGAAAAACTAAAACCATTACGCATGGGAGGTACCCGTTATAGCCTGGATAAAAAAAAATCAAATTTGTCCAACCGTTTAGGCTGAAGCTCTATAAACAGACAACGGCACATATACGCACATACACACACCCGCAAAGACCGACGGACAGGATGACGAAACCTGCTTTTGTTAGTTATGTCAGGTTTGATTAAAATCTCTCTTTTTTTTGTACGAAACCAGTTTATATTTGCCCTGTTGAGCAAATAAAAAACTCTACAAGAACTTCCGGTCCCTTTTCTGTAATTTGTTGTTCTGTTTCTTTCGATGTAAGTGATTAACCATCAGGTTAACATGCGATGGTTGGAAAATCTGCACCGAAATTCATGTTGTACCAAAGTCACTTCGAATTTTGTTTGAACATAACAAGGTAATTGTATAACTTGTCCAACATACTGTATCATGTTAAGGTTTCAATCACCCACATTCCATCAAAAAAGCTGGTATCCCTTTGAGTTGAAGTATATTCTTTCCAAGATATTTGCTTCGTGTTAGCTATCAAACACTAACCATTGCCATCTTCTTCTCATTTCCGTCAGCTAACTAAGTTGCACAGTTGCAGTTTGAAAATAAACTTCGCAATCAGAAACCACCTTCTGTCGACACAATTGTCGTGATTTTGAATGGTGTCCCATTCTTTCCATCTTCTGATCTGAGTAAAGGTTTCATCTTATTATTGAAGAATAGGTACGCGGCTTGAGTTTCTGCAGCAAAATGTTTAATTGATTTTCGCCAGTTAAATGCAAAAATCCTTTAAAATGCTACCTCGTTCTCTCGTTAATATGATTAAGATGCATCCTGCAGATAATGTCGTGCCCAAGTGGCTTGCCAGTAATATTTATCTTAGAGTAGGTATATAAACCCGGGCTTAGAGTTTGGTTGGCATTTGGAAAACAAATATGCATAAGTTGATGTTTGAGCTTAGTGCTGCCAATGAAAACCATATTACAATCTGTAATCGATTTGTGGCATCATCAGGTGGAGGCTATTTTTCGTGCCCAACATCACCCTTTAACGAAGGAGTTTCGAGCAAACATTTTTCTGAATTTTAATGAGTTTGGTTAGTTTGTATCTGTATCTATACTTATAAACTTAGATGGCTAGCTTGTGTGACATGATTAAAGGATCTCAGTAGTGGGTGTTGGTGTTGTGGTTCACACTGTAGGTTTACTTTTGGTTTTAATTTCGGGAAAAGTTGGGTTGCATGTAACATTTGGTTTGTTAGGTTTTGCAATCAAAATCTGGACAAGATAAATTCTATGAATATGTATGTGTAGTGAGCTTTGTATATACTCGGTAGGTAAATATTTAGGCACTTATTAGCATATGAAAGGGTTTTGTATTCTGTGAAACATGATGTGGGGTTTATTTGACGAGGGTGTGTGTAATAAAGTTCTATTTGAAATGGAAGCTATCCACTAAAAATAAATTTTAAATTGTTCGCATCAAAAATGACAGGAGTTATTTTGGGATTGTGTTAGTTTGGTGGGTTCTGGGCTATGACCTCTCTGTTTTCTGTCAGTTATATTTTAAAAAATGTAACTCCCTTCTGTCGTTTGATTTTGAAACGAAGAAGTAAGAAGGAAGCTTATATAGTATGCGCTCAACAGAAACATTATTTGGTATAAATTAATAAACCTGAATTAAAAAAAGCTTTTAGAAAATAAATGAAAGTGACGGCGAATTCCGTGACGGCGAATTCCGTCATAAATAACTAACGGCCTGAACACAATGGTTTTGTTACAGCAGCAGCAACAACAAGAAGCAGTAAAGGGGCCAACACATAGAACGCGTTTTCAACTGAATTCAATTATAAATACACAGGATCTTACGAGAAACGACCCATAGGGAGCGCTTTGGCTATGAGTAGCTTGTCATAATAAACCTGTGTGTGTATATAATATTGCACTCAGTGAAAAGCGACAGCTAAACGCACGTAATGCGTTCTATGGGTTTGGCGCTTCAAAGTGAAAATAACGCCAGTCCTATACAGCAGCTACAATGAGTATTAAAACTGGTCCTGTAGCCCAAACAGCGGCTGCAGCACAAGTTCACTCAACTTCAACTTTCGAGCATGCTTGCTTGCACTTTATAAAAATATGTTTCTTGAACGCGAGTTAATTTTTGACTGTAGATATTTGACAGTTAATTGCTGTTCCTCCTGCTTCACAATTGTGTTCAGTCAGGCAGTATGTAAGGAGGTCAACTTTTTTCGGATAAAAATAGACGCGTCATATTAATAAAAATCTCTGAGGGCTCAGAGATTTTTTTAAGTGGGACAAAAAATCTCACCTGAGCGCTGAGATTTTTTCCGAAGATCACTGAGACTAAAATTTGTTGGATTCGATTTCTCAGTTTATTTTTTTCACTCTAAACAGATGTTTTTTGACAGTTGCAGCCAATGCTTAACCCGTACTCCACTTTCCTGAAATATCCGCCGATGTTTTTCTCCGACTTTCGAATTGTTTTAGAAAATTCTTCTTTTGTTCCTGCATGAAGAAGATTCTATTGCTAAGTTCTGGATGTCATATTATTGGACCAGTCGGTGTTGGTACTTACTTGTTCTTCTGTAATTTCAATTTCAAAAACAAGCGTCTTCGGATTTTCAACTTTCATACAATTTTTTTGTTTTAAGAGTAGGAAGTCCTTCGTAAGAGGGCTGAATGAAAATGAAAAGTATAAATATTCTGTCTTATTCGCATTCTCCTGAAAAGAAGATAAAAATGCATGTGAACATAAAAGAACACGTTATGCTATCCTTTGAAATATTTCACTTGTCACTTAAGTGATAAATAAAACACAAGTGAGATATTAAATGATAAACGATGTAATTATTTGAATTATTATTTTTATGAATTGCATTAGTGAAATTTTCTCACTTTCAACTGTCAATGATTTTAAATATTATTCAGTTGCTCTTAAACTAGGAAACATAAAGAAACATTTCGTAAGTACTGGTTAACTGACAAAAGCTATATCGCATACCGGCGAAAAACGACCTACAAGAGTGTCACTCATGTTTCATTAACCTTTTATTTAGAAATAACGTCATCATTCTACGAAATATTTTAACCGGGAGTCATATTTAACTTTTAAATGAAAAATAATTATTGTTCATTTCCCTCTATGGTCTTGCAATTCGCTCTGCTAAGCATGCAATTTTCCCGAACACCTGTTACCTCTTAAATGACCTTTAAAATCATAACCAAGTTCTTCATATGAACGAACACACTAAAAACTCTTTTAAATAGATCTGCAAACCACTGGAGCCAGACAGACAATTCGTTTGATTCACATAGAGCGATGAAATCTATTCATATATTTTTAATTATTTCTCTAGCTGGTAAAATTATCTTTTTAAAAATTGAAATTAAGTTTTACGTTAAATGTTTGTTTCTATTAATTGCAGTTTTCCAAATGGTTAAGTCAGCACCTATGGAAGAACGCCAAGATTTCTTCGCAAACATCGACTACAATCAAGTGGTGAGTCATATGAAAGAGCTGATGATGTATTTGCCCGTTTTGATGACAACTGTCAAAGAGACAATGACAGGCTTTCCAAAAGTTACTGAAAGTATAAATTCACTTAACTCGCGAAGATTTCTATTGGGCTCTGGAAGATCCAACGATGGAAAATGCCGATGTAAACAACTTAACAAACTTGGTTCGAGTATTGATGAGTCGAGTTATCAGTAGAATTTTAGATTTATTAATATGAGACAATTTACCGGTTACATCACATTGTTTTGTTGGATGATATTTTTCTTAAATAAATATAAATATTACAGAAAAAAGTTAAAGTATAAAAAAGTTGTTTCTATCATTATTTTCATAGAAATGAAATGTGTCTTGAAAGTGCTTATTCCTTCTTCAAAATCTTGAAATTTTGTGTGTTATGTTAGGGGTGTTTAATTGACTTTTTCAATTAATTTTTAATTAAGCTTCCACGGATGAGTCTACTGATTGACAATTCGGGTTTTGTATGACTAACTATTTTTGATTTCATCTCTTTCGTTTTGTATTTCCATAGAAATTAGCTGTCAGTTGGAAGGATTGAAAGGAGTCACTTTGAATTAAATAATAAAATAACTCTAGGTGGGTCAAAAAGCAGATATCGAATTGAAAACGACTCGCTTCGTATTCCCAAAATTTTTAAGAAACATAAGTCATATTAAAAACCGATAAAATAATTTCATTTGACAGCTCTCTCTTTCATTTGTTTTTTTTTTTTGACAGTTTTTTTTTTTGACAGTTGATTGAGCGATATTTCACTAAAAATGTGTGTTTCTTTTAATCATCTTGCAACTTTAACTGGTTTCTGATTTTAATCGCTCACACAGGATAGCCGACAAGATTTTATAAGTGACGTTCGGGAGGCTAATTCCTCTATAGTTGCTGCATGTCAGAGCGTCTCCTTTTTTGTGGATGGGGCACACTATAACAAGGTTTCATTCATCGAGAATACCTACATTCCGAAAAAAAATTATAGATGAGTTGGTGCATGCTCGCTACTAAAACATCTCCTGCAGCTTTAAACAATTCAGCTGGGTTAGCCGTCTGCTCCAGCAGCCCTATTCGATTTTAGCTGTGCAATCGCTAAGCGCACTTCATTTTGGTTGGGTGGACGAAAATGTTGACCATCATCGTCCAAGTAAGTTTGGAATGTTGGCTATCTTCACCAAAAAATGTTCTTTTCAGATCCTCAGCACTGACTGTGTATCTACTATACCATATTCCCCCTCTCATATGGTCAGGCTTCCGTTCTGGCCATAAAGCCTTAAATAGATCTTTTTACCATTTGTTACAATTCTCCAACATCACTCCTGCCGGTACAACCCACGATAGACTCGACCGCTCGCTTCTCATGCTCTCTTTTTTTCTTCCTGAGAAGTCAGCGTTCTTCCCTTCTTTTTTGCTCGTAGAACTTCCGGACTGCCTTCTAAGTAGGTCTGGTTCTATAGTGTGTAGGATTGCCTTGTAGGGCTCGTTCTTCGCTGCATGTCATGTCCCAACCGGTATTCTTTGTGAAACCAGGAGTTTCGTTGTGGACGCCTTTTTAGCTTTTTGACAATGCAATGCCTCCGCCCTTCAATGGTCCTCATTACTTGCTGCTGTTGGCGGACTTGTTGGGAGATTGTTAGAAACGTGGTCAGCAAAGTTTCTTGCGGTCACTTGCGGTTTTAGCTTCGCGATATCAAATCTTCTCACAGCGTACGTACTCGAGATACTACCAAGAAGTTGTCAGAGTCTATGTGTGTCCTACGGAATGCTCGAACATCCTAAATCAAAAATTCGAATGATTAATGATTAATTTAAAATCATCGGAAATATCAAACAATTAAAAGGAATGATCCTAAGCAGCTACCTTGGGTGACCTCGGAAGTAAACAAATAATATTTTGGGAGATTTACGAACACTACACCAACACCAACACCAACACCAAAACCATTGCTATCAATCAGGTTTTTATTTCAGATCCCTCTATCGTTTGGCATTTAACAACTTGATGCATAAAAAAGAAGCTTTTTTTTAACTCAGTGCGTTCGCTCATATTCCTTTGGAATTTGCAATATCATACCCTTCTGCTTCTTTCTGAGCAGACGTTGTAACACAAGATCCTTTTAAAAAATCGCTGTTAAGTCTTCTCTGTCAAATCAAACAAAACTATTTTTTTCTTTTACAATTTTTGGTTATTTTATTGGATAGAATTTCTTTTGTAATAAAATTCGTTTATTTTTTTTAAACAATTACATTATTTTTTTTATTAAGAAATAAATATAATATGTTTATATATGTTTTTATATACTACTAAATATTTATTTTGTTTTTGCATTTGTATAACTTAAATTTGATTCTGATTGAACGTTTAAATTTTAATTTCTAACGTTCTTTTTTTTATTTAAATCTTTTTTTTTTAACTGTGACACACAATGGCATTCTTTAGCTTTTTTTTCTTAATTTAAGGAAAATGAAAATCTAGTTCTCATTATGCTTATCATTCGTATACAATTTGAATCTGTGAAACCAGATGAAATAAAATTATCCGTAATTCTACATAATATATTCTTTGTTCTAAATAAATACTTTTTTTTTTCTTTTCTCTTCACATTTTTACTTCTTTCAAGTTCTTAATTTACAATCTATTATGTGTACTCATTCTTTGTGTTTTATTTTTGTGTGTGTGTTTTATTTATGATTTGTTTTTAAATTTTATAGTTTTATTTCATTTTATTTAAATAGGTATAGATACATATATAAAATTATAAAATTATTGTTTGGTTTTTTTTGCATTTTTTCTGGTTTTGTTGTCTCTTCATATTCGTGTTTTACTTAAAATTAAGTTTTATCACCTATTTTATATATATTTTTTATAATATAATAAAAATATTATCTTATCATATTCACTTTGTATTTAGCGTCTTTGTTTTTTTACGTATATTCGTTACAATTGCATTAAGTAATTTTTAATTTTAATCTTAAAAACAAATTTAAATGCTGTCTGGTATGCTTAAATTAAAAACAATTTATTTTTTAATAAGCGCAATAAGAAAAAAAAAATACATTTGTTTTTTTTTTATATATTTTTATATAATATTTAAGATTAAACACAACATTTTTTCAGTTTATATTACTATATTAAGTTTATATATAGCGATGTACTGTTTTTCCTTTTAATTTATACAATGCTCATTACATTTTTTTTTAGTTCAAAATATATGTGAGTTTTATAGACTACAAGTAAATAACACCAAACATTAAGCAAACGGATACATTTTCGTGTTATAAGATGTTTCGACTCAAAAAAACTTACACAAAATTAAAATTTAAATTTGGTGTGAGGTTTTAAAATTTATTATGCTTAACTGATTTTTTATGAACATTTTAGAAAATGATTTTGAAACTATCTTTTTAATTTATTTTCGTTAACAAATAATGTTTTCAATCAATTAATAAAAAAAATTTCATTTACATTTGACAAGTACCCAAAATCGTTACATATTTTTTGAACACATTGCACAAAATTTACACAGAAATAAAAAAAACAATGACGATATGTTACTGGGATTTAAAACCAACAAAATAATTAAAAAAATATGAAGTTTAAAATGAAAATTAATAGTATTTATTTTGATTTCAACTTTGAACGACGTAATGGCAGGTTGAACCATTAAAAAATAATAATAAAATTTAAAAAAAAAATAATATTTAAAAACTTAAAAAAAAAAAAAAAAACAGCTTTCAGCATTACCGAATGAACGTTTCAGCTTTTTATAAGGGATTCGTCCCCCTTAATAATTTTCCTTTTCTTTTGTCGGTTATTTAATTTCGTCTGGAGTCAGAATTCTCTTGTTTTACTGCTTTACATAAGGGCGACTCACCCGTTGACTGCATTTATCTTTTAGCTGACATAGACAAGATTTGCCTAGAGAGGTGATCGGAACCCTTTTTGCCAACTAAACCCAATTTTTTTAAGAAACTGAAACAGCGGAAACTCTTTTATTCCCTTCTTATTTCCTATCTAAGTAATTCTATTGTTTATATTAGCTGAGATGTTAATTATTGAACAAATATTCTTAAGAGTTGCCCTTATTTCTTAAGCTTGGCAATTTTATTCGATGTCGTGTAATCGACGTGAGGAAACGTCCGTCAAGAAGCCTCTCGCTTTTAAATTGTTTCGTATGTTTTTTGGACTAGCTATAGAATATAGATTCTAATGTCGCGTTTTTCATCAGAACACACACCTAAATATGTTTCGCATTGTCACGTACATACATCGATTGGTGGCTTTATATAAAGGGTCGTTATTGACAGTCTGCAGCGGACATGTTGTTTTGGCGGTGGTTGTGCAGACTCCGTTGGCTAGTTAAGATATACGATTGAGCAGCAATAACCGCAACATTGGGGCCACAGACTGTCATTACATTATCAACCAGTCCATATTCGAAAACACATTTTGTATCGCAAAGCTTTGTCGCAGCCTGGAAAGGTATTGTCACAGTCGAAATCACTTATATCCACTCCGGCTCTTACACAACATTTTAATCCAAAATTCTGTTCTTTTCTTCCCAAGAAAATAAGGCTAGATTTTTCAGGCAATTTTAAATTTTTGGTGTTTATTTTTCAAACAACTTTCTGCTGTTTTATTTCCGATTTTGAAAGATCCCAATTTTTCTGGTGTATTTACCGGGGCCCTCAATGCAATTTTTAATGTTATAACAAATCTGATTTTGTTCTTCTATGTTTATAATATACAATCGGCCATGCAACTTCAGAAAGCGGTAACAAAACAAAACATCCACGCATAAAACAAGAAACACAATAATAAACAAAACCTGAAAAAAAGAGTAACAACACAAAAGAAAACTCAAAAATTGATTTAAAATAATATATTTTTAATATTTATTTTTTTCGTTTTCAATTTAATCACAATATTTTATTCATGAATAAAACTTAGTTTTGCATTAAAACTAATATGAATGATTTTTTTTTATAAATTTGAAATAATAATAATTTAATAAAAATAAAAATATATTTTGTTTATAGGAAAATTAAATAATATAGATAACAGTACTTCAAATATATAAAATGGTTTTAAAAAAATGTGATCTGATTTAATTAAAAAAAAAAATTACTAAATATTAATATGGCCAAAATAAAAACAAAATAAAATATTAACTATAGCTACAACTTATAACAATAAAATAATAAATTTACAAAAAGTCTACTTTTTAAAATAAATATCAATTAGACTATATTAATAAATGTTTTTCTTTTGATCAGGAAAATAGTGTGATTTGTTTTAATGAAATTGTTTTTTTTTACAATTTATTAATTTTACCTGTAGGTATTCCTATTTTCAATATTTAAACAATACTCATTTATTTTAATTTTTTGTAAACATTTTAAGTTAATTAATTTTAATTTTTAATTATAATTATTAATTTTCCCCTATTATTTTTCTTTTAGCTTAACCTATCTTTTTACATAGAGAGAAATTGGGATGTAATTCTTAGAAACTATTTTTTGTGTTATTTTGTAGGCTAAAATTTTAAAAATTATTTATAACGAATATTTACAATTGGGAAATTATTTTTTTTAATTTAATTCAAAAGGATTAATTTTTTTAATTGTTGTTTTTTTTTGTATTCGATTTGAAATATTTGTTTGGCAGTGTTTTTACCTGCAAAATGGCGTCCCTCCTTATACTCAGTCATTGTTATTTATACAATATACATATATAAATATATAAAGAATTATTTAAAAAAAATATTACACTGTCCTCGCCATTTTGAATGGTGAGGCTTTTGTTTTATTGTTTTTTTTTTTTAATTTATTTATTTGTTTCGTATAGTAAATGTAATTAAAAAAAGAAATTAAAAAATTACTTAATTGTGCATGTGTGTTTTAGGTTTTCAATGAAAACTATTCAATGGACTAGATAAATTGGGGGGGGGGGGGTGTTTGTTGTTATTTGGTGGTAAGTGTAAACAAATGGCGCCCAAAACAAAACAGCTTAGAGTTGGCTAAAGCTGCTGGTTGACACCCAATGAGCGGTATATGGACGTGCCGTTAACTATATAGGACCATAGTCACTCAAAGCTTGCCCATGCTGAGGGCCTGGCAGCGTCACTACAACTGAGACGGCACGAGAGTCCACAACGGAACCGGGTGCCGTACTGTGTCCACCATAGCAGCCACCGCCTACACCACCACCAGGTAACATACCACCACTGCCACCATTATTGCCGGGTGTTCCACCACCAATTCCACCGCCGCTTGTCATCATGCCAGGAGGAGCTCCAACGCCGCTTCCTACCATACCGCCAACTGTACTACTGCTGATGCCAGCGCTCATGGGCATGCCACCGCCATGACCGCTGCCAAGCATACTACTACCGCCGATTGTACTGCCGCCTCCACCCATTGGCAAACCGCCGGTTGAGGCACCTCCTGACTCGCCAGGTCATACATGACTGGCCGGTGGTTGTTTCAAGACATGGTGGTGCAAATGGTGGTGGCCGGTCGATGCAACACTGGCGCCTGCCTGAGTATAAGGAGTTGCCATAAGTGAGCCGGCCGCCGAACCGGGCACACCCATTCCAGACCCTGCATACGGGTGCGGGACAGGTGGACGTTGTTTAATCAGAGCCTGATTTGCACCTGTGTGATCAGGATGACCGAAGAGTCGCCTCCAGAAACGTCGCCATGATTCCAAAGTCTTACCTGACCAAATCCAGACTCCAGACGTTATACCAACAGCTAATGCCATGAAATATTTTAGCATTAACACGGAATAGAGAGGCTTTTTTGAAGGGCCTTTGATATTAGCGCACGGACATGCCAATACTTTGATCCAGTCTTCGAAATAAGCTGCTTCGTAAAGATAACATCCAATGACAATAGTCGCCGGGACGGTATAAAGGACGGAAAAAATACCAATACGAATCATGAGCTTTTCAAGCTTATCAGCCTTGACGCCAGCTCCAACGCCTCCCTGCTGTTTGATCACAGATCGAATGCGGAACAATGAAACAAAACCAGCCATCAAGAAAGTCGTTCCAATAACAAGATATACAAATAGCGGCGCCAAAACAAATGTCTTCAGATGATCGGTGTTCAGGTTACCAACGTAGCAGATCCCGAGGATCGGATCACCATCGACTGCTGATAGAAGCAACACGGCTACACTTTGTATGGTTGGGATCAACCATGCAGCAAGATGAAAGTACTGTGAGTGTTTGGTAATAGCTTCATTGCCCCATTTCAAGCCAGCAGCAAGGAACCAAGTAAACGACAGAATCACCCACCATATCGACGAAGCCATTCCGAAGAAATACACCATCAAAAATACCAGAGTGCACGATTGTGGTCCTGTAGAAGATTGTCTCAAGATCCGGCCATCACAGGCTATTTCATCATTATTCATAAAAGTTTTGGATAAATAGCCCACTGCAACCATGAAATAGCAAGCTGATAGAAAAACAATTGGCCTCTCAGGATACTTGAACCTTTCGGTGTCGATGATGAATGTGGTGAGTGTCATTAGAGTGCTGATGAAGCACAGACCCGACCACAGAGCGATCCATATTCCGGCGAACTCCTTTTCGTCGTTTGTGAAGAACGGACCCTTGCATGGTATTCCGCAGTTTGCCACGCCGGCCACCCTTCCGACAGTTGAGTTGTACCAGTGGTTTTCCTTCCCCAGGAGTATCAGTGGTGGACGACAACTGCATGTGCACTCCTTTGTTCTTTCTCCTAGGGAATTTTGGCAGTTTTTTGAATTCTTTCCTTTGCATTTGGCCGATTGCGATTGTTTGCGGTTCGATTTACCGCCCGAACCTCCAGACCCACTCGAACCCGAATCACCTCTTGATGAGCCACCTGAACCTCCAGAACCTCCCGACGAATGGCCAGCGCCTTCGTTCTCTGTGTAAGTTGGTTGTTCCATGCAAAGATTCTCCGGATCACCATGATAGGGCAAATGCTCACAAGCCATTCGTTCTGGCCATTCAAAGCTGTACTGTTGCATGATGGGCGCACATCCCGATCGAGCACGTTCACAAACCGACCTACAAACTGGCAACGGCTTATGATAGTCTTCCAGACAAATTGGAGTGTACATCGAACACAAGAAAAACTTCAAATCCGGCGAACATTTAATCTCGACCAGTGGCCAAAATTGATGCACTTCCAGACCAGCCTCATCCTGTGTCTCATGGTTCATTTCATTCGGGAATGATGTCATGTTGTAACCGATTCCACGGCACATAGGAATGGTAATTTCTTCGCAACGCGAATTTGGATCCTTTGGCATTGCTGGCAAACCAAAGGCAGGTGCTGGGCTCACTTCCATTGACATACTGCCACCACCCATGCCACCCATTCCACCACCACCGCCTCCATTATCTGTCATGTGTTGCATGCCATCGGCAGTTATTTGTGTCGCTATGACTTCAAGTATCAGCAAATGAAGCAGTATCCGCAAACTTGACAGCGTTCTTCTTCTGCTGTGCTTAACCGACATTCTGCCAAGGTTTTTCGTATGATTAAACATAATTATGTATGATAAGATTTTATCGGGCTACACTAAAATCAGGACAAGCTGACTTTGTGCACTCTCCTGGATTGTTCGTTGATTCCACCCCTTCTAAGTACTTCCCCTCCTCACTCGGGACAAGTTTCAGTTCTCCTCGCTTCTCTTCCTTTGCAGTCACTTTAACAATAAAGACCGGAAAGAATGATAACGCCAACAACGTCGTGTTGCGTCAAACCGCTCGAAAAAATGAAGTTGACATCTGAAATGAAATAATAACACATACGCATTAGGAAAGTATACAAGAAGAAAAAGTGTTCTTTTATTATTTTTACGATTTTAACAAATCAATCAATCATAATGACGAAATATTATTTTTAACCCAAAAAAGAAAAAAAAATAACAAAGAGAAAAAATACTGTCGATGTTAAGAAAGAAACCATATAAAAATTACGGCGTAACAGAAGCACACCATGCCAGCATCACAAGGGCATCATCTTTCGGATTTAATTGAATTTGACAGATTTCAAATTGAAAATAATTTTTTTACGCTACAATGCGTTGGTTTTTTGTTGTTTGTTGGTGACGCTCTTTATGTCAAAGACCCCCTTAATAACGCAAAGAGTGTCACCAATCTGTCGTGATGGACTTTGGAGGGTTTTTTTTTCTGGTGGCACAGTGATCCGTTTTAAGTGGTCACCGGACTGGGAAAGGGAATATCAATTGCTCTCTTTTTGTTTTGTGACATCTTCAAACAGTTAATGGGGTCTTTGGTGGTAAAAAGATGTCGGTTGGTCAGTTTGTCTGTAGATTGGTTATTTTATAACTTAACAACGATATCAGTTGTCTGGATTGGAGATTGTAAGGTTTTTGGTTATATTTTTGCTAACCGCCAACGATCACGAATTTTTTTTTAATGATTTGCTACCGAAAAATGTTAAGCAAGTCTAAAAAAGAAGTAGCATTCTTGCGGTTTTTTTTGTGACAGAGATTGTCGGAGCGGTCTGTGCGATGTATAAGTGGGCATCAGATTTGGGTTTCTAGGTTTAGCAAGAAAATGAGTTCTATAATAAATTCTTGTGCAGCTCAATTCAATTATTTAAGTTTTTTTTTTGTTGACAAGGAAAAAATCTACTAAACATTGTTACAAATCAAGCCCACGTTGGGCGCCATCTGTAACAAACAAAATATGATGAAATATTGTTTATTAAAAAAATAATAAATAATTCGGCATCGCTATCCGTGATTCATCGTGATAGATATCAAGTCTTTGTTTTAGTTTGGTTAGTTATTTTTGCTAACTGTGTTATTTGACACTTTGTGGTTGAGCGTATTTTTACGAATCTATTTTAGACCACTGTGGAGTATTCATTGCAAACTATCATCAGAAAGCAAATAATATAAAGCTTTGTAGTCTGTCATCAGAAAGCTTTTGGGTTTGAGTTTCGACAGATTTTGTACGTTCGCGAAGTATTATGTCATTTAGAGCAAATAGTCATGAAAAAGCCATACATTTGACACTTTGTACAAACCTGATTTTAACATTTGCGAACTATTAAGTGCGAAGTGTCAACAGAAAGTAATTAATAAGATACTTTATGTTCGACGAAATTTACGAATCCAATTTTGTACGTTTTTGGAGTAATCATCAGTGCAAACTGATATCACAAAGCAATACATTTCACATTTTGTAACTTGTAAGATTTTTCCGAATATATAGTTTTGACGTTTGCAAATTAGTCAGTGAGAACTGATGAAAGAACATCATTGACGACTCTTGACTTTGGTAGATTTGTACAAATCTAATATCTAAGTTTTCGAAGAATTCAGTGTCTTTACAAAGCCATTAATTTTACACTTCCTAGTTTGACAAATATGTAGGAATCCAATTTTGACGTTTACAGAGTGCGAACTGTCATCAGAAAGTACATTTGACAACCTCTAGTCTAACAGTATTTTTGAAATCAATTTTGACGTTTGCTAGGTAAATATTCATGTTTATGTTTATGAAAATGTAAAAAAATTATTAAAGTTCAAGTAATTACAGTACACGAGTGATTAGTTTGTGGACGTATGTCAGCCACTAAAAGACTTTTAGCAAGAGTGTGTAGTTTATTATTTTCATAATTTGTATGACTTCGGCACATATAAGAGAAGTTCAAATAAAAAATGATTATTGATTGCAATGCAAATAGAGCGGTCCAAGAAGAGTTCCCTGAGGAACTCCTGGATTTATAGAGAAAGAATCAGATACTGAACACCTGAACAGTGAACAGTGCCCTGCTGTACAGTGTATAGGCGGTTCCTTGAATCTGACTTATTGCCATTGGATGATTGGATTAGTGAGAAACCATGATTTGATTCTGTAAGATATCTTATCGAATACATTACTGATAAAGTCGGTAGTGATCAACATAGCAGTCCAATTCCTGAGCAAAAATTATCATAGAAGAAGAGTAATAATTGATTGAAGTGAAAACAAAGAGAATTGTAAACAATGGCTTTAAAGAGCTTGAATATTGAGAAGAATTTAAAGATCGGACAATAACATTAAATTTTAAACTCATAGCTGTTAACAAAGTTACAAATCATATCTAATGATAAATAATTGGTGCACAATTTTCAAGGAAGTGAAATAGTGTTCAACAACATTTTAAATAAAAAAAAAACTCTTATTCATGTACCAGTTTTATTAACACAATGTATACATGAATAATCCTTGTAACTAAAAAAATAAATAAATGTATCCAACACTTGTAAGATCAACAGACCAAAATATATTGATACTGGACAAACAGTTTAATGTCAATATGGTCCAGTTGAGTGTACTAACATATTTATTCCAAATAAGTACAGAATTTTTTTTTTTACTCGATCATCGTTTACCTTTATAAAACATACATAGAGCTTGAAAAATCATACACAACATAACTATATATGCTGCACACTCCAAATATAGTGTTCTTTCATCATAGTCCATCGATCGTGACCAACGAGATCCTCAACTTGTTCAAATAGAAGCCATATTGCTACTGGGGACTGAACCAAGTTTTTTTTTCAACCATACGTATGTATGTTTACTTAATTATGAGCGCTTAGTGGTGCTGGTAGTAAAAGAAGATCTTTGGACTGACTCTTTCTTGAGATCAAAAAATTTATCATCGTGTCGCCGAAATGATCATTTGTGACTGACTTGAGATTAACATCTATATGTCTGGTCTGCGGCTGATACTAAAGTATACTATAATAATGGATGAGGTTGGTGATCTTTTTTTTTTGGTCTTGTGGTTTTAATGGATGAGGACTTATATTGTCAAGTGGGTTGAATATTTTGATATACAGAAGAGATATAATGAAGGTGATTTGCACTTTTATCTTATAATAGAACTTCTTGAGTCAAGTGTTTCTTGATTGAGAATTGGATGTTTATTTAAGTTGAAGTTTTCGAGAGATGTTGAAAAGTGTTTAAGAATTTTCTAAAGTTAAAATTGAAAGAACAAAAAATATACACTTCGAAAGACTATTCGAAAGAATCAATATCTTATCTTCTATATAGCCGTATATCATATCAATACTTTTTAATTTAAAAAGTTAGTCCTCATGTTCCCTTTATTTTATCTTAAAATATAAATATACTTTAAGAAAAAAAGGACTAAACTGACTGCCTTGTTTGACTCCAAAAATAGTGCTAAAGAATTTTGGAAATGATTTTCCTGAATTGTTTGTGAGTAAGCAGGTAGGTAGGTAAATTGGTAGGTAAAATGCAGATGGGTAAGTATGAAAGATGGTAGCTGGCTGAGTATGAAAGAATGTAAGAAGTTTTAAAATAAAGTAGGAATGAAAGAAAGTTGATAAGAAGGTACCTTGAAAGGAAGGATGAGGTTGGGTAAGTAGGTGGGGTGTGCAGGTAAGTATGAAAAAAAGGTAGCTGGGTAAGGGTAAATGGATATGAAAGATGGTAGTAGGTATGAGACAAAGTAAAAACTTATGAAAAAAGGTAGAATGATGGAAAGTACGTAAGTATGTTGAGTACAAAGAATAGGTAAGTATGATAGAAGGTAGCTAGGTATGAGAAAAAAGTAAGTTTATATGAAAGAAGGCAGACAAGTATTCAAGAAGGTAAGAAGTTATGAAAGAATTTAAAAATGAAAGAAGATAGGTAAGTAGGGAATTCTGTCAGTAGGTAGGTAAGGTAGGTATGTAAGTATGAAATAAGATAAGTAGGTAGAGAAGTAGATATTTATGAACAAAAATGCTATAGATAAGTTTGAAAGAAGGTAGGTAGGTAAGATTCAGTTGAATTTATTGGCTTATTTATGGGCTTAGAAAAATTCTACAGTAAATATTTTGTTATATACAAATTAAATGTAATGTCATAATTTATGATATACAGCTAAAATCGGTTACAACGAAATATCGGTTATTGCGAACTAATTTTGAAGTCCTGTCAAACGAAACACCGGATATAACGAACAAATTCTCCAGTCCCATCGAGTTCGTTAGAAGCGATTTTGACTGTAGTTGGAAAGGCAAGTTTGTAAGAGGATAGGTAAGTGAGAAGGTAGTTCGGAAGGTAGTTCGGAATGTAAGTGGGTTAGTGGCTAGGTATTAGGGTATTAAGTAATGAAAAAATTTAGGTAGTTAAAAAAAAAGACTAGAAAAATATGGAAAAAGGTATTTTTTTTGTATCAAAGAAGATAGGTTGATAGGTATGAAAGAAGATAGGTAAGTATATGAGAGAAATTAAATAGGTATGAACTAAGCTAGGAAGGTATGAGTAAGGATATGAAGGTAAAACTAAGACAAGCTGGTTTAAAAAGATGTTTGTTAGGTATGAAAGGTATAGGTACTATTAGGTACATGTAAAAAAAGGATGTTGGTTTTTAAAGAAGGGAGTTAAGTATGAAAGATTTTAGGTAAGTAGAAGTTTCCATGAAAGAAGATTCACAGGTAGGTGGTCCAATATTTCTCCAATATTTGAAGAAGGTTGATAGGAAGTATAAAAATTACGTAATAACGATGAAACGTAAGTATGTAAGGAAGAAAGTAGATAAGGAAAAAGGTATGAACGTAGGTAGGCATGAAATGAAGAAACCAAGTAGCTATGTATAAGGTATACAAAATATAACGTAAGTAGAAGTGCAAAAAGGATCCGTAATTGAGTATGTAATACGTACTTAAAGAGGTATGAATATTGATTGGTAAGAAAGGAAAAATATAGTTCGTATGAAACTAGTGCGTAAGTATAGAAAAGAGAAATAAGTATACAAACAATTATTTTCCATCTTTCTACTCTTCTAGCTAGTGTCGTGCAACACCTGTTGCATTTAAAAAGCAATGTGCCTTACAAAACATATTTAAAAAAAAGTAGGTAGGTATAGAAGAAGATATAATTGTCGTGCAGGTACGAAAGCCGGAAAGCAGATTTGGAACGAAGGGAGGTAGGTACCCTCTTAGAAAAGTACATGTCTTGGTACTTTGATAGCCGTCAGTAAAGATTGGCGTGTCAAAATCATTAACTTTGATTTCTATAGCATAGATAGGGTCACATCGAAAAGATTTATTAAAGAAGTGACTTGGGTAGCTAATACTATTATTTTTTTATTCATTTGCATTAAACCTTTTTCTATGTGATTCTAATGTTTTTTTTCCCAAAAGCCTATTTGTCTTTCAAACACAAATTGGATATGTGAATATGTCAGAGATTAGCCAAAAACGAACCAATCGAACACTTCTTCTGCTAATAAAATCTTTACAATTTGCCGTTTGCTTCTTCTATACTATTTGACAATGAAAACTGAACTCTTATAAACTTCAAATCTCAAATTTGCTGGATAGGTACCTACAAATACTAAACAATTGATAGATTTATTGCAGTCCATATCCACTCTCCACAACTTGAACATCAAAAGAAACCGCAAGCCACAATTTAATTCAATTTGACATTTTCGGACTCAAATAGTTTATTGTTAGCTTTTCATATGCATATCTCTGATGGATTCGATAACCAGGAATATTTATGATACCTTTTCGCCTCTGTTCTTTCATAAAAAAAAAAAAAAACCTTCCAAGCCAAATCAACAATGATAAGGTATTAAATAAACTTTGGTCAACGATGACTATGAACACAAAATCCACAAAATTCTATTTGACTTTGGTCTAGTTTAGAAATACCTGAAAAAAAAAACTACGATAAGACCAATGAATCACATGGGGTCAAAAAGTATAGAAGACATTGGACTGCGATAGACAACACATTGACCTTTCGCCATTAAAAATAAATTTAACAACTTGAAAGTTATACTCTTCGATCTTCATAGAAGTTTGGAAGTTAGAGTCTTCCAAAAAATAAATAAAAATCAATGTTTGGATAGGGTCGTCTTTACTTTTGAACGACCATCTGCATCTACCGCCTGAGACGTTCAATGTTGTTTCAAAAGTAATTAACCTCAATTGTTGACATGATATGATTTCAAATTCCAGACACACATGGTTTGCGTTGTTTTAGAAAAACAACAACTACCTCGATGAAGTTTCACTTTTTTCAACACCACTCTCTCGGTCTGCAGAAGAAAACATCTTTAAGTGATAGCTGTATAGATACTATTAGTCTAACACTGCTGCATATCTTTTCATAGTAAAAGCAATAAAAATGGAAACTTAAAAAAAAAAAAAAAAAAAAAATGTTTAGGAATCAAAATAAAACAAGAAAAAAGTTAGCTGTCGAACAAAACAAACAAAGCAAATGTACTCCAGGTTCCAGGAGCTCCTATAAATGGTGAACTATGATGATGGCACAGCACAGCAGCAGCGGCGCTGCTCTGCGGCGTTCTTATAGGTTATCACCCACCGTCGAAACGATTCTGTGTATTTTCTATCTTTACATCTTAGAGTCTCCATCTGAAGTGCGTTGATACGTTTACTAACGTCTGCTTTGTTTCATTTTGGTGATGTTGCTCTTTTGCTCGACCATGAGAAGTAGCAGGAGGAGGAAAATATGATGGCAGTGTACCTTACCATCTGCATCAACATTTCTTTCAAATCCATTATCACAGACTTGAAGGAGAGCACCCACCGCAAACAACAAGGAGTTCTGTATTGAAAGGAGGAGGGGCGTTGTTGGTTGTTGGAACAAAAAGATGGACTACCGCTGGCGTGCAATTATTTTTTTTTTGGAGGAGAAGGCATCTCTTACCATCATGGCGAGTATCCGGGTGAGTTGAATGAATGTGAAATTCCGGTGCCAAAGATTATTTAACATGACAAGTTAACAGCTTTTATGGTCTTCGTTGAAGGCGTACGGTGTTAACAGATTTACAGCGTCAATTATATGTTCTGGTGCGGTGGTGGTGCGTATTTTGGAAATATGATGTTTGTCTTAAGGTGGAGCTGTCTATTTTCAGAAGAAGCAGAAGAAGATGTTTTCTTGTGGTGTTTCCTGGGGATGGAATATATAGAAGGTGTCCGTCTTGTCTTGGATAGAGATAAATTTGTCGGAATGAAAAATGTTGATTGTCTTCATAGATATTTTCTTAAATAGGGGAGACATAGAGCTACATCATCAACATCAACTTTAAAAAAAAAATATTTCAGAAATGTTTTCCTATTTAGATAATTTATTAATTTAAGATTGTAATAAAAATTAAGACATAAGTTAAAGGAGCGATCTATCTTTTTAAATAGCTCTTCAAGTGGCTTGTGGTTTGAACGAAGAGTTAGAGTGATGTTTTAAATAATTATAATTAGATTTAAATGGGTTAAATGGTTTTGCCTCTATTTAATTTTTCTTGTCAGGGAAAATAAGATTTTTCCTCTTTCATTTAAATTATGATAGGTACAAATCATTGATTTATATATAAGATATATAGTATGTGTACCGAAATTAATATATAAGCTTAGAAATGCATAATGTTTAAGAACTTTAGCGTTTTTAAGACATCGTTTCAGAAAAAAAAACAGATTGGGAGAAAATTATATTTACATCAATAAACTGCATTAGTACAAGGATAGCTAATAATGTAGCTTGTGTGACATTAAGTGGCGGTGGTGATTCAAAGTTTCAATAAAAATGGAATTAAATAATAACTCCATTTAAAATGGTGAATTAAAACTGCGCATTAGATCTCAGAGTTCTGTGAACTTTAAATTCAGCATGGAAGCTTGATGCCTTATATACGAAATCCACAAAAAAAAAGAAAATAACGCCCAGCCTGTATAATTTCCAACCAAGCTTACCCACTTAATTCATTCTGGATTTAAATTTCAGATTGGAGTACATTTTAAATTCAACCGTTCAATTCAATTCGGAGTTTTTAGATACAATTATTTAAAATAAAATTTAATTCATATCCGTCCAAAGTATGAAACATTCACCACTCTTAGATTTCAATGACTGATTAATTTGAATTTTAAATTCAATCGTTCAATTCGGTTTTTTGTATCCAATAAATGAAACCGATTTCAAGATTATTCAAACCAAAGTGAACATATTCAGCAGATTAAACGATTGTATGTAATTATATAAATCCATTTAATCCGGCGCCCAACGAAATAAGGCCAGGGTTTAAATGAGGATTTGTTTTCGGATATAGCTTCATTTACTCTGGATTTAAGAGAAAAATTTGATTTTTAAATCCAATCGTTAAAGCTGAATTTATGATATACAAAATTTAAATCTATTTCCATAATGTTAATCGTAAGGCATGTTAAAACCCAATGGATTTAAAATTTGGCAAGTATGAATATCTCGGAATTTTATTATTCTCTCGAAAAAAGGCGATTTATGAAGGACTACGTTCGAGTCGCTATTCAAATTGAACTGTACTATTCTATTTAGCTTCAAAACATACATAATTCTATCGGATAAAAGACTCCCAGATTTTAGAAATCTGAATGAAAGTGTGGATTTGATTTTCGGAATTAAAATCAATTTGGATACGGTTTTAATTTTTATTCTTTTTGTAAATATTTCAAACAGAATCTTGTAAATCAGATTTTTCGTCTTAAAATTCTGTTTGCAAATCTTTTCAAAAAGTTAAAAGAAAACGTGGAATATTTCTTTTTGCAAAAATTTGTACTGCAAAACTCTGCAAAATTTGCTTTGAAAAAATTTGAACACAGAATTCCGAAAAAGAATCTAATCATGTTTAAAGAGTTTCAAGATTGTCTTTTATTTTAAGAAAAGGTTTGCGAACAAATACCCGAAAAATAGAATCTGCTTTGCGATAGTCTATTTGCAAGGCTCTGCAAATGATCAAAGAAAGTCTTTTTTCATAGTTTAAAATTGAACAAGCGAATATTTTGAGAATGTTTAAAAACTAAATAAGGCAAAAGGGTGTTACAAACATTTGTTAAATTGAAAATCGTAAGAATTGTATTCAGAAAATTCAATAAATTTTTCAGTCAACACGTTTTCCATCTTCTTTTATTTCTCTTTGAAACGAATTTTATCAAGTAGCTTAGTTAACCAATACAAATTGATGCATTGACAGTAAGGCCCCTTCAGAATAATAACTCCCAAGGAGTAAGTCCAGTCCAATACCGCACATCTTTCTTAAAAGCCAGACGCAAAATATAAGATCTCGAGATTTCACCTTTCTTTGTTTATTATTTGTTTATCTGAGAGCGCACCTTTGCACCAATCAACTCTTTTGCTTTATCTCTAAGCATGTGATGGTCTATGCCGCACCAAAACGAATATTACGCATAAACCAGATCCGTATATAAGAGTACCCACTTAACCATCATCCAGCAGAGCCTTAAGATTCTCTCGCTCGTTAGTAATATATACAATTTTGTTTTTCTTTTTATATACATCAACATTTTGTTGATGTTGTTGTTGTTATTTTACCTCAAGCACCTGAAATGGGTGCTGAATTACTTTTTAACTTAGGAGGAGAATATTGGTATAGGTGCTTCATGTTTCCAAACGTGACTTGCCTCTTTCACTAAAAAAACCAAAATCCAAAGTAATCCTAGACAAAATCTCATATAGTCGCTAGATGACGAAGATGACGATGGGGACACGATCGAGAGCAATGCAAACAACCAAAGAACCTTTTTTGGAATCTCTCAACTCTCGACATAGATAGGTATTGCCACCACCTTGTCGCGTCTTTTTTTTTACTTTTAAATTTTATTCAATCTTCATTGAGATGCATAAAAATATACTTCTCGAGCTTTGTGCCCACAACCACAAGCTATAGGTAATATTTGGCTTTTGTAATCGAATGGAGAAGGGCCATCTTAGACGATGAATCTTATATGAGTAAGGCGTATTGTGAAGTGTTGTTTTTTTTTTTGTATTCAAGAATTCTTCAGTTTTTCTATTAAAATACTCTCATAACTTATTCATGTGTCATAAGAAAATTGAATTTATGCAATCAAGATGGAAAATGAATGTTTTGTTAGGGAGATTTTTTTTGGTTCGTGTGGTATCAACAAAACCTTTTGAATAAACGTTATTTATGCCTAATGATATCTAATGTGATGAACATTGTTTTTTTTTATATGATTTGTCGTAACAACTTTATTGTATTTGGTTCCTGTAAATAGAAACCAATTCAATGAAATAGGAATTATAAAATATTATTTTTAATTAAGATTGTTTCCTTTGGCTTTGAGAAAGTTTTCATCGACTTGGGAAAATGTTTTGCTAAATTTTTATAAAATAACAAGACAATAATTGACCAAGATTGCACCCAATAACATAAAAAGGTTTTGGTTATTGGTCAAATTTATCAGCCAACACCATAAATTCATAATAAAAGAAAGCTGTAATTTATATACCATCCTTGGATCGAATTGTTTTTTTATTCACCACTCAGTTTAGCTACATAACATCAAAATTAGCGGGAGGACCATTGTCCTCACTGTCTTTTCTTTTGTAGCTTGTAAAGAAACTGTCATTTTATTTATACCATGTGCCAATAGCGTTAAAAGAGGTGCTAAACTTTATCCAGTTGCTAAATTATAACACTAGTGTGGTGAATATAAACTTCAAAAATGTTGCATATGGATGGTTAACATGCTTTGTTTGAATGTGTTAAGACTAGCGATAGTTTTAATAATCTTGTAATTCTGATTTGAAAAAAAATTAATCGCACCTAAGTTTAAACGTCAAATACAAATCTTAGAATGCGTTATTCAAATTTAAGTGTAACAAACTGGGACTTGTAATGGTGTACAAGACTGACAGTAGTTGGTGTAGTAAAAAATGCAATTTCAAGTTTAACAGCACGTTCTCTTTGTTTGAAGCAAAGACCCCTCTTATATAATTCATCTTGTGATGTTACTATACCATGAAGAAGAACCCGCAGTGCTCCAGCTGATTGTGCTCATCTATCTTAAAATATATCAACTCGTTACAAATAAATGAAACCTTCATGAATTCAACACAAATTAAAGTGTGGTCAACTGGTTTGAATTATGACCGTGTGTCAAATGCCAAATGCGGTTAAATTGTGGTAACATATTATTTAACGGATAAATTATGAACTATTGTGGTGAATTTAGATTTCAAACATCAAGCGAAGAAAAATACCAATGGTGAAAATCGAATTGAAAAGCAGTTAATATTATACATTCACTTCATGGAAATGAACATTCATAATGTTATATTGCTTCCGAAATCATATCGTTTAACTGAAATTAGTTTAAGATTGCGAACAAATTTAAAATAAATTGGGCTCCAAAGTACAATAGATCATCAATTTCAAAGCATTTTCCCCAACTCCAAGTGTCAGCAATTGAAAGAAAACACTGTGGACATACATACACTACAATAATAGAAACTATCTCATGAATGTATCTACTGTTATGATATTCATCTACAACTTGTAACTCACTTAAACAAAAGAAAAATGGCCGACTCATAAATTTACAAAAAACTAACAGGATAAGAAAAATTGTAGACATTGTTTTGGCAAATGTTAAACCTGCCTAACCATAACCACCCAGTTAAAGAAACCGAAAAAAAAATCGTGCTTAGAATAATCTTCATTTAGGTAAAGGTGTACATATACAGCTTGAAGTCAACACCTTGTTAAACTCACTGCACACATACATTTAATCTAATATCATTTTTGTAAATTATAATTTTAAATGTTTTGTGGAAGTATTTGATGACATTATATCAATAATCTTCGATTGATTTATGAGGCGCCAAATTGGTGACAAATCGAAATGGGAAATACATCTAGACCCATCGTTGAATCGGTTTTGAAGGTGCAATGTAATACTGCAGACACACACCTCACTAGTCACTACGTGTTGTACGTGAGAACACTTTAACTTCATATTGTGCCTCCATTTGATATTAAATCTTTTATAAAAAAAAGTACAAAGTAGCAAACTTGATTGATTGAATTGTACGGGATGAGATTTTGATCATTAGTGCGCGAGAACAGTGTCGAGTTGAGTTTGAAAAGGTGTGGCATTGCCAACACAATCCGACTACATTATAGGCACCGTCAATATAAAAGAAATACACGTACAGGTAGGTATATATTTGTGGTTTGTGCCACAAATATCGTCAAAGTCAAAAATGACACTCTATATATGCACAATGCACATACTCGTATGTGTGGGCAGAAAAGAGGTGTCAATTTAATTGAAAATCAATCTCCATGGAAATATTGATTTGGATTAACTATAAGGAAATCCTGCAATTAAGCGACCATATAGATATCAAAACGACCACAACCAGAACATTCATCCAACTATAAAATATAATTTATGACATAAAAGATGGCAAGGATACATCCTTTCATGGTGAATATACTGGTAAGTTAACCTTAATAACCTTACGACTATAAAAATTAGCAGAACAGGTTTTATTTTTAATTTACGACATATAATTAAAGTGAGGATTTATATATGCAAACACCACAAAGGATATATTTATATGTATGTAGATAAGCAATAAAGCAGCAATTATGTTCTTACATTGTGAATCTGTCGAGTTTAACTGTTAATTGGGGTGGATATAGTTCTAGATGTATGTATGTTTATACCTTTACTCTGTTTTATAACAAACAGGATAATTAGGTACAGAATATTCTGCTCATGAATGAATGGACATGAGAATCAAGTATGTCTCTCACTCTTTTCTAATTTTTTTTAAACGGCTGTATGAGCTGTTTCGTATATAGAGCCTAGTTTACAGTTGGGCACCATAAAGGGCGCTTTTTAGTTTTTATTAAACAAACAAAAAAAGGGTAAAAGGAAGCTTAATATGATGTCTTCATCGTTTTAGCTCTTTTGAAAAAGAAATTATGTCAACATTATAACTTTTTTTTCTCGAAGGAAATTTTTTTCAATATTTAAAGATTATTTTTCAAGAAAAATCATTATTTCTTTATCCAAATTAGTAAAAGACTGTTGTAGTTAAATTCTGTTTATGCTCACAATAAATGTTCGTTTAGTGCTCAAAGAGAAAGTCATAAGAGAGAGAAAGCGCCGGTCGATTTATTAATGAATTTTTTGTAGAAAGAACGAATAATCAGTACAAGCGTAACTAAGAAAATAAATAAAATTGCAAATAAAAGTCTTCCAAGAAGCCCTAAGTCTATTCTATTCCGAGACACTACTTGTCATAAAAAGGCATGTGCTTCAAATGTCAAATCCCTACTATGTTAACATTTGCTCAGTTTGAGCAAATTTTCGATTACTTTTGCTTTTGTGTGTAAAACGAGCTCTTAAGATCTATCGGCAGAATTTGGAAAACGATTGGACCTTTAGTTTGAAAATATTCATTTACGAAATAAATCGATTAACTTCAGATTAAATCGGTAAAATTATTTAATGTGTTCAAAGAGCCAGTTCTCTTAACAATAAATTTTCGTTACGTTTCCGTTAATTTTAAAAACGAAAAAAAACAAACGATTTTTTTTAATTTTAAACTTTCAAAAAAAAAAAAATTTATATTTTTTTCACATCAAAATATTATAACATCCCTGATAGAAAACATTAACTAATGGCGGGCAGTAGAAAGTCAAAAATGGCTGCTCTTGTGAAAAAGACAAACCTTTCGATATTATAGCAACTACTACAGCAGTCACACTAAATCGGGCATTTTATTTTTCAACGCCAACAAATTTCCTCCGTTTAATATTCCCATGATTCGGACCTGGATTTTACATTCTTTATTAGAATTTATCGCATACAGTTCTAAAGTTACCCTTGAGCACTTATAGTGTCTGTGTCAAGGGTACTACAACACCATCACCATGTGCTGTTAAATCCTTCTATATATGAAATAAAACAGGATACTGAGAAGACACATTTATACAATGAAAATGCAGATTTCAGGCAGTAAGGGTATAAGAAGATAAAGAGCTACATCACCCAAATTCAGAACTTGTGCCATTTTCTTTGTTTGACAGTTGTTTTTAAAAAAAACAGTGCTGGCGATCTTATTTGGTAAATTAAATGTACATGCGGGAGGAAAGACAATTTAAGAAGTTTTATGGGATTTGTATTGAATGGTTTTGTAAATCTTTTTGATGGTTAATAGTTTTTGAAACGAGAGTTATTGACAAATGCCTCACTGCTTTTAAACAATATTTGGAACAAAATGAGTTTTTAGGTCATTGACGTGAAACTAGTAGATGCAATAGAAAATGGAATTTCAAGATTTCACAACCAAATAAACTGTACAAAATTGACAGTAGAGGAACGATTGGAAAGTAAAACATTAAAATTTTCTTGGAAGCATAGCAACAGAATTCCTAGATACTTCATTTGAATGACATCATCTGTCAAAAAAGAAACGATGATGAGGAAGAAACTTCTATCAACGCACATCAGAGTTCCAGGATAAATTACGAAATTTGTGGATTTTTTAAGACTATCTGTTTTCTTGTTATTAAAAAAATCATTCCGTCTCTTTTATCTATTCAGGTAATTTCAAGAACAAAATTTACCACAAATCAGAAGCCAATGCTGCTTAAAAAGGATGAGAATTAAATTTGAAAGATTCATCACCACTGTTTGCATTGATTGAAATGTGATTTTCCCCACTGACAGAATATGAAAATTCACTGATGTCCCTTTTAACTGAGCATACAGTGATGGTATATTTAGTCAAAAAACACATCACAAACTCTAACCATTGAGTGTGTCACATCACCATTCAGTAATCTGCGTGAATACAACCATCTGTGGTCCTTTGAAAGCACACTCAATTCAACGTTGATATTTTCCATGTGTATGGTAAAAATGGCAGGCGCGCTCTTTTAGAGTGAATTTTCATCATCCGAATATGTATCTAAATTCCCCCAACCCTCGAGCTAGATGTATATAGCTACATATTATTCTAAGTAACAAATTGTGTCCCTGATGATGGATATCATTTGACAGCAGCTGGCTGGACGATGATGGAATACTTTTGGTTCACTGTGTTTAAAGACACAATGGGTAGTGTAAGTTGGGCTGCTGTGGGATAAAATGGAATGACATTTTAATTACTACAAGAGAGTGTGTTCATAATGATCAATTGTGTAAATAGCGCACACAGAAAATGTAATTCAATATCCCGGATAAGGGTGAATCAGAGATGGAAGCTAACCATGGAATGGAATTGGTTGATATATGGTGAATGGCGCAGAGTTTGGAAACACTTATGTTTGGGAAAATATTTGTTTAGTATTAATTTATACGTGTCATAGATTGATGGAACTCTGAAAGCCATTAGAAGTGGTATTAATTAACTTACAAACAAAAGAAAAACAAAGAATTATTATAGGTATTGGGAATCTATTAATATCTATAAAGATATATTCCTAGAAGTTTTTAAGGGTTGTTGATTCTTGGAATAAAGTTACTATAAAAAAATAAAATAAATTGTATGACATGACAGGTTCATGGCGAGAGCCAAGGCTTAGTGACTAATATTCTTAACCAATGTTTTTGTGGTGTTTTGATGATTCTACGATACTGGAAGAGACCAACAATTTACCAATGAATCGGAACGGCTAAAATCAAGACAAATGATACTCTTTGGAGAGTGTCACTTCCTCGAAATATGCAGTGCCTGTCAAAATACTAAGGTGTTAGGTTGGATTTGAAGCCAGACCTAGGCATGAGAATCGGACACACTGACCACTATGATCGGCACTTTGTCATGTTGAAATGTAAAGAATTCACTTATTTGAAGGAATTGTTCTCTGGTGGGTTCGTGAACCCTGAAATTTGTATGTCAATAATCCGATTTAAAGCTTTTTCGTCTGGAAGACTGTCTGCTGTCTATAAACTCGTCTTCACATTCGAATTGATAATTTTAAGTGAACATTTAAGTACAACTTCAAAGACTTTTAAATCAACCGAGGTTAAGCGATGATTCTCTGTGTCAAGGGGGTTTCTTATAAGAAAAAGTTTTCAAAGAAAATTTTAACCGTCAAAGAAAGTTTTTTTCACTATATTTTTATTTTGTTTCCTTTAAATGATTATACAACTTTCCTTACACACAACAACGCCAAAAAGGGTAATACACGATAAAAGCCACAGGACTAAAAAAAAACTGTCTTTTCAAAAGGTAAAAAAAAACAGTCAAACAGTTCGTCCGCATCACATTTTTATTTTTCCACTTTATGCAGTTTATTCAATTTCTTTCCTTTCTCTTTAAACCTATACACAATTACATTTTCTTCTTCTGCCGGCTTGTTTGATATAAAAAAATATATTATAATCGTAAAAAAGAAAGAAAGAAAAAACCACGAGAATATTATTTTATCGCTCGCGATCATAAATTTCATTTAAAGTTCAAATCTAAAAGGATATACACCTATATGAACAAAAAAATAGATGAAAGAAAATTTAAGGAAAAGTCTTTTACCGGTCGCGTCGTCGACGTCCCTTTGCGTCGAGAGATGAACTTGGAGTTGTTTGATGTACAATTCTATTTTTTTTATTTTTTTACATTTTCATCAGACAAATACATCTAATAGCAGGGGTGAAAGGTGCCATAAGGGATGTTATTCTTTTTTGCGGGTTTCTGTTGAAATGTTTAACTACTTATGCAAGAATCATCACAAAATGTAGTGTTCCTGAACTGGTATATAGACAGAGTCGTCGCCGTTCTATCTTACTGGTATACTGATATGACGTCGCGGTCGCAAAGGATCAAAGTGGACTTTGGAAGGAGTTTTGACGCCGCAATGCTCATTTAGCTAGTTCTTTGACCTTTTGAGTTAACTTCGTTTTAACTTTTTTCAAATGTGTTAATAATTAAAAGTTCCTTTTCCGAAAAAAAATTACTACAAAGTCAAACAGGTACAACAGGGAACATATTTTTTCATTTCAGTAAAACGCTGAGGACATCGACTTTTAGATAACATTTTTAATTAAAAATATGGCAAAGCAGTAAAATTTTATAATTATCTTGTTCAAATTATATCTATATATTTTATAACACACTCGACTAGATTGTAATAACTTCCTCTAAAGGGAAATTTGACATATCTCGTTTTGTTTCGATTTCTATCGTTGGGTCTTGAGAATAATGGATAAAGAGTCCCAAAGTGTCAAACTGTACCGATACCAAGATATAATTAATATCTATATAAATAATTTAGAATTTTTTTTCTCTTTAGGAAAGACGATTAAGGCGCTTTCCGGTGACAGTTTGTACTAAATACTCTTTAAACGTCAAAATATAGATGGTTTCTTATCTGTCAAGTAAAGTATTGAGAAATTCAATAGTATAAGAACAACATTGTAAAGATATATTTTATAACACACTCGACTAGATTGTAATAACTTCCTCTAAAGGGAAATTTGACATATCTCGTTTTGTTTCGATTTCTATCGTTGGGTCTTGAGAATAATGGATAAAGAGTCCCAAAGTGTCAAACTGTACCGATACCAAGATATAATTAATATCTATATAAATAGATTGTAAAAATATCTTGAAAAATACCAAAATTTGGAATTTTTTTCTCTTTAGGAAAGACGATTAAGGCGCTTTCCGGTGACAGTTTGTACTAAATACTCTTTAAACGTCAAAATATAGATGGTTTCTTATCTGTCAAGTAAAGTATTGAGAAATTCAATAGTATAAGAACAACATTGTAAAGATATATTTTATAACACACTCGACTAGATTGTAATAACTTCCTCTAAAGGGAAATTTGACATATCTCGTTTTGTTTCGATTTCTATCGTTGGGTCTTGAGAATAATAGATAAAGAGTCCCAAAGTGTCAAACTGTACCGATACCAAGATATAATTAATATCTATATAAATAATTTAGAATTTTTTGTCTCTTTAGGAAAGACGATTAAGGCGCTTTCCGGTGACAGTTTGTACTAAATACTCTTTAAACGTCAAAATATAGATGGTTTCTTATCTGTCAAGTAAAGTATTGAGAAATTCAATAGTATAAGAACAACATTGTAAAGAGTCAAATGTCAAAAATTTGATGCTGTGCAAAATGTAAAAACTAAGCTTGTCAAAAAAAGTCTCATGGGAACATTTATAGATGTATGTTGACGGTTAACATTGAATTCTTTACAAAAAACAAAATTAAATGTAAGTCTTTCCTACTTCAAAGCATAGAAAAGATAATTATTATAAAAATTCGAATGAACTAGTTCGCTTTCTTGACCCTACAACCTATATAAGCTGCATTATTTGCATAAAGTTCCATTATTTCAAACATGTTTGTTGTTAATTTTTTATGTATGAATAAGTGTGCTCAATAAAATGCCCATTATTAAATTTTCTCAGTTTGAACTCTATTTACAATGTGTACAGGATCATTTTTAATAGAGTTCAAACTGAGCAAATTTAATAATGGGCATTTTATTGAGCACACACATTCATACATAAAGAATTAAAAGCAAAATAAGATAGTTTTCGCTCCATTGATTTCTTAAAATATTCAGCGCTCAAGTCACGAGTGAATTTAATTGTCTATTTAACAAAGTTGACAGATGTTGACAGATTGTATGACAGTTCGCAATAAAATATCTCATTGTTTTTTCTTTTTTTTCCTACATTCTTATGTAATGATCTCTATTTGGACCACAACTTTCAAAATCACCGCTTCATATTTCAGATAACTTCTGATGGAGACTAAAATTATACAAAAAGAATAGAAAATAATGTTTGAGAATTTTACAAAGTTGACTTAAGTGTTGGAAAAGAGTCTACAATTAAGGAAATATATTTTAAAGTTATCTTTAATTAGTGTCGCCGTAATATCTTGAAGAGAGGCTTACACAAATTTTCAATACAAATTAATTCAATTTGAAATTTAATCCATCCATGGCATCTGCGAAACTCGATCATCTTCTTATACTCCTGTTAAATCCTTCCGTTCTCTGCACGCAATGATGAATGTTTTTAAATATACCCACTCATTTATTCAAATCAAATGTCAACAGATATTCAATCATCAATCTATCCCACAGATGTGTCATGTTCCTTAATATACTTATTTTTTGTCCACAAAAATTCCTACGCACAACTTATAACTTACATAAATAGCACACAAACAAAATAAGCTTAGTCTGTATTTAAGAACAGGGTTTATATGTTAATATATCTTAAAAAAACGTGTGGTACAGATTTCCGCAATTTGAATTTTAAATTCAAACGCGATTGTAACGATAAAAGGCATCACTTTGTATAAACACGCCTAACGTAATATATCCTCCCACCCATGCCATATTACTTTACAGTCAGTCTACCACGCCAGCTTTTATATGATCCCTTTTCGGTTCACTAACACTTAAATACAAACAAAAAATGTTTGAAACCCTACAAAGGAAATGAAGGAGGAGACATCAAAAAGAAATCAATTTATTTGTCACTTTATTTTTCGTATGTCTCCTATTTATGGCCATCGCGGTAGACAGGTAGGCAGAGAGACATCAACTGACAGTTAATGTCGTCCTTTATTTTGTCGATACTTAAAAATAAAATTGACTCTTGATTGATGGCCATTTTGGTGTGAGATGAATTCTTGATTATGATTATAGTAACACAAGAAAATGTGTTATCCACTTTGGTTTGTCTTAAGTTCTCATTTATATTATTATGTTGGTTTTTGCTTTGCGTATTTTATATGTCAAACTGACATTGATGAATAGACGGAAATTCCACAATAATTATTATTATGGTTAAGGTAAATTACCATTGATTTTATGTGTCAACCATTTTGTTTGAGGGCCGTTTAAACATTTATTATTATATTATACATCCAGGGTGACCAAAAATGTATCACTCTAATAGAGATGCTTTAACTTTTGCAAATGGCGGCAAATGTCAGTTAGGAATATATTTGGTCGAAATTGTAAATATATTATGAGCCCGTTTCAATCTAAACCGAAACGTAAGAAAATATAATTTCTGCTAATAGTACCTACACTGATAAATCCACGAATCAACCACGAAGAGTTATTTCATCCACTCAAAATTCCCGCATTGGGCGCCAATTACACCGAAAGTGTCACCGACTTGGTTTTTTCGACTACGCAGTTGCCGTAACTTGTTTGATTGGTAAGATAAACAGAACCATTATCAACGAGTTTTAGGTCGAATAATGTGTCGTTTTGGCGATTTGTACTACCATTAGTAAGATTGGTGAATTTCACCGGTTCAGACAGGTCTATGAGATCAAGCCCCAGTCTCATAATTGTTCTTAAAGAAAAGGCTCCCATTTACCGATATCAGTTTTAAAAAGAAATTAAAAAAAACTGAAAGGTTCACCACCGTTTTATTTTTTAATAACATATAGCAAACCTAAATTGGATAGAAAGTGTTTTTGGGGCCTCCCTGCGTAATTATTGAGAAAATTTTCTTTGATCATTAATTCTTTGATGTTTGTTTAAACCACCTTAATCAAATTAGACATCACTATTCCATACCAGGGTTTAACTAATGACCATTTAAAGAATACGGAAAATTTCGAGTTATAAAAAAGGCAATAAATCATGTTGTAATCTTTGCTAACTTTGCTAACAATTATTGAATACAAAAATTTACGCAAAACTACAGTGTGTTCATATACCTAATAGTTGTCGGCAAAGAGTCTTTGTCAAAAGAAAGCTTAAAGTTCAAAGAATTCTTAAGGGAATGGTAACATTTTATTATTGAAGATTGTGATGTAGATGTTGATGAACACACTTAAAATAATTGCATACCATTTGTATGGTAATTTGAAGCAATATCAAAGCAACATTGTAGTTTCTTAGTGCTTTACCAAGCAGAAAGGTACTTTATTATGACATTTAATATTGAAGACTTGAGCAATTAAGAAAATTGACAGGTAAGTTTGTTTTGTTTAAGTAAACTTTTTACTTTGATGTTAAAAGTTTTTAGAAATAAATGTTTCTAATAGACAAACAAAGTGTTTTATTTTAACATTTTATTATAGTGTTATTTAGAAAACGTTGGTGAAACGAAAATGAAACGAATAAAAAATTAATAAAAAATAATCCTGAAAACAGTAATAACGATGGCGACGCTTTATCTCTAAATGTTGAGTATAGAGATTTGATCGTTTAGGATTTGCAAATGGTAATGAAGAACACCCTAATTCGCAAAAAAATTAACACCTAGACTTCGAGCAAGACGATTCCAGGATCTATACAAAATCAAAACAAGAAAAAGAACTAAAATTATTGGAGCAAAAGATTATCCAATCATTTTCTCACAGGTGAATGCATAAACAAGATAAATTCCGAGAAAATCGACTAGCACCCTTCTTGCATGGCCAACCTGCAACTTTTAGAAATTAAAAAAACCGAAACTCTGTTATGACAACTATCCTCCACTTTTATAAACCTGTTTGCAAACGGCCGACAATCTTCTTGCAGAGGAAACCCGCAAACTTTTTGAAATAGAAAAACCGGAAACTTTCCTTTTAATTACTATTTCACCTTCCTTATCCATGAACCCATTTATAATAATAAATTTGCTCAGTTTATGCTCCATTTAAAATAGTGCATGATACACCCATTATGTATGAAAAAATTAAAATTGGCTACTTTTGCCAAGATTGTACAAGTGAGAGAGAAAGAGAAAGAACTATTTCAGAAACTGTTTCTACAAAATTATTTCCTAAGAATAATTTTATAATATAGAACTACACAAAATTAAGGTGGAATTGCATAAGTTGAAAATGCAGAAAAGATTGACAGTTGCTTTGCCATGAAATCCAAATGCAGACGCTAATCAAAAAGTCAAAAAATCAAGGTCTCATAAATATTTGACGTTATTAGAAATTGAGGATAATCCGTTTGATTTCATTGCATTCAATGTATGATTTTGACAGCTCTGATTTCATAGAAATAATGTATGATAAACTGTCATACAGCAATGTTTGTATGAATAGTTAATCAACTGGAAGTATTGGAATATTGTATGATTTTGTTTCCACAATTACTTTGTCATATCATTTATTGTTTTGATACAACGAAATTTTGATTATTAATTCATTTTATACAGAAAAACATTTCGATGTAATTTATAGACACCAAATTAAAATGAATCTTTCAAAACATTGCATCTTTAATCATGATTATATTATAAATGGATGTTCCATGTCACTTTGTATCCCCTCATCTTATGCGATTAAAATGACAGTAATATAAAATGTCAAATTACTACAACGCATAGGTACAACAAAATAAATTTCTTAAATTAGGTACTTTCAGTAAAATCAATGAAAGAGGAAATTGTATGTGATGTATGGAAAGTTGTTTAACGCAATACATATGTATGTCTAATATCTATGTAATATATATGTGATGTATGATTTATGAAATAGGTGCCAGGAGTGGAAGCAGTAATGTCACAGGACAAGAAGGCGCAAGATAGTAAATTTCTCTTGTAAGTAATATTTAATTCTTTTATCAATTTGCATTTATAACGCATTGAAGTAAAATGTCACCGTTTCTATAGGCATTTTTATTTAGCTATGCTATAAACAACAAATATGAAAAAAAGTAATGAAAACTTTTATATTCATCACCGTCTAGGAAGAACATAAAAAAAGTCCTTAAACCAGTGTAGTGTGTTAAAAAATTACTACCGGAGACTTCGTAAAATTATGCACATCTTTTATCTTTTTCATAACTGACACTTCTTTATAGTATTCACCTGACTATAAAATGTTATTATCCCAACTTCTTTTTTTTTCAATTTATGAATTCTTATCATGTGTCCAGTTCTTATTATCCTTGTCATTGTATAGAGGTACCTACATAAAGAAATAAAACTTTCTCGCACGAACGAAAGAACACCGGTTGCATTAAAGTCGTTATAACTACAAATCGATCATAAATATTGTACCCTGGTGTCTCCATATTTTATCTCATTCTTAGGTGATGTCCAAGGATACACTCATAAGAAGAACAAGATAAAATAAAAAATTAAAAAATAAAGTACACCATGAAAATGAGAAACTTTTAATACGCTTGGTTATTTGTTCAAAGAATAACATAGTTATGCTTCGGAATACGCATACAAGACCGCCTCTGGCGAGCTTGTTAAGGTTGAACATAAGTCGTTAAAAAAAACCGGCACAGCACAACTTTAAGAAAGAAAAAAAAAAAAAGAAAAATAACTCCATCAAAGAAAGAAAATAAAAACAAATAATTTGATTCCGACCTTCGGCGTTGATGGCGGCGGCATGCATCCACACACAACACACAACGAATATATGCAAATAAATTTTCTCGTGATCCAAGCTAAATATCCAAAAGATGCAAAACAAGCAGAGCAAAATTCAAATAAGAATGCATACTAAATTGTTCGTTGCGGAGCGGTGCGTTTCGGTCTTGTGAGAGACTCGCAGCAGAGTTATGTTAAATATTTTTTTTTTGTTTTTTATTCAAAGATTTAAAATAAAAGAAGTTTTAGTATATGAAAAAAAAGAACGCGATAAATTAAAATATGTAAATTTAGAAACAATCTCTCTTTGTGTTTGCAATTCGAACATGTTTATTGATTAAATCACGCTTTTAATGACAGTGTTGTGAAACGTAAGCGTAGATATAACCAATATTATTTCTGCGTAATTGATCTTTTTTTGTTGTTATTTTTTTCGAGAAAGAGAAAATGAGATTACGTTTCAAAAACAATGATAAATTGGTCTTGTAAAATATTTGCGTATAAATCTAAATAAATGGATCATGTTTGAGAAATATATAAAAGTTGATTAACAAAAACGATAATCAAAAAGTGACAGTCACAGTACTGATTCCACCACACCTGTCAAACTCGTTGTCACTGGTACAAGTGCTGCCAATTCAAAAACATTTATATAAAAATTGTATTGATTGGTAACTTTATGAAAACAAATATCAAAAGCATCGTTAGAAGTGTTTTTACATGAAATATTTGAATTACTCTTGCTTTGACCACATTTCAACCGTTAAGTCACGATTTTATTGTTCTAAGGGTATCCAAAATATATCAAATAATCGAAAATTTTGCAAATAGCTGTAACTGTCAATTTAATTATGATATAAATTGTCAAGTAAACAGCTGTAAATTGTAAACGTTGGCAATCTATAAAACACTACACTCTATAGCATTCAGTGATTTGGTGCAACTTTCAAACACTAAACTGTTTAGCAAATTTAATCGAAGTGACAAAAGAACAACGAGACAAAAAAGATGCTGAAAGTGAGGTTCCTTTAAATATAAGATCTCTTGTGGAACACTATTAGCAGAAGTGAAGGAATTTGTTGCTGATTATCGAACAGCGGCGCGGCGTCAGAAAAAATCGACAACAATGTATTTGTTATACATTATAGCGATATATGGTGAGGAATGGCTAAATTTGCACTTGATACTGCGATATTGGTATATGGACAAATGCAAATGAAAAGACCACAGAAAATGAAGTCAACAAGGTTAGAGACCACTATCTAGCAATGTGACTTTGGATACGAAGTTAAAATGAAAATAGCACGTAATAAACAAGAAACGATTACTGAACCCTGTTTGGACGTATGACTTCCAACTATGGTGGAACAAAGAAGACAAATACAGAAACCATACAACAATTCCAAGACAAAGTCGTTTTTGAAATAGAAAACGCCCATTGGTAAGTACATAAGAATCAGCGATTTGGACATGGTTATATGTGATTAAAAATCAAGCTGATGCTTCACACAAAAAAGCGTTTGCCAAATCACTTTAACTACGAGATGAAGTGAACTCAGTGAAAAATATTAGAAGATTAAGAAGAACAAAGCCTTATGAGCTATTTATTGGTCTTCTAATGGAATTGGAACTGTTGAAAAAGTTATTTAAACACGAAATAAAATATTATTGTGAATCGTTCACAGATTGGTCCTTTTCCGACTTGAATATTCGGCTCAACTATTAAAAAGCCTAGACATACATATTATATACATATTCTGCAGACAAAAGTGCACTGAACCAAAAATTGTACATAAAATTTATGAACGGCGATCATTAACTTGAAATTAATGTACGGTTCACGGAATTAATGCACCATACCCTAATTCAATGAATTATTCATTAAAAATAAAATTATGAACCTATGAACGTTCATTAATCTCGTTCATTAAAATCTGTTTTTGTCCAAATTTTTTTTTATGAACGGCTATTCATTGAATTAATGAACCTGTACATTAAGACAATGAATACCATTCATTAAAATCAATGAACGTTCATTAAATCAATGAACAGCCGTTCATAAAAAAATTTTATGAATCTGTTCACTATCCCAATGAACCTGTTCGTTAAAACAATGAACGCCATTCATTAAAATCAATGAACCATTCATAAATTCAATGAACAACCGTTCATAAATATCCGATACACTTTTTGATGAAAGATTCAATGAACCTGTTCGTTAAAACAATGAACGCTAATCATTAAAATCAATGAACCATTCATTAATTCAATGAACAGCCGTTCATAAATATCCGATACACTTTTTGATGAAAGATTCAATGAACCTGTTCGTTAAAACTATGAACGCCATTCATTAAAATCAATGAACCATTCATTAATTCAATGAACAGCAGTTCATAAATATCCGATACACTTTTTGATGAAAGATTCAATGAACCTGTTCGTTAAAACTATGAACGCCACTCATTAAAAATCAATGAACCATTCATTAATTCAATGAACAGCCGTTCATAAATATCCGATACACTTTTTGATGAAAGATTCAATGAACCTGTTCGTTGAAACAATGAACTCCATTCATTAAAATCAATGAACCATTCATTAATTCAATGAACAGCAGTTCATAAATATCCGATACACTTTTTGATGAAAGATTCAATGAACCTGTTCGTTAAAACTATGAACGCCATTCATTAAAATCAATGAACCATTCATTAATTCAATGAACAGCCGTTCATAAATATCCGACACTTTTTGATGAATGGCGTTCATTGATTCTATGAACGGCGTTCATTAATTCTATGAACGGCATTCATTAATTCTATGAACGGCGTTCATTAATTCTATGAACGGATATTTTTATTTTTAAGAACGGTTCATTAATTCAATGAATCCGTTCATTAATTTAATGAAATAATTTATTTTTTTTTTATGAACGTATTCATTAAATCAGTGAACACTGTTCATTGTTTCTATGAACGCGTTCATTGTTTTAATGAAAGATTCATTAAAATATCTTCGAAATTTCAAGTTCGAAATTTTATGAATGAAATTATGTATGGTTCATCGAATTAATGAACGTTCATTGATTTTAATGAACGGCCGTTCATTATCCATATGAACAGGATCATTGGACAAATAATAATGAACGATACATTAATAGAATGATTATATTCATTAATTCCATGTACCTTTTTGGTTCAGTGTGTAGGTGTATCTACAAATTCTTATTTCTATAGTTCCCAACTGCAAAATGCATCAAGCATTAAATAGCTTTGTAATTTAATCTTTAAAATTGAAATGGAATACTACCATAGGGGGATCAATGATTGTGCTTGAAATGCTGGATTTCCATCAAAAGTATAAAATTAACAAAACACTTTTATATGATCTTATATATTAAAACAAGCTCTAACTTTACTCACCATATTTTCCATTTCCTGTATTTTGTCAATTTAAATTTATTAAAATTAACATGGCGCCTAGTGTAATCCGACACTCTGAATCTTTTCTATTGAACAACCTGAAAATAAAATAAGAAAACAAAAAATTAAAATAAATATGATAAATTTTTATAAATAAAAATACAATAAATATACCAGTATGGAAATCAAGAACTATATATTATAAGAATTCCAAATTTATAGCTAAACTCAAATGTAAAATAAACGTGCTTCTTGTTGCTTCGAATGTACTTTTCTATCTGATGCCACCTTCGAATTCATTAACCAAATTAAATTTATTCCAAAAATACAATTTTTCTTTAAGAACTATACCTATACGACTTGCCTTCGAAACAAAACGTTGGTAGTTAATATGTAATTAACCTTCTTTTAACTGCTGATCAAATAATGTTACACATTTTTTTTGTTTTATCTTGGGTAGGTACCTACCTACCTACTCATGAAAATTGTGCTTCTTGTTTGATTAAAGCGATCAAAAAAAAAAAACCGTTAAGTTTGAACGTAGATACCTACTCTCACTCTTAAAAAAATGCAGAATAAAGAACAAAAAACAATTAAACTTAAATCAACATAATATTTGAACAGTCTTTTTTTAAAAGTCAGTACTATGGCAACACTAAGTAGATACACGGTGGTTAGAACACCTCTGTTCTGTAATCAACAACAAAAGAAGCCACCGAAAATATTACAGAGAAGCTCAACTGCGATAAACAATTGTCTACCATATTTACAAAACAGTTTATCTTTATAAAAATAAAAAAAAACAACACTAGATGGACAAATAAGTCGGCATTTTTAAAAGTACTTAGAACTTTATTTAGAAAGTGTAAGTGATGTTTTCTTAATCTAATCCTTTTTCTAAGAAGAAAAATAAGATATCAAGTTCCCAAAAAAAAAAACTTTTCTTTATCTAGATATTTGTGTTAAACAAACATGGCGGATTATTTAAACAGAAAGGACATAATGAATCAAACAAGATCCAAAGATATATACAAAACAAAAACTCCTTCATTAAAACATGCAATATTCGATACTTATACGAAGAAAATCACCACAATCTGTCCATCTTTGGGGTGCATCTGCAGGCATTAATTTTAATTAATCACCCATCGTTTTTTCATCTGTCTCTCAGTTAAAAAGACATAAAAAGGAAACTCCAAAACAAATACGAAAAAAGTAAAAAATAAAAACACAAAAGATACAAAAATATTTCAGAACACACTGATGTGTCTCAAAATCATTGTCTGCGATCTTTGTTTTGGGGTTTTTTAACAAAAAAAAAAAAATATTATGTCGTTCTGTTCTTCTTTCACAGATACCTACCTACTCTTTGGCAGAATAGTTTTCTTGGTTAAATTTCGGTTTTGTATTTGTTCATCATCATCTCCATCAACCTTGTTCAAATCGAAGAATAATTAATTTAAATCGTTTGTCGAATGGAAATGAAACCGAAATAAAAAAAAAGTATTTTTTTTTTGTTTTGGCGCGTTGATGGGGATTCTTCATTGGAAATCAACCAGACTTTTATATCTTGACATACAGTGTGACGCTGTGCGACGAGACAACCATCAAAAGCGTGGAGCTTTGTCATTTTGTTCTCCCTGAAGAATTAAATTATTTTTTTTTATAGACGACGGATTGAGTAATTTATAATAAAATGTATAGACACAGCTACTTGGGTTGTTCTTAAACATGTTCGTGTTTTTTTTTTTTTTTTTTAAGAATATAAATATGTGATTAATTAAAATTTTAAATGAGGCGAAGAAAATAAAACGTTTAACAAAAAAAAAAAAAAACATGTATTTCAACTTGAATAATTTATTGAGTGTATCATCAATAATTTCTCCAGGTTGATTATATTAAATGACTGTAATAAAAATCTTGTTGGCAAAATAACACAAAATGAAATAAATTTATATTTAAATGGATTATTTTGTTTTGCCATATTTTCTGAGAATCGATACGTATTTTGGTGGGAGTTTTTTTTTTTTTTGATTTTTGTTATTTCATGATTATGAATAGTAATTAATATATTTTTTTTTATTCTTGGAATTTGACACAAATACCAATTATTTAATGATGTGTCGTTGGAATAAATTACAAATAAAATATGTGTGTCCAGATTCAAAACAATTTTAGTTTCTTTTAAATTCATATATGTTTAAATAAAAAAACTTGAATGAAATTTCCATATTATTTTTGTTAATTCATACTTGTATCTTCAAAACCTTTTTATATAATTTATTCCTTATGATTCCTCTTTGTTGTAACTTACCTATTATATATTAATCCAATTAATATTATTTAAATCAACAAATCATTTTACTAAAAAAATTTATCGGCATTTCAACTTTATATAATGTTGCACGAAGCAACGTTAGGCGGTGATTTTTAATAAAAATAAATTTCTATACCAACCCTGGATTCACCAATTGTGGGATCATTCATTGGAGTAAATGAAAGGAGAACATATCAATTGAAAACTTTTAACGATCTCTCTGTCATCTAGTATTGCAAAATAATACCTGTTATTGTGGAGAATATACTGCTAATTGCATTGTTTTTTACAGACAAATAGTATAGGAACCTAAATTTAACCCTGAGGAACACCGCAAAAAAAACATTGGTTCTACCAGTGTTACTGCAGAAGGTTCTTATAGTTGCTGATCATCGAGTTCATCGATAATTACATTAACTTTGGTTTCACAAAACTGCTGAAAGGATTGATTCTATTTTTTTCTGAAATAAACCATCAACTAACCAGTAGAACTATTGAAAGATATTATTTATTTAGTAAACGTTTAGTTGTTTATTAATATCTAAGAGTGGTTGAACAAATGCTGGTTTCTGGTTCACTCGGAAAGTGCCTGGCCACATTGAGGCAAGTGCCCTTTGCATCACTGCACACTTCGTGGCCACACACAGAAATAAACTCACAATGTGATGCGAAAAAATTAAAAGAAAGAAAACGTTGGAAAGTAAAACACACCACATTTCCTCGAATAAATTTGTGTCTGGAGCTCATTTCTTTTTAGAGTGAAAGAGATAGGCTGGCGAATAAGGAAACTTAAAAGTAATGAAACCTAAGCGAATTAATACAACCTTCCAGTTCAGCGATGAAATGCAAATTAAATTTTCAGAACAATACTTGCATGACTGAACGAATTTCATAAAATTTTAGGGGCATTGTCCTTTTTTTTCATTTTCCAGCTCATCTTTTTCTTTCTTACGTAAAAATATTCCCTCTCTTTTACGTTTTGACTCAAGTTGCAATTGCATTTATCTTAGTGTGGCCAGGCACAAAGAATCTTTCCACTTCATTAGAATAGTAGGGGATATTTTAGGACTGTTGCCACTTTTTTTTTATATTTTGGACGCTCTAAAGTGGGAGATGATTTGAAAAATTCGATAGAGTTTAAAATGAAATACCGATATACATACATTGATTTTCGATTGTCTGAGTATCATAATGGAGGAAAACATAAAATGAGCTTGGTAGAGCATTTCATATCCGTGCAGTGCTGCTAAGAAAAGAATTTTAGTACTAAACAGTTCGGCCGAAGTAGTATTCTAGGGTATTGTGTGATGGACATTCTTTTCAGTGTTTTGTCTGTTTTGGAGAGGAAATGCAACTGGATATTTCAGCACTCTTTATAAAAGTAGCCATAAAATAAGGAGATGTGATGAGTAAGATTACGGCGGTGTTTGAGTAGCACAAATGCTTTCGTTAAAGTTTTATCTCCTAAATTTTTTTAAAGCTGGTTGCTATATTCCATGCAGATTCTATCAAATAATTTATAGGATCCTTATGCGCCTTATAGATTAAAATCACAATAGGTACAAGGGGCACAAAATTTCTTGCATTTTTGGAGGAACCTTCTTTACAAGTACTAAAGAAGATTTGACACACGAAATCGTTTAAGATTTCAAATATGGGAAAAATTTGACACTTTGTGACTGTAGAATAATTAATTACGGAAGTGTTTTTATGAGCAAGCGTTGGAGTTGATGAAAAATTTAATTTTTTATACCTTCAGAGCGAAATTCTTAGTCATCACTCAATTTGAGTTTTTGTTTATGATTTTAACCGAGAAAATCTCCAAATAAATAAATGTTTGAGCATTCCCTGAAGCACTTAAGTGTCTAGCTAGAATTTTCCTGAGACGTCCACCTGAGAAAAATTTCGACTCCGCCTTTAGTTCTGGTAAATACAAGTTTTCATAAGAATCAATTAGAATCATCAAAGTTATTTTGGGTGAAAAATGTACCAATTCCCTAAAAACAGTATAGACAAATATGCCAGTTCACAAAAGAACTTTGCTTTTACAGCAAACTTCCAAAGTGGACCTACGAAAAAAAAAATCAAAGCGTATTATTAAAAGTGGTTCGGCTAACCGCGCCTTGCCTTATTCAAAATATCAACATCATGTATCATTATTTTATTCAAATTTAAAACTATCAAAAAACAGTTTAAACGATATCTGTTGAAGGTAATGGTTGCTGTACTTAGTAACTGGTGTGCCAAAATCACTGGAGAAATAAGCTGACTTCCAAAAATATTTTTTTTTGTTTTTCCAAAATTTGTTTCTCAATAACTAAATTAAAAGATAGATATGCAAATTAAAGTAAATGCTAATTTGGGAAATTCCACACTTTTGTTGGATTTTGTTGCGGTTATTCAGCAAGAGTCCCTTTTTTCCTTGGTATCTCGTCGTGATACATTAAATTCTCAAGACAATCTTTTTCTTCCACCGACAGAAAATTCATACTTAAAAACAACTTAAATCTACGAATAATTTAAATTTAATACTTTTCCTATCGTTTTTCCCCAGCAGTCGTTTGCCAAAGTTTTCCAACCGCATCCATATATAGAGTCAAGAAAAAAACTCAATAAAACCACCCACTTTGTGTGGGTGTTTTCATACTTTCATCACACTAAAGTCCATTAAAATGTTTCTTCTACTTAAACTAACCAAACTAAATAAACTTCTTCTATATACATATATATGTATACTCAGCACATATTATATGAAGCCTCATGTACAAACTAGTAAAAATACATTATATAAACTCTTTTATACGTATAAGGAGCTATAACTCAAACAGGATTCTAGTGACACCAGACACAAGGACTCTTTATGTATACATGGGGGGTTAGATGGACCAGTATGCCGATGCCGACATCAGCTTCAGCAACGGACGACGGCAAGCAGGCGTGGGACTTGTCGTTTCCAATAACTTTTACCGACAATTTTCCTCTTTATTCTTGAATGAAGTGCTCCAAGAGTTGAGGAGTCGTCGTTGTCGTTGTAGTTTGTTTTTCGCATACATAAGACCAAGTTTGGTTACACTAATGACACGTAAAATGGAGTACCTAGGTTATAAAATTCCGTCTACATCCTAGATATTAGGTATGTTGCAATGAGCTATAAAACGCAACCGACACCAACTCAAATCACGTGTAAAATTATATATATTATATAAGATAAAAATGTGGGTGTGTTTATAAAGTGGGCAATGCAACGCAGTTTGTTATTTAAACGGTTTGAGTTTTGTTAAACCACATCTGTGGATTTAATTAACTTCTCTGCATTTAATAAGATACTGCAGGCGAAGTGATCAGTTAACTTATTTTAGATACCCACATTTTTTATTTAAATGTGTTTGTATATTTTTATAAACAACAATTAACTTTCTTGGTTGCCTTAATTGGTCATCATCATATTTTATTGTATATATCATTTTATAAATGCAATAAAAAAAATTAAATGCACACTCCTTTGCTTTAACGATAAACCATAAAAAATGAAACCCACCTTAATGAGGCATCCTAAAGTTAACCTCTCTGGTATCAGGTTCCTTAACATTTTCATCAGAATCAAACCTTGAACCAACAAATAAAAAAAAATTATGTACCTCTATATGTTTTATTACGGTGATATATTGCTGGTAATATAAAAAGGAATCCGGTACTTTAACAGAACAACCTGTCCTATGGTTATTTTCTCACGATTATGGTCAGACGCGAATTGGCAAATAAAATTCTTTTTTAAATTTACGATTGATTTATAAACGAAATGATTGTCAATGTTTACTGTGTGGCACCTTATATAAATCGGCAATTCTAGCAAATGAATACGAGTCGGAAAGAATTTGCATATTATTCGTGTATTTGAAGTATAAATAGGGTGACCATATGTTTTATTTTTGAAAATAAATACAGGTGAAAACATTGAAACTACAGCTCTTGTAGGAATTAGAAGGTTGATAGATGAAAAAGAAATCGAAAGGTTTTGGAAAACGGTTATTTAATAAAAAAAAGTCATGCACGAATTTTTGTAATATTTTTTTTAAGGCATCACAAATTAGTGTCGCACTGTACTTCGTGGACGTCTACTCCATTAATTTATCCTGAGCTCATAGAGCGCGCTCTGAGTAAGCTCTGATCGAAAAAAGAAATACATGTTGAGCGGTCTGAGTACTGAGTCTCAGAGCTAAAAAAAAAATTAGAGATCAATTTTTGACATCTCAGTGCACTGCACCAAGCTTAAAAAGAAAAACGCCTACAGTCAACAAATCTCATTCTGCTCTCAAGAGCTAACTCGTCTTTCGAAGAGGCAACAAGTTCGTTCTCATCTTGTGAAGAGTAGAATTTTGCTAACGGCATTCGAACTTTTTTGAGAGTCATTCGCCAGTAGATCATAAAACTGGGTGTCCATTTGAAAGTAGGCTGGCTAGCTGCGAGTAGCTCTCGAGGGTAGACTTCTACATATGTGGACACAGTTTTGACAGCATAGATTTTTTGGAAAGTCGAACATTGAGAGTAACTAGCAGTGCCTCCCAGGTGCCTCTCCATTTAAGAGTACTTTAGTGAACTCGAAAGAAACTCTTGGATGTCTGTCTATTTCAGAATGTTTACTCTCAAATTGACACCCACTTCTGATTCTGACTGACTCACTATCTTTATAATATTTACAAAACAAGAGGCCCCCACCTCGTTTAATGTTGGCTATTTTTTTTTTAAATTTTGTTTTGATGTAATGGATCTTTGGATAAGAATGACAAAAGAAGTGAGGGGCAAAGCGACCCTAAACACATTTTTACTTTGTTTCTATTGATATAGTGTCATGGAATTTGGTACTGATATTAAAATGTAAAAGTTGACCGACTGCAGCGCTCCCTATATGTATATTTACCTAATTTTCTGGCAAAAATTTTTAACATATACCTCTAGGATAAATTCGCCAACGGGCACTTTGAACGCATTATAGGTTTCTTTTTTAAAATTATTAAAAGAAAGTATAAAAACAGAATTCGTTTTTTGAATTAAAGAACAGATGGTTACCTTGGTATTCACAACAACACATAATATAGCAAAAATATGAACCATAAAACAACGATTCTGCATTGACATTTAAATGATAAATTGGTTTAAACGTTTTGATTAATTATCCTTTCATAAATCAAAGGTTAGTGGTTTTCTGAGCATGCATTAGTAAAATATTTTAAGTAACTTTGACTAATAGTAGGAGAAAAATAGAGTAATTGCGTTTAAATGCTATCGTGATCAATGATCATTAAAATTTCATTAACATATCACAAAAAAATCATGTCACGATACTTTATGTCAAAAGAAATAAGAACTGCCATCGAAGTGCACACAGAGTAATTCTGACAGAAGACTCGCCGAAACATATCTTCATTTCGGTTCGAATGGATTTAATTATCGTTTTTATAGTGATGTTATTTTCCAATATTGACTGATAACAACTAATTAACTGTCAAATATTCAAATGTATTTATTTGTCCTAACTAGGTACTTTATATTGCAATTATTTCCATCGATTGAAATTTAAAACACAATTGCGAACAAAGTGCTGACATTTAAAATCACGTTCCGAATGACAGCATTTACACAAAAGGGTGTGTTCACAAAATTCGCAAGAAGATTTAAAAGAGATTGTTTTGAATGTTCTAGAATGTTTGAACGAAATTTAAGGATTTAAAATAAGACCATTTAATTTAAGACACTAAAGTGCTCGCTGGAAATATGGTATAAAGTTCTTTCCTAAAATGTTCACAGTAATTAATATCTTGGTTTGATTGAATCGTGATATCTAAAATCTATCTCAGCTATACAACTAAAAATTTTAAATTGTCACTGAAACCCTAATATGTACATTTGGGTTGTTATTAATAGTGTGTCATCATCATGGCAATATTCATCACATCAATAACCCTAAAAAAAGGGAGAAACTTATATAGTCCTCCTGTTCAACAAACTCTGATTATACTGTATTTCTTAAGTAAGGCATTTTGTAAACCAACAACATTTGTATTTAATTAAAAAAAATAGAAACATCAAATGCAATCGTTAATCTTTAAATAAAAAAAAATCTTCCCGTTTAATTCACTTTCATATTCAAGACAAAACGCACAATTTACATGTTGCGTACACGTACACGTGTTTGTCTTTCATTTCTGTTCAGATGCGGGTTTATTCATTTCCTGCTCCACCTCCTCCTTTAACCATATTTAGGTGGCAAATGTATCTTCCAGATATTCAGTTGATCACTGAATCAGTGATCGTCATAAATCATCATCAGTTTATATAAACGTGAATAGAAAACAGAAAAGCGATTGACGAAGAAGGTAACAAACGTATATTTAATCTACCAGTATAGACATGGTATCTGTATCTTCTAACAAAACCGATAGTAGCTATGTTGTTTGGTTTTTTTTGTATATTCGGTGGGAAAATAATAACTAATAACATTGTTTTTGTGTGTCTTCTCTTGATATACCTTTACCTGCCTTCACTTCTTTTATCATCTTATTTTGTTGATATTTTTGAAAGAATTGAAGTTCATCGGCATTGCGCGTTTTTTTTTTGTTGTATCTTTTTGTATGTTCCAAGTCGATATCAGAAGATTGATTATTGTTTATTATGAGCGCAATTAATCAGGTGGAATAGGGTAAAATTAATTTTTTTTTTACAAAAAATTAGTAATGTTATGGAGCCATCGATAGTTTGTGCGCACTCCGCTTGAAAGCAAATTCTGCTTGGGCGGGAAGATCATAAATCATTTTTTAGAAATTGAGAAATGAACAGAAATCTATTAAAAAAAATATGCAGGTTTTTGGTATGTACCTGCATGTTAATTATAGGCTTTAGGATTGTAGAAATGAAATACGGAAAAATGTGAATCTTTTGCGTACCTTTGTTTCCACATAAACATCTTATAGAGATAGATTAACCTAAAAAATTAAAGATTAAGCTTTTGAAAGATGTCTTCCAAAATGTTGCGATATTTTCAAAATATCATGTTAAGAAAGTTTTCAGTGGCTGTTATATGATTTATGAATGATCCGGAAAGTATTGTTAATTTATCTTGGTGCTAAATTAACAAAATATCTCAATAATTTTTTTTTGCCAGAAACATTTTGGAAACGTTTTCGAAACAATAGAAAAACAACACTGCTGTTTCTATAAAATTGATTGATAAATACGAGATTCACTGATAAACCAGATTCAGTTCGTAAAATAGCTGTTGTAGAACTAAAACTTGTTGGATTATGAATTTTAAATCGGGGAAAGTTCCAGAATTTTGAAAAAAAAAACACTTAATTTTTTATTCAGTGTGGACTTGAGTGTTATTTGCCAGTGGTGTAATGGGCCATAACCTAAAAGCAATGCAAGAGTTTTAGACTACTGGATTACTCAACTAGAAGAGGTAAAGGATTTATTTTAGTTCCAATAAAATTAATTCCCATTTTGTTACGAATAGATTTTAAAAGTGTCTTTTAAATGAAATGACATTTCCAAATTAAAAATAAAAGGCAGAGAGAACTTTAAAAATTTTCGATTGATATGTTCTCCTTTTTTTTACTTTAATGAATGATTCCATTAGTGGTAAAGATAAATCCAGGGTTAGTATGAATTTTACTTTTAATTATAATTTAAAAATGGTTACAACAGATATGAAGTTTAAATGCCGATAAATTTGATTAGCTTACATCTCTGTACTTTTTTTTTTACCAAAGTTTCAGTTTACAGTTATGATAATTATAAAATATAATGTCAATATTCTTGTTGGTATTCTTCATCGAAAACGTTATTATTTCGAAGTTGAAGGTACAAAATCTATGAAACTATATATTAGCAGTTGATTTTTGGAAGGCTCACTGTGTTTATTTTGATTTAAACACGTAGAGTTATTTCCAAAGTTAATTATTATTGATTCCACAGGTTACGTATTCTTAAATTCTATGAATAGATACATAGTTCTGATTTCTATATTCTGAATGTTGATTCAGGCAATTTCATGAAGAAATGGGAGTAGGTATTGCGACGCTTTAGTCTGGGAATTCAATCAACATTTAAACGCCAGACCAATAATAGGCACACCTTTAGTGGACCAACAAAGTCGCTTGATCAAGACTAATAACAGAGAGAGAATAACAATCTCTTAAGCCCACGATCCAAGGAGTTCCTAGGTACTGGTAATTCAGAATACTCTTGGCAGAGACTCGTTTTGTAAAAAAACAAACATACAGTTTTCAGAAATCTGATGTATAGAACTATGAAATGTAAAATTTTGTAATATAGAATTTCGATAGACACAGAATTTAGATTTAGTATCTATGATATAGATACTAAAAGGCTGTAATCTGCTTACGATAAAAATAAAATAAGACAGTTAGATGTCTTTATAAAACCCTCGGTCTCAAGTCGAAGTCCTCTACATCTCCTATTAAGTAAACCAATACTTTTGTATTCAATTTCATGGAAACATTCAAACGTTAAGTTCACATTAACTACCTATGAATTTAGATAGAGAATTAAAGCATGCATAGATACATATTAAGAGATGGTTAGGCCCTCAAGGTGACAAAATAAAAGCAAGAGAACAACAATTAAGATAGGTACCTCATTAAGGTTAATTAGTTTCTAAAACAAAATCTAAACCGTTAAAGCAAAGTCACCCAACTGTAATTTTGCACCATGCACATTAAAAAGGGTTAGGTTCTTTAAAGAAAAAACTCAATTAACAACCCAATTTCAAAGAAATGTTGGTCAAAAGGCAATCAAATTACACCGTAGTCACACCAGCATTAAATTCGTAAAAAAAAATGCAAAACAAGTTGAAAGAAGTTGACAAAAATAAAATAAAACAAAAAAAAGGGTGTCACGTTACGCATAATTTATCTTACCAAGTTATACGATTTTCTGTATACGCATGCATACCTACAACAGAACAGATACATTTTTTCCTACCTCGTTATAGCAATGGACTATCCCAACGGTTATTCCACCGCAGTTTGACAAAGAAAAATATACCTATAGAATCGAAAGATAACCATCTTTTTCGCTGCTTCGATACAGGTATTCTAAAAGATACAACAGATAAAAACAAAAATGATAAAGGGACACCAAAATGCATGGTGAGTATCTTTTACTCGAATAATGGTTCTTCTTTTGGTTACCTGTGTCAAGATGTTTATGATGGTTGTTGCGCTTCTTTTTCAACTTATTAGATTGACATCATAGATTGTTCATATAAAGTTTCGATAGATATACCAACATGCCAGACCCGATACGGGCTTGAAATAGATAAAAGAAAGACTATACACAACCTTGTTATTTTAGTTTTCGTCTGTTGAAATTTATGTCAGGTACCCCTAGATCTCAACATCGAGTGCGTCTGGTTGAAGTTTTATATTTTTTTTTGTCAAAAGAAGAAAAAAATGAAAACACTCTTTCACAGAGAGAAGACACAATTTCTAAAGAAAATATCAAATTTCTGTTTGGATAGGAAAATTGAAAAAAAAAGAAAACGAATTTAAATGAATCAACAAAAAGAAATTTGAAGCGAATTGGTTTTGGTTCTTGTGGGTTGAAGCTGCCGCCGTCGTCACCGACGGTATATTCTCAGTCTCGGGGCCGTAATATTTATCTAGAAAAAGGGACGACTGTGGAATGGATGAATCCCATTCTCGTATATATAAAAATGGGCTCACAAATTACTCTCAATTGTGCACTTAAAGAAGAAGAAGAACAAATTGCTTTGCTGTGCTACCACCGCTATTTCTATACACATATACTATATCCATCCACCTCCACATTTTTCATTCAATCCTTGCTTCTTCTGTCTCACAGATGTATACACATCCACACATATGACTTTTATTTCGATATTAGATTTTCAAGAAAATTTGAGGATTTTTCATTTAAACATAATTTTTTTTTTCTTTTCAACATACCAAAGTATCTATGAGGGATGATGTATCCTTATCCTTATAATATCCTTGTGAAATGAAATACTGCCTCGTTTATAAAAATTCCTTTTTTTTGTTGTTGTTGTTGTTTTGTTCGTTTATATATTGCTTGAAGGTTATTCAACAATTAAAGTATTTTTTTTTATTAAAAAAAAAAATAAAAAGAATGAATAAATATCCTTAGGGGGCATAAGGCAATAATAAATTTTGCCGATCGGACACAATGCGTGCACATAAATCACAAGACAACTCAAAATTTTATTTTCACATTCTTTATTTGTGTGTGAAGGTATTTTTATATTTTATTCCACAAAGTATAAAAGATACAAAAATAATTCACTTCTTTTGCTTTGTTAATTGATTTCTCAGTATTTATTACTTTTTTTTTTTGAATTTCAATTGAATTGATCGATTTCACAAATCAAAAAGCAATGTGAAGCGTTTTTCATGCTTCATGATAATAACAATCCCGCCGATAGTTGATGTTTATTATTTTTTTTTATAAATTTTCGATTTGGAAATAAAATTCCGTAAAACAACCTTACAACACGATCACTTTAGTTGGACTGATGAAGTTAGTGAAGTTAAAGTATCTTTTGCAGGCATAGTTTGAGTTTAAAGATACTCGAATCGAAGCAGAGAAACTGAGAGATACAAAAAAAAGAAACAAACGATGAGACCGGCAGCGATGATGATGATAGTTCGGTTAGGTTAAATACTTTAAGGCTTGTTTGTAGGTAGGTAATCATGCCTAGTAATGTACATCAGGGAGTGAGCGTGCAGGGGTAACAAAGTGTGATTAAAACAAAATATACTCGCTGTGTAAATAGTGTTTGCTACTTTTCTAGCTAAAAAAAATTCATAGTTCAGTACTTGGATGTTGAGAGATAGAGATTCAAGATACCACCAACAATATTTTTAAAGTGAGAAACAGACCAAGTAATGTTTACAGTATTGCCAGCATTACAATGACGGGTCAGATAAATTGAGGCACAGTTGTTGAAATGATTTATTATTATGAAATAAATTTCAAAAACATTTATAGACAGTCATTTAATATAATTGAGTTCATTACCAATAAAATTTTCCATTAAATTTCACTCGCGATTTTTTTGCAATCATGAATAAAATTTGCATGGGAACTTTTACCGCCAAAAAAACAAAGATTGCTTTTCATTGACTTCACTTTAAGCTTTCGACTTCAAAGTTTGCCATTTAAAAAGATTGCAATCGTTTCCCCCAATTTCATTTCAATCATTTGGGCAATCATTCATTATTTGCGTTATGGCGCTGAATGGGACCACACTGCGGAAGTCGGTGAACAAGGAGTTTTTTAGAACCCTCGGAAGGGTTGGGTACGAAATCCTGATTGTCGAAATCCCGACTGGACAAAATCCCGACTGTACAAAATCCCGAATGAGAAAAGAAGTTAGGTAAGTAAGCAACCCCCCTGCCTGGACTCACTTTAAGATTTGGGGTGGGTGCGAGTTTGGGTATTTGCAATTTTTTGTACAAATTTGATAAAAATATATGTATTTCTAAATCATACTTTTCTCAGTCGGGATTTTGCCTCTATCCCGCCCTCAGAGTGGTAGACGGGTTGGAAGACCACGAACAAAGTGGAAATCAACTTTATTAAGAGCAAATGCGTTTCTTCTCAAGTCTTGTCAATTTCTACTCTCATCTCACCTTCACTCGGTGACTCCTTAATCCCATGTACCTAAACTTGATATTAAGATAAATCTATTAGGAATGTTTTTGGTAGCAAAGTACGAGAGAAGAAGGGTGCGATCATTTAAGCATCTTCCACTTTCATAAGGATGGCAGGGCAGGAGCTTTTCTGAGTAGGCTCATATATGGGAGCCAACAGTAGCGTCTACAGCTCCAGTCGATTCACTTAGTTTTCAAGCAACGGATATATCCACGCCACGGTATTATCATGGTCATGGGGATATAAAACATCTCTCCAAATTGGGGATTGTCTGATTTGCGCTTAAACTCACATAGTTATAGAAACAAGATGACAACTGCAAAGGTAGCTTCTAGACAGTTTCTCGATTACTCTTATCAATAGGGGCCTTGTCACAACGTAAGAATCGTCCTAGGAGTGTTTAACGACAAACTAGGTAAGAAAAACATCGAAAATCGATGTTAGTACTGTTGGAAAACAAATCCCGTAAGCGAGCACGCAATTTCCCAATTCAAGAATTGGCAAATGACGTTCACCATCATTTAATTATCAACCAGACTGCTTACAATTTGATGATCGAACAATATTCTGGACATTAATAATTTTTGAAAAGCAAGCTCAGGCCACAGTCTTGTTGCAAGCAATCTCATCAAAATAATTTTTCAGGTTTCGTGGAACTCGGTTTTTAATTTACGAGACAGAATCTTTCAACGGTAAATAAAAGTGCTAGCATATACCGATTACTTAGATATCATTGGTAAAACAAGGCAAACGCCACTGCCTTTTCCTCTTGCGAATAACGATGTTGATAGGATTTACACCATTTTTCCTGGGGAGTTCTTGGGTTAATGATGGTATACTGCTTTTTATGGTATACTAAATTTTAAGTGTGTTTTGAAGACACTCTAGATACTCTAGACTTTGCTCTTCTAAGCTTTTGAACGCATTTCGGAAGCAGCTTTTGCTTTGTCGGTTCTCCAGTTTAACACAGTACCACAAGCTGCACCGTCTTTAAATTGTTCACTGTTTCTGGCAACACTGCGATTCTGCCGATCGTGCTGAAAAATCAATACCTCTCTCCAGCAGCCTCTTTATTCTCTAGCAGCATGAATTTTAAATAAACAATTTTAAATAAGCAGCACACATTTATCTCGTGCGGTACTTGTGCACCCGAAAGCGTTTAAGGTGTAGCCGTGTAGTGTAGTTTAGGGTGTAGCATACGTCACTAACTCACTTTTGTTGTTTGGATTAAACAGAAAATCAAAGTTCTCTGCTCTCAGAAAGTGAGTAAATTTTACCAATTTTACTGTCATTCACTTCTCATTCTCACTGCGAGAGGCAAACTCTCTCTCTCTCTTGTCGTTCTTCAACAGATCACCTTATTTTGTTGTTGTTTTGTCTATTTGTTTTGTTGTTGTTATATTGCATTTGTGGTGTTTGCTTTGTTTGTTTTGGCTGCATATTTGAATTGGAAATATGTTTCCTTTTACTGAAGGAGGTGGAGGAAGAACACAACGGGGTTTCTCCAGAAACCAGACGGGTGGTGGGACATTGTTGGTCTGACATGTTGCACGAGCAGCAGGACACTCAGGCATACCTCGTTATAGGCTTGAATGTCGACATGGAAGGATAAGGGATTTGGGAAGACACTTAAAATGTGCGCGCTGTCGCTACACGGTGTCGTGGATTAGTTTACACGAAAATAGAGATAACCAGAGATACATTATTTTTTTTGTATGAAAAAATAAATAAAAAGAATCAAAATGTGATTAGAGAGAGCTACCAGTAAAAATTGATTTTTTTTTTTTTTTAAGAATGATGTGGGGAACGGTCATGGATAAACTATTATAAATGGTTAATCGAAAGTTGATTTAGTAAGTGATTGGAAGCTTGTGCATACAAACGCTAAACCAACAGCAGATTAATGAATAAACTGAACTGGAGCTATACTAACGCATCTACAATTGTTCAATTGGTAGGTTCCTTCACGCTTAACATAACCTGATGAGAAGAGGGTAAGGTGAGGTTCAATTTCTGTCGGAATTAATGTATTTTGGTCCCACAGGGAAGTTCTTCGGTACAGTAGGCCTTTGCCAAGCTAGCTCAGTAGATCATAAAAATTTTAGCTTGGAGTCTTTGTTTCGCGCCCCACGTTGGGCGCCATTTTTCCGAGCTCGATTATATTTCGGTTTAAGTAAAGCGGAAAGAAACAATCGCGTTTTCGTTGAGCAAAGCCGTGCACCAACAGGTAGTTGGGTATTGTAGGAAGCGGGACATCACTGAGTGACATTTAAATGGTGATGTCCAGTCATATAACGTAAACTACATGCCAATTGTGCTTGTTTTACCTTCCAATGGATAACCATCGGATACTAGTCTCGTCCATCCAGAATTGACATGCTTAGCTAATAAGTCCAAGTGTTGAACAAGAGCCAAACATAGCAAAAAATATAATTCTGTGCTGGATATGACTGGTTGTATGATTCGGTTGAGGTCTTGGATGAGCCTGGATGAACTTAAGGGATCTGGGGTGTAGACCTTACATAAGCTACTCTGGAATACTATAAGAGCTGAGGTCAGTAAGAATTTTCAGTTCTAGGCAGCGTGCTGAAAAGTATGTGGTAGCGGATAAAAATGTACGGGCCACGGCAGCGCTCATATACACAATCACCCCGAGCGAGGACGGGCCAGAATATCGATGCAGTGGGTCCTTCTTGTCGTAAGAGACGATTAAATATTAAATTACTTCTAGGCGAACAGAACCAAAGAGAGATTAGCTACACAACAACACTGTCGAAAGTCCAGCTGGTAGATCAAATGGACTGTATATTTCTTGAACTTGAAACTCTTCGTATCTTCATCATACCCGCTTTCCATGAAACCCAAAGGTTAAAACCAAAAACTATACGATTCAATTATGAAAGTACTTAAAATTAAAATACAAATCTGATAGGTTGATTTCCGCTTTCCTTTCCTATTCGCTCAGCCTTAATTATATCTCTTATGGTATCACACATATGTAACTGCAAGTATCATCCATCCTCATCCACCATGGTATATAGTTTATGCTGACGTTTTGGTACAGATACCTTTAAGCTTTCCTAACATCAGGCATGCGTAAGTCCCCGGGTCAAGCGACTATCGAAAGCGGCCATAATCGAAAACATCTGAAAATGTCACGTGAAATCTCGAAAAAATTCGAACATTATGGAAGTTGATACAACAGGCACTATTTCACCAGGCAATACGCTTGCGATGGTAGGTACTGATCCTGGACCCAGCAGAAATGATCAGACCAGAGCTATACGGATTCCGGAGAGCGGCGAGTTGGAACTTTGAAAGGAAAAATTGAAAATTCCCTACAAATGTTGGTGTACACTTAGGAACTGTCTTGAGCTATTTTCAGTTCTTGATTATCTACTCGAAGATAGGATGACGCACTTGAAAGTGAATCACTTATCCTTTGCTGATGATTGAGCTATCATAAGTGAAGATTTTTGCAATAAACACTTGGTAGATGTTTTGAAGAAAAATGAGTTAAGCATAAGCACCGACAAATTTGAATATTTATGCTGCCCATTTTCTGATCCACTAGGCATATTCCTGCCTGCATGGAACAATACAAAACCGGGGACATTTTATGTAGTCAACCCACCGATCCCAAAAACGTCGGAGAATCGTGTTTCCAATCGAGATCATTAACATCCAGCTTCGGAAAAGAAGATTATTATAATTTTAATAAGAAAATCCCTGCTTTCAATTTATTGTGAAAAGATTTTCAAACAAATCTTATTTCAAAATATTTATACTAAGCAAAAGCCAGAAACTTCATTCGTGCACAAAACAAAACTCCATACAACTATTTAATTAATTGCCATAGAGTAATTTTATTTTCATTAAAGAAAACCCAATTATAGATTAAAAGTAACGACAATTGTCTGAGAGATTGTCAGTGCTTAAAACTGATTGTACAATTATACTATGGCAATTTGCTGAGAAAAGCAATTTCAGTAAATCGCCTTATCCAACAACAAATCCAAACATTCTAAATTCTAAAGGACATTTCTCAACAATATCTTACATTCAAAAAAGAAATGGAAAATCTATTTCCGAAAGGACATTTGTGTGCATTAGAAAGTCTTTAAAATGTCTCGACCTCGTTCAATCGTTCTGTCACAAAACACAATGGAATAATAGTCGTTTTTTTTTCATATCCTTTTTAAGAACAAAGTCTTTGTTTTACAATGCTTTATTACATGACCTTAAAACCATCTGTGCCATTTGTATAGTACCTAACCTTACTCGCATACCCTATTGTTTTTTGTATGTTCGACACTTTATTTGTATTCCTTACAAGCCATTTACATTTGATTCACAATTCCAGACATGTAAATCATCAATAAACTGATTTTGTTTTTTTTCTATGTTTGGATAAAAAACCACTTCCGTCGTCCTCGTCAAACGTCTCAGATCTCGTTTATGATTCCAACAAATCTCTCAAATGTCAGGCATATATAACTATGTGTATGTGATGGAAATCCGTCAAATGGTTGTTAGACAGTACTAACTGAAAATTTCACGGGAATCGTAGTCTTCCTCTAGAAGTCACTCGGGCAATAATAAATATACATAGAGTACGTGGTGGAATGCAAAATGCGTGTACGAAGAGAAAAATCATATCCTCGCAGACGTGTGGCACCAAAGTTACATATATTATTATCCAATGATAGCCTGGCCTGGCAGTCACACAAATGTTAGTATGATAAAGTGAGGTTAAGAAAAAAGACGGCAGCGCGGCGGACGGACGAATGGGACATTCATTTCGCACAACATGACACGACACTGTGAGATAAATGAACTCCACAGGATATCGAAGAAATAGTGGAATCGCTTAACATTGGTTTGGTCTTGGTCGGGTTTTTTTTTCCGGAATTGATTTTAGTTTAATGTTAAAATTTAAGATGATTCAAAGGGAAGTTGATGTTAAGAAATTATAAATGCAATTTATTTATTTATGAACTTGTACGACTGTACGTAACGTATACCTATAGTGATAGTGATAGTATTACTGTGTAAGGGAGTTCACGTCATGATGTAAGTTTATACAATATGGACTGCTAAAGAGTTTTCCAATAAAGTGACTGGAGGATTTTGACAGTTCATGGCGGCCATGTTGTTTTATCTTTTGCCAAGTTGCAGCTACTACGGTCAAACCCCGATTGCAGCAAATAGAAGACAAATTCGTGTTCACCCAAATTGGATGATATGGATGTGAGCGATTGTGGTTCAAAGAAAGTGGCGCAACGTTTCAATGAGAGATTGAGGGTATAATTATCTCACGCAAAAGCGATCGAAAACGACCACAGCGATCCGACCAGGTTCGACAATTTCTTGTGAAGGTTCTTAAATCGGAGGTCTACATGCTATTAAGCCGCTAACGACATAAAACATAACCCGTTATATGACTCCAATTTTCGAGTGCTCTAAAATTGGACCTTTCAGAAAAATTTCATTGTTCTATTTAATTTAACATCTACTTACACGTCTTACACTGAGAAAAAAAATCTGCTGCATAAAAGTAATGTAGAAGAGTTTTTTGGAGCAGATTTTTTTTTTTCTCCGTACAGACCCATTTTTTTTATAATATAATAGCGTTTCTAACAACTAAACAAATATGAAAACCTCTTTTGCACATGATAAATTAAAAATATTCATTTTTGAAAAATTATGACAAAAATATTAGTCACCATTATTCAATATATATATATTGCTTCAGAGCCACTCATTAATGAATGACAATTATGGCTATCGGAAATTGCCGGAAACCAAAGAAACAGCCCTTTAAAGTGCAGAAAACTCTGGTAAGTAAACGACATTTTTTTCACAAAATTGTGGTTTGAAACGTTTAAAACAATAACTGCTATAACATTATTATGCCGAAAAAGGGTTGCCAGAGCAACTCAAAAAATTCAATAAATTTCTTTTTTTAAGTGTTTTTATACTGTTTTAAGAAACAAATTCATAATAAAAACAACTATTGCTAGTTGTTGATTTTTATTTTGTTTTTAGTGGAGCAACTGAAGGAAATTAAAAAAAGAATGTTTTAGTTACTCCGATGTGTTTTGCACAAGTATGAATAGTGAACTTCATCAGTCAAGGCCGTTCGTTCCGTTATTCTTACCTGAAAATAAAAAAAATTTCAAATTAGTTGTGTGAATGTGAAAACATTTTTAGTAATAAGAAATTAAGTCTATTTTAACTATGCTAGTTATTTCAAACAACAACAATGGTAAAAGAAACATTTTGCTTAGCACTTAAGGCCGTGTGCCATTTGGGTTAAAATTGCTGTTAAATTTGATCAAATGGCTAAAGTTTGACACTACTGAGGTGAATACAGACATCAAAAATTAACCTGCTCAGGAGCTCCTTAAAATTTTAGCAAGTGGTTAATTTTTGACATTTGTTTTGCTGCGTTCATTTCATTTGTGCATCTTTTTATGATCGGCCGCGTTCATTTTTGCATATTTTTTTTATCGATTGTATCTAAAGCGATCTGGATAGCTTCGTGTTGTTGTGAAACACTGTTTATATAAAATAACATTTATATAAATACTGAGTTACACTTGAATGAAATTCGTAGTTACTTTGTATTAAAGGAACAACAAATATTAATTAAATAAAGTTAAATAAATTTTTTAACAATAGTCAACTATTATTATTAACTTACTAATGCCCGGTTTCACTTAAATACACCTAAAAACATTTTAGTTAACGGAGCAATAAAAAATATTGGCATTTTAACTTTAAGTAGTGTGTACCAACTTTAAAAGGTGAATTTTTAAAAATGATGAATCTTGATGCCAAACCCGGATATTTATTCACCACACATAGGTCTCTTTCATTAGAGCAAGCGAGAGGAGCATCAATAAAAAAATTTCAACGTTCTCTTTGCCTTGCATTTTTAAGACGCCTTTAAAATTTATTTTGGACAAAATAGCACATTAGTGTATTGGCTCTTTTTAAACTGAAAGTGGTTGGTGAAATTAAAAAAATCCATTTTAAGATTTAACAAGCCAATAAATATTTAGAAGTGTTTGAAGAAACTGACTATAAAGGTATCTGAACATTTCTGGATATGCTCTTGAACACAAGGAATTCCAATGGGAAATTTATATTTAAAAAATCCTATTTAATTCAATTGACACAGCAAAAAGATTAAATTTTATTCATCCCAATAAAAAAGGATACAATTTAACTGGGATCAAATCGAACAACAATTTTAACGCAATTGGCAAGTTCCCAAATGCCTTTAGATTCCAAGGAACGAATAAATGTTAAGTATTTTCTTAAAATCCCTGCGATACTTGAAAATTTTGTTGGTGACCCTTGAAAATATGTTTGTATGGGAAATGTTAGGATTTATTTTGCAAATTTTGTTAGGACTTAATACGTTACGAGCTATTGCCTGGAACCGGAAAATACACTTAATTAATATTTGATCTCAAAGGTACAGTACAAACCACAAATATAACTCAAAGAAATGATGTTGATATTTCTTTGTTCATAAAATGTTTTTATTTAAACATTAAAAATGTATTTTTAAAACAATTATTTTCTGATTTTTATGAAGTCTAGTGAGTGTGTAATATTGAAGTTTATTAGTGCAGAAAAATAACTTCACGGGAAATTATTTCACATGAAAAATAGCTTCACGTTTGGTGGCAGTTAATTAAACCTTTTTCAAATTTATTTTTACTTACATAAGGTCAGAAATACTTTTAATTTTTTGTGAAAAAAATAACTACTTTAAAGTGATGTGAAGTGGGAAATAACTTAATTTTTTAACACTTTCAAAAATGTTCACGGGAATTGCTTCACACACAAAAATTTTATGAAATTGTTTCTTACTTTATGTGGGAAATAACTAAAATATAATAGAAGTGAAATTATTTTCCACCACAGGTGAATTTTTACTTCATATAGATATAATATTTCGTTTGATGGCTGTACCTATGATTAACTTGTATATGTTAATCATAGGTACAGCCTCTGCATCAAGAATGTCAATTCTGAAAACTCCTCTGCAGGTATCATATCACATCCGACAAATCGTTTAGCACGAAATATACCTACAATCAGAATGAATGCATACATTTTTATATCAAGTAAAAACAAACATCGATATTTGTGTTATTCGATATTCAACACAAAATTACCATGTTTTTAGAAAAATACAATAAAAAAACAATGACTAAGGATGTGATTAAGGTGAATTTTCAATGACCGTTGTTAAATGTCACCTTATGTATATATACAGAAATAAAGAGAAGATGAAATTGAAACATTATACACAACCAACACCCAACTGTGTGCAACATATCACTCAACGACCACAGGTATCAAAAAATCCTTGGAATATTATAACATCGTCCGTGCAACCACCCATTAAGCATGGCTGTTTGGTTTATTGCTTTAACAATAAAATGTCAAAGCCTTAACTTATATACACAAAGACCTACATCCTTCGTCCTCCCCCATGTGGAGAATTCAAGAAACTCAATACAATACAGCCAGACACGGCACAGCTATACCTACACTCTATACAGTCTGAAGCACTCATAATGGCTGGAAAACTGCCGTCTGATTTATTGCCACGCAGTGACAATCTTTATTCCCTCCGCTCATTTTGTCCGTTCAATATTCATTTACCTTTAAGGTTCCCTCTGATGGCCGAGGAGGAGACGACTATATAATCGTATCGTGGCGAACAATATCTCACCTCACATAGCATCGCAATCGCAAAAGGCAACCCGAGATGACGAGGAACGCGAGAGGACAACTCCTCGGACTCCTTGCCTGAGTCTGGTGCTGGTCGTTCGTTCATCATGGCTCATGGGCCAGTTTGTTGTGATTGTTTCCTTTTGTTTCGTCTCACGCCAGTTTTTGAAAAGATTAAGTGCTGTAGAAGTCAAACCGGGTGAGGCGACTGGCAGGTAGTCAATTGGACAACTATACCTACGGACGGATTGGATTCTATGCAAAAAAGAATTAAAACAAAAAAAGAATAAAGAAATGAGCACATGCAATGAGGTGCACCGGACGGGCATTCTTCCTTGCCATCATCCCATTGGATTTTTTTTTTTTGTATTTTTTGTGATATTTGCATTGCCAGATGAAACGGAGATGCTGGCTGGAGTGTTTGGTTTCCTTTTTGCAAGAAAAGAATTTGCTTATGCCGCATGATGGCGAAACGGGCAGCAGCAGCAGCAGCAGCCAACAGATGAATAGCTGGAGGAGGAATAAAAATAAATTTTTCTATTGAATGAACACGAAATGAGGAGAAACATTATTGCAGAAACATTAGACAGTATATTGAGTGTCGTATTTAAATGTAAGGTATATGTTTCCAAATGAAATGCTTAATGAGGAGAACCCTTTGACTTGGATATGGATGGATATGAATTTACAAAGGACCCATTAATAAGACAGAAGTAAGGTGCAGCCTTTGCAGCTTTGGTATATCATGGGCAAATGGCAGTTAGTTCTTTTTTTTATTGCTTCAAAAGAAATGAATAAGGCTTTATACAAACGTGATTTATGAACACGTTTAGAAAGTATCTAGGATCTTTTGATTTTTTTTTAGTATGGGGGTGTAACACTGAAGCACAAAGGGATAGTAGTTTAGTAAGAACTTTGGTTTTTTAAAAGAAATTTTGCAAAGTCTATTCAACTAAGTATGTTTGTATATAGAACGATAGTCATGTCATGGCTCCAGGTCGCTCAAATATTAACAAAATACATATACTTCAACACACTTTACTCAAAAATGCATAATTCAGAAAAAATAAAAGATTGCACATACTAATGTTGAATGGGTTCGTTGTGAACTAGGATTTCCAGGGAGATTCTTGCCGCTTCTACTAGTACACAAGTAGTGCCCTGGGAATCCTAGCTCACAACAATGGCACCTAACGTGTGACCCGATTGTTACGAGCTAAGAGAGTACAAAAGAAGTCCCCGGAAAATCCTAGCTCGCAAAAATGGCGCCCAACTTGGGGCCGGATTGTTGCCAGCTAAGATTCCCATGAGATTTCTTTTTTACTTCAGAAACGGCACCAGCGCGCTGTTAGGTGTTCTCGTGGTTTTACTTCACCAAAGGAATCCTAACTTGCAACAGGTTGGCTACCATTCTTGGTTTCCACAAATATCGATTTAAAAGAATCGATTGACTTAATATCGAGTTTAGAAAAAAACTATTGCAACAAATATCAACTGATCGAAATCCCGAACGATGTTTAAAAAAAATCCGCCAAACCGTTTAGGCTGTAGCTCGGTGAACAGACAACCGCACATACGCACACCCGTATATACGCACATGCGACGGACGGCATGACGAAACATACTTTTTTAGGCTTCTCTATCATCGAAATGTCAGGTTTGATTAAAACCTCGAAAAAAAAATTCTCACGAAACCAATACTTGCCCTTATTGAGCAAGTAAAAAAATACACTCGAATCAGACATGTTGACTTAACTTAAAAGAAACATGACATTATAACTATTTGATTTCTTTATCTGTAATATTATATCCTGTAAAATATTTCTACCCTAAATCAAATCTTAAGAATAAAATACGATTAACACAATTTTTGACTTTTAACACAAAGCATTTGATTGAACCAAATGTCAACGTTATGAATGTTATTTCTAAGATTATCTATATCTGTAAACAAATCTAAAACTGACAGTTATTTAATCGAAGCTAAAAATCTATGTTCACCATAGACGACTATTGAAATAAACAATGAAGCAATTTATGTACGACATCACTTACCGCATAACGCCTAATCTAAACGCCATAATTCAATATACCCTTTGAAAAAAAGAAAATTCTTATCACCTACGCATATCGTAATACTTCAATCTAATCATACAACTGTCCACCGTGTGGAATCCGAAAATTATATATAGAAAGAAACCTTTGCAACTTAGCAGGCGTATATAATTCTCGCCGAAGATATGACTTTTTCATATCAGCCAAATTGAATCTGTCTTATACCAAAATGAATTACACGGCTCCACAGGGCACACAGAACAAAAAAAAAATATCTTTCAGATACATACATATAAATAAATCAAAATGCACTCGAAACATAACGTATGGTGCGTTTATAGTGGCTAGAATCTCGAGACATGTCCATAATTCTCTTTATCTTGTCGTGGGTTGTTGAAAAATAATATTTATAAATTTGTCACGAATATTTCCTAAGAAATCCATGAATCCGACTCATGGATTCAAGTATTTATATTTTCCTCTCTCCTTTTAAGATGTTATTCTAAGATTATAATCGATTCCACATCACGGTCATTGGATAACCATGATGATTACCACAAACACGAACTCAAATGCAGGACAAATAATTTTAAGAATCAAGGATGCAATCGGAGAAACTGGAATCTGATCTCGGAAACAAGAAGAAAAAGAAGTTATTCTGTATCTAAAATGAATGATCTCTTGACAGAGCATCATTTTTCTGGAGACATTTTCAAATTGAAATTTATATGAGAGTAAGAAAAAAAAATCTATAGAATGTTTAAGTAACAAATTACAACGTCACTTGAATTAAAAGAAATCAGTAAAAGTATCGGGTTTCGGAGAATCGAAAAGGAAATAAATCCATCTATTGTATCTTTTTAAATTTTGTGTATGCGATTGCCCAGCAAAGACATCCACATCGTGTGAGATCTATTGTATTTATTTGTTTTGATTTGGAGAAACCAAAACATTGGTTGTGCGAGACATTGAGAAAAGAAAGGATTTTTGAATCTCCTCAACACACGGACTATGAAATGAAATGTGTGTGCGTAAGCCGGAAAGGTGAAGTAGCACAACACAACACATACATCAAACAGCAGGTATGCAAGCAAGATAAGCTGAATGTAATTCAATAAAAGATACAGTGTATCTGTTATTTTATTTGTGTTTTTTTTTTTTCAATTTTGTTGTCTCTACCTCTACCTATTGGGTTTGAATAAACATTACGCTTGTCGATGATAGAATTATGAAGGCAAATGCAGCTGTTTTTTTTTTCTTTTTTTTCTTGAACGATTGATATACATATTGATTTTTCAACGACATTCGTAAGTAAATAATGTTAAACAATCTCTAGACGAAGACACACAAATTGGTATGCAGTCAAGTTGTTGAAGGTAGGTAGGCACTCGGAAAAAGCATTTTTTTAAACATTTATTTTAGGAAACTAAGAAAACAAAATATTTTACGAGACATTTTCCCTATCTCCTATATGGAGAGAAAAAAGCATACAAGTCTACCTGAATACTGCCGTGCGTGAATTTCTTAGAATTTAGTTTTCCGGGGGTAAGTGTTGCATTTCAGCATATCAGATCAACTATATGAAGCTTTTGATATCAACGATCGAACACATCAAGTTAGTAATTCGTTATGTATTTAGAAATTCATTGAAATGTTAGTTCTTGGTGATTCTCATACTTTTGAGTGACCTATATGTGTGCTTAGTAAAATATTTTTTGTTTTTCATCTCGTCTTTTTTCTGTGTCATTTTTCATTGCTTCAGAAGAAAGAACGTATAGTTTTAGGAAGTTATAAGGAGTATTTATAACGTAGTTTGTTCCTCATTTTCACATCATTTGTGACTAAAATTCTATTTTCGATATCATCGGAGACAAAGATCCAACATGATTACCAAATGATAATGGATTTTGACAACCAGCAAACGCAACTATTGTTAGGTATCCGAGATGGACACTAACTTTACGTTAGAGTAGAAATTGTCGTAGACTGGCTTGATATTAAACCACACTATATAATTCAATAGAAACCAGGCTCAAATTTCTACGAACTCGATCAACGATGGACTTCTTCCTGGGCTATCAAACTTCGTCAAGTTCCAGAATAAATTGCATCACCCTATTGTGCAGCTCAGTGTTCATCTCATATGATGATAAAGGCTGTTCAACCTTATGAGTATACAATACCATGGAATGACAGATTCGACTGGAACCATTGAAATTGAACCGAGGCTTATTTACCAGATGTAACGATAATCTCAGCAACCTGAAATTGACGTAGCTACCAATCGTTTCGAGTGTTAGTCAGCAATACACTAGGTAAGCAGAAGACTCTAGTAAAGAGTAAGCACATACCAAAACTTAGGAATTCTAAAACACCAACGGACATAGCATCAAACCAACAACACTGAAAGTGAATAATGTAAAAGAACCCACTTTCAAATATTTCCAGGCTTGGATCATTTCCTTTCAACATTTTAGCTGCAGATTTACCCCGAGAATAATCCAGGAACAAGGAATCAACTATTAATGTCGATGAGTTCATCGCAAGCACGACACGGCACTTATACCGCAGAATACAGCTATATACACGTTACAGTTCGTCACCAACTTATGAAACTTTTACATCAAACGGGATCAAAAGATCACCGTCAGTAAAACGGAATTTTCATCTGATTTCGGTAAGATCAAAGAAGAACAAGAAACATGTAGAGGCATTGGAACTATAAGTCGAAAGATCAACATCAACTAGTTTTTCAGACGTAATCGTCATACGTATACATAATAAAGAAAGCACCAAATACCTTGGTGCCTTCTTCAAAGAAGAGGCGATGACAATTCTTAAAACTTGTCCAATCTGTTTCTTTTATCTGCTTCATCCTATGCTGAAAAGACGGAAATTCAAGAAGAAGACGAAGCTCTTCAACTATACAAGTAGCGGATCAGGACCATTCTAACGTATGCTTGCCAAACGTATGTCTCTATACCGTGCCTCCATAAAGACAATAAAGAATATGCAATTTTCAAGACGAATATCTTGAGAATACGCACAGGACTGTATCGAAATCCTCTTACAAGGAACAAGCTGCGATGCTGATAGAAGTGCATGATGAAGAACTTTTCCCTTGTGACTTAAGCTCTTGACCAATCTATTTTCATTTTCTATTTTCTTGACCAATCTATATTTTCATTCGCCAGGAACGAAAGAGATCTGAAGAATACTCCTTATAATATCATGATGTACTTCTTAAGATTTGGCAGTGTACCTGCAACAAACTTATAGATATTATCAGCTGGATTTGAAGTCAAACTTCCACAAACCCATCAATTTTGGAAGTCCAAACTACCGAAACCTAGTGCTGACTGGTCAACACATCCAATAATTTTACATGTCTGCTGAAATCTTGTAAACACCACCTTCTCTTTAAACAACTAAACAAAAAATCGTGCTTACAGTAAAAACTACACTTCTTTGTAAATTTCTAGCAAAATACTGAGATTCAGACCACCACCGCTGCCGCCGCCACACTAACATGACTATTATAGCATTCATGTATGATCTCAGAGATCACATGCTGTTCGTATATTATACGATATATCATTTCGTCATAAATCAATTTACATTAATTTCCAATACAATATGCAATTTGTCCAATCGGAAAGAGTGCCACAAACAACTTGAATAAAAATAAATCACAACCTCATCCATACTATTTTAATATACACGACTATAAATATAGGCATCGTATAGCGGTGAAGTATGAAAACCACATAATGCCACCAATTGTGCTTCCAGATAAATTACCAACAGAACCACATCCATTTCCAGATACTACTATATGCTGCGGCTGAGCATGGCGTGTAGCACAAGTACAATATTCTTCGCTTCACAATGATTAATAATAATTTCTCTTGAAAATGACGTGGAAACTATTTTCAATTAACAATTCCTCTTTTTTTTTCCTCGTTGCCATATTAATGGCCATTGGAAGGGAAGAGGAAAGAAGGGGGCATTCTGCCTTTATGGATGCCTGTTTGGGTTCTCTCGATTGATTTCAGAGTTCATCAAACATTCTGTGGTGAGAGACTTCACCATCAGAGTCAGCATCATCAAGCAGCAGGAAAAATTGCAGCAATGATGCGTGCATCTGACGACGATGTTGGCTTTTACCAGTTAACCTCGATGTCTCAGGAGTTCATAATGTTGGTTGTTGCATCAGCAACTCGATGAGAACACACAACGTCAGACAAATGCATTTGTGATTTCTGATCATTTGTTTGACTTGAGTGTGCACTTAAGGATGCGATGTGCGGTGGCATGGGAAAGGATGGATGAATCTCTTGCAATCCTAGAATAATAATTGATTCTTTACCTAGTATACCTTTATATATTGACCAAGGTTTCAGCATAAGTATACATAAAAATAACAACTTTTATTAGCTTAAGGAGCAACCGGGAGCCACAATGATTGGTTTCAGTCTCTGAAAATGGGAATATTTTAGTAGAACGACAGTCGGTTCTGAGGATATGGAAGGATTATTTCTGAAAGCTTTTAAATGGAAGATGCTTCTTTCAATCCAAATGAACCATACTAAAAGAACGATAACATACACTGATTCTGCTGTCCTCTGAACGTGGAGGAATTGAGAATAAACATTAAAAGTTCAAAAACATAATAGGGCACCTGAGCTTTTAAAACTCTCCAGAGATGAATTGCCAAGACGCATGTTGTACCAATTCGTGCTCTATTACCTTAAAAAGCGAAGTCCTCTTGATTGCACCAACTATAGAAGAATCCATATCTCTTATATGCTGTTTTGTGATCATTCATGGACAATATTCGACACAAGTATCTACTGTAGTATGTCGATGACATTACATGTTTTTTTATATAAGGCGTTTTTCATTTTTCTCCAGATAAAAGCTCTGAGCAGCGACGTCGAACGTTCAGAACAAACTCTGATCACCCTCTCAATTCGATATGTGCTTACTTTAGGTGTTTTTCTTTTTAATCTCTCAGCAGTGCATTGAGCTGTCAAAAATCAATCTGTTTCTTTTTTAGCTCGAACCACTCAACTTCTGTTTCATTTTTCGAATCGGAGCTTACCCGGAGCGCTAAGGATAAAATGATGGAGTAGACGAATTACGAAGTAGAGCGCGGCCAACTTCATGTAATTTGTATGTTATTTGACAGATTGCGAGTTGATTTCTACCGATATGACAGTGAAGTGCTCCAGTGTGTTTTATAAATAAATCAGTGCGATCGGAGCGTACTCTGCTTAGAGAGCATACTCGATAAGCTCAGGCTCTACTTCGTGCTCTGCTCAGATCTGAAAACTTGAGCACTTAGCTGTCATTAAATGACTTTTTTTTCCTTGATCATGGTGGAAAATTAAATTAGAACGCTCTGAAGTAAAAGACAAACACAATTTCTCTTTTGACAATTCAAGCTCTGCTCTAGAAAAAAGTAAAAAAGAAAAAAAAATATAACAACACACCACACATCATCGACCATTTTTTTTCTATGTTGTGGTAGCAACTTTAACTTTTCTGTCAAAAAATGACGTTTGGCATACAAATACCTACAATAACAAAGTATGGAAATAATTTTTCCCTTCGACAGAACATTTTCTTCCAGGTCTTAAAAGAAACGTGTCTATAGTCAAGTACACATCAGTTTTATACAAAACATGTTATTATAACTAAACGAAAACTTGCGATTTACTTTTAGCATGATCGTTCGCAGTAGTATTTGTTTGTAATTTTCGTCAATTTGACATTTAGTTTGACCACATGACTTTAAATGAATAAGACTTATGTGACGTCTTTGTCAAGTCTACCATGGGTTAGGTGTTCCCATGGCTGACTCGAACGCCCCTTCCCGAGATGCTAGAAATGTTCAATATTTCTGTTCAAGAGTTCGTGTCCCATTTGAAAAGTACGGGCACACCAATACGTATGTAAAATTTGACATGAGCTCAGTTTCTTGGCAAAATTGAAAAAACTCTAAGTCCATATTCTTTTTACTTTTTTTATACATACAAGAAAATACAAAAACAGTCGACAAGAACTCTTCTGCCCCACCAAAGCCGAAAGATTCTTGTTCATGAACTCGTATGCAATGCATATATAAATATTTTTGCTCAGTTTGATCTCTTTTGAAAATGTACAGGATAGTAGGTGCATTCGTTTGCAGGTTTAAGTTGAAGAATTGGTGTAACCATAATGATGTGTATTCAATGAGTGCGATGTGTGGGGTCATGTTTAGTGAATGAACAAAAACGCTTCAGCCAGTAGAATCTTCCAAGCCACGCCAACAGTCGAATGAAGTTCGAAGGATTGGTTAGAACTGTGTATTAGGGTACATGTTCAGTTACCACTCCACACATCAGCGTATCACTATGCAGCAAACACTAATCAAGGTGGTCGAACAAATCATCTACCTCGGTGGAAATGTATCGTGTAATGGAGGTACGGAATTGGAGGTTGAAGAACAATAAATAAGGCTTTCTTTCCATACTCTGTTACTCTGTCTTCACTTTCGATCTCGAATAATTTCTCCCAGAGGTGGTTGGCACAAGGCGGAGTCGCTTCAAATCCAATGTTAAATCCTCGATGCTATTTCCATTCAGAACTTGAATGCGTGGGTCGTCATCAAGAAAAAGTTGAAAGCTCTTGTGATTGTCTTCGGTATATTATGAAGATTCGCTGGCGAGGGTTTGTTGTGAATAGTCAAAAACTGTTTGATGTATAAATACTACACGGTGTGTGGCTCTGTTGTCACACATTCTGAGGAAGATTGGAATCACCAAATTACCCAGCGAGGTGGTTAGACAACGAACATCATGGAAATCAAATATGTTGGAAGAAGCTGATTTATAGATCCCAATGTGGCTTCAACTGTTGACAAAAATCGTTGGTGCCCTATGTCCAAAACGGGGTTAGTCGATAAAAAAAAAAATTATCGAAGCTTGTAAAATGCAGTAATTTTCCATTTTCCATCAAAGGTCATTTTAACCTTTAGGTGTCAACCGACGATACAAAATCTGTCCAATCAAAGGAACAAAAAACTCTTCTTAAACCCATCAGTAATCAAACTCTAACCTCGAAATAACCTCCAAAATATTAAAACTTTCAAAACTCAACAAAAGAATAATATCCTTCAAATAAATTGAATTATAAAATAAAGTATCTCTGGACCAATCAACCCACAGAGGATACAAAAAAAAAAACTTTTTTTTTACATAAAACTTTCTTAACCGTATTCCATTCAAAGTTATACGCATTTGAGTTTACTCAAGTGGATTAAAACTTTTCATCCCTAATGAGAATGAGAGGCAATCCGTTGGCTGCTGTTCCATCTATATTCCACAATTTTTACAGCTTCTTTATAGATATATATTTCACTATGTTTGGCTTTGAAAGAGAAAAAAACTTTCAGCTTCCCAGGGTATCAGCAGAGCAAAGTTGACTGCTTTAAGATCTTCAAATGAAAAACCTCAAACTTTCTGTTGAGAGAAAAATAAATGAAAAATAACGAAAAAGATGAAACATCCACACCCACACCATCTTATTTCCGATTCATCTTACCGTTCAAAGCGGCCGGCGATGACGACGACGTCTATAATAACCCTGCTGCCATTGTTTCTTGAGCAGTACTTTGGCTTCCGGTGCATTTGGCAGAAAACAACAAGGTTTTAAAATAACGTTAAGCTACGGCAATGGTTTTGTGGTTCGTCTCCTGCGAGATGGTTTTCAGTCAAAACGAAAGTCAATAGAGAAGTTGTTGCTTTGTGGGTCGACAGAAGACTTTCTGAATGTTTATATACTTTATCGAACGAGGTAATGGTAGTAGCACTTGTCCCTTAACTTTCTGTTGAGAAGAACAATCACCCCATGATCAAAGAGGGAAATTGAAAAGTTTTTCTACTTGACCGCCTTCAAAGCTTTACTTGATTTTTTCTATACCATATACCACCCAGTAGCAGCGTTTACCTCAAGATGATGATTTTTATCCCCCTGGCCACAAACTTATAGCTAAAGTGATTTGCATGAAGCAAAATCTAAAATAAGGAGGAATAATTTTTTTTCCCTTATTTTTCATTCCAACAACTTAAACCGATAAGGACAAGAGGGTCTACACTCAGACAGAGTTTATAACCAAGGCAAGGCAATTCAATAGCATCGTTGGGAATAAATTTAAAAAAAAAAATATATATTATATTTTCGGGTTATCGGAATAGGTTATCGGCCTTAAGCTGTTAATACACGGTGTGGTGACTTCAAATTGAATCACTAGATTGTGTTTTACTTGTTTATAGGTTAAGCAGAGAAAATAACATATATATACAAGTATAAAGAGTCAAGTGGCGAAAAATAAAACACTTGACTATATTTTTTTTAATTAATTTTTAAGACATTACGATGTCGAGTGTCGCTTTAATTAGAACGAGAGTAATAAAATCAGTTGATTACGATGCTTTTATCAAACTTGACGAGGGATAATTAATGCCATTTCGCTATGCTTAACTATATCATCGGAAGTAGTTGTTTTTTTTTTGTGTAGTGAGATGCTGGTTAATCAGCAATTAATTGTTTTACAAGCTTTGAGTCATCCAAAGAACAGAAAGAAATTCAAAACGATTTCAGGTTACAATTTTTTATTAAAGAAATTGCGACTTACAATAATTATTGCGGATTAAAAATATTTTCTTATCACATTGAACAAAATTCACAAAACAGATTATGTTATTTGCTGCTTTGTTTTATTTAGAATGGCAGATTTTTATAGTAGTTTTCTTAGAATGATTTGTTGACCATGTGGGAGGCACATGAGTGATTTTTCGCAATGAAGATAAACTACAGAAACCATTTTAACAAAGCCTTTTTTTTCAGGTTGGGGCTGTTACTAAACTCTAAGCTTTTGAAACTGGATTGCTAGTCAGATAAAATTTCGTTATTTTTGTGAACAGCGAACAGAAAAAAGCAATAATATAAAATGGTTCTTCTCCTCCATTAACACATAAATAAATGATTGATTACAGATAAATGTTAATGAGTTTTTCGCATTTCTTAGTGACATGGTTTCACTGCTTCGAGTTGAAGTCGCTGCTAGTTATGTTGGAACGTACGTGAAGTTTGTGACGTCTCGTGACGTTGGGGTGTTTATGTACAATCAGTGTTTATAGAATTTCACATTCAATAATTTCAGATACATATTGTTAAAAAGGATATCAAAAAGAAAACGAGAAGTATCTAAATAACTAGAATATTCTATGTCGATTTTCGTACGAGAGTAAGTTATAACGGTCTTACACTCATACCAACTGAATCATCCAGTTCAATCTACGGTTTTTATTAGTTTATTGCCAAACAATACAATAGCTTCATTTTTTATTACAGCAGTAGTTCAATACGAACTAAGAGTGGTTGATGCATAATTCAACGGACATTGGGTCATACCGTACCATGCAGTGTTCGATCGAAACAAAGTTTGAGTCATTGGTCCGTACCTGCGCGCTGCTGTTCTTCTCGTACTTACTACGCAGAAATGATGTCGCAACAACAACTGTTAAAACAGCACAAGTTCTCTTGTATTAGTGAAAAATACAACACTTTTTATTTTTTAATGATAGGAAGAGCCGACACGACAGGATCAAAAAGCGAGGTCGCTATGAAACGCCACTTGTTATAATAATGGGAGCTATGCTGGCATCTCTTTAAACAAAGGTCGATAGGCTTAGCTTAACGTTTCCAAGCTGTACTTGATGAGTTGACCAAGTCTTGGAGTGGTCGAACAAACGTCCGAATATATGTTTTGACAACCGACCTCGGTACAATATTTCCTGAATTCAAATTCATTTATCAGAAACTAATCAATCTTTGTTGCAATTCTGTCATCTTAATTAATTTTTCTCAACAAAACGTTTCATTATTTTCCTCAAACCTTAATTGAAAGTAAAAATGTACACATGGTCAGCGATAGACATCTATCTTATTAATGAAAAAGTAGATCTACTTATACAACCATATACACACACATAAATCATAGTCCTAGACACGTGGCCATGACCTTTCTTCCACTGGAATGACCCCAATGTTTTTGTATCTAGAACCAAAAACTTATGTTTACTTAATTTGGCAAGGAAGGATTTCCCACTAAGAAAGAACGACAAAAACAACAAAAAAAGTCATCAAATCCAATTAATTTCATGTCTGTGCAAAAACGAAAAGACATCACATCTTTCCGATTATATACTAGCACAGGCAAACACAGAAAACAAAAACAAACCCTCTCTTCTATGATAATAATGATTCCGAGAGGATGTGGCATTAAACCTGTGTATGTTAGAATTCAATGTAATTAATTACGAAAGTACTAAAAGCGTATATAGAAGTGAATCTTTTGCTTGTCCCTCTTGGGGAGGTTATAAAATAAGGCAAAACAATGAAAATTCTATATGAGTATCGGATGGCAAGCGTTGCATGGAGGGGCACGACGCAAGATAAGATGTTTCTCTGTTGGCAAACAAGGATTCGTAATTCGCATGCGACATCAACCAATACTATGGAATTAAACAAATTACAAAATGTACACATGTCATGCAAAATACTTCTTCTGCATACTTAAATATTTTCCTCTGCATTGCACATAAAAGGGTGCCATAATGGAATGGTGAAGTATCTTATACGACTACGACAACGCACGAGTATAGAATATTATGTTGCAGAAAGTACAAGTGAATGCGTACCTACATATTTCCATGCAGGAGTGCATTCTAGAATGAAAAATATTTTGCGAAATATCATGGAAAATCGCGCAAGGAATGTTCTATAATGCACTTTTGTAATTATTATATCTTTTTATGTGCATTGCGTCTACCTATGAAGTATTTATCCAACAAACAAATGTATAATATCAAGCTAAAGAAGGTATATCTCTGTTGTTGGATAATGTATCTCAGATAGAAACACACAAACAAGCTCTTTAGTTGAAGAGGATGTATTTCTGTTGATGCAAATGTTGAATGGTTTATTAAAGGAAAATCTAGTCAGTTGCAGATATTTTCCAATTTTTCCATGGAATACAGAAAGGTTTTCCGGCATCAAGATGAATTTCCGGATTGTGATTTTAAATATGTTTCTTTATGGATAATAGTATAATTATGATCATCGGTACGAAAGCTCACGGGGGAATAAGGTATATATGATGTATATAGGGTGTTTGACATTAAACGAAATACACCTAATATATGTCCCTCCAGTAGCCGGATCGATCTCTAACCCATCGTCAGAGATCTCCCTCTATCTGGTTGCTTCATCAAAGATAAGGTCTACCTTGTCTCCTGACTCTCTCTGGTTTGGCGTTGAAGACTTTACGAGCTGGAGCTTTGATGTCCACTTGCGCGTTGAATTCGAATTTTTGTCGTAACCCTCTGGTGGTGTCGACGGTTTCGGTAGAGTCCCTACTAACTTTGAAGAAACGGCGAGCATTTTCCAACGTCATCCTGATAAGGTGTTTTAGTTTAGCAGGAATTCTGAAGTTGGACATGGCACTGTATAGTTCAGCTCTATTAACGATGTCATTTAAAATCGACGAACAGGTTTTATCCATGATCTGGCGTAATGTAAAAATTTGGTCAGTAGTAGATTTTCCAGGACATCAGCAAACGGCTTGAGACGTTGACATAAAACGCTGGACCTTATAATAAGCGATGTTTAAAAAGCTTAAACCTCCATTATAGTTGGTGCAGAGCAGACTTGGCTCTCATCACCATTTAATTACCGGTTTAAAAAGTATCTCCAGATTGCTAAAATCCCCTGCGTTTCTACTACGGTAGATTTCCACTACGTCGTTTTTCTCTACCGTAGAGACAGGGGCACTTATGAGGCTTAGGTGGTGGAATTTAGCCTTCATATGGATCGTTGTCACTCTCTAGCTGACTAGTTCCCTGATAGCGAATCCGCATTGAGGTGGCATTTCCCATAGTAAAAATAACAGTTTTCTGTAACTCTCAGGCACGTCACATCCCATTACATCTCCTTGAGGTCTCTGTTATATTAACTTGGAAACTGCCGAAGGCCTCGGCTTGCTGTTCAGCTTTGTCAGGCCTGTTCAGTGTTTGCACGTTTTAAGAGCTAACCAGTCATATAATAAGGGAATAAGGAAGACGAGGAGAGAAATTTTCGTAACATTCTGCAATACTATTTCATCTATAATATTGCTTCAGGAGTTTAGGAGTCTAGCGTACATAAAGCTTTCGTAAAATAAAAAATAATAGTGCAAAATTTTAAACATTGAAAACTCATTATAAATCAATTTTAAAATACGAGTCGACTCTTTAAATTGAATTTAAAAATAGACTTGACTTTTTGATAAGTTAAGTCGACCTTTTACATAAAAGAACTTATCTAACATAAAAAGCAGCATAAAAAGCTCTTTCTAACGTACACTTTATCCAAAAGCCATTTGTAATTTCACAAACAAAATACAAACAGAAACAAACGGGTTTATACTTCAGCACTAAACGTCAGTTTAAAAATTCATCTTCTGTACGTTTGTGGTTGCATAAAAATCAATATAAAATTCTAAATAATAATTGCTTAAAAATATACAGTTCATGGAAAACAATCAAAATTCAACTCAAGTTTTACCACAAAACATTTTAAATAAACCCTGCGCACCCACAAAAAAAAAAAAAAAAAAACATGAAACAAAAACAAACCACCACTCATTCGTTTTGTTTTCGATTTTAAACAGAATTATGTCGGAATTATTATTTTTGAATGCATTTGAAATACGTGACAGAAATTGTCAAAAAATCCTCAAACAACACACATATGTATGTATGTGCATACCTTATCCCAATTTTGAACATAACACAAAAATGGATTAAACTTTCCTGAACTCTTCCAGAAAGACGAACAAAAAATCGATGCACAATACAATAATAGACCACATTTGAGGAAAAGACTTGAATTTTCGATTTGAATTTTCAAACTACGGAAAGTGCTTTTAAGCCTTTTCCCAAAAAAAAAAAAAAAAAACACCCCTCGTCGTTGCTTGTACACACGCAAAGAGATGATAGTCTCGTCCCAAATCTCGTGCACCACTTGAACACGTAAGCAAATAGTTTCTTGTCATGCATTTTAAAATCGAAAATTCAACATCCCTTCTCCACACAACAAGGATTTCCTATAAATATCGTAAATAATCAAGTGGCACGTACAAATCGTATTCTCTTTTTATTCCACCCACACCCCCTCAAAATATAAAATATATATAAATCTATCTATATAAATGTATTTGTGAATGCATCGCCCACACAAAAGTTAAATTCAATGCAGATCGAAGAAAATATCATTCTTCAATAAATTTTCAAAAACAAAATTTTTGAAATACCAACATTTTGAAACAATTTTGTTTTTATAAATATTTTCTTCAAACAAATGAAAATTGCCAATTGACATTTAACATCCATTGATTTACATGAATATTTAAAGGTGTCGTTCTACCTAAGTTATTTTATTGCTAATCTTAGTGGTGATTTTTGGGGTTTATGGTTGAATTTATATCCCATGTCTAGAAATAGCAATTAAAAACGGATTAACCATGATCCCGAATTGGTCTTTGTCGCCTTCTAGGAATATTTAAGAGGATTTTATGTGTTTGTATGGAAAATATTTTGGATTTACTCACCTTAAGTTGTATGTTGTCCTTTAAATTACGATGGATTAGAATGTGAAAATACGTTGTGCGATCCTAAAAAGAAATAAGAAATTATTTCCAGGTGTGGAATTTATGGGTTTATAAGATTAAAAGATAAAAATATAGAATACAATATGAAAGGAGGATAATACATACGTTCTAATTAAATGACAGAAAGAATACAATTTAAAATAAAGTTTATGGAATAACAAAGATTTATTAAGGTTTTTACTGGTATTACGAGTAATTAGAGAATGTAAGTTAATCGCCATTAAAACATTTTCGCAATTTCATCAGCGTACGCCACAATTTTGACACCTCTTACATCTTATTTGATTTTTTAGTTTTAACTTACAAGGTGGCGCAAAATTAATCATCGTATCGAAAGTTGTTATAGTTTTTGCAAATGGGCGTCGTACGATAACCCTATTTGACATTTGTAAACTGGACAGCTGCAGAATACAAATCCGCAAGCAATGGAGCGTTATATTACTCCGCAACAGCGTGAAATAACTGTGTCGATTTTTGTGACCAATAATCAATTGGTGATGTTATAGCGCAGCGTGAATTTGGACTTCGATTTCCTAATCCTGTTGCGTCAAATAGGCCATTAATCCGGTGACTAGCTATTCACTTCGAATAGACTGGAACCACAAGAGACAATTCAGGGCGTTTTTGCGAGAATATCAATATTGCTAAGAACGAAGAAACATACACCGGAGAATGGGCCACGCAATTAGGACATGATCAACAACTTTTTACTGCCGGAATCGATTGAGCGGGGCTTGGTGAATATATGGTTCCAACAAGACGGTACAACGGCACATACAGCACGAGCCACAATGGATATTGTGAATGGAGCGTTTGCTCGCTAATTCGTTAATAATCTCCCATTTCGACGATTTGGCATGGCTAGCAAGTTCGACCGATTTAACCCTCTCAGACTTCTTTCTTTTGATTTACTTAAAATGGCGGGTTTATGACAATAAACCTAAGACAATTGCAGCCCTTAACAAGAATATTCGAAAGGAATGTGAAGAGTTATCACCGGAAATCTTGTATAAAGTCGTGAAAATGCTTTAAAAATGTATCAACATTAGTGGCTAAAGATGTCCATCACTCAAAATTATTTGTTTTTAATTTAGTAAAACAGTTATTCAAAAAACCAAATACGATGATTAAATTTGCCGCCACCTTGTATAACTTAGTGTTACGACATTTATAGGTCTCGACTGATGCATGGAATCAATCAAATTTAAAAAAAATAGATGAGTCCGTATTTCAATAAAGGGAAACTGAATACGTCAAATACCACTGTTTTTATCATCGTTATTAAAACCCCCTTTATTTCTTTAAAGGCAATTGAAGTTAAAAACCTGTTTCCTGGGGTTTTATATGCTGTAGTGTGAGTGGGCCTGCAAGCTTTATATACAAAACTTAAATTGGCAGCTGGTTTGTAAGACATGTAAGTGATATTTATAAGCATTCTATAATTATGTTCACCAAAATTGGTAAGAATCAGACCTTGCAGGTTTGTGAAGACTAAAAAGCAGTCAATAAGCCAAGAATTTACTGCTTTGCTCCTTAATCGTGTACGGTGATGGTGATTTGGCATCAGTGACTAAGGCCCTTATTACGATTGTCAAATATCAATACGATAGTTGATGTTAATCAGCTAAATTGATCCATCGGTGTTATAATTGTCAATTATCAAAATTGTTGATAAACAGTGAACGCCATTTAGAATTGAGATCTATTGTAAATAGTTCTTTTGACTAGCTTGGTATTATCGTTGTCATAAATATTGCTATTTATCAAATTTCCAGTCAATTGCAAATTCGCTGTTGATAAATTATTTTGGAAGAACTAATTCGTTTATTATTTGTAATGTTAAACTTTAATACGGTTTGGTTAACATATTTTTTTGTATTAAACTTCATTTCCACGCACATTTTTTTTTCTTTTTGTTGCTTGGGTGCGCAGAGGTAAATATATCCCTTGCGAAATCTCATTGTTTCTACCAATTTTCTTGAGTTTTTTTTTTTTATTTCACTTCCTTACACAAATCAGTTATAAATCCATAATGTTCTTTACTTGATTTGTACGAAAATAAATTAAAACAACAACAAGAAAAAGAATCAAATGAAATAAAAATTATTAATATTTTTATAAAAACTAATTATTACAAAAATATTGTGTGGCAACTCTATAGTAATATTAGTTCAAAATTGAATATGGAATGTGACTTGTCTAATTTTTCTATTGAATAAAATTCTTTCTTCAAAGAAAAGATGGTTTTTTACTTTAACTTTTTTGTTAAAGTTTCAACTTAACCGATTTTAACGAAACCTTTTGAACGAAAAGCATTCAGAAATCATTTTTGATGTGACTTTATTACATCATGTTCCACTGAAATAAATAAAATTAAGTTCTTTTTTGCGGTATAAAACGTTTGGAAAATACAGGGTGCCCCGCAACTCAACGTCAAGTAGGCACCGGGTTATACCTGTATTGGGAAAAGAAAGAAAAAAAATCCATCTCGCTTGGTTACGTAATAATTGCAATTTTAAGAAAAATAGTGAAAATCGATGCCCTAGACCACATTTTTATTCAATTTTCAAATTTTGCCGTATTTTATTTTACGTAATCCTTAATAACCATGCTTTTGATCCCAATCACAAATTTGAAAATAAATATTGTTAGTTGCGGAGGAAAAATAATGTTGGACTAAGTCATTGTTCAAACTAATTTTGTGTAAACTTACTTTAAAAGATCATATTTAAAAAAAAATGTGCTACACTACCCACGGCAAGTTATTTGCTACCTTGTGACTACGCTCCAAGAGTCGAGTTTTTCTCAACAAAAATTTCTCAACCATATTTTATGGACTGGCGAATCGACTTTTTAAAAAGACGGATATTTGAATTTACGTAATTCACATGAGTGGCCTCCTCGTTCTCCGGACCTAAACCCACTCGACAGAAAAAGTTTATTTTAAACCAATTGAAAATAGAGTTGAACTACGCCAAAAAATTATTGCAGCAGGTGAACAAATAAGTGCAAGGAGAATTGGACGTCTGGTAACCAGATCTTTTTTGCGGCGGTGCAGAGCCTGTATCCGTGCCGAGGGCAAACAATTTGAGCATTTGATTTAGTTTAATGAATGAAATACATACTTTCTTATTAAATAAAAAAAAATTATGCTCGAAAACGGTTTAAATGTTGGTAACATGTTAATGGCAGTATAAAGTAGCAAGTGTTGCACCATTTTGAAATCTTGATTAAACGCGCCAGTTTTTAAAATAACTTGCTGTGGGTAGTGTAGCACATTTTTATTAAAATATGAACTTTTAAAGTAAGTTTACACAAAATTAGTTTGAACAATGACTTAGTCCAACATTATTTTTCCTCCGCAACTAACAATATTTATTTTCAAATTTGTGATTGGGATCAATAGCATGGTTTTTCAGGATTACGTAAAAAAAATACGGCAAAATTTGAAAATTTGTGACCACAATAAATAAAAATGTGGTCCAGGGCATCGATTTTCACTATTTTTCTTAAAATTGCAATTATTACGTAACCAAGCGAGATTGATTTTTTTTCTTTCTTTTCCCAATACAGGTATAACCTACCCTATCACCCAAGGCCCGCTTGAATGAGTTGCGGGAAATCTTGTATACATAACGCTCGTATCTGTACTGTTTTTGGCGGTATTGTACTGTTTTGTGCTCTCGTAAAACTGCGTACTGTTTTTTTTTTAAATACTGCTTTTATTTTGAGATATACAGAACTTCAATTCAGCAGTTTTTTGAGCTTGTAAGCAAACGTGAATGACAGTGGGATATTTCCATCTTTACATTGCTAATCTCCGAGTAGGAAATTTGCTTCTCAATGAAAAATTTCTTGGTGAAATTTATACCACTTTTATATATGAGATGAAGTTCTCTGATTACACTCATTAAAAGTAATTCAAACATTCGGCGGTTCGTCATTGGCATCTAAAACTCAAAGGAATTCAATAATGAACGCAATAAATTTCACGTTTTAAGGAAATAAAATAAATAAAAATTAAAAAAAATGTACTGCGAAAAATACTGTTTTTTTTTTATCGACGTACTGCTATTTTCAATTTTTGAGGAAAAAGTACTGTTTTTCGTCCGAAAAAAGATACGAGCGTTATGTATACACGAAACGATTTTATAAAAACATCAACTTTATTTGATTTTAAGCTTTTTAAAATATAAGGACTCTGTGCAGAAGTCTTTCAACAGTCTATATCTAGTTTACAAAAGCAATGCAAAAAAATTATTCACCTATAAACTTTTTTTCCTTTTTTTTCTATTTGTATTTGTCTGCTGCTTTAAAAGAGAATTGATGATACATATTGCCCTTTACTTTGAAAACTTGTTTCGTCCTACAAAAAAAAAAAATAAACATCAGACAGCATAGCTTATTCAATATAGCTCCTAGCAGTTTCCCTCCACACATATATCCACGTGATGTGTGCTACAATTCCAGAGAGAGAAAACCCTGTATTGTCTGGTCTGGCACTGGCGTTACCAAAATAAAAAAAAAAAAATAAAAATAGAAAAGATATTCCGACTCCGTTTAAAATGTCTCGAGTAAACATTCAACGCTAATAGGCCAACGGCCCTTGTTTGTTTGGTAGTTGAATCGCATCCCACCTCCTCGAATCGTCTGAATGGGAGCTTGAAAAATTCACGATGACATTTTGTTTATTTGTCTTTGCTGCGCTCTAAACGGTCGCGTTGTCGGTGTTGCAGCATTAATGTTCTTCTTCCTTTTATTTTTTTGTTGTGCTTTATCTGCCCATAATTCAAGGAAGATGTCTAAACTTGTGTTCAGAAAAATATCATATCGCTTTGGATAACTAAATGTACAAATAGACAATAAAATTATAATAACAATAATAATTTTATTAACATCATGACGGTGTTCTTAGAGATATACATTTATACGGATTCCGTGAAAGTTGCTTCAAGTTTATTTAGATTGAAGGGTTATTTCGTGAGTTGCATGTTTTTGAAAGTATCTACATAATAAAGAAAGATGATCGTTTTGTATATTTGATTATGAATTTAGTGTAGGAGGATTTCTTGGAAAAAAATATTGATTAAATTAAAGAAGAAGTGTAAATTTGTGAAATATGATTTGAATTACAAAATGTATCTTTGTTATTCAAGAAAAATATAAAATGATTTGATCATGTATTTGTTTACATTAAATTTGATCACTTTTTAATTACAAATGGCAAACATTGAGTCATGCTAAGAATGTACCTTGATCTGTCAATTAAAGCCTTTCCCACGTAATTATGAAATTAGATAAACTGATCACATTACTGCAGAGCTCTTTTTAAAATACAAATTGAAATATGATCGCGGCTAATAAGCGTCGAGGCTTGTTAGCTGTCAGCAATGGTTTCAATGACTGCATCTGTCAAGTTGTCCATTGAAATAATATATATAAAGTGTTGCTGTCTTAAATGCGCGCGTTGGAGATTGCGTTTATATAGATATTTTTTTGTTTTATCTTGAATTTTTATTGAATACAAATTATAAAGTAAAACAAAACCACTTCTCAGGTGAAATAGACACAGACAGACTGTGAAAAATTAGACATAATGGCAATTATATCTTATTTATTATACGATCATAGTTATGTGGGACGCGTGTTAATGGTTTAACTTCAGTCAAGTTAAGTTAAAAGTATCAATTATAACAGACAAGTCGATGATGAAATCTTGGATACATAACTACTTTAATTAATTTAGAAATATTTTGGTTATTTATCGGCAAAACATTTAATTAGAAGGCGGAAGCTCAATCATTTTAAAGCATTTTCTTTCTACCTATATAAAAGTTTGCAGCCACTTAGGTGTCTACTTTATTATAAAACCCGGCCAATAAATGTACTTATATAGGTATAGTTTTATAAACTGATATTTGATTTGAATCACTGCACAATCAGATATTTATTTGTAATATCCGAACACACCTAAGCGTTTTTAATATATTTTTTTTGTTGTTGAAGCGGATTAACTTTGAAGTTTTTAAGTGTTTTTTTACAAAACGAAATATTTATAGAAACCCACAAACATTTTGTTGTGCAATTATTTAAAATATTTCACAGCAGAATCGATGTTTACATTTTTAGTTTCGTTTCCAAGGAAACTTTATAATTGAAACTTAAGCACGGTACGCAGATCGGGAAAAATTTTTTCTCCCATATAAAATTTTTCCTTATGTAAAAAATTCAAAACAAATTTTGTCCCTGTTAGTACGCGCAAAATTGTGATGTACCGAAAAATGTCTCCACTTAATTTTTCTCGCAAAAAAAGGATGTTCGAAACATTTTTTGACGGGAAAAATTTTTACAGCGCGCAAAATATTCTATTCAAAACTTGAAAAAGGAATTGTCGTTGCGGTGGAATAAGGAAAAATGGAATTCCTTGATGAATATCTGGAAGAAATAAGCAAAGTAAGTGACAAAAACAAAAAAAAAAAAAACAAGAAAAATGGCTGTTCAAAATTTTGCGCGCCTCTTGGAGTTTGTTTTGTAGAGATAAAAATTGTAGAGATAAAATTTGTCTTTTCCCGATCTGCATACTTACCTTTATCAATAAAGTTTTTCTTTTTCAAATTTAAGTCAAATTATCATACCTATTTTGTTAAACGGCGGGGGAACGATTTGTCAAAAATAAACTTTCGAAGGGATACACAGTTCGCCATTCTAATAAACGAGCGAATCGTTCAGCTCTAAAGAAAACTTTCATTTTTAATCAGCAAATATTTTGTTGCGTTTGTCGAGCAAAATATAAATACAAAAATGTAATTGAAGCGTTTTGGGTGGAAGAAGGAATTAACCCCTTTATACCAAAAATGATAGCGATAAATCAGAAACTAAACTACGTGAAGTAACCTAGACCATCTTCTCCACCCTTTTACTTTTTCCACACTTTTATTTTTCTTATTGACTTAGCAACAATGTATAGCTACCGATGTACATATATAAAAAATAAATTTCAGACGGGGTCTTCTCAGTAACATAAGATCCATCGACAAACATGCCGTTACCCAGTAGGAAATTTCAAAAAATTCACCAAGGAATCACCAAGTTTCCATTCCTCGAGGAATTTTATGAGGAATCATTTGGTGAATTCAACACGGGGCGTTCACCAAGTGACTTTCTTGGTGAATATTTACCAATGAAATCACTAAATAGGTGGAGTACCGTAAATCACACTTTCAAAACACACACACACTTTTTTAAAAAAAACTACACCACATTTAAAAAAAAAACCGTCTTGTGTTCTTCTGCTTGTCTCACTTCAATTGTTGCACTCCCGAATTTAATTGTTTTAATTTTGTTTAATTTTTCAAACAATTTGTTCAAATATTAATGACATTTCAATCAAAATTAATATTCAAAAGATTCGAAATTAAAGGTTGATAGAGTAGTTTCCCCGGCACGGCGTTTAACAGAATATAGACGACGAGCGAACCGGAATCGAAGAGGTGAATCGAAAGTTTGATTCCCCTTTTAGCAGAATAGAGGTGTATATATTTCGTGAACAGCAATCCTATAATATCATGCAAAGATATTTAGCCCTATTAGGGAATCCGACGAATGAGTTGCGGAGGGAGTCTTACTCACTTTCGGTAGGTTTGCTATTAGCGAATCCGCAAGCCATACGCGGGAATAAATGTCGGTAACGTTGTTCGTGAAATTGGTATTACTGAAAACGAAAGGCATCCGCGCTCCATACATATTTTGGAAAAGCAAATCCGCAGTAAAATTGGTGCGAATGAAAGAGATTTGTATGCAAAAAAATTCAAGAAAAGCAGATAGTTAACAAATCTGAATTTTTTAAAACAGAAATAAAATTTTTTGGATCGTTGAAACGCATAAAATTTTTTTTACAGTATGTCTAATAATTAATGACAATAATGGCCGTTTCCGAAAACATCATATGAGTTTTTTAAGGAAGTGCAACTTTGGTGTCGTTTTTTAGCCAAACCGTAAACATCTGTCCAGAAATATAGTCCCTTCGACCTAGTTTGACATTTTCTCTATCCAACAGCAAATGAACCTTGAAAATCGGTGCAGTGATTGCTGAAACACAGACGGATTAAGATTGGTCGTTAAAATCATTAAAAATGGCTTATTTTGTGGTAAAAAAAAATTATTTTACTCAAAATAATTATTTTTTGCCCTATTATTTAGAGTTCCGGAAGTACAACTTTGGTTTCGGTTTCTGGCCAAACCGTGGAAATCTGTCCACTTAATTATCTTCCACCATTACTTGTCCTTGATGAACTTTGGTAAAACAATCTCCAGAACATTTCTTTGTGCAGTTCCTGAATACTGAATAGCCTATAATTTGCATCATCAACCAGTTTCGATACCAGTTCCTATATTTCTTCCAGCTTCTAATACTCGTAATACTTAGACTGTAGTCAGTACTCTCTTCTTTAAATGAGACACACTTTTCTTAATGGTTTTTATTTTGGAACATCTGTAAAGACTTAACAAAATGTGCACCTGTAGTTCTTGAGAAAACTTTCGGGCGAAGGATCGCCAATCGTTTTACACAGCTGTTCAAATCTTTCAAAGAGAGCCAAATAGGTATGGTTTATGTTTTCTGATGGCGATAGAAGTTTATGCTTAATTTCAGGGCATTATAACACAAACCTGATTTTCAATAATCAGCCATTGATAAGTTTGGTTCATCAAAGAAATAATCAGATCACATAAAAACAGCCAAACAATATCATACATTTTCCTCCAAACACAACAAAAAGTACCCTATATACATAAATCAGGGCTGGTTTCATCAAATTTGAATTGTAGGCTTTGTATGTGTTATATTTTTAATCCGAGTTGAGCAGCCGGGCAAAGAACTCATTTGAAAACATCCTATATGACTTAATGAATGTGAACGACCCACAGTCAAGAAATTTATACAATAATGATGATGGTGCTACTTCAAACGCTGCCCAGTGCCCAATGCTGCTTAGTCGATTGGAATGGATGCCCGAGGCGTTATATCAACAACAACTCGCACGTTAAATGCTAAAGTCAGGATCACAGAGATGAGATAACCTCACTTGTTCTTTCTTCAATAATTGCTATGCTTGTACATTGTATAGGTAAATGATTGAGAAATACACCTAAAGCGGGATTGCGGGGACAGTCGGGCACACGTAACCTTGTGGCATTCACAACTCCTCCTTCATCTCGTGTTTTTTTTTTGCTGTCTAAACTGACTATGCTTGTTTAGTGAGCGGATGACCAGATTGAGTGGCCATGCATAATCACTTATTAGCAACAGGATGAAGAAGCTTACCTCTTTCTGGTTTCTAAATTTGTTTTTATATTTTCCCATAAGAAGGTGAAAATTAGCATCTCCTTGTGACTGGTCTAGCATTTCAGTGTTACTCACTTGGTGGATGGTTACAAAAAAGAAAGGAAGTGGCAGTTGCAGTGTTATACCGCCAACTGAGATGACGCCGCCGCCACTGCCATGTGTCACGTCGCTCGATGTCGTGACTCGAAAAGCGAATTCCGTTTCTTCCCGTAGACGGTCGACAGGGGCAAGTATTGTTTTGCCGTATAATTTGGCGAGTGAAAAGCGTGGTAATTATTAAAACCACTTAACTCATTATTTATGTATGGTTTTCGTGATTTTTTTTACTTTGCATTTTATTGGAATTTTCATTTTAAAAACAACGGAATATCGTATCGATGATCAACATTAATTAGCAGCTCACGCTGTGCGGCAGCGGTGGCGGCGTTAGTGACGGCGGCAATTCTTTGATTGGAACCGACACACTATAATATGACAAACGTCAGTCTGTCATCCGTTCGGAATATTCGCTATGCAGATAGTTTAGTGTATGAAAAGAATTAATTAATTGAATGATGACGAAAGAAGAACGTAACGAGATACATATTTAGATAAATTGATGTTCATTGACAACTTTATTTGGGATTCGGTTGAGGGGAGTAAATATTTATTTATTGTTGGATAGTGAGAGGTTTTCAGGAATGAAATGTGCGAAAAAATAAATAAAGGGGTTTTTAATAGGAGCGGTTCATGTTGACAGTTTGTGGTGGCCATTATAGTTTTTTGGCAATTGTCAAATCCGTTGTTAATTATTCAGTCACATATGTCAGATCATCATCATGCATGCTCATGCAGCATGCAGCGTGACAAGTAATATAATTAAGCTGCAATGGCAGCCAATGACTGTGAACAAGTGTCAACACGACCAGTATTTTTCGGAAAACTCTTTACAACGGGGTTATTTATAGTATGAACTTGGAAAAAGTGTGATATGTCAAAAGATACATAAATGCGGTATATTTTTTTCAGTGTTCCCACTTTTCAAGACATATTCTTTTTTAACAAATCTTAAAATAATTTGTGATGAGTCGATGTTGACAGGCTGAGGGGGCCATATTATTTTGGCGTCTATCAAATCTATGCCCCTTATGCCTGATCTGCATGATGTTATAAGATTGAGAAAAAATCGGATATATTGGCCAGTAAGAGAAGAAGTGCCAGCACTGAGATGAAAATAGAAAACCATTAGAATTCTGATTTCGAGTATGTTTTGACGTTCGAATTAAAGTAACTATGCTCGTAGCATCGCTAGCATCGTATTCTGTATGTGGCTGATTATATCATGATTCGGCAGCGAAAAAAAGCTTTTTGAGGGGTTCTGGACATTTGAACAAATTTTGATTCGTAGATCTTACTCCGAAATTATCCAAATGAATTTTGCTTTTAATAATCTCGTAAATTGATGATTTCGCATCTTAATGCTTATTATTGGTTTGCAAATTGTTGTTTTTTTTTTTAAAACGAATGTGAAAATTTAAGTGAAAAAAAGTACGTTTGATGCTGCGTGATCTTCGGAGAAATGGACACTGGAAAGACTGATAAATGTTTTGACAAAATTTAGAGTCGCGCTCCACATTCAGATAGATGTAAACCAATGGTGCCAGATTATGTAAGACACAATTATATCCTGTAAGAGGAGATAACTCGTAAAGAACATTAATTGACAATTTTTTGAAATGAGAACGTGCTAAATAAAAAAATTAAATGATAAACAAAAGAATGCGAAATGAACTTTTTGCGAACAATCACATAGAATTTGCTAAAAATATAACAAATAAGATGATACAATGAAAAAAATTGCGGAATGCGAAACAATCACAACGCGAAATGAGAACTTGCTAAATAGAAGAAAAAAATCGCAAGATACATGCGAAATCACAAAGCGACGTTAAACCTTGCTTAATATAAAAATGAAAAACACAAATAATAAGGATAGAAATTGCGAATTTGCTAAAAAAAATTAACAAATTATGTGATACAGCAAACAATCACATATCGAAACTTTCTAACCAAAACACGAAAATATGAAATAATAAAAGAAAAAAATCGCAAGATACATGCGAAATAAATCACATACCGACATGAAACCTTGCTAAATGAAAACAATTAAATTATAAAAGAAAAAAAGTTTCGAGAGAAAAGCGAAATAAAATTCTTGTGAAACAATCACATAGAACTTGCTAAAAAATGAAAAAAAACTAAATGTTAATAAAAAGATATTGCGAGAAAAATCGCTAAATGAAAATTGCCATATTTGATCAAAGGCGATGAGACAAAATGCGAAAAAACTCTTTTATCGAGATAACCCAAAGCTAAACAATTCATTGTTCTCTTAACTACAAAACTTGTGATAAATAAAGTAACAAATGCGAAGTAATTGTTTGACGAAATGATCGAGAAACCAAGTGAACGAAAAACAAGACGAAGTGAAAGGAAATAATTGTGACAAAACAAATAAAATAACAAATGCGAAGTAATTGTTTGGCGAAATGCCGGGGTTTGCGAAGTGAAAGAAAATAATTGTGACAAAAACGAAATAAGAAAAAACTAAATGAAAAAGTCGAAACAAAAGGCACCCTTTTTGTATCTCCATCAGTTAAGAACTTGCTTTCAGAAATGTGTCGATGGGATATGACATCCGGTTTTCTAGTTCGGGTAGTTTGGGTCTAATTTTACTTCATACAATATTTGTTTTAATTTAATCAAATAAATTTAAATCAAAATCAAATCGTCCACGAGAAGCAGGTTACTACGTCAAGGCCACATATAGGGCAGAGCTACCTTCCTACATTCAAATTGTTTTGAAGCTTAAATCAACATTTCAACGAAAATTTACGTCATTTAACTTTTTCATTGATTCACCTTGTAAAGACGAAGCTGGGCAAATGCTCCCTTCTATTCACTCAGAAAAAAAAAACATTAGAATAGATCAAAATTTAGTTATTAGACAACGTGGAAGAACACCTCTTCAGGAGTCGTTTAAACATTTCTGACAGTTTTCAAGTGGCATACAAATATCCTGAGCTTTCTCCTGTTACAATCATGAGAATTGGTTAAGACGAGCGTCGAAACCGAACAGCAAACAAAAATTAAAACATTTGGTTGAAGACACCTGCACTTTACTTCATTTGTACTTATTCCCAAAGTTGATAAATAACCCACTTTAGAAATGTGACTGTTGCATTGCTAGTCAAGCTATTCACCGAAAAGAACCAGTTGACAAACACAAAACAGGATTATGCCGTCCAAGAAGTGTCTGGAACATTACAGAATTCGTTAAGAGTTGCGAGTGGAGTGTGAAACAAGTGGAAGTCCAATGAAATCTAAGAAAAGCAAGTGACAAAATATGTTCTTAGACGCTTAAATATTAACTAAGTACCAATTTTCTACAATATCATGATTCAATTTATGAGGGATAAGAATTTGGATATCCAATTATTTTATTTCATGAATGTTTCTTACTTTGTTCTCAATTTTGTGATCTCATCATCTTCCTTACAATGACATTCATTGCATTATTTATCTAAACAATCATTATTCCCTAAATTATAAAATTTAACCAAACTGCTTATCCCCACTTGAATTTCTAACACTTTCCAAATGAGATTTTGTTTCTAATGAAATATAAATTTTTGATGCCATCCTCCCAGTCCTTGTATTTCCCTCACCACGTCGTACTATATATTTTATTCCCCATATAAACTGAAGGATGCAATGTGTACTTGTCACTCTGCGGGAATCAAATAATTTATTTTCAATTTGCCACTCATCTGGGTGAATTCCCACAGAAGACCTACCAAATCGAAAACCCCTCTTAACCCACCCCTTTTGGGAATCATGTTTCTTTGCTGCAAGATTGCGGTGGTAACAGCAATTTATGGTCCCTATTTCTGGTCGAACATTGAACACATCACACCACACACTGTTTGCTGCATGTTGGGTTGTTGTTTTTTTTTTTTTAGGTGTATCTATAGGTACTAAGTGTATATAGGTACAGAGTTATTTACACACCATCCGCATCCCACATCTTGATACGACTTGTTTATTACAATTGACACGAAATGGATGTGTTGATTGAATTATTTGCACAGGAATCTCCTTCCATTGCTTCATCATTTCAAACATTCTGCAGATGCTTTACAATGAATTTTTAAAAATAGTAGATATCTATATAGATACATCTATGTGTTTCAAATGAGAAGTTCATTTGAGACGCAACTGTTGGAAAATCAGTGTTTAAATACAAATCTTCTTTTCAAACACCGAAATATGGACCGCAATAGGGAGATAACACACATTGCATAGAAATTCATGTCACGTAACCAAAAAAAGGACGCCCCAATGTCGTGTCCTCTTCAAATTGAAATTGTTTCCTGTCTTAAACCGCGCACACGTCTGTTTAACATTGTGAATACCTTCAAGCTCGGAAAATGGCTGGAACCGAGAGGTAAAGGCGAAACAATTACCATTCCATGCGTGAAGTTGTGCAAATTTGAAATGTCTTTCGGTTTATCCTTTCCCGCACTTTTTGAACAAGTTTTTCCATATATACGAATACACGCAGGGAGTATTGTTGTGTCACCGTTATATCTATACCCAGGACTCTAATCCTTTTTCACTTTTTCCGGGATTTGTTTGTTTGTTTGTTGTCACTCTTGTTTGTTTATTGGGAGGATGGGATGGGATGGTAGGGATAAGGCGTTGTTCCTACCTACACAACACACATGTATACATATGTGTGTCGGTACACTCTTTTGCCAATAAAATTAATTTAAGTGAATTGTGCGGAGGTGTATATCCTTCCAATTTTGTGTTTTTCCCTGTTTTCCTCTTGACACATCCTTGTTTTTTTTTTTTTTTGTTGTTAATCCCATACTTTTAACGCCGCAGGGATACAAAACCCTGAATATGTGTATACCTATCAATCGTATCGGCTTCCCAGTTGGAAGCTATCGGGAGTCGAAGAGCAGCAGTTTCCGTCAATATGCAAACGACACAAACCCAACGACGATGAACCGAATTTTAATCGACATCGGCAGTGACGACAACGTTAGGCAGACATCATCATGGCCGACTCGACTATGATGTCGGGCGCTGGCATACCTATATGGAGAGAGCTTAAACATTTTGTGTCAAAGGAGTGATATGGAAATCAGTTTCGTTGTCGTATTAAGCCCTGGAGCCATTGAGGATGGTTTTTGTATTAAAGTCTAAGGTATACCTATATATGTATAGATTGTGTTGACGAAGATGACTAGGACGCGCTTCGCAGCGCCAATAAAGATTTTGATACCTTCAGTCGATGTCGATTGTTTGGCTGCACTTAGAGATGATTGATGTGAAACGATTTATCAGGAGATATTTCCCTCGAGGTGTTTGCAATCTGGGTGTTAGGGTTTTTCTTGTATGGAAAAATGAGAAAGTCAAGATCTCTTTGAAGGAAGCGTCAAATTTTTATACAATATAAAAATACTTGAAGCGTGTTATGGGCATTTGTTAACGTAGGTAGGTACAGGGTTTTCAATATGGAAACTGCATATTGGTATTTATTGACATTTTTTTTTATGTTTTTAATGTTTTCCGATGCAAACAAGATTTTAAAAATCAATTTAACAATGGCAAATAGGCCAAGAGGCAGTAAAAAAGTTCAAGGAATCTTCCTTGATTCTACCATGACTTTTATCTTTTGGTATTCGGGAAAAAAATAAGACCCAAAGCTTTATACGGAGAATATTGCTAATGTCAAAACTTAAGCCATTCGGTGCGGTTCATATAGTACTGCTCTATATTTTCTGTTTTATATTTATTTACTTTATGGGCGAAAGCGTTCTGATCAATAGTTAACAAAAGCGGTCAAGAAGAATTTGACAATAATTCTTCACGCAAATTTTTAACCAAACTGATCCCGCAGAGTTTTCACTGGTTTTTATTTGCTCGAAACAATAAAGGAACAATTGTTTCAGGAGAACTTCTAGGAAGAACTACCATTTTCTCATTGTTTTAAAAGCATTTAAAGCTAATTCGAATCGAAAACTTTAAATAACAGTAAAGAAAAATCTATCGGACCATATTAAAAATATATACAAAAAGTTACCCAACACTTGAAGAATGAAACCGCAAGCAATATATTAAATAAAATTAATATTCAATCGCCAAAAACTATTTTTCACATTGTGAGTGTTTAACAATTTCGTATTTCACGTTATTAGGCGTGTTTTATTGGTAAGTGTTTAGTCACTTTAGCAAGATTTTGTATGGGGTACGAAAAGTGGCGATAAATTGGTCAGTAATTAAAGTGAACATAAAAGTGAAGATAAAATCTTGGAATGCCTGGAAATTTTTGGCGCGAAATATAATGTCAATACATTTTTTGCTTAAAGGTTGGTAGCACCTATGACAGCTTTAGACATGGACTCCATATACAATAATTATGTATGGTTGTGTTCATTGTGTTTTCCTTTAGGGCCGCGCTTAGCGGAAGAAGTAAGAAGCTTTCAACCTACGAAAGTTGCAAAAAAGTTTTGATGATTTTGAACTTTTCGCTTAAAAACAAATAGAAATTGGTTAAAGCAGATTTTTTAAATAAAATTATATAACTTGGAATTTAATTTGGTAGTATTCAAGCTAAATAATGATTCTTTATCCGGTTTTAATTTGTTTGTAGTGGAAGGTGGGGTACAAGTTGACCAACTCGGCATATACAAATAGCCATACTTTGCAGACACATCCATAAAATTATTTGAAACTTTGGCTTGGCATATAGTCAAGAATACCAACTTTGAAATTAAATGATAAAATGGATACAAAAATTGAATATAGCGTTTCATTGATTCTTTCCAGTGCTGACTAAATAAAAATTACCAACAAAACACGACTATTATTATTTTTAAGAACGATTTTGTATTTTCGTCAGGGCCGGATTAACGATAGGGCAATCGGTAAAAAAAGGAGGGCTCCCACAAATCTTATATTTAATGAGCAATGAAATATATTGAATGAAAAGATACATATTTTCTGCATAAAAAAAACTTGGTATTCTAAACTTTAAGAGGCTAGCTCAAGTTAGGACAGGCATGACTGCAAGCCTATTTGAAAAGAAAACGAATTGGTATGGTTATCCTGAGTGTGTCTGTGTAGAATCTGTTCACTGTTCATGGCCAACTGTGCTTTACAGAACACAGAACCTCTATCATATAAAAAAAATCAATAATTGTTACGAAGTATAGGTACTAGAGCGAAATGCAAGACAATACGAAATTATGCGTTAAGAAAGTATTGAGCGTCATTCATTGGTGACACTGCGCTGGTGTCACAAAAACTGTTATTCATCGAAAAAATTATAGAAGCTCTTGCTGTCATATATGAAATAACTATATAACGTTAATATTTGTATACCTATGTCACTAGAAAACTGTCGTAATATTACGTGTTTTTTTTTTTATTTTTTGGTTCTTTTAACTTTTATAGTCGTTGTACTACAGGTTATTTGCATGCTCATTGGTCAATCCACCCAATAATAAAATTCGAGTCAACCTCGTATTCCAGTATTTGATCAGCTTGCAGGATTTTTGATATGATTTGATGAGCTCCCTAGGCTTTGATGCTTTCCAAAAAAAAATAGAGCAAGTGCTGGTCCGAAAAGCCAGTCTTAAAGGGAAGTTCCAGAAACTTCAAATGTGAAAGTTGAAATGGAGAGTGAGTGAGTGCTTTGAACAGCTAAGGGGACCAGTTTTTGGTTTATGCCCGCAGTCCCAAAGGAAGACATTAGCTCATACTGTGTGCTAGGTAGTTCCATTTCACGTTTAGGTTGTCGAGAAACAGGCTAACGAATGCCTGGAGGCGAGACCTAGCCAGGGCCGGACAGTAGCAGAGGAAATGCTCAATAGTTTCTTTCTCTAGCGGATTTCTTTAGCTCCCTGAAATTCCAACGATTTTTTTTTTTTTCGAAAAAATTACAGAAATTTTTGAGGAAAATTATTGGAGAATTGTCAAAAATGTTATGCTTTTTTTTTCATATAAAAAAACGCCAAATATTTGTATGAATTTTATTTTTCTAGTTTTTTCCACAACGAAATGTGCCGTAATTTACAGAAGCCTACTTGAGCTTACGGCATTTACTGCGATCGAATTGGTTTCTTTAGTCAGTAAGGACATTTCAGTAATGGAAGTAAGGGGAAGTTTTCCCAAAATAATAGAGTAACAAACAACGAATGCAGAAATATCCCAGTGTCGACAAGATGCGAATTTTTTTTCACATAAGGGGCTGACTTAAAAACTCATGGAACAAACAAATACAACAACATCAGAATTTAGTTGACCTCAAATTTGAAATAATCCAAAACCATGAGGTTTGCGCGACGTTTTGTGAGGTCTTCCCAGTGAATCCCACAAGCAGATACTTACCTAAAGCGGCGAAATGGAAATATTGTGGTCTAGTTTTATTTTCTAAAATTAAAATTATATGCGTATGACGATGAAGCAAAAATGACTGAATTACAATATGACTATATAAACTTGTTCCTCACTAATCATCACTATTATCAGTTCATATATTGACCACATAATTGGATTTTCTGATTGCGCAACTAAGATCGACCGGCTGATTTTATATTATGCGGGAACCGTTTAAAAATTTAACACAGAAAATCGATAAAAGACCATCAAAACTATTTGAATATTATATGCGTGCGTTTTATTTTATTTCAAAGTTGTAAACCTTCAAAAAACACCTTTTACATCGAAATCTGCCATGCATTAAATAGAAGCATTTTAGTTTCTGCCTTTGCTTATAAGGACATGCTCATATGGCCAACAAGGACTCAAGTGTTTTCTTACGAAATAAAACTTTTTTTTTTCTGGTGACCCACATATACGTAAACTTATCGTATTAGTTTCGCGTCGTAGCATAAAATTTTTGTAAATTTTATCGCGCTGAAAAATTAAGGAGAGCGAATGGACGATTGTTCGTTAATTTTGACATGGCAATTTTTTATTTGTTGCGAACGAGCACCGTCAATCACAAAATACAAAGGTGGTTATGTTCGACGGTAGTGGTGCGCGAACAGTTTATTTGTTCGGATGTGGATTGTATGTGGAAGGCGAATAGAGCATTTAGTTCACGACGAACAATTTATTTTATCGAAATTTACTAATTTAAAGGATTGATGGTGCATATTTTAAAAACCTTGTATCTTTTGACATTCATTATCTTTCAATTGATGTTGTTTTAGTGAAGAAATTAATTATGAAAATGGTTAAAATCTCAATTGTTCGTTTATGCGTTGGTCGCTTTCATATGAACACACCTTTAAAGTTTACACTAGTAAGTCCACGTTCTTATGTCTAAGAAAACAAACCAACTGAAGAAAAACAGCATTCAACTGGCTTTATTATTTGACAACTTGACGTTTGAAGCTGTCAGTATTTTGATTTAAATATTTAGAGGTAACTTTGACGAAATAGTTTTTTTCAGCAAATGTTCTACGAATTATTTCATCCATTAATTTAGAAAAAGAATAAATAAAGAAAATCCTCATGAGAAACTTTTGTTGGGCATTATAAACTTTTAGGTCATAGCAACCTCCAGAGATCAGTTCCAACGTAGTTTAATTTGACATTTCCTGACTATTGCATTCTCTGTCCGAACCTTTGTACTAACACATCGTTGCATTTTCAAATAAAGAAATAATTGGGAATATGTCAGCGCTTTGACGAAATTTTTCGACACAACGATTTTCAGTGATGGAGTGTAGTATTGGAGTTGGAGTTTTTTCTGTGACGCTTAATGTGTCTTTCGGTTCCTTAACTGTCCGATAATATTTCCAGTGAAACTACTTTTCAAAGCAAAGACACAATACCGCTGTTCTCACAGATAGTCCAGGAGACCAGGACCCTAACAAAGCTTTTGATTCTGTTATACAACATCCTAAAAACAATAGCTATACAGTATGCTTGCACGAGTTTGCGAGTTTGGGCGTTGACTTTGAAAATTATTTTTCTGGGGTATACAGGGAATACAGGGAAGTAAACTAGATGACGAGCTTGCCAAAGGATCGGTCAGAAGAAGATAACATTCGGAAAAGCTGAGGGATGTTGTGGACGAAGAAAAAAGCCAGAAACTGAAATTCACAAGCGTGAGTGACACTCCACAACATCTAGAAGTTAAACTGTCCCGACGGATCCGCTCCCAGTCATATCTTTGAATTATCCTATATGATGGAAGGATCAATTCAAACCAAAGTGACAACTGGCTTACCTATCTTGGATTTTAACATATGAGACTGGGGATGTTTTTGGTCCAACCAATGGTTCGACGAAAAGTTGTAGGTCCCTTCCAATGCTGTAGAATTAACAACGCACACAAAAGGATTGCTTGAGACGCATCTTAGCGTTAATTTGGGTTTTGTTGGGCTCGATTGTTCAAAAACCACCATTGTTCCACAGATCGGTCCAAATGATCAAACCAATCGTAAGAAGCATCTCATGTAAACCGACGATACCGAGTGATACAAAGTTAAGAAATCATATACATCATACAACAAAGTTATCATCGTTATTTGCCTTATCAATCTGCAAGTTCAACAAGTATAGTAACCTTAGGAAGAATCCTTAACACATCATTTTGTCGATAGGTATTAATTCAAAGGGTAAAAGTCAACAACCCTTTTTTTCAAAAGTAAAGTTTGACTATGCCGATGAGGTAAGCCTTATAAGTTGATACAATCTAAAGAAAGTAATTCACTTTGAACGTTGATTAACTTTCAATATATGTATAAGCATCCAGAAGCTGTGTATTTCTATACCTAATTTCAATGATTACTTCTCTGGGTTCATCATTGAATGTTGTTACATTTCCCTTGATCCTTGTTTTGTAGAAACTCGTATACTTCTTTTAATTAAGCTTCGATTGAGTAGTTCTGAATTTAAATTAACCATCTAACTTTAGTAACTCACAACAACTGTCTCTCTCAGAGTATATTTTAAGCCACAATCTCATTATCTGTGATTTCATTTTTATGTACATCCAAAGGATATGTGTGCCGACAAAGATACAATGCCATAGCACACAGATATACTACATCCGCGACTATATACCAGTTCAGTTACCATAGCTATGCAATATTCGTTTTACCCAGACTCTTTTTCTAAAGGGAATATAAAAGTTCAGTCATTGCTCCGCTCTGCCATCTGTGAGTCGGACAAATAAACGACGTTTGTCGTTTTGTCAGTGTACTAGTAATGCAAAAAAAAAAGGGTTCATATCGTTGTCCTCGTAGTGTGTTAACACTTTTAGCTCTCTATGGTTGTTCCAACAGACTACAGCGACACCACAAAGTTTCCTACACCCCATCACCCACTCACCGTCACCAGTCCTGCCATAGCATACCCAACCTATTATAAGAACAGCCTTAGCTTCATTTTGTGTGCCGTTTCTCTCTTTCTGATAAAAGTTGAGCCAGTCTGGCCTCCTCGACACTTCTGGGACACAGAAGTCGTGCGCTAGGATCAGAGACGCGATACGCCGGGTTCAAGGGAAATTTTTAATGAGAGCACATAAATTCAATTCTACAATATTCAGCCTTTTAACGGCATCATCGTCATCGTCGTGCGAATGAAATACGATGGTTTGAGTGTATTGTGTATATCCACTGCAATATCGTCGTCGTCGACTATGCAGGCTTCATTTTCATTTTTTTAAACCTACGAAAGGCTCTTTTGCAAAATATAGGTATAGGGACCTTTACTATACCTTGTGATGTCAAACAGAGAGTAGGGAAGCGCAGAATTGTATAAGAATAATTTCCGCAAAAAAGGACTATAGTAACGGAAGGGAACACACAGAAGTTGAGTATTTTTTTTTTTCATTATTATTATTATTTGGTTGGCAATAAAGGACTTAACTTTGTCATATAGAGAGTTAAACATAGCACTAGCAGCACCCACTTAATCCACAGGGGGAGGTGACAAGTGGACAGGATTTTCTTTTTGTGCAAATATCGTTCTGTGGAGCAGTATAGGCATCTAAGAGGGTTTATCACGAACTTCTGGAGTGGCTACTTTTGTAAAAGCTTTCGGTAATGGATGGACTATACTGAAATGATTTTTACAAGATTAGATTGAATCACTCCATTGAAAGGGAGATTATGTTCGACTTGATGGAAACTTGTCACGGATCATCAAAAAAAAAAAGCTAAAATATGAAAAGGGTGAATATATGGGTCGTAGGAAATTAATCTGTTTTTTGGATAATGTTCGTTATTATACCCAGATCTAGAACGATAATTGTGATCGATAATGTATGTACGGAATCATAGGTTGCATGTGTCAAAAAAAAATTTCGGAGCTCCACACGCGAGTCACCAAAGAATTCATTATGAAATATGGAGTACAGCAAGGAACTGTCTTGAGGCCTTTACTTTTTTTATTAGAGTATTAGAGTATATAAGTGGTATGAGTAATTCAATCATAGGTGAACGTTTTGGAGGGAAACAGCGTCAGCCATCGTCTGAGGTTACTGGTGTAGTGGATGAAGTGGCGAAAAAAAACGTCCACATTTCTGTAAACAAAAATGTCCGATAGGGTAAAAATTAATCTGTACGTTTCAGTTTTTTCTTTTAGCACATCAATACCCGTCGAACGCTTACAATCAAATATTGAGTTGTGTTTTTATATCAGATCATTAACATTGTCGAAACAAGGAACCATGATAACGTTTCGGATGTAACGAAAAATTGTGACCATAAACAAGTTTGAAGAAAATCTGTCAAGTTGTTTTAAACTTGTCTATCATCGGGGTAGTATGAAATTTGGTTAAGTGACTGTGAATGAACTTTTATTGCAACATGTGTTTCAAGCTGAGATGCTGATGGTCAGAAGAAAAACCTCGTCGTAGAGCTAATTAGACAATTTATGGATCTCTCGAGTTATCTAACACATTCTACAAATCGAGATTTCGAGATTTTGATCTAGAAGTAATTTAGATTTGATTTTTTTGACCAATGAAATGCAAAATCTAAGAAAGATGAGAAAGATCACTTTTTGCGACCAATGAAAAACCACATTAGTTTCTCGTTCATATGAAACAAATTCTAGATTAAAGTTAAATGTTATGCATTTAGCAAAAATTACACCGTCAATCATATGAAATCAAATTCTACTCATGTGTAGATTGACGTTTCCCTTATACACTCAATCATTTAAACACCAACTTTAGTCTGTTCATATCTTCGTTTAAACGAGACGGACTGTTTTCAAATAGTGAATAAATTTTCGGTTTTTCTCTTGCAATGGAAATATCTCAAAAAAGCACTTTCACACATCAATCTGTTTGATCAATCATCATGCAAAATCAAAAGAAATTTGATTTCCGACAGTTAAAATTCATAGAATGTGATGCATTTACAGTTCTATTTTTACTAACACATGTCAATCATTGAATCAATCATTTAATCGTGTAAGCTTTAGACAGTGATCCTAATATTTATTTTTTTAGAAGCAGGACAATAAAATAAAATATAATAAATCAATTTTAAATTGATTTCTTTGATCATTTATATGATTTATTGACCCTGAAAACAAACGACAAATGATAAGATTTTACCGAAAAAACTTCATCGACTCTAGTAGCGCTTTATTATTACACAATGCAAAGAAAGTATAAATTTTTAATTGATTGCACTCATCGATGTCAAATAATAATTCGGGAATGAATGATTGCAATCATTTTGATCTTAAATGAATGGTGATGGCAAATGAAATGAATGATTGCAATCATTTTGATGTTAAATGAATGGTGATTGCAAATGAGGTCGAAGTTTAAAAGTACAGTCAATGAATCCCATCTTCTTAATAAAGTCATTGAAGATTCCAACACAAATAGTTGCATTTTCTTACAACACTATAAAGGAAACTCGATGAACAAGTTTTTCAAAAAGATTCTTGTGATTTTGTAAATACCATGTAATTTTTATTGAAAAGGTACTTGAAATCAAATTCGTAATGTTAACTTGATTTTACTCCAAAAATGAGTACCCGGTCAGCAATCATCATCCAGTAGTGCAACCTGCAGATTCTGTGACGACCAAGAAGAAACGCCAAATCACCTTCTAGGAAAGTGTGGGGCGATAATGCACAAAAGAATAAAACATCTGGGAAGTTACCAGATAGAGGAGAGCGAATTACCCTCTCTACAAGTACTCCAGATACTATCATTCCTTAAAGATATTAAGATGGAGGAAGAGCTGTAGAATGAGTCAATCATCCAGCCCTAGTAAAGGGGGCTAAATTTATTCATTCATTCATTCATTCATTTAGCAATACTCCTAATAGATAAGTAAGACCTTTGCTAGGCAATATCCGCATCTCAGAGCAGTCTACATCACTTCTATACTTATTAAATATTATGTACCTATAAAGATATCGTTTAAGCACTCATTAACAATGTGTTTGCAAACATTTTAATGGCCATTCGCTATCCGTGTTTATTTGTTTATCAACGAATCAATCAAACTTAATAATTAACACACCATAAAGTGCATTTGCACACGAGACCGACAAACGTACTTGTTAGGTACATATAATAACTTATATATATGACGACGTTATACTGAATGGTGTAGCTGAAGCATGTTTTCTTCATCTCTCTTGCCAACAACAAACAAATTTATGAGGTTAGGTCAACACTAAATTAATTTTCCGGTAAATTAAAAACTTCAATCTGCCAAACAGACGTGCGCACATTAAGCATCTAAACAAATTAATCAATTTTTCGTTTGAGCGGCAAAAAAATAAACATACACAAACAAAAATGGATTCCATAAAAATAAGGCATCCGAGAATTTATTGTTAAATAAATAGTGAATACCGTTTATTAACTATGATTTTATGACGCCCTGGCTTGTTGCTATAAAATCTTTATATGGAGTTTTTTTTTTCTAGTTTAAACTGAATCGTGCTGCTCAATAGGATTAATATGGGTGTCTCGTGTTTGGAGCAATAAAAAAGACCCCTCTGATGTTGGATAGAGGCGTCAATATAGTTGGCGGTTGTCGTTGAACGGCCGCGGCCGGTTCATCTATTATGACGCGATGCGTTTGTATAGCTATCACCGTTTTTATGGATACACAATTGGGGATGGTAATCAAATTGCTTTGATGACACTATAAATAGTTTTTTTTTCTGGATGGAAAAACTGACGCCATAAATTGGTTATTGTTCCGTCCGTATTGATAAAGAACAAAAAGAGGAAATTATTTTACGGCAGTGTATCCAGTTATTCTTAAGCGGGAAGTTTTAATTAATCAATGGAAAAAGCAGTGATATTAAAATTGTTGAGATGTTTCTATAATTGGTACAAATAATTATTAAGTTTAGTATTTTTCATTTCTAAAGAATCGTTTTTTATTCCAAGCATTGAGGTTCCAACAGTGGCCCCGATTGCGGTTGTCGATTACCAATCGAATCGAAGTTTTTCGATCGTTTCCATGGGTTTGCATGTTTGGTATTGTGTAATGCAGTCGATCGAACACTGCTCTATTGTGAACAAACCTTCATAATGTTGTGAATTTTTTTGACAGCTGATGTAAATGCTTTTAATGCTTTTCAAGAGTAAACGTTAATCGAAAAAAGTCGATTATCGATTGCAAAATCGACAACCGCAATACAGGCAAGTGTGGCAAATTATCAAATTATACTCTGTTCATTTAATATTTGTATCACATCAGGCAAGATAAGATATTTGCTTTTCACTTCGACAATTATAGATTTCAATAAGATAAACTATCCCGATTTTAAAGCTTTTACCAGGATAGTCGTAGTGAGCATTTCATATTGCCGCAAATCTCTTAAAAATATTTATAACGTTACCAACTGTAGAATGGCAACTCTGATCAGATATTCAGAACTCAGATGAGTTGAACTCAGTTGATTCGGCCTCAGCCAGCGGTAAATAAAAAGTTATTTCCTTAAAGCTCTCGTCATTAAGCTTTATAAGCAAGCAATATTATAAAAAAGGCGACTTGTACCCCCCTTTACTGAAATACCTGAAAATTTAATTCTACATTAGTTCTGTCAGTTAATAAATTTAATTCAAATTGTACCTTGTTTTCAGCGTCCATGAGTCACATTTGATTCATAACATATTTTAGAAAACAAGTTTGAGATTATCAAAATAGCAGTACAAAAATAAAATGCACGACTGGGTCGCACGAATTTGCTCTTGTACAGATCAATGGGATTATCAAATGATTGTTTAGCAGAAAACTTTAAAATTTTGTCGTAAATTAAATGTTTGACTTGAATGTCATACCAAATTTAATTAAATCGGAACCGTTATATGCGAGAAATCCGTTATCCCCGGGATAAAACAAACATTGAAAAACTATCTGCCACATACCAAGTTTGGAGAAAATCCGTCCAAACCTATAAATATACGCACATCCACACAGATCGACGGATGGCATGCATGACGAAACCGTTAAGTTTCTTTATCATCGTTTCGTCAGGTTTGATCAAAACCTCGACTTTTTTACAGGAAACTAATACTTGCCGTATTGAGCAAATAAAAACATGATTTTGGCATCAACAATGATATTTTAGCAGTTCTATAATATTATATTATGCTGTATGCGGTACAAGACATCCATTCGGGTTAGTTCGAAAATTTTGTGTGGCTCACGAAATTCTTATTTCTTTCTTGGGCATTATTTCAATTCAAAATCACAGAAAAACAAATCAAAAGATTTTGTTTTCCGCTCCTTACTTGGTTCAATTGATTCACGTTTGACGCACAACAGCTGATGTTGATTTCGATATAATCGACTCCTTAAAAACGGCAACATTTTTTCAACATAACTGAAACTATAAGTAGTTATGTTGCGTAATACGAACAATTTGTTAAAAGTTGTCTAGTGGTTAAGTTGTCTTGATGACATTGACAACTCAACTAAGTTGAGTTGTCATCATCAACTATAAGTTGAGTTGTCTTTCATGATAAGGGTACACAGCTTAGATGCAAGCAACTTGCTTGCGCTTTCAAGCAAGTTGCAGTTCCGTGAAAAATGTTCCGGTCTATAAGATAGTGTTTGAACCCTGAACGCCTGACGTGAGAGTCAAACACAATAACCTAATCCCTATACACAAATGTATTCGAACATAAATAATTTGGACATATGTATCTACAAATAAACTGTGTTTCCCGCACATCATAATAATTATGATACTATAAATTTCCGCATTATCTGACTGTTTAATGCAAACAATAAACATAATTGTTATGAATTGTTCAAAAACTTCAACGGATGCCCAAAATAAATCACATTGCTTTCGCTCCAGCTACAAAGAGACGCGCAATCTCGTTGTTTTATCTAATTAAACTTTAATTGCATTTCTCCACCAACCAACTATAAAAACAACATCAGCAGACAAGTGCGAATTCATATTTCGAGCGAATGACTAAATTCTTGTTTTTAATTACCACAAAAAAATTTGCAGCTCAGACTATAGGTGTATCTACAACATCTGCTTGCTGGGGCACCCTTCTTAAATGATTTTATTCCTATACACCACAGGTTCCCATCCACCATAATAATATAGGTATAGGCATTTTCATACCAAACCAAGGAGGGAAGGATAAACAAACACCAAACGCGTTGTAGTAACATGCGAAATTAAGTTCAGCAAACCACCACGTCATTATAACAACAATTCACCGAAATGTAAATTAATAAATTAAGCGAACATTAATCATCTTTTCATATTTTATGCCTTCTAATACACACACATATGGCTTACAATGCCACGCCCCTTCTCTCATCAAGTTAATTTTATCGGCAAAAAATATTTATGTAGGTATGTGGCTCTAGTTTCATTTATGAAGGAGCCATCGCCATCCAAACCCCAAACATCCCAGTTTACTCGTAATAATTCATGGAACCGATTCTTCCAGTCGGGCGGTTTCACATTATTTTTTTCCGGAGTTTATTTTTTTTTTTGTTCCTTTGCAAATGACCCACCGCTCCCTATATTACCCTATGCTTGAAGAAATTCACATTTCGTGCAGCTATAGTGATGGTGGTTAAGAGGGGTTTGGAATTCCATGCAGGCGCCGCGCCATCCATTGCTGCTCTTGAATTTTTTTTTTTTATTTTGATGTGCGTGTTTAGATTTAATGTTGACTTATTTTTATTTATGTGTGTTCCTTTTAATCGCGTGGAATTAATGCCATTAAAAGCATTATTTTGACAAATCTAAAAATCATAATTTATTTATCAACATTTTTTATGTGACAGATTTTTGAGGTTGTGAAGTTGAATTTCGGTGCGTTTAATTTTGGTGAAATAAATTGTCACATTTGTACAAAAATTAGATATAAAATCAAATGAGAAGTATTGGAACATTTTGTCTATAGGGTGTTGGGGTTTTCTATCGACACATCCTTCATTATGAACCAGATTCTAACATTTTGTTAAGAGGACTTTACTTAAAGTTTCTACCACTTTGGTAACGAGATAAACATCGGAATCGGAAGCAATACTCAACTTAAGACCCCTACATCCTACATGCATCGTTTTTGTACAAGTGCTGTTTGGATAAGTTATACTGGAAGCTAGAAACATATAGCCAATAGGTCATGTAAAGATTCTAAAAAAAATATGTTACAATGTGACACAGTCTCCATAAGTTCCCGTTTATATTCTTATACACCGTTTAAGACCCCAGATGGAGAAAAGTTGCACGACAACCAACTTTTTTAAATCTACGATTGGCAACTATACCAATGGATCTAGGGAGGATATTGAATATTCAAAAACTCTTGAACTAACCAGACCTTACACACAGACACTACGATTAAGAGGAGCATCTTCTAGAATGATATCGTGGAAGTGGTTACAACAGGTTGCTGTAATAGTAGCCGTGTTTCGGCGTGAAGTGCTTACGCAGCAAACAATGAAACGGCTATGTTCACTTTTAACTCATTTTTAGTTTTGGAAATGATGACGTACAGATGGAGTTGCTAATGGTGTAGAGAATTATCAAAGACAAGCACCAAAACAAATTTAATTTCACCGGAAATCCGAACCGGAAAGGTTAAATTTAAAATTTTAAATTTTACCGGAAGTAAAGCCTTTTAAAAGATTAATCTTAATCCGTCTGTATTTCAGCAATCACTGAACCGATTTACGCGCTTCACATGTTGTTGGATAGAGAAAACGTCAAACTAGGTCGTCAGCACTGTATTTAGCTAAAAAAGTTCACAAAAAAAATATTCAAAAATCTTTAAAGACGTTTTTAAATAAAATGATGTTTACTTAATATTTTGTTGCATTTTATGCACAAAAAATAAAAATTTTTTGTTAAGCCGTTTTCTACATATTGAATTCACAAAAAAATAAATTAAAAAATTAATTAAAACATAAATTAAGCTTTTTTTCAAAATGTTGGTGCTGAAATTTGTTCAAGTCATCTACACCTTTCTAAAAAAAAATTTGTTTTGAAATCGATTAATCCGTTCATGAGATAGCTCCAGAAAAATGGGAGGTACCGTTAATAGGCTTGCCAACATTTTTGTTTGCGATTTAACAACAGGAAATCAGACAAAAACCTTCAGTAATTTTTTTCAAATAAATTGTTGGAGCCGTTTTCAAGAAAATTAAGCTTTCCTAAAACCGTTACATGGCAGGTACCCTTACTTTTTAAGCTTAAATAAAATTTAAATTTTTTACGGCTTATTATTGCTTCAAGCATACAAAAACAAAGCTATCCTGGTGATTGTATGATGATCGTTTGGAACGCAGGCATATTATTCACACAGTCTATGCGTGTTTAATCTCTGTCTTCACACTACGAAAAAAACAGTCCCACATGTTTCATTTAAAAAGGCATTTCTTGATTTTGAGGGCAAATTTTTTAGATTTAAATCAAAAACGCTATAAGCTGACTCCAGATTATTATCGGGACTTAGCTTAGCCCCGATAAAAACTGTATTACGGTCACAATTACTTGTATGTAATATTGGAACGTCAAATTTCGTCCTTACTAGTATATGTGGACGAATGTCATTGTTTTCGACAAGACATAATCTTATAAGATTGCATCAAATCGCCGTCTTTAAATTTTTGTAATTTCTTGTCATTCCTTGGGGATTGAAAAAAATATATTTTTTGATTTGACTTAAGATTGAATTCTTCTTCGTTCATACACGTCACATCTAAAATTTGGTTTTAGGATCGTTTTTTAGTGTTAGTCATTTAATTTTCAATTAATATGTATAAACAAAAATGTATCAATAAACCTAAATAATTTAGATGGTTTCGATACAGCTACAATAATATAACTCCATAAGCCTTTTTCTTATTTGCATATCACAGCATGGTGCTGTTTCATATACAAAAAGAATAAAGTGTTACATAGAATGAAAAATTAACTCCTGCTACTGAATAGTAATGTTCGTTGATGTCCTTCAGCAATTATATTGATTTACACAAGCACCTGCTTATTTTCAAAAAAAAAAAAAAAAAAAAAAAAAACAGATAACCAGAAATATTATCAAATAGCATTCAACACCTTTTAGAGCCAATTTTTTATTCGGCAGCTAAACAGTCAGTTAGCTATGAGAAGAATAAAATTATCTGAATCTTTAACAGTCTGATAATATTGGTGGATTTTTCAAGCAATAAAAAAGAGTCAGTTGTCTTTTCCACAGAATAACAAAATAAACTACATCTAACTTCATAGTGTTAGAGTGAGAAAATTTCTTAGCTGTCTATAGGGCTATGTGATTAAGTGGAATAGACATACATTTATTTGTTTACTTTCAGGTTTCAGAAACAAATCGGATATCAATTTGTTCTTATTTATTTATTTCAAAAAATAAACTCTTAAGGCTGCCACAAGCCACAACAATATACATAAATTTTGTTGACGAAACAATTAATATAATTTATATTGATAAAATCAGTCCTATAATTCACTGTCTGTGATTTCGTGCAACCCACTCCAATCATGTATCTAAATTGTTGTCTTTTGTTTCTGTGCGATGAACCCTACAAGTTTCTTTTTCATTGCGATATTCAAACATTGAAATTCTAAAATTAAAAACAAAACTATAATTATAATACACAAATAATGAATATTTGCTCACTTCTACAATGCTTTTCAAAATCCTGACTCCCAGTTCAAATCAAAACAATTACTTCAATGACAACCATGTTTGATATTTTATGGGAGAGGCCAAACTTAAAGCGCCACAGTGTCAGTTATTTAAAGATGTTGCGGTACTTTTTTGACAGTCAAACAATTTATTCCTAGCAATAACTTCTTAACTGGCTCTGAAACGAACAATTAACTTTATTCCACAGTTAAGCTATTTATTCCTAAGAATAAGAGCTAATTGACTGTTGAGAAACCACTTTTTTCACTAACTGAGGAATAAGTACTAACTGACTGTTTAACTTACAATTGAAAAACCGGCCCTTAGTCTAGAGAAACTTTTTAGCATCTACGCAATTTTTCTATCAAAGAAATAGCAACAGTGAAATTTGTCAGAAGCATAATAAAAAAGACAAAAATAAATCATTTTGATAATAACTATAAGAACATTAATGATACCCCCACATTTTTTGTTATTTGATGTTTGATTCAAAATGCTCTTGACATAATAAACTGTTGCCAGATTACTTTCAATTCATTCATAAATCAAAAAAAAAAAAACAAAAAAAAAATAGATCAAAGTAATTTTTAACATTTTATTATAACAGAAAAACAATATATTGCCATAAATATCTAGCCAAATATTAATCAGAGTATCTCAAGAATTTTGGATCTACCAGATTAATATTGAATATAAGAAATGTATGTCAGCAGCAAGTTTTGCCAGCCAAACAATTTTTATATCAAACGTGACTATTCAAAGGCTAATGCAGTGTATTTTGCTGAAGGTTGTTTTTTTTTGTATGCAAATTGCAGATGGTTGCCTGCGGGATGTATAATCATAATGTATTACTTCAAACAATTTTTTTTGGAGTAAATCTTTTGGTCATTGCTGCAGGAGATTTATTACTTATTTTGTCCTACTTTGATTATAATGTCACGAAATGCTTATCCATGGTTGTAGCATATGAATTCCATTTGCATAATGAATAATTGAAATGCAAACTATAGAAAAACATATAAGAAATTTTAAATTTTTCAGTAATTTGAAATGACATGAAAAGTGAAAGTTCTACTGTAGACATTATACCAATAATTTCCCATATTTTGTGTAGTTCATGTAGCTTTAAAATTTAAATTTTAAAAGTGTCGCTCTATCGAAAGATAGGTACTTTATTTGCAAATGGCGATGGCGACAACTTTTTTTTTGATATTTAAACGATCATGGGACCCTGTTCTCCTTAAAGCACGAAGAACTATTTACTGATTTTTGGTGTATACACTGCCGGTCACTTGATTGAAGTCACTTTTTTTGCAACAGTTTTTTGCGATTTATTCCTGTAGACAATTTTTGAACCGGAAATATTTATAACCTGTGGGTACGTACATACATATTTTCCAGAAACAAAACCATTAAATTTTCGGCGTGACTCGGAAAATTCATCGAAATATCACAATTTCAGTTAAGGAACTATAGAAAAAGGGTACACAAAGTTGGGTCACTTGATTGAAGATATTGCGAAAATTGAATTACAACAGTTTAGCTCGTGATTTCTTTTTTAACGGCAGCTTAAAATATTTGAGAAAGAGTAAGAAGACAGATATTTTTCATAATTTTGAAAACAAATGGGGTATGGAAAGATGTTGGCAGGAAAAGTCGAAATAGATCGTTTCAAGGACCTAGGATTTTTAGGCAAGGAAATATAATAGAAGTAAAATCTTTGCAAACAGTTATATTGTAGACAGAACTATGACGCAAAAAGATGTACTGTTGAAGCAAGAGCAGCTAGAAAAAAACGCTTATTCCGGTGGTTCACCTTAAATTTTATTCTGTTTGCGCCTAAATTTAGATCAAGAAGTGGGGAAAAATGCAGCGTTTCGCCGGTAAAAAAGCTCATACAAATCAGCAATAACATACAGCATAAAAAATAAAGATCATATCACTTGAAACAACGAATGAAAATTTGTTCTTTTCGAATGAAAAAAAAAAAAGATTAATCTTGACGAACTCGATGGTTATAACTTTTGATTTCACTATTTGTGAAGCGTGGGAAGTGATTTCACTTCATTATTTGAAATAAAAACGGTTTTATTCAGCTCATTTCAAAAAAATTATCTACACACTCAAACAAAACTAAGTGGCCTCAAGCAAGTGAACCACTTTTTCATCAGTTCTTTAATTGAAATTGAAAAATATCGATGGATTTTACAAGTCACATCAAAAATTTTATGGTTTTATTTTAAATAAATATTTAAGGTTCAAACATTTGCAACAGATATAAATTACAAAAAACCGTTGCAAAAAAAGTGGACTCAATCAAATGACCGGCAGTGTTTACGCATTTTCAATTGCCGTATACTAGGCCAACTGCAGTCAAAAGGTATTTAGTTGCTTGCTTTAAAGAGACTGGAACAACATTGTTACATATAAGATTACCGAAGGGGTCATAGTGATAGTTTTCATCAAAATATTGTCTCTTCGAGGTCGGCGACGTGGCACGCAATTACCTATTTCACGTAACACGTAAGTCTCTGGAGCTCATTCTGGTGAAATACTTGATGGTACTCTCTTACAAATTTCAGACAATGCATCAGCGTGTACCTGCAAAACGTCAATCGCGTCAAAAGAAAGCTCATAGCTCCTCTTAACCTCAATGGTTTGTGTTGACAAAGATTGCGACATCTGGCGGAGAAGATACAATTACGATTTCTAGGTTCAGTACAGCGACATAAGTCTAGTTGAAAAAATTTCATCTTCAACGGTAAAATTGACTGGGAGATGTACATTGTACCAACAGAACAGCCCCTAAAGTTTTCAACGTCAAACCGGAGGCAATTAGAAACCAGGGCAGGCCTCATCTTTTGTTCAAAAATCAAGAAAAAGATCTCCAGTTTGTATAGGTATATAAGTTAAGATAACTGTCGTCGACTGAATACGTTTATTACTTTGATGCCAAAGGACACTCTGAATTGTAAGGCCAGCTAATGTAAGTAAGCAACACAAAGTGTTTTTGGGTCACCCTATACAAACACTCAGACAGAAAACAGACTTAACATACAGAAAACCCACAATAACATTCTCGACTTCATCATCCAATACCAACCAGAAGGAAAGTAAAGTAACAAATGAAATAAAATCTTGCTTTTAAAAAAATTACAAATCGCAGTAAGAAATCTTTTTTTCAAAAGCTTCTTTATACCATCATATAAAAGTATCCTTCAAAAAGCACTCATGGTCCTGTAGAAAATCACACCCAAGGTGTCAAGACATCCTCTCCAAGTAACATCATCTTCATCGTTTGCGCCACTTGTCTCATTCCTATATAACTATGTGCCAAAGAGGTTCATTGCATACATAAAAGTTCGTATGAAAAATTCAACCAAACGAGCCACTTACTACATATTAATTCGCACCTGTTCTCTCCAGCATTCCTGTTTTTGTTGTACTTATATTTCTTCCCTCTGTGTTGTTGTTGTTTTTATTAGTTGAAGCAAATACAAGTGGCTTGTCGTATAGCCCTCTTTTCTTTAGCCGCACTTAAATTACTTCTTAAAACCCAACAGCATATCAGCCAAGCCAAAGTCAGGAAAAGAGAATAACCAAAGGAAGATATAGGCACTTATATAGGTAAGTTCCAACGTTTGCACACAAACATCATGATGGTATTATCCAATGCATTCAGCATGCCCCATCATCGTCATAAGCTATGCCATGTCGTTATAGTGCCAAAGTAAACGACATCATTTCACTCTCGTAATCGAAAGACTAAAGCGGGACGACATGGGAAGGATATTTACGAAAATATTTTTTGAAGAAGCAAACGAAAAAAAAAATCAATAATTCAAGAGCATATACTAAGTGCGGTGATGCTGTTTTTTTTTTTTTTTTTGAAACTGGGAATCCATTGAGGCATATTGAGGTAAGTATCTGGGATATTTTTATAAAGACCCAATCAAAAAGCTTTGGATTTTTTTTTTAATGTTTATAAGTTTTGCGTAAATAAGTGGTATTAATTAAATAATTTAGTATTGATTTGATACTGAAAGATTTTCGACAATTTATTAGAACTTAAAACACTTATTTTCTTTTTCACCATCACAAAAGTGAAACGTAGTAGGTACAATCGCTGATGGATGCGTTTTAGATGCAAATTGGAATATACGCTTATGAATCTAACGAGAAAAATTACTTTGTTTTTTGGAAAATCACTTTTACTAAATTTCCGAAAACTATACTACACCGAAAGTTCTAGTTTAAACATTAAGTTCTTCCTTAGATTTTTAAATATAAGCGTCTGGCCTTGAAGTCAATATACCGAATAGAGAATCAAGAACTTTGCAAGAACTAGCAATGTTCTTCTAAGTAATGTCCGGTAGATTCTTTTCTTACGATATGCGGCAGTCCGAAAATATTTTTCATATAATTTCGTGTTTGCTACTCACATTCCAATGAATTCATTTAACTCGAACTATCGATGGGATATACAAAAAATCCAGTTATAATATAATATAATATTTATATAAGTCAAGTTCGGCGGATGATCGATTTTTCGAAGACTGGACATCTGTCCAGAAATATAGTCCCCACGACCTAGTTAGACATTTCCTCTATCCAAAAGCAAATGAACCTTGCAAATCAGTCAAGTGATTGCTGAAACACAGACAGATTAAGATTGGTCGTTAAAATTATTAAAAATTATTTTACTCAAAATAATTATTTTTTTTCCCTATTATTTCGAGTTCCGGAAGTACAATTTTGGTGTCGTTCTTTGGCCAAACCGTGGAAATCTGTACAGAAATATAGTCCCCATCACCAACTTTGACATTTCCTCTATAGGGAATTTTACCACCTTGTCAAAAGAAAAAAATGACAGCTCACACTACGCGGATAACATATTAAAATATATGAAATATGTATGATAACATATTGAAATATGTATGATATATCGTTGTTACCTAAAAAGCCCTATCCAACAGCATATTTACCTTTTAAATCGGTCCAGTAATTGCAGAAACACAGACGGATTAAGTTTGGTCGTTAAAATCATTTAAAAAGGTTTAATTTTCGATATTAGATATTTTACGATACTAAAGTATCTTAGATTGCTTTTCTCGTGTGCACTTGAACGCACCCAATGTCAACTATTGACATCCATGATAATACAGTTTCAAAAATGGAAGAGTAGTTCGCGGATCGATAATGTAGCTCATTCATCGGATTCAGTAATAGAATTTTATGCGAGTGCGAATCCACTGCGGATCCAACCCACTGCCGGGGAGTGAAATTTTGCGAATTCAGTAATAGACATAAATATTATTTTCAAAGTCGGACCGCAGCAGCCCGAGAAAAAAAGTGTCCCGGCGTCTAAAATCCGCGACGTCCCGGGTAAACCGTGACTACTGGCAACGATAGTCCCATAACACTTTGCAATAAACGCATCTTCTAGAAACTTAGATTTGAATACTTTTCAAAGTTTAAAGCAATTTTTGAGACCAGGTTTCATCAATTTTCAATTTTTTTCCAATAAAATTTGAAATGCTTAACGCAACTTCAGCTGTTAAATCTGTAGGTTCTAATGCAAAACACACTGTTACCAGCACCTTTACCGGTAGCCGAAATTGTGTCATTATTTCCAATTTTTTTTGCTTGTTCCTTAGTACAGAGTGGACAAAAAGTAATGGCAATGTAAAGACTTTTGCAATGTTAATGTGCTATCATTTTTGCAAATGTTGTTAAACGTCATCGTCAACATCGTGACATATGCTGACAGCGATTCCTATTGCCCCACCTTGTATGTAAGTATATAGTTTGTCTCCAATAAACAAAATTGACAATAAAAAATGAGTCCATTTCGGCTGTTTTTTAAAAACTTCAAGTTCCATAAAGCTTAAAGTTTTTCATCTATTTTCAAATTAGGGTTTAGTTCTGATTAAACATTTGTAACCCCCCGTTGTATTCTTTTACCACAAATATTCTATCCAGGTCAACAAGCTTTGTTCTGGCTGCTGCGTTTCTCGTTTCACTCTTCGTTAAGTTTTGCGCAACCTATAATCTGCCGAAATCCCTATTCGTGGTTTTAGCTTGTGTATCTTCATCTCCAACTATAGGTAACTGGTAACGCTTCTATAGCTATAATTTTTTTTTTCGAAAAAGGTGTCTGAGATTAAATGGATGCAGTTTAAGTGCACACACTGTGAAGCTGAATGTGTATTTCTATACTATATGCGAAGTGTTCATTTCGATGTGCATTGTGTTGAAGGCTCTCATTCACCATGAACCCTTTTTTTTTTATATTTTTGTAATCCCCCAGACTCTTATTAACGTGCATGTCGTGTCACGGTTTTATGGATACCTCAACACGAAAATGAAGAACTGAAAAGTTAACCACTTCTGTTAAGAAATAAAAAAAAAAAAAGAAAAAATAACACAACCAAGAAGAAAACCTTTAATGAAAAAAGAAAACAGCACACAAAAAGGATAACGAATAAACAACACGAAACCTCGAGCGTATAGTAAAACCTACAAGAAGGATATAATTTTTTGAGGGTTCACATTCGCATCTCCTGTCTATTGGATGGGAGAGATACAGAGGCTCGCGAAATACACCTTGATTCATTTCTTTAATGAGCAAACAGATTGCACTTCATTTTTAGCAAGATTACAGTTCACATTATAAATATGTATGAAAGTAGGTAAGGTAGTTCACTTTTTTGTTATTTTTGTTTGGTTTCATTGAATGTCGACGTAATGTACGCGCGGTTGCACTTGATATGAGCGTGAATGGATGGCGGTGCAACCATTCTGCAAAAACATATCCGGAGTGCAGACACGGATTGCATTGGCAGGTGTTGGCGCGTGCAGTTAATGGAATTGTTTTAATTTTTTTTGTTGTTTTGTTTATTTATCTTAATTTTCACACTCACCGGTTTTAAAAGATGTTATCCGAACGTGCTTGTTTAATATCTGAAAGAATAAGAAGGGGGAAAAATGTTAATTAATGAAATTGGACATATTTTTTGTTTGGCTATAACAATTTTTTGAAAACAAAAGGGGGACGTAGGAATATCGTCATGATTTAAGAATTTTATGAGGTAAGGTACCTAATTGTTAAAGTAATGAATACCTTTTCATGGTTTCCCAAAGTAAAGCCAAACGTTAGGGGGACAGAAAAATATTTCAGCATCGTTTTTGGAAGTTTGTGGATTATCGGTATTTAACACATTTGTGTTTTACGGCAACTTTGGCACATGCACCCTTAATTTACGTTTTCAATTGGAAAGAAGTAATGCGGCTCGATTTAAATAGTCTATCTTAAGTATAGCTTGAAATGTATAAAGTAATAATGTTTGATTGCAATGACATTATCAAGCCGGAAAAGGATTGCCAGATCAACTCAAAAAACAATATAAAAACACTAAAAAAAAAAAAACAAATTATTGAATTTTTTGAGTTGCTCTGGCAACTATTTTTTGGCTTGATAATGTTATGGCAGTTTCAGGAAGTCATAAGTGTCATTCATTAATGAATAACACTGAAGCAATAACTGGACACAAATTCAGACACGCCAAAATAATTTCGGAAAATCGTTCTCCTCCTCTTTAGTTTGACCGCACTATCTTGTTTTAGCTAAGATTGTGGATTGCTAAGATGAGGAAATGTTGCAATAAGAAGATCCATCAAATTTCAGTAAAAAAAGAATAAAGTTTCCTAAATCAAAATATGTTGTCAACGGTTTTAATAAAATGTAGCATGTGCAAAACCAACAATTTCACAATCAATTATCACCTTACGTTATTCCAACCCAGGTTTTCAGAACTAATTCTTGTAACGAGTGTTTGAATTTTGGTTATAGCAATACATAATACTAATTTCTATAGCTGTTCTTTTAACCAACTGATATCACATCTAATAATTTGTTTGCTTTAATTTTTTTGTTTTAATAACACAAAACAACTATTGGCAAATGATAATAACAAAATCTGTATGACAACCCTGGCATAAAAAGATCTTTGAAGCGACTTTTACACGGTCAGTCATTTGACATCAATCTGTAATATAGTATTTGTAAAAATAAGTCTGTATGCGTGTATTTGTTTGACGAAAAATCAAATCCCTTTTGAATTTGCCTGACGACTGATTGTGTAGATGAATGACGTCCTGTGACTGACCATGTAAAGGTCGTTTTATGAAAAGCGTCAGTTAGAAACAAATTTTTAAATTTCAGGATAAATATCTGACTGAAAACTTTACTTCCTTTTCAAGAGAAATAACTGAGAAGGTTTTTAACTAAGGATTTATTAACATTTATCACTAACCGATGGTTTAAGATGATTCAAAGAAAATAACAAAACTTCAATAGACTAATTTGACTTCTTAGTCAAAATCAAAATTAATTTGTTTGCAATTAACTAATAAATCGACCACACATTTTTGACACGTTGAATTTCAAATATTATTCCAGCGATTTGTTCACTACATTTTGTCATATTTTAATTTGTCAATCAATCGACACCGCAATATGACAGCATAATGCGATGTTGAACATACCTACACAAAATATTTATTATGCGATATTTGAAATTGCGTATTTATTGCTTCGTTTAGCATTGCTCATCTCATCATTATTATTTTGATCAACTTCAATTTAAATTATATTTTCAACAGAAATATAAGCAAATTCATTTATGTGAAAACGTTTTGACAAGTGTAAGGCCGCGGGGGCCATCATCATATGTTGGCAATTCATATATACTTAACCATTATAAACATTGCTCTCAAAACATGTCACACAACTCATTTAACATTTAAAATTTACATTTTACTTTTTAATACTGCCACTGCAATTGCAACCAAAATAATTCATAAATATGTATGCATGGATGCATAGCTTGCATAGACACGTTAAATGAAATTATTCAAAACTTGTCATTTAAACTGTGTGGCCACAGTATAGTTCTCGAGTGAAAAAACTTTATTTTCAAATTGAAAATGCCTGCTTCCTACAGCTACAGCCACCCTCTAACCCACCCACAGTAATCGCTTCTAATGGCAGTCATCTGCATTTTTCAAGTGAATTCTTCTGAAAACATGGTAATATTTTTTAAACAATTGACAGCGCCATCACTTTGGCACTCAGCGCGCTATTACATCCCGCCACCGTGTCTTGTGCACAAATAAGTCGTGTCGGATCTGATGGTGGGAATGTGTTTTTGTTGTTGATGCATCCAATTTTAGAAGTTAACTTTATCCGCAATGCATTATGAGATATACACAAATATCTGAATACACAATATCTGAAAAAACATTGAACAATTGAATGAAACAAAATTTCACTGACTTATAGTATGAACAATAAACATAATACTAAACAAATAATAAAAATAGTGTGACCAAATCAAAGTTTTTTTTTTTTTAGTTTCTTAATGGTTAATTAAACCTATGATTTTTTAGCTATTTCTGATCTGCTTATGAAAAATTATTTTTGTTCTTTTCTAGTTTTTCGAGATTTCCTTCTTATTCAAATCAGATTTGAGCGGTAATTTTGTGCCTAGTACAGCTTGACTTTTTGATATGAACACGGTATTTCGTTTGCAGTAGTTTCAATTGATATTTGCCCCTATTGCGGTTGTCGATCAGCGATCGCAAAAGCAACGACCATCACCGTCGATCGATCGCACAATCGGTATTGTGTTACTTAAATTATTGTGAATGAAAAAGTATCGATTGTAAATTATTCATACGTTGACGTTTGACAGAAGTGATTTTTCAGATTGTTTTTTGTTTGTTTTAGTGAAGATTTTCAACAAAATTAGAAAAATAAAAAATAAAAATGGATACAATTGATGAATGGTTGTGCGATTCTGAATCTGAACAGGAAAACGCAAGAAGTTCGGTTTTAGAAACTATCAGAAGACGAAGTCAAATAAGAGATGATTCCCATCCCTTAGAGCTGAATGATAAATTGGCTAAAACAAACTTAACTAAACCAGCTTTTATAGATTTGTTTTCGGAAACTAATGAAAAACTAAGACCCGTCATACGAAAGTCATCAGTTTCCAACATCATAAAATTGTGTACCGAGTTAAGATTTTGTGCCCAAAATTAATTAATTAACACCAATTTACACTCTATAACTATTTCCCCAGTCAAACAAAAAGCCATTTTAACGATTAAAGTCGATGTCAAAAAAAGTAAATAATACATATCCTGATATTGCTTTAATATTTTGTTCAATAAAAATTAAATATTCTGGTCACCCTGATTTTCAGGTATGAGTTCAATTATTTTCGTGCAAAGGGTTAAATTAAATATCAACACAAAAAACTTATTTTCAAAAAAAGAAAAAAAAAATTAAAGAATTGTGGAAGGAAAATAGAAAAAGCCAGAAAAACATTTAAATTTCATCATCGACATCATGATTGAAGTAAACATGTAGCGGTGGATTATACTATTATACTGCATGCTGAGGTTCAAGTATCTCTCATTATAATGCTCAGAGTATAGTGTTGTGATGGGTTGAATCCATTGGATTGCAGAAGTCAATTGTAAAAATAGCTTTCCGAAGTACAAACATATTTGTATAGGTTTATTTTTTTTTTCTTTTACGAAACACAAACAGCATGATGAGGATGTTACAAATGAATTAAATAATAAAAACAAGGATTTATTGAAAGTTTTATTCAACTTCAGAAAAAAAAAATATACACTTCTCTAATTAAATTCAAATTTAAAAAAATATGCGAATGAGGGCTATCATTTGTTACATTTCGTGTTGTAATATGATTACTGTGTGCAGTCATTAGAAAATAATATTAAATTTTGAAAAGCTATGAAAAAATCAAACAAAATTGAAGTGTGGCAAAAACAGTGGACTGGAAGGTAAAAATTGGATTTAAACAAGGCGAACAGCACTATCATGACGTTAGTTTAAGACATAATTTTGAATGATTATTTTTAAAAACGAATTAAAAAAACAAAGAACTTGTTGCAGTTATTGACGGAAGATATAAACAAATGAAATTTTTTGATCTGAAAAAGATTTTACTTGAATCTTGATTTGGAAGCAATATTTACACGTATTTGCACGCATACTTAAAAGGTTTTATATTTTCGGTACGTCAGTTGACTTTTTATAATCCCGGCTAGTTTTACTTTTAAAGAGATTCTCAAAATAATGCTATTTAAAAATTACTAGTCGCTTAATTTGATATAGTTTGTGTTTTTTTTAAATGATTGTGATTTTATGATGTTTGGTAATCGTTTCTAACAAGAATATGTGAAAAATTCAGTTCAAGTTTACACGTTTAAGAACATTTTGCATAAAATTAATTATATTGAATGAAAATATACATTGTTTGTGAACTTATAGAAAAACATCGTTTTTATTGTTATTTCGTGGAAGAATTTCTATATTTTTTTTTGGTTCGGTCAACGATAAAAAAAAGGCATTCGGCGACCAATTTTGTTGAAAATGCTTTCAACGTTCCTGTCAAACAGCTAGCATATAATCACAAAAAAAGATCAATTTATTTTAACAATATCCATTTACTGTTGAGAAAAATTATTCGCTGGGAAAAAAATCAATTTTTTAAGATCAATATTTTTGTTAAAAGGAATTCGACATAAGTAATTTGTTTATTGACATATTTTTTCATGAAAAATTTATTTTTTTTTGATTACATTATAGGAATCTCAAAATAAATTAATTGAAGTTTACAAAAGCATCTAATTCTAGTTAACTTTCATCAGAATTTCTTCGGGAACAACTGCCGAAACAAAAATTGATTGAAAAATTAATGGCGGCAATGCTACAATGGATAGAGTGCTTATGCTTGTTAACATAGAGGTTGCCAGTTCAATACTCACTCGGGTACAAAGCTTTATTTTTTTTTCAGCTTATCTCCCATTTTATTCTGGACGTCGACCATGAGGTATGCAATGAAAAATAAAAATCAACTAGCTCTATATCCATTGTACCAAAACAATTTGTTCAGAAATGGATTTTATAATTATTAATTTGTTATGCTTTATAAATATTGTTTCTTAATTGCTATCTTGTTACTTAATGTTATTTAAGTTTTTTGATTTGTTGCCAAACAACGTCATATAATACCCTATCTTTTTATTATCTTGTAACTTTAAACATAAACCGTTTTCTTTGATTTGGCTAGTTGTTAAAGTCATCAGTCAATTGTTTGTTGAATATTCTGTTATAACTGCAATGTAATATGTATGTACCTAGAAAGATTAGAGATAATAATTTTGCAAACATTCTTTCTGCCGGCAACCATCATCGAGTACACTAACGTTAATATACAGTCCACTTGTAGCTAGTAAAGGTAGCATTTAAATTGTCTTGTTCCAATAAATAAGAAGTTTATAACGTTTGGGAGAAAAAATTAATTGTTTTTCATTTTGTCGCTTCTTTTATTGCTGAACAAAGTTGGTCCTTGCGTGAATCCGGATTTTTTGTTGAAATTGAATGGTGATCGATTTGTGTTTGGTGGTTGCTGGATTATCTCATATTTTTGAGATTTTGGACCTGCAGACTTGTTGGGTATTTGTATACCTACCTGAGGTAAAAAAAAAAATTGTATCGTATTTTTTATTTTTTTGAAACCTTTTGGTGTTGTCTGCTGGGTTTGCTGTAAGGGACATTTTTGGAGTGCTGATCAGGATTTTTGTGCATTTTTGTTTTCTGAAAGACTGCAATTATTCAAAGTGCATAATTTATTAAATTGATTGCTCGTGCTCGGGGTTGCGAAATTGTTTAAATTAATTGCCAATAATGAATGCACTAAGACAAACTCGTGGTCATTTAAAGGGGTCGATAACGCGTGCGCATTCGTATATCTTAGAAGCTGGCGATAAAGACATTGAAGACTTAGAAACGCGGTTAGAAAGGTTAGAGGAAACGTGGAAAGATTTTTGCGTCAACCAAAATGATATTTTTCAACATTACGGAGAAGAGGGATACGTCGATCCGGAAATAGATTTTGAAGTGACTGAAAAGAAATATTTAGATGCTAAAAGTGCGTTTGTTAGGGCTATTCGAAAGCTGACACCGTCATTTCCACCTCCTCCTCCACCGCGTGTTCCGGGTAACGTTGATGCTCTGGATGAACATACAAAACAACAAGCCGCCTTGTTAGATACTTTTTTAAGTGGTTCGTGCAACATTTCTAATTCAAAAGCATCTTCTGAAATTGAACTGCCTAAGTTTAAAATATCATCTTTTGCTGGTGATTATCGCGAATGGCCAGAGTTTCGGGACATGTTCCTTGGGAGCATTGGTTGCAAAGCAAAACTTCCGGGTGCACAGAAAATGCGGTACTTGAAATCATTCTTACAAGATGACGCGGCAAAACTGTTAACCGGTATCGAAATAGCGGATTGTAATTATGATTTAGCATGGGAAAAGTTAGAACGTCGATATAATAAGCCGTTATACATTATTAATGCACATATTGAACATTTTATGAAAATGCCAACGGTGGTTGTCGCGGATAGCTTGCATTTGCGTCGGTTAGTGGATAAGTCCGATGAAGTAATTCGTGGTTTAAAAGCTATGAAATCAGAAAGCAAAGACCCTTGGTTAATTTATATTTTGCTAGGTAAAACAGACTTTGAAACGCGTAAGGCATGGGCTCTTCATAATAACAATTCAGAAAAAGCAACCGTTGACGATCTAATCGACTTTTTGGAAAAAAGATGCGATGCCTTAGAAGCATGTACAACCAAAACAAGTGAATCAAAAAATCGTGGTAATAGACCAAATACGCGTTTAGGTAGTTTTTCAAATAATATAAAAAGCCTTGCCGTCTCAAATTCCATATGCTCCTTGTGCAAAGAGAACCATATGCTTCCACAGTGTTCTAAATTCCTTGCCTTGTCCATTACCTCTCGTCGTAGCTTCGTCCGGGATCAAAAACTGTGCTACAATTGCTTAGGAAGTAACCATTCATCATCGAGATGTCGCTCCAAAGCTCGTTGCCCTAATTGCCAAATCCGTCACCACGTTCTTGTGCATCCCGATTCGCCGCCGCCGGTTAGTGAAACAAATCGTTTTAATGTAGAAACGCCTTCAACATCTCAAGTAACCTCCTTGTCGATTACTAGCCATCATATACAAAATGAAATCCGTCCATGTGGTATTCTGCCCACAGTTGTTGTTCACGTCGCAGATATTTTTGGTAACAAACACCTTTGTCGCGTTTTGCTCGACACAGGTTCCCAAGCTTCTTTTGTAACAGATAGTTTGGTGAAAAGGTTGCATCTTCGTCGTCGTCATGCTCGTCTTCCTATTTCTGGAATTTCTTCGCTTGAAGCTGGTGCAACGCAAGGTGTTGTGAACCTTAACCTTAAATCTTCCTTTGATTCAAATGAAGTTGAAGTTGAAGCCTTCATTTTGAATAATATTACTTCGAAAACCCCCCTACTACCTTTTGCCTTTGATAAGTCTTTGCTGTTGGATAAATTGAGGTTGGCCGATCCAGGTTTCAACAATCCCGGACCTATTGATATTTTGCTGGGATCTGATAAAGCCTGGAGTATTTTGCTTGATGGCCGTCGTACCGATAAAAACGGTAACTTGATTGCACAGAACACCATTTTTGGATGGGTTATCACTGGTAATATTCCAGCTAAGGGCATTGTTTCTTTGCGGGTAGGGGTTGAACAGGACGTTGATGTTCTTCTAAAATCGTTTTGGGAAATAGAAGAACTCACTCAAAATAAATATTCGTTTGACTCTGGAGATTTTGCAGACAGTCACTTCTGTAAAACATTTTCTCGTGCCTCTGATAGAAAATATATTGTTGAGTTACCTTTTCGGCAAAAGGATATTACTTTCAGTAATACACTCTCTGGAGCATTGTCCAGGTTGTATGCAATGGAACGCCGTTTTGCTCGCCAAGAAAGCCTTCACATAGAGTACTGTCGTTTTATGAAAACTTACCAGGAGTTAGGGCATATGAAGCGTATTCCAGAAAATGAGATTGAGCCTACCACTGGGAAGATTTTCTATTTACCCCATCACGCTGTTGTAACCAACAAATTACGGGTAGTTTTCGACGGGTCGCATAAAGATGGAAATGGTACTAGCTTGAACGAGATGCTACATATCGGCCCTCCACTCCAGCGTAACTTAATAAATGTTTGTTTGCGTTTTCGAGCTCATAAATTTGTTTTTTGTGCTGACATCGTCAAGATGTTTCGGCAAATTTGGGTCGATGAGAAACATCGTGATTTTCAACGCATCGTATGGCGAGAAAATCCTGATGAGCCTATTGGACATTACAGGCTACATACTGTAACATACGGAACTTCACCGGCTCCTTTTCTATCAATGCGTGTTCTGAAACAACTTGCATTGGATTACATTGATCAATTCCCTACTGCGTCGCATTCAATTTTGCATGATTTCTACGTTGATGATATTATGACAGGGTCAGATTCCGTGGAAGGTCTTTTAGCATTGAAAAGGGAGTTGGTTGAGCTTTTATGTTGTGGTGGTTTGCAGTTAAGTAAATGGAGCTCAAATTGTTGGCCACTTTTAAAAGGATTGGATTGTGAGCCAACTTTTTCTCTTGACTTGGATAGTAATGCCAATTGTACCAAGGTTCTCGGGTTGATTTGGAATCCTCATCGTGATATCTTTACATTCGAAATTTCTTTAGAGAAGGAATCGTCGTCGTCACCCACTAAAAGAATGCTGTTGTCAGAGATTTCAAAAATCTTTGACCCTTTGGGTTTTTTGGCTCCTACCACCATTTGGTTTAAAATGCTGTTTCAGGAGTTATGGGTACACAAAACTAAAATTGGATGGGATGATCCACTGCCAACTGAATTAGCTGACAAATGGATTTCCTACCGAAAGGATTTATTCTACTTGGGAAATGTTGAAATTTCGAGAAGGTGTATTTGGAACGCGAAGCAATTTGATTTGATAGGATTTTCTGATGCGTCCGAGAAGGCATATTCAGCAATCGTTTTCGCTCGCAGTATTTCTGAAGATGGTGAGGTTAAAATTCAACTTGTTGCTGCCAAGACCCGAGTTGCTCCCGTCAAACAGCTTACTATACCCCGTCTCGAACTTTGTGGTGCTCTCCTATTAAGTCGTCTTGTAGAATTGATTCGCTCTTCTTTGGATATTAAACCCGCTCATACCTTCGTTTTTTGTGATTCTCAAATCGTATTAGCATGGTTGTCTTCTTCTCCTCGTCGGTGGAACACTTTTGTTGCGAATCGGACGTCCGAAATCCTTGATGTTCTCCCCCGCTCCAATTGGAATCATATTCGTTCTGAGGAAAACCCAGCTGATTGTGCCTCTAGGGGGATTGAGCCTAGAAAAATGATGCAGCAGCGAATTTGGTGGAATGGTCCTGATTGGCTTTCAATGGACTTTGGTTTTTGGCCAATTTCTCCAGAACTGACGGAACCGGAAGAGATGCCAGAAGGAAGAAAGGAAACCGTACTTGTCAATGTGTTGTGTGCGCAAGAAGGATTTATAGACGAACTAGGCAAACGTGTCTCCTCTTGGCCCCGAGCCATTCGAGTTGCAGCTTTTATTTTTCGTTGTGCCAAAAATTGTAAGCTCACCCCTAATGAACGTGCTAAAGGTTTCTTACGCTCTACCGAATTGCTTTATGCAAAGCAAAAGTGTCTTTCATGGGCTCAAAGGGATTTTACAGCAGAAGTTGAAGAACTGAAAACTAAAAAATGTGTCTCTAAATTATCCAAACTTTCTTCTTTGTCACCGTTTCTAGACGATCTTGGTTTGCTTCGCGTTGGGGGAAGAATTTCTAAGGCAGTTGATGTTACTTACAGTTTAAAACATCCTTTGATTTTGCCAAAAGGTCATGCGATCTCTCAGCTGATTCTTCGAGATGCTCACGTAAGGTTTATGCACGCAGGTGTATCGGAACTTTTCTCTTTTGTACGACAGGAATTTTGGATCCTTGGAAGCAGAAACATGATAAGAAAAATTGTTCATGATTGTATGCTTTGTTTTCGTCAACGCCAAGCCACATCCTCGCAGCTCATGGGAAATTTGCCGTCTTCGAGACTTTCGCCATCTTTTGCTTTTGATCGAACTGGCTGCGACTATGCTGGACCGATAACGCTCCGCCTCACCAAAGGAAGAAATCCTAGGTTCGTGAAAGCTTACTTCGCATTGTTTGTTTGCATGGCCACAAAGGCGTTGCACTTGGAAGTCGTAAGTGATCTGTCGACCGATGCTTTCTTAGCAGCGTTAAGGCGATTTATAGCAAGAAGGGGAAAATGCAGCGTCATCTACTCCGATAATGGTACCAACTTTCACGGAGCTGCTAGAACCCTGTCTGAATGGTATAAGTTGGTACAGTCGGAAAAACACAATGAGCTAGTTGCTTCAACATTAGCAGCTGACAGCATTAAATGGGAATTTATTCCTCCATACAGTCCTCACTTTGGAGGGCTTTGGGAAGCGGGGGTAAAGTGCGTTAAACAGCACCTTCGACGCGTTGTAGGCAATACTGTTTTGACTTTTGAGGAAATGTGTACTTTGCTTTCTCAAATTGAAGCTCTATTAAATTCTAGGCCTCTTTGTGCGATTTCTGATTCAGATTTGAACCCTCTAACGCCTTCCCATTTTCTTATAGGTAGACCATATACAGCAATACCGGAACCAAACTGTCTAGAAGTCCCACTTAATAGACTTGGAAGGTGGCAACTCATCCAAAACATGCTACAAGGTTTCTGGCATCAATGGCACTCTGACTACCTAACGTCACTTCAACAGCGTCCCAAATGGCAAAATCAGACGAGAAACTTTAAAGTCGGTGACCTTGTTGTCGTCAAGGAGATCAATATGCCACCATCCAAATGGGCGCTAGGACGAGTAGAACAACTTCATAAAGGAAATGATGATCTTGTACGTGTTGTATCGCTTCGCACTAAAAGTGGCATCTTTAAACGTCCAATTACAAAGCTGGCTATACTACCTAGTTCCTGAAATTGCTTCAGGGGGGCCGGCGTGTTCAGAAATGGATTTTATAATTATTAATTTGTTATGCTTTATAAATATTGTTTCTTAATTGCTATCTTGTTACTTAATGTTATTTAAGTTTTTTGATTTGTTGCCAAACAACGTCATATAATACCCTATCTTTTTATTATCTTGTAACTTTAAACATAAACCGTTTTCTTTGATTTGGCTAGTTGTTAAAGTCATCAGTCAATTGTTTGTTGAATATTCTGTTATAACTGCAATGTAATATGTATGTACCTAGAAAGATTAGAGATAATAATTTTGCAAACATTCTTTCTGCCGGCAACCATCATCGAGTACACTAACGTTAATATACAGTCCACTTGTAGCTAGTAAAGGTAGCATTTAAATTGTCTTGTTCCAATAAATAAGAAGTTTATAACGTTTGGGAGAAAAAATTAATTGTTTTTCATTTTGTCGCTTCTTTTATTGCTGAACACAATTCTTTCCTATATCTTTCGACTCCTTCTAACTAGTGTCGTGCCACACTTGTTGCATTTAAAAGGCAATGTGCCTTACAGACACATAGTTAAAATATTATTATTATTATATTATTATAGCCATAAAGGTATGGAGTGCGTACTATAATTAAAACATATACAAACTGTTCTTCTCATGTTCATCAACTTTCTGTTCTGATATCATATGCGATCTCAAAAAAAGAGCAATTTAATTGATGTAATTGCAACTAACGTTAGAAAAACCATTGAAAAACTATTTTACTCTTTAATCTTTATCAAACTTTATATATAAATACCTTAAGTTTTCAAACCAATTTTATTTAAAAGATCTCAATTAAAAAAATCTCTTTAAATTTTCTGAACCTGACTTAATTACAACAACCGTGGTTGTTATAATATTCACTAAACTTTCGTTCTCACGAAAACTCGTCTGTCAACAGATTTGAATCTGCGGGCCTAGCATGTAAAATGATAAAATCGAGTTCAGTCGATACAATCGAATACAAGTAGTTCTTTATTGACCTTAGACAATTGTTTTTGGTTCAACTGAAACAAATAAAGAACATCCTTATTCAGTTTTTTGCTAATTTTTCGGAAGCTATGAACTTTTTGCAAAACAATTTTTTTGGTAAAAATTTTAGCTTATATGATTTTCTACAAAAATGTTCTTGACACTTTTCATCGTACCATCAACCAATTACGAAAGTGTAAATTGTTACTAAGTCTGTTTTTAGACAACATTGCACTTAATATATATTACATATATATATATATATATTAAGACTAGCCTAATCCACAGAAAAGAAATAAAATGCAAGACTGGGTCGCACGAATTTGCTCTTGTTGCAAACTATGGAAATACAAACATTTTGGTTCATGAAATTATGTATCATCATATTTAATTTTCGTTTTATATTGTTTAGCTATAAAAACTTTAAATACCGTCTTGTGCTGCATATTGAACTTATGTACCCGTACCAAATATAAATAAAATCAATTCAACCTTTTTGAAGTTCCGGCCAAATTTGTAAGAAGCCGTTAACACCATCGTTATGTGCATATTTAGCCAATATCCTGAAATATAATTAGAATAATAATAATAATAACGTACACAAAGTTTCACTTCAAAATCGTATGAGCTGTGTCAAGAAAATTTGGAAAAACTAATAATGTAGTGGGTATCTTTCATATAAACGTTCTAGTTTTTCCGAATTTTCTCGAAATTTTTTTAAGATAAAAAATATTGATCGATTTTGATAAAATTTTACATGAGTGATTTGTTGCCAATGGTGATCTCTTTCATCCAAACTTTCTTGTCAAAATCAGCCTATTAACGGTACCTTCGTCATAGAACCATTTTTTATTACACCGACTATCTTTTGAAGGGGTACACCGATTTTGACGAAAATTAATATTCTAAAACCTACTTAACTTGAATAAAACTAAAAAAAAAAATTTCAAGTAATTTTTGAAAAAAAAAAAAAAAAATTAGTAATATAAAATAGATTTTTTTTAAATTAAACTGGTTAAATTAATTTTCTATTCGTCAACAGGAAAGTAATTTGCCACAAGATAAAGTGTGTGTGACCCACCCAGTCGCGCTCTTTATTCTTTTATATGATTAACCTTTTCGAACTTTTTGACTCTTCTAAGGATTAAATTTTGGGAAATTTCTACGTCTATCCTAAAAAGGTATTCCTCTCCAATAAGAAGGAACATAGGTTCCATTTAATTTATTTATGTGTATTTAAAGGTTTATTTTTCTTGGATTTCTTTCGTCATCATCGCTTTAAATGATTTCGTTGAATTACTAACATAGCATTTACAGTTGACTTTCATTGTAGCTGATTTTTTTTTTATTTTCATTTTTAAAAATAGATTGCAAATTTTACAGAGATGAGGTAATTTTTATACATTTCTATAAAATACCATAAAAATCATGTTGCCAATTTCTGATAAAACCTGTTGTATTTATTTTTTATAAATAAATTAGGTATTTGTAGTGCATTCAATTAAAACTATTTCATTTGCAAATAACTTACATAAAATAATAGTCACTGCAATTCATGTCATGGTGGTCTTTTGCAATCATTGCCATCGTTGAAAAATTAGTCGATCTTATTTATGACATTTAAATATAAACCTGACAGCTTAATATTCCGCTGGACACCTTTATCTCAAAAAACAGTTTTTATAGCCAGCGACATCGTCTTTGACGGCGGCAAACATTATTACTCTGCCATGGCAACTTAATTTTTAGTGTCAGCCGTAATTTATAAAGTCTATTTATTATTACGTCTATAAAACTTCATTTTTTATAATTATTCCTGTAGGAGACCTGTTTAGTTTTTAGTTTACATATTGAGAAACAAGTATCTCCCGGCGGCGGCGGTGGTGGCAGCTGCTTTGGTGGCTTGGGTCCTTTTTCACGCGCAAAACTGGCGTAATGTTTATGATAATTTTGTTATGGGGAAACTTGTCTATGATGATAGAGATTTTAATCCAAAGATTATTTGCATCAAAAGATATTCAACTCAAAAATGATACTCTTTTATCGATTCTTCGTTGTGGTGGGGCATAGATGTGATGATTTTATGGCGAGATAATCTAACGGTAAATATCCATCGATCATCAACAACGCCCCAAAGAAGTATCTTCAAGTTTTCATTATAGTGCAAAGATGATCAAAAGAATTTATTCGTTATAATCACAGATACAGAGTTCACAGTGTGTATCTAATTTACACGCTGTGAACTCTGTATCTATAAAAAAAGGTATTTCTGTTGAATGATGTATTTTATAGATTTCTATTTGATCTAATAGTACATAGTTTTGCTCTCCGGGCAAATTGCAAACTCGTTTAATCAACAGGTTCTACTATACATACTTTGCACAAATTGCTTTGCAAATATAAAAATTATTTATTAATGTGAAATCTATGAAAAATTATTGCTTGAGATGGTGAGTTAATAAATTCCAAAGCACTCAATGTTCAGATATTTAAAATTAATCTTCTGAAAACTAGATTTGCATAAATTAAATGATATAAAAAACATATTCACGCAACCACATTCTTCATTTTTACTCGTTTGATGGTGTTTTTTGTTGTGAAAGTGAAAATATGAAGACAAATTTACGGGCGCATTTGCTTAGACGACATCAACTTTTCATTTCACACTTCATTTGACAGCGAAATGGAACTGTAATTTTGCATTTTAATTTGCCACATTTGAATTTATGGGAGCAAAAATAAATTTTGATTTTCATCTTGCCTTTGAGTGTGCTGAAATTGTGCGGTATGTTTGCACTGAAGCGAAGGGAGATTTTTGTAATTTGAGGGTGGTTTTAAGATTTGACTAACTGATTGGATATTTGAGACTTTTTTTGGCAGGCTAAATGGGGAAATTTGTATTTGTATTTTTTGTATTTGTTGTATTTATTTATTTTAAATCAACTGTCAGGTCTGGAAAAAGTGTTGCCAGGTCAAAAAACTATCGATTAGCAGTAACTTGATATTCAGCCCTATCGTGTGGTATTCGTTAGGAAATGAAAATTCTACGATTTTATACGAATTGTTGGATTTTTAAAGAAAATATTTTCCCAACGCACATTTTTATGAAACGTTCAATAGCATTTTGGGTGGCACTGGAATCAAGTGGTTTTTTTTAGTATTAAAGTATCATAAAATGGAAGAACGGAACAGAACACAACAGAATATAATTTAACTTTAACAGAACATAATGAAGCAGAACAAAAAACAAACAGAACACAATAGAATAGCACAGAACAGTAGGAAGCATCGAATATATATATTTTTTTAAATGGAGTTGAAATCGGACTTTTTACTTGCGATTATGTACTATAACCAAGTTTTGTATTCGTAAAAAAAAAGTTTTGGTTCGACAATTCTGTCAGTATGTCTGTCTGTCTGTCTGTCCGTCTGTCAGTCTAGATGTATCGACACCTACAGCCTTAACGGTTGGGCCGATTTTCTGCAAACTTGGTACTCTGTATTTTTAGAGTAATATGCCCAGGCGTATTTTTGATTTTTATCCTAGGTCTGAAAATAACGGTACCTGCCATTAAACGTCACAGATAATTCAATTTTTCTTGAAAAAAATACGATCGATTTTGAAAAAATTTAACATGACTGAAAACAAACATTTTTTTACAACTATAGATATTTAACGGTACCTGCCATACAAGCGTTTTAGACTGTTCCATTTTTCTCGTTAAAAATACCATCGAAATATAAATTCTATAGAAAATCCCACTTTTCTCGAAAAAAATAGGATCGATTTTGATAAGATTTTGTGTGACTGATTTTTAGCCAATAACGTAATTTTTTTTCAAAATCACCTTATTAACGGTACCTGCCATAAAAATGCTACCTATAGAAACTATTTTTACTTCCGATTATTTATTATAGTTTCTTGCTTAATATCCTAAGCCAAAGGTTTAGTAATCTTATACAAGTGCAAGTTTGTCCGACCCAGTAGTGCCTTTTATTTAGATTTGTATTGCAAATTTAGAAAATTTTTAAAAATTGAGTATCACCATAAAAAAAACTGTCGATTAAGAATTCTTAAAGAAGAGATCATTGGAAAGTATGGGATAAATGTCCTTAACCTGTTCATTAATTTTATAAGGGTTCAACAGATCCAAATAATCACATTTGACACCATTGTAACAAAAAAAAAAAAAAAAGTTGACCTTCGCAACTAGCAAAGTTAAAGGCCAAAATTACCATATGTGAAATCACAATGGAGAGGAAGTAAGAAAAGCTGATATGAGGACGGTGATTAACAGAAATTTTGCAGTTGTAGGGCGCTCACATTTGAAAACTACAAACTTCTTTTCCCACGAAGATATTGAAGAAATACTTCATCGTATATTGAAAATCAAAGTGATGCTCAACCGAACAGCTGTGACAGTTTTCTATTCCAGCAGTTCCACACCTTCCTAAGCGATTTTTTTTAATCCCAGTATCTATTGTTCAGCCATATGATAGCAGATTATGATGTACAAATCGTGATCGTAACTAGCTTTCACGGTTGAAAGAGCTTATACGTTGGCAATGCAACTCAACGCAAAATAGGCTCTGTCAAATCTAAGCGTCCAAGAAAACAACTTTTCTACAAAGTTCGGCGGGGACTTCTTCGACAGTGTTTTAAGCTGGAAGACCGAATTAGCTGCACACTTTTTCGCAATGCAGATTTTGACAGTGCACTCTCAAAGAAGTGCACCAACATACAGAGTGATTGGCTTATTGAATACAAATTCCTCTTTTTCTTCACTTTCTTCTTCTTCGACTGAGTCCACAAATTTACCACTAAATCATCATGCTAGAATTAGGTTCCATACATCAAGAGCTTCCAAGTGCTTAAAACTCAATGACGAAGCCATGTTCTAAAGAAATCTTTCCGAGTGAAGAAATACTTGACTTTTCAAAACCAAGTTCTTGAGATACACCCAGATTTATTTCCTATAGTGCGTCTAAAGATCATTTCTAAACTTTTGTGAACATTTCTAAAGTTTTTTTTGTATTCAATCCATTAATTAGCTTCCAACTACTTACAATATCTTGAATAGTGAATAAATACCAACATGACATGTCTCATAATTTATAATAATTTTTAATACCACATTATACAATCAATCGATTTATTGCTCACATCTCTTGGTATGTTGCCATTAGCATTTAACACCTCATCACTTGCATTTAGCATAAGAATAATAATAAATATTAAAAAAATTTAATTATAAACTAACAACACATTTTCTCGTCTTATTAAAAACCACAATCTTGTTGGTTATATTTTGGATGGGGAATTATGACTTCAAAAAAAATTTATTGACAATAGAAAAATCTGGATTCAGAAAAAGTTCTAATTTTATAAATGCACACATGAGAACTTTGTATCGTTAAAATGGGGGGGGGGGCTTATTTTACGAGCACATTAATTTTAGAAACGACATTATTAAGATGATTAACATTCACATATACAAAGAACTTAAGTACCATAAAATTTCACATTACTGATTGTAAAAAGACGTTAATATTAAAATTCTTAATATGTGTGTTACACATAAATGTAACTCTTTATAACAAACGTTTATTGCTAAATTTACATGCTTTAAAATAATAAAAAAAAGAACCATTAAATAAATCTTTTAAGAACAAAGTTAAGAAATATTTTTGTTTCAATATTAAGCTTTTTATGTATACGATTATAGTGTATGAATGTTTTCTTTTAATTGAATATTTCTTTTTTTTTCCATTTCTGAAAAAAAGAAGGGAAACTTTTTAATACCTATACTATTTGGGTCGTTAGGGGTTTCCAACAATCACAATATTTCTTTTTTGAATATGATTAATGTTAACAATTTCATATATTAATCGATAATGTAATTATTTTGTCATTATGTCGGCAATTTCGGTAAACCCATCAACGATAAAATAATTTATAACCACCCTGATTTTTGTACAAACATATTTATTTTTTTTATTTTATATCAAATTTATGGAATCGATTTAAAAAAAAATACAGTTAACAAAGCTATTGCTTCTGACTAATGAATGTACACGAACTGTCCGCACTTTGATGTATATAAGTATGTGGATATGTAGTGTTTTATTGATTTTTAATTATGTTTCTCGATTTGTTCAATGTTCGCATACCTTTATAGACTTAATGGAACATTACAACTGTCAAAAAGTGTTTTATTGTCAATAGACTAATAGATTATGTATATTTATTACTATTTATGTTCATTTTATAAAACATGAATTGTCCATTTTAATTTTAATATTAATTATTACAACAGATATAATTTTATTGTCCCTATTAAAATAAAATACTTTTATAACGGGTGTTTTTTTTCGAGGTATAAAACTTTAAGTTGGCATAACTTTTCAAGACGGCGAGACCGATTTAACAGCTGTCAAGTGATTTATTCTCAGTTTGGTTTGGCAATTCATCATGAATAGACTCACGCCTGAACAACGCTTGCAAATTGTGCAGTTTAATTTCGAAAATAATGGTTCTGTGCGGAATACGTACACTACGTCCATTAGCGATGTTTAGCGATGAAGTGCACTTCTGAAGTGAAGCTAATTTTCAAGTGTATGTCGAAACACCGTTACATCCAGAAAAACTGACTGTTTGGTGCGCTTTATGGGCTGGTGGAATCATTGGCCCGTACTTCTTCAAAAACTACCTATGATGGCCACAACGTTACAGTCGATGGTGATCGGTATAGAGCCATGATTACTAACTTTTTCATTCCTGAATTGAACAATCATGATGTCCAGGAGCTGTGGTTCCAACAAGACGGCGCAACATGTCACACAGCTCGTGCCACAATCAATTTATTGAAGGACACGTTTGGTGACCGCCTAATTTTACGTTTTGGACCTGTGAATTGGATTCCAAGATCTTGTGATTTAACACCGCTAGACTACTTTCTGTGAGGTTATGTTAAGTCATTGGTCTATGCGGATAAGCCACAAACGCTTGACCATTTGGAAGACAACATTCGCCGTGTTGTTGCCGATTGGACTACATCCGAGCCAGCCGTGGCAGTCATATGCCCGAAATCGTATTTAAAATGTAATGCCACAAGATTATCTGTCGAACAAATAAAAAATCATGTCAATCGAATATTCCATCGTTGTTTTATTGCAATTTAAATGTCTATACCTCTAAAAAAAACTCCCTTTATAATTGAAAATTGAAATGCAGTAAGTAAGTAAGGTAAAATCAACTGCGAATATTTCCGGGTATATGGTTAAGGACCTATGATATAAAATATTTTTTTTTTTATTTTTTGTCTGGCTGTCTGCCTGTGGCTCTTTGTTTCGGCTAATCTCGGAAACAGCTGGACCGATTTTGACGAGACTTTCACTAGTAGATAGCTAATGTTGTAGGGTGGCAACCTAGGTAGCTTTATTTTTCGAAAACTAGCATAAATGAATCGATCATAAACAGCTGATTTTGACGGGACTTTCACTGACGGAAAGCTTAAGTTGTAAGAAGTAACTAAGTCTATTTTATTTCAATAGACCAATAGATGGGGCTAAGGTCGACACAACTTTTACAGTAGAATCTCGACAACATGAATTGTTCTATAACATGAACAGTTCGGAAAGATGAACGCTTTGTTCATTATTTTGGTACACAAAGAGAAGTTTTTCAAAAATAGCAGTGTATAGGTCCGCCAATTCTGTCGCTATCGACACCTACAGCCTGAACTGTTTGACCGATTTTCTTCAAACTTCTAACGGGCAATAGTGACTTACACTATCAACCAGTCCTTTAGACATAGTTTTGCACTTTTCAGCCAGTGATACTCTAGGATTTGTCATTTCCTAGCAAGAGTCAGTGCCCTGAAAACACATTAGTGGTACTTAGTGCTCTAACCAAAATGTTTTTTAAGTGATAGTCAACACACTTGGTAAACACAAAGCACTACTGTTGCTCGAGCTTTTTTTTATTTTTATGCTAGGTCTTAAAATAACGGTATTTACCATAATAAGCGTTACACAAAATTCAATTTTTCTCGAAAAAAAATACGATCGATTTTGATAAAATTTTATATGAGTGATTTGTTATGTCTTATACATTTTTTTGTTCGAAAAAGCCTATTAAAGGTACCTGCTATAGAATGGTACTTTTTTGATACCTAGGACCTATTTCGACGAAACTTTATAGATGTATTAGAAAAGTTATGCTATAAGCTTGATTATTGCAATCACAAATTTTGAAAAAAAAAGTTTATTTAAAAAGTTGTTTTTTCATTTGTACGATCAATTTTGATAAAATTTAATCTGAGTGCTTTGTTGACGACAACTCTAAGAAATCGACTAACTTTTAAGTCATTAATACCAAGTCATTAATACCAAGGACTACTTGAAATTGAGTGGAGAAACAAAACGAGCATTGTAAACGCTCAACTCAAGTGTTGGGTTAAATGAATGAATGAATAAATTTAGAGGTTGTGGTGCACTGCGACCTTTAGATCTATTGTGCCCACTTTGCTAGGGCTGGATGATTGACTCATTCTACAGCTCTTCCTCCATCTTAATATCTTTAAGGAATGATAGTATCTGGAGTACTTGTAGAGAGGGTAATTCGCTCTCCTCTATCTGGTAACTTCCCAGGTGTTTTATTCTTTTGTGCATTATCGCCCCACACTTTCCTAGAAGGTGGTTTGGTGTTTCTAGGATGTTTAGGTTTCTTGGTTAAAATAATGGTTAATAGTAGTTGACGAAATGGACAGTGATTTTGACGGACACCGAGAATGGAATATCTAGTCTGTGGTCAGATGGCAAAATGTTATGAGTGAATTTTTCAAATTATGAAAAATCAGAAAATTGTTTTCACATGTTAAAAAGAAAAAATAAGATTTACAAAAAAAAGCAATAAACTTCAATTTTTAAAAATAACTTTTGAATTTTTCAAAAAATTTTGAGCTTCAAAAACGCACGTAAAATTATAAAAAATCACTTATAACCTTTTTCTATCTGACCACAGTAATAATCTAAAGAGATTTCCAAATTTTTAGCTTTCCCCGAAATCGTTTTTATTTACGAGCGTTTTGACACATTACTCAAAAATAATTTTAGCAGATCGAGTTTCAGAATCCATCCACTGGAGCTTAGAAAGCCACAGAATGATGAATTTGACCAATATCTTGAGACTAATCATTTGAAATTGGAAGCTGTCATTAAAGACAGCGAACATGCTGGAGTAACAGTTCTTCTGTCACGCCGCGCCGTTCAGTGGCTTTAGTATAAGTAGAAATGTTTAGTCAGATATAAAAATTCTTTAAAATTTTCAGATGATTTTAAAATTTTAAGATTTCTAAAATAAGATAAACCTTAAAATCTGAAAGAATCGCTTAAAGAAAAGATAGATACATTCATTTTAATCCAAAACCCGATAAGAAAAAAACGAATTTGTGTACTGCTCACTTTAACGTTGTCCACCAAATAACGATACCCATATTTTGGAGGATGAAGATAACCTAATATAAATGTTTAATAATAATGTTAAAACCATCATGCACTTTCTAGTTGCTGAGAGGCCATTTCAATACATTCTGAAAAAAAAGTTGAGTAACCCTAATTTTTCAATCAAAATTGAATTTACATTCTGCACTAAATTAATTTGAATAATTTAATCTCTGCATCTTTAAATGCTTAAATTACTGCCCTAAATAAGAGAAGCTTAACTTCATTATCGGCGCCAAAAGGCAAATTAAAATTTGTGGATTTTGTATATTTTTTTGGTTTGATATAAATTTAATGGCGGTAGTTAAATTGTATTATTATACATGTGCATTTATTAAATTTATCTTTTTTTTTTCTTTTCTTTTGATGTGGGTTAAATTTGACAAAAAATAAAACACGTATAGGGAATACATATTTAGCTTTTTTTTTTGTTGCTTTTGTATGTTAATGAATATTATCTGTTACATCTATGATGGTCAGCATGACAAAGGTAAACCAAAGAAATATACAACAAAAAAGGTTTTTTTTTTTTTTGTAAAAAATATGAAAACAAAAATCTAGCTTAGTATTCCCAAAGCTATAAAAATGAATTTTTGGTTTGAGTGTTATTATCGAAAAATGAGATCACAAAAATATATACCCTTACCTCATTTGTTTGATATAAAAGGGAACCGCTCTCACAGGTATTGTAAAAGGGGAATGATGTAGCGATTTGCTTTGGCAGTTGTCATAAAAGCCACCCTTCTCAGGGGTTTCTTACTTTTTTTTTTCTTCTTTTAATCCAAAAAGCAATTTCCTATATTTTCATCATCATCGAGTGGAAGAAACGAACAAACTTTCGTTTAATATATTTTTTTCAAAGGTATGTAGGTTTTTGATTTTGTAAAAAAGATTTGAGAATCACCACCCTTAGGGAAAAATTCATGGAATGGAAAAGAAAAATCGATTAAAAATATGAAATTGGTTAAACATATATATGTTTTTCCTGAGAAAATTTACTGGTTATAGGAATTGAAGTTGTTTTTTTTATATTCATGTTGACTAAGTTCATAAAATGCAAACTGAATGCTGAAACATAATAGTCGAAACAGTGCGTACAGAATGGATCGTACGAAAATATCAGAATACAAAAGCAAATTATATAATGCGCCCATAATGTCGGATTGTTCTATTTTCGTTAATTTTCGCTTTCGTACGTAAGGAGCTCTCCATAGCGCATTTTACGTACGTAAATTTGACAGCCAGTAAAATACATGTGTTACGTTTGCATCCGACCATTATGGGTCGACTGCGACTCTATAGGAATTGACGGCACTTAATGAAACTTTACGTAGAAATATTACATTTATTTACTTTTCCTTTCGACTATTACTCATACTCTGTTCATTTCGTATTTGCACCACAAGCAATTTGTCTTTTCTTCTAACCATATTATAAATTTCTATATAAGCTATCACTATTTTGAATCTATTACAGTATTGCCGTAGTGAGCATTACAAATAGCAGAAAATCTCTCGAAAATATCAATAGGGTTACCAACTGTCTATTGAAATTTCTATTTTAAAAAAATTAATTTTTATCGGTTATTCCACTGTCATTTTTTACACAAAATAGCACTTTCACCTATCGCTTATGAAATTATCCTTCCAAATCGTCTTTTCGAACCCGTTAATTTAGTAAACTTTGATATTTTTTAGTGTTTCTTTAAAAAAAACATTTTTATTCACTCTAAATAGCAATTAATTAATTATACTCAACCGAACTGCATCGAAACTCAAGCAAATAGTAAGAAGGTGATTTTTTTCTAAAGAAAATAGGCAACAAATATTGTATAACTGCATTTTAACTGTTTTTCCATAACTAAAAAACAATAACATTAAAATAGAAAAACATGAAGCGACAACACTTCTTGTGAATTCTTTCTTTCGAATTTCAAAATTTGAATTTTTGGATTAATTGTCGTGAATTTGTCGTAAACTTGTCGTGCAAAAAATCGTAGCGCTATTTTTTTTTAAATAGGTAGCCTAAAAAAAATATTTTTTCGGTCAAATAAGGATTACCACCCCAAAAAGAGGATCAAATCTAATCGAATTTAAAAAAGAACAAAGCAAATAATTTCTGTTTTTTTGTCCTGAATTTGTCGTGCAACTTAAAAACAGTTACAGCACTACCAGGGGTTATTAAAAAAAATTAACGCTACAATTTTTTTAGTTCTATAACTAATTTACGACGAAAAAGCGACAATTATTTTCGTTATCCTTCTTAATTTCACATTTAATCCTTTTTCTGGGGTGGTAGTGCTAACTTAAAAGTCAAGTTAGCATTATCAGGGGTTATTTTCTAAAATAGTAGCGCGACAAATTTTTTAGTTGCACGACAAATTCACGACAATAGTTAAACTTTTGAAATTTGAGAACGGCAACTCTGACAAGATACTCAGACTCAGATGTTAGATACTCAGATGAAAAAGATCATTGTTTTTGTTTGTAAATGGCAAATTATTGGGGATTGGTGATCGATAAGTCTTCTCGCAGCCGAGAAGGAGGTCATGGTGGCAGGAAGGTGGGTTCAATACTCTCACAACTTCATTACACAAACAATTTCAAAGCAATTTTGTGTGTCTGTTTCATTTTCAGTGGCAATTCCTTTAGTTGATTGCCGCCATGCAAACTGCGACAGACACCACTGTTTTTGAAAAAGCTCTCCCATAAGGGCTGTGGTGGTGCAAATACCAAAAGAACAGAGTATTGTAAACAGTAGAAAAGAAGCTTGTTTTTTAGAAGATTTCCCTATAGTCTTTTGGTACTGTACAAAAGACCAAAGATATAAAAGGCTCTTTTGGATAGTTGCCTAAGGGCCACAATAAAAATTAAAAATCAAACATATTTTTACCATTATAAATGGTTCGGTTACTTGACTATCTGATATTGATGTAACACTTTTTTTATGAATATAGAAATACAAGAGCTCCTTAAATCGCTGCGGAGTATGCAGTTTCCAGAATATTACTGAACAAGTCAGAGACTCCATCAAAAAGCTCTTTAGTTATGAATACGAACATATTCTTTCTGACCTTCTGGCGTGAGCAAACACCGAAAACCTTCAAAAGGGGCAAGAGGTCCTACTAAGTCGATGTGAATTTTATCGAAACGCTTGGAGACTGGCGGAAGATTTCTGATTGAACTTTGAACGGGTCTTGAAATTTTTGATTTTTGGATTGTGATCGGTGTAGATGTGAACGGTCGCGCTTCAAGAAATTGTCGAAAATGCTTAACGGAAAAGTAAACAGCTAATAATTCTCGATCATAAGTGCTGTAGCCACTTTGAACCCGATTGAGTTTAACTGAGAAAAAGGAAAGTGGTTGCCAAGCCACTTTGTTCCATTATTGCAACACACCTTTAACTGCAAGATCTGATGCGTCGGCACAAAACGAATATTAAGTGTTTGGAATAGGAAATGCTAATAGGGCTGCCTGACACCTTCAGCTGAAATAAGGTGTCCAAGAAACGTGGCATTGCTTTTGGCGAAATTGCACTTTTCCGTATTTGTCATGAGACCGTATTTTTCTAGACGCTGAAAAGAATCTTGTTCGTCTGAATTCTTGGAAGCGACCAAGATATCATCAATGTAGGTGAAAGAATGGAGTACATATGAAGCAGTGAAATGTTTGGGAGGCGTTCCTCAAGCCAAATGTCCGCGGAACCCGATCAAAACACGCGAACAGGGTGCACTAATCTGCGCCCAACCAGATATCGTTGATAGCAGGTTCCTGCGCTCAACTGGCGGGGGAGTGATATGGCTATCGGAACAGATACGAATTAACTTACCTACCACTCTACCGCACTAATGGCTGAACGCAGACACAGTAATAATAAATTTACCATCATTGAACGATGCCATTCCAAATGGACTGAATGCTAATGGTTTCTGTTTCTGGCATTCGGATTTTTCACTGGGCAACGATCACATCTAAATTTAACAACTAGAGCATAAATTGTAAAAAGTATTTAAATACAGTTCGGCAAATATTATTAAAATTATACTTAAATGTATTAAATAAAAGTCTTCATTTGTATTAAGTCTTGTGTCTGTCATTTAGCATATTGTCGCATTGGGATTTTGTGTGCACTTCACAGTCCGTTAGTAATTTCCAGACAGACACCAGTTGCAGTACGGCTAAAGGAGTCTGTGCAAGAGGTGAAAATCCACCCCCAAAACCTGGCCCAAGTTATTTTCTGTCTTTTAAGTAACTCAGTATCATTTGTACTTCTTTCATCTCCTAAAATGCTATCGGCATATCAAGAATATCATTTCACAAGCCCGGTGACGCATTCTGGAAGCAACTATCAACTAGTTCTAGTCTAATCTTCTATATTCAAATTAAAACGAAACAATCATTTTTTCAATGAAAATAAAATTCTTTCTTATCTTTAAGATCTTGTTTGAACATCTACTTCAGCCTTATTGGTTATGATATTAAAATACAACTTCTGAAGAAGTTTAAATGCTTTAAAATGCTAAATTAAAAAAAAATACTTGTCTCCGTTACGATATGTCCGGATTTATAATCACACACGATTTATTCGCACAACCAAAAAAAAAAATCTGTGATGTTTTTATTTTTTTATTGTTTCCCAAATTATCATATACATAATTAAATATCACACCAATGTGAAATAATTTTATTTACCAAACAAAGTGTTATAAATTATTTTATTCCAACATGGCTATAAAATGATTTTAAAAATTATTTAAACACAAATCAACATTTTTAATTATCACATTAATTTGTATACAAATGGCAAATCTCCGTCGATGTGTGTCTTGTTAATTAAAATTTATTATGCTCTTAATAAAAATGTTAATAAGCAAAATAAAACAATTCCATTCACAATAAAAATGTTTTAACAACAACAAAAAAATATATATTCTGCTTAATTAAATAAATTCGAAATTGTTTTAATAATTATAAATACATAAAATAAATTAAATGTATGAAGGTACACACAAAATAAATTTAAAATAAAAAGAGTGCCACCCTTTACAAATGACCAGCTCTTATTAGGGTAACATTTTTTTAAATTTTAAATTGAATATAAATTTATATAAATAAAGTTATTTGTATATTTTATTATCGAATTTAAAATTCAAAACATGGATTTCTCCGCCTCATTCCGTTTGTTGATTTAACGATTTGTTTGTATGTATTATTTTTATTGGTTTCGGTACTTGAAAAAATAAAATTAAATACGTTTGAAGTTTATTCTTGAATGAAATAGCAAGTAAGTACTCGATTTGTGTGAACATATTTTATTACTTTTTTTTTGCATCAAAAAATGTAAATAAAATTAAGAGAAATCTGCTTTGCAATCACAAAGTCATTCTAGTAATTGAAATAAATTGAAAGCTGCCTTAAGTTAAAATAAAAATTCAATTGACTGTGTAAATCGTTGGTTTTGTATAGGTACCGGTAGTTGTTTAATAGCCTCAAATGTTTAAATGCTCAAAAGTCAGATAAGAATGTATTTGATAAAAGACTTCCCCACAAATCTCCCTCCTAATGCTGGGTATGGGTAAATGCAAACATTTGAATTGCCAATTTAATTTTCAGGCGACATCGAGGTTTGATATTTCATAAAAAAATTCACTATCCACATCCAGCATACTTAACGCTCGTATCTTTTTTTGGACGAAAAACAGTACTTTTTCTTCAAAAATTGAAAATAGCAGTATGTCGATAAAAAAAACAGTATTTTTCGCAGTACATTTTTTTTAATTTTTATTTATTTTATTTCCTTAAAACATGAAAAAAGGCAAATTAACCATCACCAGGTGATTTATTTCCATCATCAGAATCGTCTTCACTTTCCATTTCAATATCTCCTGTGGTTTTTGCTTCGTACTTGTCCTTTGGAGCAATTTGACGAAGCAATTCCGGCTTTGTTTTGAGGTACTGATAGAAATCAACGCAAGAATTTTTAATATTGCATTTGACGATTAGAATCGCCTCCAATGTTTCCACTTCTAATCGAGTCTTGTCTGAAGTCCATTTGCCGAAGTAAGAAAAGGGTTGTTTTGTGAGACTAGAAAAAGAATTCCAAATACCGTTGTCAGCGGTATAGTACAAGAAAAATTTATTGCGTTCATTATTTATTGCGAACTTCATCTCATATATAAAAGTGGTATAAATTTCACCAAGAAATTTTTCATTGAGGAGCAAATTTCCTACTCGGAGATTAACAATGTAAAGATGGAAATATCCCACTGTCATTCACGTTTGCTTACAAGCTCAAAAAACTGCTGATTTGAAGTTCTGTATATCTCAAAATAAAAGCAGTATTTTTGAAAAAAAAAAAAACAGTAAGACAAATTCTGAAGGAAGCTAAGCGGAACTTAAGTGAAACAGTAGTGAAAAAAGAAAACAAACCAATTTGAGTGAAACAGTAGGAAAAAAGTTGATATTGGTAACACTTATTTTGAAATCTATATAAAGTTTGTTGGAAATTTTTTAAAAACTATGAACTATTTGGAATACAAAAATAGGTGAACATTGTAGTTTAAATAACTCCTAACATGAAATTCTCAAAAAAACTAAATTTTGACCCATTCCCCCCAACAAATTTAGAGCCATACAAGTTTAGGGTACTTATAGTAGAATTCTCTTAAGACATCAAATCAAAAGTCTCCCCTAAAATACAGCTTTGTCAGATTTTTTGAAGTAAGAATCTAGTTTAACTATAGGCTAGGCTATAAGTGTTACTTTAGTCAATTTTTTTTTTATCAATTCCAATCAACAGACTTGAGAATGACGAGTGTGATGAACAGAGCATCAATTGAATGGAATTCAATACAACGAACTTGCTTTTAGAAAGCGAATCACTGCTATTAAATACAAAAGAACACTACCATCAATGGAACAAAAAAACACGGTGGTGGAGTTCTCCCAAAAATTACACAAGAAATTGCGCCAGAATTTTTTTTGGAAAAAACGTCAGAATTTTTTTTCTGTTTCAAATTGGAAAAAGAATTAGGCCAGAAAATCAGTTTATATATTCTGGCCTAATTTCCTAATATCAATTTGGAAAGAAGACAGAAATTTGTGATGTTGCCATACAGTGCTGATGAATTTGCGAAAGCAACTAAACAATAATTCTTACAATAGAAGAAAGAGACATAGAATGTGTAGTAAAACTGTTAATTTATTACAACAATTTATATAAAATACAGTTTTGTGGCGTTTTTTTTTTTTTAACATATAAAGGAAAAAGCGCCAGAAATTTAATTTCTTGCTTTTTTTCCAAATAAATTTTTCTGGTCTTTTTTCCATTTCTGTTAATGGAAATTTAATTTTTTAATGCAAAAAAGCCTGAAAATCAGAAAAGTTCGGGATATTTTCCTAGGAAAGAAAGCCAGAATTTTGTATGAAGAATTTTCTGACGTTTTTTTCCAAAAAAAATTCTGGCGTAATTTCCGAGAGCCGTTTAGTACTTATAGCATGTATCAGAATTTTGAAGAAACCCTGCTCTTCAAAAACTGCGTCATGTCAACATTAACTATCATGTCAACAGCAACTATCTTTAAAATTACCGCTCGAAAAATAAAAAATAATTAAGAGATATGTTCATTAAAGTTCATAATCAATGCTCAAGCCAATTTCTCTTAGATGACGTAAAGAATCTTCACAAGTAGCCACAGTATTGCGAAGAATGGACAGTTTCCCAGATAATACTTTTCAACAGGCGCGCCGCATCAATCTACAAAAAAGTGCCTGACATCATAGTTAAAGAAGTCGGAGGTGAAAAACTCTGAGGAAAAAGCGATTAGACCAGATGGGATACCCTCTGAATTCTGGAGAAATATGGGAGACATCCGGCTAAGATGGCTCACAGTTCTAATCTCTAAACTCATCAGCAACGGTTACCTAGTGAGCACTTTCCCAATTTACTACGGGAAGTATGATACGCGAAACTGCGAAAATTACGCGTTCAAGCAAACTGATTTCCACAAAGATTGTTAAGCGAGTATTGGATGGCAGCTAAAATAACAACGCTTTCGGGCGGAAACAACTTGTGCGACTACATCGGACAGTCGTCTGCATACACCGAAACCGATATCGAACGAACTATTATAAACAAAAAATTGTACACAATTGACTATACAATTATACAATAAACACATACAATTATTTTTTTAAAATCCCTAATTGTTTTTTTGATGTTCATTTAAATAAAATAACCGTCAAACTGACAGAAAATTCAAACACGTTCGAATTTGTCGGTTAATTAGCAATCCTAGGCCGTTATCGCCCGATACCGGCTTAAGCGGTGTACGAGCTCTCATTCGTTTACGTACGTTTGATTCAATCGGCCGAGTTCGGGCGACGATGTCCGATCATACTTCGGCCGATGACGAGTTTGGGGTAATGACCAATGCGAGTTTGTTTCGGGCAAATTAACCAATAATAATTTCGAGATTTTAATATCGCGTGTTCTTTTGTAGAAATCCGAGAGTTTATTTTCTGAGCGTACTTTCATAACCGTGTCCACTTGATATTAAATTTCTTTTCCTAGTTATCAGTTGGAAGTACTAAGAGAGATATGTTTGCCAGAGAGATGTTGGAGCTACTTAAATATTGGTACTGCAGAGCAGCCGCTTGTAGCATTTTCACTCTCAAATGTACACGGACTCACAAATTGATTTGTTTCCGCGATTATTTTGCCATGTTGACTACCGGACAGCTGTTTTCAAAATACAAAACGTGTTGAAATTTCGCGAGCTGATCTCCGCTCCGATAGTGATCAAGACAAGTGTCCACTTGCGAGTTACTCTCAAAAATTTCGATGTCAAGAGTAAAAGAAAATTCTCCGCGAGGTACTCTCGGGAGTCCGGACTATCTACTTGCGAGTTTGCTCTCGAGACCTGGCTCGCAGCTTTTCTACTCTCAAATGGACACCAACGTTTAGATTGACCGAAAATTTCCCAACAGAAGTTGGTGTACACCAAGGGAGCGTCTTGAGTCCTTTGCTCTTGATTACAGTTCTTGATTATTTATACTGAAATATAAGGTGAGGGACACGAAATGAATTGAAACGATTTAATTAATGAAACGATAAAGCCATCAAGTTCTGCACTTGGTTCGTTCTGTGCTTAGAAAAGGTCTCCAATATTGAACAAGTTACACAAGAAGTGTGAAAGCAAAGTGATGGCAATTGAGATGAAGATGTTTTGGACAGCAGAAGTGGCAAAACTTGTTCGAATAAGAAATAAAAAGATTGAAAGAAACCTATACAGCAAAAATACTAATACAGCTGACGAAATATAATAAATCCATAGCGGTCTAACTTATAACTTAGGTAGGTATAAATCCTAAACTGGTAGGTTGGTTTTCTTTAATTCTACAACAGTAAAAAAAAATATAAAAGCTTATAACCCCTTTTAAGAATAGCGAATCGAACGTTCAATTTAAAGCGAGCGTTTTTGAAATCACTTAAGTTTGTCGAAAGGGAAATGTTTATCTCTATTGGAACATCGAAACTAGCTTCCATAATATTACGAAATCTTGTATTTATTAAACGTTCGTTCTCTGTGAACGTTCGATTCGCTATTCATATAATGACGTTAGTAAACGTTAAAATTTCCCTTCCATTATAATTCAATTAATTTGCATTTCAAAAAGTAATCCTTTGTTTAAAAAAAAAAGCAAACTTCTCGCCCTCTCAATGACTCTTCATACTTATATGAATTAAAAGCCGGCTAACCATATTCCCACAAGAATAAATTTTTTAGGCAGCAAACAAAAAATTCGCAACCCTTATAAAATTCCACCAAACCTCAATAATAAGCCACCCATAACAAAGAAAAATTAAGGCAGTAATATTTTCAACAATAACCAAAGAAAAAGAATGAGCGAAAAAAAAATATAACACCATCACTCGCCACATGACGCATCCGTATGAAAATTTCACACAGAATGAAATTTACATTTAATTTAACACCCAGTCTATTCTTCATATCTATTCAAGGATATAATGTAGAATGATGGAATATCCTTTTATACCTAATAGACGAACGAAAAAAATAAGGAAGGAAAACAAAAAAATTAGACCAGCCTTTCACGGTCTAAATTTGAAAATAAGCATTTCACAAAACCTAATGGACAGGATATTCCAAGCAAGTACCTATACCTACGTATAAAAAAAAATATTCTTATATTCATTCACCCCGCACATCATGGTATTGTCATGAAACAGATGGCGCAACATAATCAAATTCAACGGTCGCCATCGCTTATAACGGTATAGAGAAGTTTATAACCATCACAACAACAACTATATACAAAACCGACCAAGACCAAATTCGAAATAGATATAGATTGCAAAGCGCCGACGTCATTTTTTGTTTTCCAGTGTTTTCCTTTTAAACCATCGTTCTTTTGCGGGTTTCGTGTCCCGTTTACTCCCAACAGTCCTTCAACCCAAAAAAAAAAGGAGTTTTATCAGAGAAGCTTTTCCCATTCACTGTATCCACATAATAATTTAAGCTTAGCATAAAATCAAATGCGTGACATAGTATCTCGGCTGGAAACCGTATCCTACTTCGGGCAACAAAAGAAACAAAAAACATCCCTTTTTCCTTGATAAGGGTGCGTAACACAACAGAGATTAGTTTCATACTTCCTCACTTTTCCTGGGCAATTTACTTTGCGCGTCAAAAAATTTAAAAATAAAGAAAAACATTATTTCGTGCCTTTGAATTATGCTCTAATTTTAGGTATCCAAGTATTCAGTGAATCCTTGTTTCCTTAAGATTCATATAGGGATGATGGTGGGAGCTAGAAATCAGCAAAGCTCCAAAGACAAGATATGAAGACAGACATCCCAGACAGATTGTCTATTCTTCTATTCGTCTTCTCGTCCTTTTTTGTCAAGGCTAATGTTGAAATTGAAAAAAAAAAATCAACCCCTGATTTTTCAAATAAAAAAAATCACACACACACACACTACGACTAAACTAAGGGCAACTCATCAAGTTGATGTATGATGTGGATGTTGTTTTTTTTTTGTCGCAGGGTTGTGCCGTCGCACACAAAACTTCTTTTTCAATGACTTTGTCGTTATTTTTCTTGATGGTTTTTTGTGTTTCCAAATTTTATTTCTAGTTTTTTTTTTCCATTTGTTTCCTTTGTACAATAAAGTAGCAGCTATAGCTAGGAGGACATTAGGCAAACATTTCAAAATGAGGGTGACATTTACAAAAATAAAAAATTGAAAAAAAAAAAGAAAATCATGAACACCCTGTGGTGAGTGATGATGCTAGAAAATAAAAAAAACAAACATACTCGTTTAGTAGGAGCTTTTTCTTTTGCCCGCCACCAGCACAAACCATAAAAGAGTGTTGAAATTCTGTATCTGGTGGATATTTCAAGGACGCGTACAAGGATACAACATGCGGATGGGAAAATCAAGAAATTATTATGATCATTGTGAGAGATAACTTTTAGGGAATAAACCGATTTGCTTTGGTAGAATGTTTTTGTGAATGTTTAAGTGCCCATTCGGTGGTTATCTTAAGAAATAAGTTTAAAATGCCACTAGGGAGGGGGTAGGCACTTAATAACTTATATTTTTCTGGTTGGAATAATTTTCTTGGGCATTTTTTTTTTTTTATTTAAATTTGTTTGTATTTTGGGATTTATTGGGTTTTGAAAATAGATTTTCGTGATGTGATTTTTTAAGATATTTATTAAAAAATTAAATTATACCATTGCATTGCGGGTACGAGTCATAATTTACCTATCTGCAGTGAATTTTGTAAAAATCGGTTAATGAATAAATCACATGAGTCTATAACGACACAAGATTATTTAAAAGCTTTTCAAAATTCATTCGAATGTCGAAAACATGTGGAAACTTCGAGCATTATAGAAGTAAGAAATTTTTAATACAAAATGCACTACCCCATCAGGCGATAACAATGATGTGCCTGATACTGATCATAGACCGAGCAGAAATGATCGGATCACAGCTATAAGGATCTGGGGGCAGGGTCAAAGAAATTAACGTTTGAAATCTTAGAATAGCGATTTAAAATGTTGGAAGTGTCAACAAACTCGAAGATGCGAGCTTTGAAGAGATGTTAATGAGAACCAGACTAGACATCTTGTGCGTTCAAGAAACAAAATACTTAAAACTCGAAACGGGGCCTGTTTGTAAAGTTTGTCTTGAAAGTATAGAGTAGAACAAGATAAGTACTGAATATGGTTTCATCATCGTGGAAGAGTTGCTTTGTAGCGTCTTGGATATTTGAAACCGTTTGATTTCTCTGGAAACTCATGATGGAATGAAGGGTCTGGAATACTGTCAGTGCCTATGTTCCAACCTATTGGTTGTCAGCCATCAGAAACAGACACTTTCTGGTTAAATTTGACTCACTGAAGAACGTGTAAAAGGATGAGCGTTTGTTTGTGAGTGGTGGATGTTGAAGATATCCTTGACAAATGGTGAAGATATCCTTAATAAATGCTGGTTATATATTCGAATCCAATATTCTAATTTTAAATACTATGTTGTGATGCAAGCACAGTCGACACCTGATCTTTCTCAGCAGTGGCAGAAATTAAATTCAGATTGATAAGGTAGCCAGTTTCAAGAAGCCACATGCGAAAGACTGCAAAACGATACTTGAGAAGGCGATCAGCTGATGGCAGCAAGACCTTTTTCTGAGACAAAATTGTTTATGAAGACGAAGAACTAAGAGCAGCAAACAAACATACACTTTTGGAGGAATCAAGAAGAATAGTATACTATTTGGATATTATGTCAAACCATTAACCAACTTGAAATTCAAAGAGTGTGTCATGGAGTAAAAAAACATGTGAAAAACTATGCAACGAAAATGTTACAGAAATACGAATCCAAAAACTGTAAACTGCTTTATGCAAACCAAGCTTTTCCAGAAACTGATGAACGTCATTATAAGAACTTCTTGTGGATGAAGTTGAAATTCGTCCGAAGTATTGTGAACGACTTTTAAATCAAGAGCTTAGACTTTAGTTTTTAATAGTTGCCGGTCCGAGGAAGTCCTACATCTTTATCAACGAAGTTACTGTTTTCCAAAAAAGGAATAGTGCGATTGGGCTAGATGGGATATCCTTCCTACAAGATCTGGAAAAAGATGTGAGAAATCAGGTTCATAAGACTACCGATTCTCATCTCCAACGTTATCGGCGGCGGTGAGAAAATGCCTTATCAGTTACATTCGCCTAATAACCAAGGGGAAGGGGTAGGCAAAACCAAGTTCAACAATCAAGCTTATTCTCTAGACTGTATGATGAAGATCGTTGGGTGTGAATGGAATTATTATATGACCGTTTTCCAAATATAGTGCTACTTTTGAGCTTTCCATTCAGACTAGTCGAAACTTATTTTCACGTGATTGAACAATTGTGATAAATGGTTCAAATTCAGCGTTTTCACGGCACCGACGTGGTCATTCCTCTGTCTATAATATATCTATTTTCTTGCAAATTTTATCAGACAGTTTTCGAGAAAGTCTGCTTTCAAGTAGCGTAACAGTACGCTAGATGTATATGTATTTGAAGTCTACTCCAAGTGAAGTGATATGGAAGAAATTTTCTCTTTTGATGAAACAAGGAGCTGTTCAACCTGAACATATTCCCCAAAATATTTCATAACATATTCGTAAATTTCGTACTTTGATGAATACAACTATTTTTGTTTTTCATAAAGCTTTATCATAAAGTTTTGGTAGCATCGGCTGAGTTCTTTACCATTTCTAATCTTTGTTTTAGATGTGTTGCTCCGAAGATAAAAAAAGCATAAAAAAGTTTCCTCGTTAATCAAATTCGCCAAATGTATACGGGCGATTTGGTCAAATTTAAACATATAGACTATACATTTCCGTTTCCGCCAATATTCCGCAAATCAGTTTATTAATCTTTGCAAGAAAACTGGAGTATCTGACAGTATCACCATGTCATATGGCATGCAGCAAAACTTTGATTGATAGGTATTCAACATTTACCCCATCCTGGTAGTTCAGAAACAACGGTATTAAGAAACAAACTAAAATTTAGAGCTCTTTAAACAAATCCCTGTTAAACACTTAGCTTGATTTGGAAGAATTCGCTGGTATCAGTTTCATTCCTGTGAGTACCGATATAATAGTTGTGGATATAGCTTATAATTTTTCGCTTATGGAACAAGGCATCTCTGTTATCATTGTAAACTATCGCCCTTAAATTTATTAAGAAGACACATAGTTTTTTTGTTTGCATATTTGAATGACATTGTTTATTGGTCAGCATTAGAAGAATTTGCCCAATAGCATGTTTCCGCCAATCACTGGTTGATATGAGCCTTAATCTTGTGATTTCTGAGAATAATCATATAACAGTTTTCTTCCTGAATGCATGGATGGATGTTGTATTTCTTACTTCCTATATATTATGTTATATATTAAACCATGACTTAAGACTTATAATTCTATGGGCAACTACAAAATCTGATATAGCCATTTGGCAACGAAGAGTTTCGAAATTCTTTGTAAGAACCCGCAAATTTCTTAAATGCAGTTATATTAAGAGCACTGCAAGAATATTACGTTCACAATGTTTTATCAAAATCGTATGATCAGATTTTTGATAAAATTGAGAAAAACTGAAACCTATATGAGAGGTACCCGCTGTAGTATTAGTTTTTCCAAACTTTCATGGAAACGTTGCCTATTTGGATAGTTTTTATAACAAAACAGTGTTTTTCAAGTGCAAGTGTATCAAAATACTAAAGCTAAGCATCTTGTTGATGATAAAATCGCCCAAAGCATAAGATAAGATAAAGTGGCAGGAGAACTCTAGTAACTTTTGAATACCAATATTGATCCTCTTGCTAAAACAGCGAATTGAAATAATTGTAGTCCTTATAGATATTTAAAGCATCGTCAGAAAGGAAATAAAATCTTTAATCTGAACTTTTCTGAACTTAATTTGAAATGGATGAATTGTTTTTAATGCTGCGTGGTTGTAAATGAAAATTATAAAATCCTCTCGCAGTATTTTCCATAAAAAAAAAAAAATTAACTGAAATTATTGTGTAACTCTATTAAAATCTACTTCAATCGGTTAACTGTTTTAAAATTCTTTATTGTAGTTTGATCCTTCGAAAAAATTTAGCATATTCTGGTTTTAGCAGGGAAAATATACAAATACACATAAATAGAATTGTAATCAAGTTTTCTATATGAATTCCATTGGTAATTTTAAATTCAATGGAGCTGAAGTATATTCCTTTGGTCTAAAATATTTGAACTAGAATCTTAAGTCAAAAACTTTTTTGTTCTTCCAATTATTACATCAATATCTCAAGTAGCTATCACTATATCATTTCAAGCATATAATTTTCTTTAATTATCAAAGAATTCAAAGAAAATCATCATCACAAAAAAAAAAGAGTAAACATCAAATAACTTTCTCAATTTAAATGTTAAAAAAAAAGAATCGGTAGAATATTTCCACTTGACTTCTTATATCTGTTTCACTTGAATAAATCGATGAGTTAAAACAAAATAAAACAAAAGTGTGGAGAAACAACAAAAAAAAAAACCCTTGCTCGAAATCAAAAACTTCCGATAGGAAATTCACAGCAAAAATAAATACATATACGCCTTCAATAAATTCAAAAAAAAAAACCAAGACAAAATTAAACAGATATACAGGTCTTCTATACTTCCCATGAATAACAAAGAGAATTCGAATCCGAATCCAAAATCCAATACCATCAGTCAGCTGAAAAACAGTGCAACATTCAAGGGAGTTTGACTCCAAAATACCACCCTACTTCTTCTTCAACGATGTCGATTCAACCCTTGGTAAATAGCTACACAAAAAAAAAAAAGAATAAATTCAAGCAAACGACTATGATGTTGATGACGAGAGTTCAGCAAAAAACAAAGCAAATGAAAGAAAATTTGCACCAGACATGGGGAATCTCATCACATCATCCAACTCGCCCCATTCCAGAATGACAAGCAAAAGTCTTCAGTCCTTGCCGTCGTCGTCGTCGTCGTCGTCGTCATCATCGTAGTCGTTTCTCATCGGCAAAGATCAAAAAAGGTCCAGGAGTAAACACTTCCCCGTATACACACTCAACCAAGCACACCTACACGTCAAGAATCATTCACTCAACCAACATTATCGTCATCCCAGTTTCACAGTTGCAGATACACAAGTATCTGTGTAGGTTTTTGCGTCTAGCGCAAGTGAAATTTCTCCACTAAGAGCAATCTATCATATGGTAAGCTTTGGTATGGGCACTGAAAAGTTTATATTGCACCACCACCTTCCCATCAAAGATTTAGGTATTCTCACTACCCAGCCAGCACCCTTCTCGATACTCCATCAGCCGTACTAAGGGTACAAACATGGCACTTCTAGAACAAGGCACAACCCTTCGCACATATAAAACAAAAAAAAACAAAACACAATGTTGCATTATTTACAAATATGTGTATACAAACGCATCGTTGCCATACTTCATTTATTCGGTTTGTGTCCTTTAACGAAACAACCACCCACAAACCATCGAGATTGGAGGAATGAAAATTCCGTTGACAGGAAAGCTAAAGGATGAAAGGCTATTTATACAACCACAGCAGCTGATGGTGTATTTAAAGGACACACAACACCAAAATAAACCTTTTCTCTTCTCTCTGTTTGTGTAAATGCGGTGAATAATTTTACAATTTTTATGTAGAAAGTGTCACTGACAACATGTGCCAGGATTTAAAGCTGAAAGTTGTCGACATTTGTAGTGTAATCCTATTTTTGCAATTTTGTAAGCTTTTAATTATTTTTAAGAATATTTTTTGTATTTTTTTGGAATAATTGAATAGAATAAACAAAACTATTGTAAACAAGATGGGCCTATGGTTAGTTTTAATTCCTTGTGGAACGGCAAAGTTCTTTTTATTGTTTCTAATATTGATTTGAGAGTTTGTGTTTTGACCTTTCTGCAAAAAGCATTAATAGTACAGACAAATTGCTCTTTTTCTAAATAATGTCCTACATAGCCAGTCTTAAAAACTCAATTCTAGAAAACAAATGGATTTGTAGTCAACTTAGAACCTTGTGTAGCCTCTGGGCGTGATGTAAGTGATGCCAACTAACGTTTGAAACGAGTCAACTGATGTGGAACTTTTCGAGGATCTGGCAGTTACAAGGGTCTGATTCTAAATGCTGACGCGATCTATCGGAAAAAGTTATAACTTTTTCAAATGTGGTTAACTGAAACTTTTGTTTTGATATTTATAAAGTTACAAATTCAGAATACAGATCGACTAGGTCTTGATGACTTTTTTACGAAATAGCTTGTCAGCGATTTTGGTGGAACGTTATTTTCGGCGTAGATTAGCTGGAAGTCTTCGAAGTGCTCGTTCGAGCACGCTGTGGCTGAAGATGTTGCAGATGATTACTGATTTAATTGAGTAGAACCATGACATTTGAGTATTTAAGTTAAAAGTTTAAATTTAAAAGTTAAAAGATAAAATTAAACATAAATTATATTTCCCTAAAACAATGGGTACTTTATGAACTAATGCGTGAGTTGTTGACTTTAGAAACAAAAGAAAACAAAAGAAAACAAAATACTTTGAAATCAAAAGTTAAAACTTAAAATTATAATTAAATTCAAAAGTTAAAAGTTAAACTTAAAAATTAATTATATTTACGTAAAACTACGTAAGGAACTACTGCAAGATTTGTTGTATTTAGAAACAAAGGAAAACAAAAGACTTTAAAATTAAAAGTTAAAAGTTAAAAATTATAATTAAATTGAAAAGTTAAAAGTTAAGCTTAAAAACGAATTACATTTACGTTAAACATTACCTGTTGTTGTATTTAAAAACAAAGAAAAACAAAAGACTTTAAAATTAATAGTTAAAAGTTAAAAATTATAATTAAATTAAAATGTTCAAATGTTCAAAGTTAAAAGTAAGAACTAAAAATAAACTCTATTTACGTAAAACCATACGTTGAGAACTACTGCCAGATTTGTTGTATTTAAAAACAAAGGAAAACAAGATTTAAAATTAAAAGTTAAAAGTTAAAAATTATAATTAAATTTAAAAGTTAAACTTAAAAATGAATTATGTTTAGGTAAAACTACGTTAGGAACTACTGCGCGAGTTGTTGTATTTAGATACAAAGGAAAACAAAATACATTAAAATTTAAAGTTAAAATGAAATTTAAAAGTTAAAAGTTTAACTTAAAAATTAATTATATTTACGTAAAGCAATACTTAAGGAACTACTGCACGAGTAGTTGTATTTTAAAAACAAAGAAAAACAAAACACTTTAATATTAAAAGTCAAAAGTTAAAAATTCATAGTTACAGTAGATATTAATAAATAGAACCTCAGCATGATGTACAATCCTCGAAAAAGCATGCCTTTACCTTCTTTATTGCACCAATTTTAGGTCTGATGAATATCGCATACAGATCTTATCTGCCATTTTGCGTGAGCATCTTATAAACTATTTGACAAAGATAAAGCTGACATCAAAGGCTGTTTTTTTAAGTCTCGTTTATTGAACTAGTAGCACTATTTCAGCATCAGCCATCTGATTTATCACAATTTGGTTTATTTAGCAGTAGAAATTTTACTCCTAGATTGCAACTTATGTGTCCTGAATCATAAGAAACACTAGGGACTAAGATACAATAATCTGTCTACTTATACATAACACTTGCTGAAAATATATTTCACTTTAATGATTAAACAAAACACCCTGTAGATCTTTTTCATACCAGAATATTCATCAATGATAAAACTTTTAAATAAGTATAGGTACTTAACATTATTTATTTCCTCTTTAACTAACGCGACAGCACTGGCAAAACTTTCAACAATAAAATCTAATAAAGAGATTATATTCCACAACAACTAAGTATGTATCTCTGATTCAGTTATTTGACACAGAAATCCGTTTTAATTAATATCCTGTTTTGCCTTCTAACAACAAAGAAAAAAAACCTTCCTTAGATATCAAACAAAAGATTTCTAAGTGAAGGTAATAAGTTATTTCCCTTCTCCGTTAGTCCGTTATAAGGAATTAGTTACCCTTATTTCTATATTATTATATGCTGGAAAGGCACCAGGCGCCATTTAATATTTTGTTGGTGTTGTATTCCACAATAAAGCACGAGCTATGGTATGGAAAAAACAATGAAAAGCGTTACCCATGAACGTACGTATACATATTATACAATAAACCACAACTTAACCCTTCTTTCTGCAACGTCTTTTGTATGAGAAATCCAATAAACTAAAAGGGAATGAGGAGAGGTGGATATATGGAGATGGAGAGGACTAAAGATATGGATAACATTGAACTTGTGCCCTAAATACTTGCTTCACTTATCTTTTATTGTTTATTTTTTTTTTTGCCTAAGTGGTGAAAAAATATACAGGAGTGTTTGAAGAACCAAAGATGAATAAAGGGTTTTCTGCTGCTAAAGCTTTAGAATACAGGTAACAATAAAATTTGCTAAGCATTTTATTTTCGACAAAAGTGTGTGGTTTCATTTTTCTTTTTTTTTTTCTCCCATAGGATTTGGAAATTAATGTTTCAACATTACGTCATGTTAAAAGGTATACATATACACCATTTTGAAACGAGAAAGGTTTTTGTGTAAGTAGCTATGTGGTATTCACAAAAGTGTGAAGTTGGGTTTTCAGGGGCACTTGGGATTTTATGGACTGTATTTTGTTTTTTTTGTTTTTGACAAAATGATTGATTTGAACAAGAAAATTTTCACATTTATATGTACATTACATATCATACACTGAAAAACGTTTTTAGTTTAAATCGAAATTCACAAAAAATATAAAAACTCATTATACGTATTTTTTTTTGAATTGTTTAAACAATAGTATAGTCGATATGTCGGAAAAAATGGTTCTGCCTGAAAAAAATTCGGAACTTAATAAAACAAGTATCGATGTCAAAAAACTTTTTTTTTAAATACATAGGTATTATGTATTCTTCTATCAAAAAAAAAACAAATAAAGAATTGCTGAGAAAAATTGGGATAGGTACATGTTCAATTCAAACTCACAAATTCGATAATAGCGCTTATAGTCTTCAAAATTCTTAAGCTTGGACTGAAAATCCAATCTGATCATTTTAAATTTATGGCAAGACTTTCTTATTGCCACCGTAGTTTATTTGGATTGTTTGGAAATGTTGATCCTTCTTTGACTAAAAGGAAATTACCTATATGTAACATGATTTCTCTATCGAGATGATTTCAAATCTTACTAAAAATTTGGTGGAAAAAGATAAAACTTTAGATTATTATAAATTGTAATCTTCAGTATTCATAAAAAAATAGAATTTGTGATCAACAACTTCACGTCATGTCAGCTTTACAACAGAAAAATATACTTTGGCGTAACAAGTGAATTTCCAAAATAATGCTTGAGGAATAGAAAACATCAATCAATACAATTTGTTTTTTTTTTTTTTTATTGCAGATTTTGTAGAAATCTATTTTTTTTTTCAGTGTACAAGTAATTCTTGTTAAAATAGAATATCATTAAAGATTTATCAACTAATGAAGCATAAAATTTATATTCGCAAATGAGTTATTTCCAAAGGTGTGGACTGAAGCATTTTTCTTATACCATACCTACATATGATACGCACGTACAATATAAATTTTCGAATAAAAAAAAATGGCTTCAAAAACTATACGGTTGACGAAATTACAGGTAGAAATGATGTTTTTTTTTTTTAAATAATCAAACTTAGGTATATTTTGTATTTTATTGAAGTTGGCATTGTTTTGTTATTTTCATAAAAAAACTTATTTTCATCTTATTTCAGCAAAAAATAAAGATCACGGCTGGGTCGCACAAATTTGCTCTTTGACCAGCTTTTTTTCGAAAAAATTAATATTAGATATCGGTTTTTCAAAAATTACTTTTTTTCAAAATTTTGCTTGCAGTATTATTTAGATTTAGCTGTATTTATAGTAAATAAAATTTCGACAAAATCGGTGCAGCCCTTCAAAAGATAGTCGGATTAATAAAAAACGGTTCTATGACAGGTACCGTTAATAAACTCATTCTGAAAAAAAATGTTCTGATGTTTCAGAAGTTTTTTGTCAGACTAACGTTTTTTGAGATATTTATGTTAAAACTCTTTTCAAAATGGCGGCCTTTCGTACGTGAAGCTGTATTTTCAGCTTCTTGGCCAAGTTAATATCGCTGTATATAGCCCATATAGCTCGTCATTGAATCTTCTTCTCCATTCTCCTTTGATACACACAAAACCAATAATCACTCGAAGAATCTTTCTCTCAAAGCACCCAAGTAACTTCTCATTCGAGTCTTTTAACGCCCGCATGCTTCCGCCTCAAACAGCAGGACCGGGATGATCAAGGTCTTATATAAAGTCTCCTTGGTTCTATGAGGGCCTTACTACTTAAATTCAATTTCGATAAAATTTTATGTTACCGATAGTTCTAAATTTCTTAAAAAAAATACTGGCCCCTATTGCGATTTTCGATTGCTGATCGATAATCGATAACAAGCAATCAACGATTGCTAAATTGAGAAATCGGTATTGCGAGTGTCGATATGGATCGATACTTGTCGATTTAAGATGGTTGTGAAACCGTTCGTTATCAACAAAATGAGTGTTTTTTGATAAAAATAAATGTGCTGATTCATAAAACAGTGCATTTTATAATTTCTTTTACATAATTTTTAATTCAGGGCTAAATAAGTTTCAACAAAAAAGCAGCTAGAAGTTTTGGTAAATTTTATGGAAGAAAATAAAGAAATCGTTACAGGAATTTTTACAAAAACTCATGGAAAAAATAGATGATACATGGTTTTTTTTTACAATTTGTACACAAAATAGAATATAATATGCATGTTGTATTTCTTTATGTGTTATCAATCCAGAGAATCCAAACATTTCAAAAAATACAAAATCTTAATGCGGTACACAATTTTATGATGTTGGGAACTGATGAATTTCGTATGGCAGTTCTTACTTTTTCATTAATTTAGGAAAGCAAGTCTCAAAGCTGGTTTAGTTAATCGAAAATAATTTTTAAAGCTACGAAAAAAGGTAAATAAAAAGAATCCCAAAGTTTATCATCCTGCTCTGAGGGATGGGAAGCATCTTTTATTTGCCTTCGTCTTCTGATAGTTTCTAAACCTGAACTTTTTGCGTTTTCCTCTTCAGATTCAGAAACACTCAACCATACATCAATTGTACCATTTTTGTTTTTACTTTTTTTACTTTGTACAAAAATATACTTTTTTATTGAAAATTTTCTCTAAAACAAACAAAAAACAATCTGAAAAAATCACTTCTGTCAAACGTCAAAGTATGAAAAATTCACAATCGATACTTTTGCATTCACAATAATTCAAATACTAGTCGATTAAGTTACACAATACCGATTGTGCGATCGATCGACGGTTATGGTCATTGCTTTTGCGATCGCTGATCGACAACTGCAATAAAGGGGCCACTGTCAATTTTGATAACATTTCATGTAGGTAATTTAATTTTTTTACCGACGATGATGTCAAATGAGTTTTCCAGTCGTGAAAACGAAAGTACTTTTCTCCAAGAACAAGTTTTTTGCGACCCAGTCGTGCCCTTTATTTTTCAACAAATGGGAAACATTTCAAAACCGTTTTTTAAACAATATTTTTTGAAACGTTTATTTGGATTCCTTGTCCCTACAGGTAGTGGGTATAAGTATAATATTTACATGGTAAAGTTATTATAGACTTACTTTTGATTTTCTGCAACAATCTGAAAGAAAAGAAAGATTGGAAACATTAGTATTGTGAGTTTAATATTTGCATTTGTTGAAATAATAAACAATTTTTTATAAAGTACAAGTTAAGTATTCATTAAAAAATATATTTTATCAACACTTGACATTCAGATAAAGGTAGGATCATTCAGTTTCTAAGCCATATTTCACATCCCTGTCACAATCACATAATGCACTACAGCACCTACGTCATAACGTCGCGTCGTCCACAATTAAAACAAGAAATTGGGCTTTATGACGTTGAAAAGAGTTCTGGCTGATATGACATTCAATTTGGGCATTTAAACGCTTTTTTTCTTAAATAAATTATCTGCTTTCGTTGATTTTTAACAATTTCGTTTTAATGTTTTGGAAGTTCGTGCGACCAGGTTTTGTATAATTCAGAACGATAAATCGAGACTGATACCGGCCAAAGTTTTTTTTTTTTTTTTATTTCACTGACCATTCATTATATCAAAATGCTAAAAGATACCAGTTTCTTTTTACCGCAGTTGACTCAAGCCTACAGTACTTAATAACATTGCTGCTCTTTGTTCATTGTCGGCCTACAGCAAAGATTGTCAGCAACATGAGTTGCAGTTTGCTTTGTTGACTACATTTTAATGCGTGTCAACTCAGTTGACGTTTGATATGTAAATCAACAAAGCAAAGCATGTTCCTTATTTATAGCTCCTAAGCCTAACACATGACACGCTTTTAGCTGACAGTAACAAATCCTGTCACAGGCTATATATGGTGTATAATAATGCGTAGGAGATTTTGACAGTTATTACTTTAACTTAAAAAAAAAAATAACAACAAATATAAATCTTTAAAGCGTTAGATTTACTATAAGATAAATGGCAACAAAAAATTACCAAAACATGGCCATACATAAATCCTTTACATATCCTTTTAATTCGAATTTAATGGGTTCGAATAAATGATACATGACTGCACTAAAAAACCAAAAATTATGACAATTTCTAATTAAGTAGATACTTTGTAGTGTACATGTATTCCGACATGGAAGCATAAACAATTAAGATAGTTCTAATGTTTTAAATTAATGACAAATGGAGACATTAATTTTAATACTTCACTTTAATTCCTTTAACAACCCTTCAAAAATTTTATCACACATTACTATAAACTATAACTTCAGTTAAGTCAGTTAAAATAGCGTAAACATGTCTATTTTATAATTAAGATCTGTTAAATATTTACGGACACATAAAATCTGTCATCAAAATAACTTGAAGTTTACGGCGACATCATAAAATTGTAGACAGCTCATAAAACAAAGACCACCGCCACACTTGACATACTTACATACTATCATAATATGCGCACATATATATAAACTGTCGTATTCATAACGGAAAACAAGAATTAATACTAATTCCTTTGGGCAATTAAAACTACCACCAACTTTTGGACGAACACCCTCTTTCTATAAACGCATAGATTTTCTAAAATGCACAACCAAGAAGTGTAAATATATTTTGTAAAATATAACGTCGGTCGGGCTCGGGATAGCTTCTATTACAGTAAACATCTGATGATGGTCGTTTGAAGGGAATTGGATGGGTAAACCTTCGTTAAGTCTATATTTACCCCCGAAAATACTTTTTCGAAACAAAAAACCCAAAGAGTAAAGGGGGCGGTAAGCATGTTTGATGGGCAGTATAAGTGTAACACAGTCGATTCGCTCGACTACTCTTTTATACACATTGAACGTGATAAACCGCATTTTGCTATGGGAATAGATGTACGGGAATGGTATAGTAGTAGCTCCACAAGGGAGATACATTATTACACAGCGAATTTTATTAGATACCATTTTCGGCATCATGGTGAAGCTTTATTACAACCCTTATACAATTTTCGAATGACTATACTGCTGAAGAATTTGGAAATGGCAACTGATTTTGGCATAGGGAAGGAAATAGGGTTTATTATTAGTAGAACAGATGACTGGCGTCGCTGTGTACTAGGTATATAGTAATAGTTACACAAAAGATAGACATCATTCTCTGAGGTTAGTTTTATTATTATTATTATTCGCTTCATCTTCGTTTTACTGTCTATTTTCGGTGAGAAATTGATGTACGACTTTTTTGTCGCATTATAATGACTTTTTGGAAACAGAGCGGCGGAAAGCATGAACCCTTTATAACATTATACGTATAACTACCGGGTTGGTTACGAAATCTCGCAAACCAAAATCTCGTTTTCGAAATCTCGCATTACGAAATATCGCAAATAAAAAAACTCGTTTTTCATAATCTCGCAATAACAAAATCCTGTTTCTTGAAATCTCGCAATTACAAAAACCCGCAAACTTAAATCTCGAAAACTTAAATCTCGCATTTAAAAAAGTATTGTCAATTTACGACGTAAAAACAGTGAGATTGGTATGGGGGGCATGCTGCCCCTCTGCAACCCCCCTGCTTGGCCTCACTATAGGATTTGGGGTAGGTGCGAGTTTGGATGTATCCATTTTCTTTTGGATTTAGTATTTATTTAGTGCGATTTTAGTTTGCGGGATTTTGGTTGAAAATTGAGAGATTTTTGTGTGCGAGATGTAAATGCGAGATTTTGAAAAACAAGATTTTGTGATTGCGAGTTTATGAAAAGCGGGATTTTAAACTTGCGAGATTTCGTTTTTCGAGATTTTAAAAAAGCGAGATTTCGTTAATCGAGATTTTAAATTGCGAGATATCGTTTTTTTTAGAAAGATCTGGATCTTTTGATCAAATATCAATACCCAAAAGTGCTTAATTTTAATTTTAATTAATTGTTTGATTTTTTTTTCTAAGTTCAAAATTTTGAGAGATTTTTTTATTCGAGATTATAAATTGCGATATATCGTTTTCTTTTTAGAAAGATCTGGATCTTTTGATCAAATATCAATACCAAAATTTGGCAAAAGTGCTTAATTTTAATTTTAATTAATTGTTTAAATTTTGAATTCTAAGTTTAATATTTGGAAAATGGCTTAACTAAAAATTTCTATTTTTTGTTCATTAAATGCAAACTAATTAGCACTTAAAATTGGCTTACCTCAAATTTGCGAAAAATACTTTTTTATAAAAATTAGAAAGTAAACATTGATTTATTTGAAAACCGCTCTAACGATATTGGAATTATTTTTTAAGTATACTTATATTTATACAGCAAAATTTCCTGCAAACTTTGATTTTGGCTTGGATCTATGTAAAAAGTAATTTTGGCACTTTTAATAAAAATTAATTTTTCGTATTTCTCACGTATTAAAAAAAAAAAACATTCTTCACTCATTTTTAGTACATTTAATTTTATTTTTTTGGTTACCTGGAAAAAGAGCAAGTTCGTGCGACTCAATCATGCACTTTATTTTTCATTCATATAGGTATCTAATTTTCTACGAAACCATTGATTTTATTTCATTCAACTCCTCACATCTTGAAAAGATGTCGTTTCTATTTTAGGCTCCACAAATAGTGCTTTTGCTATTAGGCAGAAATACATCTTTGCGCAAAGGTTTGCAGGTTTTGAAAATAAAATTCCTCACTTTCCATGTAAATTTATAGAAATACAGACAAAGTATAGCTGCAGAACATTAATTTTTCGTTCTAATTGGCACACAAATAAACCTTTAATATTGAAACAATTTCACATTTTTCCTTAAAATCTTGCCACAAAATTAAACAAAAAGGATTTAAAAAACAATTCTACAAAATAAAGAAAAACAATAAAACGCAATCCATTTGCTTAAGGGAACAAGGAATGGGTCGACAATGTTTATATCCAAACATGGTTTACTTACAAAAATATCAAAGTGAATCCTGAATGTCCCATAAAGACTTACTTATGCCACTCTGATATTCTTAAAATGAAAAATTCCTATAAAGTTCTTTTTGAAATATACATCACCAGAGTTTAATGACTTTGTTACTTTGTTTTTTTTTTTATTACTCGTAACTTCTGCATAATCGTTCAAAAGATTCCAACAAACATTGTTTTACCTTTACATAAATAAGTCCGCATGAAAAAAATAAAAAAAATATTTTCATTTTTATTCACAAAGATATCCCATTCTATCATTTCATCATTTATACATACATTCCAACAATATTCAGCCCAATCCTTTTGATGGTATATCGTGCATAGGGATAGATCCTAATTTAAACTGTGTATATGCAGATAAATTGTAAAATTATTTTACATGAAGGGTTTTCCTTCGTGTCTTTCCAGTCTTTCATATGCAGACATAAATCAAATGATTCCCCGTTTTTCGTCTCACTTGCGCCACAAATTGGTTGAATTATATTTTACATTCAAACACACATATAAATATACTATCGCATACATTACCATAGATCCTGAATTTTCTATTTCATATCCCTGATGGGTATAAAAATTCTCTCCACAGAACTTAATGAAAAATTCATAAAAAAAAGGGAATTACTTTATGCCCCGCAAGAAACTTTTACTTTGCGTGACTGCACTTACCAAAACGAAACGTTTCCTGCCACCATTTTGAAAACTTGTCAGACATTCATTTCTGACATGGCGGGCGGAATCCATATTTTTTTTTTTTTATTATTAGAAAGACACTTACATGTGCCACCTACATTTTTTGTATAACTCGACTTGGCAGGCAGTTTGTCCGTTTGAAGGAAGACTATCTATAGAAGTGAACGACTTTTTAATCATATTTATCCGGAGGAATTGGAGCCAGGACGAAGTTATGGGAACTTTAGCCAATTGAGTTCCCCCTGTGGATGACATATGGTTGGGAATATTAAAGTTCGATTTTAGTGTAATTACCGAGAGAAAGGTTCTTACAAGCGCAACTTTGTTGGACGTAGGTGGTTATAATCTAATCAAATATTTAGATCAGCTATAACAAACGGGACTTCTGTTAAGGATATATGGTTTGACTTGGATACAGTGTATACCTTATACAGAGGAGTGAGAAAAGATAGTTTTTGATTCAAAACCAACGAAACACACAAGAGAATATCCTTTGCATTAAGGCACTCATAAATCAATTTAAAAACTTTTTGTTGTACATGTATATAAAGATACATATATATATTTTATCTATAACTATGAAAATTTATTCACAAAATGAATAACGAAGGAAGAAACTATAATAAATATCTGCCCGTATCTTTACTAGAAAGACAAGAGGATGTGTGGTGTGTGCGATGTAAGTAACAACAAAAGGTTTCGAGGATTTTATATGTGACGCTATACAGGGTGAGTCATGAGCAATGCGACAAAATGCTAGGGCGTGTAGGTTGCGTTGAGACAAGAAAAAAATCGTATGGGAGGGGGGATCTATTCCCCTCCGTTTAGCCGGGAGGGGCAATTTTCGAAAAAACTGACTTAAAATGGGGAAAAAATTATTTAAAATCAACGGCTTCATTCACAATGCTGTGCGATACGTTTTTGAAAAGCCAATAACTTTTTCTTTCATTCTGTGTTTAAATAAATCTATTTTAAGAAATAGTTTTTGAAATATTAATTTTCAAAGTCAAAATTTAAAAAAAAATTTCAAATTCATTTTTTTCAAAATTTTACGTAATTAAGTGCTAATTTTAATTTCAAAATTCAATGCTGTTATTAATTTTAAGTCTAAATAAGAAAACCGGATGCAAACATTTTATGTCGTTCTCAAGAAATTAAAAAAAAACCAAAACCATCTTTTTCTAAGAAAAACATTTATTTTTATTGTAACGAAGCAATTTATTTATTTATTTAGCATTAATCTTAGTTTTTTTACTTTTTTTTTAATTGGAGTTTTATGAGAACGTAATAAAATTAAATAGTATTGGAATAACCCTGGATTAATATTATTTTCATTGATAACTTCTGAAAACTGACCTGTCAATATTTTTGCCTTGGCCTGCCCACAGCCCATGGGTTCTACCTGTTATGGGGACAATAGGGACAATAAAACCGCATTTTTTTTAATGAAAAAAAAAGAAAATTGCAACGCAAGATAAATAAAAGGCATTGCAGTTTTGCTTAGTAATTATTTCAAATTTGAATATTAACTCATTAACACGTAACGATGTCAAGCTCATACACCCGAGAAGAATTAACGGACATGCATTTCTGCTACGGTTTAGCTAATGGTCGAAGTCGTGAAGCCGAAAGACTGTACGCTGAAAGATATCCCGATAGGAGGTGTCCCCATCATAGCACGTTTCCAAGAATCCACCGACGTCTAAGAGATCATGGAGTGCTGGAGCATCGAAGAAGCGAAAGGCCAGTTTCTGATGAGTCAAGAATCTTAGATGAAAGAATTCTGGATTTAGTCCGAAATAATCCCTCCGTCAGTACAAGAAGGATATCCACTATGCTTGGAGTGTCCCAATCTAGAGCATGTCGAGTACTTCGGGCGGAAAATTTACACCCGTACCACTTTACGCCTGTTCAGGAACTCACCTCAAACGACAAGTTATTGAGAACCGAATTTTGTAGAACATTACTACTTAGAAATGAAACCGAACAAAACTATTTTAGAAGAATATTCTGGACGGATAAAGCACAGTTTACTAGGGATGGGGTTACTAACTTCCACAATTTACATTATTGGAGTAGCGCCAATCCACACAAAAAAAACAAAACAAATCACAACACCGCTTTAGTTGTAATGTTTGGCTTGGTATTGTTGGACACACTGTGATCGGGCCCCGGTTTTTGAATTCCATTATTAATGGAGAATCATACCTGCAATTCCTACGAGACCTTTTACCCGATTTATTAGACAGCGTTCCATTGGTTATAGCAGATACTTTAATCTACCAACAAGATGGTGCTCCAGCACACTACAGCTTACAGGTGAGAAACTGGCTGGATGATCATTTTAGTGACCGTTGGATCGGAAGAAGGAGCCCCACGGAATGGCCGCCTAGGTCACCAGATTTAACTCCCCTAGATTTCTATGCATGGGGATTTATGAAGAATTATGTTTACGAAGTGGAAAAAGTATCATTGGAACAACTGAAGGAACGAATTGAAGTCGCTGGAGTCAAATTGCAGGAAAATTTGTCAAGCATAAACTTATGTGAAGCCATTACAAGGAGATATAATCTATGCCTTCTAAACAATGGAGATCATATCGAGAATTTTTTATAAGTACTTCCAATAAAAAACATAGTAAAAATAAAAGGAATAAAAAAAACTAAAAAAACTAAGATTAATGCTTCTTAAATTGTTCGTTACAATAAAAATAAATGTTTTTCTTAGAAAAAGGTGGTTTTGGTTTTTTTTTAATTTCTTGAGAACGACATAAAATTTTTGCATCCGGTTTTCTTATTTAGACTTAAAATTTATAACAGCATTGAATTTTGAAATTAAAATTAGCACTTAATTACGTAAAATTTTGAAAAAAATGAATTTGAAATTTTTTTTTCAATTTTTTTTTTCAAAATTTTGACTTTGAAAATTAATATTTCAAAAACTATTTCTTAGAATAGATTTATTTAAACACAGAATGAAAGAAAAAGTTATTGGCTTTTCAAAAACGTATCGCACAGCATTGTGAATGAAGCCATTGATTTTAAATAATTTTTTTCCCATTTTAAGTCAGTTTTTTTCGAAAATTGCCCCTCCCGGCTAAACGGAGGGGAATAGACCCCCCCTCCCATACGATTTTTTTCTTGTCTCAACGCAACCTACACGCCCTAGCATTTTGTCGCATTGCTCATGACTCACCCTGTATAAGATTGTAAATGTTTTTCATGGTGAGACTTTCTCTTATAAAATATTGCCTGACGGAGGAGGACACAAACGAAATAATATGGATTAGTGTGTTTAACAATATAAAGTCAACTATATGGGAATGTTTTATAGATGAAAAGTTTTTCGGGTGAAAGACCTCTTAGATAAGTTTATTTATGCGTTAGATATGGTGGGCGTGATTTGTGTGTTAGCAAACATAATTTTTTTTTTGGGAAAAAGGAAATTTAATTTATATACCTACATATATAATTATTGTGTTGTTGGTTGGTGGCAGAGGTATTGGAATCGCCAAATAGGAGACTAGGAAATAATGACATTGAAAATAATTTCGCAAGAAGTTTTAAAATCTGATATATAGCTTATAAATATGAAAATATGAAATATCAAATGGAAAGATACAGATACGGTAAGATTCCAATAAAAAAAAGGACTCAAGCATTTTGGTTTGACCTGGGCTTTTTAACTTCTACTTTCACCTGAACGCGTCGTTGGCTGTATACTACAGTTATACTAATGCAAAGATTGGGACAGGTCCCATTGAAGGTATAACTGTAGTAACAGAATAAGAGGGAAAATGCGTCCTTTCAAGAAGTACATTTCTCTTTTATCGGTATAGTAGCACAGAAGTTTTTATATAATAGTAACTCTGCTACCCACATTTCTGGGTGTGCTTACTGAAAATACCTGACACTTTTTATATCTAAAACGGCATTTTCAAAGCTCAGGGTTTGCTGATAGTTAATTTACCGGTGTTTGATTTTGATGTTAACTTTTTTGGGGTTTTATGGGTTTATCTTTTCGCTTTTTTCGTCGTAAATGTGCATGACTAAAAAAAATTGTCACGGAATTTTTTTTTTAAACCTTACGAAAGCCTTACTTGACAAAAAAAAATTAGCTTTTTTGGGGTTGGTTATTTAAAAAAAAATTCCATGAATTATTTACGACAAAAAAGCTACAATTATTTCCTTTTTTTAAATATTCGATTGCATTTAATCATTTTTCTGGGGTGGTAGTGCTAACTTGACATTTTCTAAAATAGTCGCGCGACAATTAATTAATAGTTAAACTTCTGAAATTTCAGTGTGGCAATGCTAACTTGACGGACATTCACAGAGGGCTACTATAAGACAGTTTATCTCGAATGGGATACGAATATTGTAAGACAACGATATCGGTTATTAGAATATGGTAATGCCATGGTGGTTACCTAATGACATAGAAAACTTTTGATCATGAAATTCCGCATATCCACAATATTTGCAACGTACGCCCTTACTGGGGGATATAGATAGGTTTATCAATAATACACACTATAAATATACCCTCGTTCAATATAGTACAACCGGATGGTACGACTTTAATTTAATTTCATACGTGCGTACAATTCACATTTCGTTATGTCAGAAAAACTCCCACCAATCAAAGAATTGATTATTGTAACCGTTGATTCTACTACCAATCTTAAGTACATTCTAACTTCCAATTTCTACTTTTGGAGTATAGTGTACTAAATAGAGGAAACAGTCTTTTGATTTCTAATATGGAAGTCTGATATTTCAGGATTTCTCAATAGTGAAGTTTGATATTCCAGAAATTCTAAATATAGAAGCTAGCTATATCTCATAATTTCTAAAACTGAAGACTGCTTTCTCAGGATTTATAATACTGAAGACTGCTAACTCAGTATTTCTTAATAATGAAGCTTGGTATTTCTGAATTTCTAGTAGTTAAGTCTTATCACCGGATTTCTAATAGTAAAGACTGTGAAGTGAGATATGTCAAGATTTCTAAATATTGCAGATTGGCTATCTTAGGATTTCTAAGAAAATTCTATGCTACAAAGGATCTGATGAGCAATGAGAATACGATTGGACTACTCTTAACCAAATGTACATAGATAATTTCTATGTCCTAGTGACGAAGTAGAAATTGTTCTTTACACCTTCACGAAACATTTCATCCAATTTCACCATTCTATTTTTTTTTTCAAAGGCATATGACGTTCACCAGATTAATCAAACAGATTAACTACATTGCGATGGAAGGGAGACATTTGAAGAATTTTCTGGAAATCCAAGCTTTCTGAAATCGAAACATTGCATCCGACCAATATCTTGTTGCTAAGAGCCCACGTCAAACGAGGAAAAGTTAAAAGAAAGTTCAACATTGAAAAGCTCAGATCGCAAGAACCTACGCGGAACGTATTGCTACAGTTGCAGCATCTATAAAAGAAGATCAATGGCTAGCATGCCAAGAAGCCATTAAAACGTCTGAAACCGATGTGCTGCATGTCCCCTGGCAACGTCACTTTAAAGAAACAGTTGGCTCTATAAAGAAAGCTGACGTGCTCATGCAGCAAATAAAGATGCAACTGAGCTCTTAAAGCCGAAGAGAAGAGAAAAACACCGAATTCTAAGGGAATTCTAAAGGAGAACCCTATCAGAAAAGTTTTAGTGAAGATATGGAAAAGTATTTTAGCAGGAATGAAATCCGCTAATATTTCCAGAAGATAAAAAAAACATTCTAAAACTATAAAAGGTCTGTATGGATGTATTTGTTGTCATAAAATATTGCTAGATTTCAGAAAACTGCCTCTCAGGTATTCAAATATGTTTGTCTTGGCTCTGGTGATGTAAACTCGAAAGAACGATCCCGTCGTTAAAATTAAACGAAGTATCACACTTGTAAATCTCAGTTTTTTGGGTTTTAAAAAATCAATTTTATAACAAAGCGCTTACTCGAAGTATACAAAACTAATACTGTATAAGACGCTGATCATCTCATTCCATCTTTTAGGACATTTTGACACTTTCAAGTTAGAATACTTGGCGACTTCGAGTAAACATTTCTTTGAATAATTCTCGGAATGCATGTTGATATTGTGGTGCGCCGAAGAAGGTTCAACGACGTGCTTTATTGGTTGCACGGATAAATCGATGTAAAGCCAGCAAAATATGACTCCAATGGTTCGGTCGTATATATACAATAGACCACAATGCTCCAGTCGACCCCAATGGGAACTCGAAGAAAAAAAGCCATGTACGGTGACGTCACGAATCAGAAGGCCAACACACAAAATTGGGAAAATGGATGCTGTTAGACCAAATCAGGACTGGCTACAAAGACATATTGTTTGAAATACAAGTTTACCCGTGGCGCATGCCAAAAGAAGAAGAAATGAGAAGTTAGGATCAGTAAAAACTTCGACGGAAGTTTTGTCAACAAGGAATGCAGAATAAAGGATTTGCTTGACCTGCGCCTTCTTCCGCAACATTCTATAATTCATTTTACAACTTCGAGGCCAGAAATAGGTGATGTTTTATTTCGAGGGTAAAAAACATTATTAGAAGAATAAGAAGTGGTAGAAGAAGAAGGTTTTACACCTGTTAAGTATTAGGCGTTACTAAAAAAATAGAGCTGTCTAAAAATATTGAGTGTGCAAAAGTGGAAGAAATCAACTCGAAACAGCACCATCAAACCCTGAATCTCACCCAAAAAACTTACAATTTAATTCAAATCCCATAAAACTTAATTATACTTAATGACCGGAAACAGAACTGTAACAAAATTTCAGACAACAATTTTTTTCTGTAGAAAATTTTGTCAATTGCATTTAGTTTTTTTTCGCGTTACTGAATTCACAGAAGAAAAAACAAAAACAGCTCAAAATTTTAAAGTGCAATAAAATTTTATTTATTATTATTTCAACCGTAAGAGCTGAAAAAAAAAATAGAATTCTGTTTTGCATTTAAAAATATTTACGTATACATACGTCCCAATCAATCTGTCAATAACTCCTCAAACTTATGTTGGTTATAAAAAAAACACAAAAATTATTCACCATCACGACCTGGCTTAATATAAAATTGATTTTACACCGTAGATACATATAGTCGAGCTGATGCCAGTCGATTCGTGTAATGGCACCACCGCACAGTGTTAAGTGCCCATTGTCTGCCGCCTAGGGGTATTTTCTTTATTCTTTTTTTTTTCAAGTTCAATATTTTATTTCGTTTTTATAGCATTTTTTTTTTTTGCATCCATCTGACTGCAAATATAGCAGTTGAAGAATTTAATTGCAGCAATATTTACACCACACATTGTCTACATTCGCACCCTATACGAGTCAAAGCATGGAGCTGCTGCCAATAACCAATGTGAATCATATAGTGTTGCTTTGCGTGGAAGGTTAAATATCGAATATCATAATCCCAACCCTATAACAACGTCTACGTCCGTTTCGACAGGCATCACAACGCATATTGTTAAGAGCGAGAATAGCAACAGTTTCGATGCTTGATTCTGGATCAGTTTAGCAGCGGGATGGAGGATACTCAAAGTATCTATATGGATATCCATTATCCTTATACATATTGATGAATTGTCTGGCCAGAGGGCGGCTGTCGTCATCAGAGAGTCAGCGTCAGTCGCTCGTTATTATGTTCGCAATCAAGAAATAGCAATATGTTGCATGAAGTACATTATTTGTTGCTGAAATTGTTGTTGCTGCATTATTGGTTGCAGCACAAGGCTTAAATTGCCATGGTAATAAAATGTGTGTGTGTATTTTTTTTTTTTTTTTTAAACATCGATAATATATACAAAGGTATACTCCTCCACATGATTTAATATTACTGGTCATGAAAAAAACACATTAAGGTTTAATGCGGAGCATGTAGCAACAGACGCTTTTATGTACAATAAACACATTGTTATATCATTGCGGAGTTCTTTCATCACAGAACAGAATCTACGATATGGGAGAAGGATGCAGTACCAGGGCGCATGGAGTCATCATCGATGATTATGACAACGATGAAAATAGTACTTATGTGCCAAACTGAATGTAACAAACGTTTTTTCTACTCCATCCAGAGTCAGATAAAAACGCTTTTACTGGAATACTCCTGAATCATTAACTGATATCAGTATCGTTTTGTAACAATTGATATTGATGTGGTTTATGGATTAATATGCTTAATGGATGTTGAAATATTAATAAGAATTGTAAAGTCCTTAAAGCTCTTTGGGGATAATATTGATGCTTTATTCAGAATGCTTATGGAAGATATCAACATTTTTATAGTTCATTGCTCGCTAAAAAGTACTGACTAGGGGTTTTTGTATATTGTTAACAGTTATTTTATAGAAATTTGCAGGAATGAAAGTATAAGTACTTGACCCAATACTTTTACGATTCAGGTTATTTTGCTCTTAATAATCTATCCAGAATTTCGAAGAAACTACGCATACTGGTTGCCAAAAACTTGAATAACAGGCAGTATTCTTCGGAGTACCACAGGGATCGTTACTAGTGCCAATATCGTTCATCTTTTTATTAAAGAATTTCTCCGTTCGTTTTAAATCATCATAGCAGATAATACTGCTATACTAGTTTAGCACAAATGCAGTAAGACTTTAACTGGAAATATAAAAATGTGAAATAAATATGGCAGTATGATCTCCGGATAACGAACTAGTCTTGAATGCGTAGCATATTCCCGGAACTTCTACGAAAAGAAACATAGAATTCGCTCATCGGTCGGACTGTTTTGATTGAACTAGTTGAAAGTACAAAATAATTGACTTTAATACCGTTAGTATAATCACCTGGCTGGGATCCACTTCAAAGCTAGAAGTCTATACCGAAGAAGCTGAAGACTCTATCAAGAAGTGGTTTTATGATCTCTTATAGATGGAGCCTATGGAGCTTTTCCGGAAGGCAATGTTAATGTCGTCCTTGAAGACTTCAATACTAAATTCAGAATGAAAGACATCTTTTGGTATATTAGTCGGTAATATGATAAGTATAGCACTAAGGTTTCAAAGGTTGAGAATTCACAAAGGAACCTTGTGCTTTTCTGCAGAAGACCTCTAATATATGCAACTTAGAGCACCGCACGTATTTAACATCAAAAATTATCAGACATTTCGAGAAACAAATGTGGACTTTGAGAATTTCCTAGTTGTTGCAGAATTAAAAGCAAGACTGCTTGCAGCGTCTAAACTCAAGAAGATCGAAGAGTCTTGCAATCAAAACATAAACACCCAAAAGGCTTTTCGAACAGCAAAGGTAACCTAGTCACCGACTAGGGAAAGTAGAGTAGAGTGAGTGATAATGTAGAAAAATAACATACTTTCACTCAGTGTATATATATAGAGGTAGGCTTATAGCTATAAAACAACAAGACCTCAAGATCTAATGGCTTACCAGCAGATATCTTTGAATATGAAGATAATGTTTTGGTAGGGCATAAATACATCATTATTATCAATTAAGTATCGTTGAAAAGAAATGTCCCCGAAGATCCCATGTTCAGCAAGAAATTTCGAGACATATCCCTGCCAAATGTTGTAAATCAGATTGTATCCATCGTACTGAGTGGCTTCTGGCACGATTCTATCGATTTGGCGAAAAATATGCGTTCAAGACTCCTTAGGCTTCAGAGAAACGTCACGCTCTACAAATACTTCTACGGCCGGTCCAGGTTCATGGTGGTGAATGTTGAACGATATACGGAAAGGGAGAGCTGATACTGAGCTGATACTTTTTTAATATTAACTTTTTCTCCGTAGTCAGTCACAACCACGCAAATTCGTTGCTTCACTTAGAGTATGTCAAGACCTAGAGTCTAGACGTTACAGCACGAAGGGTTATGATCGCTTCCTACTCGAAATTTTCAAAAGGCACCAATAACTGTTCGCTTACTTCTTCTCATGATGTTGAATTCGGCAGAAAGTAAAGTCTATAGTAAATCGCAAGAAGTATTTGAAGATCATGGATGAGCTGGACTGTGTCTATAGTGCCAATAGATTTTACTTTTTCACGAATTCAACATCATGGGGAAAAAGATATGAACAGTTATGAGTACCTTTGCAAATTTCGAAAAGAGTTTGAACAATCATGTTTAACATACCAACAACTATCATCCTATACCAAACTATGCAACTTTTTTGTATCAGACTCGAAATTTTTTCAAAGTGTCGGAAAAATTCCAGAAATACTTGAACAAGGGGTCCACAGTTTGACAACTACCAACCATCAAAGAGTGTTATCCAAAGTTAAATCTTTTTTTCAGTTATTTGTACTAAAACCGTTGGTATCTGCTTTCTGGCAAACAACATTAGTGAACCTAACCAAATCTTGCAACCAATACAGCAAAATGTGGAGCACTAGCTACGCAGCTTAACTGTTTAGGGTGTAATTACAAAAAAACATTCAATAGCTACTCCCGCATACAAATTTCTTAATTGTTCCTCTTAATGATTCATTTTCCTTACAATGTTGGTAGTAATATCATTTAATATCGCTATCAATAAATTGAATGAGCAACTATTATCATATCGAAATTCCTAATGAGAAAAAAAAATTATTACGTATACGCCACCGTTGCCCTGATTTTTCTGAAAGAAAAAAAACTAACAGGTAATTATTCGCTCCATTAGTTACTCCATCTCTCATTACCTTCATGCGAATCTACTTAAAATAAAGTAATAGCTTAAATACAAAAGACAAACACTCACATAAGCTTCAATTCATCCAACTACCATCCAATTGTTCTCGATAATTAGTCCTGCGTTTATTACTGAGTAAATCCATTATGCCACTCACAAACTTCTTCAGCGTGCATTGTAATTTCCTTCCATTCACACCTAATGGATCCATTTCGCTTTCCCTTTTTCCAAAGTCTTCTTTTCTTCCATATATACAAACATATATCCTATTGAATGCATCCTCTTCGCTTCGGAACTCGAATTCTATTCACCGTGCAAAAATTCTACACCAACACCATATTCGATTAAATTTCACTTTACATCACACTTTGGCATCCTGTGAATATAGTGTGCAACCAAGGAGTTTGCAATGCAGAAAAAAAGGACTTCTATTCTATGCACAGACGCACACAATCAGGATTCTTTCTTCTAGTTTTTTTTTTTTGGGTGTCGTTGGGGGAATGATTTTCGATGTTTTTTGTCTGCATCGTAATTTTTGGTCGATGAACAAAAAAACATCATAAAGTCTCACATTGCTTAACCCTTGCCATTTCCCAAAAGGACACTTACGTAGTATTTCATCCAGACCTAACAAAAGAGAGAGTTAACGTCTGATACAGTTACAGAAAAAAAAAGAAATCAATGACCTCTACGTCTCCCTTGTCATAGGGACATGCACAAAACTGGTTGCATGCATTTTCTAACACAGGAAGAGCAAAACAAAAACAATATTCATTGCCAAGAGGAACAGGAAAATGCAACTCTACTCTAAATATTGCATTTGCACAAACTACCTCTTCCTACACACACTCAAAGTACAGACAGCCACTCGTGGTGTAGTTGTTTTCATGGGAGGATTGAACAAGAGGTACAAAAGTAGGCCAACAGTGCAGGGGGCCCTTGAAAATATAAGCTTTTTAAAAAAAATTACCGATTAACATTGGTTTTACAGGGATAGATATTACAATGAAGTTGGGAAGATATTTTTGGGAAGAATTCCTAATTCGTGTAGTGCGGCCAAGAAATATTCTTTATAATTCAAATAACGTTCGAAGTTAGGTTCAACGTTCCATTACTGCAGCCCTTGCAGTAAGAGTCATACGGTAACATTGTTTCACCCAAAAAATGCAACTAATTATTTCATTTGGTCATTATATTACAAAAGTATTGACATTGTACTTAACGACGGTATTCAAGTGGAACCAATGTTTCTGATATAGTCATATTCCCTATCTATTGCCCACTTCTGGATTTCAGGAGACTCAGTTAAGTGTTAGGAACTTGACCCAAGCTATGAAAATTGCCAAATGCAATAGTTGTAAATTGTATATACTTGACAGTTATTGCACATCATCATAATATTTTAAACCCCCTCGGCAAATAGGGGCCTAACAATGCTTCTACATTTCACTCGGTTTGCTGATAGAAATCTCAGCTGCGACCACGTTTCGATCTAGGAGACAAATGGCTTTCATGTTCTTCTTAGACTTTTAATCTTCATTGCACTCTGAATATTAATTTGGTGTGCAGTGACAATTGTCTGAAATGCAAAAGCGCAATATTCATTAATTTATGCTTTTAACGTCCACGCTCATTACTCTATTACATGATACAAAACTACCGAGGAACTTTCCAATCTTCTCAATTACTTTTTCTGCAGAACGATACGCTGATGTGTGGATGTCCATGATTTTTGTCTTTTCGTCAAAGATTCTTATAGGATGACAGATCTAAGTACACTTGCATTTATTGAGAAATCATAGCATAGTTTAAGTAGCTATGCCGTTGGCCTCAAAGTCTTCTACGGTCATAATCAGATATTGTCCATTGCCTGAAGAAATGTGATTAGTGACAAAAAATTACATTGTCTCACTCCCTGTTGCACTTCAAAGGAACGAAAACTATACTTATAGATGCTAGAATTAACGGGAGTAGTATATTAGCAGTTGTGGCGCAATTCGATTACAATAATTTGTGCCAGAGGTTTATTCTTAGGAGCTTAATTGCAGTTTGGATTTATACTGTCGTTGGTTTGCTTTATTCTGTTCGCCAAGAATTACCATTTAATGAAGAACAAAAATGATACTTCCGTCTACCCAATGTTCAAGTGTTATAAAGTGCCGTCCACATCAATTATATGATAATTTTTGTTCAGTTTTTGCCCGAAAAATTCTTTGGTAATGCTCGCTCCACAACCTGGTTCTTTTTTTTAGCGTTTGGGTGTTCAGTTTCGTCCAAGTGGCTTAAGATATCAAGAAGTCTCTATATTTCGGCTGCCTGTGTACAATTTCAAATGAATACGGTTTTGATATCATTCCTCACTTCTTGAATTGGTGAATTTATAATTTCTTTGAATGACGAAAAATTCTCATTAATGACGTTGAATGTCAGGATCACATACAATATTATTTGTTAGGAATGTAGTGTTCCTGGCAGGACTGTTGACATCTTCAGTCCGTTATGTGATTGCTTCCAGATAATTAGTAATATATAAAAAAAAAATCACTTAATATGTCAGCAATTAGACTAAACCAAATCCACCCCTGTCTAATTGCATCTAAGTTAAGTCCGGTCTGGTGTGGTTAGATTTTTTTTTTTCAAAATATTCTAGAGCATTGTTGGATTGCTCATGAAAGTTTTATGTTTGTCCATCCGGTGTGCGCCTGTCTGGCTTTTTGTTAGCCAATTTGTTGTTCTTTTGGTGGCATGGCAGGCTGTTCGTCCTCTTTTTCTTGCTTCTCTGCTGCTGCTTCATCTTTGGCATCGATCCATGTAAATAGAGTTAGTGTATCCGTTGGCATAGTGTAATTGACTGGCTGTGACTTATGCTCCATAAGACAGTGGAATCTGTGTTTTTGTCTTAAAATATACACACACAAGATTGTACGTTTGCACGTATATTTAGAATAGTTTTTTTTTTTTTTTTAAATTTAACATTGTGAATAGCAACAGATACTGAGTTCATTTTATTTACGAATGAGTAAATTATTTTGTTTCTTTGAATATAATTTTTATTCTTTATATGGAATGAGACGAAAGTAATTTTATTGCAAATGATGATAATGACCATAACCATCATTATTTTACTGTTTCAATTTATGCAAAACAAAGGACTTTGGAATTATTGAGTTGTTTATTTAAATTTACAGGGAATGAGGATTGAAATATGGTATACATTGATTATACTACTCAGAGGGTTTTATAGATAAAAGATGGGATAGGGGTGGGATACATTCACTAAAGAAACCTTCCGAACAACCAACAGTGGAAGTATGAGTTTGGAAAAACTTCTTATTGGAACATATATTAGAAATTCAAGACTTCAAGTAGCTTATAAAGGATGCAATTTTTCTTGAAAAGGTACCTTGACTTTTGGTTAGGGGTTAGGGGGAACATCAACTTCTTGGCCTCACATAAACGACCATCACATAAAAATACTGCAATGTCATACTTAGAAATAGCATATTCTCCATACCATAAGCCTTGCTAACTACTGGTAACTTTAACGCGTTGACTTCTGATTACTGTTTATAGCAGACATTACTACCGATAGGATATAACTAGAATGGAAAGACTGAAAAACTGGGATACTACGGTGATTGAAACAAAGAATAAGACAGCGACTTTTCAAGACTGAAAAAAGACTACTTTATATACGATGTCGTAAGTGAGCTCCTAATAACATTGTATCTCAGGGTTTTAATTGTTATCCGCCTAAATTAAGCACACACACAGAAAGTGTCGACACTTACAAAGATATCTTTGGTGAGCTAACCGAGCAAAACTACAACAAGGAACCTAGTTGCAACGCTAAAATCGTCCAAAGAAATTTCAACACCCTTGGCTAAGAAATTTCTAGCCTACGACACAGTTGAAAATATAGCTTACACGTCAACACCTCTGATAAAGCTAAAAAACATCGTAGCAGCACACTTGATCCCCCATCCCAAGGCACTTGTCGATTATCGGACCAAATACTCAATGGCTCTCTAAAATTTTGGACTTTTGAAATTTCCGAAAATCAAATATTGACTCCAAAAACAATACGAATGCTGATTGATTAAAGACGTAAGAGATTTTTTTTGAATCTAGCTCTTGAACCCGTTTCGCCGGCATTAAATATAGAAGACCACCGACATACATGACTACCTTGCCAAAAAGTCATCAAAATAACAGCAACCAGCTTTCTTTGGTTTCAACCCGTCATTTCATAAAAAAAAATACCACTGACTCGATGACGAATGTTGACGGGCTCATGCTGAAAAACAGAATACCTACATATATATATATATATATATAATAGAGCAGTGCTAAAAAGGAAAACTAGAGCATCTGCTCAACTGTCCCAGGGAGAGACCAACACTGGGTTCTAAGGAAAAAGAAAAACTTTCACCAGAAACTCGAAATTTAAGACATGGACAGATGTTTTAGAAGGAATAAAATCCGTAAATTTAACCTGGATGGCTAAAATAACTTCTCAAGGCTACAAAGTTACTATACGTTTATAGTGGAATCGTAATCGATGCTGAAGATCTGAAGAGATCATTTTAGGATTTCAAACAGTGTTGGTGATATTGGAAAAGACCCAAGAATACACCACGACCACAACACATCACTTCTTAATCGACTTGAGTTTGCAACAAATTCGTCCAGTAATCCAGAATGAAGTTAGTAAACACTTGAAGTTGCATAATTCTTCCATTGACTTTCGGTCTAGTACGTGAAGATAATTCATGGTGAAGAAGTGTACTGTTGTCCTCCGAAGTCAGTCCAGTGCATTTTGTAGGTGGGGATTGTATGAAAACGCGTGGCATATGACAATAGTAAAAACATATTTCATGAAACACTATATAAGGCCGTTAGCCGAAATTAGGGGCCTTATTGCTAGAGTCTATTTAAAATATAATTTGAGTCGAATATAAAAATTACGGATTATCGTTATTACCAAAGTCTTTTCGTTTCTTTATTTTTCTATTTAATCAAAATTCAAATTCTACCGTAAATTCCTGTTCGACTTTAAAAAAAAAATAGACAAGTCAAGTCAGTAGAAATTTCAAATAAAAATTAATGAATTTTGACATTTAAATCAAAAGCTCAGTTGAAGAGCAAGTTTTCATTCCGTGCATCTCTACTTGGGAAGACTCTTTCAAAGCTTCTTCGAACTCTGTATTCTTTATAATTTCCGAGTGCCCAGTCAAATTCGATCTCCAGAATTTTGATTTGCTTTTTCGAAAAGCGTTTTTTGCAGTAGATTCTAGGATACAGAGGTCAAGGATTAAATCAGAAATCGTTTGAAGTAGTGTGAGTCGCTTTAATGGCTTTGCGAAGGAAAAGAACACTAACTTCTTGCCTTGGGTACCTGGTATATATATAGAAATACATCGGATGTATAGTTTTTTATTTAACGCAAATGCAAAGGTTTTTTGACTTTTGAGGCATCAAAAACTGATACTTTCAATGACCCCTGATTTAATTGCCGAATTTTTTCTTCTCTCTGTAATTATTGCTTCAGAACCGCAAAGCTTTGACAGCATTTTCATGAAAGGTATATGGTGTCCGGTTTGTTACAATTTAAGGACATCCAGAAATTTAATCGAGAGTTAAGTAGAAGTTTAATTGTTTGCGTGTATTATTAAGTAAAATAGTTGCACTATTATCCTTAATAGTTTAGTTCCAGGAGTGGTTCCTTCGAAAGATTTTTTCTCAGTTTTGATGATTCTGTAAAGCTTTCAACACCACTGCAGAAATTCTTCCAAATAGTGCGTTTTTTCAATTTCGGTTGCGTACTTAAACCTATTTTGACCGTCTTATAAGAGTTCCAAATCGGTTTCTGTATCTCTTTTTCCAGTAGCATTGAAGTAGTATTCTTGTCTTGCTTACTTTCTAAAATTTTGCAGCTCCTTATTCTATTACTGTGATGACTTGTTGGGACTTTTGAATCTGATCAAAAAAATGCACATTCATCAAATCAGATAGTTGTGTCAGCTCAGTGCAAGGGAGATTTTGTTTTTGAATAAACTCAATTAAAACATAAATAAATTTCTCTTGGTCTTAAATAAGATTAAAACAAATAATAAATTTTGTGAATTCGAATTTACCAAAAAGTTCCAGCTTCTGGGCTGTTATCAAGTTGACAAATCTTTGTTTCATGTCCGTATTTACAAAATATTCATGTTGGTTATGTTGACAGAACAGTTAACATGTCGGTATTGAAAATTCTTCCGGAGATTGGAATACATTTTGTTACTGATAATCATAGACACACTCGTCTCAGATATATTTTAACATACATAAATGAACCCCCTATAAAGATACTATTTATTTGTTTAGTTTTCTGTTTATAATGCAAAATCTTTACCATCCCATCCAGAACAATCCAAAAAAGGTACTCTTCCCCCTCCAATTCGAACCCAAAACTAATTATATACAATTCAAAAAGTCCTGACTCAAGGAAAATCTAATGTGAAAGAAACTATCTATATTCTCAAGAGTTGTCAACAAGAGGCAAACTTCCAGCCCACACAAAATAAATAAAATGCACGACTGGGTCGCACGAACTTGCTCTTGTAGCAAACTATGGGATTGGGAAAATTTAGTGGAAAAGTGTCCTAAATATGAGAAACAATTCTATGGTATAGCTATCATTAAATGGCTGTTTATGCAAAAAGTTTAAATTCCATCATATGTTGAATACTTATAATAAATACCGTACCAAATTTAAATGAAATCGGTTAAGCCGTTATCAACTTATGTACAAATTTGTGAAAAACCGTTAACACCAAATTTCCGTTATATGCATTTTTAGCCAAAAACCTGAAATGCAGATATATTAGGACTACTAAATTTATCACGTACACCAAGTTTCATCAAAATCGTTAAAATCGATTTGGAGAAAATCGGGAAAAACTAAAACCGTTATATGGGGGGTACTCGTTATAGCCGGGCTAAAACAAAAATTCGAATTTTTTCTCTAGGGAAAGTACTACACACGAGGTTAAAAAAAAATTCGACCAACCGTTCAGGCTGTAGATTGAGGCACAGACAACCGCACATCCACACATACGCACAGACAGTCCGACGGACGGCATGACGAAACCTACTTTTTTGGTCTTCTCTGTCATCGTAATGTCATAATTGATTAAAACCTCGATCTTTTTTTTACACGAAACCAATACTCGCCCTTTGAGCAAGTAAAAAATAAACCAGTCTCCACCCAGTCAACAAAACATAAATTCCATTTCTCCAAGTGGTGTGGTGGTCATGATGTGGCCAACAAAATATCTGTGAGATAATTTTGTATCTGACAGGAGTCGATTTATAGTGGATATTGTTTTAGTGTATAGTATGTCACACAATACTAAGTTCCGCATTTTGTATCTCTTTCTCTTTTTCTCTTCGTCTCCGTCCCTATTGAAAGCACGTTCGGATTTAGATACATTATTATAGCTCGGATATACCTACTCCTTAATCAATAAATTGAACTATTCTCGTATCCGTATCTGTTGGATAGTTTTGCTTTGTTTTGTTTTTGGGTGCACACATCCACACACAACTAAATCAATCGAATTGACGAGAAAAGACAAAGAGGCATTTCAGGCGCTGCTCTATTTTTGATATATCAATTCACCTCGTTGTCGGTCGTGCCATTGCTCGTTGGAGACATGATGTGTGAGAGATCTCGCTGATTTTATAGACATCCGGTCCTGGTGTGTTGCAAGTTCGATTAATTTATTTCGCATTTTCATGCGTGTAAAAGTGTTGATAGTTTATTTGGCAAATAAAATTCATTTGGACAATTCAATGAGGTCAGATGATGACAGGTTTCAATTTGAGATTTATTTGCTCGCTAGAGCGTGACTTGATTGCGAGGATGTTTGAAAAATGCACCTCTCGATGACAAGCACTTGTCAATTTAAGGCGTTAGGAAGATATAATATGTGCGAGTGTTTTATTTATGTTTTGGAGTGATGGAAAAAGTGTTACTTTAGAATGAGTATGTTCTCATATGAAATGGTTAGTAAGAGACATAAAAATAATTTATGTGAGCATGTAAATTAGTGAATTATAGGTATGTATGTATGTTTTTTTATCAGTATAATAATTTGAAAGACGACCTCAAAACAAGATGGCTGCAATAATCTGTCAACATCGACCTTTCATTATTGCAAACCTTTTTGATATTTTTTAAACTTGAAAAAAAAAAAAAACACATGTTTGGGGGGGTAATGGTGGTGAATTCCGTCTGATTTCATTTCTGTGAATTTTGTTCTTCGTGAATTTTTTCATAGCGGCCTGATTTGTGTTTTGACGCTGGTGAGGCCTTGTTTCAGGGATAAGATCCCCCTAATTCCGTCGAGCTCGAGCCGAGCCTCGCAAGCAGGCCACAATCCCCAGACTAAGCATTCCAACCCCTTTCCGACTCGTCCCTTTCCCGCCCAATTTTGTTCTGCTTCTTTTCTACCGCTATCTCTTTCTCTCTCTCTACTCCCCCTCCTATTGCCACGCGACAAACGGCAAAGATGCAAAGAAATGCCGATGTTGATGTATTGGGAAAGTAAAACCGAACCAGATAAAGCATTCCACATTCATGTAGTGCGGCTTCATAAAGAATCTCTGGGTACTACAATGCACATTCGAAGTAAAACTCTATGGTACAATGATGAGCGTTCTTTGCGCTGTGCGAGTTTCGGGTCGAATTGGTATCAGAGATGGATTTTAACTGGCAATTTCTTCAGAACTTTCCTTGTAAAAATAACAATAAAATATAGAGAAAGACATGAAGAATTGAGATTGTATATTAGTCCTCTCTGCTAGGAAATTGAAGAAGGTTACAAGAACATTCCATGGATAGTTAGAAACATTGTTTAAAAAACAGTTCAGAAATGTTTCAGAAATATTTTAATTCGTTAAAAAAAAAGTATTTTAGATTCACATTAGCTGATGGATGCTTAAAAAAAAAAACTTTTCTGAAATTTGTCTCCACTGTTTCGTGTTTCCCATTTTTAACTCATGTGACATTTTCTGATTTTGACAACAATATAGACATAACAATCATTTCTTTTGTCTTTTGCGAAATATTGATCGGAAATACATAAACATTTTAGAAGTGTTTAGCAAGACTCCAGACATGTTAATGAAATGTTTCCAATTTTGTCATGCACGTGATATTTTAAAATTTTCACAACAACAAACACTTAACTTTCGGGTTCAATTTCGTTCTCAATCTACTGATGGTGGTCAGTGATGCACACACCGAGAATTTTCCTGTTTTTTAATACAAGTTGACGTATTATGGCTGAAGTGGTATTTGCTGCTTTCTACCCTTAGCATACCCCTAGAAACAAAAGGAATCATTGAATTTCAGAAACATTACGAGAACAAACACAGAGCTGCTGCTTTTTGCTTTATTGTACGGACGCGCGAACTCATCAAAGGCTGTAGTATTTTGTCGATTCATTATTTGACACCATCCAATACTGTTTGTAAGGTTTTTTCTAAGAACTTTTCTTATAGCAGATAGTTTACCAGTATTTCCATAACTTTGGAAAATAAGGACAATCGTTGCATACTTTGGGAGGTGTTGAAAGATTCGCCTTTTTTAGAGACGAGGTGGACAAATCCTGTTTCCGTTTACTCGAAATGATTATTAGAACAAACTTTTAATTCAATCCGAACGTGATTAAAGATGCAAAAGCTTACTTACGTCGACCAGGTATATTTGTTTGGTCACATCAAGCAATGGGAAATAATGGTCCAATCAAGAAACATTTAGATTCCAATACCTCAAGTTCGAGGCGAAAATATTGAACCGAATTTCGCTCCGGTTTAAATACTGAACCAACGCCGCATGCAGATCGAACTCTCTAGACTTCAGGACTTGTAGTAGTATCTTAAGCAGTTTGATCAAATTTCGAAAAAAATGATTCAGGTCCCTGCTCACGCACTCTCTACCCCTTTTATTGATTCGACAAGCAGTATAAAAAATAAATGTTGTTTTAAGAAAAATAGGCTTTTGTTCTCGCACAGTTGCTTTTCGTTCTCGCTTTCTTAGAATGTGCTATAGTTAGCTCGAGCAATATATGCGCAATCTAGCTGGCATATCCTCCTGGAGGCCACTAGCCTGTTATAACTGCTTAGACACCAAGTAACATATGTGGTTCTATTCATCATTTGATCTACGACTATTCTTTCTTTTGATTTTATGAATGGATATTTTAGGACTGCCGATGAAGATCTGATCCTTGCTTATTACCCTTCATTAAACAATGCCCTTCACAGAAATACTTAGGAGACATTTGTATTATAATATAAATTGGTATATTTCCTAGTCCATAAATTTAACAATATATACTTTTATCAAAATGCATGCATCTAGTTTCGAATTATTTACACTTAAGTCTTAAACAAGCTTAACACAGTTTATTTTTTTAGTTTCACATGTGAAAATTAATAAACTACCTCAATAAAACACCATCACATACTTAAGATATGAATCATTTTTATCTTATAATCTCCCCTTCCATAATAGAAACATCATATTTGATTCACAGGCGCGGCAAAAGATGTTTATCGTTTTTGTCACAAAAACTCAAAGCTATACACCCTCCTCGAATTGGGTTAAGAGTCGCCATCAAATCAACATCTTTGTGCAATTTTGTGTGCCACAAACTAAACACAGACGATTTTCTTTTTGGACTAAAGCGATATGCGGTTTTATGCTTAGTAATTCTCTTTTAAGGAAGACCAAATTAATTGTCTCTCTCTAAAGCATCAAGCGCCTCCCAATCAACACAATCAATATAGCAAAATGTCCTTTTCCCAAATGACACACACCAATGACCACTTTGGGGTACATACACTGATATTATGCTGAATTCAATCAAATCAGAGGATGCGCTTCAGCACCGCTATCAATTAGCAATTGAATTGCTTTAATTTGATGATGCGACCGGCTGTGAATTTTCGTATACCATCAGTTTAGATAAATATCTATAGTCCTGATGGCAAAGAGAATCGTGCAATCAATTGAATCATCAGTTGGATAGATGATTGATATAACAACATTTTCATAGAATATTCAAGCCTTATATACATAATGAAGGTCGGAAAGATATTTGAAGTTTTGCCATTTTGTGGCTTGCCACACAAAGAGAAAGCCGATAGATAAAGCATTCAATAAAGTGAAGTGTTGAATTCCGCAGTTTTGAATTGAGAAATTGATTATTTTGTATCAGCAGTTTTCTTCCATCTTTGTAATTGAAAGAGGAATTTGAATTACAGATAAAGTAAATTTAAGCACTTAAGTCAAGTCTTGAAAGAGATATTAGCTTTCATTACTTTATCCGTCCTTGTTTTCCATTGGAAATCTTGCCCAAAAACATGTTACATTACACTGAGTGGAAAAGTTTCCTTGTATCTATTGTCTTATGTAACAAATTATAAAGATTAAACGGCAATAAAGGAGTTCAAAGCAAAGTAGTTTCGTATTTCACGAAGACTAAACAATCGTTTAAAAAAGGACTTCAATTGAATTTTTAGAGGACATTTAGCTTTGTTCACCATCCCTTTTTTTTTTGTATATGAAAAAAGAAGCTATTTTTCAATGGTTGGCCCTCAAAGGGGCTCTCTTAGCAAAGAACTAGCTTGGGGTGCTTATACTATTTCAATTGGCACTCGCTATAGCGCATAGACTCCCATGATGTGTTTCAAAACAAATTTATTTTCTTATCCGTTTAACGAATTATTGTAATATAAATAGAGTGAGGAAAATAGAAATAATTTAGAGCAAGTACAAAATGTCCGTCAATAATAAAAATGCGGGTTTCTCAATAGATTGATAAACACAATTGAATTGAGCTTAACTTATTGTTTCATTGCATAGTGCAAGTAACACTAAAGATGGTGCCTTTACGGTACCAACATGCGTGGGTTCAAGTCTTATCATTGGAAAAATCAAATAAAGTGTTTTTTGAATCAACATGTGGTTATAATAGACCAGCACCACTTTAAGGTGTCTGAGGATCGTCTTACGGCTTTGAAATAGGTATAATTCCAGCCTTAAAGTTGTTGGTGTAGTTACACAGGTGCAACATTTCAGAAATATTTATAAAATAAAAAAAACATTACTGAAATATTTTCAAGTGTGCTTATAACCTTCTTAGGTTTGGATGCTAAATTAACATTTCTGAAATTTTTCTAAAAATGTTTGAAAAGATTATTTTGGGTTAGGGTCGAAATCCCGAAATAACCCCAAAAATCTATAATCCTGAAAACCCAAAATCCCAAATAAACGAAATTTGGAGAAACCAAAATTGCGAAAAATTATATAAAATGAAAAATTTAGGAAAAATGATGAAAAATGAATGAAGAAGCAGAAGAGGACTCATCTCACTTCCTATGTGAATGTACTACCCTGGCTCGAAGTTCACCCAGAACTCAGGATGGTTCAAGGAGGCACTCCAGCGAACTAATATAATCTATTCATCTTTTATCTATATTCTCTCTCTTTCTTCCTTTTTCTACTTCCTTCTTTCACTCCTTATATTCTACTTTATCCTATCTGGGGAGCGCAATGGATCCGAGAGATCCGAGTGAGATGATATGGTTTAACCGTATCATCACCCTTACTAACCTAACATAACCTAACTTCACCAAATGAGGGAACTAATTTTACTTTTTTTTTGGTGAAGTAAATTCCCACTTAGAGTGGTCACCAAAGAAAAGTGATGTAAATTCCCATTTAAAGTGGTCACCAAAAAAAAAAGTGAAATTAGTTCCCACTAGTGGTGAAGTTAGTTTTCATGTGAAAATAGTTCCTGTAGAGTTAGTTCCCTGCACCGATTTTAACACATTATTATGTTGGTGTTTTTTTTTTTCAATAAAATTATTAAAAAAAAAATTGTAATGTTAATTTTGGGATTTTGGGTTTGCGCCGGGCTTTTGTGTTTTCGAAATTTTAGGTTTTCTGAATCTATAATAACGGTACCTACCATATAACGGTTATGAAAAATCTTGTTTTTCTCGAAAACGGCTTAAACGATTTTGACTAGATTTCACGTAGTGAAACAAGCGTTGAAAGCGGTTCAGATTGTTTAAGCCGTATTTCCTAGAAAAAAATTCTAACGGTACCTGCCATATAACGGCTGCGTTAAAATTTTTTCATAACTGAAAAAAAAAATTCTTTTGAAAACTAGTAAATATTTTTTTTTTAATTTTAGATTTTATTAATAAATAATTAAATTCCTAATCATTGTAAAACAATTAAGAATAAATAAATATCGATATTTTTAAATATTGGACGTACGATTTTAGTGAACAAAATTTGTAAAATACATTGTAATTTATCAAAATTAATGGCTCACAATTATTTTCGAAAACTCTGGGTTGTAAGAAATTAATTTTCAAAGTAATTTGTTTTTAATAATTTTATTTAATTTTTGTGTGTATAGCATTTTTGTCAAGCATTTTTTTTTGTTAAGCTTTCAGGTAATTTGTTACAAAAGCAAGTTTGTGCAATCCAGTTGTGCCTTTTATTTATATTCTTTATGTTTTGTACTTTATTTTAAAATTGTATAATAAACGATTCTTGTCCTATACTTAATCTCGATTCAATCTACGCTTTCTAACTATTTGTTGCGTCTTTTGCAAGTTATTCTTGATTCTTTATCTGATAGCAAATGTTTTATTTCTTTGGCCATAGAGAACTTTTTGAAAGCAAGTTTACTTTTATAACCAATTATTCATGAGCTTACAAAGGTAAGAGAAATAAAGAAAAACAGATCCAAATGTATGCAGAAGAATTTTGTTCTGTTCTGTTTAATTGTTGATTTTATATGAAAAGACACTGACAAACTGTTGTCGTAATTTCTTTGTGATCTCATTTAATCTTTTTAGATTTTGTTGACGGGCTTTCTCGATCTAATAAAAAAATACAGTACTAATCGTTTTACTTATAAAAAAAAAATAATTTAATAGAACTTACCAAGTACCACCTTAGTGTACAAAATCGAACAAAAAAATTATGACTTAAAATTTCCCATCAAAACTCACCTGGAAAGAAAAGAAACAAAACAACAATTAATTTTTTTACAATGAATAAGGTATTTAATTATATTACTTTCACATGACGAAAAAAAGACAACAGCCAAAAGAATATATAAAAATAATATCTACGTATTTATTGTTTTTTTTACCACAAACAGAAACACAAATCAACACCCGGTTCCCAAGATTGTAATCATTTATAATTATTGCTCAAAGTAAGTCTCTAACCGAGTCTCTAACAAATTAAGTGCTTGTTTCCGCCTTATATGGTTACCTATTTCTGTAAAAATAAATTGCAGCTTTGGGATTTGAAAACATATTAATTTATTGACATGTTGCTATTTAAGTTTTTTCAATTAATTGTCAATATGTCGGTATAGATTTAGCTCGAAAAATGGATTTTTTTTCTTTCCGTTAATGGCACTGTCAAACGCACTTTAATGCCTGACCATGTAGAGTAGACACAATATTTATTATTTTATCCCAAAAGACCGACCAGTGTATTAAAAAGCATTTATACAAAATATTCCATTTCTTAAATCTTAAGCATCTTACTTCTATTTCTATGCGAACTGCAACATGAATAAATACCCAGTGGGTTTATGTTTGTGTTATCTGTTTGTATATTTTCAATGAATTCTGTGAAAACATTACGTTTCTACCGATAAAGATGTTGAATTGTAACCGAAGTATTTAGAATTAAAAATGTATTTACTCTATGAATTTGGAAATTTCCCTGAAGGGAAGAATACAGATATTTTTGATAACTTGTGGGTGAGCTTACTTCAGCAATATCTATTAAATTATGCTTCAGTAAATAATTTTAAAAAAGAAGTAATAAAATGTATCTACGGCCGAAATCTTAAAAACTTACATGGCTTATACTGATAATAGTTGGTTTATCAAGACGTCATGTTGTTCTTACATGTAATTCCTGGTTAAAAAAAAAACAATTGAATATTATTGTTTTTATCAAAATACGATCGATTCAACATCTAAAGTTTGCATAACCAATTCAATAGTTAAATTTAACAAGGTGTCATGTACATTAAACATATAAGATTGTAAGAGTTACAGTGTTAAATGTTTATTCATTCTTAAGTTTCATTTCATATCTCTTTTTAACAGTAGAAAAAGAACTTAAAGTAAGATAGTGAAAAACACAGGAAGATTATTCTATTGAACAGGTTTGGAGGTTAGAAAAAGGCTGAAGCTCCAAATGCGTTTGAACAAAAAACCAACATCACATCTCGACCTGTGTCGTCAGTGGTCATAAGCGGATAAGTTTCATCATATCAACGAAGGCCAGAAAATTTACCAATTGTTAATGATTTTTTTAATTCAGCATTCAGAAATTCAGAAGAAGAAGAGGAAGAAGAAGAAGAAAAAGAAGAAGAAGAAGCAGAAGTAGAAGAAGAAGAAGACGAAGAAGAAGAAGAAGAACCAACATTATTTAAAGAAATTTAGGATCAGCCCCAGTACTATTACTACCTTTTCCGAAGGAATTATAATCAAGTGATGGAAATTAAGCTTAGAGTGAATCAGAACAACATTACTGTTCCACAGACAGCAGTATACTCTACGGAATTCATCAAGCCTACGTCCATATCTTTTCTGAGTGTAGGAGAAATAGTGGTGTGGTAGAACAAGGTAAGTGGGCTGACGGTTGATCTTGTTCTTATCACACTTACATTGATGTAGAATGTAGATCCATTGTTATATCTTGCTATAAAATCCATACTTTACGACCTAGGACATTAAAGTTTACAGACATTTATTTCATAAACCATTCAATAATATAGGATGTGTGATTGGAAGATGCTTCTATAATCATAAAGTCTGAGTCTGAGTCCGCTATAGTCAATGACTTTCTGAAAAGAATCCCGAACTACAACACTACGATCCGTCGCGTCGGTACAAATATTGCTATTGTCGATTCAGTGGCTTGTGGTTGGTTTTACTGTCGTTCCTCCAAACTATAAAACGTTATCTCAAATGGTCTATGAAAATCTTATCAAGATGTTATGTTAAACTGTAGAATCGGTTCATAACCAAAAGTGTATCCGTCTACCAATATGGCTTAACTGAAGGCCATTATTTTATGTCGATCCTTGTACAAAAATATCAAGACATTTTAGGTTAAGTATATCTTTCAATTCAACTTTAGGAAGCCCCAGTATCCGGCCAATTTTTGTCCTTGATAGTTTTTTTTTTTTGTTTAGGTGGGTTACATTTCTGTTAAATTCCACCAAAATATACTATATCTGATGATTTTAAGACTAGATTTCCAAAATTTGCAGAATCACAATCTTGCTGAGAAAGTATTCCAAAATTACGATCCCAGCATAAGATGGCGTCTTTCAAAATACTTACTTTGATGAATTAAGCTTTGTCTAAAGTTTTCGATTTTTTAATATAAGCCGTACCCTGCACTCATAATTCAAATATCACCACAAAACCATTAACAATGATTCTTCATCTAAAACAAAATAAAAGATCAAATACTTAATAAAAACTATTCACATATAACCAGAGACTCATCTTGAATTCAAAAATCTTTATTTTATGACCTTGAATACTCAGCAAAAAAAAAAGAAGTCCTAGTCCTAGATATAAAAATGAATGTACATATATTCGCATTATCCATAAATATGTGTGCATAGGAGTCCTGGTATAATGGCTGAATTTAATCGAATAAGTTTATTGTTTTATACACCCACGCCCACATAAAAATAATATCAAGTGTAAACATTCCCGAAAAGAGGACCAAAATCACGGCTAATGGATCGGTTTTCCATAAAAACTGAATCCAAGATGGATTTTGTGCCTTCGTCCTTTAATTTATGTGCGCTTATTTTTGCTTTATTCTTCTATATCGACATCGACAACAATCGTTAAAGTACGAGTTTTTATGTATGTATGTGTTGGTTATTTATTTTGGTTTGAATTGCTGTCGTTTGACTTAAGCTAATAGTATTTCCTTATGGGGGTTGATGATTGAGGGGACTCCTAAATATACAAAAAAAAAAAACACACAACACTCATATAATATAAGGATATAAAAACAATGCAATAATATTTATTATACTAGAAGCTTTTTCGTTGAGTAAAAGAATATATAAATAGGGAGAGAAAATTTAGTCGAACGTTTTAGTTCAGTGAACTTTTTCTTTACCATGCCATGCCATCATACCATCAAAAAAGCTGTAGGTAGGTATATATGGGAAGTTTAGAGAATCGATTTTTGGCAAAATGCCTATGCCATGGTGATGACAAATATTTTTATTACCCTCCCATGGAATGTGGATTAGATGTGTTTTATTCTTGAATTATTAGAATGGCTGCTTTCAAGTGGCTGTTATGACTTTGTCAACGAGTCTTGTAAGCACTGCGAACTGTTTCAATTTTATTTATTTAACTATTAAAATATAAGAATTTGGATTGTGGTAGGCACAATAAAGAATGCTGGATGGAATATTTTTCCAGCTAAATGGGGCAATTAGAAGAGGCTATAAAAATAAAACATCAACAATGTCATCATATTTTATTTTGTAAATCTCTTAAGTGAAAAATGTTGGATTTTTATATTTTCTTAATGAAAAAATATATATATATGGTTTACGTTGAGTTAGGTCAAGGACCTAGTTCAAGGGAAACATAATATTTGAAAGCATTAGGTATGTAAAATTAAAAAGAAATAAGTTTTAAATAATAGGCCAGTCGTTCAGGAGTATCAACATGGAAGGGGGTTGCGTTTACCACCATGTTGAAAAACTTCTTTTTTTTTTTCAAATAATAAGCCGCAGAATCTTGGACTGTTTTCAAGGAAATTTCAGGATAGGTAAGGCAAGTTAAAAATTTAAAAGCAAAACAAAAGCTTACAATCAAACATATGACATTAAGATGATGGAGAAGACGAAAAAAGTATGTCCGGAAACTCTGTCTGTCTGTCTGTCTGCTGCCAATCTGGTTGTTGGTATATAGAGTTTGTAGACCGTAGACCATTCCTTATAGGAGTAATTTTTTTTTTTACCTTAAAAAATAACGGTACTTGCCATATAACCGTAACAAAGAAGCTTGATTTTATCGAAAACGTCTTAAACGATTTTCTCCAAAAAAAATTAAAGATGGTTTTTATTTGAATGTCTTTTCTTCAATTGCAAAAAAAATTGGCAAGTTTTTTAACGGTACCTTTCATAGAACCATTATTTTTATCTTGAGCTATATCCCATGAACGGGTTAAGCGATTTAAACCAAAATACTTTTTTAGAAAGATCTAAATGACTTCTTAAAAAATTTAATACCAAAATTTAATTATGTATGTATATTAAAAAAAAAATTATTTTTTGTAAATTCAATACTTGGAAAACGGCCCGTTAAAAAAATATAATTCTTCGGGCATAAAATTTAAACTATTTAAAATTCGTAAACAATATTTATAAATTCGTAAACAACTTTTTTTATAAAAATTATTAAATAAACATCGATTTATTTAAAAACCGATCTAACGATTTTGAAATTATTTTTTTTTGTAAACTTATATTTAGGCAGCAAAATCTTTTGCATAATATGATTTTGGCTTGAATCTATATCTACTCGTGTTTTTTTGGGAAAGCTATCCGTATGATTTTCCATACAAAAATCTCACTGATGCGGATCAATACCGATAAAAGGAGAAGTCAAATCATCGCTGCCGATAAATTTTCAACTTTAATTCGAATATCGATCACAATTGTTGTTATTGTTGGTCTACGAATGATAAATTCATGTATCTCGATAAAGGGTTTGTTCGTAAAGTTGTAGTGGTTTTTAAAGTGTGATCTTGTTTTATTTTCGATTACCCACAAACATATACCCAAGTCTCAAAACAAATTAACAAATTTTTTTAAGGAAAAGGTTTTTAAAGTTTTTGGAAAATTTATTCCATCCAAAAATGTGCTTTGATTGCATTTTTCATATTTCTTCTAACAAAAAAAGTAAACAGTATCTTGTCAAACCTGAAATGTAAGTTCTTTTTAAGGTTCTGCTCTGTTTTGCGTTTTATCACTTTGTGGTTGAATGAATTCAATTTTGACATTTGCTAAGCATTCAGTTGGAACTGTTATCAACAAGTTATAGCTTTGACCCTTTCTATTTTCACAGTTTCTTACAAATCCAATTCTGACATTTGCACAATATTCAGTACGAACTGTCATCAGAAAAATATATCTTTGAAATTTTCTAGTTTGACAGACGTGTTCAAATTCAATTTTGACATTTACTGAATACTCAATACTTACTCTTTTGACAGATTTTTAGGGCCAAGAATGCAAATATTATAACTAAGGCTTAGCCACGATTGTTCAATAGGCCCTTACAAATACAATTTGGACATTTGCAGAGTATTTAGTGCTAACTATCATTAGACATTTTGTAGTTTGAAAGATTTGAAATATTGAGATTTGCAAATAAATTTTTTTTTAATTTCTCAAAAACTAAGATACATTTTAACATCCGGTTTTCTGTTTTTGACTAAAAATTAATAAGAGCATTGAATTTTAAAAATAAAAATAATAGTTAATTACATAAAATTTTGAAAAAAATTAGTTTAAAAATATTTTTTTTAGTTTTTTTTTTTTAAATTTTGAGTTTGAAAATTAATTTTTTTAAAACTCTTCACTTAAACAACTTAATTTAAAAATTAAATGAAAGAGTAGTTTTCTGGCTTTCCAACAAAATAAAACAAGGCTTTTTTTATCATTCACCGTTGTTTTTAAATAATTTTTTTTTCTGATTTAAGTCAATGTTTTAGAAAATTTCCCCTCCCGCCTAAACGGGGGCCCCCCCTCCCATACGATTTTTTTCTTGTCTTAACTCCACCTACACGCTCAAGCTTTTTGGTGCACCTTATACCAATCACCCTGTATAGGGATGTGTTCGGTACTCAACATGGCGAACTCCATAGAAGGATCCTTAATTTGATTTTGCAAACACTATCCAAAAATAGAAGAATATTTTGGTGCAACAGGGTATTAGTCTTTGATTTTAAATAATCCAACAACTAAATAGTATTCTTCATGTGAAGAACATTCATCTTTTATCATTTTTTTTTTTCTTCAATTGAATTGATTTTAAGTCAAGAGCACAACAAAGCACATCACAAAAACCACACACAATAGCGAAGTACACTATGCATTATGTCACCAATTGAATTTAAGTATCTCGAGTATTATAATTTACTACATGTTTACCCACGCAATATTCTTTATTCTGCGTCTATGTGTGGGATCAAAAAGATACAATATATTTACAATGGAAAAGAAGAAAAGCTATATAGAGAGTCCAGACCTACATGCACTACCCCTACAAGCTAAAAAGGCAGCTAGCTATAAAGTCAGTAATAAGACTGACTGACTATGGGAGGGCAAAAAACAAATGTTGTGTCGCGCGTTGGAAGTGACTCGAGATGTTAAATTCTAAATTATGACATTCTCTCCCAGTCAAGTTGTGTGGATATGCGGTGGAAAGATATAAATTATGAGTGCCATATAAATAAAATTCATTGTCAAAGCGTTTTTAACAATGGGTGAGCAGCACAAGTAGGCATCTTTTTCATTACTGAAATGGAGGGTAAATCTGAATGGAGGGTAAATAAAATAAAAACATTCGATTAGTTGAATTTTTAAAGATAAACTGTTCAAATTCATAAAGTTTCTTTTAAGCATGATTGTATTTATGCTGCTTATCAAAAGAAGAGGAATAAATGGCGTTAGCAGTTATTATAATTTTTTTTTTTTTTTGTAGAAAGAATATCTTGAAACAAATGTTTAGTTTTTTTTTCAAAAATTTAAAATTAGCGAGCAATTCGAAAATTAAGGTCATCAAGTCTATTTGTTTACCTGTTTTTTACTTGCGATTATAGGTAAAGGCAAGTTATGCATTCGTAAAAAAATAAATCCAGTTTTCTCGAAAATAAATACGATCAATTTCGATAAAATTTTATATGAGTGATTTGTTGCCAATGGTGATGTCCGTCATCTAATTTTTTATTCAGAATTAGCTTATTAATGGTACCTGCCATATAAACGTTATTTGAACAAATTTAATTTCCTAAAACAAGTGCTAAACTCGAAAAATACTGTAGAATTTTTTTTTTTTTTTAAGTAAATTTTTAAATTTTTTTTTTAAATTCTAAATTTATTGAAAAATACTATTAATTATGATAAAATTTCATGTAATTGAATTTTTCCCGACGACGCGACAGTGACGTCTTTCATATAAATCTTTTTTTTTTATTTCATACATCTGTTTTCAAAAAAATTTATCAAAATATAAAAAAAACTGATTTTTTTTTAAACTGGCCAACTGAATTTTCTAGTCGTGAAGACGAAAGTAACTTTCTCCGAGAGCAAGTTTGTGCGACCCAGTCGTGCCCTTTATTTTCTTTATAACTTCTAAGGTACTACCGCTAAAAATAAAAGATTGTAGATAAAAAAGTATTCACTATTTTTTTCTCAAACTCAGTTTTATATATATTTCAGCCTGAAAAAGTCTCTACCCTGGCATGTCCGTTTCGTTTTTAGTTAAAAACTCAGTCAGTATACACAATAAAGAGTGTTTGCAAAATAAAAGTATATTTAGCATAACCTCAATTAGGTATGTATATAAGAACTTTAGCATAGTAAAGAGAAATTAAAAATATATTTTTTTAATTTTTAATAATTTTCGAACTTTATTTTTGTCCCCGCCTTTTGAGCATCTAACCTGGCGAATTTGATTTCATATTTAAAACAGCGCTCAAGGTCGCGTATCATCGTTAAGTTTGTAATCTTTACACACGATCTGTTATATTGCTCTCATTTGTTAGATGGTGCGACGCGAAAGTGCAGTTCAGTCGTTTGTTCAGGTGATTGTGTTGTGTGTGTGTCTCTCCCCTAAAAGGTCAAACACTTGTTTTACGAAATAATTTCAAAGATCCTGTAGGTATGTTGTATGTATGAAGTGTGATATATAATTTTTGATAAAATATTATCTTATTAAGTTAAAAAAATTAAATTTGTCAAAAAACTTCTCTCCCCTGCCGTATTTCCCCTGGCAAGATAATTACCAGGGAGATACCCACTGAACAAGAAGCAAGCAAAAAGTTAACACTTGAAAAGCTCTTGGTCAGAAAAATCTACATATCTATAGTCTGGGTCCTTGATGTCTACCCTGGCACTATGTATTTACCCTGGGCTTCTAAAAAGTAAATAAATGTGCATAAATTAACTTGCCGCTACACGAATATATTCTTAAGATGGACGACTAGATTCATAATTATGAATTTTGTCAAGAAACTCCAATTTATGCCCTTGACCGCATCTTCATAGGAATCAAAACCTTTTACTATAGAATGACCCATACTCAGAATCGAAAACTGTATTTTAAGGAACACCTTCAAAGCTTTTGTCAGATGATTCCTTATATATTGACTAAGTATATACTATGTAATAAACTTAGAGATGATTTTTATGAAGCATCAAGAAGACCCCAACGTCTCCCTAATTTTTCAACAACTCAGAGGGTGTTGCTAAGCTCAATCAATTGATATATTTAATTGTAGAAATCGAAAAAAATGATATTATAAAAAAGATTCTTTTAATTAAACTTTCAATATTTGTACCACCATTTTATCAAACTTTAAATGCACGCAAATATAAAATTAAATGTATCGGCAACATCTTCAAAATTGTCAATGAAAACAATCTTCGTTTGACAAAACAAAGTACATAAAATAGATCACATTGAACAATGATTATTATTTTGATAAGACTTGTCAAGATAAACCACACAGACTGTGCCATGGTAGACAATTTATTTGAAATCAAATAGAAGAGGGATTTTTTTTTTGTTTGTTTGTGATTTATTGGAAAACATTTGATGGTTCCGTCAGAACAATGTTTGTCGGTTTTATTCTTCTGTTCTATAACATGGGGGTGGTGTTATACGATCTGTCGCTGGATTTTAGCACAAAAGACATAAGAAGGTACACAAATTTTAGCTGACACAACAGTTGATGACAAATTCTTTTCTGTCCATTGTCCTGATAAAAATGTCCTTCGTTAATTTATATATTCCTAGTTCAAGGAATTCATCTTATTTGTGGATCTGCGGGCTAATAGAATCTTAGAATGAAACAAGTTTTTTTTTTATTTACTGTGCTATGACATGAGCCAATAACAAAGCTTTATAGATTTGTATATGATGATAGAAAAAAAACCTGAAATAAATTATATGGAAAAACAGCACTCTGCCAATAATACCCTCATGGGAGAAAAGATTCAAAAGCCCAAAAATTATTATGTTTCAATAGATTGCGGCTGATTGCTTTTGATCTCATTCAAAGCTTTCTTATTTAAAACAAAAAATGATCAAAGGCTAAATTAAAAATGCCGACGTTAACTGGAGTTGTCAATTAAATTTTGTAGTTATGAGATACAGATACGCTGTAGGTAAATGCGTGGCGAACATAAATAAAATGTTACGATATGAACGCCTACAAACATTTTCTTTCTACCGTGAATAGTAAATTGAATGTTGTGATGATGAACATCAATAAAAGTTAATCAATTCATTGGTATAGTTGTAAGATACATATAGTTATACTATTTGTTTTAATAAAATAGAAATATTAACCAACATTGAACAAAACCCGGGTTATATACAGGGTGATTGGTTTAAGGTGCACCAAAAAGCTTGAGCGTTTAGGTGGAGTTAAGACAAGAAAAAAATCGTATTAAAGGGTGGGTCTATTTTCCCCCGTTTAGGAGGGAGGGGCAAGTTTTTAAAAAATTGACTTAAATCAGAAAAAAAAATTATTTAAAAACAACGGTGAATGATACAAAGCCTTGTTATATCTTTTTGGAAAGCCAGAAAACTACTCTTTTATATTATTTTCAAATTAAGTTGTTTAAGTGAACAGTTTTAAAAAAATTAATTTTCAAACTCAAAATTTTTAAAAAAAAAATTTTAAAAAAAATTAAACTAATTGTTTTCAAAATTTTATGTAATTAACTATTATTTTTATTTTCAAAATTCAATGCTCTTATTAATAATTTCCCAAAAATAAGTAAAGTTATTTCCCACTCAAAGTGCGAATTTACTTAAAAAAAAAATTAAATTAGTTCTCTCTAGTGGTGAAGTTTGTTCCCATATGTAAAGTTAGTTCCCGTGAAGTTAGTTCTCTGCTCCATGGAAGTTCCAAGAGTGCAAATTGTTCTTACAATCTAATAAGATAACATAGGTACATTATTTTTGGAGCAAGGTCAATAAATTAGATACCTAATCAATTGTTTTTGGGACAGAGGAAAGACCTTTGACTAACTCTTTGTTTAAAAAAAAAAAAGTTTTCTCTTTCCATCGCACTTGGGAAATTTATTACTTGAATAAATATGTGTGTTTCGTCGCCAAGAAACAATAACAACGAGGTGACGATAAATATTATCTTCACTTAGATTTCAAATAAAATCTACAAAACAAGAATTAACTTTAACTACAGAATACTACCACGATTTATACTTGCAAGAAGACAATGCAAAATAATGACCATATTATATAAATTGGTTCAACCAAATCTACATTTTATAGATCACATTTTACAAACAAGAATAATAATAATTATAGATTCAAGTACAGAAAATCAGATACAAGATAAACTTTCTTTAACACCCAAACCGCCCAAAAATGGACTTCCAACAAGCAATTTCTAACTTAAACGGCTTCATAGTGTTTGGTGTTACATTCTGCATATTAAAATATGAAATGAATGTTAACGACATTGAAGCACCAACCAGTCTCACTCACACTGCCCCTGGCTGGCAAACTAACCAGAATCAAATCCGAATCGAAATCCGTAAAACATTTACAGCGCACGCACGTATTCAGCAGAAGATTGTAAAGTAATTTTTATTTTATTTTTCGTCCAACTGACTGGGCAAAATGTGAAAACCAGAACATGCCATGTTTTCTGGGATTGGAGGATGCCACAAGGATGTTGATGATGATGCTGATGATGATGGTGACGACCGACAACGACGACCATAGTAATACAGACTTTTGCAGAGCTCCTTGGATTAATGTCAACCACAAGAACCTCAAGTAGAAATCGAAGACAAATTGAAAAAAATAAAAACACAGAAGTAGTAGATAGAAAAGCATGTTACATTTATCCAATGAATTCGGATTGGAAAAAAAAATATCATTTGGGAGTAAATATAGGTTGATGGAATACGGCATTGGAAGGGGATCTTTGGTTTTATAAGCCTGAAAATTGATGAAAAGCATGTCGTCGCTGCTGGAACTTATGGGGGTTAAAATAATTTTTCTGTGAGTGTGGGATTAATGAAACTTGTTTAAAATCCCATCAAATGCAGCCAACAGCAAGAAACATATGTTATTGGGAGAACAATAATCCGATTAAAATGATTGCGAACAGCGAAAACAAGAAGTAATCTATTTTTTGAAATTTTGTTGGTAATAAAGCCCCGCAGACGAACATGCCTATACCTCAGTTATATAGTTTGATATTGCGATAAGGTAAATTCAGGCTTATGGTTTATGGAGAAATATTGGTCGAAAGTATATTTGAATTAATTTATATCTATCTATGTATATATGAACTAGATTTATAATTTTAGAATCATGTTATTTTTAAATAAAATATTTATGTTGGGTTGTATATATTTCCAACGGCATTTACACTTCAAGTCATAAGGATAGAAGCAGGCATATTTGAGAAGCAAAACTGACGTTACTACAGTTATATGCAAATTATACAAAAAAATAGTATGGAGGTCAATAAATTAGTGCATTCAAAACTAAATAGAGAACTTGTCAATTTTTAGAAACCTCGGTTAATAGAATTCAGAAGGCTGTCTTTAAATTAAGTCAAAAATAAATGAATTAAAATCGCGTCATAAGAATAGAAGCATTGCAAAAATCAAGGTTTTTTTATTAAGTGGTAACATTGATGGATCATTTTGCAGAGTAAGCACATTAAGTCGTATGTTTTAAGAAAAATGGGAAGAATAAAATGTTTTACGTTAGAGGAATGAGTAAAAGTTAATGTTCACTTGCTGCAGTATTTTGGAACGGCTCTATAAATCTCAAAACCAAACGCCAGTGATTATGTTGTCAGCCATTATTCAGAAAACCCGTCATTTTGCAGGGCTAAATAGAATGAAATCATTTTTTCCGCTTAAAAGCTTTTAAAAATTCAAAAAAAAAATCACAGAATCGCATCAAATTCAGCACTATCAGCCGCAAATATCAGGGATAAGGTTATCGTTGAAGCAAATTTACTAACAGTTCTCCATGTTACCCGCAGTATTTAACATTTGAAGCGTCTTAAGCCTAAAAAAAAAACGCCCCTAAATAATGTCAGAAAGAAGCATAGGATGTATTTCGCCAAAGAAAACATGGCGTGAAATGTTCAAAAATGCTAAGCTCAAACTACACAGTCGAAAATATTTATTTCTGACGAATTTTGGACAGGCTGAATATTTAAAACTATTTTTTTCACTATCTAGGAAAACAGATTTCTGAACAAAAATCAGAACAGGGAAGGAAGTGGTTGAGGTGCAAAATCCTACTATAGAACCATTGACAAAATGATACAAAACACAAAAATTAATGGAAACAGCTACAAATCCTTGCTTTAATGAATTTTTCCGAAAATGTATGATATTTTTGGTTAAACCTCATGGATTTTTCAACACGACAGAGCCCTTATTACTCACATCCCGAGTTACAAAACCGTTCACTAAGAGCCAAATTGTACATTTTTTGGTTTCACCGCCGTACACTATGGATCTCGACGCAATGGAAAAAGTATGTGAATGGCTCTCACAATAAATTTGTGATGAATGGTGATTAAACGGTAGCAAGGAAGGGTAAATTCATTCCATTAAAATGGCCTGGAGTAAGTTTTCCTGAACTACTTGGCTTCAATGAATAATCCGCTTAAATTATGGAATTTTTTAATTTATTTTAAACTCTGATTATTTAAATTAATCAATTTAATATGAATAAATTAAAAAATAAATAAAGAATAATTGCAGCAAATCTGTTTCGTTCTGTTTTTTAAGTGCTTCTATTCTTATGACGCGTTTCAATCACACAAAATTATGGGTTTATCGTTTATTTTCTCTCTACTATACCTTTAGAATTCGTCTTGAAGTTCCAATGCAGTATTTCGTATTGAACATTTAACATTCCTTCTTGTGCAATAAAATTTTGTATTCAGTCTGTCATAATATGAAAGAAATTTGAGTTCTACTTCTCGAAAATACGTGCTTCTATCCTTACGACTTGCAGTGTATAAACCAAACCATTAGCATAATTTCTGATTTATTTCGCTAAGATTCAATACTGAATAAAAGCCTGTTTAGACTAGGAAATTTAATTTCTGGCGTGAATTGTAGTAGAAAGTATACGATTATGGTATACCAAAATACAAACTCATTTATAAAATTAAAAAAAATATAAATTTTATTCAGTCTTTTAATAAGATATTGAATAAAATACTATAAACTAATAGTAACACAAAACCAAAAATTAAAAGAACATCGTACACTTCTTTAATTGTAGAAAAAGTAAAAAAACACAAAATGAAAATATTAAAAAAAAGTGACTCTAATATGGACCACTTAGGATTTTGTATGGAAATCCTTCTAACAAAAGTAGACATTTAATTTGATGTTTATGATTTTTATTTTTATTAGTCTTTTATATGTATTTCATTGTTTTTATATTTTTTTTTTATTTCAACAGAGTTTAGAGAATTTCTTTGTTCCCAATGTTAAATCCTATTCCATATTAGGAACAAAGCGGTTCACTGGACAAAGTTAAAACTCACTGATTATATAATTGGGATTAATTAATAACTTTATATTATCCCATGGGTTAAACTTTTACCTATAGCGACTCATGAAAAAAAAAATTGTTTAAAGTTAACCCATTACAAAATTTAAGTAAAACAAACTAACAATAGCAATTTCTTCAACAATCGCCTACGATTATATTTTAAGAGCACTTTAATGTGCTAAGAGATATTTCCACATTTGCAAAAACAAAGTTTTCGTTGCTTCTTTTTTTTATAAAGACACTAATTTTATTGTTTTCAGTGTTTTTATTTTTTTAAGCAGCTGCAAAAAAAAAAAAAACTTAAATTTTTTTTCCAAAACATCTTCCCCTTCTATTGTTTAAAATGTCTTCTGTATTTTGTTTTAAATAGCAAGAATTTCCTATAGTGCATCCTTAAAATCAAAAGTGCAATTTATTTTTTAATTAAGTTTTCAAAAATTTATTTCTCTGGATCTACTGAAAAGCTAAAGTTACTTTGTATATTCAAAGTTAAAAGCAAGCTGCGTTCTTAGTTTCGTCTTCGATTCAATCTTTGGCAAATGTCACACAGCTTGCGTTCCTAATAAAAAGCAACAAAAACGGTAATGAAGAGACAGAAAAGGCAAAAAGCTAAAATAAAGCAAAAAATGGTAAAAATGCAAAATAATGCAAAATAAAATTCATATATTCGAAGTCAGCAAGACGTGAAACGCATTTGTGTAAAGTCTAGAGTTGTATACGACTGCCAAAAAAAAAGTGAGCAAATCCCTAATAACGATCAAATTTTCCATTTCTTTCTTTTTTCTAGCCTTTTTTATTTTTGACCTAAGTATAAAAATAACGGTACCACTACCTACCATATAAGCGTAACCGATAATCCTTTTTTTTTCTCAAAAAAAAATACGATCAATTTCGATGAAATTTTATATGAGTGATTTGTTGCCAATGAAGATGTCCCTCATAAATTGTATTTTCTTTTGAATATCTTTTGAACGGCTGCACCGATTTCGACGAAATAATAAAATCAAATATAAGACAACAAAAGAACGCGACTAGATGAGCTAGTCGTAATTCGAAGAAAGAAAAACATAATATTATATAATGAAGTAATATAAGAAACAAAGCAAATATTAACAATTGATTTTTCTTATCTTAATTTTTGATTTGTTTTTATTTGAAATAGTAGCTTTAGCTTTTTCAGTTTTTTTTTTCGAAGGTTGTGATAATGGCTTAATCAGAAAACTTCCAACTCATCCTTATTTAGTTCTCATGCCATGTTTTTTTACTTTCTCAATAGTGCAAGTATTGGTGTCGTGTGAAATTTTTTTTTCGAGGTTTTAATCAAACCTGACAAGCCCAAAAAAGTAGGTTTCGTCATGCCGTCCGTCAGTCTGTCTGTGCGGATGTGAGTATGTGTGTATGTGCGTATATGCGGGTGTGCGTATGTGCAGTTGTCTGTTCACCGAGGTACAGCCTAAACGGTTTGACGGATTTTCTTCAAACTTCGTGTCTAGCACTTTTTAGTGATTCCCTAGAGGAGGAATTCGAATTTTTGTTTTAGCCCGGCTATAACGGGTACCTACCATATAACGGTTTTAGTTTTTTCAAATATCTAACGATTTTGGTTAAAATTTGTGAACGTTATATTTGGAGTGCTGTTAAAATAACTGCATTTCAGGTTTTTGGCTAAAAATTCACATAACGAAGAATTGGTGTTAACGGCCATGAATTAATAACAGCTCACCCGATTTCATTTAAATTTGGTATGACACTCAAATTAGACAATTGATATAAGATGACATTTTGATTTTTTGGTTAAACAACGGTTTTATAATAGCTTCCATACAACTTTATCTGTCGTTTAGGCCATTTTTCGATATCTTTTGCCTTTTTACACAATTAAATACATTGAATTTTTTGTAATCTAAAAGTTTGTTACAAGAGCATGTTCGTCCGACCGAGTCGTGCATTTTATTTTATATCAATAGCGAAATATATATTAACTTATTGGGAAAGTACGAAATGAGTAATGGAGACCGTTTCTTATATTAAAATTTCTTTTCTTTTTCGAGTATTTCTTCTATTTCTTGGATTAACATAGAAAGTAACTAGAGGCTCTTTTACAAGGAAACAATTAAGAAACTAACCCTTAAAAACATTTCTGGAGTTTATTCTTTAACAAGTTAATTGGGTAATATAATTCAGTAACAAACTCTGACAAAGTTTTTTATTTAGTAAAAGTATTAAGCCAGTTTAGTTTTTGGCTGTGCAAGTATACTTTTGCTATTTATAGTCAAGTCATTTAATCAAGGTAGAACAAAAACTTAAGACAACACTCTTATAGTACATCGAATGTGATTCGAAATTCTATGTTAATTCCAGCTGATATGAATAATAATTTACCCTTTTCTTTGGCATACTCCTTCATTATAAAAATCGAGATCAAAATACATAATTCAAGACTGTTATTATGTTTTATTAAAAATACACCGGATATGTCTATATTAAGAATATTAAATATTTCTACTTCACTTAACAACAAACTAAATCTGACGTTTATATAGTCATTAAATGCGTCACAACTTAAGTAAACAAAACAAAAGGGACAACTAATTTCGTAGGCAATCATTGAAGACGACAGCTTTAATTTGTCCAGGGAATTTTAATTGAAATCAATTACTTCAGCATCAGAGTGAGAGAAAGTGTCAAATGAACTGACAGCCGACATGCAGTCAACCAAGTCAACAACTCTTTAAGTGTTCGAAATCACACTTGTCACTTTTATTTTTTTTTTTATTATTATTTTATGTACTAATTTTCTTCAAGTCCGTCTTGTCATTATTGTCATCGCCTTCGTCACCCAATTCCAACAACCATCAACATCGAATTCATGCACAAAGAAGATTTACAGCTACGAAAGGAATTTAATTATACTTGTCAGATGTAATTATGTTCAATTTCGTTCGATTTTCTTTCTTTTTTTTTTTATTTCAGAGGGTGGTAGTATTAAGCCCATTCGACATTTCGACTTAATTAAATTCCCATCCAAGAGGAACTGTTCAATCGTTCAGTTCAGAATCTTCTTTATAACATGGCATTGGTGTGTTTCCTTTATTTTTCGTTCCGCTACAGATGGCGGCGCCACCCTACCGGACGCCAATACCTAGCAAACCCCCAAAGCCACCCCCTTTAAGCCACTTAAGTGAAAAAGTTTTAATTGGTTTTACTTGAGAATACGGGTGACGTGAATCAATTTTTCTTCTTTCAGTTTTTTTATTTTTTTTATTTTTTTATTTTTGCATAAAACAAAATAAAAGAAAAATAATTTGCATGCACATATAAATTAGCTGCTGTTCTGTTGCCATTGTCGTCGGTGTTGATGTTGCTGTTGTTGTTGTAAAACAGAAATTTAAGTTGAAGCGTTCTTAACTTGTTCTGATTAGCAATTGAGCATTAATGGCGAAGGGTGGAAGTATATAGCATCCGACCGAATGAATATCTAAGTTGTTGTAAATTGAGAAAAGATGCTGCAACAGATGTTTCTTAGGCTATTTATAAAAAAAAAATCTTTTCATTTCTAAGCAGTCAATGAAATAAATTGTAAGTTGTTAAGTCAATGTTGTTTTTTTCGGTAAACATGCTAATGGGAAATGTAAGACGTAATGAATCCTTCCGGTGGAAATGATTTTTAATTTTTTCGAAGAATTTAGTTTTGGGAGTGCGATTTGTTGGAATTAACATTAGAAATTTAGAATCATTAAAGAATAGTTTATGGAAATTAATGGAAGAGAAAAAAAGAATTAAACGAACAGGGAAAATTGAGAAAATGTTTTGAAGATTCAGAAGGAAACAGTTTCGAAACTACCTACTGCAGAAGTGCATTGAACATTTTCTCGACTTCTGAGACACTCTATTGAACATTGATTATAGAACTAAGTTGTACAACATCAAGAAGGAGCAAGATAGCAGTAGCATTCAATAGTTAAAAGATTTATATCTGCCCCGGCTGCTAGTGCAAAATAGCAATTGCGAAATGCCAATATTAATCATGGAACTATCGTCAATATTGGGGCTGAAAGAAGGAAATATGATCGAAAAACTCTTTCAACAAAGTTCAGAAACAATTCTTAAGCCTTTCTGATGATAAAATTCTTCAACATTTGGCATCAGTATTCATTGACTTTGACCTGATTCCGTGAAACTAAAACGATAGAACGATAATCGTTTTGAAGATACTGTACCTATCATATTATTATCTTTAGAAAGATGGAGAGAACAACAATGAAAACGATACCGTTCAATCGTTTTGATTTTACAGATCAGGCTCCAGGCTTTAGTTTCCAATAGCCGCATCCGAAGTGTCCCCACTTAAAAGTCGAAAAATTAGTTATACTGTGAAGAACTCCAAGATAAGATTCCCTCTGAGTGTTTGAAAAAATGACAGACATCAGCTTTAGTTGGTTTACGATACTAAATGCCTGAACACTGTAAAAACAAATTACCTTCGCACATAGGTATAGAAAGGGTGAACGCAAACTTGCGGTATAATAACCGTCAAGCTGATTTGATATGTCATGAAATAATTCAGGGAGTTTCTTGAGTCATTTTGCTTTTATTACAGTTCTTAGTTATAAATTAGAAGATAAAATGACAGATCCGAAAGTGAATTAGTTATAATCATTGCTGACGATAAGTGAAGACTCTTCATTTGATATATCGGTGGTAATTTGAAGGTACATTGGTACCGAATATCGCAGATAAAAAGAAAATGCACATAACGTCATTTTATTGATAGACCGCAGAAAAAGTTAAAGTGGTAGAGTCGCGATCAGAATCAGCAACATTCGGAATCAGCAACATCGTTGGAAAAGAAAGAATAATTATTTTCTTGGAAACAAATTTGAGGTTTCAAAAATGATTTTTTTTTTATATACTTTATTGTTAGTAAAACAAATCATTGACGGCTGATCTGTTACCACTTCTTCAATATACTTGAGACGTATATTGAAGCCATCTTGAGGAGATAATATTTGATATTTCACAATAATTTTCTCAGAGCCTATGTTGTGTTCTCATAGAAACTTATTTCTAAATTGTATGAAATAAAGTGCACGACTGGGTCGCACAAACTTGTTCTTGTGGTAAGTTACCTTTAAAGTACAAACGAAATATATGAAAAAATCGTTTGAATTTTTTTTTTTAAATTGAAAACCATATATCTTACAAAGATTCAAACCAAAATCAAAGTATGCAAAATATTTTCTTTACTAAATGTGAGTTTACGGAAAAAATTTCCAAATATACAGGTTTTTTTTACAGTTATATTACTACAACTTAAAATAAAATTTCATAAAAATGCGTTAACTAGTTTTTGAAATATTGAATTTAGTTTTTCAAAAATTATTTTAAACTTAACAAAAGCATTTTTGAAAAATAATTTTATGTCATGTTATTTAAAATAGCTAGGACAATTTCAGTATTGAGTTTCGTTCAAATCGCTCAAGCCGTTATCTAGATATTCGAAATTTCTAAATACCTTATGCAGGTACCGTTAAACGAATTTTCTTGAAAAATTGATTTTCACTATTTTATAGACATTCTACACTTTATTGCACATGTGAAATTTGGTTGAAATCGTTAGAGCCGTTTTCGAGACAAATACAATTTTCGATAACCATTATATGGCAGGTACTGTTATTTTTAGACTTACAGCATTATATATACATTTCTTACATTTACTAAGTGTCTATTCTTTTACCCTAGCAATAGTCGTCAACAAAACAAATTAATAATATATAATGTATTTTATTGGCTCTAAAATCCATATTCCCTTGACAAGAGTCGTAAACAAAACAAAAATCATATATGTTTACGACTGTTGTCAGAGTTACAGAATAGACAACTAGTAAATGCACGAACCTTAAATTGTGTTATTCACAAGTTTCTTAAGATGGCCAGTCGGTGATTATTCAGCATGAAAATGTATATGCAATGCTTACAGAGACCTTCAAAAAAAAAGCTCTCGGCATATTACCCTAAAAACCATACCTACCAAATTTGAAGTAAATCGGTCCACCCGTTTAGTCTGTAGGTGCCGAGACAGACAGACAGGAGACAACACACAGATACACACATAGACAGTATTGCCAGATCCACTTTTTTCGTCTTCTATATCATCGTAATGTCATTTCTGATTGTTATCTCAAAAATTTTTTTTTGCACGAATCCAAGACTTGCCTTATAGTACCTTTAGACTATAAGGGGGTTAAGGCAGCCTTGCTTTAGAGCAAGTAAAAATACGGGTTATTCTAGCTCTGTTTGTTGTGGTTGGTATCTCAACAAGTTAAATCCGGTATTGGTCCACGAAAGAGGATAAATATCAGAAAATCTTAATTGGTTTTTATGAATATCTCCTCAATCTCTCTCCTGTAAAGCAACAAAAATTGCAATAAATATAAACGTGACGTACAGAAAGAAACAAAACATCAGACTGCGTGCAAAAGACACAAATATTTTCGATTTGCATAATATATTATTTATTTTAGAATTCGCTCTTCATGTAAGAATTTTCCTATCTTAGTCCAGTCAAATTAATAAAAATAAACCCGAGGGGTTTGTCACGAATGAAATCACCTGACCACTTATACTTGCAATCATTTGAAATCACGTTGAAATCAGATGAAATCACTATTTCAAGTGATGAATTTAAAAAAAAAAATTGGTTATGGATTTCAAATGATTTTTTGCAATCATTAAAAATTTTAAATCACTTTAAGTTTTTTTGTTTTTTTTTGTAGTACAAAGTATCTTTTGTTTTTCTTATTTCTCAAAAACTAAGACACATTCTCACCGGTTTTTTTTGATTGTATTAAGAAAAATATTATAGTGCAAAATTTTGTAAAAATCCAACTTTGTGGTAAAAAATGTGGAAAAAAGTCCAAACAAGAATTTTGGCGAAAAACAATATTTTTGAATTTTGCATCTTTTTCCAGAGAGGATATCTCAAAGACGGTTCTGTTTTGCAAAATAATGTATGGTAGCAAATTGTAGGAAATTTTATCAGCTACATTTTCCATCCTAATATTTTTTTTAGTAGGACGCACCGTCTTAGAGATATGCTGATGCAACCCTGAGAAGATCCATTTTTACCACGCCCCCCAGCCCCCGCGGCACTTCGATCACTTGGGATTTTTTATTGCTAGTGGGACCCCCCCTACACATTCTCGAAAAAATTTCAACTACACGAATTTTTTGGTTTATTTGTCTTTTTCAGGCTTAGTTTGACTGTACTATCTAATTTGTACGAGCTTTGGCGATTAGATGACGTTGAACTTAAGCCATGTCGCTGATGATTTTAAAGGTCCTGGTCGATTTTTGTTTTTTTTAAACTTGTGTTCAAACCCCACGACTTTGGAGATGAGTTGCGTGCTTGTTCGATCACTTGCTGGTAGAATATTGAAATGAGTATAAAACGCGAAATGCACGCACCAATGAACAAGTGATCCGTGTCGAACAATACCCTCTCTTACTTCCTCCGTCTTCACACTGGTAACTTAAACGGTCTTCTAGAATTTAAAATTAACAAACAATTGGGGACCATTTAAGAAATTTATTTCATCCTTTAAAAAGAGAAAATGTCATTATTGACATGGATCCTTAAAAATTTATAAAAAGATTAAGTTATCATTAACCCACAAAAAAATTTAGCCTTTACTAAATATTTAACATTTTGGCCTCTCGATGTAAAATTGTATTTATTCAAGTGAAATAAATTCAACATGCCTTCGTAATTTATTAATCCAAAATATCGACAAACGTTTCTTTAATTTTTCATTTGATTAATATCCCATGACGATACTCAACACACAATAACATTCTCTGTCTTTATATTAATACCTAAAGAACGTGAAAATTCCAGTAGGAAAACATTTTTTTTTTGGTATGTGGATTTATCGAGTGCTTCCGTTTTAGATTTCTGTCTTTCAATGGAAGTTAATATGGAACATTGAATACCTGCGCAGCTGGTTTTTATACTTCAATGTGATACTGATAAGCAATTAATCAATCAATCAATCACATTGGACACATTTTCCTTCTTTTTTTTTTTTTTTGTTCACAGTATGACTGGTTTCTTCTGACGTCAAAAGATAAGCATAGCAAATGTAAAGTTAAAGAAGGATAAGTGGAAAAATCAGCAGCACATATACAAACACACGTGCCTCTGTGTGTAGTTTATTCAGTCAAATGGATCAAACAAGAGCAAAGTTTTGTAGCTAACACCAGGAGCGTTGAGGAGTTCACCATTTATTTCAAAGATTCCTAGCATAACCTACCTAGTTCTAGAATATATATGGTGTGTGAGTACTGAGTACACACATGACAGATGAATACACGCTGACGAAGATATCCAATGATTAATTACACGGTACGACTAACTTTTTTTAAAAAATTGAAAAAAAAAGAAGAGAAATGTGTTTTAGCACAGCCGGAAGATACAGATAGGTTCGAGAGGTAAACTTGAGCAGTTGTGTACAGTATACGTTATCAGTGACATTTTGCAGGGAAAGACTTTTGTGTGTTTGTTTTTAGTTTTTTTTTTATATAATGTAATTAATAGTTAAAAGAAAAAGATAAATATTTAAAGAACAGATAATAATTATTTTTATGAAAAACAAGATTTTAGCTTCTGGGTCTTTCCTTTAGTTACGAAGAGATAAATTAAGAAAGATCAGACTTTAAGAACAGGTTGGTCCGAAATATATTGCTTTATTGGGTAATTCCTTCAATATGAGATGTATCAAAAAATCGTTGTTCAGCTCGTTTCTAATAACGGGTGTTTTTTTTCGAGGTATAGAACTTTAAGTTACTTTTCAAGACGGCGCGCGACCGATTTAACAGCAAGTGATTTATTCTTAGTTTGGTCTGGCAATTCATCATGAATAGACTCACGCCTGAACAACAGTTGCAAATTGTGCAATTTTATTTCGAAAATCATGGTTCTGTGCGGAATACGTATCGCGCACTACGTCCATTAGCGATGTTTAGCGATGAAGCGCACTTCTGGTTGAATGGCTAAGTCAACAAACAAAACTGCCGCATTTGGAGTGAAGCTTATCCTCAAGTGTATGTCGAAACACCGTTACATCCAGAAAAACTGACTGTTTGGTGCACTTTATGGGCTGAAATTTCTTCAAAAACTATGATGGCCACAACGTTACAGTCAATGGTGATCGGTATAGAACCATGATTACTAAGTTTTTCATTCCTGAACTGAACAATCATGATGTCCAGGAGTTGTGGTTCCAACAAGACGGCGCAACATGTCACACAGCTCGTGCCACAATCGATTTATTGAAAAACACGTTTGGTGACCGCCTAATTTCACGTTTTGGACCTGTGAATTGGCCTCCAAGATCTTGTAATTTTACACCGCTAGACTATTTTCTGTGTTATGTAATGTCATTGGTCTATGCGGATAAGCCACAAACGCTTGACCAATTGGAAGACAACATTCGCAGTGTTATTGCCGATATACGGCCACAAAATGTTGGAAAAAGTAATCGAATTGAACGTCCAGATTGGATTACATCCGAGCCAGCCGTGGCAGTCATATGCCAGAAATCGTATTTAAAATGTAATCCCACAAGATTATCTTTCGAATAAATAAAAAATCATGTCAATCGAATATTCCATCGTTGTTTTATTGCAATTTAAAGTTCTATATCTCTAAAAAAAAACACCCTTTATAAAAGGACCCACTATTTCATATAATTAAAAGGCATAAAGTATTTAACTGAACCCAAGACCAAACCAAATCTTAGCTTAGTATAGTACCTATTTTGACGTAAGCGTGGCACCAGCACAATTCCTTTATGTTTTTCTATTAAATAAATCAAGACAGCAAAGTGACACATTTTACCTTATTTGCATTGCAGAACCATCTTCAAAGCATTGTCAAACCAACATAATATCTACTGATTTAATTAAGACATTTCACAGAAAGACAACAAAATACGCTGTCTGGATATTTAACACAATTATATGTTTTTTTTTTTAAATAAAATAATAGATTTACAAAGTCAATGCTAAAAAGTTATAATTATTAAAACAAACATTCAATTCACGTATATGTATCTTTACTGTCCATTATACCTTGTCTAATGTATTTAAATGTGCAAACGTTGCGTGCACACGCGAATCAATTACTAATTAATTAAGTCAGTGAATGTTTGAATAAAATATGAACAAAACATGCATTTTATGATAAAAGTAAAGTAAAGATAAAAAAAAAGTTAACTACACAAGAAGATAATATTTGTTAACAGCGCCACTTACTAATTTGTGGCTCACACTATCGATAAATCATAAATAATTATTCCGCCTTAATGTTATGTTATGAATATAAATAAATTAAAAATTAAGCCATACTTGTATAGTAGAGGACGTAATGGAAAAAATCAATTCAATGTAGGTTGATCGATTATATACGCTTTCGCTGGAATTATGCACTTTTTTTTAGTCTTATATACGAGTGTATGTACTCAATTAGGAAACTTGTGTTTTTAATGAATATCGATGGCGTCAGCAATGTCAGAATAAATAAAGTATCTGCAATTTTAATAAATTTTGTTGTTTATTTAGATTGAAGATAATATGCCGCTATTCAGACTATAAAAATGATTTTCTTCAATAAATTGGCGTCGTTAAATAAAGAAAGAAAGGTTACATATCAGTATTCGGCAATGAAGAACAATAAATTGGCGATTCTCAACTAAAAGCTTCTTTTTTTTAATCAAAGTTAATATATGTAGGTATATACGAATCTAATTATTATCTATTTAAATTAAGCACCAATAGATCGGGCACTTAATTTAAAGACTTTTAAATTATTTAGTATAGTTACGGGAATGACCATCTCGTTACGGAAATTTCTTAATTTGAAAGAAAATATATAAAATTGAAAGTTTTTGCTGCTTTTTGTGTGGAGTAGTGTTTATTTTCGAAGCTTTAATTTTATGAGTTTTCAATGACGTTATATTTTTACGGGAATGACTATTTTTTAAATAATTTTGTGCAAACTGCATAACCGAAAAAAAAAACTCTGGTAATTGTTAAAGGTTTTCAAACTATCTAACCAACTTATAAAGAATATGAAACTTTTGGTACGGAAATGATATCTTTTAAGGAAAGTACAGGTATGAAAATAATAGTATTTTATTGTTACGTGCTTTCAACTTTCAACTTTTATGAAATTAGTCAAATGCAGGTCACGGTAATGACTGTACTGATTTTTTTTTAAGTTAATCGAATGTTATTATAACTTCCCACAACTGGAAATTATTATTTCAAAAAAAAACTATTTTTTAGCTAAAACGAGTTGAAAACACTTCACGGAAATGACTTGTTCGAGAAAAAGGTAAATAAAAAAAAAAAAAACATACGAGAAAACTAAACCAAATTGCCGCTGTAATTCTAAAGATGATGTGGATTTTTTTTTATCGGAAGAAAGTTACGGAGAAAATTCTAGTAACTTCTTCAGAATTATGTTGCAAGAATTTAGGATTTCAATAGCTAAAATATTTATAATCGCCAATAAAATAACCCTCGAAATGTTTCCTTTATTTAGAAACGGAATGATTTTCGAAATTCCACTCGGAATTTATTTATTAAATTACTGTCAAATAATTAATAAATTGAAATATTTTTTTCTTCTTCGGGTTTTGGCCCAAAAACTTAAATATGTAGGCGTAGGGTAGGTTGGGGCTCTTTCGACGTTGGGGCATATTTGACTTTCCCAATTGCAAAAATACAGTTGACTTTGAAATTTAAAAAATGATAACATTGTTGGTCACACTGTTCTCTTCTATAACATAAAGTGTTTTCACAGTTCTCTTTCAACAGTTGTGCAGCCTAAAGTTATTTTTCGATTTTCAAGTGATTAGGTAACTTTTCTCAGCCACGAAATAAGCGATATTTTATTTAATAATAACGGAATTCAATGGGTATTATATTTAAGTGGTAGTATGTATTATTAACAAACAAATTTATAATTTTTGCAAAAAATATTATTTTGAATAAAATTTTCGACAAACGCACGTGGTGCCACTTTGGATAAATATCGAAATATTACTAAACAAAATTTCTTTATTTCTTTTAGAATGGTTGCCTCATATAAGAAGAAGAAGCTGCCCAAAAATATGAATTTTTAAGGATGGCACTTATTTAATTTCTAGACTTAAGAAACTTAATCCAGATAACGATTCCAGTGATTACTACTGTAGTGAAAAATTTTACTTTAAATACACGACATAAAATGTGTTTTCCGAAAACCAAAAGCATAGAACTTTTCCGAAAAATTTGGTGAATTGGCAGTTTTATAAGCCGCTTCTTAAAAATAAATCTCTGGTTTTCAAAATTGATATCGAGGTGAAGCTGACATTGCCAGAACACCCAGCTGGATCATCATCATGTATTTTTAAATTTTTAAATGGAACATCAAATGCCAATAAGTATCGCTCACAACGTTATTTAGAAGTTTAAATACCGTTAATTAACACGTTTCATAAAGGAGTTTAAATATCTTGGATCAACGATCAATACCGAAGGATCTTGTGATGACGATATTAAGACTCGCGTAAGCGTATAGGGTGGATTTATAATTGGCGTGAGAACTTTGACATCTTCTACCCCTTAAACTAAAAGGAAAGCTCTAAAATGCAGTTGGTTGTCCAGCTCTTACATAAAGTTCACAATGTTTAACAATGTTCAAGAATGAGACTAAATTGATTGCAACTCAGATAAAGATGCTTCGCATGAAAACCAAAGTGACAAACCTTGAACGAATAAGGAGTAAGAAGATCAGTCGAATCCTTCATGTAAAAGAATACTATCGTGAGTAAAATACAGCACGACAAGCTCAGCTGGTGGTGTCATGTACTAAGGAAAGACGTTAAAGATGCCGTCCAAAAGGCATACAACTTTTACAATCACCAAATACAAGAAGCCCTAGAAATTGCTGAAAAAGCAGTGATACCAGCATTCACTTGGCCTTAAACATGATAAGAACCTAGCTGATGATTTCTGAGTTCAACCCAACGAACCCCACAAGCATATCAGTAGTTGAAGTGGCGAAGTTAGAAAGTTGTAATCCCAATCGAGATCATAACATCGTCGAAAAAAAACTAGAAGAAGATGTACTTGACTATTTCCCTCCAACACTTCTTGAAAAGGGAGGAATAAAGTATGCTGATTGAAACAAACCCAAATCCATCAATTGAAATTTCAAAAGTTTAAACCGTTTGATTAAGTGTCGTGAAATTGTCGTGCAACTCAAAAATTTGTCGCGCATTTTTGTCCGTGTACCTACTGGACCGAAAACATATTCAGAACTTTGGGTTTTAGTGTAGTCAAAACTAAGCAACGATTCACGACTTGGAAGTAATTTCCCAGTTAAAAGGTTAGAAAGATCCAAAAGCAACCATTACGAGAATTTTTTTTATAAACCATAATTGCCTTGATTTTTTTTTTAATTTTTGATTGGATTTGATCTATTTTTGGTGTTGATGGTGCCAACTTGAAAGTTACCAAAGTTATGTTGGAAAAATAAGCGTGACAATATTTTTAGTTACACGACAAATTTACGACAAATTCCCAACAATCAATTTAATGATTTAACTTTTGAAATTTCAAAGTTGTTTTACTTATTTGATGAATGAATGATTTTCGTTTTAAATTTTCTCTAATAAAACTTACCAACTACATAAAAATTAACAACCATAGTTAACTTCAAACGATTATCTCATCTCGATCAAACGTTTAAATTTAACTCTCCTCTATAAACTTTTATATCACCACTTTGGCAATGATTTTTATTTCACCAAGTCAATCAACTTTTTTCATTAGTGTCATAGAAAATACAAAAAAAAAAAGGAAGTCATAAGGACTATTGTTGACAGGAGCGGAGTTAGGGTGTCATTTTCTCAAGTAATAAAATCTTATCTATAAAATGAGTGCGTTTCACCGTCTACGTCAAGTTGTAAATTATAATTTATTTGACCAACAATAGGTATAGGGTAGGGAAATATTAAGGGAACATTCAAATGAAGTATTTTCTTTTAATTTACAACAACTGTAGTATCTGTCTATAATTAAAATAAAAAAGTAACTTTACTAACTAGCTAGGTATACACAAGTAAAAAAGTTTTCACTGCATAATCAGTGGAAAACATCGTTTCTGTTTAAGTTAGTCAAAGTTCTTCTCTTCGTCCAACTATATAACATTAGCTAACAACACCAAATTGTAATTTAAATTAATTTCTCTGTACCGCTTTTCCTTGCATATTCTACAAAAGAAAAAAACCTTCAAATAGTCTTTTGTATAGAGAAACCCCCAACCCCCAAAATATCAAACTACACTGGGGTTGTACTTGTGTACCTATTATTTTTATCCCGGATTCACCCCAAGGGATTTGCATAGCTTTTCATTTTCTTTGCCTTCTACGAATGAAGAAAAAAAGAATGACAAAACAAAACAGAAGAAACAGAACTCCAGAGAGAGAATATATTTACAAAGGCAAAAACAAAAGTCTCTCGGCGGTGCTCTACAACTTTCAGCTTCATCAGAAGCAAGCGCGGTATAAGGACGACGACTTTTTTCCTATTTTATTTTATTCCTTTTTACTCTTTCATTTTTATGAAATAAAACTTTGTGCAATGGCAAAAGGAATTGAAAGAAGACGAGACGAATAACTCTAACCGAAGTCGATTTTTCTTGATTTTTCCAGATTTTTCCTCATTTTCTTTATGACAATTTTCTTAATGTGATGAAGAAAACGACAATGACAACGATGGCGACGGTAAAAACGGGAACAAAAACAACGACATGAACAACGATTATGTTGTCAAATGGGGTTGGCTCCTTATTTTATTTGAATTTTGTTCGTTTTCTTTTGCTCAAAGAAAATTCTGATTTTTTATTCCTAGAATAAGAATCTAGATCTAGATACAATTTACTTTATGAACGAACGAGAGTGCATGTGTGTTTGTTGTTGATATTCCCTCATTTTCCTGTGTCATACACTATAATTTTCCGGAGGGTAGTTTGTTCTTATTTTACGTATACAAACATACATACATATATATATATTATAGATTTCTTAAATGATTGTGCGAGTTGCAAACGAGGAAGAAGACACGACACATCGTTGAGACCAATTTGCTGGAAAAGTTTTCTTTTCTGGAGGGTTGGTTGAATTAGAAATATAAGAAGAAAAAATAAATGTGGTGGTACCCAGTACCGTATTTATTATATATGTATGTACATTCTAAGTCCCCACGTTTGGGTTTTTCCCTCTATGGGAATTTTCATAATCAACAAGGAATGGGGTTGTAGGTACTTTATATTATATTTTGTAGGAAAATCCATTTCTACACCCACTGTAACGAACTCAAGAAATTCTTATTTAATATCCATACACGTATGAATAAGAAATGACATAGTGCTATAAAAATACGATCCAACTTGAAAATTCAAATACACATAAAATATCTTCAAAACAAAACTTAATATCTCCACGAGATTATTTTAAGAAAAGTTATTCGAAGTATAACAGAAAGATACCAACTCAATTCTTATAACAATGAACAAAGTTACCTAATGCACCAACCCCATTCGAACTAATACCGAAACTAATAAATAACCATCTAGTAGTAGATAGCAATAACAAATCAGCTGGAACACTCATCATTTATTATGAGAAGTAAAATGTCCAATCAACAGGGTGAAACGTCACCAAAGTAAAAATGTTGAGATAAAAGATTAGATGCGTAACTTTTTTAGTGAGATTAAAAAGGTACCAAAACGTTTTGAACAAATAGGTTATTTGTAGCCAGAAGACGTATTAACAAAGAAAGATTAATTTTTTTTAATAAAGAATACTGCACGTATTAGTGTAATAGGTGATTTAGAGTTATAGAAAATAATATTCAGAGGCATAAAAACGAAATATTTCCCCGTAAAAAAAAGTAGAGAAAAAGTAATGTTGGAAAATACTTACGCTTTAATCCAAGTTTAAAACCTCAGAATAGACAGACATACTTCAGTTTTAGACTCAAAAATAAGTATTTATTGTTGACAAAATATTTGTCACAAAATGTGATCAAAATAATTACACAAATTAGGTAATGTCCAAAAATAGTACCTACACAACAAATCTAATTAGCTGTTTAGTATTCCCTAACGAACCGTGTACAAGTACCTATACACATACTTACGTCATTCGCCAAAAATAAAACACATAAAGTATCTGAAAAACATAAAATCTGAAATAAAAAGAAAAAGTCATACTCACCTAATAGTTACAAATCTAATATAATTAAATCTGTTCATATCATCCGAACCCTGTAAGTAACATAAATAAAACGACGAAAAGAGAAGAAAAGAACATTTCTTCAGCATAAAAATATTCACGCTATCAATCATACAAGTAAAAAAGAGAAAAACAACAATCTCCAAATAAGGCGCAAAAATGGATAAAATACGCAATAACAAATTTGCACGCAACAAAAAAAAAAAAAAATCCTATAGGAAAAATGTTCACACACAGACAAAATCTATACGAGTTTAGTCACGCATATAAACAAATCCAGAGAATCTCGAAAGAATCTACGAGTATCGTTCAACAAAAAAAAGATGGACGGAATTAAAATTCGAGCGGCAAACAATATTCCTAATGAGAAGAAAAAGGACCAACACTCAACAATAAGTCTATCTACAACAAATTTAAAATCAGTCAACCGCTTTAAAGTACAGTTGGAAGCACTGATCGACGTAACGTGACACGTAAATGAGCCGAACAACGACATTCGCGATTTCTAATTCGGCCAAGTCAGACGCAGTAGTAAAATCCTGAAAGTGAAAATTAAAATAAGTTAATAAAACAAAGGAAAAACTAAAAAGAAAAGTGAAAATAAAAGTAATAAAAGTTTAAAGTACATAAAAGTATCGATACCCAATAAAATCAACCAAAATCGAAGACGCAGCAAAGGAATCAAATCAGTGGATTATAACACAAGGTAAGATTTTTTTTCTTCTATGCAAAATCCACCCCCATGTCTGAAAATTTGTGAGCACATGCTCCAAGAAATAACTAAAATATGATCGATCAAATTAATCGAGAAAGTCACAAAGAAATAGTTAAAATAAAATCATTAATACGAAAATGCCACGTTTTTCCTGAAAAATCCCTATAGAAAAAACACATGTGTCCACGAATTACCACGAGCAAGTGGAATCGAAAGAGAATTTTTGGTGGACAATTAAAAAAACAACGTACGGATAAGTCTGGTCGTTGGGTTGCTAAAAATGCCACTCCAAAACCACTTTCCAGAAAGATCCAAATAACCGAAAAACTTCACGAACAAAGAAGCTGGAATTCTGTTCGAAACCACAGTGCTGTGGGAGCGAAACTTGGTCGTGAAATCATTCATCAGAACATACGCAAAATTACCGCTGAAAAACCAGGTAAAAATATGAAAAATTTATCGCCAAAAAATTCACAAATTTTACATATGATAAAACTATAAATTTTACCTGTCCAAAAAGCCAAAAATAAACGAAGAAAAAACTTGCAAAAATAATTACAAGAAAATCTAGAAGATTTCTTTTTGTCGTCCTCAGATGCAAAAAGATTTCTTCATGAACAAAAAAAAAAGAAGACGCAATCAATGTTTTCATACAAAAATGTCTTAACAAATTGCTAATAAATTTTTTTCTTATTTTCGTACAGATACGTTCCGGGTGGTGTACATCAAGTCGGACGAGACTGCAATCAATGTATGGCTCCTAAAAGCCTATTGTATTGAGATCAAGAAAGAAGCCCACCACTCGGTCAACGTCATCTGATTTCCGTCCAGGAGCCTAAAAATATTAAAGCAACAAAACGTCAGCAAATCAGTGAATTCTGAAAAATTAACATACACTGATTCATCAGCAGCACGTAGGACCCGACATCTCATCGTGGGAATCCAAGATTCATTCCAAGTGCTGGAATCACTTGAAAATCTTGAGACATCACTTGAAACATCATCTGAAACGTCATCTGAAAAACCATTTGGAACATCATCTGAAACGTCATCAAAATCATCAAGCAAATCAACTGCAACGAACCCCTGCTGGAGTCAACTATAAGCAGGACGAATTTAAGTAAATTTATATATCAAGGATGAGGTATGGTAGTTATTTATTTTATTATAAAACATAGATAGGTAGAAAATTTTATCTGAATCATAAAGTTTAGTTTTTTTTATTTATAAACCAAAGTGAAAAACCACCCCCACAACTAAAGGGTGATATAATTAAATATTTGCAAAAGTTATTAAATCTCATTTGAATACATTCAATACGAAACAAACATTTTGAATATCAATTTGTGTACCTACATAAAAGCATATTATCTTTGGTGCAAAAAAATATACCAAATATATAAAATTGATCTGGTGCAAAGCATCTGTAAATATAGAAAGATTTATAGAATTTGAAAATTAAGTATACAGAAGTTTCTATGGTTACAATGAAAAAGTAAACAAATAATTTTATATATTTTATTGGCCTATCGTAAAGAAATTACTGATACCTACGTAAACGAAGTGTGAAGATCCTGTCTTAACAAGGACAACCTAAAATCATAAAAATATTAAATCGATAATTTGTAACGAAAACACTTACTTAGTACCTACCTAAGTCCGCCATAAAGATAATCTCGGTTGAAAAGTCTGAAAAGAAAAATAAAGTAACAATAAAGTAATTAACGAGTCATAATCGTCGCGTGTAAATAAATAAAACTATAAATCGGGAATTTGGTTTAAAGTTAAAGTGAAAAATACAGTGTACTTACTTGTAGTGTGTAGTGCAACATGGATGCAAATATCCTTCAATAAAAAAAATATTTGTGAAGTGAAATTTATCCAAGTCTACAATAGAGGATTTTACACTTAACTTCGGTTGCCTATTGAAGACTTGAATCAATTTCAAGTAAAATTTTTGTATATTTGAGCTGGAATGAAAGCAATTTTTAAAGTAAAGTTTTTTTTTTGATACGGATTATAAGTGACTTCAACGATTCATGAACAGAACGTTAAGATCAATTATAAACTGATGTAATTTAGTAGCAATACTTACGAATACAAGTACCTACACTGATGTTTTTTTGTGTGAAACATAATAATTTTTTTTGAGATTCAGATACGACAAATCTGAAATTGTTTTGAAATTAAGTTGAAATATTTAATAATAAATTTTTTTTTTGAATACGATTTAATCTGAAGTGTCCGTCCAAACACGAATCGTATTTTCACTCCCTGGTCCATCCCTGAAAATTTGTCTGAAAAATCTGAAAATTGAAAAAAGAATCTGTAAAGCTAATTGAAAATTAATAAGTAAAGTAACTGATGAAATCAATCTTTTCATCTGGCTTTACGTCGGTAGGGTGCACTCTCCCTTCGTCGAACCATTTCCTTTTTTTTATATAAAATATATTGATTTTTATTAAATTTTTAAATATTGATAAAATTTTAATTTAACTAACCAAAACATTTGTTTCAGCTAAGGTATAGTTTGAATGTACTTGCCAACTATGTACACGATCCTTCAGATCCAAACAATTTTAAATTTTGATATTTTATAAAATAATTGTGACATTCTACTTTCAATCTTTCGGGTGGGATATAGGCACAGTGGAGGCGTCCTACGCAAATTTTAATTTGTTTTGTTTATGAAAGTCTGAGTAATCAGAATTTTTTTTTGAACATTGGTTCGAAATAATTTTGTGAAATCGTAAAATATAGGTACTTACCTATCGCGTTAGCTCGGTTAACTTGATACTATTGAGAAATAGTCGCGTCTGAAGAATTTGTCAGTCCTTTTGATCTGGGCTCGTAAAATCGTCGACCTTGTCTAACATTGTGTAAACAATTCATGATAAGAGGCCACAAAAGATTATTAAGGAAGCAGACATTTCTGGGATCCGTTTTGAAAATCGTGTTAGACTTTTGTTTTTAAACGACTATTCGTCGGAGTAGTTTGTTTATTATCGCGACAGAGGGACAGTGATTAGTTTCACTAATCCTCGAATGAAGATTTCTTTGAGCTAGAAAAGTTTACTTTTGCTGACGGAAATCTTTTGAAAATTTTCGAAAGATAAATTATCTTTACATTTCATTTTTGAAATTTGACTATACGTCATAATTTTAATCAGTGGAACAGGTTCCATTGATTTTGTTTTTTTTTTCGATAATCACACATCGTCTGTACAGGCGAAGTTTTATAAAGGCAATTTTGTTTAACTCAAGATATTAATAATAAAGAAAAGTCAGTTGTTGAAATATTGTAAAGAAAACATTTGTTAGTTTTAGTATTGAGTTTAGTGAGAAACCAAATTTAAAGTTTATTGAGAAAATTTGTTAATAGATTACAAAGATTTTTTTTTTGAAAATAATTTAGTTTGAGAAAACGAATTTTAAGTATATTAGAAACTTCTAATTAGAATTCATTTTGAGATTAGAAATACAATTTTTTTAGAATAAGATTTATTTAAATAAAATGTTAAGTAATTTTATGAAGTTAAATTTTGAGTTTTCAATCATTGGAAGGTCATGACGAAGGCTGAAAATATTCTCGGGAAGTTTATTCTGGTTATCCAAAAATTCATTTCAGATACCATGATGGACTAAAGACTTTAGTGGAGAGACGTGGCTGAGGCCAAGTTAGTGTGGAGGAGGTGACGACAACGCAACAAACATAAGTAACAATGTGAGAGCAACATAAAATTCATTCCGTTCTTCTTGAATATTTATTTGATCGCGGGATATTTTTGCGCTAGATTTGTACCAGCAAAGATATCAATGGGTAGTGTTCTTGAAGGACTAGTCTCTGACAAGGCACTTAGGTAGGGAAGCGTGGTACTTAAGGGAAATCAACATCACCTGATTTCCCAAAACAATAGGGCCTTAGAAAAATTCCAAGGATGAAATAAGGCATAGGTTGGGTTGGGTTAGGCAATCCTTAGAGGTATAACATCCTCACCTCGACTCTCTGTTAACACTCGTGTTTCCACCAATAAATTTCTATCAACTTTTTGAATTCTATCAAACAACTCCTTCTCTGAACTCGGCCCCTTTGCTTTTTAGCATAGCTTTTTTACAAATTTAATTGAGTCAACATTCAGCAAGACTCCAGGTCTAAAAGATGTGACACCGACTTTCGCTCCTGCAGCACCACCCACTTCCCTGAACCGACGAGTTCGGCCCCGGCGAATTTTGCAGACCTGAAGCAGCGGTGCAGCGATAGTCACCCTATTCATCCAGGCTTGGACGTGCCCTATCTTTGGAGAAGGTACTAAAAGTTGGTAGGATGAATAGGTTTCGGATTCGTTTATAGAGAAGTGTTGCAGTAGGTAGTTTTGAGATATATTTCGAGATCTATTGAGCATGATAGATAGGGGAATTAAAAACTCCTCTTACAACTTTACAATACAGTCTCGGAATTCTTACTCTCTTCACGTTCTCGTGTTTTCGAAGTCAGATCAAGTTATTTCTAAGACATTATAAAGTAGGTGGAGTACTATTTTAGAAATCTTTGGGAATCATCTGACTACGCCAGATCGTAAATCTGACGTAAGATTTATTGATCCGTGGTGTCTTTGAGATACGTATATTTCACCAACATACGTCGAGAAGTACTCGACTGTGAGAAGAGGGCGAAGGGATCTTTTGGATCACCCACCACTGTCGAGTGGTGAAGGATCTCAAGCATCACTTCATCCCCTGCTTTTCTCAGCCGACTACAATCTCGATTAATTTTATGGAGTAGGATCCGAATAGGGATTTTTCTCGTCCGCTACAGAAGTGAATAAAATAAAGTAGAAGACGTAGTACAACTGAGACGTAGGTAGTGATTTAGTGAAACTTCACCTTGTGTTTTGGGTTTTCTGGTCTTTCTGGTCTTTGGGACTTTTTAGTCAACCGACTTTCTCAGTCATGTCCACCAACAGTCGTTTTTATTAAGAATTTTTAATAATTAATTTTTTTTATTCATATTTGGGATTAACTCGAAATTAAGTCATTTAATTGATTTTTATTTTTCCCAAACAAAATCTCAAGTATGAATTAAAGATTAATTATTTTTAAATTTTTTTTTATTTTTCGTAGCGGGAACATCCCATTCTTCCCGTTACATAATGGCGCCCGAACGTGTGGGGCCCGAGTTTATGAAAATTTGATAGTTTTTGAAATTTGATAGATAATTTTTTTTATTTAGAAACTTTTTGAAGGTAGTGATATAGTATGATGTAGTAAGTTTGTTCGAACGTTAGTTTGAACTGGTTAAGTCAATTTTGAATTTTTATGGAGTTGGTAGTGTCATAGAGATTTAACATCGGACGGTTTTCTGACTTAAGTGTCGACCGGTATTTAGTAGAACTTTTTTCCTGAATATGTCTGTAGCGACAACCTGTCAAAATTCCACTCCACTCTCTTAACATTTCAAGTATAGTTTTCTAGTAAAGTTAGTTTACATAGAGTTGTCCGTATTGGATAGATTATTAGTCCAGTAGTCCGTTGCTCCTCATGAAAGCTAATCATAAGCTAGAATCTAAATTCTTTTTAAACTGTTTAGTTGTTTGCAACTACGTCCGGTGAATGGTTGAACTCATTCCTATTCACGTCTGCAGCGCAAGCCAAATGACGACGGCTAAATAAAGATTAACCAATTTCAATCGACAAGTTATAAGAAAATTTAGATTTTTACTACACTTCCATAAAGTAATTTTGAAATTTATCCGGCAAGTCAAGTTAGTTAGTTTGATGATATAGTTCTGGTCCGATGTCCGCTAGGGGACGATATTTACTTCCCTAGGTCAGTAGCAGCAGAGAGAATTAAGAACAAATGAAGCTAATAAGAGGAGCTAGATAAATTTACACGAGTTGTTAGTTATACAGAAATTTTTTTTTGAATATTTAAGAATAATTTAATGAAGATTTACATATGTTGTTGCGGAGTTGCTCCTGAAGCATGACGAAGCTTCAGTCACGTCTCCGAGCTTACAATGATTGGAGAAAACTTTTGAGAAATTTTGAAAATTTTTTTTTTTTGAGAAAATTTAAGTTGAAGAATTTAATTAAGATTTAGATTTTTTTGAGTATTTTGCCTGGTGGCACATTTTTGAATTGTTTAGCATTGCCTGGTGGCACATTTTTGAGTATTTGCCTGGTGGCGCTTTTTTAGATTTAGTTTGTCTGGTGACATTTAGATTTAGTTTTGCCTGGTGGCACTTTTTTTTGAGATCAAGTTATTTAGTTTTGCCTGGTGGCACATATTTAGTATTTTAGAGTTAATATAGCCTGGTGGCAATTTTGTAGATTTAGATTTGTCTGGTGACACCCATATTTAGATATAGTAATTTAGTTTTTTTGAATTAAGATTCAGTAATATAGATTTGAGAAAAATTTGGTTTTGGTATATTTAGATATAGTTTTTTTGAGTATTTTAGATTTTTGATTTTTTTTGAGGTAAAGAAACATTCAGAGGGTTTACCCTAAGCAAAAATTAGGTTAAGTTAGTTGATAAGTTAGGTAGTAAGATTTAGTTAGTAAGAAATAGGTATTAAGACATAGGTAATAAGATTTATTTAGAAGTTTTTATTTAATAGGATTTATTTAGTAGGATTTATTTAGTTTATTTTTTTTTTTGAATTATATAGGTAGTAGGATATAGTAGTTACATTTAGAGATTAGGATAATTAGTAGTTTTTTTTTATATTAATACATAGGTAGTTAGATTAGGTTAAGGAATAATCATTGTAAACTAGAAATAGTATAGTAGTTAAGTAATTAAGCAATATCTTTTGTAAACAAAATTTTTTTTTGATAAATTCGGAACTTAGTAAACTTTTTATTCAATACAAAGTCTTTTCTTATATCTACAATGGTGAATAAACACAAAAATGGTTCTACAGATAAAAAGAAGGGGGGTAGACCACCCAAACCTCCAGTTCCAAGCAAAGCACCACTATTAACGACTCCAGAGCCACACAATACGCGTTACAGGAAAAACCTCGACATGTATCACAACATGACGATGGACACGAACGCTGTAGCAGATATGAGTCAGGTAGAGGAGGCGGCTGGACCGTCAAACACGGAACGAGTTAGTGATGAAGACGTACCATTGGTTGATTTAGCGAGGCACTTAACACCTGAGGGAGCACAAGAAGAGACATTGAACCAACAATCAGATGAGTGGGAAGATTACGTGAAGGAAATAGCATTAGCGACTATTGGTCTAAATCGTGCTGAAGATCGCAAAAATCTTCAAGAAACATTAGCTCAAAGCCAAGCGCAAATACTAGCAAGAGTAGATCAAGCAGTCAAAAGCGCCTTAACACAGATGAGCGAGTTAATACGACCAACAGCTACAACTATACCTCTATGCGACTTACCTACGCCTAATACACGAAATCCTAATATCAGAAACGAACCTGTTCCAGAAACAACTACCAGCAATAACTTACAAGAAACTGCAAACGAAAGAGCTAGAGAAAATCATCATGAAGAATTGAGAGAAGCGGTCAGAGAAGCGATAGGTGTACGGCAAAGAAGAAACGGCACTCCACCTAGAGTTGATACCAACCGAAACAACCTACCGGGATTCCCTAGGGAGTGGCCGAGACGCAACGTATCACCACCTAGAGCTGAACCTTCTCGGCGATATGACCCAAACTTCTATGATAGATTGGATCAAATTCAATTCGACAATACGTCGATAAATCGTAATGTGAGAGCACCAGCACCATCACCAGCGACATCATTTATACGTTCTCCACATTATCATAAATGGGGCATAGTGTTCAATGCCAAAAATATGCCAGTAGACGAGTTCCTTTTCCGACTTGATCGGGTAAAGGACAGCTACGGTGCATCGTGGGAGGAGATAGTGGCAAATTTCCACCATTTTGTGAGCGGAACGGTAGAGGTGTGGTACTGGATGTTCATGAAAAATAATCCGTATTCATCTTGGGCAGCGTTGAAGTTAGCGCTGATAGAGCAGTATCGTAGTCTGGAAACGGACTCAGAGTTGTCCAGACAAATGGCGGAAAGGAAGCAAGCTCAAGGCGAGAGCTTTGACTCGTTCTATGATGCCATTTTAAAGATTAATTCGCGTATGAAAAATCCCAGACCCAATGAGGAATTGGCTGAGATAATAAAGCAAAATGTACGCAGGCGTATTGGTGAGCTGTTATTAACTTTTAAATCAACTCGATTGGCAGATTTAGTTTTTACATGTAGAGACATGGAGAGATTTTTATCTCAACATGATCCCATGAGGGTTAGAGCACCTCCAATATATAATAATCCGCCAAGAAAACTCGTACATGAAATCGAAGTCCAAACTGATTCACAATTTTCCGAAACTTCAACAGCCGTCGAAGCATTCCATCACAATAGAAATCGAGATACGAAACCAATTTCCGATAATGTAAAATGTTGGAACTGCTTAAAACCAGGTCATACATTCAGAGATTGTGCAGACATGCAAAGAAGGATTTTCTGTTATCGTTGTGGCAAACCAGAGGTTCTGTCACCAAACTGTAAAATGTGTCCGGGAAACTCGTCAACGAGCCAACATTCGACCGAGAGGGAGTTGGCAAAGATGGGCAACTCGGGGAGTCCATTATAAACGCTGAAAAAACTGATAAAATTACAATTTTAAAAAATCCTGAAACTAAAAATATTTTGAAATCAACATTCACTAATTCTAGGATACCTAGGCTTAGACCTTTAAAGTCCTTACATCAAAGGCAAATAGAATACAACCTAGCTAGAAAAAGAATATATACATACCCCAAACATTTAAAGAAAGTTGAAGCTTTGAGAACTAAATTTAATAACAAAAGAAAAATTTATAAGGTAGTGTCTTCGACAAAATTGTCAAATTACAAGGACGATCCCCGTCCATACGTTCAAGTAGAATTATTCAATGAAGAGTGGTACGGTTTGCTCGACTCTGGAGCAAGCGTCAGTTGTTTAGGTAAAGGAGCGATAGAAATTTTAGAAAGCAAAAATATCTCGTTTCAAAAATTTTCTACCAACATAGCTACAGCTGATGGAAAACAACAACCAGTGGTAGGAGTAGTTAGAACAAAAATTTCTTTTAACAGCAAAACACATACCATCGACTTATTCATTGTACCTTCTTTAACGCAGAAACTCTACTTAGGAGTAAATTTCTGGGCCCTATTTGAGATAGCGCCCCATATCATACCTTTTCAAGAAAATATTTCTGAGTTAGCTTTAGAGAAACCTAATTTCTCTGAGTGTGAGCTAACTGCAGAACAGTCCGTTGTATTGAAAAATACCGTCAAACTTTTTCCGTCATTCGCTGAGCGTGGACTCGGACGAACACATCTTATGGAACATAGTATAGACACTGGCGATGCGTTGCCTATCAAGCAACGACATTACCCTATCTCTCCAGCGATACAAGCTTTGGTGTACGCCGAAGTGGACCGCATGATTTCTTTGGGAGTGATTGAAGAAAGTTCAAGCCCATGGTCCTCACCTGTTGTATTGGTGAGGAAACCCGGCAAAAACAGAATGTGCTTGGATTTTCGGAAGGTCAACTCCGTAACAAAAAAGGATGCGAGTCCAATTGGGCATATAGAAGGTTTGTTAGCACGACTTTCAGAGACACGTTATATTTCTAGCGTGGATTTGAAAGATGCGTACTGGCAAGTACCGTTGGAGGAGATGTCGAGGGAAAAAACTGCTTTTTCTGTACCAGGTCGTCCACTATACCAGTTCAAGGTGATGCCGTTCGGACTTTCCAACGCCGCTCAGAGTTTGACAAATCTTATGAATAAAGTTATCCCGTCCAACTTGAGAGATCAAGTTTTCATTTATTTAGATGACCTGTTGGTCATTTCTAAAACTTTTAATGAACATATTGCTGTTTTAGAAGTCGTAGCAAAGAGGCTAGACGAGGCAGGACTCACAATAAATGTGGAAAAGTCACGCTTCTGTTTCGAAGAACTGCAATACTTAGGTTATGTCGTAGGACGTGGCTGCCTCAAAGCAGACCCGTCCAAAATTTCTGCAATTCTCGATTTCCCGGTACCAACGACTGTACGTCAAGTACGTCGATTCCTTGGAATGGCTGGTTGGTACCGGCGATTCATCGAGAATTTTTCTGAGGTAGCTGGACCGATGTCCGACACACTGAAGAAAAAGAATAAGTTTGAGTTCGACGAACAGGCGTTAGAAGCTTTCAACAAGCTGAAGGTGGCTTTAACTTCGGCGCCAGTTCTCCGCAACCCCGATTTCAGTAAGCAATTCGTAATTCTATGCGACGCTTCAGCCACTGGAATCGGGTGTGTTCTGTGTCAAAGAGATGAGACTGGCGCAGAATATCCCATTTATTACTACTCGCAAAAACTAAATAGTGCGCAACGTAACTACTCAGTTACAGAGAGAGAATGTCTCGCAGCCGTAAAAGGCATTTATAAGTTCAGACCATACATAGAAGGTTACAGGTTCTTGGTGATCACTGATCATGCGAGCCTGAGATGGTTGATGAGTCTTAAGGACCCAACCGGACGTCTAGCTCGGTGGAGTTTGAAGCTTCAAAGCTTCGAATTTTCGGTGGAGCATAGAAAAGGTACGTTAAACGCTGTGCCCGATGCCCTGTCGAGAGTGCATGAAGTGGAGGCCTTACGTTTAGCTGCACTAGAAACGCCCATCAAAAATTCAAGTCCACTTAATATGTTACATCTCGATTTAAAGGATCCGTCTTTCAAGTCGGAAGAATACCTTCAAATCGTGGAACACGTTAATAAAAATAAAGATCGTCTCCCTGACTTGCAAGTATCTGATGGCTTCATATACAAGAAAGTCAGGCACGTGACAGGTAATCCGATTCAAGACGATTTGGCTTGGAAGATATGGATTCCATCGCAGTTGGGCGAAAAGTTGATAATTGCGGCTCATTGCCCGCCTCAGGCATCGCATGGTGGTATCACCAAGACCCTTCATCGTCTTCGTAACCAATTCTATTGGCCAGCAATGGCAGCACAAGTTAAAATGTATGTGAACAATTGCGAAATTTGCAAAACTACAAAGGCACCAAATTCTGTTCTTAGAACTGAAATGGGGAAAGGGTTTGAAGTGGAAAGACCTTTCCAACATATGTATATAGACTTCTTAGGTCCATACCCTAGATCTAGGAGAGGTAACACCTACATAATTATAGCGTTAGATCAACTAACCAAATTCGTATTCATTAAGCCACTGAAAAAGGCAACTACCTCAGAGGTAATAAAATTTTTAGTGGATGAAATTTTTCTAATATTTGGAGTTCCGGAGAGTTTATTATCAGATAATGGCTCACAATTTATAAGTAATGACTTCAAGACATTCTTAGAAAATTTCGGAATCAACCATGTCAAAACAGCTGCATACGCTCCTCAAGCGAATGCCAGTGAACGAGTGAACCGCTCAATTCTGAGCGCTATCAGGGCCTATATCGATACCAAACAACTCAACTGGGATGAGCACCTATCATTCATTAGTAGTGCTTTACGCACATCGTTGCATAGTGCAATTGGCATGACCCCGTACGAAGCCTTGTTCGGTCAACGTATGATAGAACATGGGGCAGACTATGCGTTGCTAAGGAAACTTGGTGGACTCAACCAGTCAGAAATCGAATGGTTACCTAAGACGGCGAGGATGAATATCCTTCATTCATATTTGAAAACGGCACTCAATCAAGCTCATGAAAATTATGAGAAAATATATAATCTTAGAAGCAGAACAATTACGTTTAATATAGGAGATGAAGTATTTCGTCGAAATTTTGTATTAAGTGACGCAAGCAAACACCGAAATGCAAAGCTGTGTCCTAAATTTGTGAAGACAAAAGTTATTAAAATCGTAGGCAATAACCTATACAAGGTTAAAGATGCGAATGGTTTCGAGTCTGTAGTGCATACTAAAGACCTCCGTAAATGAAGCAAACGAAAAGTCATAGACGCTTCTTTTGTGGATTTTAAAATTTTCTTTGCGTTGATAAGTGTCATCGCCAGCTACTCAGCCTGTGCATGAGACACATGAGGGTCGTGGGTAGCAATTATTTAATCTGGAGTTGATTGAAGAGTATAGATAATGAGTAACATAGTAAACAACGATTTTCGTTTCCATCATCAATGAACCTGTTGGCACCAGGGACATTGAAGATGTTTTGTAGGAAAATCCATTTCTACACCCACTGTAACGAACTCAAGAAATTCTTATTTAATATCCATACACGTATGAATAAGAAATGACATAGTGCTATAAAAATACGATCCAACTTGAAAATTCAAATACACATAAAATATCTTCAAAACAAAACTTAATATCTCCACGAGATTATTTTAAGAAAAGTTATTCGAAGTATAACAGAAAGATACCAACTCAATTCTTATAACAATGAACAAAGTTACCTAATGCACCAACCCCATTCGAACTAATACCGAAACTAATAAATAACCATCTAGTAGTAGATAGCAATAACAAATCAGCTGGAACACTCATCATTTATTATGAGAAGTAAAATGTCCAATCAACAGGGTGAAACGTCACCAAAGTAAAAATGTTGAGATAAAAGATTAGATGCGTAACTTTTTTAGTGAGATTAAAAAGGTACCAAAACGTTTTGAAAAAATAGGTTATTTGTAGCCAGAAGACGTATTAACAAAGAAAGATTAATTTTTTTTAATAAAGAATACTGCACGTATTAGTGTAATAGGTGATTTAGAGTTATAGAAAATAATATTCAGAGGCATAAAAACGAAATATTTCCCCGTAAAAAAAAGTAGAGAAAAAGTAATGTTGGAAAATACTTACGCTTTAATCCAAGTTTAAAACCTCAGAATAGACAGACATACTTCAGTTTTAGACTCAAAAATAAGTATTTATTGTTGACAAAATATTTGTCACAAAATGTGATCAAAATAATTACACAAATTAGGTAATGTCCAAAAATAGTACCTACACAACAAATCTAATTAGCTGTTTAGTATTCCCTAACGAACCGTGTACAAGTACCTATACACATACTTACGTCATTCGCCAAAAATAAAACACATAAAGTATCTGAAAAACATAAAATCTGAAATAAAAAGAAAAAGTCATACTCACCTAATAGTTACAAATCTAATATAATTAAATCTGTTCATATCATCCGAACCCTGTAAGTAACATAAATAAAACGACGAAAAGAGAAGAAAAGAACATTTCTTCAGCATAAAAATATTCACGCTATCAATCATACAAGTAAAAAAGAGAAAAACAACAATCTCCAAATAAGGCGCAAAAATGGATAAAATACGCAATAACAAATTTGCACGCAACAAAAAAAAAAAAAAATCCTATAGGAAAAATGTTCACACACAGACAAAATCTATACGAGTTTAGTCACGCATATAAACAAATCCAGAGAATCTCGAAAGAATCTACGAGTATCGTTCAACAAAAAAAAGATGGACGGAATTAAAATTCGAGCGGCAAACAATATTCCTAATGAGAAGAAAAAGGACCAACACTCAACAATAAGTCTATCTACAACAAATTTAAAATCAGTCAACCGCTTTAAAGTACAGTTGGAAGCACTGATCGACGTAACGTGACACGTAAATGAGCCGAACAACGACATTCGCGATTTCTAATTCGGCCAAGTCAGACGCAGTAGTAAAATCCTGAAAGTGAAAATTAAAATAAGTTAATAAAACAAAGGAAAAACTAAAAAGAAAAGTGAAAATAAAAGTAATAAAAGTTTAAAGTACATAAAAGTATCGATACCCAATAAAATCAACCAAAATCGAAGACGCAGCAAAGGAATCAAATCAGTGGATTATAACACAAGGTAAGATTTTTTTTCTTCTATGCAAAATCCACCCCCATGTCTGAAAATTTGTGAGCACATGCTCCAAGAAATAACTAAAATATGATCGATCAAATTAATCGAGAAAGTCACAAAGAAATAGTTAAAATAAAATCATTAATACGAAAATGCCACGTTTTTCCTGAAAAATCCCTATAGAAAAAACACATGTGTCCACGAATTACCACGAGCAAGTGGAATCGAAAGAGAATTTTTGGTGGACAATTAAAAAAACAACGTACGGATAAGTCTGGTCGTTGGGTTGCTAAAAATGCCACTCCAAAACCACTTTCCAGAAAGATCCAAATAACCGAAAAACTTCACGAACAAAGAAGCTGGAATTCTGTTCGAAACCACAGTGCTGTGGGAGCGAAACTTGGTCGTGAAATCATTCATCAGAACATACGCAAAATTACCGCTGAAAAACCAGGTAAAAATATGAAAAATTTATCGCCAAAAAATTCACAAATTTTACATATGATAAAACTATAAATTTTACCTGTCCAAAAAGCCAAAAATAAACGAAGAAAAAACTTGCAAAAATAATTACAAGAAAATCTAGAAGATTTCTTTTTGTCGTCCTCAGATGCAAAAAGATTTCTTCATGAACAAAAAAAAAAGAAGACGCAATCAATGTTTTCATACAAAAATGTCTTAACAAATTGCTAATAAATTTTTTTCTTATTTTCGTACAGATACGTTCCGGGTGGTGTACATCAAGTCGGACGAGACTGCAATCAATGTATGGCTCCTAAAAGCCTATTGTATTGAGATCAAGAAAGAAGCCCACCACTCGGTCAACGTCATCTGGTTTCCGTCCAGGAGCCTAAAAATATTAAAGCAACAAAACGTCAGCAAATCAGTGAATTCTGAAAAATTAACATACACTGATTCATCAGCAGCACGTAGGACCCGACATCTCATCGTGGGAATCCAAGATTCATTCCAAGTGCTGGAATCACTTGAAAATCTTGAGACATCACTTGAAACATCATCTGAAACGTCATCTGAAAAACCATTTGGAACATCATCTGAAACGTCATCTGAAAAACCATTTGGAACATCATCTGAAACGTCATCAAAATCATCAAGCAAATCAACTGCAACGAACCCCTGCTGGAGTCAACTATAAGCAGGACGAATTTAAGTAAATTTATATATCAAGGATGAGGTATGGTAGTTATTTATTTTATTATAAAACATAGATAGGTAGAAAATTTTATCTGAATCATAAAGTTTAGTTTTTTTTATTTATAAACCAAAGTGAAAAACCACCCCCACAACTAAAGGGTGATATAATTAAATATTTGCAAAAGTTATTAAATCTCATTTGAATACATTCAATACGAAACAAACATTTTGAATATCAATTTGTGTACCTACATAAAAGCATATTATCTTTGGTGCAAAAAAATATACCAAATATATAAAATTGATCTGGTGCAAAGCATCTGTAAATATAGAAAGATTTATAGAATTTGAAAATTAAGTATACAGAAGTTTCTATGGTTACAATGAAAAAGTAAACAAATAATTTTATATATTTTATTGGCCTATCGTAAAGAAATTACTGATACCTACGTAAACGAAGTGTGAAGATCCTGTCTTAACAAGGACAACCTAAAATCATAAAAATATTAAATCGATAATTTGTAACGAAAACACTTACTTAGTACCTACCTAAGTCCGCCATAAAGATAATCTCGGTTGAAAAGTCTGAAAAGAAAAATAAAGTAACAATAAAGTAATTAACGAGTCATAATCGTCGCGTGTAAATAAATAAAACTATAAATCGGGAATTTGGTTTAAAGTTAAAGTGAAAAATACAGTGTACTTACTTGTAGTGTGTAGTGCAACATGGATGCAAATATCCTTCAATAAAAAAAATATTTGTGAAGTGAAATTTATCCAAGTCTACAATAGAGGATTTTACACTTAACTTCGGTTGCCTATTGAAGACTTGAATCAATTTCAAGTAAAATTTTTGTATATTTGAGCTGGAATGAAAGCAATTTTTAAAGTAAAGTTTTTTTTTTGATACGGATTATAAGTGACTTCAACGATTCATGAACAGAACGTTAAGATCAATTATAAACTGATGTAATTTAGTAGCAATACTTACGAATACAAGTACCTACACTGATGTTTTTTTGTGTGAAACATAATAATTTTTTTTGAGATTCAGATACGACAAATCTGAAATTGTTTTGAAATTAAGTTGAAATATTTAATAATAAATTTTTTTTTTGAATACGATTTAATCTGAAGTGTCCGTCCAAACACGAATCGTATTTTCACTCCCTGGTCCATCCCTGAAAATTTGTCTGAAAAATCTGAAAATTGAAAAAAGAATCTGTAAAGCTAATTGAAAATTAATAAGTAAAGTAACTGATGAAATCAATCTTTTCATCTGGCTTTACGTCGGTAGGGTGCACTCTCCCTTCGTCGAACCATTTCCTTTTTTTTATATAAAATATATTGATTTTTATTAAATTTTTAAATATTGATAAAATTTTAATTTAACTAACCAAAACATTTGTTTCAGCTAAGGTATAGTTTGAATGTACTTGCCAACTATGTACACGATCCTTCAGATCCAAACAATTTTAAATTTTGATATTTTATAAAATAATTGTGACATTCTACTTTCAATCTTTCGGGTGGGATATAGGCACAGTGGAGGCGTCCTACGCAAATTTTAATTTGTTTTGTTTATGAAAGTCTGAGTAATCAGAATTTTTTTTTGAACATTGGTTCGAAATAATTTTGTGAAATCGTAAAATATAGGTACTTACCTATCGCGTTAGCTCGGTTAACTTGATACTATTGAGAAATAGTCGCGTCTGAAGAATTTGTCAGTCCTTTTGATCTGGGCTCGTAAAATCGTCGACCTTGTCTAACATTGTGTAAACAATTCATGATAAGAGGCCACAAAAGATTATTAAGGAAGCAGACATTTCTGGGATCCGTTTTGAAAATCGTGTTAGACTTTTGTTTTTAAACGACTATTCGTCGGAGTAGTTTGTTTATTATCGCGACAGAGGGACAGTGATTAGTTTCACTAATCCTCGAATGAAGATTTCTTTGAGCTAGAAAAGTTTACTTTTGCTGACGGAAATCTTTTGAAAATTTTCGAAAGATAAATTATCTTTACATTTCATTTTTGAAATTTGACTATACGTCATAATTTTAATCAGTGGAACAGGTTCCATTGATTTTGTTTTTTTTTTCGATAATCACACATCGTCTGTACAGGCGAAGTTTTATAAAGGCAATTTTGTTTAACTCAAGATATTAATAATAAAGAAAAGTCAGTTGTTGAAATATTGTAAAGAAAACATTTGTTAGTTTTAGTATTGAGTTTAGTGAGAAACCAAATTTAAAGTTTATTGAGAAAATTTGTTAATAGATTACAAAGATTTTTTTTTTGAAAATAATTTAGTTTGAGAAAACGAATTTTAAGTATATTAGAAACTTCTAATTAGAATTCATTTTGAGATTAGAAATACAATTTTTTTAGAATAAGATTTATTTAAATAAAATGTTAAGTAATTTTATGAAGTTAAATTTTGAGTTTTCAATCATTGGAAGGTCATGACGAAGGCTGAAAATATTCTCGGGAAGTTTATTCTGGTTATCCAAAAATTCATTTCAGATACCATGATGGACTAAAGACTTTAGTGGAGAGACGTGGCTGAGGCCAAGTTAGTGTGGAGGAGGTGACGACAACGCAACAAACATAAGTAACAATGTGAGAGCAACATAAAATTCATTCCGTTCTTCTTGAATATTTATTTGATCGCGGGATATTTTTGCGCTAGATTTGTACCAGCAAAGATATCAATGGGTAGTGTTCTTGAAGGACTAGTCTCTGACAAGGCACTTAGGTAGGGAAGCGTGGTACTTAAGGGAAATCAACATCACCTGATTTCCCAAAACAATAGGGCCTTAGAAAAATTCCAAGGATGAAATAAGGCATAGGTTGGGTTGGGTTAGGCAATCCTTAGAGGTATAACATCCTCACCTCGACTCTCTGTTAACACTCGTGTTTCCACCAATAAATTTCTATCAACTTTTTGAATTCTATCAAACAACTCCTTCTCTGAACTCGGCCCCTTTGCTTTTTAGCATAGCTTTTTTACAAATTTAATTGAGTCAACATTCAGCAAGACTCCAGGTCTAAAAGATGTGACACCGACTTTCGCTCCTGCAGCACCACCCACTTCCCTGAACCGACGAGTTCGGCCCCGGCGAATTTTGCAGACCTGAAGCAGCGGTGCAGCGATAGTCACCCTATTCATCCAGGCTTGGACGTGCCCTATCTTTGGAGAAGGTACTAAAAGTTGGTAGGATGAATAGGTTTCGGATTCGTTTATAGAGAAGTGTTGCAGTAGGTAGTTTTGAGATATATTTCGAGATCTATTGAGCATGATAGATAGGGGAATTAAAAACTCCTCTTACAACTTTACAATACAGTCTCGGAATTCTTACTCTCTTCACGTTCTCGTGTTTTCGAAGTCAGATCAAGTTATTTCTAAGACATTATAAAGTAGGTGGAGTACTATTTTAGAAATCTTTGGGAATCATCTGACTACGCCAGATCGTAAATCTGACGTAAGATTTATTGATCCGTGGTGTCTTTGAGATACGTATATTTCACCAACATACGTCGAGAAGTACTCGACTGTGAGAAGAGGGCGAAGGGATCTTTTGGATCACCCACCACTGTCGAGTGGTGAAGGATCTCAAGCATCACTTCATCCCCTGCTTTTCTCAGCCGACTACAATCTCGATTAATTTTATGGAGTAGGATCCGAATAGGGATTTTTCTCGTCCGCTACAGAAGTGAATAAAATAAAGTAGAAGACGTAGTACAACTGAGACGTAGGTAGTGATTTAGTGAAACTTCACCTTGTGTTTTGGGTTTTCTGGTCTTTCTGGTCTTTGGGACTTTTTAGTCAACCGACTTTCTCAGTCATGTCCACCAACAGTCGTTTTTATTAAGAATTTTTAATAATTAATTTTTTTTATTCATATTTGGGATTAACTCGAAATTAAGTCATTTAATTGATTTTTATTTTTCCCAAACAAAATCTCAAGTATGAATTAAAGATTAATTATTTTTAAATTTTTTTTTATTTTTCGTAGCGGGAACATCCCATTCTTCCCGTTACAATTTTGTGCCGATTTAGAGACTTCTTCTATATAAGGTTGGGAATGGGGAATAACCGAATAAATGGGGAGGACATCCAGATGAATGTTGCATGCACAAAATAAAAAAAAATAGACTTTCTTTAAATAACGAATGAGGGCAAAAGAAAATTTGCTTCAAGGGTTAGAGTTCTGGACTTCTGGTTCTGGTGTTATAGTAATTCTGATTTTTTCTTTCTATGGTCCCTTAAGTTAGGGCACCGACAACGAAGCCGAGACAAGACAATAGAAAATGAGGAAAGAATATAAATTCTGGAATTAGTGTGGGTTCAAGGACAGGGCAAAAGTATATTATTGTTCTTCAGTGAACGTGACTCGGTGACGAATTTTTTATAATAGTAACCAAACGGAATAATTTATTCTGAATTTTTTTTAGTAATTTTAGGATTTTTTTTTCTCTTTTGTAAAGCATGGTTAAGATATAATTTGATTTATTTACTTGTATAGGCTTTTAAAAACCCGCACAGAAAGGAAGGTAACAGATGAAAAAATGAGCCGTAGGTTGTACTTTTGGTAAGTTTTACCTTTAATTTCTTTTTTCTAGAACGATTTTTTCTCCAATTATATTGTAGATAAAAACTTTTATTTTACGGTAACCTCCCTCTTGATTATGTCCATCAACGCGGTAAAAATCTTTTTCTTTTTACAATACGCTTTTCTTCACCTGGGAAGGGACTCAAGCCCTGTTGGATTTGGAACATAACCATTTGCCTTGCATGACTTTCATTGAATACCTATTATTCTCATCCGTTCAGACCGTTACTCAATTGAGTTCAACACAGACAATTCAAAAGCAGAAGCTTCTTAGTAAATACATAAATTTGGTGGCACTGAAGCTCCATAAAACCACGGCCAAAGTGATTTACTTTTTCAACGAATCCTTTTGTGTGCGTTGTTAGGTAGTTCTACAGGATTGGAGGGGACCTACTTTTTTTGTCGAATCCGAACGACTCAGGTGTGATGAACTTATCATGACAATGATTCTTTTGGAGGATTTGCACTTTCTCGCAAGAGGCAGTGTCCCTAAAATAAAAAAAACATTACGTGTAATCAGGCCTCGAACCCAGACCTCCGGCGTGTTAGTCTGACACACTAACCACTACAACACGGAGCACTACATGAGCTTTTTGTTTAAATTTTATTGACGCTATATTAAGTTTCAGGTGCGCTTTATAGCTTCAGCATTCCTTCAATTAAGTGCCCCGTGAAATAGGTATAGTGAGTGGTCAGTGTATCGAACTATTACGCTATAGTTTTTGGATTCACACCTTGCTTTTGGTCATTATTCGAGGACACTGCCTTTCGAAAGAAAGTTATAAATTCTCCAAGAGCATCATTTGTATTGATACAAAATAATCGAAGCCGATTTGTTAAGTGTAGGTTCGCTCCATTTCTGTAAAACAACCAACAGACAACAAAGAAGACTGCAATTTTCTTGAGAACGTTTTCAATAAGGCAAAATGTCTGTTGGCTGTTTACAGAAATGGAGCGAACCTACAATGAACAAATCGGCTTCGATTAAGTAAATTGATATTTTCAAAAGTTTAGCACGTTCTTTAACAATTTTTTTCGAAACGGGACGCGCCGATATTTAGAGTCCATTGTGACACTAATGTTGTTTCGGCGGGGTCTTTTAAATCTATTGTTTACTTATCAGTCACATTTCGCAGAATTCAACTTGACAAATTTGAATTTGGACCTGCAAACGTAAAAGAGTGCAAATTACACAGGAGTTCAAAATGAATGAATAAATCTTAAAACTAAAAGTAAAGAAAAATTAATAAGTTCGTTTGAAAAATAATAATAAAAATCAGCATTCTGGAGCCAGAAAAACGATACTCCAGATTAATTTGGAATATGTTATTGTGATTATGTAGATATAACTATAAAAATAACAAACACTTAACAATTTGAGTTCTAAGCACATCAACGTGAATGCCTCGTCTTCTGCAGTCAACTCCACCTATGTCTTGTAAGTGTGAAATTACTCGCTTCGGGTACCCTGTTTGGACGATGGGGAAACTGCGTTTTGAAGAAAATGGAATAAAATTTTTCATATACTTAATAAGACCCACTCAAATTTTTCATGGGATAGATTTTTGTTTATAAAACTATTAACAAAAATCTAGCCGGTAAAAAAAAGTTGTACCAAAGTAAAATAAATGTAAACGAAATGTTTTTAACTAAAAAATAAAAAAAAGGGACTTAACTGTTAATATTGTCCACAAAAAAATAACTTATTCACTTTTTTATAAAAGCCAGCTTCGAAAACTTCAACAGAATACATCGAAGTAACCGGTATTTTTTTATTTTATTGAGATGAAATGCGTAGGGTTACATTTACCAAGAAAAATAAGTCCAGTTAATTGTTGATTTTGTTGTTTTCTGTGCAATGGGCCTTATTTGGTTCACCTACATTACATTTTATGTCTTAGTACTTTTTTTGTACGATTAACAGTTTAAGTGTACGAGAGCCGCGAAGTCTACTCCAACACTTACACTTGCAAAAAAAAAATCCTTTTTCAAAAGAATAGGCAATTTTTTTTAGATTTCAATTTAGTCTGGGTATAGTCGGCCTAGTTTGCATAAAATGCACTTACGAAAATGTAAATTAATGCATTCATCCCTTGCATTTGTTCTTTCCGTGAATGACAAAAATTCTAAAGATCGATTCCTAAATATTTCTAAATTGTTATTCAAGTAAAATAAATTAACTTATTTAGTGGCATTATAAATATTTTTCAGCTATAAGTTGAACTTAATTTTGTACTAATTTCAAGTACTTTTCTGCATGTAATTTGTGCTGCTAGCAAGAATATTTTTAAAGTTTATTTTTTAAAATCGAAGATTTTCCGTTCCGAACGGATACCTCGATACGGCTGAATATTTTACTCAATGCTTCTAATTATTGTTTTCAAATTTTTTTTTATAATAAAATTATTATATTTGCAGCTATGAGTCATTTAATTTTGCATCATTTAAAACACTTTTGAAAATTGTGCAATGTTCTGTTAATTATAGTTAAATAAATACCTTAAACAAAATGTTTAAGCAAGCATAATTTTTAAAATTATTTTGTAATAAAAATTCAACTTTTCCACAGCACAATCTAGCAAAAGAGCTCTAATTATCCAAAAATTCCGTATAAAATTTCATAACACTTTTTATTCAACTCGTCTTGGGAACTGTTGCCTTAAAAAATTTCAAAACCAAACAAATTGAAAAAAAAAACACTTTTGAATAGTATCATCCAAAATGTTACCAATTTACCGATATTTATGTACAAGACTCATATGCTGTAAAACGCAGAATTTTATTCTGTATCAAGTTTATCGTTTGTGTGTAAATTAAGTCATTTAGTTTAGGCAATGTGCGGTTTATTTTTTCACTTAAAATTATTGTTGGCAACCCTGATTGCTCAACACTTAGAGGCGGGGACTTTTGCTTAAATACGGTTTTAAAATACTAGCTCTACAAAACTACAACCCTGCAAAATTTAGATCCTATTAAAATTATTTAGAACATTTGTGCACAAAATACCTGGGGTGTAGACGCTTTTATTTGTAGTAGAATAGAGTGACTTTCTTGAAAACAGATGTTGCTTAAAAGCAGAAGACAAAAAAACCAAAATTAAATGTAATCTTTTTGAGAACTGTTGTTGCTCTTTCTGCTCTAATAGGATATGAATGATGAAATTACACCCAGAACAACTATTAATATAAAATATTTATTTAAAAGAGGATTTTTTCCGTTGCACATTGGTTTTGAATGTTTCAGCATTATTATGGGAGGAAAAAATTGAGCCGAGTAAAGCATTCTATATTCGAGTAGTGCGGCCAAAGAAACAAAGCTTCATCCCGTTGTGAAGTTTTGTTACACAAGTTTAAATTTCCTAGCTTCAAGATTATAGGAACACCCACATAAAAACACCCACATTCTAAGGTTAAAGCTGATTTCAAACCTTAAAAAACTTTTTATTTTAATAATTTAATAAAAAAAACAAATGACTTGAAAAGAAGTTCCTGTCTATCTAAAACTTTTTTTTTTCACTCTATAAAGTGTAACGAAATAGAATAACAGATTTCTTGACAACATTGAATATACGCACAAAGAAATACTCAAAACTTAATAGACCGAATCAATTCTATTTAGTTTCCTCTTCAAATGTAATAAAATAAAAAGAAAACAAAATAAAAATCGATGTTCAATCTTCACGTTCAAAGATACAGATTTTCTATCCTTTCTCTATATGGACTTTTTTTCATATCACTCACTCACTCACTGTGTAACACAATTAAGAGAAACTCAATCGCATCGGATTTGTGTCTCCAATTTGTCTAGATTCTAGAGAGAAACTAAGAAAGAAGAAAAAAAAAAAAGTAAAAAAGTAAAAGAAACCCCAATGAAGGGTCCCAACGAACGTTCACATTCAAAAGAATGTTTAACCAAGAATCATGCTCCTCAAAATGATTCAATAAAACAAATTCCAACAACAATAGCGAACCAAAATGAAAATTATTATAAAAAGATTGTATATATCTTTTCACTTGAAGTTGAAATTAAAGTTGAGCCTTTTTTTTCTCTGTGTTGCGCTTCTTCGTTTTCGTGTTAGCTGACTTGTTGTAAGTGTAAGGGGGGTTTCATGGTGGTAATGCAATAAACTTGAACAAAGCAAAATAAGGAATGGGACTTAAAAGAAAATCATTACAAAAAATAAAAAAATTAAATTGAAAAAGGAACAGAAAAAGGAAAAGCATTTACGTCAATCTTATAATAAGTTTTTTTTTCTTTTTTTTTTCAAGTCCTTGGCCATTATGATACTGTGTAGGCCAGCATCTGAGTGATAGATATTTACAAAAAAAAAAAAACACTTAGAACTGGGGTCAACCATTTACTGTCGAAGAATGTAGGTATTTAATATAAATTTATTGGCATCTAGAATTTTAATAGTAAGAATTTTTGAATCTACGACAGTTGGACAATTGTTGAGAAGTAGAAGCAGGCCTATGGAAAGCACAATTTTAACGATACAATATGAAACGTTAACCGAAATAACTGTCAATGTTTTCTGATGTCAACCTTTCGAATACCACAGTCGGATCACAGAAAAGTGTGTGTGTGTCGAGTGTCGAATTCATTAACATCGTCGGAAAAAAGAAAATAGAAGAAAATATGACACTTCAACACGACTGACTTCTATTTCAATAATTTTACTGCATAATTTTGGTTTTCCTATTTAATTTTTGTATGCAGACATAATCGATGTCTGATGTGTGTCAAGAAAAAATATGGTTATAAAAACTAAACCTATGTCCAAGTTCCACATCTTTGATAATCTCAACTTCTTCGATTGACGTTAACTGGTTATGCAACTTTTTTTTACATCTACCCATAATAATGTTAAATTGATAGATTGATCATTTTGACAGTGATGGATTAACGATATTAAAATATTAAGGCTTCTGTGTTTAAACCTGCTAAATTACCCATTAAAGAGTTTTGTAAATTACAAACTCTACTTGTACGTACATTTATGTTTTAGTGCTTCGTCAAGCTAATTAAAAAGTTGTTCTTGCTTTTTATATCTTAAACATAAAATCGTATAGATAAATAAAATAAAATAGTTTGGTATACCTACCTACAACAACTTCATGATAAGAACAAAGGCCAGCTTACACTCCCAAGTCCCAATCAATCCAAGCTGAATTTACAGAATCCGAATGACACTTTACCATGACAAATGATTCAGAATCATCCCTTCTTAGATAGGTAGGTAACATTTTAACAAAAAATTATATACCTAAGATGTATTATAAATGTAAATGGACAAAATTTTATGTAGAATTTCACAATTTGTAAAACATATTTTTAAAAACACAAAAAAAAAAAGAACAAATAAAAAGGACAGAAATTTATTTTATAATAATAATAACTTCAAAAAAACACGAACAAAATAGAAACGTCAAAATTTCGCGAGCAATTAGAGGGGTTCACACTCAACTGCAGGCATGACCAGCACGGCATGCTGAACGCTTGACATTTTGCGTTCACCTAGTCAAGCATGCCGTCAACCACGCAGAATATCAAAATATTTTAAAAACCATCATGCCACTTGGCCAGCCGCATGATGAAGCTTTAACACTTTCAAAACTGAGTTCACATGCCGAGCTTGTCATGCCTGATAATTTATGTAATTACTACGATTTTTTGAAATTTATGAATTTATAAAATTTATACATATGCTAAGTTTGGCAGAAATGCATAAACGACAACAAACAGAGCCTGTGTGCCATTTAAATTTCTTTAAAAACGTTAAAAAGATAAGATAAAATCTTCTTTCTTCTTCGGCTTTTAGGTCACGATGAGTTTATAAATGAACCAAATATGTTGCCATTTACTTTTCCGGACTTTTCGGCAGGGGTTGCTACCTTCTTCAGGGGAATTTAATAATGCGAAATGATGGAAATAATAATGCGAATATTAAAATAACAAAAGTTGTAGAACGGAAACGAAAAAAGATCACATTTGGACATAGAAAAGAAGTGTTTTAAAAATTAAACTCTAGTGATAATAATTTATCGTAAAAAACTAGGCAAACAGACAGACTACGGCCCTAAATTAAAAATTTGGATAATCATAAAAACCCAGCTTTCTATACGGAACAAATCGGGACAACGAATTAATGATATGTAAGAAAAAACATAAATTTTTCTAACGTGTGAAAACGGATCTTAATATACCTAGAGTGAATCCCGCTTGTGGTAAGAGGCGAGTATTATAAATGCCAGCTTATGACTTATAGCATTATTTAAAGAATAAAATATAAGCCCTAAACTTCCTGGAACAAACAAATACCATAATAACACCTCAATTGGTCATAAACATGGAACAATCCAAAATCCAAGGTTTTCTAAGGCCAACCGGACCGGACGAACCTGACAAAGTGTAGAATACAGCGGTGAAGTAGAAAAATTGTGGTACTAATAGAAATCTGTAGGTACCTAAAGGACAAACAGGACATTTGAAGAGGACATTTATAAATTAATTTGATATATGGAAATCATTATAAAAAAAAAAAAATGTTCCAACTCTTCCGTACACAATTGATGAAGTTGAGAGATGTCATTTAAGGTTTCAGAGCATTGATATTTAAACTAGCAACACTATTTTTTCCAAAAATTAATACATTCATTGGAGCAACTGCAATTTCCAATTTATTTTGGTTATGCAGGCAATGAAAAACTATTAAACGATTCAATGTGATTTGATAAAAAAAAATTTATCTGTGCTTATAGCTATTGCTATTTTAATCTTCCACACCTAACTAAGAGAGAGTCGGGACAAAATCGGGACATTTTTTGAATCGGTACAGAGTTGAAATATCGAGATTGTCCCGCCAAAATCGGGACGCCAGGCAGCTCTATCGTACATCGGTCCGGGTCCGGGTCCCTTTTCTGATATAATATCTATTCCCATCCAAGGTTTTATTATTTTTTTGTTGACTGTCAATTTGGAGATCATAGGTAGAATACATTTAACTTTGTAACAGCATCATCTGAAATAACTATACCTACCTAGGTACCTATAATTTTCCATACTGAATTAAAATACTAACTCAACTTTTCATCACGATAATACGAATTTTCACACACGGATACTTTTTTCGGTAGATAAATGGTTTAAAATAATATAGGTACCTACCTTTAGACATATTTCACAATTTTAGACCGACGAAACAATAATTTTTATTGTTAATAAATTTTTAAAGTTCCATTTTTCACTTTTCACAAAATAAACAAAAAAATTAAGTTGGTGTTTGATTTAATTTGACATTTCTATTTGTTTCAGTGATGCCAATTTACCTACCTATTATTTTTAAGGATTTTTTTTTGTTAATTTTTAATTTTGTTTTGTTTATTTTTGGGCAAATTGATTGCCAAGATTAGACATATTAGTCGTGTTTTGTTGGTAATTTTTAGTTGGTCAGCACTGGAAAGAACCAATAGAACGCTATATTCACTTTTGTATCTACTTTTTTATTTTATTTCAAAGTTGGTATTCTTGAATTAAGCCAAGCCGAAGTTTCAAATAATTTTATGGATGTGTCTGCAAAGTATGGCTATTTGTATATGCCGAGTTGGTCAACTTGTACCCCACCTTCCACTACAAACAAATAAAAACCGGATAAATAATCATTATTTAGCTTGAATATTACCAAATTAAATTCCAAATTATATAATTTTATTTAAAGATCCGCTTTGACCAATTTTTATTTGTTTTTAAGCGAAAAGTTCAAAATCATCAAAACTTTTTTGCAACTCGTAGGTTGAAAGCTTCTTACTTCTTCCGCAAAACGCGGCCCTAAAGGAAAACACATTGAACACAACCATTAATAATCATTGTATATGGAGTCCATGTATTAAGCTGTCATAGGCGCCACCAACCTTTAAGCAAAAAATGTATTGACATTATATTTCGCGCCGAAAATTTCCAGGCATTCCAAGATTTTATCTTCACTTTTATGTTCACTTTAATTACTGACCAATTTATCGCCACTTTTCGTATCCCATACAAATTTTTGCTAAAGTGACTAAACACTTACCAATAAAAGGCCTATTATAAGCAGTGCAACAAAGCTGAGTAAGCAAGAATTTTGCCAGACTAAAAGGTTTCCAAACTCTATATAAAAAAAATGAAAAGTGTGGGTAGCTAGAAACCATAGCTACCTAAGGGTCTTAAAAAATAAAAATCTTTTCCAAATTTAACTGACTTCCAACAATTTCCGGAAAGAAAAAACAAAACTTAATCTGCACCTAAATATACCTAGCTCCCTTAATACCTACCTTTATTAACTTTTTCAAACACTCTAATTTAATATGCCTTTCCTTCTAACGATCAACTTCACATAAATCCCTAGATAAATAATTGTACGTGCCAAATTTAGTATATTTACGATAAGAAAGGTTAATTAAATTCAGTATAATAATTCACACGCTCAATATTTACCAACAAAGGCAAAGAAAGTATGAAATATGTATAGGTACCTATGTGCTATGTATCTAGCTTCACCTAAGAATATATAAGCATTTAAGTACTTATCACACTTTTCCTTTTTATATTTTGTTTCTTAATTAAATATTATAGGATTAAAAGCTTAGGAACTTAGTTTCTATGAGTTACACATTAGCTGTAGGTACCTTTTTACTTGTAACTGGAATTAGGTATTATATTTTATTCTATTCTTATTAAACTAAAGTTCATCTAAAACCATGAATAATATAGATAACTTATTCCTCAACTTTATAACTTAAATATTCGATTCAAGGATTCACCATCCTATAGTTAATTATTATTTGATATATCTTTTGATAGCAGAAATGACTTACCTCAAGATTTGTGTATTTTAAGCAAGCATATAGAAACAGCGCATTCCAAAGATGAATTTTCCTGATTGTGTATAGAAACAGGACAGAAATATCACCCACTATAGATATACAATCCACACAGAACGAACAGTAAAATAATCCTTTCACTGTTTGCTATTTGCTTTCGTGTGTAATCCCATAGCAAGAGAATCTCTTCTTTTAATTAAAATATAATCCAATAGTAAATTGTTTGCGAGATTACGCGATTGTGCAAAGATATAAATACGAGTATCCACAGTTATTCATTTAAAATAGATAAAGAAATACAATAATGTAGGGCGACACTTTAATTTATACAAAAACCGACACGGCGCGAAGATGTTGCGACAAAAATATCGATATCTAATGGGAAGATAATTTGCAAAGAATAAACAAGTAAACTTCCAGAAACACAGAAAAAAATTGCTTTCTTTTTTTACCTTATCTTTGTTCCAGATTAAACATCCGATAGGTTATTTTTATTGCACTTGTTAAACACACTGTTCGCGATATTAATTACCGAGTAATTAAAAACAATACATTCGAGAGTAAATCGATGATGTATTCACTATTCACAAACACTACAGCATATTTTTCTAAGTTGTTATTATTGTTTTTTTTTTAATACCTACACCATTAATAAGTGAAAGATACAGTATTACACAAGAGAATGACAACAATTTAGTTTTACAGTTTTGTTTTACGATTGCGGTGGCGGGTGTTGTCTCCCAACCTGGCCTTGTGATGACAAAAAAACACTCACAAATGATAGATAATAAAATAACAATCAAAACAATTCTATGGTGCTTGCGTGGATATAAATCTCAAGATAAACGCGTATAGAAAAATTTGCGATGTTTTTTCGATGTTATTTTCAGTCTGGCCTGCGCTAATAGAACGAAAGTGGCAGCAGATACAATAACACAACTTGCACCCACCGCACTACATTCATACGAAAGTTTCAGATACAAAAATAACAAAACGCCGAAGCCGGTACGGTATTTCACTACAAACGAGCAAATTATGTACACACCACACACCAATACACAGCTTGATTTATTCAAGCAGGTGTATCTATGAATTTTACTGCAATAGTGTGCAGAAAAATATCTACAAAGGTAAAAATGTGTTCGGGATTCCAATTAGATAGACGACAACAAAATAAAGCAAGTTCCTTAATCTTATGTCGATGCCTTATCGCGAAAATTTATTATAATTCTAAAACAAATAGGTAGGTACCGATCGATTTTGTATTTATCACAGAAAAAGATACACCGAAAATGTATCTTTTAACACTTTGCTTCAAATTAAAGCAGAGGCGAATTTTCCGTAGCCATTGTTATTTGAGATTCTCCAGAGTTAGTGGACATTTTTCTTTTATTATTTACCATTTACAAATATTTTATAAAAAACAATATATCGGATATTTTCATGATAAATTAGATATTTTTGCAAACAAAAAATTTTATCCACTTTTTGTTTTATTTTTATTTTCTTTCTGTCTGACGTAGAAATGCGCATACACACGAAACGAAATTAATCTACACACAAACTTATACAAACTAAGAGCCAGACATCATGACACTCAGTTTGTTATATTTTTATTGATTTATACACTTCTTCTCAACCATGTAACAAACAAACGTTTACTCAACCGACAGCAGCATCGAATTACAAATAAAATCTCTGTGCCTTTGCATTGGCTTTTTATATCACAAAATATTTGCGTTGAAAACTTTTTTAATTGTAGATTTTTTTTAATTTATTTACCTATTTATTTTTTTTAACTCACAATTTAAAAAAGATATACAAATTGGAAGAGTATAGATAGAAAATAAAGTGGCAACGTGTTCGACGATAGCACACAACGCCGTCCGAGTTATTTCCAATTCGAATTAGAGTTCTCCATAAACTGATTTATTGTGTGGTGTATCTTTTGCTCAAATACCTATTCTGGAAAAATAAACATTTTGCCAACTAAATGCTGTTGTGTGTGTTGATTCTTAGTTTTGGGGTGGTATGCGAAAATAAATAGCAATACGAATACATTGGCGCATTTTATCAGCGCTGTTTTTGTCCAATTCCAGCACCGCGCAGCACGTTTGGGAAAAAAATTAGTGAGCAAGTGAGTGAGTATAAAGAGATAGAGTAATTTTTTTTTGGATGAGTTTGAGTGGAACTATAGCTGTCATTAAAGAAGTGATGCCAAACTAATTTAAAATATTAGTTTAATGATGACATACAATCCACATAATTGTAATAAAAATATCTGTCTAATTAAAATATTTTTCAATCTGCAAAATTATTATTCATTCGTAGATAAAGAAGTTAACAGATTTGTGTAATAAACAACAGTTTAAGTAATTAATTACTGAAATGTGTTATGGACGGTTTAGAGGAAAAAACTTCTTATTCTCATATAATCTTTTGTATATTTTTAACGAACGTTTTCGAGAAATTATTTGTCATCTTATTTTATAATTACCTAAGAATAAAAAACCTCAATAATATTAAAATTCATAAAGAAAGTTCCATCAGTAATTTATTACTGAATCAATTCTGTAGTAGAGATGTTTTTAAACCATATTTAATAATAGTATTGAACTTAAGAGGTTGATTATTGATTTGATTTTATTTTTATTTACAATTTTGTACGTAAATTTGTTTTGTTTAAGTTTAAGTAGTTTTTAAAAGCTTTTGAGCTCTGTTTGAAGAAATAAATAAATAAATAAAACTTAGCTTTTTATTTCTTCAAATACTTTTAACTCAATTATTTGTAGTTATTTTTTAAAATTTAATCTAAGGTTTCTAAGTCGAGTTAAAAATCAGTCAATTAACGTGCTCAGGGTGTAATTTAAAACCAGCATTGCGCAAAGTATTATAGACCCACAGCAATTTTTGGGTGTGATTGATAACCAACAAATGTTGGCATTTTTCGAGAGATCTTAAGTTGTTATTTTTAAAATTCAGCGTCCTGCATTCCAAAGTCGGGGCATTTGTGAGAACGACTGCATCAAAAGTGCAATTTTTTGAGTCACTAGATAATTGTGATAACCACATGAAATTAAGTTTAAAATTTGGAACTAAGTGCCCTGAAAACAAATATACTGGTCCAAGACGTTTTGCAGGGGGCTTTCTGTATGCAAGAGTCATGGAGCATTCCAGCTTTACTGCTTGAACAGAATGGTGGAGCTGTAGCTGTAGCTTGTAGCACTGTCAAAGTAGAGATTTTTCGCCCAGAATGTGTAGCTAAATCTGTAGTTGTAGCTGTAGTTGTAGCTGTAGCAAAAAATTCACTCAACTTCAACTTTAGCGTGCGCTGCTTGCTACTTTGACATGTGACGAACAAAAAAATCCAAAACAAACCGAAATGCCTGAATGAAAATTGATGTTCTGTGCTACCCTATTCTGGAAGAGCTTGCTACTTTTATGAGCTACATTTTGACAATGATTTTTTTTATTCACAAAAAAATTTCGAACTTTTTATAAAGAATATTTTTATGGATGCTCTTGAAACGGTCCGTCATTAAAATTTAAATTTTTTACTGGCGTTGCCATATTTTTTTCTTCAGCCGATCCCTACCAAACTTCTCAGGATCAGCCGCTGGAATACTTTGAAAATTGTCTGAAAATTTCATCAAAGTCTATCCAGCCGTTTTGGAGTAAATTGGGATTATTTGTAAATTAAATCACTTGTCAAGTAAATCACTTGAAAGATGGTCTTCACCGTCATTGCCTGCTATTGGATATTTTTTAAACTTATTATTTTCCAAAAGGATATGTGATAGAAGATTTGTTCATTTTGAGAAACCTTAAGAAATAATTAATTTTTATTTTATGTTATAAATAGATATATAAAATAAAACAAAATTTAAAGTGGGTTTTTTTATACTTTCCCCTTGAGTGGCGTCATTCGACCACCTTCCCCTACCAAACTTGTAAAAATAAAATTAATTAGATCAAATGAAAATCTCCAGATTTTAGAAAAAAATTGATATATATTTTGTCTAACGTGTGAAAGCTGTTACTAAATTTAATTAATAGTATTGTATACTAAATTTTAAAATCACATTTAAAAATTATTGAATCTTCAATAATAAAGTTCAATTGCATGTTTACCCTTACTAATAATAGTAATCATCCATTCTTAAAGATTAAAATGCACCCATGTATAATAATATAAAGTGTCAACACTCTTGTGGGTGGCGGGTACATGGTTTTCCCCAGGACAGTGAATTTTATATTATAGGCATTGTATACAACCAAACACCCTACAAATAAAAAGAAAAACAAGAATCTTTAACAATGCTTTCCTTGTGGGTACTAGTTAGGTTAAGTCCCAGGACGAGGATTAACTGCTTGCTGTTGCTACTAAATTTTATGGGCGCCTGTTTCTATAAACCGGTACATTCACAACACAACCGGATACGATGTTAAATTGTATGTTCGTATTCTATTTCTACGAACGTGCATTAGGATAGTGTATTGTGTACAACAGTATCTATCCCTGATTTCTCTGATGTATTGAAAAACTAAGGGTGCGTAAGAATTGAGTGAAAATCTTAACTCAAATACTCTAAAGTACCTAGGTATAACGGCCTAATAATAAATATCCTTTTTTGTCTGGAAAATGCTGAATTGCTTTGGATGTGTAATTTATTCAAGGGTAAACAATGTAGGTACTTTACTTACACAAAGTACAATGATATCGTCAATATTCCAATGGCTGAATCTCCATAATTAAAGCACTGAATGCGCAGGTCATTTGGTGACACTTTTATCCCTTAAATGTTTCCCCTTTACGTACAGGTTTTATTTTTCACAGGACAATGATGGATAAGGGTTGACATACTCTTATTTTGGTGGTGGATTTTGTTTTAAAAGGAATTTCTAATCAATTTTATGAGAATTTCTTTTCGATGTTAACAGGACAGTTTAATTCACAGCTGGATCCTTATAAATCTTACTGGATAGGTAGGTAATGTCATAATTTTCAGAGAGAACAGAAATCAATCATTTTCTAATGCCCTTATCATTGTATATAAATTTCTATAGTACAGTCATATAGCAGCGCCATCTAAAGATACTTGTGAACCGCACATTTGGAGGTTCTTACATTTAGTAAGTGTCTATTCTGTTACCCTAACAATAGTTGTCAACAAAACAAATTACCAATATTTAATACGACAAGAGTCGTATAAACGAAAATCATATATGCTTACGACTGTTGTCAGGTTAACAGAATAGAAAGTGCACGAACCTAGAAATGAGTTATTCACAAGCTTCTTAAGATGGCCAGGCGGTGATTATTCAGCATAAAAATACATAGAAAAGTATATATGATGGCCTTATGGTGGATATATGATAGGTAGGTAGTATTAAGGTATACCTATATGCTAGTAATAGATTGTGTTTCTAAAAAGTATCAACAAATTGTCTAATGTCAGAAAGGTATCACGTTTGTTGTATGACAGTACAGGTACAACTAAACCAGCATCCAACTAAAACTTTGAATGCAATTTTGTGTTAAAAGGAATTTCTAATCAATTTTACTCTAACAGGAGAGTTTAATTTATACCTACCAACTTAGGTGTCTAAACAGCAAGCACGGCGTTTTCCCAATAAATACTGCCTACCTAATACCTATGTAATTTTCATAGTGTCCAAAAATAATCATTTAATTTCTCATTAACCGACTAATTGGATTTTAAACGAATTATGTTTCTAAAAAATTATTTGTGCGCGGCAATGGTAAAATGTTTGTAGTTCTTGCTTGTTAACCCAGAAGTTGCCAATTTAATTCCTACTCTGGTAAAAGGCATTTTTTTCTTTTTTAAGTCAGCATACCATGAGGTATGCAATGAAAAATAAAAATCAACTAGCGCTCTATCCATTCACCATTATACTAAAACAATTCTTTCCTATCTTCCTACTCCTTGTAACTAGTGTTGTGCAACACCTTTTGCATATAAAAAGGCAATGTGCCTTACAGTATGTGTCTGTAAAAAAAAAAAAATAGTATAATATGATAAAAGCGTATTTATGTACCTACACACTTTTATTTTTTCATAACTTTTCATTTTCATTCATTTCATTTTCATTAAGTAATTTTTTTTTTAAATTTGATTATTTTAAAAACAAATCGATTAATTTTTGCATGTAGTGCATATAATAATCCTTGGTATCTAAGAAAAAGCGATTTACATCCTGACCTCCAAATAGAAATGGTTACAGAAGTGGTTAGAAAACACGCTGTATCACACAATCAGCGACACCAACTCCGAAATGAAGACCATCTTCGGAGACTAAAATTAACCAAGCCTCATGAGCTGATGGTCTAAAAGCGATGGAAAAGTCATACAACTTTCAACTTTAAACTTCTTCCTATGCGCATTTAAATAAAGAAAGAAAAATCATTTGTCGATTTTTCAAAAAAAATTCAAAATGGTCATGATTCGAGGTGGTTTAAGTGCGGTAAAAGTCCCACACTACTTGATATCGAATATTATCAAGTGCCTTTTGAAGATTTCCACTTGTAGAAATGAAAAAAAATTTATACTAATAATTTCCTAAATTTACACAAAATTTTTCTTGAAAATATTTAAGAAAATTTGTTTACAAGAAATCAATTTTTTTTTAAACTGGACGTACGAATTTGGTAAAAAAAAAATTGTAAAATACATTTTAATATATTAAGGATGTTCATCTAACGACGTAAATTAGCATTTGATGTAAAAAAAGAATCTTTTCCTCATACGTTTTCATGAACACCCCATGAAAGCTGTTGACGTAAGTTTGGCATAAATCGTATTATGACGTCGCTATCATCTTCAAACTGAACAAAATTGCGATTAAGGTTGTATTGAGCGAGCTACTTTGTATTTTTGTTTATCATTTGTTTTTATATAATTTTTTTTAATCTCACTTTCTTAATTTTTTGAAAATTTATAAAATTTAATTTTTCCTATACTTCAAAACTCTCATAAAGGGTAAGATTTGCAATTTAAGCTTCCCGCCTTCGTGAAATGTAAACAAAAATGCCGACATTACTTCTTTAATTATTTGAATTATTTGAAAGAATTCAAGAAATAATTATTCGAAGGTTCTTTTAAGCTCTTAGGTAACTTGCCACAAGAGTTAGTCTGTCAGTCTGGATGTATCGACATCACACCTACAGCCTAACTCTGTATTTTTAGAGGCGTATTTTTTTTATTTCTATCCTATGTCAAATAAATAACGGTACCTGCCATATAAGCCTTACAGACAATTCAATTTTTCTCAAAAAAAAAAAAAAAAATACGATCGATTATGATAAAATTTCGTATGACTAATTTCTTGCGAACCGACGGTGATGTTTCTCAAAAAAAAAAAATTTGTCCATACAATCGTTTTAGACAATTCCATTTTTCTCGTAAAAATACGATCGATTTTGATAAAATTTTCTGTGACTGATTTTTTTCAAATAATGAAGTTTTTCGTTCGAATTTTATTAACGGTACCTGCCATATAAATGCTATAGAAACTCTATTTTTACTTGCGATTATTTATAATAGTTTCTTCTTTAATATCGTTAGCCAAAGGTTATAGTAATCTGACGCAACAGCAAATTTATCCGACCCAGTCGTGCCTTTTATTTCGTTTTCGCTTTTCACTGTTCATATTAATGCGAATTTGAAAGAGAATTGAAAAAAATCGAATCACTGGTCAAAATTTTTGCGAAGTTATTACTGAACTTAAAACTTTTCTTCAAAGGCTTTGAAGAAACAACTGAAAAGTCAGATTGATATATCTGTCATTAAACATTTTGTGCCGTAAAAACAAACCACTCGAGCCATTGCCAAAAATAATTACTTTTTGCAAAGTTTTACTTTTATTCATCAAAGGTAAGGGTGTAAGTCTTTATAGTTAACGTTGTATTAACTTACTAGTTTTTTTTTTTTATATTACTACGCCCGTCAGTTTAATAGTTCAAGTCACACACATAAATCACAGTAAGATATGTGTAATCACACAGTAACGTAACATCAAAGAACCTTTTAAGTATTGTTCAGTTTACTTTGTACCCAACAACTCTTTTCATATTAATTCATTAAGATATTTCCCATTGATGTGTACTTACTACTTCTGCATCTAACAAATGAGTTTACTCTCTAAAGAGTTATACCTTTGCTTACACATATGAAAGCATAAATTACATAAACTCGGCTAAGATTTATCTTCAGATTGCTTCCTCGTTACATCTCACATAGATGTAGGTATAAGTAAGTAACATTTGGTTTCGCAATATGCCTTAGTCATTTGCGGCATAAAGCCATGCAAGCATTGTATACTTAGGTACACCTCTGTTATAACTTCAGAATAACGTTAAAGGAAAACTCAGGTGAGTTCTCTCTTATATTATATGGATGCGAAATCCCAGGCCTTTCCTTTTTAAGTATCTTCGTGTCAAATGTTTATTACAAGAAAGTTCCTTAATGATATGTTGACAGCGTGATTATCATATAATAATATATGTATATCTAAAAAGTGAAATGCAAATTTGAATGTAACATCAAATCTCTATAAATATAATAACAAACACAAATGTCGTCGTTAGTTGTCGTTCGCAATGACAGGAAAGAACCCACTCCTTTTAAAAAGTTTGAACTTCTCAACAAACTCAAGTTAATTGAAATTAAATTTATGTAAATGTAAATTTCAAGAATTTGTTTAGTAATTTTGCTCTGAAGTTATGCAGCATTTTAAAATTTTGTCTTGCTTGATGTTGACCAAAAGTTGTTGTTCAAAATACAGGTAATGGAAAAAGTTTAACAAAGAAGATTTTTGATTGAAAGCAAAACAGAGAACTCCTTGTTTTTCTTATGGAGGAGGACATGAAGGTCATTTCGTTTGCGAAACTAGTGCGATGCCAACTAGCATTTCTTCAGAATATGTTGTTCAATTATGAACTCTCAGTATTTAGAAGGAGGTATAAGATGCCGCACAAGTTTGGTAATGTTTTCGTACAAAAATTGTAATACATAAAATGCTCTACTTTTCTTGATATAAGAAACCATATTGGAGAAATTTCAATTTCTTAAATTTTAACAGGTTCACTATAAAAAAAATTTTGTTTACACCCCTACTTCCACAGTAAAAAACACTCTGATTTTGTATCAAATATGATACATGGGAGTCGGGGAACCATCGGGAACAAATTTTATGATGTGTGCAGAATTGATACATTGGACAGGGAACGTTTGTAACTTAAGAGAAGTGCATAAAAATAAAAGCTTCGATTTATGAGTGAAGCGTATCTTTGAAGCGAAGCCGAAATCTTATGAGAAAGATTTTTCCCCAAAAAAGAGCACTCGAAAGAATCTGCTAATTTTTACATAAAAAACGTATTCAATTTGTCGAACTGATTTTGGCACTTCGGTGAGAATTGAACAAATACAACACCTTCTGCTGTTTTTTTTTTCAAAATTAAAATAAATTAGCTGTTTACAACTTTGAAACGTTTTGCTAAAACAGTTGTCTAACTTATTTATATTTCTTAACATTTTGTAACAAAACGCTATAGTTTTATTTTTAACACTTACCCCCTTACTCAGAATCTACCTTCAAAGAAATCAATTATTAGTTCATAATCTTGGTTCCAAACACTAATACTAAATTTTGCACTTCGTCTTTATAATTCACACTTTTTATCGAAAACAATATGTCAAGGTGCGATCAATAGAAATTGTCTTGAAACAAATTAGGTTTTAGCGAACTATTAAAAAATATTTTTTTTCAGAAAACCCTGTACACAAAATACACAAAAATAAAAAAAAAGAACTTACAGCACAAGCTGGCGAAAGTGCTTAAATTACGCGGAATGAAATTGTATGTAAAACTGCGGAACAGATTTGCATTCAATTCACATATTATTCTTTTAAAAAAAAAAAGGTTTTAAGAAAATTCAAAATTATTTTTTTAATTTTCTTTTAATTGTTGTAAATTTTGAAAATTTATGTTCGGTTATGCGGAATTTAATTCTGTGTCAAGTTTGTGTAGTGAACCGTTGAATAAATATATTTAGAAACATATACACTAAAAAATAATATATTGAAGGTTTATTTTTAATAAAATATATATTTTTCGTAAAGTGCTCATAGCTTTCAAAATAGCACAAATCACGTAGATTTGAACTTGTGCATAAACATAAAAATACATTTGTATTCAATTATTATCAACATCAACATACCAACATCACTAATAACAAAAAATCGAAATTCCCGAAAGCCATAATCCCGAATGCCAAAACTAAATAATAACTAATAATTTATAGTTTTTACTTGTGATTATAGGTACTATAAGGCAAAGGCAAGTTATGCATTCGTGAAAAAAAAAGTTTTGGGATAACAATCAAACATGACATTACGATGATAGAGAAGACGAAAAAAGTTGTTCCGGAAATTATGTCTGTCTGTCTGTCTGTCTGTCTGGTTGTAACGGGTGATTTTTTAGCTGGTTTGGTTTTGGCAACACTGGTTTTGACAGCTGACGTGTGTTTAGTACCTTGTGTCACTGTCAAACAGCTTCAGTTTGGTTTGCAATTTAACCATGGATCGTCTTACAAATGAACAACGCTTGCAAATTATTGAATTTTACTATCAAAATTCGTGCTCGGTTCGAAATGTTCGAAATGCTTTTTTATCGAAAAATTGTGTTCAGCGATGAGGCTCATTTTTGGTTGAATGGGTACGTAAATAAGCAAAATTTCCGCATTTGGAGTGAAGATCAGCCAGAAGCGTTGCAACAGCTACCAATGCATCCCGAAAAAGCCACTGTTTGGTGCGGTTTATGGGCCGGCGGCATTATTGGGCCATATTTCTTCAAAGATGATGCGAATCGCAGCGTTACTGTCAATGGTGAACGCTACCGAGCGATGATAACAAACTTTTTTTTGCCCGAAATGGAAGTTCTTGACTTGCATGATATGTGGTTTCAACAAGACGGTGCCACATGCCACACAGCACGCGAAAAAATGGCGCAATTGCGAGGCGAGTTTGGTGAACAGTTAATTTCACGTTTCGGGCCGGTCAATTGGCCGCCAAGATCGTGCGATTTGACACCATTAGACTATTTTTTGTGGGGGTATGTCAAGGTTAATGTCTATAGGAAAAAGCCCGCTTCGATTGACGCACTGGAAGCCAACATCCATGCATTCATTCGTGAGATACCGGCCGATATGTGTGAAAGAGTATGCCAAAATTGGACTCAGCGGATCGGCTACCTGAGACGCAGCCGCGGTCAACATTTGCATGAAATTATCTTTAAACATTAAATTGCAAGGTTCAAACCATCGATTCAAATAAATATTTTATTAATTTTTTCGAATTTTTTGTGTTTTTAAAAAAAAAAAAGTTCTAAACCTCTTAAAAAATCACCCGTTATAAGTAACTACAGCCTAAAAGGTTGAACCGATTTGCCGACCACTCCTTAGAGGGGAAATAGAACTTTTTTTTTTTAGTTTAAAAAATAACGGTACCTGCGATATAACGGTTTTGGAAAAGCTTAATTTTCTCGAAAACAACTCCAACGATTTTCTTCAAAGAAATTACTGATGGTTTTTATCTGATTTTCTTCTGTTTATTTGCAAAACAAAAAATTTGGAGAGCTTGTTAGCAGTTAGCTCCCACAGAACCGTTATTTTTTTCTTGAGATATCTCGTGAACTGCTTAATCGATTTTAATTTAAAATTTATTATAAGAAAGACCTAAATGACTTGATAAAACTTCGATATCAAATTTTTGCAAAAATGCTTGGTTTTAGTTTTACTTATTTTTTTAATTTATTTTTTTTGTAAATTCAATATTTGGAAAATGGCTTTACTAAAAAAAATTATTTTTTGTGCATAAAATGCAACTTTAAATTGGCGTTATTTAAATTTAAAATTTTATTTTTTTAATGGGATATGCTAAGCCTGAAAGAATCAGAAAGGCTTCATTTGAGAAGTTTTTTTTTTGTGGAGTAAAGCTAGAACTCCGTCAAAATATTAAAACAATGCAATTAAATTAGATACTAATAAGCTTTAAAAAAAAAACTGATCAACTTTGAGCGATTGTCGGTACTATTATTAGCGTTATCTAATCAATATAAACTTTTGGCGATTTAAAATTCTGCAACAACTGATTATTTTATGGGGTTCCCCCGTGAAGAATTTAACAAATAACAAGCGACGTATATTTTTTTATGATTTTACTTTTACGACTTTATCATTGATACCGACTTCGTTCCATCATCTCTTGCATATTGCATTCTCCATAACAGTATGATTTAATTACATTTATGTCCGAAAAATGTATGTATCTATACATATACACAAACATTTCAAAATTCTATAGAAATAGATCATCATGCTGATTCATACAAAAATAGCCAATTAATAAGATTATCTAATATTTTCATTTCTAAGTTTGAAATTTATTTTCATCGGACAAACAAATTGCACATTAAGACTAAATGGAATCAAAATCAAATGCTCAACATCCTGCTCGTAGCACTTCAATAAACCAATACTAGCATTGCTGGTATCAATTTTCGCTTAATAAATTTCTCTTTATATCATTAATTATGAAAAAATGTTTACGTAATTAATCGTACGGAACGAATTTGAAAGAACACCTTCTGCGTTATGGCAAATAATGCAGTTCAAAGGAACTCACCATGGTTTCTTGACCAAATGGAGTCATTGAATTTTATAGGAATTCATTCGATTTTAATTATCTTTTTTAATTCTGCATGCACACAGTCAAGGAATGAGATCTTGTTCATTACTTTTTTTATAAATATTATAAAGTTTCGAAATTTATGATATGACAGCGGGAAAAGAAGTTTACACAATATAAGCAGTAAGCAGGTCTGCATGTGGCCTAATATATCTTAAGACTTGGGGATGCCAAAACAATTGCTTATTTGTTTTCATAGAAATCGATTTATTTCGATCCCATTAATTCCTGCAATGAGAAGAAACAAAATGAGAGCAATTGATTATTGAGTTTAGATCGCAGATGATTTTACATTAACGCAGGTAATTGTGGTTATTTGTTTATTCGATTAATAATGTTATTATTCACTGACAGCATTAAAATCCATACTGGATTGGGAAATGACTAAGTCTAATAACCTTCAAATTGAAAAGATTTGCGCATATTATAATCTGAGGCATACCTGATACCGCCGACCGTTTATTCCTCTGGGTTCGTCCGAGACAAAATACCGCCCGCTTACCGCTCATCATATGAAGAGCCATTAAGGGCCAGTTTTTCAATGGTCAGTTAAACAGTCAGTTAGTACTTATTCCTCAGTTAGTGAAAAAAGTAGTTTTTCAACAGTCAGTTAGCTCTTATTCTTAGGAATAAATAGCTTAACTGTGAAATAAAGTTATTTGTTCGTTTCAGAGCCAGTTAAGAAGTTATTCCTAGGAATAAATTGTTTGACTGTCAAAAAAGTACCGCAACAGCTTTAAATAACTGACACCAGTGGCGCTTTAAGTTTGGCCTCTCCCATAGAATATCAAATATGGTTGTCATTGAATTTTTTGTTTTGATTTGGACTGGGAGTCGGGATTTGGAAAAGCATTGTAGAAGTGAGCAAATATTCATTATTTGTGTATTATAAATATAGTTTTGTTTTAATTTCAGAATTTCAATGTTTGAAAATTGCAATGAAAAAGAAACTTGTTGGGTTTATCAACCTGAAAGTAAACAAATAAATGAATGTCTATTCCACTTCATCACATAGCCCTATAGACAGCTAAGAAATTTTCTCACTCCAAAACTATGAAGTTAGATGTAGTTTATTTTGTTATTCTGTAGAATAGATAACTGACTCTTTTTTATTGCTTGAAAAATCCACCAGTGTTATCAGACATATGTTAAAGAGTCAGATAATTTTATTCTTCTCATAGCTAACTGACTGTTTAGCGAATTTAAAAAATTATCGAATGAAAAATTGGCCCTAAATGAAATAAACAGTTATTATAAAAAATAAATTGTTATTTGGGTGATTCTACAAAAAACTGGAATAAAATGCTTACATTTTCGGCAAATTTTTTTGGAAGCTTTAAGTCGAAAAATTAGTCATATGTTATGTGTTAGAACACATTTAACAATATTGAAAGCGACCAGTTAAAAAAGTAATAAATAACATTTTTTTTGAAAAAAAGATGGTCAGGAAACTGAGATTTTGTTACCAGGAGACTGATAAAAACAATTATATCTTATAAATTATCACTAATTCAAATCAAAATATGACTTTTTATTTCAATGGCAGAAACAACTAATCAATATATCAGCATGATTTATCGTGATAAGATAGAATTATCTTGGACCTAATTGACTCTGAAAGTGCTTCTAAAATCGGTTTTTATAGCTTCAATATCGTTGTTAAAAAAATAGGTTGGATAATCGATTTAAGATTGCATATCAAAACCCTCAGCAAAACCCGTTAAAATGCATCATCTTCTTAAAATTTCTCAGACTTCTGGATAGAATTATAGTACCTTTTTTCATAAAATTGCCAGGGAACTGAGCCCAGGGGACTGAGTTTTTTTTTAATTTTAACCAAAAAACGTAAAAACGTTTTTGTTATGATTTTACTTAGCTTATAATTTAATACTAAAAAATATTCCTACTTAAATACAAAAATTACTGATAAATAAAACAGTTAATATACGACCTCTCGCACAAATGTATTTTTTTTAAGTGACATAACAAACAGACGAGATGTAAACCCAATGTTGTTTCAACGAGGCTCGATACTTTATATTCCATGAGATGGGACTTAGATCTATTTAGAAGTTCTCGATGTTTTTGACGTTTTCAATTTTACAGGCGACTGATTACAAATGCAAAAGACACATTTTAGTGACTTCTTCCAATTTCATAACAATTCTGTGTTATTTGAGATAACAATTATTTTTTTTAGTGTGCGAACTGAAATAGAAGAACCGCAATGAGAGTTAGCGACCCTTTGAAGAATTTTTTGAGCAAGAAAAAAAAACTGCGATCTGTACGATTTTAATTGGGCATATAGATTTTGATCAGATGTATATTTATAAAAAAAATCCATCGCTAACATCGATTAGATCAGATTTCTAATTATTGTAAGAATTGTAATGTTAAGGACACTGTATTGGATTCATGATTAATTTTATATAATTGCATAATGCCGAAATAATTTTTATATAATATTTAATTTAATTCGCCGTTCCAGTTTCACATCCTCAGGTTTGTGAATCTGGAAAAGAATATTAAAAGCTATGAGGTTGCTGTCGTCAGCAGTTTATTTGATTAGAAGTTTTAGAGAGAAGGTCGTTGGTAAAAATAAGGAAGAGAGTTGTAGACAAATAAAAAACCCTGTTTTATACCAACATTTATTTTGAAAATTTCAGATTAAGAACCATCCAATACAACTTGTACTGAACGATCTGAAAAGTTAAATCTAATCCAACGAAGAAAATATTCACCCATTCCGAAAGCATCCATTTTCAATAAAAGAGCTTGATGCCAATCTCTATCAAATGCTTTTGAAATATCGACCGCATCTCCAATTGGATTATTTTCACAAGCCATCATCAAATTAGCAGTGAACGTTGATTTGAAAGCCGTACTGTCAGTCTTTTAGATAATTCTTAAGCTGATTGATTTATTAGAGTTTCCATGACCTTTGAAAGAAGTGACGTAAGTGCAATCGGTCAATAGTTAGAGGAGAAAGAAGATAAGTTTTTTTTAAGGACGGCAAGTCTTGGATTCGTGTAAAAAAAAAATTAGAGATAACAATCAAACATGATATTACGATGATAGAGATGACGAAAAAAGTAGTTCCGACAATTGTCTGTCTTTCTGCCTGGATGTATCGACACCTGAAGCCTTGAGGTTTAGGTTAGGTCGATTTTCTTCAAACTTGGTAAAAACTATTTTTAGAGAAATATCCCCGGACGTTTTTTATATTTTTGACCTAGGTATAAAAATAATGGTACCTACCATATAAGCGTAACCAAAATTCCATTTTTCTCGAAGAAATAAATGAGATACCCTTCTTTTGAAATTATTTTTCAGAATCAGCTGATTAACGGTACCTGTCATAGAACGGTTTTTTATTACTCATACTATCATTTGAACGGCTGCACCGATTTCGACGAAATTTAATATTCTAAAACAAATGCTAAATTGAAATAATACTGCAAAAAAGAATTTGGAAAAAAGTAATTTTTGAAAAAGTTTTTTATTGCAGAAACCGTTAATTCTAATTTCCTCGAAAAAAATAATGAATTTCGATAAAATTTTAAATGTGTGTTTTATTGCCAATGGTGATGTCTTTCGTCTGAAAGTTTTTTTCAGAATCAGCTTGTTAACGGTACCTGATTTTAGAACCGATTTCTATTTCTCCGACTATCTTTTGAAGAACTGCACCGATGTTGACTTCAACATGCTAAATCTGAATATTACTGCAAACAAATTTGGAAAAAAAGTAATTTTAAAAAAGTTTTTTTTTGATAATTCTAATTTTCTCGAAAAAATACTATCAATTTTGACAAAATTTCATATGATTAAATTTTTACCGAAAGTGTGTTGTCTATAAATCTTTTTTTATTTCATCTTTGTTTTTAAAAGATTTAAAAAAAAAAAGTTATTTCAAAATGTAAAATACTAAAAATCTTTTTTTTTTTCATAAAAAAAAACTCATATCAAATGTGTTTTGCAGTCGTGAACACGAAAGTAAACTTTCCTCAAGAACAAGTTTGTGCGACATAGTCGTGCCCTATATTATTTTATTACGTTATTAATTTAGATGAATTTGGAATATTTTTATTTTTTAATAAAAACCGTTTTTCTAAGAAGCTAATCGAATTTGATTTTTTTAGTTTTTCTATTTTCGTTTTTCTCAAAAAAAAAAAAAAGTTTGGTACCAATACATTGTTCTTGGCAATCTTTAAAGAATGTCGTAGCTATACCTATTACGGTTGTTTTAAATTTTCTTTATTCCTACCATTGTTAAGCATTTGGCATAGCATTATACCATCCAAAATTTAAATACGTAAATCACAATTTTAAGCAAAAAGGTAACTTACTTGCCCAGTTCCATAGCTAAATCCAGCGTTGAAAGTACACATCCATGCCATATCATTCATGGCAGGTATAAGGTAAAGGTACTGAGTTTTCGCATTAAGTTGATTTCTAAGACAGAAAATAAAAAACTTTTCCATATTATCATCCCTATTTTATATACACCTATATCTAAAACTGCACATCTTCTACCAACAATCCACCTTCACTTGAGACGTTTTATCTTTTGCCTTTTAACTTAATCAAACTTAATGATATATGCTTAAAAGATTTTGTTGGAAAAGTGTGCTCTTTTGATTGAATAAAGTCCTTCACATCAATTGTTCATAATCAAACAAAATTGAGAGCAAAATTGCTAAGACAACAAATTTAAATGGATTTTCTAAAAGTGCCATGTTAAATAAATTTCCTTAATTTTTCAAGATCTTTTATATAAATTGTCACATTCATAAACAGAAACCCTGATGATGGAAAATTTAAGAAGTGTTAAAACTACAATTCTTTGATTACTTTCAAGTATTGTGTAGGTACTTGATAAATAAAATAAATCAATGGTCCTTGAATTGATTATACAAGTGGGTGCCATATAATTTGTTGACAAATTAAGAAATTTTGTCATCAGTCTCTATATAATTTTTCTGTTTGGATATTTTTGAAATTAGACACAATATGTTTGGGATTAAATTATCATTCATAATTGAACAGGAAAAAATAATTCAAAAATTAGTTTCAGGATCTTCTTCGGATAATAGGTACCTAGGTATTTTATATTTTTCCATCAGTGTCGAGGTTGTTAAAATATAGTATATTTTTCCGCAACGATATTTGGTCTATAAAAAAGATTCAATCTACAGTAAACCAAAACAACCTACATATACCACTATATCAATCAATTTTTATTATTTGTCTGTATTTGTTTAATCTTCCATATCGACCACATTAAAACAAAAATAAAAATAAAAACAAAAAAAACAAAAATATATGAAAAACTTTTTTCCAAAAACAAAACGAAAAAATAAAATTCACAATATTTCAATGGATTTACCATCAGAGAAGCATTCGCATGGATGAAAAGTTTTTTTTTTTGTTGTTCTAGGTAGCGATAGATTTTTTTTAAGGCTCCACTTCCTCATTCTGGGTGAAGTGACGAGTGATTTATGGGGTGTCATCACTGGTGATTGCACTTGAGTGCCTATTTACGTTAAGTAAATAATTCCTAGAGGAGAATGTGTATAAAGGCAGAGAGAGAGAGAGAGAGAGAGAGAAAGTACAAAAGAAAATTGTATACAGAAGGAAACATACAAACAAAAAACAAATTAACGACTGTAGTTTAAATTAAAAGAATAATCGCTGGAATCAAGAAAGATTGATTATTCAATCTGATGAGGGACTTATGCATGAGCCATTGGAAGAAGAAAACGAACGTACTTGATAGCGCAGCAGGAGTCAACCAGCGCCGAGACGGAGGTTGAAAACGAGAACAAGGGCAAGTTTCCGCCAGCACCAGCAGCTGGAAGACATTATTTCCGACATTGTCGATGGAAATATGGCGTTAAATTGTTGAGATTCCACAGGAATGTATTTATTGTTATATAAATGATAAACATTTGGGATAACTTAATAAAAGTATTTGTGTGAATTATGAGATAATTTTAGTGTGGGTGTATCTAGTCTTTTTATAGGAAGGGTTAATTATATGTAAATGTAATTTTTATATAGCCCATTAAAATTAGATTTTTCCTTGGAAATAAAATTAGACAAACCTGGATTTCGCTGAAGACCTTTGTTTTGATGTCTAGAGCAAATCCTAAAAATGAAAGTAGCAATATGAATAAAAGTACCAAATGAAAGTACCTACCAACATGAACGTAGCAAAATTGTATTTATTTGGAAGGGGAAAGGGTTTGAAATTCAGTTTTGGTTCTAATTTCTTGGAAACTACGAATTTTAAGCTAAAAATGGTAATGATTTTCTGCAAAAAGTTCTTAAGCAATTTTGAGAAAAAAATGGTTACAAAGTCTGTTTTTTACAGTTTTTTTTATTTTTTGTAGGGCTAGCCCAAAAAAAAAATTAAATGCACGACTGGGTTCCACGAAATTAACCTTGTTGCTAACTACGGGACTAAAAAAACTTGAATATATTAAAATATGTATCATCGTATTTTAGTTTTAATGTTGTTAATCTACAAACTTTAGATGTCATCTTGTATTGAATGTTTAACTTAAATGTCTTATGATATTTAAATGGTGAAGCTGTTATCAATTATATGCCGAATTTGTGAAAAAAAAGATTTATATGAAAGACATCATCGTCGGCAAAAATTCAATTACATGAAATTTTATCAAAATTCAAAGTATTTTTTCGAAAAAAAATAGAATTATGGGTTAAAAAAAAATAACTTTTTTTCAAAATTTTGTTTGCATTATTATTTTAGTTTAGCAGTAGTTTGAGAATATTATATTTCGTCCAAATCGATGAAGCCGTTCAAAAGATAGTCAGGTACCGTTAATAAGCTGATTCTGAAAAAATTCTAGTTTCGAACAACAAATTACTCATATAAAATTTTATCAAAATTGATCGTATTTTTTTCGAGAAAATTTAAATTATCGGTTTCTGCCAAAAAAAAAACTTTTTCAAAAATTACTTTTTTTCAATTTTTTTTTCTGCGTTATTATTCAGGTTTAGCAGATGTTTTGGAATATTAAATTTCTTCAAAATCGGTGCAGCCGTTCAAAAGAAAGTTGGAGTAATAAGAAACAGTTCTATGGCAGGTATACCGTTTCTAAGCTGATTCTGCAAAAAAAAAATTCAGAAGAAGGACATCACCATTGGCAACAAATCAATAATGTAAAATTTTATCGAAATTGGACGTATTTTTTTCTAGTAAATAGAATTACCGGTTACTCTTATATGGTAGGTACCGTTATTTTTATACCAATAGGTCAAAAATTAAAAAAATGTAAGGGGATATTTCTCTAAGAATAATTTGTACAGAGAGACAGAAATGTTGGACCTACTTTTTTCGTCTTCTCTATCATCGTAATGTCTGATTGTTGTGACGAAACTTTTTTTTACGAATGCATAACTTGCCTTATAATCGCAAGTAAAAAGTCGCTTTAAATCATAAATGTCATAATCCTAACGACAAGTGGGTAGACTTTTCGAAAATGATATAAGAACGAATTTCTAAATTTGGCCTAATAGCCCATTCAAAGCGTAGTTAAAATCGCCCTCATGTTACAAAAAAAATACAAATGGATTTTTATTTTGAGTTCTATGTTTTTTGAATCGCTGAATCTGAACCTGAAGAAATCCAACAAAATTTCCTGGTGCGTTTTAAGATATCCGCGAAAAACCGCGGTTTCAGTTTTTTGCTTACATCTCGGAAACTATACGCCTAAATTTTACCACAACAACAATAAATTTCCTACAAAATGCATGTATTTTGTTTATTTCTCAGACGAACCGTTAGCCCGTTAGAGTGCGTTGAAATTTCAACATAATTTCCCATTTCTGTAAAAAAAAAACAAAAAAAACAAACCGTTAAAAATTCTTAGTGAAAACAAATTGTTTTTTTTTTACAGAAATGGGAAATTATGTTGAAATTTCGACGCGCTTTGATGGGCTAACGGTACACCTGAGAAATAAACAATATGCATGAATTTTGTAGGAAATTTAATGGTCTTTCATTTTGTTGTGGATGAAATTTCAGTTAAGACGCATAGTTTCCGAGAGGTTAGCAAAAAACCGATAAAAGTGCGAAAATTCCGCGGTTTTTCGCGGATATTTCAAAACGCACGAGGAAATTTTGTTGGATTTCTTCAGATTCGGATTCAGCGACACAAAAAACATAGAATTCAAAAATTAAAATTCATTTGTATATTTTTTTAACGTGAAACTACCGTTTGACTGAACTATAATGTTTTACTTGAACTTATGTCAAGGCAGGGCCGGATCACTGTTTGTTATGGGGAAAGTGAAAGGTTGGATACATGCAAAATCGAAATTGGCCCTAAGTTTAACAAAAAAAAAAAAAAAAATTTAAAAATCAGAGCGGTTTAGAAATCCATTTTTATTTAAGAATTTTCCAAAAAAACTCTTTTTTTTTCACAAATTTATTTTATTTATTTATTTAATAATTTTCCAAAAAACTCTTTTTTTTTACAAATTTAGGAGCTAAATTGTTGTTTGAAAAATAAATAAATTGTGTCAACCCATTTTCCAAACATTGAATTTACAATAACACCAGGACTATCCATATAGGCAATGTGGTCAGCTGGCTAAGGCGGCTAATTTTGGGAGGGGGGTGGTTCATGATTTCAACGCTTGCCACAAAATATAATTCTAGTTTGGTTGTGAAAATCCGTCATTAGCAATTAATTCTGTATTTTTGACTTGTTCACTGTGATTGATGGTTGCAATCCTACAAAAACAAACCAATTTCTAACTTCAATTATCAGTATGTACTTGACAACTTTTTGTTTGACCGAAACGAACTGCAACTGAAACCAATCGCACAACATTTGGCAGATGGTGGCGCGCGAGTTACATAACACTAACAGATTTGGACAACATCAATAACGACATTAAACTAAAACATCAAACAAAAGAAGACTTTTTTAATTATTAATTATTATTTATTATTTAATTATTAATATTTAAAATTGTTAAATTTTACTTGGTTTTAAGAAATAATTTTTGTATTTATTTTTCTGAAAAGAAATTATTTCTGATTGATTAAAACTTAGATTATTTATTATTCATCGTTTGACTACAAAGGTTGTCCTTAAATAATAAATAAAGATGCAAAATTGGAAATTAAAAAACCTAAACTTTTTATTATATAACGAAAAAAAAATGTTGAAGAGAATTCTAGAATTTTTAATTTGAAGAAGATTCTATAACCCGCGCCGTCGCGGTTTATTTGATTTCGAACAACAAAATAAAACAACAGCTAGCGGCTCGTTTACGAGCGCCAGTCGAAACTTTTGAGTTTTAAAAAAGGGTCTTGATACAGTGTTTCCAAATATTGACTTTGAATATAAAATGTTTCTCTTTATGGCTGTCACTAATTGCAGTGGTGAAGATCCTTTTCTTGTTTGAAGCGGATCAAAAATTATATGAGGTCAACCATTTGTCAATCTCGCTTAAATATTTTGGCATTATTAACGAGGTAGAAAGTTTGATTTCAATAGATTGCTATGAGATTATTCATAGGAAACTTATATCCTCTTATATACACAGTACTTTAACGTAAACAAAATTAGGTGAGTTAAAAAGTTGAGGGGGTGGCAATTTAAAATCTGCCTAGGTCGTTAAAATGTCTTAGACCGGCCCTGAGTAACACATAAGAAAATTTATTAAAATTAAAACCAAGCATTTTTTAGAGCCGTTGTAGAGAAAAATAATTTTTTTTTATATCCGTTATATCGCAGCTCACGTTATTTTTTGGGCTAAAAAATAATTCCAATTTCTCCTAAAAGAATGGTCTCCAAATTATTGGAAGCAAATCGGTTCAGCCGTTTAGACTGGTTCTGATCAAATCCATCAAATCATATTCAGTTAATTTATTTTTTCTTTGGTTGTAAGATTGATAGCAACAAATTAATTAATAATGTAAATATCCTCCAAGAAAGTTAAAGTATCCATCAGATTGGTGATTCCATTGTTATTTACTGCTCTATAGATTTTAATATAAGATTCGTGCTAAAATTTAATTTTTTTAAACACGCTCTATTCTAAAGTTAAAAAAACTTTGTGTTTTATACGAAGTTACGTAAATTTAAATGCTTTCGGTTGTAAAGGTTTCAAAGAAATATACAGACTTATATACAATACTTTCAAAGAAATAAAAAAGGACATATCTATATAGATACTCAACAAACTACCAGTTGAGCTCAAAGAGAAACACTTTATCATGAATCATGATCTTAATAATTTTACATCCGCTTCAAGTTTTCGGGAAAATACATATTTGAGTTATGCAAGTACATTTTTTCAAAGACTACAAAATTTTCAAATGAGGGGGCAAAATAATAAAAAGAAGCGCTTATCATAAGTCCTTTATCTTTCACGTTGATTATATTGAAAAAAAAAATATCTACATAAGCATATAACTTTCTTTTCTTTGATCCAGGAAAACCAAACATACACGACCTATCGCAAGTTGCAATCAAAAATTTTTTTTTTAAAGGCCACCCTCTATAGAAAAGCACGCGTGCTCCTCGGGTAGCATCTACCCGTAAAAGTTTAATAAGCTCTATCTACACTTCATGCCGACAAAAAGCCAATTAAAAAATACAAGCGCACAAATTGTCCTTTCAGTTTTGTTTTTTTTACAAATTTTACATCTTTTTTTTTTTTGTATTCGAGAGCGCAACAGATTTTAGGCTTTTAGAAGAAGAAGTCCATTGAACAATAAAAAAAAAAATTAAAATTCGCTTTTGCTACTTTCACTACATCATGTGCACCTATGTCCTTTTGTATAGGAACAGCACACTCTTCACTTTGCTATTATTCATTGTGAATAAAAAAGGAACCACATGGTAGAACTTGAAAGCTTTTAGCGAAATCCTTTTATGTGCAATTCTTGATTGTAGTTGTTCAGGTTGATTGTTGGAATAGCGTCATTATCCTTCGTCAGTCAAAAGCAGCGTGCCGCCTCTCTTTCAAATGGATTTGCAATTTTTATGTATACGTACTGTACTGTAGGTACCTATAGGTCTCTATGAGGAAAGTCCCAAAGGCAAAGGTATTTTTACAGAAGTACATTGAAGAGGTTTCATAGGTTTTTTTTTTTTTGTTTTTTGTGAAGAGTCAGCTTGTGTTTTTTGTAGTTTTAAGGTTTTTGACTTGTAATGATGAATAAGTGGTTTGAACATTAAAGATGCGATCTTTGGCCGTATTATTAATTATTATTATGTATACGTACGTTTACTACACGATGTGGCACAACGCACTCATAACATAGTTTATATTATTGCATTATAACACAAAATGGCTGCCACCCTTCTTTAGAAACGAGTGATACCTGCTTGCAACAAGTATTGGCCTGAATTTACTTTTCTAACTTCTTTAAACTAAAGAGAGTGGTTTTTGGAGCTCTTTACCTTTACTCTTGGAGCTTTAGTAAAATCTGGTTTTCCAAGATCTGGGTTGTGCTTCGGAGTAACTTCTACTACACGAAAAAATCCAAAGGTTCCAAAATACCAACAGGCCTTTGGATATGACGATATTAATGTTGGCCATTCTAGCAAACGAAACAAGGACAACAAATTTCGGATCTACACAAGGAATGTTTTGAGCTAAGTTCTGAATTCTAAGAGACCACAGGCAGAAGCCACTTTAACTTCGGGTTGCTTATAGGAGCACATAGACTCTTTTGTTGGGGTTTTTTCGATAAGGGAAAGACTAATGCATAAAAAACTTTAGCCCTCGCAATGTAAGAGATCGCCTGAGCACAATTTCCATCAAAGCATAAATTTAATAAAATAACATTAAACTAACTACTAAGGTTTTTTTATGACATAAGTGTCCTAATCACGTAAATATTATTCTTGGCAATGTCAATACCAAAATTTGAAAGGAGGAACTCTTTGGTACGATAGTCGGAAGAACCATCCTTCCAGAACATATTTCAGTTAATGGACTCAGGCTGGCAGACTGCACCATGTTTGAAATTTCATACTTCCAGTACATTGGATGTCAAAATCTTTTAAGGTGCCAACATAGATTTGAACCATTACTTAGGTTCATACTAATTCGATCAGTTCATAAACCACATAAGAAACTCCTGTCTGGTTCGACTAAGAACCAGAGCAGCGGAGGGCAGACAAGAAGGCTGATTTTAAGCGGGTGGTCAAGTCTATTCATTGGGGATATTAGTGGCAGAAGTGATGCTCGAAAGTTACGAAGAAACGATCGCGTCAAAAGACAAATACTTTTCTAGAATGCTAAGCTATGAAGATTGCCAAGATTCTGCTAAAAGGCACAACACCCCATTCAACGATGCCCAACTATACCATAACATTTCCATCCAAACGACCAATATAAAATGCGGCTATAGCTGTAGTTTCCAAACTCATATTGCATAAGGCCACGGCAGCAGGAGATGACTTGGTAAGGAGCATTCACTAACTATGCGAGAAGTCAAATCTCACTACCGATAAATTTTCGACTTTCATTGGAGTATCGATACAATTTTTTGTTAGTGATGGGTCGAATGACAAATTCATGTATCTTGATAGAGGTATGTCCGTAAAGTTGTAGTGGCTTTTAAAGTGTGATCTTGTTTTATGTTCGATTGCCCACAAACATACCCAAATATTGAAACAAGTTATACAATTTTTTTAAGGCAAATCAAAGGTATTTCGAAAATTTAAACATAGGAGGACATAACATCTGCCATTTCCATCCATAAATGTGCTCTTGTTGCATTTTGCATATTTCCTCGAGTAAAAAAAAGTAAACATCTTGTCAAACCTGAAATTTAAGTTTTTAATAAGGTTTTGCTCAGATTTGGAAGGAATCGTTTTAATTTTGACATTTGCTAAGCATTTAACATCATCAGCAAGTTATAGCTTTGAAACTTACTATTTTCACAATTTCCTATACAAATTCAATTCTGAAATTTGCACAATATTGAGTACGAACTGTCAACAGAAAAACATATCTTTGATATTTTCTAGTTTAACCGAGTGTTTGACAGATACACTGCTAGTCATAAGGATAGATGCACGCATTTTCGAGAAGTAGAACTCAAATTTATTTCATATTATTACAGACTGAATACAAAATTTTAGTGCACAAGAAGGAATGTTAAATGTTCAATCCAAAATACTGCATTAAGACTTCAAGACGAATTCTAACGGTATAGTAGATAGAAAATAATCGATAAACCCATAATTGTGTGTGATTTAAACGCGTCATAAGAATAGAAGCACTTAAAAAATAGAACGAAACAGAAATGCTGCAATTATTCTTTATTTAGTTTTTAATTTATTTATTTTAAATTGATTATTTTAACTTCGAAAAATCCATGATTTAAGCGGATTATTCATCGAAGCAAAGTAGTTCTGAAAAATCTTACTCCAGGCCATTTAAATGGAAAGAATTTAACCTTCCTTGCTACCGTTTAATCGCCATTCTTCACCAACTTATTGTTTGAGCCAGTCACATACTTTTTCCATTGCGTCGAGATCCATAGTGATCGGTTGTGAAACCAACAAATGTACGATTTGGCTCTAAATGAATGGTTTTGCTACTCGGGATGTGAGTAACAAGGGCTTTGTCTTGTTGAAAAATCCATGAGGTTTACCCAAAAATATCATACTTGCTTTAATGAAAAATTCATTAGAGCAAGGATTTGTAGCTGTTTCCATTAATTTTTGTGTTTTGTATCATTTTGTCAATAGTTCTATAGTAGGATTTTGCACCTCCACCACTTCCTTCCCTGTTCTGATTTTTGTTCAGAAATCACTCCTGTTTTCTTAGATAGTGAAAAAATAGTTTTAAACATTCAGCCCGTCCAAAATTCGTCAGAAATAAATATTTTCAACTGTGAAGTTTAAGCTTACCATTTTTGAACATTTCACGTCATGCTCTCTTTGGCAAAATACATCCTATGCTTTTTTCTGACATTATTTAGGAGCTTTAAAGCAGACAAAATGTTTTCATTATTTCCAGCTCCGCAAAATGACAGGTTTTCCAAATAATGGCTAATAACATAATCACTGGCGTTTGGTTTTGAGATTTATAGAGCCGTTCAAAAATACTGCAGCAAGTAAACATTAATTTTCACTCATTCCTCTAATGTAAAATACTTTTTTCTTCGCATTTTTCTTAAAACATACATGTGCTAACTCTGCTAAATGATCCATTAATGTCGAAAAAGATGTTACCACTTAATAAAAAAACGTTAATTTTGGCACTGCTTCTATTCTTATGACGCGATTTAAATTCATTTATTTTCGACTTAATTTAAAGACAGCCTTCTGAATTATATTAACCGAGGTTTCTAAAAATTAACAAGTTCTCTATTTAGTTTTGAATGCACTACTTTATTGACCTCAATACTCTTTTTTTGAATAATTTGCATATAACGGTAGTAACATCAGTTTTACTTCTCTAACATACCTGGTTTCTATCCTTATGACTTGCAGTGTATGTCCAAATTCAATTTTGACATTTTTGCAGAGTATTCAGTGTGAACTAGCTGTTATCAGCAAGCAATAAATGTTTGACACTTACTCCTCATTTCCTTTATTTTGGATGTATGTACTTATAGACTATAGACATACTATTGAATTAAATAAAAGAATGAATGTCTATTTTTTGGGTATATGAATTATATGCATTTTTATTTTTCGGAATTACGATTTTTCAAGATTTAGATTTTCCAGAATTCCGTTTTTCGAAATTTTTAATCAAACCGGAAACAACATAAATGATTTGATAGCATGCAATTTCATTGATTCTATTTAATTATTCATTGAAATAATTTATAAATGACGTATGTACCTAATATCTACATAATAACAATTTGACAATCCAATTAAAATTAACTTGCTCTTGTGGCAAAATGCCTCAAAAATAAAATAAAATAAAATAAAAATGAATTTAATATTTATTTTTACATAGGGTGATGCTCATAAGGTGTGCAAACAAGATAGAGTAGATTAAGTTTGGATAAGAAAACAATCGTATGGGAGGATCTATCTCCCCCCGTTTAAGCGGGAGGGGATATTTTATAAAAAAATTGACTGAAAACAGAAAAAAAAAACATTAAAAAAACATCGGTAAATCCTACAATGCTGCATGCTATACCTTTTTAAAAAATCAGACATATTTTTTATTTACTTTTTAAATAAAGCTCTTTTAGTAATTAGTTTTTGAAAAAATAAATTTTCAAACTAAAAATTTTGTCAAACAGTTTTTTTTTCTAAATTTTATGTATACTTAGCTAATGTTAGTTTTTAGTCAAGAACAGAAAACTGGATGCTTAAATGTTTTGTACTTTTTGAGAAAACCCATATTTTTAATACTCACCTGGCTGGAATTTCATGTAGTATACTTAAATACTTAAAAATTTGAAAAAAAAAATGTTAAAACATTTTAATTTTTTTTTTCCAAAATGTTGAGTTTGAAAATAATTTTTCCAAAACTATTCACTAAAAAAAAATTATTTGAAAAGAGCATAACAGAATGGATTTCTGGCTTTCCAAAGAGTTATAGCATGGCATTATATTGTAGGTTGTACTGTTGTTTTTTAATTTGTTTTCACTTTTAGGTCAATTTTTAAAAAAAATTCTTCTCCCGCTTAAAAGAGACAGAACCCCCTTCTATACGATTATTTTCTTTTTTCGATCTAATCTACCGTTCTATTTTTTTTTTGACACAGCTTATATGTGAATCACCTTGTTTAAGTGAGAAATACAGAAATATCACATGATTTTTTATTAAAAGTGCTTAAACTACTGTTGTAATAAATATTGTTATAAGTTTACTAAAAAAAAATCCAAAATCGTTAGAGCGGTACTTATATGTATCTAAATAAATCGATGTTTACTTATTAATTTTTAAAAAAGTTTTATAATATTGTTTTTTAAGTTAAATAGTTTTTCACAAAAAAGTTTTATTTACAAATTTGAAGTACGCCAATTTTAAGTAATAAATAGTTTACACTTAATTTTAAGAAAATTAAAAATTTTAGTCAAGCCGTTATCCAAATATCTAATTTACAAAAAAAAAAAATAAAAAAATTAATTAAAATTAAAATTAAGAACTTTTGCAAAATTTTGGAATTGAAACTTGAAACTATTGCGTTAAAATCGACTTACCTTTTACGACTTCTCCATCATCGAAATGTCATGATGTTTGATTGTTATCAATTGTTTTCGTATACGAATGCATAACTTGTCTTATCCATACATAGTACCTATAATCGCAAGTAAAAAGGTTAGAAAGGTGAAAAATAAAATGGTTTAAAAGAAATCATACTGCTTTATTATTAACATCGTATTTTTGTAATGAAAGCAATTTCAAAAAGTCAAACTTCCGTTACAAAAAATTGAATATATTCATACTCGGGTACTTGAGAGGATATCGCCCTCTCCATGTGAATTTCTAAAGAGTATCCTTTGATGAGTAAAAAACTGAATTGCTCAAATATCTTTTCTGAAACCTATATAGCAATGATATACAAACCCAACTTCCATTACTTTTACCAACAACAACGAAACAAATTCGCACAAAATATTCGTTCTTATAGCGCAAAAAAAAAAAGTCTTTGAATTTTCCGACGTTATTCCATCCAAACACTCATTGTGACACAAGTGTAGCCTTAGAGCATCTGATGAACAATGCAAGCTACATGACGTCAACAGGCGGATGCGTGCTAATTAAAGCGAATTTGTCTACAAAGTAAGTGCCGACGACATTTTCTTACGTACCTATACTCTTCACTTTGGCTTTTCTCAACGTTTTCTTTTATAGCCCTTACCTTTTTTCATAGGTAGATACATCTGAATCTTGTATAACGCTCAGCCTTACAAGAGGATTTGGAGCAAAAGCTGAAATTGGAATTTTATATTTTTTTAAACCCTATAAGCAACACGCTATGTAGATAGATAGATACACCAGCTCTTGTGGCAAAATACAAGGACTCAATGGCGCAGTTTAAGCGTATATATTCATCCAACATGAATCTCCGATGTAGAGGCACGCGAGAAAAGTGCAGATGGCGCACGAAGGATTTTCTATTTTGATGCGATAGTCCTGCAAAATGTCTCTTCTTCATCTCCCCACTTTATAGCAAGAGGGTAATTATAATCCTTCATCCATTTTGCTACATGCAAAAAGGATAGGCTTAAAATGTTCAAAACAAGAGAAAAGAAGAGGAGCGCGCGATGTCAAAGCACGGGAGGACAAATCCTTTGCCAGTGTGCAGTGTATAATTTCACTCCAAGGAATGCAAATAGATGGTTGATGAATGGATATATTCTGAAGGAAGATACACGCGTATCTATCGCATAGATAAATATAGACCGACCAGAGAGGGGTGTGTAATGGAACTGTTAAAACAAAGGAAATCCTTTGATCTAAAAGACATGCACGCGCGGCGGGTTGTGATTTTTCACGTTTTTTCGTTGCATTTTATTTTTACCTTTTGAGAATGAATTTTCGAAAAGAAAGATTCGCAAGTACCCCACCGACAAAAAAAAAACAGCGTTTTGGATGGGTTTCAAAAATTCTGTTTGAGAATGATGTTGGGTTTTGTTATTTTCGGAGGGAGAGATATTATGTGTACCTGGAAGCTGTTTTCTTAGTTCTTTGACTTCTTTATCAAAATAATTAGCTGCTTTCCAAAGAAAATTACAATGTGGCCTCTTTTCTGAACGATTGGGCATTCTTTCTTAGTTGAGGTTAAAAAAATCATAAGATTGGTCCTTGTTTCACATTCACTAAGAATAAAACACGTTCATTGTTGTTAATAATAGGGTAACCGCACTAAATATAGGTATCTGTCTAGAAACTTGGAAAGGTTAACCTAAACATATGTTTTGAAGGAGCCGCGATACTTGAATTATTTCCCAAAAATGTTTAATCAAAAAATGTAAAATCAAAGTCATTTACTAGAGTAAAAGTTTTTCAGAAACGTTTTTTAAACAATAATGTTTCTTGAAATGTATTTTTCAATCTGTACTGAAAAAATATCGTGTGTAAATAGTACTAATTATACCATTGTTGCGGATTCATTTCTTGCCGTCGGGGTCTGTGCTGGCATGCTTGATCGGCCTACTGCTCGTCGGAGGGCATAGGTACTTGACCCCTATCGACGCGCGAGAAATTTGCCTCAACCCAACCAATCATTTCTAAAACCACGTATAAAATAATCACAAAAAGCGTTATTTCCAGGAAAATTAGGATATACTTTCCTTACTTGAAAATTTCAAAAAGCCCTGGTCTTGATGGTCTTAGAAATTTATATCTTAAAAAACTTCTAACGTCAGGTATAAAATATCTGCAAAAAATGCTTAATAGTTGTTTTAAATTAGGATATTTTCCAATTGTGTGGAAAAATGTAAAAATTATTCCAATTCTCAAACCGGGTAAGAATTCAAGCATGCCTTGCAACTATAGGCCAATCAGTTTACTAAGCTCAGTCAGCAAATGTCTTGAAAAAGTTATCAAAAACAAACTTCTTATTCATTTAAATGAACATAATATCCTGCCCGTTGAGCAATTCGGATTTAGATCACATCACAGCACAACTTATCAGATACATCGAAAAACGAAAGATATTAAAAATAACTTTTTGTCAGGGAAAAGCACAGGTTTAGTTTTACTTGATGTCGAGAAAGCCTTTGATACTGTATGGCACAAAGGTTTGATTCACAAGCTTAATATCCTCAATTTTTCACAGTACATCATTAAAATAATATTTTCCTTTCTGACTGGAAGAACGTTCAAGGTCTCAGTCAATGACACATATTCAGATGTAACTGAAATTTTTGCCGGTGTTCCCCAAGGATCTGTTTTGGGTTCTTTTTTGTACAACATATTCACATCTGACTTTCCTAAGCTCAGAAATTGTGAAATCGCTATCTTTGCTGACGACACCTGCATTTATTCAGCGGATTCAAATAGTTTAGTTACAGAAACCAATTTGCAATCTGCTTTGGATAATGTTTATAACTATTTCACAAAATGGAAGATTAAATTGAATACTGGAAAAACTCAAGCCGTCTTTTTCGACAGGAAAAGAAAAGCTTGCTTTTTACCCAGCAGTAGATTGGCAATTAATGGAACAGAGACAGAATGGAGAACCAAAGCCAAATATTTAGGAGTGCATCTTGACAAAGCATTAACTTTTGGACTACACATCCAAGAAACATTAAATAAAGTTAATTTGGCTATTAAGATTCTTTATCCGTTTATAAATAGAAAATCCAAGCTAAGTGACGAAAATAAGCTCATTATATTTAAAAAGATATTTCAAAGCATAATGCTTTATGGATCACCTGTTTGGGGTCAGTGTGCAAAAAGCCACATACAAAAGTTACAAAGGATACAAAACAAAATCTTAAAGACAATGCTTAACCTACCTTGGATTTATTCGACTGAACATCTTCATAGAATGGCAAATATTGAAAGAATTCCAAACAGAATATTATATTTAAAGGATCGTTATAACATATCTTGCAGCGCATCTGAAAACTACCTCATTTCAAATCTGGCTTTATAACAAGTTCACAATGACAAGTTTGTTAATTGTTTGTTGTACTATTTGTTTATATTTTTATGTTCTTGAAGATATTTATTTATTAATCTGATCAGTTAATTATTTCTATATAATATGCATTTTTATTTATAAATCTAACTATTACCTTCATATACCTATTATTTATTTATTTATTCAGTGATAATAATTGTCAATTTAATTATTTATTAATTTCTTACTTATATATTTATTTATCTGTTTGTTATTTATTTGTTCATTTCTTCATTTGTTTATTTGTTTATTTATTAACTTATTTATTTATTTATTTTTCTAATTATTAATTTTTTCACATAGTAATTTATTTATTTTATTTTGTAAAAAAAAAAAAAAAACTTATTTATCCACTCTGAAACTGTAACACATTTATTAATTTTGTAACTATTTATTTATTGTTTTCGTGATTTTTTCGCTAATTATATTAAAATATATAAAAATGTTATTAACTTAAATGAAAATTTGATCAAAGCCATTTTTACTTTTCTTTTTTTTTATATTATATGAGGTCATATTTCAATTGACCCCTCCTCTTCTCTTATTAAAAGAAGGGTTTTCCTGTAGCTTTTCCTTCTATTAATTATTTATTTAAGATCTGTGATATTTAATAAAAATGTTATAAATTTTTTCTGTAGTAAGGTAGCTTTATACCAAGTCTCTGTAAATTGTGCAATATAGGTTTAATTGAAAAAAATGTATATTATTCAGCTACAATAAACGATCTATCTTTCCTTACTGTGTAGGTATGTATTCAAAAAAAAAAAAACTATTTAATATATACTTTTATATTACACCTGCAATAACATCTTCCCCCATGGTAAACGCGCAAATAACAATAGACTATATTCTATCCCCCTCAGACTTTCTATAGCTTTTCTATGTATACATCAGTACACCCCTTTTATACCAACCAACAACATTCGAAGTGACCTAAACCAACAATCAACATTTCACTTAACTTACCCTTAAGGTGCCATCTCTCGAACCGGACGATCTATAAGCCCACAGCAGTGTCGTAGTGGTGGAATATAATCTCCGCAGGAAAAAGAAGTTCTTTATTCAAACGGAAGCCATTGTCATCTTAGATATGCTTTTCAGCCCATCACCCTCTCTGAATCTAACAAACATTTATATATAAAAAAAAAAAACCTTTCGTAAGAGGATAACCTTCAGCCAGGAACTTCTTAGGAAGTTAACTGTGGTATACTAGTAACTTAAACGCTAAAGGTAAACTAGAGAAGAAAACTCATTGTGTGGTGTTGATATTTGTTCTGGAATCCTATCCTCCCCCATCCATGCTTAAGGTTTCGCGCAAATATATATTTTCCATTACCTCTACTCTGACACCCACGCTATCATCAGTATGATTGCTATACTCTGCTGTGCCCGTATGATCACATTTATGTCAATTTTACACGACAAAGTTTTGATGTCTTCGTTTCCTCTGGTTGTGACAGTGAAGTGGGTGGAAGCACTTGGTCTACGGTGAACGTATTCACTTATTATTACTGAATAGATTCGGGTTTTTGAAGAGTCGTGTCCTCTGGACGGGATAAAATTCGTTCATGTACTCCATATGGAGTGCAAACGGAATTTAACAATGTTGAAGGACATCGCTACTGTAGGTGAGGGCACACAAATGTGGGTTGTCAATTATTTCATAGTCAAAGGCTGATCTGGCAGTCAATCTTTTTTTTTTTACTCGACATAAAAAGTGTTGTCATTGTATGAGCGATTGAGGAAATTGGAAAGGAGTTACCGTGAATTTGAATTTTATGACGTATGAGAAAAATTTATAACCAAATATAACATTTCACATTCGTGTAGTTCGGCTAAAGAAAGAATTTCTTTGCAGTGCAAAACCTCCATAGATGGGCATAAGGATAAAATGATGGGAAATTCTACCAAAAGAGTGTTTCTGTTGCATTGTTATCCTAAAACAATGCAACAGAAACACTCTCAGAATCAGGTAAAATATACCAAATGCATGTATTAATAGTTCGACTAAGGAAAAACCCTGTACAGTGCAGAACTTTCATAGTTGAGAATTAGGGAAACTGATGGTCGATTCAGCAGTAAGAGTGTTTGGGTTTCATTAATTAGGAAAGAATCGGGGAAAACATTCTACATTCGTGTAGTTCAGCTTAAGAAAGAAACTCCATATAGTGAGGAATTGCCATAGCAAAACAAAACGGTAAACTGATGGATATTTCTGCAGTCAGAGTGCTTGGGTTGCATTATTGAACTAAAATAGCAGGTAAGACATTCCACATTCGTATAGTTCGGCTAAAGAAAGAAACTTTGTACAGTGTAAAACCTCTATAGTTAGGCATGAGTGAAGGCTAAGGAAAAACCATGTGCAGGGTAGAAAATAGGGTTTCATTATTCAGGAAAGAAGCGTGAAAAACATTCCTCATTCATGTAGTTTGGCTAAGGAAATAAATTCTGTACAGTGTACAAATTCCACAGTTGAACAAAATCTGAAACTGATGAACAATTTTTCAGTTAGAGTGTTTCCTATGGATTTTATTTTTTAGAAAAAGACCAGGTAATACAACATTCCACATACGTTAAGTTCGGCTTGAGAAATAAACTCTGTATATATCGAAGAATTTAGATAGTAAAACAAACCGGTAAACTGATGGATAATTCTGCAGTTAGAGTGGTTTGGTTGCATTGTTTTAATAAAAGAACAACTAAAACATTACACAGTCCTATAGTTCGGCTAAAGAGAAAAACTCTGTACAGTGTACAACGTCTATAGTTGGGCATTATTGTAATGGAAAACATCTTTGGTTGTCGAAATAGTTCTTTATCCGTGAATTAGCCTGCTCTTGAATGCAGTTTTTTTTTCTCGATTTGAATGACTAAATTGCTAAAATTTTATATCTATTATAAACTCCGCAGCTAAAAGGACTGCCTAAACCTAGCTTTGACAGCAAATTGGCCTTTGACTATGCGGATACAGGGGTTTCCTTTTATTATGTTTCACGACTTAGAGATCGGTCAAATAGAGGTGTATAGGTGTTACGTATAGTTAGAGTGGCATGGTACGGTTATTCACATTTAGAGCACAAGTACAGGTATACATTCCCCTGGAATTTTCCTATCCTGGGAATGATATCCCCAACAATATAATAATAATCAATTGAAGAGTTTGCAATCAACTTGATTTTGAATGGGATTTTGATGTGGTGAAACATGCATTGGCCTGGCTGATGATTTTGAAGTCTTTACCACTTCAACAACTTTGAACGAGATATAATACTTGTGTATCTATATGTATCTAGCATGTTAAATTGGAAAAATAGACAATCTTGTTTACAAGGGACGAAAAGCAGGAAAATGTATTTAAATTATTATATTGAAGAACAAGTTCATTTTCATTTACCAATGCAACGGATGAATGATTTTAAAATTACAAATTCAAATTTTTGTAAATAGAAGCCTAATGACGTGATATACCAATGATATAAATAGAAAATGTTGTCTGATTTCTTAATCGAAAAGGAAAATGCCCAAAAATAATGTATGGGCAAAACAAATAAATACATGTAGGGATCGAAAGAACATTAATTGTAGATAACGAATATGGTATTGTTACCCCGGGACTGACCATGACAGTTTTTTTTTTCATTTTAAATAACAGAGTGTTTTTTATGAAAACGAATCTAGTTATCGCCTAAAAACATGGGGTTTGTTTTAATTCTTTTAAACAATGGTCCGAAAATAAAGAGTGTCCTCATCCATTTCATATACGTTCTTAAAATCAATCGTAACTTTTTCTACTAGGGCTTGATTTGAACTATTCTCATGACACATGAGTAGCAAAATCAACGCAAGTGGTATTTGATAACAGATCCGAGAGAGAGAGCTTGAAATGTGTACCTAGTTCATACTTCATATAGCAAATCAGAAGATGTATGCCTTGTGTTTGTGTTAAATTGGTACTGTTCGTAACTCCAAGTTTTTGCAATTGTCAAGTATAATATTGTACATGCATCATACCTTCTAGCAGAATTATGAGTACGTGTCAGTGAAGTAGGAACAATTGGTTGATTTTCCGGTACTGGTTGTGCCAGTGGAGCACGCGCCGTGTGGGTCAATTCTTGGCAACACGGATGGCATATTGCTCTTGAACCATGAAAAGCAATCTTTAACAGTGCAGAATCTGACAATTTTTCAAAGGGTCTGATTCTCAGTCCCCTGGTATGTCAGAATCACATTTTAAAATCAAAAAATCGATGCCTTTCTTCTATTTCAGTTCGCACACTACAAAAAAACAATCATTGTAATCTCAAATAACACAGAATTGTTATGAAATTGGAAAAAGTCAATAAACTTTGTCTTTCGCATTTATAATCAGTCCCCTGAAAGATAGAAAAAGTCAAAAATATCGATAACTTCCATATAGATCTAAGTCCCATCTCAGGAAATAGCAAGTATCGAGTCTCTTTGAAACAAAACTGGGCTTACATCTCGCGTCTGTTCGTTATGTCACTTTTAAGAAATACATTTGTGCGGGAGGTCGTGGATTCACCATTTTTAATAATAATAATAACAAGACTTCAAATTGTACATTCATGTTTCATGGCATAAGAGAGACAATGTCACTACCTTTATATTTGTATTTCAAACAAATTTTTCTGTTTCGTAGTTTCATTTTTTGTAAGCAGATTTTTTCAAACCACAAAGGAAAATTAATATGATGATGGTAATAAGGTTTTAAAAAATTGTTTTCTAAATATTCTCAATATAATATGCAAAGAAAAAAAATGAACCTGCGTCCCAGATAACGAGCAAAAAGTATATGAAAATGCCGCTTTTTTGTTCATTAAACTGCGTTTTCCGTGTCCTCGTCTTTTTTTTTCATGAAGAAAAATATATTTATGTTTAATGAACTAGATTCCCCCGTATTTTTGCATTCATTAGATCCAAAGAGAATATTTAAAAAGCCCAGCCTAGCTACCGGGTATGCACATCACAAAAAAAAATATATATATATATTGAAATCGCTAAAACGCGCACCATGCGCGGTGTTTGCAATTATGTTGATATGATATTTTCTTCAAAGACATTGGTTTTTTCAAACTCCCATTTACATATACATAATTTGTTCCTATATACACATATAAATGCCTGTAGACATATTGAAGTTGCAATCAAAACGGAATTATGAAACTTCATTGAAACTAGATATCCTTTATGAATGGTACCCCACATACCCTTTCAAAAATATTATTAATTAACCATTATCCTGAACGTGAATGCGGTGTTCAATGTAACACTCTTCGAAAATTGAGTTTGTCTCTGCCACAGTATTTACTGGTTTATCTTTCACTGGACATTCACTGTGTGACACATGTCACGACAACTACGATGCCGACATCAACTCGGGCACCATAAGGACATTATATAGAATTGGATTTTCGTCTCGTTCGTCTATTTGGATAATTTTAAATCCTGGAGTGAGAAGTGTTACTGAACTGATGACAACAAAACTGTCCCTATTGGAGGAATAGAGGTGCAGGGTGCACCCATTACCCATATGATGATGACAGTCTGATTGACGAACGTCAATTGGATTTCCCCTGCGTGGACTCTATGGCATAGCCAGAGTAGCACGTGTATTCATATACACAAGATGGACTGTCAACACCCATTCGTGGTGAATGTCAAATTTCCATTGAATTTCAATCAATTCTGTTTCGCTATTGTGATGGAAAAATAATTAAATTTTATCCTGGCTCATCATCTGGATGGAATTCTCAATATGGGGGGTTGGGTTGAGTTGGGTGTTTATTTTTTTTACAAATTTTTATTTTTCGTTTATAAGAAGAGTGGTGTAATTAAATTTCGATTTACTTTTCGTCTTCTCATTGTTTTGGATTTAATTTTGATTTTTTTTTTTTTTTGCTTCTGTCGAACAAACCGTCTGTCGATGGATGATATGAATTCACCATTATGGTTGAAACTCATCGGAAGAATATGAAATTGATTGTTTTTTTTTTTGACAGTACATTTTTTAACTGTCAGCGTGTTACAGAACAATGGAAAAAATAATAAATTATAAATAAACAAAATGCACATCAGGCAAGTATAATGCTCATAATTACATTTAAATTACCAAAAAGTTAAAGAAAATGAAAAAAAGTATAATATGCTGATCAAAATTAATAAACTATTTTGTACTTTAAAACTGATACACCCATCATCTGTACAGGGTGGCTCCAAAAAGTTGATAAACCCGACTAAATAATTTTATTTTTAGATGTTTAATTGGACCTTTAATGCGTATGAATGTCTATACATACATATCAACAACAACTTGATGAACAACGATGACGGGAATATTATTTCACTTTCACCGCTCTTTAATTTAATATAACTTTCTTTCTTTCTTATTTTATTTTAAATATAATGTTTTTCCTTCCGTAGTCATATTTTCAAGTAAATTCACTGTAATCGTTAATTTTTTAGTGAATAAATGCAATAAATCTAAATTTAACCATTTATTTTCGATTGTTGTACACTCATATGGTAAAAGAAATATTGTTTTTGTTGATTTGGTGACTAAAATTGAAAAAAAGTTGAAAATTTTATAATGTTTTTGTATGCGTATGGTAACTCTAGTTACATTGCCAAAAAAAATAAAAATGAAACGTCAATTTCGTGAGAAGGTGACTAGCTATCACAACATTTTTGTGATTGGTTTTTAGCTATCACTGTGATGATCACCTTACCCAGACAGAAAGTGTAGATTTTGACTGTCACTTATCACAAATCACCTTAGCCGATTCCACCCCCGTTTGTTAATTTCCTATACCAATTAGTGTATTGCTGAAGATGAGTCACATCGGACTCGAAATGCATACAATTTAAAAAAAAAAAATTTAATTTAAAATAACTAACATTTGGTTTTTATTTTTATTTTGTTGGTTTTTGAATTTTTCTGAAAATTTGTTATCAATAAGGTGTCGCCTTTTTTCGCCTTTAATTTTAATAATGGACCTTTAAGTTTGTCCATAATTTTTTAAGCGTATATCGGTTAAGTGGGCCCGCCATTGTTGGTGACAATTTGGGATCAATTTACGAATTTTTTAATCGGTCGATAAGTTTAAAGTTAGTTTAAAAATAAGTTTCTCTATCTATCAACTCCCCGTTCATCGGGAGTACCTTAAGTGCATTACTATACCTTTTTGAAAAGCCAGAAATCTCATATTTTATTTTTTTTTTTAAATAAAGTTTTTTTAATTTTAATTTTTTTTTTAATTTTCAAACTCAAAATTTTGGAAAAAAAATTTAAAAAAATTTTTAAACTAATTTTTTTTTCAAAATTTTAAGAGATTAGCTACTATTTTTGTTTTCGAAATTCAATGCTCTAGATAATTTTTAGTCAAAAACAGAAAACCAGATGCTCAAAATTCTTGTACCTTTTGAGAAAATTAAAAATAACGAAAACAACCTGTTCTAAGAAAAACCAAAATAAAAAAATAGTTTTTCTTAGAAGAGCTATGTTTAATTTTGTCAAAAGGTACAAGACATTTGAACATTCGATTTCTGTTTTTGACTAAAAATTAATTATAACATTGAATTTTTGAAAACAAAAATAGTACCTAATCTCTTAAAATTTTGAAAAAAAAAATAGTTTAAATAATTTTTTTAATTTTTATTAACGTAAAATTTTGAAAAAAAATTAATTTAAATATTTTTTTTCAAAACAATATAGGAAGGTAGTAATTTCTGAAAAAAAAAATGTTTTCTTGGATGGACCAGCTGTGCATCACGTAAAATAAGTGGATTTGTGATACTTTAAGCTTTAAGGGTGAATATCTCTTCAGCCAATCGGCTTAGGACTTTATGATGTAGTAATATAAAATGTTCAGTTTTATTCGGTCTATATCATAATACCCCCTTTTTTTAGCTGCCAGCTAAAATAGGGTTATCCCAAAATTGGCAGATGACCAAGCTAAGGTTTGCTGGTCGCACAATAAAAAATAATTTGTAGGTACGCCTGGTCGTACCTAGAACTTTGCTCTTGTGGCAAGCCACCTTACTGCTGGAATACCTGGAAACATATCTAAGTTTACAATGCTATAATAGTTTCTAAATCGTTTGTTCAGTTTATTTTTTGTTTATATTTTTAAAACTCTCTTTTTTCACAAACCTTCATTTGCAATTTTTAGCAGAACTTTTAAAACTTTAAATTTCGTAAAAATCCATGCAGCCGTTTAAAAGATAATCGGTAATTAAAAAAAAATGGTTCTATGACAGGTATAGCATTAATAAAAATGTTTACAAGAACAAATCGGATGAAAAACATCGCCATTGGCAACTCTTCCAAAATTTTAACAAAATTTAACGTAAAATTTGTTGGTTGCAGTATTAATAGGGCTTAGCAGAGCTTTTAGCTAAATTTTGTCAAAATCGGTGTTACCGTTTGTCTCTTAAACATATACACAAAATAATACGGTTCTATTTCTATGGCAAGTAGATACCGACATACCTTTAATGAGCTTTTTTTCGAAAAAATAAATTCGATACAAAAAATCAACTTATCACTTAAAAAATTTATCAAAATTTATCGTATTTTTTCGAGAAAAGGGAATATGTAATTTTTACTTGCGATTATAACATGCCTTATAGTACGCATGTTATGCATTCGTACAAAAAAAAAAAGTTTTGAGAGATAACAATCAAACATGACATTACGATGATAGAGAAGACGAAAAAAGTGGGTCCGGTAATTCTGTCTGTCTGTCTGTCCGGATGTATCGACACCTACAGCCTAAACTGTTTGGCCGATTTTCTTCAAACTTTGTACAAACTATTTTTAGAGAAACATCCCCGGAAGTTTTTTTTTATTTTTGACCTAGGTAAAAAAAAATAACTGTACCTACCATGTAACGTAACGGATAATTCCATTTTTCTCGAAAAAAATACGCTCAATTTCGATAAAATTTTATATGAGTGATTTGTTGCCAATAGTGATGGCCATCATCTAATTTTTGTTTCCATATTCAGCTTATTAACGGTATCTTCCATTTTTTATTACTCTGCCTATCTTTTGAACAGCACCACCGATTTTAACGAAATTTCATAATCTGAAACAACTGCTAGACCTGAATAATACTGCAAGAAAAAATTTTAAAAAAGTAATTTTTGAAAAAGTTTTTTTTTTTTTTTTGGAAAAAAACGTTAGTTCTAAGTTTCTCGAAAAAATACGGTCGATATTGATAAAATTTAACATCAATGGTTTGTTGCCCTTGGCGAAATTTTTATTGGAATTTTTTTTTCAGAATCAGCTTAATAACGGTATGCCATAGAACCGTTTTAATTTACTCTGACTATCTTTTACCAATTCAATATTCTAAGACTATACTGTTAAACTTCAATAATACTGAACAAAAAATTTAAAAAAAGTAATTTTTGAAAATGTTTTTTTTTTCTTGAAACCCGATAATTCTAATTTTTTTAAAATATATTTCAAAATATAAAATACTGAAAATCTTTATTTTTTATAAAAAAAAGCTGGTCGAATGAATTTTCCAGTAGTGAACACGAAAGTAACTTTCCCCAAGAGAAAGTTTGTGCGACCCAGTCGTGCCCTTTATTTTTTTAATATGAATGAGAAATACAAACAAAAATATATGAATTGTTTTTAAAAGTGTTAAAACTACTTTTTATAAAGATTCAAGCCGAAATCAAAGTTTGGAGAAAATTTTGTTGCCTGTATAAAAGTTTACAAAAAAAATTATTCAAAAATCATTAGAGCGGTTTTTAAATAAAAAAAGGTTACTTTATAATTTATATAAAAATGTTTTTTTTTTAATTTGAGGTAAGTCAAGTTTTAAATAGTTTGTATTTATTTTATAAGAAATTAAATTTTTTAGTCAAGCAAACATTGAATTTACAAGAAAATAAATTTAACAAATTATTAAAATTAAAACTAAGCACTTTTTGAAATTTGATGTAGTCATCTAGAAATTTCTAAAAATATTTTTGGGTTAAAATCGAGTAGCCTGTTCATGAGATAGCACAAGAAAAAAATAACTTGGCAAATTTGTTGTTTTCAATAAGGAAAATAAAATCAGACAAAACCATCTCTAATTTTTTTTTTTAGAAAATCGGAGCGGTTTTCCGAGAGTTTTTCGAGAAAACTATAAGCTTCTTTATAACGGTTATATGGCAAAACAAAATTTCATTACCAACATTTGTCGACTTCGCTATCGTAATGTCATGTTTGATCGTTATCTCAATTTTCGTTTGTACGAATGCATAACTTGCCTTAATAGTTAAAAATGCAAGTAAAAAATTAACCAAGGTACATACCTAAAAAAAATGTCTGACCAAGGCAAATTATTCATATTTACCCTAAGACATCATATAATTCTTTCGAACGACCTCACCTGCACCATGCACCCTTAAGTTTAAACGTGTATTTTTATTTTATTTATTTCCATATCACATTTCTAAACATTATCGACTAGGACGACTAGGATGCAGTGCCTCGATGACTTTTCCTCGATGACGTTTATAAAGCTTAAAAGAATAAGACGGAGTTCAGTTGGGGTTTGATAGATTGTTCGGAGACATACAAATGTGACCCACTTAATGCTTTCTTGAATTGAAAAAAGGATACAAGAAAGTAAATATAAAATTGTATAGCTAGCTATAGTGGTGCACAAAAAAGAAGATGGAATAGTTTGCTTCTGTCTGATGACATCTCATTTGCAATGAAGAAGATGTTCGTTCGGTTAGTTTATGTTATAAATAGTTCCTTGATATGAGAGTTGTATTGACCTGATTTCTATTCTATTAGCAAATATTCTTTGTAGTGAATATAAAATTTGACTCAAATAAAGTAAAAGAACTTTAAGGATATCCTTCACATTCTTAATACCAGTTCTTTAACCTACAAAATAAAAAAGAATGCAGTACTGCTTGAATTGTTTGACTACTCGAAGTTTTTTGACTGCTTGAAGTCTTTTGACTGCTTGAATTCTTTTAACTGCTTGAAATCTTTTGACTACTTGAAGTTTTTTCACTGCTTGAAGTTTTTTCACTGCTTGAAGTCTTTTGACTGCTTGAAGTCTTTTGACTACTTGAGGTCTTTTGACTGCTTGAAGTATTTTGACTGCTTGAAGTCTTTTGACTGCTTGAAGTCTTTTTACTGCATGAAGTCTTTTGACTGCTTGAAGTCTTTTGACTACTTGAAGTTTTTTGACTGCTTAAAGTCTTTTGACTGCTTGAAGTATTTTGACTGCTTGAATTCTTTTGATTGCTTGAAGTCTTTTTACTGCATGAAGTCTTTTGACTGCTTGAAGTCTTTTGACTGCTTGAAGTCTTTTAACTACTTGAAGTTTTTTCTCTGCTTGAAGTTTTTTGACTGCTTGAAGTCTTCTGACTACTTGAAGTTTTTTCACTGCATGAAGTCAAAACTGCTTGAAGTCTTTTGGCTACTTGAAGTTTTTTGACTGCTTGAAGTCTTTTGACTGCTTGAATTATTTTCACTGCTTGAAGTCTTTTGACTGCTTGAAGTATTTTTACTGCATGAAGTCTTTTGACTGCTTGAAGTCTTTTGACTACTTGAGGTCTTTTGACTGTTTGAAGTCTTTTGACTGCTTGAAGTCTTTTTACTGCATGAAGTCTTTTGACTGCTTGAAGTCTTTTGACTGCTTGAAGTCTTTTTATAGCTTGAAGTCATTTTACTATTATTATTTTATCGCTTTGTATATATTATTATGTCGCTTTGTATATATGCATTTAAAGTTATTCCAATTGTTCCCTAACTTTTAGTTGAGTTAAATTATTTTTTTCTTTTCAATGTTTAGTTCGGGTTCCTTTTCTTGACTACCTTCACCACCCCCAAAGTAACAAATTGAATTATCAACGTAAATATATTCTCATGCAATGTACCTCCTTACATCAACATCCTTTTGCTCTTCAATGTTCTCAAATTGAAACTGAACAACCACATCGTATATTTACCATCCGTTCCGTCCATCCCTCATTTACACTCCTATTCTCATATACAGGAACAGCAAAATGAAAAAAAAAAAAATGCAATCATAATATTATTTCAAATTTTCGCACTTAATATCCTGTCCCAAGATAGAACGGAATTCTCCCACTACAACGCACCACATGCCTTCCTGTTTCATCAAATGAGCAAAAAATAATCAAAACACGCAACAGAAATAAAGGAACGAAAAAAAAAAACAAAGAATTCCTCTCGCACTTTTGGGGTTTTTATATATTGCAACGCCCAAAGGGATAAAAATTACCCCCATCCTTGTAATAGTACGTGATGCGACTTCAATTTAATTCTCAATGAAGCCTTCATATATATATGCTGACACCCATCCAAATCAACCGAATCCAAAGGATCTCCGTATAATTGCAACCGTTTTCAACCGACATTTTGCACTTCTCGATTTTTCTGTTTTCATTATACACGAACTTTCACACACTTTCCTACTTGAACCATATGCGTGAGTGCAATGGGTGTTTGTTCAGTTTGATCCTTGAGGATATTTTCGATGTTGCCCGAAAAAAAAACACAACACTTTGGCAGTCACGTGTTCAATTGGGGGCCTTCATATAAATAATGCAATTCACACCCACGAAATACAGGAAAAAAAAACACCCAAATCCATCATCGATTGACGAGACGTATATATAGTATAATCCCCCACATCAACTGTCAGATGCGGATGAAGTATGGGCGAATATATTTGATTAGTGCCACCCGATGGGTTGAATCCAGTTAAGGGTGGTATTTATTTTCTTCTTTTGGCCATTTCATCAGTGAGTCGTAACTCATTTCCCTTCAAGATATTATAAGGTAGTGTAGCAGTATAACCCCTTCTTTGAAAGCTGGCATTTCTAACATTTTCTGGTTTTGCCTATCACATCACACTTGACATACAAAGAGTGCGAAATTACACCTAAATTGGAAAAGGGTGTCTGTCCTTAGAGAAAACGGAAAGAAAATGTCGTAGCTAAAATTAGAAAATTATCAGAAATCAAGAGTGATGGATAATGATGTAAGCGACAAGTGATGGAAACCCAACCAAATATGACAGCCTCTTCTTTTTTAGGGTTTTATGAATGAGGTGTCAAGTGCGGGAAATTGATGGGTATTTTTGTTCGCAGATGAGTCCTTTTGCGCATTAATGGGTTTTGTTGTTTTGATGATGTTTGTTTCTTTTGATTGTTTAATACATATTTTCTCGGGGTATCCTTGATTGAGTTTATTTGAATTTTTATATTACTCTGGGTTTGAATCCAAGTATACACGTGGCATTAAATTAGAGTTGTGGCAATTTCTTTTTAACACAAATTATCATATGATGAAAATAATAACCTCATTGGATGATTGAACCAAACAAAATTAGTTTGTTGTTCTTACGAAACTCCTCGCGTTTTTGGTTGATGTGTTGTATAAGTCTAAAAGTATATGTTTAAATAAAGGACTATCAGAGTCATTAAATATTGTTTTGATATTGGTTTAGTTTTTTAAAAAGGATCAGCGAATACACTTTTCGAAAAGGTCGTCGTAAAAATTAGGCCTATTGACTTGTTAAATGAAAAATTAATTACAGCGTAAGATAATCTCTTTAGATGGACTGAAATGTTCATAAATTGCGACAGCAATAACGTGAAAGTAGGATTATTTGACGACATCATAATATATACTAAAGAGTTTGATAATTTAATTGATTAACCGCGTGAAATCAACTTACCATAAACTTAAACAATGATAGCACAAGGAACCTTAAGAGTATATTATGTCTAGTGTACTTCCATTGGGAACATTTCTGGTGATTCCAGTGGTGATTCCTACGGCTTAGTTTTAATACTTTTTACTTGCAGTTAGGTACTTTCTATAAGGCCATCGATTTGTGCAAAAACAAAGTTTTGAGATACCAATAGGGCTTTTTAGGTAACAACGATATATCTCTTTCTCGTTCGCAGAGCAGTGTCAAAATCAGCAGTACGCGGATGACAGCTGAACATTTTTTTATAATTGTTGAAAAATTGATTGAAAACAAGAGCGGAAATATTAACGTGGTGCTCGAAAATTGTTAATGGTGAATTATTAAACCTTTTAGTCACGTAAATCTCAAATTCCACAGGAAAAAAAGAGATTATTTACAAAATTCTTTTGCAAGATTTTTAGTTTGACAGTTTGAAAAAAAGAGATTATTTACAAAATTCTTTTGCAAGATTTTGAGTTTGACAGTTTGAAAAAAAAAGCGCGATATATAATTTCAATCTGTCATCCGCGTAGTGTGAGCTGTCATTTATTTTTTGACAATATGGTAAAATTCCCTATCAAACATGATGACATTACTAAAATAGAGAAGACGAAAAAAGTAGGTTCGGCAATTCTATTTGTCTGTCTGTCTGTATTTATCGACACCTAAACTACAGCCTAAACGGTTGGGCCCACTTTCTTTTTTTCTATGATATTATGTAATGCACAGACGTTTTTTTCTTTTTGATAATAATGGTACTTACTTATATGAACGTACCTGATAATTCTATTTTTCTCGAAAAAATACGAACAATTTCGTTGAAATTTTATATGAGTGATTTGTTGGAAATGATGATGTCTTTCATAGGACATTTTTTCCATAATCAGTTTATTAACGGTACCTGTCATCAGTGGCGGGTTAAGGGGGGGGGGGTGTGTTAGTCTGCAGACTAATAGGGAGTGCCATCAATAACAGCAAAATAACTATTTTGCACATTACATAAAAAAAAACACATATTAAACAAGTTTTGTTTGTTAAATAATTATAAATTTGAAAAGTAAAAAACCTTGGAAATGCGGGATCAAAGCTGCAAAAAACAGAACCCAATCGACAACAATTTGCAAATGTTAATGGGTGCAGAAAAAAAGAAACGGCGCGATATTCTAAGATGGCTCTTGGACTTAATTTTGTTTCTTGCTCGTCAAAACCTTCCTTTTCGAGGCCAAATAGACAAATAGCTAAACTTAGACAAAAATCCGGAAAAACTGAATTTTAGTACATAGCTTCTAATGGTATTCTAAGGAAACTTTGAAAAGTCCCCATCGATATGAGCGCCGCTAATGATTTTACGGGGGTTCAAGAAAATATCTCCCTAACTATCACTGCTAGAAAAAAAAAATTTAAAAAAATTATAAAAAGGAAGGTAATAATTTACAAAAAATCCAGTCAGATGAGTACTAAAAAATGTTTTTTCTTATAAGTTATTTTGAATTTTCTCAAAAAGTACAAGAAACTTCGGCATCCGATTTTTGACTTAAAATTAATAGAAGCATTGAATTTTGAAAACAAAAATATTTCTTACTACGTAAAATTTTGAAAAAAAATTAGTTTAAATTTTTTTATTAATTTTTTTTTTAATTTTGTTTGAAAATTAATTTTTCAAAAACTATTCATTAAAACAACTTTATTTAAAAAAAAACATATGAAAAAAGATTTTTGGCTTTTCAAAAAGGTACAGCATGACATTTTAGGTTTTATTGTTGGTTTTTAATATTTTTTTTGTTTTAAGTCAATTTTTTTTAGAAAATTGCCCCTCCCGCATAAATGGGGGAGATAGACCCCTCTTCCGAACGATTTTTTTCCTTGTATCAATCCAACCTACTTGCTCTATCTTTTTGGCACACGTTAAGTGCGAATCACCCTGTATATACAAATTGATGTGGGTATGGATTTTCGTTATGGATTCCAAAACGGCTGAACCGATTTGGATGAAGTATGCAGGCAGTCTTCAGATAGAACCATCAAGTGATCCTGTGAGGTTTGGTAGCGCTATGATAAGAGACGGAGAGCAACGCCAGGCCAGGGGGAGGGAGTTTCCCATTAAAACAGTTAAGGTCGTACCTATAACGATCGATTTATTTTGAAAACCGTTAAATTTAGGAAAAAATTTATTAAAATATTTTTGTATGGAATTATATAAGCTATACCCTTAGAAAGCTATGCTTTCCCGGAATTTCGTCCAAGTTGAATGCCATATTGACTGGACTAACAGGAAAACGACTTGTCATCGATAAAAAGATTCAGTTTCTTGGAGTTTTTGAAACTTATAGCCAATTATGACCCTGTGTTGAAAGGAGCATTTGTTGAGAATCGAGCAATCAATGATTTTTATGCCATTGAAGAAAAATTAAGTGTTTCGATACTTTGATAATTTCAACTCCTTTGTGATCCTCAAAACGAAAATTTGGATACAAGAAACTATGAAACTTTTATTTTTTTGTGATATTTTTTATTCTTGTGCGATATTTTGGAAGAAGAAATCTAGAATGTAATCAAATTTAAGAGTGTAATCAAATTTAAGGCATTCACGAGTTTTCTTCATGAACATCGTGATGTTATCGTGAAAAAGGCCAAGAGAACAATGTACTAAGTTAGAAATTCCAATTGAAAAGAGGGAAGAACAAAAATGAAAGAAAAGACTTGAGCTCTTTTGCTGATTTGACGTTGGAATATAAGAGGAAACACAAAGATATATTTTAAAATGACATGATACCTTTTTCACTGAACTTATTTATCGACCTAAGGTGTAGTATGGTTAGTACGTCGGACTATCACGCCGGGAAGGCTAGATTCGAGCCCAGCTTCCAGCTTCGAAAACATCTAATGTACCTCTTACGAGGAAGTGACAAATCCTGTAAGAGTATCATTATCATGAAAAGTGCATCTCACCTTAGTCGTTCGGATTTGACGTAAAACTGTAGGTCCTCTCCAATACTGTAGAACTATAACAACGCACACAAAAGGATTGGTTGAGAGTTGTAAGTCACTATACTCACTAGGCCGTGGTTCTTAGGAGATGTCAGTGCTACTAAATTTATTTATTTTATTGCTTCCGTTTTCTCAGCTTTTCAACCGAAAATATTGCAGTTGAATGGAAGAAGAACTGCGTGCTGTTGTTCCAATGCTAATACCTTGACATTTACAGAACTAGCAAGCAGCAGTATGAGTATTATAAATAAATTTAAAGATGCAGATATTTGAACAGCCTTTGAATTTTTACTAATTATTGATAAGTATATGTATTAAAGATATCATAACAAGTAAAAACAATTTCGATATTTTCAAACAGAGTTGATTTCAAATAAAATGAAATGCATGACTGTGTTGCACGAACTTGCTTTTATAGCAAACTATATAAGATTTAAAAAAAAAATTATTAAATTATGTTGAAAGGCGAAAATTTAAAAATATGGAGGAGATCATATTTGTATGGTAGCTATCATTAAACGGTTGTTTAGGCGAAGGTTTTAAATGTTATCTTGTGTTAAACTTAAATTCCATATCGAATTTAAATGAAATCAAATCAGCGGCTTTCCGATTTGTGCATTCTTAGCCAAAAGCCTGAAATGCGTTCGCAAAGTTTTATCAAAATTGTTAGATAAGTTTTTAAGATAATTTGGAAAAACTAAAACCGTTATTTGAGAGATACCTGTTATAGCCAGGCTAAAACAAATAATCGATTTTTTCCTCTAAGGGAATCACTTAAAACTACTTTACACGAAGTTTGAAATTTTTTTACTTGAAATTAGAAAGAGTAAATGTTAATAATGAAATCAATTTGAAGACAACAAATAACTTTGACATTTCATTTCTCAAAAACCATTCACTACCACAACTCGGGACAGACATTCAATTAAAGAATAGAACTTTAACTTTAAAAAAAAACAATCACATTATCGTTTGCTTTCGTTGATTTTTTAATATTTTTATCCATTTAAAGTAATTTAAAAAACAAATTTCTCCTTCATACTAAACGGGGGAAGATAAACTACACTCTCATACAGTTTTCGATCCAAACTACTAGATTAAGCTTTGCATCTTTTTAAGCGAATAACACTGTATTAACTATACAAAGTTATCATTTTAAACATTTTTCCAAGCGTTAAAATCAATTAAACAAATATTACAAGTTTGTTGTAAATATATTTTGACTCAATCCGAATTTGATAAAAATTCTATCTAATTTTGTAGAAATAAATTTCCCATCAAAGATTTGTATCTACTTTTAATCTGAAGTCAATACATAAAAACAAAGATTTGTACGACTCAGTCGTACATACCTACATTTTATTTGCAACACACACTAGTACCTTTTAAGAGTGAATATCCTCTTTCTGTCAAAAAACAAAAAAGAATTAAAAACAATCAAGGAATTCCTTCTGCATTAGCCAGCATTCCTAAAACAAAAGAGTTAACGTACGAACTTTGTTTGGAATTCGCAAACTAGTTTTACTGATTTCTTTGTGTGAATATAGACCTCAAGGAAATTATTTTTAAAAGGTTCTGTATTTAAATATAAATTTCCTAAATATACTTACATTTCTTCTTCTATTTTGATATTCTTAATGTACGATATACGAGAGGCTAACCAGAATAATGGGAAAATAACTTGATATTTGTAAGATCCTCCTAAATCTCATATGAATTGAACTGCAATCAAAAATATTCCACAATCAGTTTTCTATATAAATATTTTGATAATTTTTCCCAAAATAACTTTAAACTCTTTTCCAAACCAATTGATCTATAATAACAAATTTGAACTCAAAACAAAACAAAATTGATCTCTTCGTTTCCGAAATAACTAGTTTACCGATTGAACCTATACTCTCCCACAACTCTCTTAACTCATACATAGAAAATATTTGATGGCGCTATTATTCGGTGCACGAATAATAAATAATGCACGTATATAAATATATATACGTTACCTGCCGGAGGTACCACAGGTAACCATCGTCGTCGTTGGTAAAAAAGAAGCGACCACCAACTCAACTAGTCTGAGCAAGTTGGGATGATGATCGGTTGAGATACAAAGCCACAGTCGTTGTATTTTTGTTTCGTTTGGTGGAAAAATTTCTGCTGCCAAATTTAATTCCTTGAAATTGTTATATTATTATTAAACATTTGTTAAATAAAATTTTAATTTAACAAAATAAATTCTGCACAAGTGATATTTTCTAACATTCAAGCAATTCAATTTTCCCAATACCGGAATGATGAGATAGTTCCTCCGAATGAAAATAAAATAAAATAAAAAAAAAAATTGTTTGAAATTCTTTTTCGACCATTCCTTCTTAGTGTTAGTGAGTGACACATACAAATTAACGAGTTTGCCGCCTTTTGCAAGTGTTTGTGGTTTGTTTACAAATTTTTTTTTTTTTTGTATACAAAACCAACGTGAAGAAATTGTTGTTTTTGTTGAGAAAGGTGATTTGCAATCATTAAAAGTTGAAGCACGTGATAATATCATTTGTATAATTGCGACAGAAAGAAGATATACTATTGTAGTTACACTGGCCAATTCAGTACAAGTTAACGGTCGCAGAAAGATGGGCACACGTGTTCCACCACCGACGCCTCTTTGCGAAAAGGCAATGGCCGGCATACCGCAGCTGATTGACGATCTTCAGCGTTTGTCTGAAGATCAAGACAGTGCCGATGTGGTTTTTCTGTTGGGACGGGAGGAAGAACGGGTATACGCACATCGGATTCTGTTAATGGCCAGGTAATATGATATATGTTAATTATTTATATACATACATATATAAATATTTTGCTGCTCAGTTGAGTGTGTAATGCAGAGCAATTGTAATTTGTCATTTAATTTGCAAATATGCCACACGTCATTTCTGTGGCTTGAGCTGAATTTTATTTATGCAATTGGATAACTAATGAATATTGTAAAATATTTGTAATTGATTTTGGGTCAAATCAGATATAAAGTAGCATTTGGTTAGAATTATGAAATGTTACAGTCGGAAACAGTGCATTAAAAGAATAGTTTCAACAAATGTTCACTGAATCTTAGTTCATATTAGTTGTAGGTACATATGTATGTTTACAAATATTATTTAGTTAGATTCAATGATTGATTTTCTGATTAGATTTTGGTAAACAAGATATAAAGGGATATAAAAATAAAGGGTGTTTTTTTAGAGGTATAGAATTTTAAATTGCAATAAAACAACGATGGAATATTCGATTGTCATGATTTTTTATTTATTCGAAAGATAATCTTGTGGCATTACATCGATTGTGACACGAGCTGTGTGACATGTTGCGCCGTCTTGTTGGAACCACAGCTCCTGGACATCATGATTGTTCAATTCAAAAATGAAAAAGTTAGTAATCATGGCTCTATACCGATCACCATTGACTGTAACGTTGTGGCCATCATCGTTTTTGAAGAAGTACGGATCAATGATTCCACCAGCCCATAAAGCGCACCAAACAGTCAGTTTTTATGGATGTAACGGTGTTTCGACCAACACTTGAGGATTAGCTTCACTCCAAATGCGGCAGTTTTGTTTGTTGACTTAGCCATATTCAACCAGAAGTGCGCTTCATCGCTAAATGGACGTAGTGCACGATACGTATTCCGCACAGAATCATTATTTTCGAAATAAAATTGCACAATTTGCAAGTGTTGTTCAGGCGTGAGTCTAAATAAGCCAAACTGAGAATAAATCACTTGACAGCTGTTAAATCGGTCGCCGTCTTGAAAAGTAATGCCAATTTAAAGTTTTATACAACGAAAAAAAACACCCTTTACAAACCTTTGAGAGGAAAGTATTTCAATCACATTGTATGTTATGTCTCGATGAGAATCGGGTCTCCATATTTTCCTTTGCCTAGAGAGAAAGGAATTTTTTTAAATTGTCCTTAAAAAGAATAAAAATTAAAACAAAAAAAAAATACGTGCCTAACCTATTTATATCTATTATTCAGGTTTTAAAGTCAGAAACCATTCTTCAATTTGTTTTTCTTATCTTTAAAATTTATAAATTTCCACCGATAGACATTTTGATCTTAATTACCAAAGTTGACTTAGCAATATAATAGTGCTCCGTGACAGAGTGTCAGTGTGCTGGGCTCAATTCCCGATCTGTGAAAATGTGAAGTGATAAATTTTATCACATCATCATCATCGGCTCGACAATCATGATTGTGTACAATTCATGATTGTACCGTCTCCGGAATCGTCCTTCCTCACATATGGGGCCAACAATTCTCCTAAAGACTTTTCTCTCGAACGCGGCTAAGAGGTCGGAGTGCCTTTTGCTAAGCACCCAAGTCTCGGATCCATATGTGAGTACTGGCAGGACCATGGTCCTGTACAGCAGTAGTTTTGAAGTTATGGTGAGATTTCTGGATTTGAAGAGCTTTGACAGACTGTAGTAGGCTCTGTTGGATTTGAGAAGTCGCCCGCGTATTTCTTCTTCTATATTGTTATCGGCTGCTACTATTGACCCAAGGTATTTAAAGGATTGCAACACTTCAAATTCGTGCTCCGCTACCTTGATTGTTTGACCAACTGTTCCTCTCGCATTCGACGCCACCATGTACTATGTTTTACCTTCACTAATGTGCAGCCCCAGATTTTGTGCCGCCTGCTCGATCTGGATGAAGGAATCGTGTACAGCTTGCTCGGTTCCTTCGATGATGTCGATGTCGTCTGCGTAAGCCAGTATCTGGCTGGACCTGTTGACGATGGTCCATCTTGTTGCCGTGCCAGAGTCACGGATTGCTTTCTCCAACGCTAGGTTGAAGAGGAGGCAGGCCAAACCATTCCCTTGTGAGTCCATTAAAGATGTTGATTGGTCTGGATAGCAATCCGGCTATTTTTACTTGGCTTGTTACGTTGGTCATGGTCAACCTACATAGTCGTGTCAATTTATTTGGGATGCCGAATTCTCTCATGGCTTTGTAAAGTTCTACCCTGGCTATGCTATCATAGGCAGCCTTAAAGTCTATAAACAGGTAGTATGTTGGGATGTTAAATTTTATCACGCCTTAACATTAAATTCGATTCCTGATTTGTGAAAAAATGAAAACAAACATCAAAAACTTTTCATAATGATAAATATCTTATCACAGTTAAATCGTTTTGTGAAGAGCAGTGAAAATCTGCTTAAATCAAAGTTGTTTTCTCTTATTGAACGCTGTTTTTACTCTGGGTGTATCATTTAGTACTTTTTATTACACACATTGACAGCTGTTTATCATAATAAGTCCGAGAATCGCAATATGCGAGTTCATGAAGTGATACAACGAAAAGTCGCTGTGAAAAGTGAAATGATAAATTTTTTTATTGTTTTGTTCTCCGTTCAATTTTTTTTGTTTTACTATTGTGATTCCAACTTAAAGTGACAGCCACAACGAAGTTAACGAAACCCCATTTTTTTAATGAAAGACCAAATACTAGAAAGCTCCAGAAGGCTCTGACTGGTACTGTACTAGCCACTGTAAATATGAGCGCACCATGCGGCAAGCAGTCAGTTTAAATTTGAAATCAGTCGTGTACAAGTCGGTAATTTGAAAGTGATAAAGTTCGAATTAAAAAAATAAGGAAAGTAAATAGGAAATAAAGAGTGTTTTCAAATATTAAGTGGAATTGAAAGTGAAAGACGTAAAGTGAGTTCTAATAAAACGGAAATAAGTTTTATTTATTAAAATGAACCTAGATAAAACTCAACAATATATTATGTATCGGTACTTTGTTTTATGATCGTTTATCTTTCTAATGCTAAACCTGTTTCAGCTTACTAGTAAACAAATCATTTACGTTTTACCTTGCCCTTGCTCTTGCTGCTAATGTCAACGCTCTTATTGCGGAACTTATGTACTTCTACCTTTCAAAATTGTTAACTCGTAAATTAACACTCAAGTTTCGAAAGATACCTTTACAAAATGATATTTTTAAAGAACATCTCTTTGTCTGAACTGGTCTGAAAATGGTCCATATGCTGTTCACTTCTGGCGGCCTTAAACAACTCTGCTGGCAGACCATCAATCAGTTCTATCGACTTATTTGTGTTTAAGCTTTTTAATTGCTTTTCTTAGTTCTTCAAAAAAAAAAAACATTAAATCAAATAATGCAGAAATTAGATCGAAAACATGCACCGAAAGATTTAAAAAGATTAACAAATATCAGAATTTACACGTTTAACTATTTCTACGATTATAAGGTATAATTTCTACAGACATCTCTACACTAAGTCTCAACTAGCTTCTGATTTTGTATTAAACTAAATATATTAAAACGCTTTTAATATTATCTAAAGAAGATCCAAAAATGCAAATTACAAACACCCTCATTGTAAAGATATTAAAATACCTTATTTGGAGAAGCGTCAAACACACTATGTTCTTGTTCATTTCTTAAGGGTACATAGGATAGACAATATAACATCATGTTGTATAATATCATTGAGGGGTGGTTGCAAGTAATAAAGTAATAAGGTTTAAGAAAATTCAAATTTGACAGCTTGCGTCAAATTTCTTATTTGCATAAACAATATAGGTATTGTTTTTAAAAGGTTCGGAAACACATGGATGACAGAAGCTTTATCAGTTACCTACTTGTCTATATATTAATCTTTATGTTATTCACAAACTAGAAGTAAAATATATCGCAACATAGGTAGGCATATATACATACAAAGGAAAGAAAAAAACTGAATAAGTTATTACTTTATTTGAATATTGTCTCTTTAACCGTTAAACGTTCCCATCTTTAAGAAACACTCTGGGCTCCAACTAGGACCCTTCACTAACAATAGGTACTCTTTCAAAACTAATTCTGGAGTATTTTCTAATATGGAATACAAGGGTCAGGCCTCTTCTAATTTAGCTTCTACATGCGACTTTTTTGCATCATTTTTTGAGACTTTGTACAAGGATCATTCTTGTGCAGTTATTTCGGACATTTTTTGAGATCGAACTTCGGTTTCAAATATGAATCTGGGACACCTTTTATTGTCTATAGAAGATATAATGGACGGAATTGTAAAACTTAATGTTTGCAATGCCTTTGCATCAGGACTTCAAGTGGATGCTATTTTTACAGACTTTGAGAAGGCATTTGATAGCCTTTGTATATTGCAGCTTTTAAAAAAAAACTAAAACACTTCGGGTTTCATTCAACCCTTCTTGAGTGGGTCTCCAGTTACTTGGTTGATAGAAGACAAATGGTAAACATTTTGAACTCTACATCAAAAGTGATAAATGTTTCATCTGGTGTTCCTCAAGGAAGCCATCTTGGACCATTATTATTTCTTATTTATGTAAATGAATTGCCAACATACAACTGGTGTTTATTGTTTGCAGACGATTTTAAATTTTTTACCAGAATAAAATCTATGAATGATTCTCCTAATGTTCAAACCGATATAAATAAAACGATATAAATTGGTGTAAGCAAAATTTTCTATTACTTAACATTAGGAAATGTAATACATTTTCATTTTTAAGGTCAAGAACAATCATTTTGTATGACTATAATATTTCAAACACTGATTTAAAATGACTTTCGGAAGTGAAAGATCTTGGGGTAGTTTTCGATGCAAAGCTAAATTTCTCCTTGCATATTGATTTTACTTTAGCAAAAGCAATCTCAATGCTAGGTTTTCTAAAGAGGAATTGCTCCGAATTTTCTAGTCCTTATGCAATCAAGGCTGTTTATACTTCACTTGTCCGCCACCATTTGGAATACGCTTCAGTCGTATGGGATACATTCAAAAATCTTTTACCAGATTTCTGGTTAGACAATTGAAATGGAATTTGCCTGAAATGACAACTTACTCAACCAGATGTGCCCTCATTGGTTTAGCTTCTTTGGAAAAACGCGCGCCGGCTCGTAAATTGTGTTATGTTCGTTTATGATATATTGTCTTACCATTTAAAATGCCCCGATTTGCAATATCTTCTGAGTATCTATATTCCCTCACATAGATATAATTAAGGTTGTAATGAACCATTCTCGAGATGTATGAGATTATATAATGAGCTTAATTTTAATTAAGATTTAAGTCTAGAAAGAAATGTATTTAAACTACAACTAAGTAATAATGTAAATATGAATTAAGTTTATATTAGTTTTAAGCAATCTGTAAGAGGAAACTCGGTAGATGAATGAAATAAATAAATAAATAAATAAGATATCCAAAGCAAGGACAAAGTTTAATGATTTCAAAAAAACTGGCGGTTAGCATACCAATGGGTCTGGTCTGGTACCCTTCTTCTGGTGCACGTCAAATAATAATCAAATGTTCAAGATAACTGAAAACTTATCCTGAAAATATCAAGGATTTATTCACCAAATCATCTCATACGAATGCTAACGTTGTCTTTGAATTACATGTGATGCAACTTTATTAATTATTGCAACAAGACACCCTTGATAAGTTTCTAAATGATGAAAGGGAATTGAAGGGTTGTTTTTATAACCCTTAACCAAGAACTAACATGTTGTTTTAATCTGGTCGACCATGTGAAAAAATACTTTGAATAAATAACATTTTTTATTTCAATGATTCTTGAAATCGGTTTCCATTATTGAAATCACAAAAGTGATAATATTACGTGAATTAAGCTTAAATTAGGATTTTTTTTAATACAAACATCCTATAATTCGTTAACTGCATTTTAATATCAATTAACACCAATATTGACAAATAATTTGTCTTCAAATTAAAAAAAGAAAATTTTCAAGAACAAGTTTTAAAGATAGCTATATGTATGTATCTATTGTTTTAATTTTTAGATGTAAAAGCTTCAAAACGGCAAAACGAGGAGAAATTTGCAGAATACCTGGATCTTCAGTTTCACCCTCAGCACCGGGTTCACCCACACCGGTTCGTTTGCAACATGTTAACTGTGAGGTCTTTCGTCAATTTATTGTATACGTTTATACAGGAAAAGTAACAAATTTGAATGCCAAAAAAACAACAATAATTAATTCCCATTGCGTTTTTCAGGTAATGCTTCAGGATTCGAGAGTATTTGAAATGATGACTCTGGCACAAGATATGGGTGTTGAGGAATTACGTGGCGCATGTGAGGATCATGTAATATCAACTTTATCTGTTGATAATGCATGCACTTTTTTAACAGCTGTTATGGAAATACATGATAAAGCAGGTTAGTAATAAAAATAATTGTATAAATTGATTCTACAGTAGATTAACTGCGGTCATTGTTCTATTGATAGTATTTTCAGATTTATTCATACAATCAAAAGCCACAATATGACATAATCTCACTAAAATTGTTTTCGTTATTAAAAAGAAAAATTAAATTGCTAACCACAGAAAGAAATAACTTCCGATATTTTTCAATAGCGCCATCTGTGATAATCTTGTATAACTCTATTAAATTACGAAATGGTTCGTACCTATGAAAAATATGTTCTCTATCCGCACAACAGAGAGCGCTGTTAAAAGTACCGGTTGTGCACTTAGCTAAGGTCTTCTTTAGTTGTGGAATATAAATTTAGTTCCACAAAGTTTGGCTAAGTTCACACTATTCCGTTTGGAGGAATTTTAAAAATTAATGAGTGTGTTTATTTTTCTGAATATTTGATGAAATTCAAAATAATTTTATACGTTTTATATTCATTCGAGTATAACGAATGATTTTTGTTTGTTTATTTGAATTTGAAATAACTAACAGACAGCAAGAGTGTTTCTTTGTTGAGTATGGAGGATACTAAAATATTCAAGCAAGAAGACTGCGTTGTTTTTTTTACACAATATGAAATATCATGTATAATATTTCGAAATGCTGAGAATATTTTTCTCGTGAAATGCAGAATAATAAGAATATTATCACAATTATATTAAGGATATTCGTATGAACCCTTTTTAAATAGAATGGCAGAATGTGCCATTTTCTTTCACAATATTTGAAATTTAGGGAAAAAAATCGATCTCAGCGAGAATTACAGTCTTGCAGTCGGTTTTTCAAGTTTTTGTATGTTTCCCATACTTGTGTACCTTAATACATATTTCCTCTCTCAATATATTATGGGACTGTAATACATTTCTAAAATTAGCCCTATTTTATTATTCCTTCTGATTCAAATCGGATTGAAATTCTGCAAGATCTAGAAACAAAGCTGGATCTTGTGTTGTTTTTGTTTGCGTGTATTTCATGACGCAAATCTGATGCGGATCAGATCAGAGGGGATAATAAAATACAGCTATTTTATTAAACTCAAACACCCTATTATAGAAAAAAGCTGCCGTTTTCGAAAACGTCATCTGCGCGCAAACTGCATTTGTATTTTGATGTTGACGGACATTGTGACGAAAGAAAACTGCATAATCAAACAGGCGAATAAGTGTAACGAAATTTGAAGAGCTAATATCGATTTGTTTTTATTTTTACATTTCGGTGCATTTGATAAATAATTTTATCCCCAAAAATTTTAAAAGCAAAAACCGTACAAAAATGTCCACTTAAAATAAACTGATGCTAAGGGCCAGTCTTTTCAGCTCGTGTTAAATTTAACCATTTGTTATATTAGCTGGTAACCATAGTAACACATACAAAATCTATGGTTAAAAACGGAAATAACCAATGGTTACACATAACCAGAGTTGAAAAGACTGGCCCTAATACCAAATGTACAATCGTGGTTCAAGTTTTTAACCTACCGATTTTGACAAATTAGCTATGGAAATCAGTGGTTTAAAAATTTGAACCACGTTGAACCACTAGTTGTACAACCGTGGTTCAAGTATTTAAACCACGTATTTTGACAGAGTTTCTATGGATATTAGTGGTTTAAAAATGTGAACCATGATTGTACAACTGGCTCTAAGGACCAGTTGTACAATCGTGGTTCAAGTTTTTAATCCACCGATTTTTTCACATTATCTATTGAAATCAGTAGTTTAAAAGTTTGAACCACCTTGAACCACGATTGTACAACTGGCCCTAAAGGCCAGTCTTTTCAGTTCTGGTTACTTGTAATTACTGGTTGTTTCAGTTGTTAACCATAGATTTTGTATGTGTTTCTATGGTTACCAGGAAATGGTTAAATTTATCCAGAGCTGAAAAGACTGGCCCTAAGTCCTCTACTTGGTTGAATATTTGTAATATAAAAAATACACTTTTTAAATTAATTTTCACATTAGTATAGAATTTGTATCATTAAGCATTGAGTCCTAATAGGGTGTGTGTTAAGTAATTTGCCAGAGATTTATAAGAGATTAATTTTTAATCATGAAGATTTGGGATTTAAATTTGTATGGTAAATCTAGTGATTTAAAGAGAGATTATGGACAAATCTGGTCAAATCAAGATAAAGTGCTTAGTAGAAACATAGTATAAGACAATTCGCAGGTGCCGTTGATCTCTGAAAAAAGGCAAAATTAGCAACCATTTACAATTCGCAATTCACTGGTCGCGTTCCATGTTCAAGACTCACTTAAATTTGCACCAAATAGAGAAAAAAGAAACAAATTTTTGGTTGATGCAAGTAAAAGTAGTAGCAACATTTTTTTCGCCATAGAACCAAGATGCAAATACAATACGACATATCAAAGTCCTCCCATTTTGCATTCATACTTTTGGATGGCTAGTTTCATCACAAAATGTTTCATATAAATAAGTCCTTGCATTTTTAAACGAATTTTAAATAAATTCTCATTCAAATTCTCATAAATTCAACAAACGTTGGTTATATTACAAAAGAAAAAAAAAATTATCTCAAGTATTAAAAAATGGGAAATGTCAAGTACCTCGGCAAGGGAGGTACGAGTCGACCATAGATGGATGTGGGCCTTCCATAATTTCTACAATCCACACAAAAGTTCCCATCCCATGCTAACACTAGTCGCCATTTTCTAACACAAATTTCCCATGTCAAAAAAAAAATGACAGCCGCATTGACTTTTCTGTGTTTAATGAACGCCGACGATAAACGTTTTGTACCGCGAAAATTGCAATTAAACTTTAATTTTGATAATTTTTGTGAAAATTCTATTTAAATAAACAACAAAAATGTCCTTCAAAGGAAACACAAAAGTACAAAAGGTGATGGTGCAGCCCATCAACCTGATTTTTCGATATCTGCAAAATAGATCTCGTGTACAAGTTTGGCTGTATGAAAATATTTCTCTGCGAATTGAAGGGCACATCGTTGGATTCGATGAATACATGAACTTGGTGCTGGATGATGCTGAAGAAGTTTATGTAAAAACCCGCACCCGAAGGAATCTAGGAAGAATTATGTTGAAGGGTGATAATATTACGCTCATCCAGAATGTCAGTCCATCAAAGGATTAAGGTTAGGTCGGAGCATGTATAATTCCAAACAGCAAAGACAAAATCTACAAGAAAAAATAAAACAAAAAAACTGAATGAAGCAACCTTTCTACCTTTGATGCATTTTTTATTAATTTAAATGAATTTCAAGTATTTCTGAATTGAATTTGTGTATTTTTTTCTATGAATTCCAAAGTATAAGTTTGAAATTATATAAATATTTACTTGAAAAAAGAAGTTGTTTTCATTTTACTTTTATTTTTCAGCGGAGGAAGTGTTGGACAGAGTTACGAAGGTGAGCTGAATCTCTACCTTTGGGTTTGGAACTGTATCTATGGAATTTTCTTTGTTTTATTGAACAAATTTTGAAAGAATTTTGTGGTTACGATCTCCTCAAATAACTCATTTCAATTTATGTTTATAAATGAATTTTGAATACTTGTATGCAAAGAATTTAAGTGCATTCCACCTTAAAATCACTTATGCATCAGTCCAGCGATGTATGCTCACTTACCTCGCAGTGTTTCCATGTGGTTAATAAGCTGAGAAGTCTTAAACTTATTTCAAAAAGTGTAGCTCGCACTCTACTCGACATAATATGGCTTATCCACCTAAATATTGGGTTTTCTAGAATGCTCCCTGTATGATGAAGGCAAATTTACGTTTAAAGTGCCTTTTATGCTTTATTTATTAGCTAAAGCATTTGCTCATACTAACCTGATGCTTGATTTAAAGCCTTCGTAATTGTTGATACTTGAGGGTTGAGATCTAGAACTTGCCTAAGCTCCGATGATATTAGAAATTTAGGTTCTTGAACAACAGAGTTTTTCTTTTCCGGTCCTTATTTGGATCAATTTGTCTCTTTATTTTCTTGAAAGCCTCGAGAATGAAAATGATGAAAGATATTGCTGCAATTTTAATGTGATCATTCTTCATCATGTTACATGTTGGTGCCTTATCCCTCATTACTAAGGCCATTTTGTATTGGATTAGCTTTTACTAGCATGATGAAAATCTCGAACCCAAAGTATTTTTATAAATTACATAAATTTCAATTTGTGTTCTCGAATCATTGTAGGTGTTTATAACTATAATAATTTTGACACTCCTGTTTTCTCATACGATTATACGATTGCGAAGCATATTTATTTTAACTGCTGACCATAGATGCCCGATTTGTTAACTTTTTGCGCTTAGCTGGAACCTTTTGATTCAAATAAATGCCTTGGAAAAGGATTCTGTTAATCATAAAATGCAAAACAACATTCTATAAACCTTTTTAACAGGTCTTGCAGAATATTTACTTTTATAGTGCTTTCTTTTAGGCATCCACGAAGACTCAAACATTTTTTTTGGAATAGCTTAGTCCTACCGTCCTACCTATTATATTTAGATGTTCCGGTTGCTCAAATAGCACTTCAACTCCATCTGGAGTATGGACATGAACAGCAACATCCATTTGTCAGGATTCACGAAAATCGATCTATGCTATGATCACGTTCAAATGTTCTGAGAATGAAATTTGACCAATAAAGTTTATTCTTGGTCTTCCAAAGTCCCTTCCATACAGCGGATTCCTTTCCTACCTTTTCTTTGGTCGATTCTACTTCACAGTTCAAATTTGGGTGATTTGTGGTTAACGGTTTATAAGAATGTACCGTAGACACCGATTAACGAAAACATTTAAAGCTAGACCTAATTTAAAGGAGTGCCAAGAGTGGTTTTCTCATTTTTGTTACAAGAATATTTTGTATTTGGATCAAGAAAACCGAATTCATTGGATAAAGCGTTTTGAGGATCATTTTATTCAAATTTGGAAATAATTTTAATTTTTTTGGACTTCAGGATTACATTTTTGTTTGATTTTCTTATGTGAAGTGGTTTTTCTGAATAGAAATATTCAGGATCATAGATCATTAAATATTCTTTGGCATGTTCCAAAAGCAAAATGTTCTATAACTAGTGTGAATACTCATCATTGAACTAATAGCAAAAAATGTATTTGTATCGCTTTGAGCGGCCTACATTCGAGCTTCCTATGCGTTTGAAATTTGTGTGGCGAAGGAATTTTTAAAGACGAGTGGGTAGTACCATTGAGTTTATACACATAGAGAAATCATTCCTCGTAGGATGTCGTTACTATCGACTTGGTTTGTTTTTTTATTCGTGTAGCAATTATTCTTGAGTTAAAAGACAAAGAAATAAAGAAAAACAAATACATATGTACATATGTATGCAGAAGAATTTTGTTCGTTAATAATTACTCGATATGCTCATTTAGCGACATCTACTTTGGTGAGTTTGAAATCATCTTGATTCCTCTATGTGTATAAACTCTATCGTTGTACCCATCCCACCCTAGTGGGAGTGGAAAAATATTTTACTTACTTGCCAAAGCCAAAAAAATCCCGTTTACTTTCAGTAGGTTTTTGAAGTGGTCCATAGAATTCTTTTTCAAAATCAACTTACAAATTGTTCCTAAAATCAAGATCACGAGTAACCTATGGTTTTGTGGGTGTCATAAGCTAGCTTTTAGCTTAAGGCACTGAGATTTCTAAAAGGATGTTATAGAGTTTTTGTTTGTGTTTGATATCCCTTGCTAAAAGTTTGAAGTGTTTTATAAATCCAATATTCGAGGGTTACGGAGAGACACATAAAGGTCTCTCCTTACCTTACCCAACCACCTGCGTGATGAATTTCGAGATATTGGACTGTTTCCTTAAATTTAACAGAACATTGTGGCATTTGAAAACAAATTATAACTTTTACTTTCTCTTCGAGGTAAGAAAGCAATTGAGTAAAAAATCTTTGCTGTTTTCCATTTTAGGTGCCAAGTGTGCTGCATCATTTATGGAAAGATGTATTATCTATATTGGAGAAAATGCAACTGATTGCGTTAAGACAAATGCTTTTCTTAATTTAACTAAGGAAGGATTAATAAAACTTATCTCATCTGATTATGTAAGAAGAATGCCTTTAATTTTGGGTACCTAAACTATTAAATTTACTTATTTTATATACAGTTCTGCTTGGAAGAAGAAGATGTTTGGCGTTGTGTTCTGGCATGGGCAAAGAATCAGGCAGGTGTCACTCAACCTACTGCCCATTGGACAGAAGAAGAACGTGCTCGAGTTTGTCAGCACTTGTCGGGTGTTATGGGTCATGTCCGTCTTCTTCTCATTGATAGTCAAGTATTTGCTGAAGAAGTCGAACCAACTGGTGCTGTTCCCATGGAATTATCCCTGGAGCGTTATCGTTATGCTGCTTTGCATTCAAATAAAATGGGTGGTGCTAATGGTGGTAGTACACCTCCTGTTGTTGTACATCCTGCAGGGCCATTATCTGAAGATGATAAACGTTTGCAACCACGTTTACTGATGAACATATTTCCAGGATCAACTATTCTTAAAAATGATAAACTTCATCTTCAAAGTGTCCTTAATGGATGGTAATATAAAAAAAAATCGACTTATTTGAATACTAATTTTATTAAAACTATGAAGGTATGGAGTTCCGAAGCAGACATGGCGCCTTGTATTTAGAGCATCAACTCATGGATTTGGTTCAGCTACTTTTCATAGATTTTGTGATGGAATTGCACCTTGTTTTGTCATTGGAGTCGTATGTTAATATTGAATTTCAAATAATCTTTTCTAATCAAAACCCATTTACAGGGAAGTCGTGGTGAAATCAGTGGTGGATTCACCGACGTAGCTTGGGCTAAAACCAGTCGCAAAGGTGGTTATATACAATCAGAAAGAGCATTTCTCTTTACATTCAATTCCAACAATGATTCACAACCAGCCAAATTTGACATTGTTAAGAAACCTTATGCCATCTGCTACCACCCAGAGTAAAAGAAAAACTATTATTTATTTAAACATTTGAATTTGTAATTATTTTTATTTTAGTTGTGGACCAATTTTCGGTGCCGGTGCGGATTTATTGATTTCGAATAACTGCAACACAAACATGGATTCTTATTCAAATTTACCGCATAGTTATGATGGACCGAATGCCAGTTACATGCCATTATTTGGTGATTATAATTTTACAGTTGTTGATTATGAAGTTTATACTCCAGCAGCAGCACCTCTTCCAACCAACCAGCAAGGAGTAAAAATAAAGCAATATGATAGATATTAAACAAATGGAATATGTTTTCCAATATATTATTATTTTTATTTTCAAACAGTATTAGAATTTCTTGCCTATTTCTAATGAAATGAGATTAATGCATACATAAATGTATTCATATTTTTGAATAAGAAAAACTAAATTTTATTATGTGCTTCCAATATTAAATTCAATTCAATTTTAATAAAAAAAATTATTTGTATATTTTTACTAGAGTTTTATTTGTACATCTGCTGTTAGTATACAACTATATTGATCGATCGTCAATAAATTTGACGATTGATATTATATTTGAAGGGCACATTACCTTCAATACTCAATATTATAAAGAGATTTTGTTTATTTTTTTTATTTCAGAAGTACTTTTGAGAAGTATGTATTTACTAATATATTTTGTGAAATTAAAGAGGTGTACTTTTATAAAACAGTTCATGCATTTAAGTGATAGTCATATGTCAAACATGTCATTGAATTTCGCTCTAGTTCTTAGTTAAGTAGCCGATTTTGGAGGATAAGCTGAATAGGTGAACTGGTTGTTTAAATGTTTGTATAACTGGGTTTTCTTTTGTGACGACAATTTTTGGTTTTAAACTTTAAATATACAACAGTGGTTCCACTTGAATAGTAATAGGAGTTATTTAGACGATTGATTTTTTCTTTAATCTTCAAAAATTACAACAAATCTAAAACTTTTCCGTTTTCTGTCATTGTAGGGCGGTAGAGTGATATTCTACGGTAACTTTTAATTTTGTCATATCTGCAGTACCTTTCGCTATTCTAGTCTTTAATAAATAAAAAAACTAGAAACGTTACTTTATTCAACGTATTCTCAGTAATATTTCAAAACAAAGATTCGAAAAATATCGTGTTTTATAAAAACTCACCAGAGCTATTCATAATAGTATGTAGACGTAGAGTGGTTAAAGCGCAAACAAAAAATCAATATAAATAGGAATGATCACTGCAATTTTAATAACAATACACTCTCGGGCGTATACGGAACATTTGTTATGTTTTTGTGGTAAATTATAGATAATGAGTATTTCGTATCATGTACAAAATTGTTCTGAGTTTAAGTCAAATCCGGCCGTAAGATACTTTACAGAGTTGATTATACTAGTAAATTTTCCAGAATTTACTGACACGAGTTACGAGTAAGGTAGGTAGGTAGGAATGGCGGCTATTCTACTAGTGACCTATCATTGTGTGTAGGTTGGGATAGCATTTTGGTGGCAATGGTGTATAAAGGTATGGAATTGTGTTGGGAGATGATCCCTTTATTACCATTTACCATAGAAAAACAAGAGATCCTCGGGTACCTCAGCCAAGGGAATTGGCCCATACCCCCCACCAGGCTTTATGCCAGGCTGTTAGCTTCGATATGCCTGTCTTCGCCAAAAACCTAAATAGGCAGAGTGCTGGGTGGCTTAGGGTAGAACCAATTTCCTCGTGAGATCGATTCGGTCTAGGGAAAAACATGATGTCCGCCGTAGACACAACCCGCCTACATGGCTAAAGACGTGGTTCCTGCGGAAATCATGTAGCTCTCTTGATCCGTTTTTTCAGCCCATGAAAAAGGCGAGATATTGGTACGGTGATTTATGTTATAAGGTTTGAAATTGTTTTGATTGGGAGTAAATCCCTTAGTTACCAACTTCCATATGGAAAGCAAGGAGATCCTCGGATACCTCACCCAAGGGAAGTGACCCATTCCCCCCACCAGGCTTTATGACAGGATGTTAGCTCCAATATGTCTGTCTTCACTAAAAACCTAAACAGGCAGGGTGCTGGATGGCTTAGGGTAGGACCGAATTTCTGTGAGATCAGTTCGATTTAGGGAAAAAAATGATACCCGCAGTAGACTTAGCCCGCCTACACGGCTAAAGAAAAGGTTCCTGCAAAAATCATGTAGTTCTCTTGATCTGTTTTATCTACCCATAGAAGAGGTGAGATATTGATACGGTTTGTTACGTTTTATAGCAATTTGGTTGCAATCAAAAAGCCAATGAGGTTACCATGCTCACAACTGAAAGTTCGTTAAGGTGGTCAATAAAGTACTGACCGAAGAATTGGCATCTTGGATTAGCCAAGGCAGGGCAGCAGCAGAGATAGTGGGTCACTGTTTCCTTTTACCTTTCATCTCCACAGCTACGACAATGAGTATTGTGCGGAATGCCCATTTTTGTTGCATGCTCTCCTATTGGCCAGTGACCCGTGCTAACTGCAATGATTCTGGCTATATCTGACCGAGTTCTACATAAGAGTTCATTTGTGCGGGACTTGTCATAGCTGGGCCACATCTTTCTTGAGGTGGCACAGTTAGTCAGACCATTCCATCTACGATTGGATACAGATAGATAATGAGACAAGAAAACGAGTAACTACATAATTTTATTTCATTTTGTGTTTTATTTAAAATTAAAAAAAATTGGTTAGTGAATCATCCAATACCTTTATTATAGCCTAAGAGCCAGCGACCAAAATACTAATGTCATTTGATAACGAAAATGATTAGTCTTATTATCATCTTCCAGCACGTGTGATAATTAATCCGGAATTTTGTTAAGCCTACCGGATTAAAAATTAAAAAAGTGTTAAAAATTGTACGGGAATAGTATAGAAAATTAGTTTTGTTGCATGCAATAGGATCTTGTATAATGGCGAAATACAAGCACATTTCATTATACAGAAGGGTCGGGTCTCTATCTCCTCAAGATCAAGATATGCTTTTTAGTAACTTGTCGAATTGATTGGAAGACCACTTCAAAAATTTATTGATGAAAAAGGAAGTTCAATTTTTTGCTAACTTGTCACGTATTTATGGTTAAGTCCTAATAATGCTAATTTTTAGTTAAAATAAAATCTGTCAAAATAATTATGGCACACCAAAATGAGAGTTTTTATTTTTATTGGCTAATACAATGATTATAAAATAACTATAGGTACACCATACAGTTTTCCAATATACACCTAACCTATGTATTAAATCTATTTTCTGTTTTACTTGAACGGATTTTGTTTTTAAAATTATCGTGTTTGTCAAAATAATTATGCCGACCACTGAAGGTACTATAAGGCACATTATAATTTCATAAAAGAAAGTTTGAGATAACATTTAACATGAAATAACGATGATAGAGATAACGCAAAAAGTAGGCTGTCTGTCTGTATGTTTCGACACCTATACCTATAGCCCTATTGGTTGGGCTGATTGTTTTCAAAATTAATATAAAGTACAAATATTCTTATACTAATATGCTTGGACGTTTTTTGCGTTACTAATTCCATTTTTCTCGACAAAAATAATCTATTTTTTGAATAAAATAAAAGAAACAGAAAATATTTTCTCAAAAAAAACTGGTCAAATGAATCTCCTAACCGTTGACACGAATGTATAACTTACCACATGTATAACTTACTGCATTCGTGTGCAAGTACGTTCTTCCGAATCGTAAACATATTTTATTTATTTTCAAGTACCAACGTTCCCTATAAGAGCAAGTTCATGTGAAAAAGTCCTCCTGGTTTCTATTTTGTTGCTTTACTAATCTGCTTGCATTATTTTCAAAGATATACAATCGTCATATAGATGAAAAATTAGTATCTTAGAAGTTCCTTAAACTGATGATGAATTTATTTATGGCTCACATAAAAACTTCGTGCATACCTATATATTCAGTGCTTCTTTATGCATTTAATGGCGTTGAACTAGTTAAAACCCTCAAATAGACTTATAATAATGGGCCTTTAAATAAAACAATAAAATGTGCTTTACAAACTCCATACCAAGCCACGTTTAAAATACCTCATGTGTCCTATTCTGTTCATTTTCCAGATGCTTCAACTACCTATATAAGCAAATGCGTGCTACTTCCTTCTTCAGTAGCAAAAATATATATATATCCATGTTCTCAATGTCATTTTGCTCCATCACCGTCATTTGCAGCTATCATCCATCTTCTCAGCTTCTGAAGTAGCTGATGAAGTTGCTGGTCTGTACCTCTTTGTAACCATTAAAACTTTTTATGTAAATTATTCCAAGGGATGCCCGGCGTGACCACAAACATAACGATGATCCATCTGCGTAGACGTATAGAGCAATCCCAACTATGATGGGGATCATAATCACATCTATCTTTTAAGCACAACACCATCATAGACGAGTTAGAAATGTTTGCCGATAGCAATGGAAATTTGGAATTTATGAGCTCATTCTGGTTGTCTAGCATAAAACTACCACTAAGTTGGAAGGTTCCTTTTTTGATGGCCAAGCCAAGGGGTATACCCCTATATATATGTATATATATGAGAGAGGTGTTCCTAATTACAAAATTATATTTCTTTTCGTTGAATATTAAAGTTTTGGTTAGATGCGGTCGGGCTGTCAAAAATACTCATCCGTTTTAAGATTAAAAGCGTTTAATGACCACGGAGAGTGGTCTAACGATTGCCAAATTTAGCCTCAGGCTGAACCAGAAGTAGGCACTAATTGTTAATGGTTTTTGACGGGTGCTGCTGATGCTTTGGCTGGTATGGTGCCATGAAATGTCTAATGGAAGTGCCATTTTATGGTAAAAAAATTTATTTGTGATCGTGGGCCTGAAAAGATAATAGAAATTTAGAGCGTTAAAGGAGCGAGATTTGTTGAAATTGATTGTGTCTGTCTATTGTATGTATATGGGCGATGATGATCTTGATGGTGATGATAATGATGCTGTTGAACTTTGCAGTAGCGAATATCTATATCAGAGTTACTGACATGTTGAAGGGTCATCTCTCACATTTTTATTTGGGTGTGTCTAAGTAGTCTACTTTAATGAAATGTTTTTGTTTTCAATTTTGTTAAGATTTTTTAAATGTCAGAAAGTGATCTAAAAAGCACGAAATAAGCATAAATTGAAAAAAAAAACAGCTTTAATGGGAAACAAAAGCCAAGACTTTTATAGAATCTAATGAATTTTTATTATCATTTGAAAGAAAAAGAAGAGCTTATTTAGTAACTAGCTAAAAACTCGTCGAAACAACGGTGGAAATAAATTATTCTTGGTGAAGATTCTAAGGGGTTTTAACCTAAGTAAATTTGTTATTCCTGTTAAAAGAGGATGTGTTTTTGTATGAACTTGAAAATCTCAAAAGACACTTTGTAGCTTTTTGCTACCAAAGTTTACTTTAAAATAAAATAAACTTTTCGAAAAGTCCAAATGAATGGTTGACTAACTTGAGTTAATCCAAATCGAACAAAGAATGATTTTAACACAGTCACAATTTGGATTTCCAATAAGATTAATTTTAACAACTTATTGTGGTGTCTCAACTTAGCTTTTTCTCAAACATTAAACTCTATTTTTCGATGTTTATGGTGGTTCGGATATATAAGTAAACGAAAAATATGCTAAAGCTCATTTTTGTGGTTGTCTCTGCTTAGTCAGTTTTTCTAAAAAATCTCAATTAATAGCTTTAATTGTTTTGTTCCGAAAATGCAACTTTGGGGTCGTTTGCCAGGCAAACCGTTGACGTCTTAACGGAAATACATGCCGTTTTTCGGCGTCAAGTGATTAGCCAGCTTAGTAAAATTGTACATGTCAATCCCAACAAAAATCAAAAGTGTGTATAAATAAGTCAGCAATCAGAAGTGAACAGAACTTAAAGTGGATATGAATGAATTACACTTTTGAAGTGTAGATGGCGCTGCAAGTGGAATGGAGAAAAATATTCGTCACTTAATTTTTGGTCGCACTGCAATGGGCAGTGTTGGAAGATGAATTCAAGTTTTTTGCAGTGTGTATGTCACCCAATATTTAAAATAAATATTTGTATGCCCAATTTTGTTGAGTTAAACTTTGGTGTCGTTTTTTAGCCAAACCGTGAACATCTGTTTAGAAATATATACCTAGTTTATATGCAGAGTCGAAAGATCGAGTTTTAGTTGAAACGAAATTCCAACGCAGATATTTCAGCAAACTAGTTGAAAGCTTGAGGAGTTGAGTTAAGTGCGAAAAAGTTGAAATGACAGGAGAATACTTGCGTTGCTTTCTAGACATTAAGGCAAAAAGATTGAGTTTTCGAGAAAAAAATATTTTTATTGCTCTTACAAGTTATGCGCATACTTTTCAACACCAAATATTCATTCGTTAATATGCATTTGATCACATGCAGAAATAATTGTGTATTCAACATTTCAACCCAGGTATTTCATTTAATTTTTGACTCAACACAACTGCTCGGGTGCGATCGAGTCGAATTCCATTTCGTTCCAACTCATCCCCGTTTACAAATGGGTGAACCTAAGTTGAAGCTCGCTTCAACCATGCATATAAACTAGGTAATATTGCTGACGACCTAGTTTGACATTTTCTCTATCCAACAGCATGCAAAGCGTGTAAATCGTTTCAGTGATTGCTGAAATACAGACGGATTAAGATTGGTCTTTTAAAAGGCTTAACTTCCGGTAAAATTTTAAATTTTAAATTTAACCTTTCCGGTAATATCTATCAGATATTTGAATTCTGTTCAGTACCGTTAGCACTCCATTCTTGTCGTATCCTTACTACTCAACAAAAAAGAAAATCCCAACTGCTTCTCTCTATTTATATTCAATAATATAAAAAATTAAGCCACTTTAAAGACATTCTCATTTTCATAAAATAAATATACCAAAAAAGGGTACAATTTCTTTCAGTTCCACTCTGATGTCCTTTTGAGATAAACATCACGATTTTACTGAATCTCTTTCTCTCGACAACCAACCAACCTAAAACCTAACCGACGACGTCATCGAAACCGAACAACCCAACTAAGATAAACTTATAATCTTTCAATTAAAGACAATTTGTCATTATGGTGCCTTCAAGTTTTCTTGTTTCATTAAATCCAATTCCATAGTCCATTTATAGGCGTTGAATTACAAGCAACGGCTAATCGAACCGATTTGTCATGAAAGCCTATACAATCGAGGCAATCAACACGTATTGTACTGTGTTGGATAAAACACTCGACAAAATTCTTTAACTTCAATATGCGGCCTCCATAGATACTCTTACATATGTGTGAACTCAAGTGGACATGCGTTCGTTCCACCATCCATACCACATACAATGATTGAATGCAAGGCATTGAAGTGTCGGAAATTATGCTCGTGTGACAATATTTCCATTATAAAAACAAAAAAGGTTTAACAAAAAAATAAGCCCTGAACCAGGTGTCTATAGAACTGCTTAAAGGGTCTGTCTGTGCCATATTGATATAATTTTGTTTGGAATATCAGTCAGTTATCAAGTTTCAATGATAAGTGGCTAATTTATATTGGGTTAATAGGAATCGTTGGCCGTGGAATTTGAATTAAAATGGTTTCCATAATTTGAACAAATAGATTTTTGTTTACGAAGGTTTGAATTTATGAGATATTTATGTTTATGAGATTGGACAATTAATCAAATACAAAGATCAGCGTGTTGGGTTGCAATAAGTTCTCTATTCCAAGACAATGTTAACATTGAAGATGGTGAACGAGGATAAATAAATAAATGGTTTCGAATATTTGTTTTGAAGGTCTAGAATGGTTTAGTTATTTTAATAGAAAGTACGCTTTATTTTTAGGAAGGCACCTTATTATAACCACATATCTTAGGATATTCAATGTGTTTTGTACTTTATATTTTATTTTTTATATAAAGACTTAAAATATTAAGTAGATTTTTAATTCAACTAATTTCTAATTTGTTTACTTTATCTAATAAAATTAGACAAATGTTCAAGCTCATGCCCAGTTGTACCAAAATAAATTTTGAATCTTTTTATTTATGGGGTAATAAAATCAATTATCATAAATATCAGCAAAAAAACATTTTATCTACACATTAACAATGTGCTAAGAAATTGTTCTTTAATTTAGGAGATAATTAATTGTTAAGTTTGTTTATTTGCACATTCAAACTAAGAGTAATGGTGAAATAGAAAAATTAAAATTGAAAATTTAAAAACTCAATAAAAATTTATAAGTACTTGGAGCTACTGATCATTAGGACCTTACACTGTCAATCATTTGACATCAATTTTTGTGTACATTGACATACACGGTCAAACTTTTGACATCCATTGTAATATATAGTGTTTGTAAAAACAAGGCTGTATACGTGCATTTGGTTGATGGAAAATAAAAATAATTTTGATTTGCATGATGACTGACGATGATATGTACACGATGACTGACGTCGTTTGATTGACCGTCTTCAGTCTTTTACTCTTGCATTGGAAATAATTGACATCAATTTGTTTGATCAATCATCATGACAAAGCAAAAGTTTAGTTTGATTTTCGTGAATCCGAATTCATAGAATGTATGTGACACATTATGCATACACATTATAACAGTTTTATTTTTGCGAACCCATGTATATAATTTAATCATCATTAATAAAATCAGGAGAATATAACATATGTACATTAATAAAAGAGTTCCTATTGAATTTACAGATTTTGACTTAAAAAGTTTGGATTAGAAGATTGACTAGTTTACTTTTCAAACAATTTTCGTAAGGTTACTATATATGGCGAGTTCAATAATTAGTAGTTTTCAAGGAGTTTTCAAAGATAACCCTTATTATAGATTTCGAGGTTGTTTTTTTTCTTTCAAATGTTCACTTTGCCTTGTCATATCTTTGCCGCTTGAGCCATAATTTTGAAAACATGACGGTCAAAAATAGACTTCCGCGAAAAGTTCTTTGCAAACCAATTTGAGTTCAAATCAGTTAAGGTGTTAATATTTCTTTTGTAAGATAAATATTTTCAGTGCTTACAGCTTACAGAAAGAAATCATTAATCATAGCCAATAAAATTAGTTAAGGTTAATAATATCTCGAAGAACCAAAGTCTTAGCTTTTCGTAGTTAAACTTATGATGTGATGATTTATTTCTCCGAAAATTGGAACTAATATTTACATCGTTTTTGAATTTAAGATTATTGTGGGTTTATATTTCAAAAGCATTTTATAGATTTTCTTTGTTATCGAAAATGCATTATGGATTTGGTATATTGTGTTGAATGGACAGAATGGAAAGAGTCTGTCTAAAGGCACCTAATTTCGGGTACGCGAAATTAAACTGTACTTGAATGGCCAACTTCTTGGGTTCAAGGGATTTTAACTCCCTTTCTACAGTCCAGCGGCTCAAGCAACTTCGTAACTTCACTTATAGGGTATGTCCAAAAGCCGTAAAGAACTATTTCGCGTACGCGAAATTAGATGCCTTTAGACAGTTCCCTCTCGAACGGAGAAAGAGTGGCCACCTATCGTGGGGTCTGGAGGATAAATACAATTGAGGGAGTCAACTTTTAATCACCAAAGGGTGCGGTCACTGGTAAGCTCGCGGAAGTCAATAAGTTTGCGATTAAAGATTCGAATTCAAATTCATATCAAGTTTATAATTGATGATTTTCTTATTCCTTGAACCTTTTGGACTGCTTAATGCAAATAGTATTGGAAATAAGATGGTTTCAAGGAAAATCGAGCCAGAACATTATGATAATATTTAGTGGTTAAGTGTCCGGTAATAAAACGGTGGCACTTAAAAGCACGGTTTCGGAAATTTCAAGATTACATTTTGTTACAACCCGGAAATACAAATCATTATTCCTACGTTTTCACTATAGAATTGTGTTTTACGTTTGTGGTGGCTCTATATCAAAATCGGTTTTAGAAACAATAATTCAATTTTCAATTTTTTGTATGGTTTGTAGATTAAGGTCGAATACAATATAATGTGAACTAATGTTTTGAGCGTTACGATATCTCGCAATTTAAAATATCAAATAACGAAATCTCGCCTTTTTTTAAAAATCTAAAAAAATTAAATCTCGCAATTTTAAAATCCTGCTTTTCATAAACTTGCAATCACAAAATCCTGTTTTTTTAAAATCTCGTATTTACAACTCGCACAGAAAAGTCTCGCAATTTTCCAAAAAAATCCCGCAAACTAAAATCGCACTAAATTAATACTAAATCGAAAAGAAACTAGATACACCCAAACTCGCACCCACCCCAAATCCTATAGTGAGGCCAAGCAGGGGGATTGCAGTACCAATATCACTGTTTTTACGTCGTAAACTGACAACACTTTTTTTTATTGCGAGATTTTAGTTTTCGAGATTTTAGTTTGCGGGTTTTTGTAAATGCGAGATTTTAAGAAAAAAAAAAAATTGTAATTGGGAGATTATGACATTGGGAGATTTTCTAATGCGAGATTTCAAAAGCTAATGTTCCTTTATAAGGTCATCCAGAGATTGAAATATTGGTGTACAGTTGAAAATTGGTACAAAACTTGGATCGATATCGAAAAATTCTTGTTTGAATTTATCGGCAAGGTTTTTTGTGTCATGATGCTCCGGCAGGATTGAGATCAAACAATTAAGTCTTTTTTTCATTTTAATAAATATTTCTAAAAATATATTTTTTAAATGTTCATTTATATACTTTCTTTCATTACCTACTGTACCTTTAGCTAACTTCCATTCTATAAACTCTCATGTTACCATAAACCACAAAAATTCCTCTCTTGAAATACAAAATGATTAATATCGATATCTGGAAATGGCATTAAAATTGATTCATAAATTTTCTACGTTTTGATAGTTTGTGATTAATAAATGTCAACTCAGATCTCGACGAAGGTATGTATAAAAATGTAAGTTAACACCTTTTCGATTGGGTGTGTTTTTTATAATCACAAATCACGAAGTAGAACATCATCAAATATAAAGTGTGATCCAGACAGGCGCACACGAGTGGGAGTCTGGAACACAAACACAATCTTCAATAGTCAACACTTTATTCAGCCAACTTTCATGGTATACATTACGGTATGAGATCCAGCTCCAGCCGGTATGGCACAGGCGTGTGTAGCTGATAACGTGAACTAGCGTTGTACTTCGAGTGTTACACTTAAAAGGGTCATTTGTTAGCAACGCTGTTGTATACTATATATACGCCAGGCGAGAAGGTGTATTGTGATTTCTAAACTCACACGATCTCGAAAAGATGGCCATGAAGAGGAAGAACCTCTTGTGTAATTACTTGCTTTTGCTTATTTAGGAATTGCGATAAGGTATCAGTGACACGAACGACATGACATTTAGAAAACATTCGATTTTCAAAAAACAAAACAAACAAAAAAAATCTAAAACAAAACGAAGAATAAAGAATACTAAACATGTATGAACGTACACGATCCTAAGTGGTTTATGGTTGGTGCGTTTAATGTGTATATGATGGTGCTCTGTGGATTGGTCATTTTGATAAATGAAGTGTTGGCCAAATGGTGACACACGAAATGTGAACATCGTGGGTACAATATTGTTTTGAGAATCTTATGGTCTTGTGGAAATGATGCAGTAGATTGGAACAGCCAGAGTTTGGAGGAGTATTAGGTTCTTTGGTGGGCTGTGTCGCAGTGTTTAATCGTATATAAAATTTGACACTACAAAATTTGACATTTCATTAATAATATGACCGAGGAGATGGGTGCATTGATGATAAGGATACCAGGAATGTGTGAACATTTATTTTCGATCTCTTATGTTTTTGTTTGTCAAGGATGATGATTTATACACATGTGTATAAACACCATTTAGAATGTTTGAAGTGTGAAGAAGAATTTTTATGAATATAGTTTTAGTTAGATCAATTGTTTTTCTATATAGGATTATTTCATACAAAATATTTAGGTTGCCATTTGAACTTGTTTAAATGATATTAATGTTAATTTTGAAATACCGGCAATTACAAAAAATATTTAATCTTTCATAAATGTTGAAAAAAATTGGAAGCTGTTGTTGGAGTTGATTGTTAAGTAGGTAAATGGATCATTAATGGATTGTTGGCGTACGCTCTCACACGTTGTCTCCACGATCTAGATTTCATAGAATGCAAGATAGCATTCTATTAAAATTTACTATGGAATAGATCGCAAATAATATTCTATGAAAAATTTCTTCCAATATATTGCTCAGCTTATAGCATGCTATAGATATTATTCTATGAGCTGTCATTTTCATATTGACTTTTCTGTTTTCTTTGTATTTGGACTGAAAAAGTATGAAATAGTAGGCTATCAAATGCCCACCATACATTTTATAGCATTCTAGCAATCTTTCTTTCTATGGAAAGTGACAGATGGTAATCTATGAAATCTTGCTCGTGGAGACACCGTGTCAAGGAATTTGTTCGCGATCTCGGCTACCTAAATCACACACCAAAAAAATTTAATATTCAATAGAAATATTTTATCATGAAATTAGTATTAGTCTGCTCAAAATTAACATTTTTCACTTCCATTAGCATCAAATTCAGACAAAACAAAGTTAGTCAACATTATTCGCTAGCCCTCAATGCAATATGAAATTATAGCATTTATGAATGCTATATGAATGAACAATTGGAAACCCGTCAAATATATTAAGTCGCTATTATACAAATTAATTATTTTTCATAATTCTTAACTTCTTCACTTGCGTAAATTCCATCTATGTATATGTTGTAACTTTTAAGAGAAAAATTATTCGAAGAATAAATGAGATTTATTAATTTCGCTATGGAAATATATTTTTGTGAAAACTATCGTTTTACAATTAACGTTCTTTGGTTCTAACTCTCTTGAATAATACTTTTAAGGCTTCAAGTTTTAAGGTTATAAGTTTTAAATGTAAGTTGAACGTTTAATTTATTTACGCTTTTAAGGCAAATACCCAAGTTATTGAACGACGTATATGATGTCACAGCCATAAGATTTTGAGAAAAGGAGATAATTTAATTTTTCAATCTGAACGAAATATTTTACTATCGATAGTATCGCTGTTTTTCGGAAAACTGTCGATACTATCGATAGCTTTTTTAAATAATTTATTGATCTTTTATCTTTTACATACATAATGGCGCAAAATTATAGTCCATTTAACTCCAAACTAAATCAAATTTAGTTTGACACTAGTCTAAAATTTTATTTTTGGCAATTATAGACAAGTTAAACTACACTTTATCTTTAAAGACTTGCATCAAAATTAAAATCATGAAAACCCTATTTTAATTTTGATAGTGTCACACTTTCTTCTCTCTGACTCCTGTCAATTTGTCATTTTCTATAAAACAAAAAAAAAACTTGCAAAATGTTTTCGGAGGACGAAGATTTTTGATTGTTTGAAGATTTTCAATTGTTTGAATTTTAGGAAGTACTGACTAGTTGTCAGTACTTCAGAAAGAGTCTATAATTACTTTAAAGTTAGAGAACTGTTTCAAATTTAAAATTAAGTTAAGAAGTGTGGCGTTAATTCCTTAAACTTAGGCTGACTATAATTTTGCGCCTTTGTGTTTTCAATGATGAAAATCAATTTTAATGAACAGCTGACTTTAGTTCCATAAAGTGGAACACAAATAAAAAAAAAAACTCTAACCTCAAATCATTGTTTGTTTTCTTTTGTTTGGTTTTGTTGTGTCTGGCGGTGAAAAATAAATGTTTTTTATTAATATTTTAAATTATTGAAAGTAATATGTTTAATACTTGTTTTTGCATTGGTTGTATATTTTTTGACGATTTTGTTGGCAATAATTTGTTTTGTAATGTTTTTAATGACAGGTCATTTTCAATTATTGCTATTTGTCAAAAAAAAAAAAAAAAATCACCGTTCCACTTATTCGTGTTTCAATGATGAGTTTTAATGATATAGCTATAACTGGCCCCTAAGGCAAGTCTTGGATTCGTGCAAGAAAAAAAAAAGTTTTGAGATAACAATCTAAAATGACATTACGATGATAAAGAAAACGAAACAAGTTGGTCCGGCAATTCTTTTAGTCTTTCTGTTTGTCTCAGCACCTACAGACTAAACGGGTGATTTACTTCAAATTTCGTAGGTATATGGTTTTTAGGGTAATACGCACATAACTTTTTTTGTAGGTCACTTTTAAGTCTAAAAATAACGGTACCTGCCATATAACGGTATTTTTAAATTTCGTTTATCTCCATAACAAAATGAACGAAATTCAATGCTGACATTGTTCTAGCTATTTTAAATAAAATAGCATCGAATTTTTGTATCAATTTTTTTTTATTGTTTTAAATAACTTTTAATTTAATATTCAATACTTCCAAAACCTGTTGACACATTTTTTTGAAATTTAGTTTTAAGCTATTGGAGTTCAAAAAACTTGAATAATGTCATATTCGAGTGGTTTCACTCCGAAGAGGAGGGAAATATGAATCCAATATTCCAATGGATCATTAAAAACATTCCCTTTTTCAATTTTGCATGTTTTTGAACCAAGATTGTTTACATTTATTTTTTGTAAACTCAAACGAAGCAAAAACGAGTTAAAAAGTGTTTTTTTTTTAATATTTGTTCCTTATTTACAAAAGATAATAAATAATGAAAACACACTAAGCGTTTAGTTTTATATGGCTTTGACCCTATGATCGACGTAAACAATATATATGTGGTAGTAAATTGTGACAGCACTCCCAACACTCCCAATTCAATTGAGGAAGGCAAATTAGCACTCCCAAACATCACTCCGAACAGCCCATCGACTAATTTAGGAAGGTTTTTATTTTCACTCGGAGGGTCTCCGAACGTCCACTCGAATATGACAAAAGTTTTCCTCGATAATTTACAAAATTGATATTTTGAATATAATCTGCCAGTTTTCATTACATAGATCCTTTCCTATTGCAGAATTAGGAAGATCTTCTTCTTATTTTTCTTCTTATAAATATGTGTATGTACCTATATAAAAATCGATGTTTGTATGTAGGTATGAACTCTTAAACAGCTTGACTGATTTCGACAAAATATTGAGGAAATCTTCACATTAACCTAGAACGTACACCTGGTAAAAAAAAAACAGGTTGCCTCTTGCGAGGAAGCGACTAATTCTACATGAGTATATCATTGTCATGAAAAAGTGTATATGACCTTAGTCGATCAGACTCGATTAAAAATTATTGCCTTAAATTGTAGAATTAACAATACACATACAAAAGGCTTGGTTGAGAGTGTAAGTCACAAGGTCTTCGTTCTTCGTAGCTGTCGGTGCCAACAAATTTATTTAATTTTTTTTTACTTAAATATTTTTTTTACTCAGATATTTAATTGATATATGTATGTATATTTCCCTCATCTCTTACAAAACTCCTTTACCAGATTTATGTCAATCCAGATATAACTTCATTAAGGTGCAACATTGTATTTTATTTCCCATTAAAACTCATTTAGGCATAGTTTACATTTTTTTTTGTAAATTGAAACTTCATTACGTGCACTTCAAACTCCTCTTGGATACTCCTTCATTTAAACAAACTTAAATCCATAAAATCACATCCCATCATAGAAAATTTCGTTAGACAAATGTTGATTTCTAAAGATCTTTTAAAGTAAAGCCCACGCATTCTTGATGCTCATCCACTTAAGGTTGGCTGACATTAAGTTTAGTCTACGTTATACGAGTGCAAACTTACTCACGATTGCATAAAAATATCTCACTCAATTTTTTTTGTTTTTGTTTTTATTTTATTTCATAGTGCTTGTGTGTCAATATTATAGTTTTAAAACCACGTACGTAATCAACCATACGAGCTCCCTGTGATTTACTTTGGTCGACATCCTGCGCACTTCATGTTCCCATAGATCGCACTGTATATGGTGTTACAGACTTGTGGTGCAGTGCAGATACTTTTCTATTTCGCTCTGCCAGTCGTTTGCGATGCTGTAGCTGTCTATGGCAAAGAACTATTTAAACATTTATCGCAAGTTCAAATGTGTGTTAAACATCCGCCTACGCGAATTCAATTAAAATTTCAATTCATTTCGCATACACCCACCTATGGGAGTGAAGCGGAAGTTTATTAACAGTAAAGTAAAAATAAAAAAATATATATAGATATCCTGAATTTTGCCGCACTTTGCCATTCATCATTTTATGTGTGTCTGTTCAGTTCACAGAAAAGTCAACACTTTTTTTTATTGTAGAATTAATATACCTTTTACAAAATCGCATTACTGTGCGAAAGATCTTAAATCCATCATCAGTACAATCTGAATTGGTATTTCTAGTTTTATGACATGCTGTACAACGAGAGACATGCAGTGTGTGGTTTATTGGAAAAAAAATGTTAAAACGTAGCAATAAAGTTTGTTATATATGATTGTTAATTAAATTTATAGACTGGACCAGTGTTTAAAGATCATTTTGGATTAACGAACCTTAATTTTTAATTATTTTATTAATGAATAGTTTTCAAAAAATAAATGTAAAAACTTAAAACGTCGAGAAACACGAATGAATGAAAGGATCTGGTTCCACAGGTAGGCCAAGCACTATTGGGAAACCCGAAACTGCACGGACACTCAAAAATTTAGCGTTAGACAAGGCAGTCACCAAAGCACTTAGCTCTGATGCACTTAGTTGAATTGGGGATGTTTATTTGTTCTTTAAGAAGGAATTATTTGCCTTAAGAACTATGGCATTTTTGTTTGCTTACATACTAAAGGAATCGGGATGGACAAAGCTTCTTCTTCATTCCTCATTTATGCAGACAGGACCAAAGATCACCCACAGAATTTGTCTGTCAAAGCAGCCTAAATCGTTTTCATCCACTTAATAATGCCTTCCCACTATATAGATCAGGATCGGGATGATAATGGCGTTCTACTCCTACGAGATGATGCACATCCAAAAAATTACGTCCTTGGTTATATAAACCGTGTAAAATACTGTCAAGATAAAGACCACTCTGAATCTATGCAACGTCAATTTTTTTGCAGCATTGAAAGTCAAACTTTACATCTCAGATGAGGCTACAACAAGCAAAATCATAGTTACTTATGGGCCAACATCAACCCAATGTGACTTGACGAGAGATTTATTGACTTCACAAAAGTCACAGTTTAGTGAGTTATATCATTGAGTTTATACAGATAGAGAAATCAAGATGGTTTCAAATTCACCGAAGTAGCTGTCGCTAAATGAGCATATCGAGTAATTATTATTTCCCTAGTTCTCTGTAATGAAAAATACTTGAAGCGAACCAAACAAAATTCTTCTGCATACATTTATATTTGTTTTTCTTTATTTTTCTTGCCCTTTAACTCAAGAATAATTGCTACAAGAGTAAAAAAAAACGTTTGATAGTAACGACATCCTACGAGCAAAGTTTGAAACTTACACGTGATTTCTTTATGTGTATAAACTCAATGGTTATATTTAGTAGAATGGCCAAAAGCTGTTACAAGGATAACTGTCCTCAATACATGAAATACCTGCACTGCTCGGCTCGTTGCTCTGAGATATAATGTTTCCTACAAGCAGCTGACATTAACTTTCGACTTTCTGAATATCAAAACAATCAGTGACGTACTTGATTAATTTAAATATTCTTCGTCATCCACAAATACTTGAAAAGTAGAATATTCAATCAGTATAATTAAAGAGCAGAAATTAAAAGTGAAACAATAGAGGTCCTAGTGCATTGCGGAAAAGCATAAGCAGAACCGAACAACTGGGTCGCACAGACTTGTTCTTGTGGCAAGTTACCTAATGGTTTTAATATGCAAAAAAAAATCGTATGAAATTTTATTAAAAGTTCTAAATCCATGAAAAAAAGATGTGGAAGATACAAAACAGAAATGTCATATAAAAAGATTCAAACCAAAGTATGCGACAAAATGTCTTTGTTAAATATGAGTTTACGAAAAAAAAACATTTCAAAATCGTTGTAGCGGTTTTATTTAATATAATTTTTTTAAATAATTTTTCTAAAATATTTTTCTAAAAAAAAGGGCACGACTGGTTCGCAGAAACTTGCTCTTGGGGCAAGTTACTTTCGTGTTTACGACTATAAAATTCATTTGACCAGCTTTTTTAAATAAAAAAAAAATTATTATATTATATAGTATAGTATATTTTTCGAGAAAATTAGATTTATCGGTTTTGGCTAAAAAAAAAAACAAACAAACAAAATAACAAAAATTTTTTTTGCAGTTTTATTTCAGTTAAGCAGTATTTTTTGAATATTAAATTTCGTTCGAATCAGTGAAGCCGTTCAAAAGATAGTCACTCATATAAAATTTTATCAAAATTGGTCGTATTTTTTTCGAGAAAATTGGAATTATCGGTTTCGACAAAAAAAATTTTTTTTTCAAAAATTACTTTTTTTCAATTTTTTTTTTGCAGTTTCATTTTAGTTTAGCAGTAGTTTTTGAATATTAAATTTCGTTAAAATTGGTGAAGCCGTTCAAGAGATAGTCGGAGTAATAAAAAACGGTTCTATGGCAGGTACCGTTAATAAGTTGATTTTGAATTTTTTTTTAGATGGTGGACATCACCATTGGCAAAAAATCACTCATATAAAATTTTATAAAAAATTGATCGTATTTTTTTCGAGAAAAATTGAATTATCGGTTACAATCATGTGGTAGGTACCGTTATTGTTATACCTAGGTCAAAATTAAAAAAACTTCCGGGGATATTTCACTAAGAATAGTTTGTGCCATGTTTGAAGAAAATCGGTACAACCGTTTAGGCTGCAGGTGTCGATACATCCAGACAGACAGACAGAATTTTCGGATCTGCTTATTTCGTCATCTCTATTATCGTAATGTCATGTTTGATTGTTATCTCGATTTTTTTTTTTACGAATGCATAACTTGCCTTATAGTACCTATAATCGCAAGTAAAAAGAGTAAGTACCTATTATAGTTTCTAACAAAAAAAAATTGTTAGAAGCGATTTATCTGTGATTTGTCAAAAGATTATGACACTGAATCAACAACAAAACATCAATTTTAGTTTGTCTTTAATTAAATTTACTAAATAAGAAGGATATAATGCAAAGCTTTTAAGTTATAGACTGAGGAAGTAATAACTGACTTTAAAATAAAATGAAAATATATATAAAAAAAAAAAAACGAACGCAGAGCCCAAAAGAAACTAACTGTAATACATTTGGTTAAATTTTTTGACATTTAAAGCAGAATTTATCATCTTAATAAGTTTTATCTTAATTAATTTATACCAATTCCTTACATTATCCTTTAAAATAAATGCTGATGTTTTTTCGGGGTATAGGTACCAATGTGTAGCGAAAACGAAAAGATGGAACTTGTGGGTTTGCAATTGTATAACTTCAATAATAACTTCAAATCCTTACTTCAAAACTGTTTATCCGTTTTGAAAATGCAGCAGTGTTCATAAACAGAATACAGGTAATCAGTTAGTTTTAACCCTACTTACCCCGCGTCTGCGCAAGAGTAAACACAGACAAATTATATACAGCCTCAATTTAAGACGTCTGTCAAAAATCAAAATTGCTATGAACGGATCATGGACTGGATTAAATCGAATTTTTTAGTGACCTTTGTATCGTAAAAGATATACAGGGTGAGTCATGAGCAATGCGACAAAATGCTAGGGCGTGTAGGTTGCGTTGAGACAAGAAAAAAATCGTATGGGAGGGGGGGTCTATTCCCCTCCGTTTAGCCGGGAGGGGCAATTTTCGAAAAAACTGACTTAAAATGGAAAAAAAATTATTTAAAATCAACGGCTTCATTCACAATGCTTTGCGATACGTTTTTGAAAAGCCAATAACTTTTTCTTTCATTCTTTGTTTAAATAAATCTATTCTAAGATATAGTTTTTGAAATATTAATTTTCAAAGTCAAAATTTTGAAAAAAAAAATTGAAAAAAAAATTTCAAATTCATTTTTTTCAAAATTTTACGTAATTAAGTGCTATTTTTAATTTCAAAATTCAATGCTGTTATTAATTTTAAGTCTAAATAAGAAAACCGGATGCAAAAATTTTATGTCGTTCTCAAGAAATTAAAAAAAAACCAAAACCACCTTTTTCTAAGAAAAACATTTATTTTTATTGTAACGAAGCAATTTAAGAAGCATTAATCTTAGTTTTTTTAGTTTTTTTTATTCCTTTTATTTTTACTATGTTTTTTATTGGAAGTACTTAGAAAAAATTCTCGATATGATCTCCATTGTTTAGAAGGCATAGATTATATCTCCTTGTAATGGCTTCACATAAGTTTATGCTTGACAAATTTTCCTGCAATTTGACTCCAGCGACTTCAATTCGTTCCTTCAGTTGTTCCAATGATACTATTTCCACTTCGTAAACATAATTCTTCATAAATCCCCATGCATAGAAATCTATTGGAGTTAAATCTGGTGACCTAGGCGGCCATTCCGTGGGGCCCCTTCTTTCGATCCAACGGTCACTAAAATGATCATCCAGCCAGTTTCTCACCTGTAAGCTGTAGTGTGCTGGAGCACCATCTTGTTGGTAGATTAAAGTATCTGCTATAACCAATGGAACGCTGTCTAATAAATCGGGTAAAAGGTCTCGTAGGAATTGCAGGTATGATTCTCCATTAATAATGGAACGGAGGGATTATTTCGGACTAAATCCAGAATTCTTTCATCTAAGATTCTTGACTCATCAGAAACTGGCCTTTCGCTTCTTCGATGCTCCAGCACTCCATGATTTTTTAGACGTCGGTGGATTCTTGGAAACGTGCTATGATGGGGACACCTCCTATAGGGATATCTTTCAGCGTACAGTCTTTCGGCTTCACGACTTCAACCATTAGCTAAACCGTAGCAGAAATGCATGTCCGTTAATTCTTCTCGGGTGTATGAGCTTGACATCGTTACGTGTTAATGAGTTAATATTCAAATTTGAAATAATTACTAAGCAAAACTGCAATGCCTTTTATTTATCTTGCGTTGCAATTTTCTTTTTTTTTCATTAAAAAAATGCGGTTTTATTGTCCCTATTGTCCCCATAACAGGTAGAACCCATGGGCTGCGGGCAGGCCAAGGCAAAATTATTGACAGGTCAGTTTTCAGAAGTTATCAATGAAAATAATATTAATCCAGGGTTATTCCAATACTATTTAATTTTATTACGTTCTCATAAAACTCCAATTAAAAAAAAAGTAAAAAAACTAAGATTAATGCTAAATAAATAAATAAATTGCTTCGTTACAATAAAAATAAATGTTTTTCTTAGAAAAAGGTGGTTTTGGTTTTTTTTTAATTTCTTGAGAACGACATAAAATTTTTGCATCTGGTTTTCTTATTTAGACTTAAAATTAATAACAGCATTGAATTTTGAAATAAAAATTAGCTTTTAAATACGTAAAATTTTGAAAAAAATGAATTTGAAATTTTTTTTTCAATTTTTTTTTTCAAAATGTTGACTTTAAAAATTAATATTTCAAAAACAATTTTTTAGAATAGATTTATTTAAACAAAGAATGAAAGAAAAAGTTATTGGCTTTTCAAAAACGTATCGCAAAGCATTGTGAATGAAGCCGTTGATTTTAAATAATTTTTTTCCCATTTTAAGTCAGTTTTTTTCGAAAATTGCCCCTCCCGGCTAAACGGAGGGGAATAGACCCCCCCTCCCATACGATTTTTTTCTTGTCTCAACGCAACCTACACGCCCTAGCATTTTGTCGCATTGCTCATGACTCACCCTGTATAAACACAGTCATTGTGCCTACAAAAAACAATCATGAACTGAATGTTGAATTGTTGGTATCCATTCTGATGACAGGTCGATATTCGTAATATCGTTGATGTTCAGTTTAGCCACCGAGTTAGAAAGTGAATGTTCCAACATTACTTCCACAAAAAAAAAAGTATCAAAAGCTCATGAACAACTTAGCAAGAAAAAGTTAAAATTTATTTGTACAAACCATATTGAAAGGTCAGCATAACTTATGCGACCTCCTTCATGTAGGTAACCTTCTCCTTGTCTGGCTGGGAATAAAAGATGCCACAATGGCTAACCTGGCCAAGATCAATTTCCTCATGGTGGTTAAATAATTCACATTCCTTAAATCTTGCTGTACGCCTATTTTAGAAATTTCCCTAAGTGTGCAACACTGATGCACCAAACTGAATGAACAGACAAACACGGAAAGATGAACGCGACGGAAGAATAAGAGTTAGTATTTTCGAGAAAAGAATTCTCGATGAACGTGCCATAAATTTCTCGACCGGGACCCCGAAGAGATTCCCAGATGTGATTTTATTGTACCGCAAATGGGCGGAAGTTTATTCCATCACTAAAAATACGAGGAATCTAATGCGAGTCACCATAATCGAATTATTGGTTTTGCACTTGCATCGATCCGCTTGCTGGCTGCTGATGGGGAGGGAGGACCTGTTGGTATATAGCTGGCGGTTGATGGCGGCCTTTGGGAAGGCTTTGCTCTGATGCTTTCGGCATTTGTCGTGGTCAGGTGCGAAATAAATTCCTTTGGGATTTGTTGTTGTTGTTGATTGTTTTTGTTTGGTTTTTTTTGTTTGTAATATATGTTGTTGTCGTTGAAACGCATGCGAATGTGTGGGGTCGATAGAAAAGTCGTGTTGGCGGCTAAAGATAGAAAGATTATGGTTTTGGACAGGAGTAAGAATTTCTTTCGGTCGACCGCGCACAATGCGAGATCTTCATTTCGAGGCACAATTAAAATTATTCGCGATATGTGTGCATGCAGTGCATTGCGTTGGAAATGGAACACAAAAATCGAATGTTTGGTTGAAGTTATTGTTTACTTGGGGAAGAAGATTTATTTTCTGGATCGTTATTCGAGAAAGGAATTTCAAAACGGTTTCTTTATTAAATATAGGTATGTATTATAGTTTGATTTTTTTTTGTTATGGTAAGTTTAATGGGAAAACCGATACCAAATGCTTCATCAATTACCTAACTATTTCGATGAACCAAATATAATTTTAAAGTTTAGTTTTTTAAAATACCTAATACCTAGAAGTAAAAGAAAATAAAGAACCTTCTCATAGAACAGCACTATTAACTTGTGATCCGTGAAGGTGAAAAGTATCTATTTCTATAACTTTAAAGTGATATAGCAAACGCATGACACTGGTATTACAATACTGTCGTAACTCAAAATTATTAAAATTTTAAATTAGAAACGTACTACTGGGTTGCACCAACTTGCTATTGAAATTTTATTATGCTTAATCTAAGTATATCAAATGAAGATTTAAAATTATGTTCGATAAATATCAAATTAAAAAAATTAAAAATCGCCGGACCAGTTTAAAAAAAAAATCGATTTTTTTAAAATAATTTTACGAAAACATTTTTTGAAAAAAAAGTTTTGAGAACTAAATTTTAAATATTTGAAACTAATTTTTATAAAAATCCGTTCACAAGTTTTCAAAATATTGCGTTAACAAAAAAGTTTTAGAATAATTGTTTAAGACTTTACAAAATGTTTAATAATAATAAAAAAGTTCGGATGCCATCTAATAATCAATTCGATTTCAGTATAATTTTTTTTAAGATCGCTTAAACCGTTAGAAGATTTTTCCTTAAAGTTTTGTTTCTACTATCTGGTAGACCTTTGTTTTATTACTCGTGTGAAATTTGGTTGAAATCGTTAGTGCCGTTCTTGAGAAAATTAAGCTTTGCTTTAACTTTTATCAGGTACCGTTATTTTAAGATCTACAATAACCAAAAAAAAATGTCGGACCATATTACCCTAAAAACCTTACCTATAATCGTAAGTAAAAAATAAAATAAAATATCTATCTACTAATTAAACAAAAAAAAAAATTCAGAACCGTCGAGACCTGGGTCGCACGAATTGCTCTTGCGGCAAGATACATTACTGCAGTTATCTTGGGAATATCTAAGTTTACAATGCTATGGTTGCCAAATCGTTTGTCCAAATGGAAATTTTGTTAGGAATTTTATTTTTTCATTTTTTTTTTAAATTTTTTTTTCTCGAAATTTTATTTGCAGTTTTAATATGGCTTAACTATTGCAATTGAAGATAAATCCTTTACTCCTTTTAAAATATTAAATTTCAAATCGATGTATTTTCTCATAAAAAAATATTTATTTAATTTCAAGTTAACGCTTTTGAGAATATTTATATTCCTTTGTTTTAAATATAACAACTGTGTAGTAGTTCCTATTTGTATTGTTTTAAGTCTTTACATGACATATAATTCAAATCGATGCATTATATTCGGTAGGAACTTTAAAAAAATGGTTTTACCGTTAATAATAATATTATGACAAAAAAAAAACTCCGATGAAAAACATCGCCGTTGAAAACAAATAACTCATAAAAAAATTCATTAACACTTATCGTATTTTTCCAAAAAAAAAATAAAATGTTGGATTTAAATTTTTTTTTAAATACTTTTTTCAAAACTTTTGTTTGCAGTATTAATCGGACTTAGCAGAGCTCTTAGAATAGGTAATAAATATCATTAAAATAGGTTTTGCCGTTTAGAAGATAATAGATAAACAACTGCGCTTTGAAGTAAAAGGGTTGCCACAACTAAAAAAAAAACAATATAAAACACTTAAACAAAGAAATTTATTGAATTTTGTGAGTTGCTGTGACAATCATTTTCCGTTATTATTTGAAACGTTTCAAAATACATTTTAGTGAAAAAAAATTCGCGCTAAAATTACTTGCCATAGTTTTTTGCACTTTACGTATTTGTATCTTTGGTTTCCGGCCATTTCCGGTCATTAAAAATGAGTGACACTTAAGCAATAATTCTACAAAAATTCAAGCACACCAAAGTAATGTCCCAAAATCGGTCGCTTGCTCCTATGATATATATGATATTAAATCAAATTTTTCAAATTTCAAGTTACTACAGTATTGAAATACCACTGCGATATACATATTGAACAGATCGATGGGGAATGTTAGGTGCCCAGTAACCAAAGATCGATTATTATTACTCCCTATTATTAAAATCATTTTTGACAGCAAAATATTTTGTTAAATTCACGTTAGCACTTTTGACAACTGAACCTCATTATACCTAATAATTTTTAAAATACCTTACTATGGTACTTGCAAGAAGATAATATCATTTATTTATTTTAATATAAAAGTTTTAAATTAAGTGTAATAATAAAGTTTACGATCAAATTAGCTTTTTATGGCCTTTAGTCAAAAAAAAAGCGGAAATTTGCGTATTGACAAGGTACTCACTCGTCGTCAAAGTCAGAAACCACATTTTTGCAAGGACTAAAGCCATAAAAAGCTAATTTGAATCAATAATTCAACAAGTCCACTAAATTTAATGCTAAATCTTCTACTTAGTTTAAATTATTTTTTATTTATTATTTAATATTTTCAATACATAGTATATAGAATTTGTATGATAACAAAAAACATTATTTGTAATAAAGTTTTTTTTGCTTTCAACTTCTGAAAATTTTTCTTTTTTTTTCAGAAATTCACAATGAAATAATTATTGTAATATTTGTAACCGCATATAAAATGCAATATTATTCAAAAAATAAAAATAATAAAAAAAATGTTAAACCCTTAACAAAAAACATTTAGCTAATAAAAAATTTAAATAAAAACAACTATGATGCTTTCTTTATATACATACGTATTTTAAGCTCCTCTATGCATGCTCTTGAACAATAAGGCCATTGACGCTATAATATTTAGACTTTGTAATAAAACCATCTTCAAAAAAAAAAAAAGGTATTAAAAATCACAACAACTCAAAATTAGTCAAATATGAAGTTAATGAGTAATAAAATCTGAGCTAAGCTTTAGCTTATAAAGTTAAAACAAATTAAAATACAAGTCAAAGCATAAAAGAATTAATCACATAATATGAAAGAGAAACTTGTTTTAGATTTATTTAATAAGTAAAATCGAGCACTCCCTGAAATATCATCAAAAACCTAAATACCTAACCTGAACAACATTTAAAGGCTTAAAATATTTTTTTTTTTTTTTGATTTGTCAACTTTATAAATATTAATTAAAAAATCTGTAGGTTTTTAATCATAAAATATTTTTTTGAAGTTTTTCTTCTTTAATTCTGTAACAAAGATATTATATGGCAATATTTTTTTTATTATCGCAATCAGGCAATCAGTCGGATGATAGAAAGTGACCTTTTGGTCTAGTCTTCTGCAACTTTCTATATAATTTCATAAGCTATTCAATATGTTTTTTTTTTTTATAAAAATTAAACTGTAGTTTATAGTTCTTGCATAAAACCAAACAAAATTATAAATCTATTCTACAATACATCATCTTTTAAAGAATCAACTTTGGAGCAATAAAACTATAAAAGTTCATCAAGTTAACAAAAACATTCTATGACAATCGTCATAAATCAAAGTATTAGTACAAAGCCCATGTTTTACTTTATACAAAATGTCATCTTCAATACAAATCGAAAATTCAATCGAACTTCATATAAATAAAATTAAATTCGTTCCAATTGGTGTCAGACTATTATAATTTTAATCCAATTCTTATCCCATGTTGCTGACCGAATGCTTAACAATCCAATAAGCTGCATCGGCAGTCTTTATACTTTCAAAATAAAAAAAAAGAAGCAACGTGATGTAGTTTAAACTATAGGGAATAAGAATTTCACGGTTTTCTTTATTTTTTTTTTTTTTAGAATAAAATATTCAAGAAATAATCAAATGAATTTGACCATCAGACAATAATAACAAAACGTTTTTAACGCCCAATTGTGCATAAATGAATGAATAAATTTAAGAATATTTTTTTAGGGTTTCTACTTTGAATGGAAATTCGGTCGAGAAATATTTCAAGAGTTTTTTTTTTTATCTATACGAAGCTGGAGATCGAAGTTGGTATATGTAATAAAAATAATAAACACACCTGTCATCCGTTTCAAATTAGGTAATTTTAATAATTTTTAGAGCCACCAAGTTTGATATTTTGTGTTCACAAACCGCACTTGACTTAAAAACGGTAGTGACCTAAATGCATTTAATTCGTGGGAAATCTAAAAACAGAGGTTTAATGTAATGATGGTAATTCATAGTTTTATAGTTTTTTATATTAACTTTGAATGAGATTAATATTTAGATACAAATTATATATAGATAATCGAGAAATTTGTGTATAAGGAAGCATTTATTTTATTGCATATGAAACATTAAGTTAAGTTATAGTTAGTTAAAGATATTCGGAGTGCTGGAGTGTATTGTAAATTTAATAATGTGTGTTATATGGAATAGATCTGGTTAAAAGATAAACGACAGATTGTGTCATTGTGATGTATAGATCTGGTTGTCTAAATGTTGTTTATGATAGGAATCGAAAGAAAAAACACCACTTTAACTAGATGAATCTACTATATTACGGCAAAGTTATTTATATATGTATAGTAATAATTACAATAGATAGTTTAAATTTCATTATATATAATGATTAACTTAATAAAAGAATGGTATAAAAGTGCATTTTTACGTTGTCCAACGATGTGAACAATGTGCTGTTTGAACAACTGCAATGTATAGAAACTTGTTTTTAACTTAGATGGCAGTGTTTGGTCAAAGCAGATGTCAGAGTTCTACCGCTACTTCGACTTCATCAACTATACGTTGTTTTTTTGTCGTAATCGCAAAATGCTTCGCTATTGATCATATGTAGATCCAAGGTTTTCACACTTTTGAACACTGTTTTCTTCTGATACATTTCCGGAAGGCCTGAGTGGATCATAGAAAATGGTCAGAATAACTATACATTTTCCTCCAAAACACCCACGAATACATCAGGCTGAAGATGGATCTTCACCAAAAAATGTGCCCCGATTGCGAAAATAAAAACGATCGAATCATCATCTTTTTTTAGATGTTGTGTCTATCATATTTTTATATAGAATGATAGGAAGAACAACTTTGAAAGAATCGTTTTAATTCCTTCACCTAATCTTTGCGTATGTATAATCAAAAAAAAAAAAAGAGCAAAGGACTCAAGACGCTTTCTTGGTGTAGTCTAACTTCGATTGGGAAATTGTGACTTGTCCGTACATTTTATATAATATGATCATCTGCACATAGATTTCTGGAAATCCTCGTTGCAGATCTCGTCGTTGTTGAACGAATGCCTTTTGTAAAATTAACTGTATGCATACAAAATACTTTAACAACAATGGCGCAAAATTATAGTCAACCTATATTTAAGCAATTAACGTGATACCACTTAACATTATTTCAACTTTAGAACAGTTGTCTAACTTTTACTCAAGAATAGATTGTGGATCAGCGTTGCCATAGTGAGATATTCGATGTTAGTACAAAAGTCAAAAAAGGGTATTATTTCGAAAGAAAGAGTAGTACCGAAATTGTAAGTCTTTAAATAAGTGTTTTTTTTTAATGTTATAAGTAGAATGCTGTTTTGAATTCTATGAAATCATATGGAGGAGACATAGTTTTGTAAGGAAAAACAGAAAAAAGAAACAGGTTTTATAATATGTTCGACAAATGTTTTTAATTTTTATTTGTTCATATAAGTAAAATATAAGTATACTAAGAATTGTTGGTTTAAAAATAATTTAGCTTTGTATATCTAGCGAACAAATATTTGTTATAAGAAAATACATAGACTAAAATATGTAATTGTTATGTTTTTCGACAGCACTATAGTTATCATTTTTAAAAGTCAGCATTTTGCAGTCCAAAGTGAAAGACTCCATCAACAGTGGATTATGTTTTTTGATAGGCAAAATAATTTTGATAAGCACTTAAAATAATTTAAAAATTAAGAGCTATATGTGCCCTTATATTAAATATGGTGCTGCAAAACATCTTGCAACATCATATTATCTTTGCAGCAGGCCCGTGTGCAGGGGGGGGGGGTTCCAACATCCTCCATGGGAATAATAAGCATACTGAAGTATATACCTTTCCTCAACAGAATGAAAATTTTCAATGAAAAGTGAACTATTTGCACCATACACTTCAATTATGCATGACGATTCTCTTGACTTCTGGATAAACGAAGTTCAAATTAAGCGTCGACGTCTAAAAATGCACTCCGAGCACTCGACATTTGCAACGAAAATGGGTTTCCATTTTTCAAATTTCAATCAAATACTTACATTCTGTCAATTTTGCCTGTGAAAACAGGAAAAAACGAACGGTCTTTTTCAATACATGTTCGTATAGAAAATATTCGATATTTTAAAGAATGTGGGCAAAATGGACAGAGAAGGTTTTCAAATTGAAATTTATTCATTTCTAAACAACTTTTACAAAAGCAGACAAGGTTCGACCATGGGAGCACCTCAAAAAAAAAAAACAATTAAAAATGGCGAATTGAAGGTTCTAAGCGTGTTATAATAATCTGTAATTTTTACTTACTCTTTGGTATTTTGTGTTCCTTATTAAAAATAATTTATTTTTTTTGGGATACTGTACGCCTACCTATACTTATAAATGCGTGCTTCATGTAAAATTAAACTTTTATTTATGAAAAATTAAAAATTTCTTGTCGTGTTTAATGAACTTTATAACCATGAACAAAATGCGACCCCCCCCCCCCATGAGCAATTACTGCGCACGGGCCTGCCTCACAGTTTTCAAAATGATTATAATATTTTGCCAGAATTATTTTGTCTTTGAAAAAAATGCATTGTGGCAAGAAAGACATTTTCACAAATGGCCCACTTTGAACTGCAATGCAAGAAGCTGACTTTTAAAACCGGCAACTATAGCGCTATCGAAAAAACTTTGAATTAGCAATCATACTAAAAAAAATTGTTGTGGGCTCTGGCTCTCGTGAGAAATTACAATTGTATGAAGCCAAATCGCGAAAAAAACAAGGTAAACACGAAGAATAAGGGTATTTCCTTTTTTAACGACAAATTAGAAAGTTAAATGCTAAACTCGCTTCAAATGTTAAAACGAAATACATAAAAGTTAAATGATGAAATTCAACTTCGCTGCATAATATGTAAAACGTTTTTGTCATTATAACAAATGTAAGCCTTTCAAAAAATAGTAGTATGAATGTGAAACGAGGAGTACGGTAGTACGAAGGTGTCGAGTACAGATACTGCTATAGTAGTACTTTCGGCAACACTGCTGTGGATTACATATTCTGTGATTGATTTATCTGAAACATACCATGTAATTGTAATCAAGAATTATTAGTCGCAAACGTTCATCCACCTGCTGAAACATCTTCATGGTGTGTGACATTATTACCATTCCCCTAGTAAATTTGGAAGATCAGGCATTTGGTCATCTTTAATAAGTTTAGAGATAAAAATCGTGAACAATATTAATTTGATGTCTTTCATATTTTTCCTGAATACAGAGGGTATGCAATCCGGCCCAAACGTTTTTCCTTTTTTGGAGTTTTTAACCGCCGCACTGACTTCTTCGACTGTGATGTCGGACACTTCTTCGTAGTCTATAAGGCTATTTTGAAATATAGCCAAAGAAACTGTTCATTTAAAAGTTCTTCAAAATACCATCACCACACCAATTACGAAACACAAGAAGTTAGCTTTGGGAATTGTTGATGAACTTTGATGAACCAATCTCCTACAAACACAAAAAAGTATTTCTTCTTCTTTAAACTACAATTTTAAATATAGTTGCTTCTTTATTTCAGTTCCTGAAAAGCCTGGTTTACATCAGCAGACGGTGGAGATATTTCTTCCAACTCGCCCGTAATGCTTTTTCGTACTCTTCGCTTTTTCATCTATATTGTATACATAATGTTATCAAAGGTGCGCATTGGCTAAGCTTTGAAAACTAAATTGTTTTTTTACTAGCCATCACTGGTTTAGCGTTATCAATTCACCACCATGTTTTTGTTGTTTTGTTGGTAGTGTCCTTTTGCAGTTTCTAGTAGTGCCGCGTGGCACAGCGGTAAGTGTGTCAGACTATCACAGCGGAGTTCTGGGTTGGAGCCCTGATTCCACCTAATGTTTTTTGTGGAGCACTGACTCTTTCACTGTCATGAAAAGTGCATCTCACCTTACTAACGAAAAAGACTCAACCCGAACCGAACAAAATTCTTCTGCATACTTTTGTATTTGTTTTTCTTTATTCCTTTAAACTCAGAAATAAACAAGTTCATAGTAACGACATCCTATAAGAGCAGTATTTGAAACTATAGAATGATTTCTCTATAGAGAGTGTATAAACTCAATGACAGTACCCCACAGTCTTCATTGTTAAGTCTTTTGATAATATGTCACAACTCATTTTATTTATACATAAACGATATATGCTTCGCTCTCTGCCTGACTCAGATGGATTGACTTGATTTTTCTAGAGGTCTCTGTTTTATTTTCTTTCTCGCGTTCGTACTAAATTCTTTCAACAGGAGCTGGTTTAGCTGGGCAACCGCATCTTCCAGTATCAACTTGCAATCCTTCACATTCCAAATGATAGTCAATCCGAGTTTTTTCCCGCCACTACTGTAAATGATGATCAGTCGACTGAATTTGATGACCACTAGTGTTTAACACGATAAGACCATATTATGACCAGACCAGCACTGCACATGCTAAAAATATCTCCGCCAGGATAATTTCTGCTGGCGTTCTAAGCCACCATTTTCCAGTCATCTTAACCCACATAAGACTTTTCTGACAAGTCCATTAAAAACACTGACAATATTCCACATCTTTTCTTGCATCACCCAGCTTTAGAAAAATCAAACGGTTATTTAGGTTTTGAAATAGCCAAGACACTACCAAGACCAAGTAAGGATGATACTGATTCAGTTCTTACCTTGTTCCACTCTTTATTAAAACATATTGCATGCTTTATTCGTTATCACATCCAGGAAATGGGTCCTGTTTTTTTATCTCTTCCATCTCGTATAACCACGTCCGTTCATGCTCTCTAAGATTCGAACTTGCAGTCTTAAATTTCGACTAATATGCGGAATTAGCATAGTTCAGAACCGATAATTTCAATGCTTATAGTAGTACACCATGTCGAGGAAGTGCCTCTTATTACTAATAATTTTATAATATTAGTAATGCTCGATATTTTTAGAATTTTTGAGAAACGTTTGTTGAGATTTGCGGAATGTTATATTACATAATATGATGTGATATCTGCATAACTTTTATGTATATCTACTCTACATGCTCGAAAAAAACATGCTCGCATTATCATGTGAACATTTTTATTTAGAACGATTTCATTAAGACCCCACTGATTTACAATGTATGCAAATTTTTCACTGGATGAGAATTTGCAGGACCCAATGTTCGTGAGAAGATGAAACAAATTTAAATCCAGTATACGAACGCTTTGCTTGAACCTTAAACCTCGCAGGACAAAAGTATGACTCCTTTGGTCGTCCCTTTGCTTTCAGGTGTTAATTGGTTTGCGTGTAATGATTTAAAATTATTATGTGAAGCTGCTCACACATATGGTCATATACTTATGAGTTTTTTTTACTAAAGAAACACCTCAGGAATATCTGAGTAAACAATTTCATATTCAGTTTGTTTGATTAAGAAAACATTTTTATGTGTTCATGTGACCAAGACCAAAAGATGTTTTTATTGTTATATCATGTTAGACACTCATTGAACAACAAGGGCGCATGTAGGTATATGGGTCTCAATTTTTCAAACTAAAATATAAATAACAAAAGTTGTAAAAAAATCAACAAATAAAATAAATTTGGCAAACATTGCGCACAGCTGGATGTTTGTCTGTCTATATAGCTATATAATTTAATTTAAGATCTTGATGTTTTAAAACTTTAATTGAATGAACATCTTTATATGGGGGGTTTGTTTTGTTTCGTTTAATAATTAAATTCAAGGCTGGGTTTGGGATGACACGACAAAATAATTCTGATTGAAATTTACTTGCCCTAATGATATATAATGGAGTTGTATCATTAAAATTTGTAAAAACGAGTTTTTTTGATCTATTCCATTTTTATATAAAAAAAAAAACAGTCCTTCGAGCCGTATAGCTAGAATTGAATTTAAGGTAGACCATCGATGGTCAAAGGTAGGGTGGAAGAAAACTGTTTACTTTATCTGATCTTAAGTTAGATAAATAAGGCAGTTCTTCATTTGTCAGGAACAATAAAAATAATTCCAGCTAAACCTCTTTTTTGGCCTCAAATGACTGGACTAAAAAGTGTTTTGGACAGATAGTTGCCAAACATTTATTTAATTAAAGTTATTTTATTACTTTACCAGGTAGCCATGCAATGCTACGACGACGGAGCAAACACCGAGGTATACAGGGTGATTGGCATAAGATTGAACAAAAGAATAAGCAAGTAGATCAGTTCAAGACAAGAAAAAAATCGTACAGAAGGAGGGTGCCTATATCCCCACTTTAGGCGCAAGGGGCAATTTTGTAAAAAAATTGAGTTAAAAGAGGAAACAAATATGAAACATTTTTTTTATCAAATTACATTTTTACAAAAAATTGCTTTATTAATTTGCAATAATAATAATAATAAGGTGATTTTGAAAAAAGAAAATTCTAACGAAAAACTTCATTATTGTCAAAAAATCAGTCACATAAAATAGTATCAAAATCGATCGTATTTTTTTCGAGAAAAGTCGAATTTTCTATAGAATTTAATTGAAAAAAAAAGAAAAATTCTAACGAAAAACTCCGTCATTGGCAACAAATCAGTCACATGAAATTTAATCGGTCGCTTTTTTTCGAGAAAAATTGAATTTTCTGTAGCGTTTATATGACAGGTACCGTTAATAAAGTGATTTTGAAAACAAATTTATAACGAAAAACTTCGTTATTGGGAAAAAATCAGTCACATTAAATTTTATAAAAATAGATCGTAGATTTTACGAGCAAAATGCTTATTTGCTAGGTACCGTTAATATGTAGACTTAATCTGAAAAATGAAAAAAAACCTTTGCCTACAAATCCATTATACGAAATTTTATAAAAAATCGATGGTGTATGGAGAAAATTGGAATTGTCTAAAACGCTTGTATGGCAGGTACCGTTAAAATATAGATGTAAAATTTTTGACGTAAAACATCACCGTTTTCAAAAAATCAGTCACGCGAATATCAATCAAAATCGATCGTATTTTTTTCGAGAAAAATTGAATTATCCGTTACGTTTATATGGCAGTTGCCGTTATTTTCAGACCTAGGATAAAAATCAAAAATAAGGCTGAGCATATTACTCTAAAAATACAGAGTACCAAGTTTGAAGAAAATCGTCCCAACCGTTGGTCTGTAGGTGTCGATACATCCAGACTGACAGACAGAATTGTAGAACCTACTTTTTTCGTGTTTTCTTTCATCGTAATGTCATGTTTGATTATTATTTCTAAACTTTTCTTTTACGAATACAAAACATGCCTTATATTTATTACCTATAATCGCAAGTAAAAAGGTGTTTAGAGGACTAAGATTTTGTAACCGCAGGGGACTGATAAAACACAATTAGGTTTATCTTATAAATTAAAAATTTTAATAAATTAAAATTTATTTAAAAGCGAAATGTAATTCCAATTTTATTTCAACGAGACTCGATACTTGACTCAAATTGTCAGTCCCCTGGTATGTCAGAATCACATTTTAAAATCAAAAAATCAGTGCCGTTCTTCTATTTCAGTTCGCATCGCACACTACAAAAAAAAAAACAATCATTGTAATCACAAATAACACGGAATTGTTATGAAGTAGATAAATATTATTTAGCAACGCATTTTATTGCGAAAAAAGACATTAAACGTTGTCCGCCGCATTTGGAATCAGTCACCTGAAAGATAGAAAACGTCAAAAATATCGATAACTTCCATATATGTAGATCTGAGTCCCATCTCAGGGAATATCAAATATCGAGTCTCGTTGAAACAAAACTGGGCTTACATCTCGCGTCTGTTTGTTATGTCACTTTTAAAAAATAAATTTGTGCGAGAGGTCGTTTATTCACCGTTTTTTTATCAATCCCCTTTCAAAGTAAATTAGGTAGAAGATAATGCTATCTGATCACGATAAATCATGCTGATATCGATCAGTTAATTCTTTCATTTAAATATCAAAAGTCATATTTTGATTTGAATAAGTGATAATTTATAATATATAATTGTTTTTTTTATCAGTTCCCTGGTAACAAAATCTCAGTCCCCTGACCACTTTTTTCAAAATATTCTCATAAAACTGTTATTTTTTATTTTTTTTTACTATTACGCTTTCGATAATGTAAAGGACTTTCTAAAAATTGAAAAGTATCTACTTTTGTTCCATAAACACTTTTTTATTGGGGTGTTCTACCTTATGCTTGGATTTAAAAATGACATAGAAAAATCATGCTAGTATTTGAAAGTGCTTTTAAAAGTAGAATATTTGAATTTTAATTTGGGAATTGTCCCTCAAAGCCTCCCTATCCACAGACTCCATTACTTCAAATTTTAATTCGGTAAAAAATAACTTTGATATTCGTATGACTATAGGAGAAACCGGGTCATGGCCGGCCTCTTAAGATTTGTTTTCAATAAAAACTGCAAAATCATGTTAAGTAATTTCGTTCAAAATTTTTAATGGCTATTTTAGTGGCTCGTAGCACAGTTTTATGTTCATATAATTCAAAACGAGGAAAAAGAAATTGGTTATCATCAAAATATAGCGCTTCCCGTTGACAGTGATGGCCTGGTCAACGACTTTCTAAGAGAAGTATGGACTGATGATGCCGCCAGACTGAAATCCGCACCAAGTATAGTGACTTTCTGTCACTGCATTGCAATTAAATTGATCTCGTGTCAATTGAGATGGACCCAATTTTTTTTTTTCGTACTTCTTCATTCAAAAATGGAGCTCTTCGACGAAAAATGATTTTCCAAAAGAAATTGGGGTCAATTTCCTCTGTTTTGTTAGCCAAAACACAGCACTCAATTCTTTTTTGTTTAATAACGGGCTTTCCCCTCATAGCAAATAACGAATTAAGGTAGACAGATTTGCTTTCAGAATTGCCACTTTACTCAACTGATATGTACACGTGGGTCCATTTTACCCCGGGTGCCTGTTATTCCTGTTTTTTTAATTCGTTCCTCGTTGGTTTCTACATTCTTCACCCAAACAGTCTTAAAGATGAATAACATAAAGTACGGATAAAGAGCTCCCACTCAGATATACGGCAATGTTCATTATTGGTTATAAATATCTTATACTATATCATTATCTCGTGAAGATGTTCTTTGTATATGATCCAATCGAAGTCCCAGAATACTTTTCTTCAAGGTGACAATTCAAACCGTATACGCATAACATGCCCTATGACAACTCTGGTGCTACATCATTAGAACAGGTGTTTTCAGTACTGAAAGCAATCTTCTCCTTGTAAATTTACAAGATCGACCCATTAAGATAAAATTTTTAGATTGAAAACCCACAAGATACTGCAAACGTACATATTAAAATCGATTGAGCCCCCCCAGAAGGTCACAAATTGATGCCATTTAACCATGGAGTTGAGATGATAATTACATACCTTAAGCACATCAGTATCCCCCGAAGTGAATGTGGGACTAAAATGATGTTGACAGTGACCTGTGCGCCTCTTATAGTTACAGGTGTTCCGCTCTCCGGCTAGCTATGTTCACATGATCTTTTGTCATTCGTGTTATTTGTAAATAGCTATGATCTTGCATTAATATAGTGAAATGATCTTCAATATTATACTAAACCGGAGGCATTCTCATCCCACTGCCATATCATATAATATATGGTGGAGGAGAATACCTACTGTGAGTAAATCACTCTGTGAAATCCACACCGAAGAGATGCTGCTGTGGCTGAGGCACCCCCAACCGCAATAATACATTTATTACAGCAAATTAAATATTTCGAAAGCGTGCAGACATCTAAAACTAGAATCTAGAAAAAGAGAGAGCAACAATTAGTAAGTGTCTGCTAGCCACCGTATGTAATCAGGTACCCACTAGGCACGCAAACCAATCTGGCAAGATAGTTCTCAACTTCAGCTTCATTTACCTACTTGTAGTCAGATAAACCGATTTTGCAACAATGCCGCACACCAACCGATACCGCGAACAGGATTGTGCATGTACACAATAGGTTGCAAATTCAAGAAGTGCTGCTGATTGCAATTTCTAGGAACATTAATCCTGACACTCGATTGGTGCGACCAGCAGCGTGGACAGCGTGGAAAATTTATTCTGTCAACATGGAAGACAAATCAATTATTGCTTTGTGGTCTGTGTGCGCTGCTCGCCTTTGACCAGAGTGGAGTATGGCAAAGTACCTTCATCAATATTGTTGGTATATGAGCGAATGCAAACTTATAACGTAGTGGGTATACACATGCGCTACTCAAAGTGGCGGATTGAATTACTAAGACTTTGCGAAATTTACAAATTGCTTAATTAAAATATCAACTAAAGTCGAATCGGTATCCACATGAGGGCTTGATGTAAGTATGAGATGAATAATTTCCGTTTCTTATTCGATCATCATATAGAAATGATGATATTTGCATTATAATCATTTTTATAGGATGAATAAGTTAACAACATTGTTAACTAAGTGCTCATTTAATCCTATTTTTTTTGTTAAAACTTCTCGATTATGGCCAGTTTCTCCAAACACTTTTAAATATTTATTGGTTTTTAAATCTTAAAATGGCATTTTTTAATTTCACCAACCACTTTCAGTTTTAAAAGGGCCAGTAAACTAAAGTCCCATTTTGTTCCAAATAAATTTTAAAGGCGTCTTAAAAATGCAAGACAAAGAGAACGTTGACATTTTTCGATTGATATGCTCTCCTCTCGCTTTCTCTAATGAAAAAAAGCCATGAGTGGTGAATAAAAATCCGGGGTTGGCATTTTATTTTGAAAAATTCACCTCCTTATGTTGGTGCAAACCATTTTAAGCTAAAATGCCAATAAATTTTCTTACTCCGTTAACTAAAATGCTTAAAGGTGTATTTTGGTTAAACTGGACTTTAGTGTTTGTAAAAAAAAAACTGTGTTAACATTTTGCTTAAAAATTATAATACAATAAGAACCCTCTAAATTTCATAGATTTAGGGCCAATCTTTTCAGCTCTGGTTAAATCTCTGGTTTGTTCACCATAGAATTTTCTTAACCAGTTGTTTCGAAACTCGGTTAACCACTGTTCGTCTTTTCACCATTTTATCTACTTTAGGCGTGTTTTATTGGTGTTTAGTCACTTTAGCAAAATTTTGTATGGGATACGAAAAGTGGCAATAAATTGGTCAGTAATTAAAGTGAACATAAAAGTGAAGATAAAATCTTGCAATGCCTGAAAATTTTTGGCGCGAAAAATAATGTCAATACATTTTTTGCTTAAAGGTTGGTGGCACCTATGACAGCTTAAGACATGGAATCCTTATACAATGATTATTAATGGCTGGGTTCATTGTGCTTTCCTTTATGGCCGCGTTTAGCGGAAGAAGTAAGAAGCATTCAACCTACGAAAATTGCAAAAAAGTTTTGAGGATTTTGAACTTTTCGTTTAAAAACAAATAAAAAATTGGTTAAAGCAGATTTTTTAAATAAAATTATATAATTTGGAATTTAATTTGGTTCTATTCAAGCTTAATAATGATTATTTATCCGGTTTTTATTTGTTTGTAGTGGAAGGTGGGGTACAACTTGACCAACTCAGCACAAATAGCCATACTTTACAGACACATCCATAAAATTATTTGAAACTTCGGCTTGGCATATAGTCAAGAATGCCAACTTTGAAATAAAATAAAAAAAAATTATATAAAAGTGAATATAGCGTTTTATAGGTTCTTTCCAGTGCTGACTAACTAAAAATTACCAACAAAACACGACTTTTGGTTACCAAACCAGAGATTGTTCCAGTTTTCCCGTGGTCCAGTTGTGAAACGGATTCTGTGGTTACGTTTGTTTATACTTTTTTGAATGCGAGAGAAAGAGATCGAAGATTTTGTCAATAATTGATAACAGCCTGTCTCGTTTCGATGTACATGGATAAACTGAATTGATTCATTAACGAACAAAGGAAAACAAAAAAATTTATTGAGATGGTAGATCATTATTTTTTTAATTTTGTTTTTTACGGTTAGTAGTAATAATCAATAAGTATCTAATATATTATTTATCATTCAACACAAATGGGAAAAAAATAATCTTTTACCATAGATTTTCTGTGGTTAATAAGCAAAATTGACAGGTTAACGAAATCTCTGTTAACCATAGATTCTCTGGTTAAAATTTTGCTGAAAAGAAGAAATCTCTGTTAACCGACTGGAATAATGACACTAACCACGGAAAATTAGCTGGTTAACGTAATCTATGGTAACCATAGATTCTCTGGTTAAGATTTTGTTGAAAAGACAAAATCTATGGTTACCAGTTGAAATAATCAATGATTAAACTTAACCAGAGCTGAAAAGACTGGCCCTAAAGCTCATTCTTCTTAGTCTCCGAACATTGCAACGGACAATTAAGACGGTCTTCATTTCGGAGTTGGTGTTACTAAGCAGTTGCTGATTGTGTGGTACAACGTGTTTTCTAACCAGTTCTGTAACCAAGGCCGTAGCCAGACAATTATTTGGGGGGGGGGGGGGGTTATACTTATTCCATACACCAATCAATCTGTACCTTTCTGTAGATGTAATAAATAAAATTAGTACATCCCATTAACCCAAAATCTACCAAACACGACTTTTAATTGCGATAATGATACTATTCTATTTATAAGGCAAGTTATGGATTCGTCAAAAAAAAAAAAATTGAGATAACAAATAAACATGATTTTGCGATGATAGGGAAGTAGACAAAAGTGTGTTGGAAAATTCTGTTCGTCCGACTGCCTGTTTGCAGATCTGCAGCCTAAATGGATAGGCTGATTTGCAAACTTGGTTCAGAGTGTTTATTTAGTAGTCTCGCACTAGGCGTTGTTGAAATTGGAATTTTAGCTCTAAAACAATGGTAAATGTCATATAACAGTTTGTTAAAACTTAACTTTTCTAAAAATGGCCTCAACGATTTTTATAAAACAGTCGAGATTTATCTTAAAACAGTACCTCCCATTGAACCGATTTTTTAAAATCAGAATTTCTGGCTAACAACAAAACCGATTTCAATTAAATTTAAAATTTAGTAAGGTTTTTATGATCAAATTCATATACATAACTTTTTAGATTTTTTGAATATGTTGGAAACGCGAATATTGATTTTTTTCTGATTTTTTTCCAGATGAACTACAGATTTCGATGTATTGAAATACTCAAAAAATTGCAAAATATTTTTCAAAAATTAAAAAAGAAAACGGTTTAAAAAAAAACTGCTTTAACGATTTTCAATATTTTTCCTAGGTAGAGTACTGCTAATAAAATACAATTGCATTCTTAGTTTTTCAAGAAAACTCTCAAACAAATTTGAAAAACTTAAAGATTTTTCCAATATTTTTTTTAAAATAATTTTAAGTTATTAGTTATTAGGTAGGTACATTTATCATCACTCTTTAAGATTTTATTATAAAAAAAGTTTTAAATAACATATATGTGAGTATATCATTTTTATAAAATTAAATTTAATCTTCTGTGGCCTCCTGTGCTGCAAATATGTCTAAAACTTCCTCAGTGTCAACCTCAATTTGTCGAAGAATTGACATTAATGCCAATCCTGTTAGTCTTTCTTCGCCGGTAGAATTTCTACGGTAAGTTTTTAGACGTTTCATTGTCGAAAATATTCTTTCCGATGTACACGTGGAAACCGGTAGTGTCGCCAAAATTTTGAGAAGCTTGTGGATGTTAGGAAACAGATCCTTATTGCATTCCCCAAGAGCTGTTATTGCACTCTTTGAACGCTCTGTATCTTTTTGTCTATATCATTTTGTCTTCCATAACGTAAACGCAGCTTCTAAAGTGTCCCAATCCAAAAAAGATCTATAAAATTTGAAGTTTTCTTCGTTGTAATTTTATTCATATTTGCCAAGGATCGATGGAATTAAAATGCATATAGAGGAAAGTATGGACTTATGATTTTCAAATCTTATTTTAAGGTGACTTAAAAAGTCATCTAAAAGAGGAATCACTATACTTATCCTAAAATAGGTTTCAGGATCCGTTGTGCTCACGTTTTGTCTGTGCTGTTGCCTTGACACAATTGCTCATTCCTTTTTGCCTATTGCTGGCAAGAGCATAGAAACGCTTGGAATGAACCGGCTTAAATGTTGCAAGTTACAATTGCAACTATATAAGTGGAATAACGAAGTTGCAACTTCATGAAAACTAATGCACACAAGGACACCATTAGTTTATTTGGAAGGGAAATAAGAATATACGTTTATACTATACATATTGTTTCATGTAGATGCATACACATACCTATTTAGGTATACTAAATTTCCTTGAGGCGTTTAGTTATTCATCATGTGCAATCGAAGCAAAAGTAACCTGGTATCCTGAGGCTGCGTTGTTTGAGGTTGTATTTAAAAACTGTTAGAGCTACCTTACTAAATTCATCGAAAATTATGTTGGTACCTAACTACGTAGGCTGTAAACTTAAATCAGAAAGTTTTGAACATAATCACTAATTATTTGAGCACAAATTTCATACTTATGCGGAACAGGTTGATTTACAGATGCATTTCTAAAAAAAAACGGGGGGGGGGGGGGGGGTTGAACCCCTGTGAACCCCCCTTGGTTACGGCCTTGTCTGTAACCATTTCTATTTGGAGGTCACGATGAAAAGCAAAACAAAATAATTATAAAAAAAAATGTAAAAGTTAACTTTTAAAAATTTGAATATAAATTTTTTAAATAATTTAATGCTATTATAAGTATTATTTACAAAAATATTGTTCTAAGTTAACTTTTTTCCCCACTAATGTCTTAAATGGTTAAATCCTTATTAAATCGTTTTTAATTTTTTTTTAAACACGTGACTTTTTATTTATATTTGTAGGTACCCACTTACAATTAAATTACTTACTTAAAAAGATATTCAAACATACAAATTGAATGTACGTATGATTTAGAATTTTGGATATATCTTTTATTTTTATTTTTTGAAGTCATCAATAATCTAATCTTAATTTAATCTTATCTATATTTTTACTGAGACTTATCCAAAATCAAACAAAAATGGTTGTCAAAATACCAAAGCATTTTTAGAGCCACTAAAGACACATTTCACCTCGGGATAATTTTAAGTTCAAAACTTCAATGTGTTCCCAAAACTGTCACGTACAAAAATAATGTGCGACAAAAGACATCAATTTTTATTCCAATATCTTATCGATCATTCCAGAATAAAATCTAGACTAAGCTATACCTAATTAAAGCGTTTCTTAAGAATTTATATATCTTAATTTTAACAATTTTTTTTTAAATCGTATGATGCCTAAGTGGATACTATTTATTCAAACTGCTCTCAATCAAAACGCTCTTATCATACTAATAACCAAATCATCTATAGCTAAAAGGTGCACATCTATGTATATTGAAATGAATTCTCTGTTAATTAAGTCTACCTTGCTTAGCCACCATAACTGCATCTTAATAGGCTAATCTCGAAGCTTAAAGGTCTTCTGATGTTCTTGATATCTCACATCGCGGTTACGTTTAATCGTTTAATCATGTGGCGCCCATCACTATAACTACCGTCCAGTAGACATCTACCCATCGCATCGTAACGTCTAGCTCAATTAGATGTCAACTTGTGACTCTGACAAGATCAGCAACAGTCTCCATCTCGATCATAATTATAAATCGTTATTTAATCTAGTGTAAGTTTTGAATGATTTGTGGCAACGATGTAGAAATTAAAGCATTGCTTTAATTAAGAAAAAAAAAAAAAGAATAAATTGTTGTTTATAGTTTTCATTTGCTTGTTGATTTGTCAACAACAACATCACACAAGAAAATATTCTATTCGACTGGACTCCACTGGAGAGACACACTGCAGCAGGATAATTTCTTAGAGATGCACTCTTTAATGTATCACATGACCAGCGAATCCCGGTCTCAGGGAATCACAGCATGGTGATAATCAAAGGACCAAGCAAGACCAAGAAGATTGTTCATAAGATCGGTTAGTTGAGTTGAGAGTCATCGCGTCATCGCTACTAATCCCGCATAGCATCCAATGTTTGGACTCCAATACGACACCATGCGGCATTGCATGCAGAATGGGCTCACGCGTGCAGTAGTCCGCCTGCCGTATAGTGCATCAACTCTCAGCATGACGATGTTCGAGCATATGGGGTATCATAACATAATCTGATTAAAAAATATGAAAATATAAGATTTGTGAGAAATGGTTCATCTTGGGGTGATATATGTTTATGGTTTTAATTTTAATTGGTCAGGACATGGGTGCAGAACTTATATGCGCTAATCTGATCTTCATTTTAAGAGCATGTGCTGGTACGAATGCGATGTGCAACCAGTGTTGACCAATGGATTATATAAGATTTTCTATTTTTTTCTAGAATTTTGTGTGATCAGATTTTAAGCTTGAATATTATCAGAAAATTGTAAAAGGCGCGTTTTTATTTAAAAGTGTTTTTGTTCAAACTTTGACAACAAAACAAATAGGAGGGAGTATTAAAATTATAACTTTAATAATTCGAGAAAGAAATCAGACGATCAGCTGGCATACATTTAAATTTTGAAGTTGGATATGAGTTTTAAAAAATATACCTTCCTTGATACCAACATTTTCGACCACCCGACCTGAATGAAGTGCGGCTGGTGATTGTCAAACTCAAATTAAATAAAGCAGCTGGTTCAGATGGCTTTATCAGATGATTTGCTTAAAGCAGCAGGAGATGTGTTGGTATAGGGAGCATGCACCAACTCATCTGTAAAATTTGGTCGGAAGAAAGTATGCCCGATGAATGGAACCTTGCCCCGTCCACAAAAATGAAGACGCTCTGACATGAACTAACTATACAAAGGAATTAGCCTCCTAAACGTCGTCGCTTGTAAAATCTTATCGGCTATCCGTTGTTATCGCTTCAAACCCCTCGAACTGATTGGCACTTATCGGTATGGTTTTAGGATAGACAAGTCAACCGTTGATCAAATGTTTACACTCCGACAGATTTTGGAAAAAACCAAGGAATTCCAGATCGATACACACCACCTCCTTATCGAGTTTGAAGTCGCGTATGATAGCGTGGATAGAGACGAACTGTACAGAGCCATCTCGTATCACGGCATCCCTGCCAAATTCATCCGGTTGTGCAGGATGACTATGGAGAAATTTCGCTACTCTGTTAAAGTCGGTAAGAACACCACCGAACCATTTGATGTTAAGAAAGGACATAGGCAAGGCGACGCGTTATAATGCAACCTATTCAACATCGTGAATAGGTGAAGGTACATTAGTGAAGGTAAAACAAAGTACATGGTGGCGTCGAATGCGAGAGGAACAGTTGGTCAAACAATCAAGGTAGCGGATCACGAATTTGAAGTGGTGCAATCCTTTAAATACCTTGGGTCAATAGTAGCAGCCGATAACAATATAGAAGAAGAAATACGCGGGGGGCTTCTCAAATCCAACAGAGCCTACTACAGTCTGTCAAAGCTCTTCAAATCCAGAAATCTCACCATAACTTCAAAACTGCTGCTGTACACGACCGTGGTCCTGCCAGTACTCACTTATGGATCCGAGACTTGGGTGCTTAGCAAAAGGCACTCCGACCTCTTAGCCGCGTTCGAGAGAAAAGTCTTAAGGAGAATTGTTGGCCCCATATATGAGGAAGGACGATTCCGGAGACGGTACAATCATGAATTGTACACAATCTACCTTGAAGCAGATATCGTGACAAAAATTAGGCTCGGTAGACTTCGGTGGGCAGGGCACCTAGCTCGCATGAGCGAAGAGGAACCTGCTCGGAAAGTCCTTTGTGGTACATTCTATGGCAGACGACAGCGTGGTAGACCATGCTTGCGCTGGAGAGATGGCGTAGACCAGGACGCCCGGAGCCTTGGGGTGCGCAACTGGATGGCGTCGGCTCGAGACCGGGATAGGTGGAGACCGGACCCCGGTTGTCGAGCCGATGATGATGATTCAACATCGTTCTTGAAGAAATTGTACGCAATTGTATCAAAAGTCCGTTTAACATCGCGTATGCAGATGACATAGACATAATCGGCTGAAATAAGTGAGCTGTGACTGGTGCATTTTCCAGTATTGAATCAGAGGTGGCAAAGATGGAATAAGATGTTACTGAAGAAAAAACGAAATATATGCTATTAACGGGAAGAGAATCGCAAAATCGTAGACACGGCCAAGACGTTACGATGGATCTGTCCACCTGGGATCCACTATTACAACGCAAAATGTAATCAGTGCATAGATGAAACGAAGAATTACTCTTGCCAATCGCTTTTACTTCGGGCTGAAGAAAGCATTTAACTAGTAATGCCCTCTCTAATAGAACCAAGGAGACGTTATATAAGACCTTAATTATCCCACTCCTGCTGTATGGGGTAGAAGCATGGGCGTTAAAGGGCTTGGATGAGGCGTTACTTGGGTGCTTTGAGAGAAAATTTTTTCGGGTGATTTTTGGTCCTGTGTGTATCAAGAAGAAGATTGAGTGACGAGCTAAACAGTAATATTAATCTGGTCAAGAAGCTGAAAATACAGCAGTTGAGATGGCTGCGTCACGTGGAGCGTACGAACACCAACGCACCAGCCCGACGAGTCTTCGAGTCAATTCCTGATGGGTTACGCAGCTTTGGGAGAAAAACGACCTCAGCCAAGTTGCGGTGCGAAATTGGAAGCGGCTAGCTATGAACAGAGCTGGCTGAAGAGACATGTTGTTTGAGGCCGTAGTCCATCCTGGACTGTAAGCGCCATCTTAAGTAAGTAAGTAAACAAGAATATTGATACGTCTGATAAAAAATTCCTAGAATTTCCACTTCGTATTTACCACTTGGAAAACGGGTATTATTAATGCTTTCTGGTTACAGTTTGCTCTAATATCCCGAACGTGTTTGCTGGCACGAACTCCTACTTTTATACCGTTTGGCTCCATTGCACATTAGCCCATTACACGAATATCGGCCTGTCATCAGATAATCCAATTAAGATCACAACAATCCTACATTGAGTTGTTGGCCTCCATTGGATTATTATCTTCTAGTCATGGGAAATGTACACTTTTTTAATAAATAAAACTGACTGTGCGATATGAAATAATATTAAGCTCTGCCCATCTCTGAAAGCACTATGATACCTTCCGGTCCGGGATTTTTTTTTGACATGTCATTTTTTTTTACCAAAAACAATGAAATATGCCATGAAACTAGCATTGCGCAAAAATAACTGACAAATTATTCTTTATAAGTATAGTATGAGTAAGCATTTCGGCGAGGGAACGGGTTGCTTTTCAAAATTCAACTTTTCTTCATTCTGGTTAACGAAATTCTGCTTTTCAAAATATTGTCATTCTAAACTGACAGTTGCCGCCATATACAAAAAATATATCACCACGAATCTGACAGTTGCGGCCATTTACAACAATTATGACATCATCCGATAGGATGAGAACACCCTGTATTTGGATTAACACTAAAATGTCAACCAACAAAGCAAACATTAAAGCTATAATTCCCATAAAGATCCCACATGCTGGTTATACATTTTTTTATGGAAATCATTTCTGCGAACTTAAATATCAAAAAGTCAACAAGAACTTCCAGCAGCGTTATAAACAAAAATAATGAACGAAATCAAATGAAATTGAATTACTCTCTTTTTGCCATAAATGAAATCGTATCTCTTTTGTCCGAGGAATCGTCATCTTTATTGTTGCTCACTCAGTATGGGATACAAATCCCAGCAGGATAACATTTTTACGATGACAAATACACATTTATTATAACAGTATAAATGAAGGACGATTATTTTATAAGTTTATTGCAGATCCAAACGAAGAATTTATCTCATCGAGGATCAAGCAAAAGGATATATAAGAAAAAGGAAGACACATTTTTTTAATTGGAGCAAATCCCATAGGAATTATTTTTATATACTTGCATGTGAAACTTTTTATGATAGTTATAAATAAATTCATCTCTCTCATATAAATTTGACCCTTTTACCTTATCATCGATCTTATATCAACAGCGAGTGTATCCTATATACGTTTCCAAGATCTGAGGTCAATGTTCGACGACGACGACGACGACGACATAGCGTTCTTATTTTACGCGTTCTTAATTAGTAAACATGCACCTATACGGTTGGCGCTTTAAGATACTTTAAGTCAAACTTATCTTGGCATCATAATTTGTATCTGCGTTAATTAAATTCTGCGAAAAAATTCTCATTCTGGGGATACCTATACGGTTTGGGTTTAAGTCATTTAAATTAAGGCAACCCATTGAAGCGCCAAACAAACCAATAAATTATTTTTGCTTGCCCCATGCGAAATATCATCCCGCAGATGTTCGCTTGTGCTTTCGGACCAATTAGTATGTATATCACAGTAAAGATGAAGGCAAAAACGACTAGCATCATTAGTGCTAACTTAACATGTCCACAGACATGTTTAAACAGCGTCCATTTGTCATTGTGCACTATAAATTGTCAGAGCTAGCCTTTGGCTTTTTTTTTTTTTGTTGTTGTTGTATAAGGCTTTATAAGCGAAAATAGGTGCGCGAAACACAAGACCATTTTAGTTTTTTTGTTTTTATTCAAAGCAGGAAATATATCAACCAATATTTTTAGGCGAAATGAAACTAGGGTTTCTCATTTGAGATTTATAATTTAGTTTTACGATTTTCTTAAGAGTTGCCACTTAATTAATTATTGCGAAATTTTGTTTTTCTAAAACTAAATTAAGGCATAAGAGTTTTTATGAATCTGAATGAAAATTTTGGTTTGAAAATGTTGGACGATGATAGAATACTGAAATGTAACTTTGTTCCTAACTGTGCACCTTGGCATCACTTTTTTCTATAAATGAAATTAAATCCATTAAGGATATTCGCTAATTTGGGCTAATTTTCTCTTAGCCGACCAACAAATATAAAGTTGGTATTGTTATAGACCGTACTAAAATGAACATTTTATATTACTATAGGTACACCAAAGTTCAAAGTCAATTGGGGTCCGTTCAGCCGGGGAAGAAATTTTCTAAAAAATTGACTAGGTTTCTTTATTTCTGACCTTTATATTTACTACAGTAGAAACAACAACAACCCATGTCAGAATTCAGGATTTCCAAAAAATATTTGCGATAATTTCGGACATTTTTCGAGAGAATCAAATAGGACATCAGACAAAATGGCTGCATTACCGTACGAAATTGATAGCTGCAAAAATTTCGGCTAAGAATAACATCATCCTATTCTAGAAAAAATTTGACTAAAATGACAGCTAGTTAGATAAAAGGTAGTATAGGGAATAACACCTCTCAGAGAAAAGTGAAACTACGAAAAATTGCTGGAACGCGTTGAATAACAATTTTATTTAGAAATTTTGGAACAAGTTTTGTTTTGCGGGAAACTTGAAACATAAGCCAAAAAAAAAAAAGAAGAATTTTGGACTTATGTCCCGAGGAGTTACGTCTCTGCGCCATCATTCATCATGGTACTTTTTATTTTCTATATTAATAGAACCAGGGACGAATCCTACCGTTTATTGCTGAAGCCCCAACTCATTTCGAATTAGCCTCAGAAACCGTTTATATTCCTGGATTGGTTCGACAAAAACTTAGACCGCTATTTTATTCTCTAAAGGCATATCACCAAACGTACACATAATCCTCTGGATTCGTTCGATTTAAAACACAGACGTCGACGATTTGTAAAAAAAATGTTTATAAAAAATTTGCAGGTTTGTGGAGGCCCGTAAGATTAACGAAAATTGGGGACCTTTTCAAATAGCTGCTTTCTTAGCTGCAAAATCATTAATGATTTCTCCGAAGTGCATTTATCGAAGTAAATCTATCTCTTAACGGATTAATGATAACTGAACAAGTTTTGTTTTGTGTATTATTCGTTACACGGGCTATTCATAATAATTCTTATTCTGGAATATTCAATGTTATCCGCTGCAAATAAACATATCAAGCTATTCCAGTCTTTTTGATAGTTGAGTAAAATCGATGTGTTAAATAACGAAAATCGATGTTGAGCTCTTGATGATGACATCGATTGCAACATCGATGATTTTAAAATATCGATTATCCTTACTTGAAAGCATCTATATTATTATAGCTAATTGGACTATCTCATTCCCAAGACTGATCTTCAGATCGCCGTTGTACAGTTTTTAGTTCTTTTCGGACTTGTGTAGCTCCTCAAATCCTTTAAATCTAAATTATTCACAAAGAGAAATACATCGAAGACAATGGCTTGAATCCTGTCGGTGAGATACGCTGAAAACTGGTCAAATACACGATATAACTTTTTTTTGTTCGTTCGGTGACAACTTCCTGAGAAAAAGAAGAACTTAGAAATAAATTAGTAGGTGAACCGTGTGATGATTCAATTTCCTTAAAATAAAAAAAATTGATAGATTTACAATTTTTGAATCCACGATTTGTGGAGGCCCTCGGGCTTCTACCCCTTATTGCACCATATCCTCTTTTATACGCTCTAACTTAACTTAAATGTTGGCTTAACAAACAAACAATTTCCAAAATGGCGGCCTAAATATGTTATCCTTAATCTTAAAAAATGTTTTTTATACTGAGGGGGAATCCTCTACAATATTTATAAAAAATATCGACATAAATTCACGGTTAATTTCCCGTTTTCCTTTCTTCCTTAATTTTTCTGTGGCGGCAAAGCGCCGGGTAAAAGCTAGTTCATAAATAAATGTGTAAAATGTTAAATTGTTCAACAGTAGGTAATACCACTTTATTCAAGAGATATAATGTAAAAAATATATTGTGAAAAAAATAAGTCAATATTCTCGAAACTGCATGTAATCATATATATCTATATCATACTAGCTGACCCGGTGAACTTCATGCCGCCTAAAATTGATTAAATGTCCCTTTCAAAAGTCTAGTATGTTTTTTGAAAGAATGAAAATTCTTTGGGATGAAATTGATTACAATGGCGCAAAAACTTATATTTAAGGTATTAACGTGACACCACTTAACATTATTTCAACTTTAGAACAGTTGTCTAACTTTTACTCAAGAATAAACACTTTTTTTAACTTCCAGTTACTTATTCCACTAAAAGGGGTTGTTGATGAATGTATGCAGTGTTTGTGTGTAGTTACATTCCACAAAAGCGATTTCAAGAGAGTAAGCTGTCATTCTCTCAGAGATTTTAGTGTGTTGCATTAAAATATAATGCGAGGGTTTGCTGTTTTTAAAGTTAGACAACCTCATTAAGAAAATGTATGCTTTATGCTGTTTATAATACGGAAAAACGTATTTTAAACCAAGTTTCACATTAAATTGCTTTTAGTTTCGAGTTAAATCGACTATAATTTTGCGCCAATGTATTTCATTAGCATGAATAATAATATTTCACAAATTGTTGGTCAGTATAACGCTTTGATATATATAATGTTGTTTGTTTTATTTTCTGCTGCGTAAACAAACGATGCACATGGCTTTAATATATGGAAACACTCCACGTATAGTTTTAATTGAGAAAATGAAGTAAATTCTAGATTAAAGCCACAAATACTTTCAATGGCCTTGCTATTTGCTTGTTTTCATGTCGAAAGAGAGACTAAATGCGCTTAATCTCGAATGGCAATCTTGTTGGTATAGCATCGGTAAAATCCATTAGCACTTTCTTGCTTTTAAACTAAGCATTGATAATGGTTCTTTTGATGTCATTGTTCATTATTTTCTCGACCGTCAACTGCGTCCCTTTTCACAATTTTGATTGGTTTAGATAGCGCAACATTATAATGACAGAGCTGACTTAAGTTGCAATTTGCAAATCATGAGGTGGTAGACATATCCAAAAAATTCAAAAATTACTCCGAAAATATTTTGTTCTTTTTCTTTGGTATTCGAGATTTTGTCATTGTATATTATGTCATAGTTCGACATTTTGCTTTGTGCATTATGCGACTCGGGACTGGCCTTCCAAATTTACTCAACAGGCTGCCACACATGACCAGACACATGTCTTAAATTAAAAGCAGTGCCTCGGTGAAAATCTCACATTTTAAGTTCGGCATTTGATGTTGTGAACTCTATCTAAAATATCGTCGACCAAGTCTTCTTTGTATTCATATCAAAAATCAAAAAGTGTGTTAGATGGTAAACATGTAAAGATAATAATGGCGAACAATGTTCCAGTTTGAGTCGTAGGCGCACAAAATGTTGCATCGCTTGTCGTTGGCAAGCGAATTCATCCGCTGGCTGAATTCTCAAAATGTGGTGCAAAGTACACTATTAACGTGTCAAAACATTCCGCAGGTTATTGAGCAAAGTTGGACCAGTTACTTTGACCAAAAGCGATCGCAGATAGAAGCATTCGTCATTTTTTGAATGATCAATAATTGTTCCCGCATAATTTTTAAACCTTTCAAAATGTTTGGCTCCGTAGTAGGTTTACCTGGTTCAATACGAATCCAACGAAAAACCTCCCATACACATCGGATGATAAAGAGTTGAGTTATGCGCGTATATTGTTATTTTTCCCGTATAAATTTCCAAATTTTCAAAATTTTAAATTTTTGGCTCCGTGGTGTTCTTAGCTGGTTCAATAAGAATCCAACAAAAAAAAAATCCACGCAAATCGGATGATAAACAACCGAGTTACGCGTGTTCAAACACACACGATCAAACTTATTTTTTTTATATACAATAAATAATTTTTTTCCCATTTTAAGTCAGTTTTTTCGAAAATTGCCCCTCCCGGCTAAACGGAGGGGAATAGACCCCCCTCCCATACGATTTTTTTCTTGTCTCAACACAACCTACACGCCCTAGTATTTTGTCGCATTGCTCATGACTCACCCTGTATAGATAGATTAACACCATGAATGAAAGAATACAAGATTACGACACTTGGTTTTTTTTCAGCTTTTTGTTGTTGTGTTTTTTTCACTTGTGACGTTAGCACAAACAGAAAAACAATAAAATGGTGGAATCTTGTTATGAATTGACCCCAACCAAGGAGAAAAAGAGTGTAAGGTGCTTACGTCACAAGTGAAAATTACGTCACAATTGAAACAACAACAAAGTGAAAATGCCAAAGTGTCGTAATCTTGTATTCTTTCATTCATGGATTAACACAGTATGTTGGATTTGAATTTGGTTTGTCATTTGGATGGTGATATCTAATCGTTCAAGTTGAGTAGGGGTGCCTATCAGAAATGGTGATACATTTTTTAAATGACGTTGTTTGGGTTTTGATGGGTTTTGATATTTGTGAAGCAAATATATTTGGGTGTGAATACGCAATGTTGTGCTAAATTTACAAAAAATGCGAAATATTAGTCACTTGATTTTTGAAATAGAAATTTTATTTAAATTATTGGCGATTTGCATTGGCGAACATGATCACCCAATTCGACCAAAGTGATTATTTTATATCATGGACTGAAGATCAAAATCCTACACACAGACAGTCCTTATAAGAAGAAATAATAATAGAGCTGTCAAATCGGGTGATCTTGTGATGCACTAATCATCATACCCCAGCTATAACGAATTATAATTCACAATGTCAAAACCGAATTCATATTCAACGCAATTTGAAAAATCTATGACATTTTTCGATACAGGATCATACATTATGGGCATTATGGCCCACCTTCTATAAACCTGTGATATATTTTGAACGATTGTATGATACCAAAGTTCTATACTTTCAATGGAAAATAATCACCAAAAGATGAAATAAAATAGCTTCAAGTTAAAAAAAAAAAAAAAAACACACCAATTGAAATTTTCCAAGCGATAAGAAAGGAATAAATATTTGCTACCCAACGTCCAACACCAATAGTTTCGAATGTAAGCATAATTTTTGTCTCGATATCGCCACACGGGGGAATTTCTCACTCATGCTGCTAGACATCATTAATGGCCAGGATCAAGGAGTCCTGCTGTGAATTTAAGTTGAATTCGACATTCCCATCTGAAGGTAGTGCGCACTTCCACACTATAATATGCCAGTGCAGTGCGATCGTTGTCGTTGTCGCATCGCTTCGTCTTTGTTCAATCCTCGCTTCTCTATATAGCTTTGCGTTAAACGTTCACCAAAGATATTATACCCTACATGAATATAATATGTATACGTGCGCGCGAGCGCGGTGTGGTAAAATGTGTGTGATTTGTGCCCACACTTCGACTTGTCGATGACATCCTGACCCTGCCCAGAATGTTGCCCTCTCATTTGGATGGTGTTCGCCTGGCTTGTTGACTTGAATCACGGTCGACGTCGAACGGACAGACACGGTCGTTTTGGTTTCGGTCGTACCGATCTGGTTGTCGTTTTGTTGTTTTCATCTTCGTCGCTCATGCGATCATCTCACTGGCATTCAGTTCACCTCCTTTTGGTGTTTCTTTGCCCTGCATTATAAGCTGTTGGTCTGGAACATGAGCATAAACATAAGCCTTGTTGCCTCCCAATGGATCTAGAGAGGTGCGAGGTGGTATAGTATAGGCATTTGGGTAGTTTTCGGATGAAGCATGAGGTACGTCCTCGAAACAAGATCTCCTTGTTGGGATAACTGATTCCAATCGAGGACAGTAACAAATTTGTGATGATCTCTAAGGTTCGTGAAATTATTGAGTTGATTTGGACTTTGAACTGAACATTTGATTAACGTTTAAGGTCTCAGAGCGCAACATCAAATCATTATTATAAATTATTTATTATTATGAGTATAGGTATCTAACTTAAAATTATAAGCATTTGTACATAAATGTATATTTATAAGGCTAACATTATGTGACTGTGTTTTCTGTCAAAGAGGTAATATAAAGTGCTTAATGAAACTCGCAGTTTTTTTTGTCTATTTTTCTGTTTTAAGTATTTTTACACATTATTTTTCTTTTAAAAGAGCGTTAGCGCATATTAATAAATCTATCCTCCTTGCAAGGACGGGCCCGATTATTCTTGCTCTATATCGTAAGAATCGGATCAATCACATTAATTACATCTTGTCCTCCTATACTGCGCGCGCCGTCCCACGGCAGATAGGACCATAAATCACACGGATAATTTTTCTTTCAAAGCAGCTTAAAGCATTTTCATCCATGCTTCTGCACCATAAATAAGGACCGAGATGATAAGTGTCTTTTAAAGGGACACTTTAGTCGCTCGAGAGAGGGCTTTGCTCTTTAGTTGCCTTCCTTAACCGAAGAAACAACGATTGGCAAGAGTAATTCTTCGTTGAATCTCAGCACTGGTGTTATTCACTGAGTTGATAGCGGAGCCTAGTTACAGAAAGTCATTGATCACCTCAAAGTTATATAGCTGTTTATGGTTACGTTTTGTCCAAGGCGTCGCCGTCGGTGTTGAGTGTCCTATTTTGGCGACAGCAAGACAAGACAGTCTTATCTTGATTCACCGTTAAACCAATTTTCTTGGCTTCGTTCTCAATACTCACGAGAGCACCCCTGACATCACGCTTTGTTTTGTAATGTTGGCGAATTTAGTCTTGATGCAAATTGTCGGGAGGCGCTCGTTTACATGATTGAAACTCAAGACTTCTTGCATAAGTCTGCCTCTAACAACGAAGATATAACAGTCCTTTTTTTTTTGCCCGGCCCATCCCATCGCTCTTTTTAGATAACGGTGATGTCTGTTTTGCAGAACTTTAGGGCCTTCGCTTATAGTTTGCCTGCACGTGGTCTGTAGAGTGATAGGACATTCCACGTGCAGATCCGAAGTTCGTTGTCCTTATTTCGATTGCTTGGTTCGATAACAGTGAATCCGTCCGTATCCGAAGCTTGTTGTGGCTTCGCAACTAAAAATTCTTTATGTGGCCGGGAAGTCACCCCGACGGCACGACCCCCAATGTGGAGGACCACACCCTTAGTATAAAAATCCAAAGGCGGGAAGCTGGATGAACCGTTCCTTATCGGCCTAAGCTCCGAATATGTCGTAGTAGAACTTATAAGATGTTGACTAAGGCCCAGTTTTTCAGTATTGAGTTCACCCTGACTTAAGCTCAGAGCTAGTTAATCACTAGAATAAATTAATCTCAAGTTAACTCACGAAGCAGTTTTTCAGTAAAGGACAAAACTTGATTCGAAAATACATCAAAAATTTGCCACAATTTTTTTGTGTTGTGCTGGAGATCACCGGAGATGACAAACCAACCCATGCCAATGTCGATAGCATGCAAAAACGTGATGCGAAATTTACATGTTATTTACATGATACGAGAAGAAGCGCTAAGAAAGCATAGAAAAATGTTATACGAAGTAGAACAAGGAATAAGAGCGAAATCGAATCATCATTGCGGTCTTTGCGGTAGAGTTACTTTGGTAATGCCAATGTCGTGGATACTTCAAAACTTAGTGACCGTTTAATTTCTCTAAAATTGGTGATACAAGGAAGGGTATGAAATATAGGGGGGTGTTAAATGGAGTGTGAGCAAGATGAAAATTTTTGGCTAGATTTTCACAAAGTTTTTAAAGAACAAATGTCTTTAAAACAGAAATGTTCAGAAGGTTTGCTCATCATCAAAGTTTATAACGAATGGTCAAGGCCAACTTTTTGTAGATGGCAAAATTCTTCACAGGGGTGGTGACATTATTGCGAAGGACTTTTATATGAACAGTTTCCCTGGACTTTATATGTAAGTACTTTTCAACAGCCGCATCAAAATTTGAAATTAAAAAAAATTGAAAGCAGCAATTGAACTTTAGATGGAATAGACTCTGAGTTTTGGAAATAGATGGCGCAGATATCGGTCGCAGATGGCTCATGGGGTTCTCATCTCCAAATCTATCAGCGGTAACCAAATAACTAATCAATGGAGGGAAATTTACCTTCTTCCAAAGCAAATGTAATGACGTCAGGATTCGTTGGCCTTAGAAACGGAACAGTCCGTAACAGGGAAGCCTGCCGACACGACGTATTCTGAAGTAGTTAAGTGGGAAAGTTGTAATGAAAATTTAGGAAAATCAAAAACATGTATTTTATTCCTAGCTTCTTCGTTACTTTGTGGTGAGGAACAGTGCCAATAAGCTAAGTTCATTAAAATAACGCTATTGCTATATTATCGTGTCAGGTAAGTATAATTTTTTTTTCTTGCAAATAAATGGACTCAGGTCTGTGTAATGCATATACCTATTGAATTTTAATTTAATATCTCCGTCATAAAACCGATTCTTACTTAAAAAGTTGTTGTCTGGTCGACTGCCGTATAGAAAATTTAAATAACGTGATGCAACCTATGTGCATATAGACAAGTTGAGCAAACAGCTTCCTGCTACACTGGTCGCATAAGGGCAACCTCAATCTAGAGACCAATGATATATTTGGAACAAATTTGCTTTTACAACACAGCTAATGTTCCTGCTGCCACAATTCCTTTTTCCTACCTTTTGCAGACCATTTGTCTATAGGATCATTCTAATTTTCAAACAAGTATACAATCTTCATCTAACTAGAATTAAATAACCCCTCAAATCTTCGTAAAATCTGATCAGCTCCCAATCTACATTGTATTGCAAAAGATGTTCCATTAACTCCATGAAACAAGCTTCTGAAAAAATCAGATCTAATTTCAAAAACTAGTGTTAGGTTAATTGTCATTTACATTTCAGTTCTCACCATTGACACTATACTTGTGACTTTTAGGTTACACAGAAAGCAACTTGTTCTATTTGGCCAAAACAAAAAAAAATAATTCGGCCCAATCCCAGACATTAAACCGAAACCCGTGTGTGTATGCAAGGTTTCAAATAACCGTGACAAAACATATAACCCGGTTTGGCTGTGGCACGTTGGAAGGTGAATCCATACCCGTGGTAAACATTGTAGTCGCGACCATCCTAATTACCCGATAAATTACATTTCGTATACGTCAACACACACTGGCGTGCGATAAAAATCTGCTCATAGGAGCAATTGTGGAAAATCAATAAAATCGGAGAAGGAGCAACCGATAACATGCAGACCTCATGTTACTGTTTAGCGATATCGTAACACGGAGACGCATGACGGTTGTAATTGCAGATTTTGCTGCTGTGCGTTGTCTTGGACAAGAAACGGAACACACATACACCGCACATGAAGATGAAACCAACGAAGACAACTTCCAACTGCGGGATAAATATATATCTACAAATGTGCTACTACGTACGGAAGCACGACGAAACGATTGAGGATGATCTTTCGAATTGGAAGATTCTGACTTTAATTTGTTCACAACATTGAAAGATTCTTTCGTTTCGTTTATTTTAGTATTAAAACTGCAGGATCGTTACTTGAACTTTCGTTCTTATCATGATGTTGTCATCGAATGGAAGATGTCGTAAAATTGCAAAAATATTTCACAGAAACTTATGGTTGGCAGAGAACTCCACAATACATATACTGGCCAGAATCTCAAACTAGGCAATTTGCTCTTTCAGTCATTTAGGAACGCCTAATTACCGTACCGTGTGGGTTAGTTGAATATTTTATGCTTCGGGTAATTATCATGTTGGATTCCGTGCAGATTGGCACAGAGGGTATAATATAATAGAGATTTATTGCAACTTGTCATACTAAAACATGCCATCATCAGAAGAGTGCCATCAATCTCAATCACGAAAAATGTAAACGGGTTTACAAACTATCTGGCATCCGTAAGTCAATTAGTTAATTATTTTGCTTATAACATTGAATAAATTTATTAAAATTCAAAGGATTAGATGAGACTTTAACTAGAGAAAGGAGTTTGCTTTATTCGTATTGAGAGAGCTCAGGACATTTAAAGTAAATTTAATTTCATGCAAACTCTAATCAAAATTAATTTTATTAAATATTTATATAGGTAAGTATAATTGATGAACTGAAATCCAGAAATTCGCGTAAGTTTTAAATATATATTGATACTAGCGGACCCGGCGAACTTCGTACCGCCTAACGAATGTCGCGTAATAAAATTAGGTACAAACATTTCGTTTAGGATTATTGAAAATAAATATTACAGAAAATTTAAAAAAATCAAGGATTTCAATTAAATTGCGTGTTAGCAATATAAAGGGTGTTTTTTTCGAGGTATAGAACTTTAAGTTGGCATTACTTTTCAAGACGGCGACCGATTTAACAACTGTCAAGTGATTTATTCACTGTTTTGTTTGGCTATTCATCATGAATAGACTCATGCTTGAACAACGCTTGCAAATTGTGTCGAACGGGCCCAAAACGAGATGGCCGTTGTTCCCGATTTTCATAAGCGAATTTTGTTTAGCGATGAAGCGCACTTCTGGTTGAATGGCTACGTCAACAAACAAAACTGCCGCATTTGGAGTGAAGCTTATCCTCAAGTGTATGTCGAAACACCGTTACATCCAGAAAAACTGACTGTTTGGTGCGCTTTATGGGCTGGTGGAATCATTGGCCCGTACTTCTTCAAAAACTATGATGGCCACAACGTAACAGTCAATGGTGATCGGCATAGAGCCATGATTACTAACTTTTTCATTCCTGAATTGAACAATCATGATGTCCAGGAGCTGTGGTTCCAACAAGACGGTCCAACATGTCACACAGCTCGTGCCACAATCGATTTATTGAAGGACACGTTTGGTGACCGCCTAATTTTACGTTTTGGACCTGTGAATTGGATTCTTGTGATTTAACACCGCTAGACTATTTTCTGTGAGGTTATGTAAAGTCATTGGTCTATGCGGATAAGCCACAAACACTTGACCATTTGGAAGACAACATTCGCCTTGTTGTTGCCGATTGGACTACATCCGAGCCAGCCGTGGCAGTCATATGCCCGAAATCGTATTTAAAATGTAATGCCACAAGATTATCTGTCGAATAAATAAAAAATTATGTCAATCGAATATTCCATCGTTGTTTTATTGCAATTTAAAGTTCTATACCTCTAAAAAACACCCTTTATTTGCACTATTTTTAAGGTATGAATTAAGCTTAATGTATTTGCTCTTTGGTTGATTCTCTTCATTTCAGGCGCGTATTTGATGAGCTCATATTTTTATGAGACTAAATTGAAAAACTTCTCTGGAAATGTAATCAATTCACTCTTCGTGCGCAGGAATACGGCCATTACCTGATAGTCAGCAATTGTTGAGAAAAATCTTCATCAGATAGATCATTCAGCAATGCAACTCTCAAGTTTGTTGTCAGGTGAAGTTTCTTCACAAAGCGCCACAGATTTATTAATTTTGGCAAAAGTTTATTCCATCGGCAGGTGTCAATCTTAGAAAAACTTGAAGTTTTTGGCGGAAATCACCAGACAGTAAAATAATTGCTCCTCCAAAACATCTCGAGTCATTGCACAGATCTCACAATGCCGTTCTATCATCAATTGCCTTCAAAAATAGTTCACTTACTTCTGTTGGTGCTTCGTTTGAAATGATTGGTCTAATTGGCCTCATTCACTACACGATCTGGTGCTGGCATTCCTAACCTGAATAACAAACTGCCACACATTCAGATTTAGAGGTATTACAGAAAAATGCAATTTCTTACCATCCGATTTCAATTAAACCACCTCAAAACCTATTACTGTAATATAACGCTCACAACTTACAAAAGTTTCATAACAATCGGATGAATGGTTCAGGAATACCTATTACCATATAATGGCATCAGAAATGACTATTTTAAGAATTTTTGAAACTCTACTGACTTATGTCACATTTTCGCACATTTCTCTGCAAACAAATGAGGATTTATTGATCGATCTTAATCTATATAGTTCTTTATATTCTGAAGTGTTTATCTTGGAGTAAATCTCTTGTCAACCCAATATAGTATAGTTCGTAAAGACGCTATAACTCTGTAGAAAAATATTTAAAATATCGTACTAGTTTATTACAATACTGCAGTAATTCAAAATTATTAAAATTTTAAAATTAAAAAAAAAAAAAAAAAAAAATACTAATTTAGCTCAAAATTTTAATTTATCACAAAATAGCTAACCATTGCCCGGCGTTGCTCGGCCTTATTGTATATTTTTCTATTGATCTGATTGCTACCAAACTTGACATCAACGTTTCTTGCAGTCAATATAACCATTTTTGGGACCACAATTTTTGAGGAAACCATTTTTGGGAAAACCTTCCCTATGAGTTCGTTCTTTGATTTTGTAAAGTGATAAAAATTGTTAATGAATGTAATATATCCAGACGATAAATCAACAGATATTTTCCCATTACCAATATCGAGCGATTGTTTGATTTTCCTGATTGGTCGTTCTCCAATTCTGCTCTCATCATCATCATCATCATCGGCTCGACAACCGGGGTCCGGTCATGGCCTCCTTCAACAAGTCTCTCCACCTATCCCGGTCTCGAGCCGACGCCATCTAGTTGCGCACCCTAAGGCTCCGGGCGTCCTGGTCTACGCCATCTCTCCAGCGCAAGCATGGTATACCACGCTGTCGTCTGCCATAGAATGTACCAGGGTTTTAACGTTTTTTTTTTATAAAATTAACGACTTCGAACATGCATCAAGTCCGTCCGCTGGCGTTGAACGTGGTGTTACTGGTAATTTTTTACGAAAATTCATTGCCACTAAAACAATGGCACCACCAAACCGGTTTTTATTCTTTGTTAAGTCATAAAATGCACGGTTCAATGCTTCCAAAGATTTTTTGTGTGCCATCGTGCACTCATCCCAAACTATTAATCTTGCAAGTTGGAGTTCTATTAGTTTGCCGAATCCGAAAGTCCGGATTTTTCTTCTTGGCGTTTTTTGAAGTAATAGAATAAGTCAATAATGAGGAAATGTCATCAAATCGAGTAGGTATTGATATTATATCTACCTTGTAACAAGTTGATCCAAAGCGGTTCTTTGAATGGTGGAATATTCAAGTTAATTTTTTTTTCAGAAAAAGAATAACTTTCTAATGCCCAGTTTCACCAAAATACACCTAAAATCATTTTAGTAAACGGAGTAATAAAATTTATTGGCATTTTAGCTTAAAATGGTTTGCACCAACATAAGGAGGTGAATTTTTAAAAATGAGGAAACTTGATGCCAACCCCTGATTTTTATTCACCACTCATGGCTCTCTTTCATTAGAGCAAGCGAGAGGAGAGTTCTCTTTGTCTTTCATTTTTAAGACGCCTTTAAAATTTATTTGGAACAAAGTGGGACTTTAGTTAATTGGCCCTTTTAAAAATGAAAATTGTTGGTAAAATTGAAAAATACCTTTTTAATATTTAACAACCCAATAACTATTCAAAAGTGTTTGGAGAAACTGGCCATAAGTCATTTATGTTGGACTTAAATCTTCGCCAAACTAAAAATCATATAAATTAGCTTTGAAGTTACTGAAAATTATTAACGTAGTATCTATACTGCAGCAGTACCTATTCCAATGTATATTAATTTTAAGTTGTACATTCTTGCGGATTTTATCATTTCATAAATGTTTACGTTCATTACTAGTTATATCCTTCAAAAAAAAACTTCTATAAAACTTTATATCTTTATAAAATAATTTCGTATACCTATTTTGACAAACAATTTGTTACAACCAAACTAGCTACTTACCTATTAATCATCAAATATCTACCATATTCTCTCAGAACACATGCGGGGACACATTAAGCACGCACGAAGTATAATGCATTAATATGTCGCCATCGGGAAATCAAAAAAAAAAAAAAAACTTCAACAAAAAAGTCTACATTATTCGAAGCTGTTAAGACCCCACAGAAGAAGACCCGACCGGTTAAAATGGAAATTTGCAAAAACGGACAAAACACACGCCTGACTTATAGCATTCGAGTATTAGCCCCCAAAAGAGATTTCCCCGTAAAGATCGTTTTGGGTCATATATGAGCTCTTACATTCGCATCATAGCATAAAATTGCTTTATGGTTTCATGATAGTCATGTTAGTGTCTTCTACTTGCAAGACTTGCAGTCCCATCCACTACCCAATCATCCATGCTTAGATATTGACCTGTAAGGTCAACCGCACGTATTTCCGCGTAAAACAATTAACCGATGAAAATATCTCGGAAAATATATATACACACATGCGGAACATGTCACCACCGCAATGCAGCTGTCCATAATGCTATACGTGCGTTTATCAAGTATCATCATTTTTTTGTCCTATAACAGCACATCCTTGGTCCAAAAAGAAAATAAATAAATATAAAATTGCATCTGAAGGCATCTAGATTCCAAAACAAAGCCAAAGATGTCACCCACTCGCCACCGTTCGAAGATGTTATGCATAAATTGAGGTGTGCGTTTTTTTTTTTATTCATCTTCATGGTTGTCCGTGACTGTGAATAACTTAAGCAAGTAGGAACCCATTTATCCCAAAGTAAACAAGATGCAAAAATATAGAGTGTTTTTGTGAGTGCGCACCTATCGAGGGAAAAGTATAAAGGAGGACCTGTGTGTATAAAGACAGCAGCTACAAATATGGCAATAGAGCTCAATCCGGGTTAGTTCACATAGTTTATACCTGAACGATATTGCAGATATAAATTTTAAGGTGGATTTCATCAGATAAATTATTGAAGATGCAAATTTTTAAATGCTTTACTTTAGCACTTAAAAGTTTGTTTTTTTTTTATGAAAAAGGTAACTGTTTGATGACAGGTAAAGTATATCATAGAGTTTTTGAATTTCAAAAAAGTTGTTAGGGTAGAGATTTCTGAAAGATAATTGAGAGTTTTTGAAACCAAAACACTGGCTTGGTAGTTTGGTAATGATTGCCATCGTGCTTCACAGTAATGATTTTTTTTTAAATGAGAAAAGTTTATTGCTACATAAGAAATCAGATTGTCGACGCTCGAAGTTGTTTCATACTCCCTTCCCTGATAGGAAACAGGTCAAGTAGCCGATCTCTTCTTATTTGTAGCATTGTCCAAAACAAGTACTTCATCACTTATTTACTTGGCTCCTTGACTCCTCCTTGTGCCATAAGACGTCAAACTACTGCTAAATAAGTACTTATCCAGAGCTGTAGTTATTGTTCGAAGCAGTTGTTTTCTTTACATGTAACAGCTACACAACACCCAGTCTCTAAGTGCCGGAAACTTGTTTTACCTTGGGACAGCGATTAATCCTCCAGAGCTTCTTTTTCAACACCTTGTTAAGCGCTGAGAATTTAATTCTTACTGACCTCAGCTCTAAGTATTGCAGAGTAGCTCATGTGAGCTCTGTCTGGAAGACTTTCTTGATACCGTATGTTTCAATGTTTCGAGTTCATCTGCAGCACCCCGTTCTTCCATTTCCGAGAATTAAAGTGTTTTTTATTATTGTCTTTTGTTCAATACTCATGCTTTATTATTTTCGCATGTCAGTACCGGATGGACGTATTTGATAGCGAGTTTAGTATGAGTTACACCACTCATTGTAACACTGTCCACTTCCTATACAACATCCAACTACCAAGGACTGAAAATCGATTCGATCGGTTTGATTGCTTTCCAACATCGAATAAGTACGTTTCAATGGTTGTTCTCGAATTAATGTCGTATTTTGGCAAGTGTATTTCGGAGCTGTTTTCATAGTCAAAGCGAACGCTAATACTTCTGACAGTGTCGTTTCTAGCTTTTCGTACTGCGTCTTTGGAGGCAACAGTTGGATATTCCAAGTAAGCCAATACTTCGATGTTCGGTTATGCTGAAAAATCTCTCTTTGTTTCTGGACTATGGTGGAATCGAAAGACTTCTGGTATATATGATGGCTGCCGCCGAAGTGTATTTCAATGACCTGGACAAAAGCACTGAAGTTGCCATCCATGTCTTCTGGTATTGTAACTCAGAAGTAGGTCCTCTAAGGGCAAGCTTGAGTTCAACAAACTTCTCCCCTAGGACAAGTCCCATCTGTTTGTTCATCAAATTTGTCTTACAATTAATCAATCATTATGCCTACTTATTTGTTCTTCCCATTTAACCAACAAACTGCCATGTGTCAGAAAATTTAAAGAAATGTGCGTGCTCCATGCTTATTTTTTTGGGACAATACCGCACTTCTACATTAAGAAATTCATAAATCGAGGAGGTCTCCATCATATTTTCACATCATCTATTGACACGTACCTACTCTACCCATGAATAAATAAAAGGCACGACTGGGTCGGACAAACTTGCTCTTGTGTAAGATTACTAACCTTTGGCTTAGGATACTAAGCAAGAAACTATAATATTTAATCGGAAGTAAAAATAATTTCTATAGCGTTTTTATGGCAGGTACCGTTAATAAGGTGATTTTAAAAAAAAATTCTAAAGGAAAACTCCGAATTGTCTAAAACCCTTCTATGGCTGGTACCGTTAAAAATGTAGTTGTAAAAAATTTTTTTGTCGAAAAAGATCACCGTTTTCAAAAAATCATTCATGTTAAATTTTATCAAAATCGATCGCTTTTTTTTTGAGAAAAATTGAATTATCTATTACTTTTATATGGCAGGTACCGTTATTTTCAGACCTAGAATAGAAATCAAAAATACGCCTGGGATTATTACTCTAAAAATACAGAGTATCAAGTTTGAAGAAAATCGGCCCAACCGTTTAGGCTGTGGGTATCAATACATCCAGACTGACAGACGGACAATTCCTTAGACCAACGCTTTATAAAACCAAGAGAAGAATTCGCTTTTGCAATAATTTGATCAATGTGTGAACGGAAATTGAGTTCTTTATCACAGATTATGCCAAGATCACGAATAAGGGAGACAACGGGAATAGGTCAAAAGTTATAAGTTCGCGGGAACGGGGACAGACGTTTGCGTGAAAAAGTCATAACTTGGCATTTACTAACATTAAGTTCAAGGAAATTTTTAGTACACCAAATAAGGAAAGAATTAAGGTGATGTTGAAGCAGGGAAGAGTTGAAAGATGAAGATATTATTTTTATGATTTTAATGTCCTCGGCATAAATAGAAAGGTCGGAGTTGGAAATGCTCAACATCATTTATGGCGAGAACGAACAAGAGTGGGCCAAGATGACTTCCCTGAGGAAAGCCAGAAGTGGCAAAGATGGGGTCGGATACTGATCACCTAAACATTACTCTTTATAGACGGTTTATTAAGTAGGATTCCACCCATTGGATGAATAAAGGTGGAAAACCAAATGCTTTTAATTTGATGATAACAATTTGGTGAGAGATCTTATCGAACGCTTTGCTGAAGTCAGTCTTAATTACATCGATATCGTAACCCTTTTCCAGTGCACACAATGTCGTAGATACAAATTGAGTCAGGTGGATCTGCCCTTTAAAAATCCATGCTGTAGTGGTGACACAATTGACTTACAGTGGAAATAAAGAGAATCGTAAACTATTCTTTCAAAGATCTTAGGTATCGAGGAGAGCTTATCAATTGGACGGTAATTTGAAATCTCTCCCTTACTGCCTTTTTTATGAATTGGAAAGATGAATGACTTTTTCCATAAAATAGGGAAAACAGCCTGGAAGAGTGTAAGGTTGTTGATGTTTTCAAACTGGTTTGAGGGTAATAAATACCCAACAACTTTTTAATTTTAAATATTTTTATGCACATGCTATAAATAAGTACTCCTGATGAAATTCACCCTAATAAATTAAAAACTAAAAAAAAAAAAACAAAACGTCAATCATCAACCAGGTAAACCAAAGAGACAGCAAAAATGTGGAATTCAAATGCAACCAAACCAAAGCCACTAAAAACCAATAGAGGTCCGAATTGAATTGTTCAAAAGTGAACAAGAACCAAAGAGAGGTGTAGTGCAAGTTTGAGCTGTAAGTGCGCGCAAAAATGAATCATCACTATCAAGAGTAAAAACGTTCAAAACTTCAGCCTTAAATGTGCAGCAAAGAAAAAGGTAAACATTTTGTCAAGTGATAGAATATAATTTAATATACGAGTTTTAGATTCCTTTGGATTGCTTGGAGATGCTTTTAAGGAAACTCGAAGAAGGTATAAGCGATGCATCAAGGATGTGACTGGTGGTTTGACATTGAAGTGGTTATTCAGTGTCAAGTGTATTTGGTTGTATCTATCTATATGGTGAGAGAACGCAGTTCGTGCTCTTTGGGTCAGAGTTGAGATTTTTCTGTTTGATGAAGATAGTTTGGGACTTTAGGGTAATTTATTTTTATTTCTTTATTGGAATATCTTTATATACAATTTTGGATATTGTAAGGTATAGGGTATGAAGGGAGTCTTTGTTAGAAAACGTTTATTAATAACCTTGTATACGATTGTTCTACAGGTGTTTATTGGCGTAAAAGATAAGCCATTGAATGATGGTTGGTACGATAAAAACTAGAATAATCTGTTTTTGTAGAGAATTGTAAAAGTTTCCAAAATTTTTTTTCGGAATTTTTTAAACATTTTTAGAACATAACTAAACTGTTTTCAATAAATTAAGAAAATGTATTATTATTTTGGATGAACAGAAAATGTAAAACAATCAGTCTTCTCAAAATAAAAAAAGACATTCCTTTTATAGCGAAACCAACATGAGTATCTAAACATTAATGTATAATTCTTTCAAAATCAGGCTCATAACCAAAACTAGATCTGACAATCATTTATATAATGTAATCAAATATCGAATGACAGCTCGATTAGTTATCCAGATGTTTTTTAAAAAAGTACACAAAACAAACATCATCGAAGAAAAAAAAAAAAAAAAATATTTAACTGACGTGGGAGACCTACAACAATTCATGAATTTTTATTCCACACCATAACTCAGATCTGGTCAAAATCAAACTTGTTTCTTTTGCAGTCTTTTGTTTTGAGTGTGTTTATTTTTTTTTTTTTTTTGGGAAAGGTCATCCAGCAAAAGATCAATCATTCATCTCGTTTGGATATGAAATAATCGTGAACAAGACAAAACACTTTCCATGTTTAATGGTGCACCATTTTATTTTCGAAAAATTGCACCCAAGGCATTAAAATAATTCTCATCGTATATTGTATAAGAATTGAAGATATTTTTGTTATTTTTTTATGTTGGTTTAATCTTGTATCTTGGACATGTAATCGACAATAGAAAGCTTTCCTGTTAACATGAGGATTTCGATAGTTAGAAAATCGATTGATTGAATGATTAAGCGCATTTATTTATATATTTCGTCAAATTATGTGATGGAGCTAAGTTTTTGTTTTAATAGTGTTGTTTGTTTAGATACAAAATTGATCAAGGCAAATAATAGGCTAGTCGATATTCATAGTGAGTGAGAATTTTGAACAGCTACTTCGGGTGTGGTTTCGTCTTTGAGAAAAGTGAACGGGAAGAAGTCTTAACAATAAGAAGAAATGAAATTGAAAATGACAAGATTAACATCGAAACTCCGGAACTGCAAGAAGGCGTCATAGATACCGAGATCGTATATCTTTCTCACTTTAGAAGCTGATTCCGTTCCATCATCAGAAAGATAAGAACATACCAAAAGTAGAATGAAAAGAAGTCATCAAAACGGCCATAACCGATGTGTTTTGTTTGACTTTCCCACCACAAACAAAACCCTGGTTCGATGTCAATCGCCCTCGTGTTCAAGCATAGGTAGAGAAACTTTTTGCCGATAAAAAAATTAGTTGTTACTAAATTCTACAATCAGAAGAGAAGAAAAGAATATTGTGTTCTAGGAAAAAAAAGACAAACCACTAGAAAAGCGAAACTGGAAACATGAATAGTTCTTAAAGAAGAAATGATATTTTGAAATTTAACCAGAAGGTATAATAAGAACTTCTTAGTTCTATAGAAGTTTGTATAGTAGAAATGCTGTCAATCAATGCTGTAAATACGAAAAGACCTGTTTGGATGTCCATTGAAGGATGAAGGTGAGGGATATTGGACTTCAAGAAATGGAACAGTAACCAAAATTGCATAAAGCTAGAACTCTGAGATTGTTATCTAGAATTTCCTAAAATAAGATATTCTATGTGTGGAAATATTTTAAAAAAGTGTATAAAAAAGTAGTAAAAAAGTGCTGAAAGCCGTGATTTTTATATTCGAATATTATTTGGGATTTTCGGCAGTCGGAGTATTTTGAGTCCGGATTTAAAGATTCGGGATTTTTCTAGTCGGGTATTTCGTAACTTTTGTCGTCAAAAATATTCGGGATTTTCGCCAGTCGAAATTTCCAGATATGGGATTTTAAGATTTGGGATTTCGTAACTTTTGTCGCCAAAAATTGTTGGGATTTTAAGAGATATTGATACAATCCCAAACAGAAACTTTTAAGATTGCTTGAGTTGGGTTTGGTAAGGAAAATTTACCAACTTCATCTTCGAAAATATATTCGAAGCCAAATACGCTCGTCGGAATTTCCAGATACGGGATTTTAAGATTCGGCATTTCGTAAATTTTGTCGCCAAAAATTGGCGTACATTCATAACGTATATTTATGTTTTATTTAGGTTAATTTAGTTTTATTTAGGTAAAGGGTAGTTTTAAGTTTTATATAAAAATGTCAAAGAAAAACGAGTTTTAAAGAATTTCTCGTTTAGTTTTAAATAATATTGAATTTTAATATAAGTTAGTTAAGTTAGTCTTTACGCCGAAAGGCATTTTTAAATATAGTTATATTATAATTTAGAGCGCCCGTATGGGGCCAGTAAGTTAATTAAGTTATTCTGTAAGCTAGTTTTTAAGGTTTTTGTCTAGCATTTAAGTAGTTATAAGTTGAATAAAAAATAAAAAATGGAATTAAAAAAAAAAAAACAAAAAAAAAAACACGTTCGAGCCATTAAGCCAACAGTTTTGATATATTTAACTAAATACATAAAAAATTAATAAATGTGGCAAAACATCGAAGTATCGAACTGTCATATTTGGTTGAAACTTTTTTTTTTGAATTTTTGCATACCTCTGTTCTGCGAAAAACCGTACCCCATATTTGTGTAATAAAAATTCTATTCGAAGGACCAAAACATAACAGTCTAAGACTGTGATCATTCCAGTCCTTTTCTTTGGTGGGGAGACGTGGATATTACCAAGATCAAATGAGGAACATTTACGGATGGCACAGTGTCATTTATTGATCCAGAATGATACGTATTCAACAACTCCGATGGTTGTGTCATGTACGGTGAATGCATTACCAAAAATGCTCCAGTTTTTAGGCGTTCTTCGAAGCTACTCCATTGACTGACCGCTGATTGAATTAGATATAGGCTATTACTGCCAACAAGAATACCAAGAATAACTTTTTTGAAGCACAACATAACCATGGACAAAAGGTTGTGAGTACCTTGAATATTTAGCATAATCAATCAATCAGAAGTTGAAAACTTATTGGGAGATCCGTGGATTTCTTTGCATGACGAGTTAAACCTTGCCCTAAGGCTTTAGAAAAAAATTCTATATTATACCATTATTATCTCTGCTGATAGTCCATTATTCAGTTCAGAACACAGAGTGTGCTGCAACTACCAACTAGTTCACAAAAAAAAACCTTTTCCCCACTTTTCAAATGTTATTTAGACCAGAAATTAGTTTTGAAGGATTACATGAGAAAGTAGAACCTCTATCGATGTTCTGGAACTTCAAATCCTACCTGTTTGCCGTAGTGCAAGGAATTCAGATAGACCTGCAGCAAACATATAGAGCCAAAGCAACGAAAAAATACCTATCATTGTCAGGTTGCCAGAACAGAATCCGCATAAGCTAAGACTATAATTTATTCATAGCCTTGTCAAAGCACAATAAAAAGATTACAAGTTTGCTTTTATCATATAACAAATATATGAATTCTACGTTACGTTATAAGTTTTTTTTTGTTTATATATTTGATGAAATTATAGTTGATAAATTCATTAATAAAAGAATGAAATTAAATAAATTTAATTAACCGTCAAGTCATAACACCTGAAGTGATGTTTCCCACAAAATTCAGTAGCCAGTTCAAAGTTTATCTAGCAAATCATTTTAGCTTAATGCTTCCTCATCACAACTCCATTCTTGTATATATTGCATTTACAGCAACAACAACAAAAGTACAAAAGTTGAAGAATTTTCTTGAGGCTACTTAAGATAGTATAGCCCCTCTCCTGCACAAGTAACTAATTTTTTCGCTTATACATTTTTGAAGCAGAACCCCATATACTGAGGAAGAAAGAAAAGAAGACAGATTACTAGCCTAACTCCTAATGGTTGGCACTTTTTCACTGTGACTACAGCGTAAACAATGATTTACTGTCCTACCTACCCCCAAAGAGCAGCTCTAATCTTATACCCATATCCAGCAGCTGAATACTAGCCAGCACTTTATCTTAATTTCAGACGTCATCTAGGATTACACATATCTCTGTCTCACTCTCTGGTAAGTATCTATATTTTATATATCTATGTAGGTAAGTACTAGATACAATAGCATAGCACCATTTGCTCAGGTGAATCTATTTTCTAGGGCCTCAGAGCACAATGTGCAAGGCGTTTTGTTTTTTTTTGGTTCATCTTCAATGAGCCATTCTTTTCACTTGTTGATAACAAAAAGGGTTCAGTATTGTAATTGTAAAAGTTTTACTAAGAAATTTCGATTTTTTTTTTTAGACAAGTGGAGTATTTTTTTTTGTGAGGAGTATCACTTTGCCAAGTGGACGTTAAACCTATAATAGTTAATGGTTTTTACTTGTGATTACAGGTACTATAAGGCAAGTTATGAATTCGTGCAAAAAAAGTTTTTAGATAACAATCAAAAATGACATTACGATGATAGCGAAATCGAAAAAAATGGGCCTGGCAATTCTGTCTGTGTGTCTGTCTGTCAGTCTTTCAGTCTGTCAGGCTGTCAGTCTGTCTGTCTGTCATTCGCACCTGCAGCTTAAACGGTTGGACCGATATCCCTTAAACTCGGTATACAGGATTTTTAGGGTTTGGGTCTAAAACTAACGGTACCTGCCATATAACGGTTAAGAAAAAACTCGTTTTTTTCGAAAACGGCTCTAACGATTTTGATAAAATTTGACATAAATGATATTAAACTAAAAACCTTTCAGATGGCATGAACCATATTTCCTTAGGAACAGTTTTAACGGTACCTGCCATATAACGGTTTTTTTAAATTTTGATTTTCTCGTTAATGACTTTGTGGATTTTTACAAAATTTTATTTCTAAGAAGACCTAGATAGCCAAACAATAATGGCGTACTTTATTTTTTAATGACGTTTCTTAAAAAAATTACATGAATTAAAAAAATGTTTCTTTTGAAAATTGAATATTTTAAAAACCAATTCATGAGTCTTTTTTGAAATTTATTTTTCTCCAAAATTTTCAAAAAAATATTTTAAAAAAGTTGTTTGAAAAAAATCGATTTTTTCGAAAATTGGACCTACGATTTTGACAAAAAAAAAAAAAAATTACATGTATTGTAATATTTTATAATTACTTGCATATCACGATATTCAGAAATTATTTCTTCAAAAAATACAGTTTTTTTTTAAATGAACAAAAAAAATTGAAATATTCAAAATAAATCAGCACGAATAATAAAATTCTACATATTATGAAAAACGCGACAAAAAAAAATCATTTTTTCCTAATTAATACTTACCTAAAGAAATTTGTTTTTAAAAAAATTTAATAACTAGGTATTAGGTATATTTTTCATAATTTTTTTTTCAATTTTGACCCAGAATGTTAACACAGAACTACAGATAAGTGTATCCAAAATCATTTGAGCCCGGCTAACGTCCTGTCAGAACGTTTTCAATTTTTTTTTTAAAATTTAATACAATTGTCTGGTAGAGCGTGATTACATACTTCTTTTTTTCCTCGCCAGCAAAAATTCTCATTTTGTTTTAAGCGTGTGATGTCCACCTTGATCTCATCGGCAGAATCTTGGCTTCCGCCACCATTTAGAATATAGTTGAAGTAATCTCTCCATATGTTTATGTAATTGACTTTTCCTTTTTGTTATACGCGCAACATTCTACGACATCGTTGTTTACTACTTCATTTTCTATTTCTCTGATGATATTTAAGAAGTTGTGGGGCACAGTGCGAAAGATCTACAAAATTAATTACCACATCAATGAAACTCAATGGCACTCTGAATGGAACCGGATGGATGATGATGAGATCTTCAACTCACTAAAAAATAAAACAACACCACCAGCTAGATCAGCCTTGCAGTGATGTGTCTTAAAGTTGTGTACAATGCTGATGAATAGCTCCCGGACCGCAATTACACTTTTGCACATTGCTAAAATGACTCAAGTGAATACATATATGCACATGATGTGTATCTATCTACCTCATCATATGACTAGGTTTTGGCAGCTGTAATCTAGAGCTAAATCATTGAGCGGCCATAGATACTTCTTCACTTAGTTGCCTTTGGTTCATCATATATATATATATTTTTAAAAGGAAATTTGTAATTATGATCTTTTCACTGACTGGCAGACCAGTTCATTAAACTGAAATTGCAGAAGATATATACAGACTATCCAATGTAAGAGGCCTACAAATGCATTTAACTCAATTTTCAAGGAAGAAAAGGGGGTTGTTGTGATATATTGGTGAGAATTCATCACGGCATCTTACGTTTTAATTTAGTTTTAAACTTTGCCGTGCAGCATTTCACGGAGGATAAATTACGATGACTGCAGTATGCGGAGGCTGCACATAGATTCCCTATGAAGAGTGAACGATGTAATGCGAGTGATGCATAAACGTATATACATTGAGGAGAGGACTCTTAAATAGTTTTTAATGCCACCAACTGAAGACGATGAAGTCATTGAAGGAATTGCCTTGGTAATTGAGTTAACCATTCGTTAGGAGATTTCCTTTTAATTGTAAACAATTAAAGCGAATAATACGTAAGTTGCATGTAATCATGTTGTTGTTATGTAAGTAATTTATTTACGGATCTTCTTTTAAGTGGTTTAAATTAATTAAGTTAGATACAAAAAGATACAATACCACTTAAGTTTAGAAAAGTTGAAATGTATGGGTCAAGTTTTCTTATATCCTTATTATGCTGTTAATTTTCACCAAAATGATTTCACAACAATTCCATTGTTGAGAATGTTTGACGCGCTGTTTGGCCCCTAGCGCCGCCGCGCCGGTTGTTTTGTTGAGATCAGAGCTCACCGAGATTATGGCCTTGAATTTCAGGAAGCACATAGTCCGTTAAGATGGCGCTGTAATGGTTACCATAGATGGTATGGCATTCTGATTTGCCTCATTTTTGAAGAAACAGATACAGCTGCATATAGTCTTTTCATTATACGGGATGGATGTGCGGCCGAGTATCATCCACTAATGTAAACTGGGTACGCATCGCGAAAGGTATTGACAGTAGTGGGTTGAAGTAGCACTGTTAGTTCATCGAACCGCACGAAAAACATTTATCACAGAATGCTGATTTTCGTAATATAGCTAAACAATTTGGAGATGCTGTTATTGTGTGAGTCCTTCCATGATAACTTGAGAAACAATGCTGAACAAAAATGACAAAACAGTTTGATAGGAGACACGCGTGATCTTAAAAAATAAAGGGCACGACTGGGTCGCACAAACTTGCTCTCGTGGCAAGTTATCTGAGAGTTTAAAATACAAACGGAATAATACTAAAAAATCTTATAAAATTTTTTTAAATGTTTGAAAACCATATCTTACAAAGATTCGAACCGAAATCAATGTACCTATGCGAAAATTTTTTTTTATAAATGTGAGTTTATGAAAAAAAAATTTTCAAAAGTTTTCGAAAAAATATTTTAAAAAAATTGATTTTTTCAAAATAACATTTTATTGGAAACTTTATTTAAAAAAAAATGAAATTGCAGGTCTTTTAAACTTAATTTATTACACCTTCAAACTAAATTTGATAAAAATCCGTCAACGGGTTTTTGAAATATTGAATTCACAAAAACAGTTTTTCGAAAATTATTTAAAACTCAACAAATAAAAATTTGAAAAAAAATTTGATGCATGCTATTTAGAATAGCTACGACAAGTTTCATTCAAATAACTTCAGATATATAACCGAAATTTAAAAATACCGTTACATGGCAGGTACCGTTAAACGAATTTTCTTGAAAGTTTGGTTTCCACTTTTTGATATGCCTTCTATACTTTATTACACATGTGAAATTTGGTTGAAATCGTTTGAGCCTTTTCGAGAAAAATGAGGTTTTCGATAACCGTTATATGGCAGGTACAGTTATTTTTTGATTTACAGTGACCTACAAAAAAAGCTCGGGAGTATTACCCTAAAAACCATACCGTCCTACCCGTTTAGTCTGTAGGTGCCGAGACAGACAGGCAGACCGACAGACCGATAGACCGACAGACCGATAGACCGACAGACCGAAAGACAGACATACATAATTGCCGGACCCACTTTTTTCATCTTCTCTATCATCGTAATGTCATTTCTGATTGTTATCTCAAAGCTTTTTTTTTGCACGAATCCAAGACTTGCCTTATAGTACCTATAATCGCAAGTAAAAAAGCCTTTTGTAAATTAAACCTCACGATGAATCACTCGTATGTTTTTGCGTCAACCAAGCACCGTGATTGATTCAAACAAGCTTTGTGGTCATATTGATAAAAAATGGTACAAAAATGACAACGCAATCTTATTTGAATCAATCACGGTACGTGGTTGCAAAAATTACCAAGTTTTTCTTTGCTTGTAGATTATGCCAAAATTTGGTACTTTGAAACTATTTTCGATATAAGAACAGTGTGAACAAATATTTTTTAAGAGAAGATACCAAGATGGCAGAAATATCAAGAATCATATTGTGTGGGTCTTCATATCAAAAGTTGCCACTTTTTGTAAAGCAAAGTTTCGAACAGATATAATGCATTACAATAAGCTTTCTCATCAGATTGTTTTTTGAATTGAACTTTGATTCAATTACATAATTAAAGTGGAGTTTTAAGGTAAATATAAGTAAAAAGTAAAGATATTCCCGTTTCTTAAGAAGGCAATCAGTTCAAATATTTTTTTTTCGAATGAAATCTTAATTCATATTCTTCCTTTTCGACTATGATAATGATGTTGAATGGGATATCATTTTACCACCGCTTCATCTTAAGATCTGATCAGAAAAAAAAATCGTAATTTTTTCAACTTCTTAATTCTGTTCGTAAACCGCAAACTGTGTTACTCCAAGCAACATGACGGATTAAAAATTAGTCTGCAACATTTTATAATTTGCACTAAAATTATAGAACACTCGAGCTAGTTCAGAGTTTCCATGTGCAGTTTAGAGCATTTTTTTTTTTTTGTAAGCTAGCTGGAAAATATGACTCTTCTTTCTCAAGTCTGACGACATTTTCATTCGAGTATTTATGTACATACCAGTTTTGTACTTCGTAAAACTAGTTAAGTTATAAAGAGTTGAGTTCCAAAATCGTTTGCCGTAGTCCTTAATCTAAGTCCCATCTGCACTCCAATTAATGGGTTCATCAAAATTTTGCTGTACCTGATTCCAAGGAAAACCGATCATATAGAAAATGACAAGTATTCTCCGCAGGTTACATTCATTCCTCTTCTTCTTCTGCTTCTTCTTTTTCTTATATCCTTTGTTATTGATTATTACATTCAAAGAATTTACGTCAGTGTCAGTGACGTCAGTGGTCAATAAGCGGTGGAATGCGTAGTGCATACGACTTCGAAGACTGAGCAAATCTGATATGCGTTGGTTCGAATCCAATGTGCATGTATTAGAAAGTTTTTCATAATAAAATTGGATTGAAGCTCAGCACGGTACTGATAAGGCTTGGCACCCCTTGAAATAGCTATATCTCCAGCCAAAATAAAAACGAATAATAAAATTCGTAAAAAATTGGTGGTAGCACCTTTAAGTTGTTGTTGTTGTTCAAAAATTCAATGAAATTGACGGAATAAAGATTGGTTAAGTAATAAAACTGGCATTCTAGTATGAATAGTACCATACAACAATAATAATAATTTGAACTTTTTGCACTTTTGATTTTGGGAAGAATTGTTCCTTGTTATGGGATTTCAAATGGGATCACTACTCTTCCACTTCACCACCTCACTACATAATATGCTTGTGGGGTTCGTCGGGTTGAATTGAAAAAATATTTGAAAGCTTACGGGATATGGATTTTTACATGTCTGAGGCCGACTAAATGATGATTTCGTTGCATTTTGCTTCTTCCAGGAGTAGGGAAGAGACACCAACAGTGAGACACCTCCAACATAGAATTTAAAGGAACAAGTTGCGTTTTGTATTATACGTAGGCAAGATATTTCTTTCCAAATGATTCAAAATAAGCAATAGTTTTTTTCCTAGGTGAGTTAAATAATTAACGTCTTAAACATTATGTAAATTATATTGTAAACATACAATTAATAACATTTTGAGGCATTTCGATGCATGGATTTTTTGTTTTAGTTGTGTTTACAGATTTTGGACGATTTACCAACAATGAGACAAAATCCCTTTGCCATCAGTGAGGTATATAATATCTGACAACAGACGGAGTCATTGAAATAATTTTTCTTAGCCAATTGTTTGCTGTCCTACAAGTCGGCAACAATCCGTATCCAATTTGGAATAAAATTTGATCAAATTGAAGTTCGTTAAATTTTTAGTTAACATAATTTTTTTCATTTCCTTCAATTATTTATTTGTCACTGGCGACATTTTTTGTTACTTTGATATCTGTTATTATTAAGTTAAAAAGACACGTAGACTTTTATAATAAAATAACTCCTTAGTAAATAAAACTTGTTTTCATGTTTTATGCGTCTCACTGTTGGATATGAACTGTCTCACTGCTGGAATAGGTATACCAACAGTGAGACAAACGAGGTACTTGACTAATTTAATTAATATTTTTTCTTCGGTAATAGCAAAATAAATTTAAAGTATGCCAAAAATAGCTCACATAATAAAGGTATTTAACATATAAGAAAGAAATAAAATAAATAATGATAAAAATTCTATATACTAATATGAAAATTAATTTAAAAAGTTTATTTTTTATATTAAGAATTTCAACCAAGTAGAAGACTTAGCATCAGTTTATGTATTTAACGTAATTTACAATAACTCATTATTCGGAATAATTTTAAAGATATAGTCATTTGAAAAAAGTGTCTCACTGTAGACGTCTCTCCCCTACTTAGGCCTGATGCCTCTCTTTCACGATTGAAAAGTCGTATTCCTTTTGGACAGGGTTTTTAGCGTATCTCCATAACACATAAGTCGTTTTAGACAAATGTCTCCTATATTTTTCCAGAACACAAAGGGTATCCCGTCTAAACCAGTAGCTTTCCACTTTTTGGAGTCTTTCACTGCCGCATTGATTTCTTCGATTGTGATTTCGGGCATTTTTTCATTGTTTGATGGGACTGTTGGAAAATATAGTCTGGGAAACTTTTTTCTTATTTCTTATTATTTTTTTTATAATGCCAAGGAACAGCCTTCAAGTTAAGAGCCTTACTTAATCCTTCTTCTTCTTTTCCGACGATGGTATGATCTCGAATGGGATCACACTTTTCTCACTTCTGCGCTTCACCTATTGATCTGTTTGTGAAGTTTATCGGGTTGGCCTAAAAAAATGTCGTATGGATTATTTCATGTCTGAGGCCAAATGATTTCTGGTGTCGCTGCATTTTCAGGAATTCCTGGGCCTGCCTGCATGAAATAAGTCCGCAATCGGGTTATTAAAAATATCACCCAATGAAATATCTCCCACAAACGTAACATGAAATAACCCCTCAAATTATTATTTATTCCCTTTTTTTATATGAAATAAATCCCGAAACTTTGGAAAAAAAAATTGGGAATTTCTTTCATGGTTTTTTGGGGACATTTGATATTTGCAATTGGATTGATATTAACAATGAAATTATACCCTTATTTATTTATTTATTTCATTTGGGGGAATTTTTTTGTTTGTATACCAGTTGCAAAGAACATTAATGTATTATAAACTACTCATATGAGCGCTTAACCGTATTGTATTTTGGCATTATTCAAAACATTTTTTTCCGAAAAAAAATTACATAGGTATCTATGTATAATTTTACCGATCAGTCATTGATTTCTCTCCCAGATAATGTAACCAATCATTTCACCTAAAGAAGATGATGCAGCTTCATTATTCATAATGCACACTTTGGTGCGGTCAAACATTTATAACATGAATACCTAACATTTCTTTCAAGTGAAATCGATTGATTCTCATCTAATACCTGATTTATTTGACCACTTTGGAGTGCCATCAATCGCACAATCCCAATCGTGCGCAATAATATAGAAAACTTTAAGAACACACAATAAAAAAAAAAAATGTATTCCCAAGCCAAAAAAAGAAACAAGTATCACATGTTATGACCCCAAGGCTGATTCATCTTAATCAATTATTCTGCCAGAAAATCAGGAAATCATCCAAAAAGAATTCTCAGGTCTTATAGTGCCCCGCACCACTTCCCTTGCTTCCTAACCAACGCCCAGGAAGATCTTTATAAACCTATACCCATGGAGGAGAATAAAAACCATCAACCACATATCCATATGATATACAGAAGTCTATTAATATTTCCATGTTGCACCATCGTTTAGCTGTTGAAGCCAGCGTACCAATTGCAATTTGCCGTTTTTATCTAGTATAGTGCATATGTGCAGCAAACTATATAAATATGGTACATAGACGAATATATATAGCGCATCACCGCCGCAACTGACCATGAGAACAACGATGTCCGCAACCGCAACATCTAGATACATTTTCGCATTGCAATGCGATAACTTAGTGGAGTGCAATTCTTGCGAAATGCGCCCGATCGGTCGAGGTCGGGTGATGGTGCTTTTGTTTTTGTTGTAGCGATGTTATTGTTGGATATTTGATAAAGAAGAGAATCAGCATGAGATTTCATCTAATTTGTGATATAATTTGTTTAAAGTAATTGACAGGCTGAGCCACAGCGGGTGTCCCTTCGCATATCGTGGCAGACAGATGGACGTATGCAGACATAAGTTTTCTTTGCCGCGTTCAACATACGCACCGAATGCAGCAACATACCAACAAAGCAATTTAATCCATACGCCATTGGTGGCGGTGAATGAAGATGACCAATATTGAATGATCGCCTCAAGGATCAAAGCTGTATTAGCTAAAACGAATTTGACGCTGCGAATAGGATTACAAATCATTTGTACATAAATGTGAAGTGGAAAATTGACATGGCAAATGTAAGGTGTGCATAATGAATACCTGTGTATGGCAAAAGTTGATTTGGCATTCTTGTTGATTGCAATAAGAAGAACTGGCATATTATTATTTAGAGAAAGACCTCTGAACTGATTTAGATTTAATATCATCTTGTTAGGATATTAAAATATAATACTTACCTTCTGACAGAATAAAAGACAGGTTTCCGGAATTCCGGTTCAAAGAAATGCAACGAAATTTTCGGGCACAATGATGCATGCTCCTTTCAACTCTGCTAATAAAAAGTGGTCTGATCGTAAAAAAATGGTTTTACTTAGTTTGATCAAGAAATAGAGACCTACATTTCAAAATATTCAGATCTCAAAATACATAAGTTAAATGAGTGCAATATGTGAAAACCGTCTAAATTAAATAGTATATCGTATATCGTATATTGTGTATTGTATATCGTATATCGTTTATCGATTTTTGTATATCGTATATCTTATATTGTGTATTGTATATCGTATATCGTATATCGTATATCGTATATCGTATATCGTATATCGTATATCGTATATCGTTTATCGTATATCGTTTATCGTATATCAAATATCGTATATCGTATATCGTTTATCGTATATCGTATATCTTATATCGTGTATCGTATATCGTTTATTGTATATCGTATATCGTACATTTCATAACTAATATCCAATATCTTGTATCTTACAAATCATGTGCATGTCTCATATCTCATATCTCATTCGCATACAGTATATCCCATATCTCATATATCATACATATCTCATATCTCATATCTCATATCTCATATCTCATATCTCATATCTCATATCTCATATCTCATATCTCATATCTGATATCTCATATCTCATATCTCATATCTCATATCTCATATCTCATATCTCATATCTCATATCTCATATTTCATATCTCATATTTCATATCTCATAACTCATAACTCATAACTCATAACTCATAACTCATATCTCATAACTCATATCTCATATCTGACTATACAATATTTTGTCACAATTCTTTAAAAAATCAAACTTGTACTAAAAGCCGCCATCTTGGGTAGTAAAAATTAGTTTATTAAAAGCAAAAGAAACATTTGGCGCCATCGACTGGAATTCGACATACCACACACTTCCAATTCACTAATATTTTCTTTACATTTTTGCTTGCATCTTTAAAAATACAAGACCTTTCATTAGTTTTGTTTTCAATTTTGTTCTCATTTTCAGAAATTCGAAATTTGTTCCTTATATCGATCATTCGGTACACCGAACCACCACGGTATTTGATTTTAATATGGAATTCCAGCTGGCTTTTGTTTTAAGCCGACCATGGACGTTCATATATTAATTCAGATTTGCCGAACAGCATATTTCACAGCCTTACGCTCGAAAACATTCGATATCTAATATTTTTTTTATTTTATTTTATCTATATTATAACATTTTCCTACAATTTCCTTGTGTTCTGTAACAAGATTCTCCTACACCGTACTTTTTCAGTTTAACATGTAAAACAAATCGACTGCATCTAATCGATATACCTTTTTTTAGCGTTCCGATCCACCGATAGGTGATAGACCCCATTTAACGTTTATTGGTTTATAAATAAAACCACGCAGAATATTACGAATTGGGGTTGGTACCGATATGCCGAAGCAAACATCAAATCTATGGCTTAGTTGCACGCTTTTACTCTATGAAATATAATGCCATACCATACTATATACCATCCAGTCAAACATCTCCCGCAATTGGCAACTCTTTTGGTAAAGAAGAGTTGTATAAAGAAAATTATGTGTGCGGTCAGATGACCTACGACCTTCTTTAGTTTGTTGTCGGCTTTAGTACACACAGATAGAGTGAGAGTGCATCATCATCATAAAAGCGCCCATAACTCGATGCTATAAGGCTATGTGCTGCTGCCGAAGCTGCTGCAGCTAATATTCTGCACTGAATTATTGTGCAATTTTATAAGAGTGCACCAAGGTGCATGTTGTATCTATGTATATGCTTGTGTGCACTATACGATGATGTTGCTAAATAATGCGGCAAGATTAATTTTCATTTGATAATGTGCGCTTAAATTAAATGGATTTTTGATTATTTGACACACCCAGATTGGGTAAGTTTGAACGAATTATATGCACACGCGCATTCTATATAAAAAAATAGATGAAATAAAAATCTCTTTTTTAATGTTGAATGATTTAAATTAAAAGCTTTTGCATTAAGAGCACTTCTTAAAGATATTGTCATAAATATTTTATGGAAAAGATACTGTGAACAAGGTGGAGTACAAATTTTATAAAAATAATCTAAGAATGAATATTTTATTTTGAAAATTTTCAGCAAAATATTTTGTTAGGAACAATTTATTAAAAAAAGTTTTAGGATAAATCATTTAAAGTTTAAAGAAACTATAACAATCCATTTAAATAATAAAAATATTTGTTGAAGGATATTCGTATCCATTTATTCTATCATTTTATTTCACACAGTCAACTTAACCATCGATCATATATGTATGATTTTGAAATTGCCACCATTGATCAATATCAATTTAACAACCCCATTGAAGTCATCTTCATCGTCATCTCTAAGAACCTATATGCTCATGATTCTTATCCCAATCCTTATTCTTCTGCATTATATCTCCAGCATCAATAACTTCATTAAAAAGTATCTAAATCAAGGATAATACATAACTCGTGCACACTTCGACGTCATAATGCATAAAACACTCTCTCTTTCTCACATTTATATTTTGTAATTCATTACTTCTGCCTACAATATTTCATAATAGTCAAGTGCTGCGTTTTATAGATACGAATGAATATATGAAACGAACGACTATCCGCTTTGAACGGCCTCCAATATGGAAATTTTCCCAGCCCACTAGAACCAATAACTCAAACTAAAACGCCTTTTACTGTCCAATTTTCGACACGCAGTCATTCATAGAGCTTAGCGCTATATTATGCCTTGCAACAACGTGCGCTGTAATATTTCTTGTTGCAGGTAAAAATGACTATACGAACGCTGCTGGCTGTGGAGACAGCCAGCAGGATGTGGACAGATCAATCGACTTGAGCAATGTTTACACGTAATACGACAAATAAATTACAACGATCAAACATTCATCGTCATATCGGGTAGTATATATACATCTGGATTGGATGCGATGTTGATGATGATGGTTTTTCGATATTTCATAGATGATGACTACATTTTACAGGAAGCTGAGCACTTAGCAGGGATGTCACAGAGGAATGCTCAAAAGTAAAACAGAAAATTTTGAGTTATTGAGAAAACTTAAAATGTTGTAATCTGTACACATAAATGAAAATGGAATGTCTGTTTGTAAAGTCCAAGTAACTGTATTTTACTACACGCATATGAAAGCTTACACATCCTTTATAAAAAAACACACATTTTTAATGTGTTTGTCTGTCTGTCTGTCTGTCTGTATATCTGTCTGTTTGTCCTGGCTAATCTCGAGAACAGCAGGACCTATTTTAACGGGACTTTCACTGGCAGATAGATAATGCTGTAGCGCGGAACTTAGGCTATTTCATTTACTCCCAATAAGATGGCGCTCAGGCCGCTTTTTTTTTCTAGAAAAATCGTTTTTATGCCCGGTCAGAAACTAGGCTCAACAGATTTTGACGGGACTTGCCACTTACGGATAGCTGATGTTGTATTGAGTGATTTAGGTTATTTCAATTAACCTCTAGATGGCGCTTATTTAAAAAAAAATTCTTACTTATGGACCAATCTGACTCAAAATCACACCATGTAATAATTAATGTAGGTAAATAATAAAAACAAATATAATAAAAAAAAAGCCTTGGCCGAATAATAAATATATATTTAAATAATATATTTAATTAAATGTAGCTTTCCTATACATTAAATTTAACCATATTATCTATACACATAAATAAAGATTTTTAATGTCAAAATAACAGCTTTTTACAAGATGCATATAAAAGTACATACGGCAACTTATGACAAAACATAGTTACATTTTTAAATTGTTTGTCTGTGTGTGTGTCTGTCTGTCTGTCTATTTGTCACGACTAATCTCGAAAACGGCTGGACCGATTTTGAAGGGACTTTCACTGACCGATAGCTAATGTTGTAGCGGGTAACATAGGCTGTTTTAATTACTTCCTCTTTGGTGCTTGGGTCACTTTTTCGCATATTCGTATATATGATCCGATCAGAAACTAATGGACCAATTTCGATGCGACTTTCACTGACAGATAGGTGGTGTTGAAATAAGTTACTTATGAAGTTAATTATCCCCTAGATGGCGCTGGGGTAGCTTTTTCGAAAATGTTTATTTATGGATCTACACACGCACGCGTCGACGAGAAATGGATCGACCGTTTTTGATGGGATTTTTAATGGTGGATAGCTGATGTTGTAAGAAATGACTAAGGCTATTTCGAATAACCGAATAAAGCTTTTGGCAAAATGTTAACCAATAGGATTGTAATAATTACTCTTTCAAAAACAATGTTTTCTCCCTTATTTTTTTCTGCGGCAGCAACACGCCGGGTAACAGCTAGTGGTAAATTAAATTGTAAAAAGAATATCTATAGGTAGCTCAAATTTCAACATCGCTGGATTTCGGCGCAGAACTTTATTTTTGTGTCATGAGAAAATATTACAAAGTACCTTAAAGGCGTCAATTTGGGCTTTAATTAGGCATCATGAAGCGTGCAGGGAACTAACTTCACGGGAACTAACTTCACATGGGAACTACCTTCATAACTAGTGGGAACTAATTTCACTTTGTTTTGGTAAAGTAAATTCCCAATAAAGGTGAGAACTAATTTCATCTGAAGATTGTGTGAAGATAATTTCCATCTACAATTTTTATATTACAGGAGATATAAAGCTGAAAACATGGGGCGACTTTAGTTCCCGGTGTCTCCAACAGTTGAGGTTGCAACCCCCCTGCTTGGCCCACTATAGGATTTTGGTGGGTGCGAGTTTGGCTGGGTGTAAGTTTGGGTATGAAATATGTACATTTTGTATGAAAAGTGTTACGTCACCCAAAAGAGTGAAATAATTTCGCACCAAAAAGTTAAGTTATTTCCCACTTCACCAAAAAAAGTGAAATTAGTTCCCACTAGTGATGAAGTTAGTTCCCATGTGAAGTTAGATTCCGTGAAGTTAGTTTCCTGCAACATCATGAAGTTATTGAAAACCCTTAACAATTTTTGAACTATTGTTCCTTCCCTCATTTTATCTGAACATTCGTATATTTATACAGGTATAAGAATATCTTATGTATGCCCTCTCTATTATATTCAATTTATCCAAGATACCAACTTCTTAATTCTAAATTAAGTTTATTAATAAATATTTTTCAATGTCCCTGACGCAAAATTATTTGACTGACCAATAAACATCGAACTTCATTATGATATGTGAACGTGTTTGTTTTCTTTTTTAATATTCATAGTGTAAATTAGCATATTTTATGTTTATACATAAATAATTGCATATGCAGCACGAGTGCTTAATATACCAAGATATAAACTTTAAATTTGACCGAAGCAAAACAACGAAGACGACGAACGATTATATCTAAGTAACTATATATGTACGTACGGCGACCACCGCCAAAGATGACATTCGTTGAGAAATCGAAAAGGCGGTCGTATCGTATATCATTTGATGGTTTTTAATGTCATCTTATTGACACAGCATGCCACCACATAGCGAAGCAACTAACTTGGTTAACTTGTGGTATCAGCACGCCACGTTCCACAAATGACCGACACCCTCTTCCACCAAACATAGAGCGATTAATTGTTATTATCGCCACCTTCCATTGCTAGTTTTTCACCTCCATCTGCCACCGGCATGCACTATCATCATTATAATGACCATTACTCGCGCCATAATTTTAAATTGCTATAAAAAATAATATATTCAATGAACATAATTTTATAAACACAATATATTCTGGCAAAGGCTAATCGCATTAGTTATTATATGTAGTATGTTAGAATGTACATAGAAGTTAATGTTACATTAAGGTATTTGGATTTCAAAATATCATAATAATGTTACCTACTTCGATGGCCAAGTGGCAGAGTTCAATAGCGAAACGCTTTGAAACAAAATTATGAAACGTTGACAACCTTGATGAAGAAGGAGCGTAGTGATTTGTCAACGTAGAAAACCCCAAAAACATACTGTAGAAATTTGAATAGAATTTTCAATTGAATCCAGAAAAGGGATTTTGAAAATTAGAGTATGGTATTGGACTGGAATATTACGGAAGAATTTCTCAAACACCCTTAAAATCATTTGTGTCTCTTTTATTCTATTGGTACTTTTATAAAAAGTGTCTAAAACAATCCACCCATAATTTTTGTTCCATTATTAATTTTATTCCTTAGCTCAACTTTGGAGCTACTAAGAAAAATAAAGATTCTTTCTCAGACTGACTCAAGCGAGTGTCATAGACACAGCTGGAAATTATATATGGAGAATCCTGGTAGCAATGGGCCAATAAGTCTTCTCATAAAACATTATAATTAACACATTATTCCAGACCAACAATTTGAATTTAGAAAAACACCATAGTTCGTTACATCAGGTGCTTGAGAAAGATCTACAGAGGCATGGTACTGTTGAGAAAGCTTTCGACTCCGTTTGGCATAATGCTCTTATTTATAAAATGGAATCTTTCGGCTTTCCGATTAAGTTCAGAGTTTCTTGTTTTTAAGATTTTTTAAAGTGTGTGTTAACAAATAGATCAAGAGCCCACAGCAAAGTTTTGGATCGGAAAGGTAACCACAAAAAATTTATATGAGTATTTTATGGCCAGTTTCTCTAAACACTTTTAAATATTTATTGGTATGTTAAATCTTAAAATGACATTTTTCAATTTCCACTTTCAGTTTTAAAAGAGCCAATAAACTAAAGTCCCATTTTGTTCCAAATAAATTTTAAAAGCGTCTTAAAAATGCAAGACAAAGAGAAAGTTGAAATTTTTTGATTGATATGCTCTCCTCTCGCTTGGTCTAATGAAAGAGACCCATGTGTGGTGAATAAAAATCCGGGGTTGGCATCAAGTTTCCTCATTTTTAAAAATTTACCTCCTAATGTTGGGGCAAACTATTTTAATCTTAAATGCCAATAAATTTTATTACTCCGTTAACTAAAATGCTTTTAGGTGTATTTTGGTGAAACGGGCATTAGACTCCTTTTATTTTAAATTACGTATCTGTCATCGTAAATCTTTATAAAAATAAACTATAACATATCTGCTTTTTACTCAGCGCTTTATTCAGCAAAAAAAAAAAAAAACCTAAAAAAAAACTTTGAAGCTGTCAAAACAAATTAAATTTTAATGTTCCCAAAAGAAAAAAAATATTGCTCTCGGTAAGTTTTCTTGTGTTTTTATTAATTATTTATGATTAAAAGCTATTTTTATCTTTACAGGAATGTCTCAAGACAAAACTAAAAAAGGGAACGATTTGAATAGAGTCAAGATTGGACATAAATGTCAGACTAAAACAGGAAATTGTTCGGTGGGAACGCCTTTCGTGATTTATAAATCATTTGGTTAAATCAGGTGTGTGGGAACATGGTATTAGAGAAGAAATTGTAATTTTTTTTAGGTAAAAAAATAATGGTACCTGCCATACAACGGTTTTGGAAAAACTTAGTTTTTTCGAAAACGACTCCAACGATTTTCTTCAAAAAAGTGTAAGTGTTAAGTTGCAAAAAAAATTGTTTGCAAGTACCTTCCATAGAACCGTTATCTTTTTCTTGAGCTTTCTCGTGATCGAGTAAATCGATTTTGATTAAATTTTTTTAGAAAGATCTAGATGAAAGATTTGGAAAAGAACTTAGTTTTAATTTTATTTTATTTTTGAATTTTTTTATAAAGCAAATTAATAAGCGCACTTTAAACTATCGTTTTTAAAATTCGTAATTTTTTTTTATAAAAATCATTAAGTAAATATTTATTTATTTAAAAACCGCTCTAACGATTTTGAAATTATTTTTTTTTTGATAATCTTGCATTCAGGCAACAAAATTTTCTGCATACTTTGATTTTCGTTTGAATCTTTCTAAAAAGTAGATTTTGTTAGAGGAACGTTATAGACAAATATGCATTTCTATATGCATCTAGGGCTGCCAGATAAAATTTGTTGAATTTCACGAAAATCGGGACAGCAAAATAATTGGATGTAAAAATAAAGTGCACGACTGGGTCGCACGAGTGGTAAGCAGTTTGAGCATTTTTTACTTAAACCGTTTTCCACCAAATATCAAATTTACAATAAAAAATAAATTAAAAAAATAAAATTAAAACTAAGCACTTTTGCAAAATGATGGTATTGAAATTTGAGGAAGTAATTTAGATTTAAAAAAAAAATTGTTGTTAAAATCGATTAACTCTTTCACGAGATAGCTCAAGAAAAAAAATAATGGTTCTTTGGGAGGTCCAATGGCTTGCCAACTTTTTTTTTGCAATTTAACAAATATAATCAGACAAAACCCAACTCTTTTTTGAAGGAAATCGTTGGAGCCGTTTTCGAGAATATTAAGCTTACTTACAATAGTTATACGGCAGGTACCATTAGTTGTTGAGATAAATAAAAAAATGTCAATTTCACCTCCAAGGAATGGTCTACAAATACCACATTCCAAGTTTAAATCAAAACGATTTAGCATTATGGGTGTAGTTTGTTATACAAACCGACAGATAGACAGAATTCCCAGAACCGAACAAACTAAACCTTAACCTCCTGGAAGAAAAAATGCAATAATACCAGCATTTGCCAAAAAGATGAAGCAATCCAAAATCTAACGTTTTGTAAGGTGAACCGGACGAACCTCACAAAGTGTAGAGCGGTGAAGTGGAAAAGCTATGGTATAATGGGAGAGATCTGTAGGTGACAGTTTTAACAATTGATATTAGAAAAGAAGGACGCATTGATGAATATACGAGATATCATTTCAGGTTTAATAGCACTGATATTTAAATAAGCAACACCATTTCTTTCCAAAATTATTGCATGCATAAAAACAACTGCAATTCCCAGTGATTAATGCATGCAAAAGAAATCACTGTTATACTCACGATTGACCCTATAGCATTGAAACCAGATTTGATAAAAATATTTTCCAAATATATGGAAAGTATCTAAGCATAGCATATTATGTAAGTGCTGTTTTGATTTATATTTCTGAAATTTCTAAACAAATTTAAATGAACATAAGGAAAAGCCGGGACGAAATCGGGACAATATCGGGACAGGGTTGAAATATCTGGATTGTTCCGCCAAAATCGGGACGTCTGGCAGCTCTATATGCATCGGTCGTTTGAAAGTTTCAAATAATTTGTTAGGTATCTAATGAAAAAACAGAAAACTTCTACGCCTTATTTATATAAGATTCGTTTTTTAAATTATATTAACTTGCATTAATAATAATTGTAACTTAAACCAGGAACTCTAATAAACAATCCATCACAGCATTATACCACATTCAATCTCAACATAACCTTCAACTTAGAATGCCACATTTATATAAAACCTCTGTTTTCACCTCAACTGAGTGCTCGTATTGCTTATGCTTATGATTAAAAAATATCGTGCTGCCCATTAACTGCAGCCCCTGTAAATAAATCATAAGCCCATAGAGACCATCATCTCTGTCTCTATATAGCTCCATAAGGAGGCAGCAATCACTTTCGAGAGCTGATATTTTATTAACGTGCCGCATTAAATTCAATTTAACGAATGCCAATGATCCATGCCACTATTATTTTTAAATTAAATACGATGAAGCTCTCTGTTCCGTTCACTTAAAAGCCGATGAAATAAATCTGGTCCAAAGATGCTTGATTCTTGTGGCTCATGAATGCACGAAACCTGACGACAATGCTTGAACTCTTGGGTGAACATATTCAGTGCAGATACCTTAATTCCCATGTTTAACAGTCAGAAATATCGCACGCAAACGACATGCCGCTGCTGCACCGGCCATCAGACCGTGCTGCCATCCATCCATATAATATTTGCGGGAAATAGAACTGGAAATCCCTGGCCTGAGTTTTAGCTGGGGCCTTGAATAATGTCTATAGAAAGAGCAAAAGGGGAGGACTCGCAGGGGCCGCCTAGTGAATCGCTTAATGGGAAAGTCGATATGTAATTCACCCTCATTTCATAATAAATTGCTCTCAATTGATCACGACAAACAAAGTTCTTGAGATACATCTACAAAGATCTCTTGGGTTTTGGCCATGCTAAAGTGGAATTCAATGTGGCTGCTGTTGTGTATTGATATTCTTCTGAAGTGTCGATTTTAATATTGAATGATGAAACTTTCTTAAAAAACAAAAGATGGACAGTACAAATCATAATCCAATTTAATATACATCCGGTTATATGGCCGCCATGCCGGCTTAGCCGGAAATAAAATAACAGTAATACGAACTTTAATCGCGTGATGGGACAGTCTTATAAATCTAATCTGCATCGTGCCAGTGTGCGATATGAATGATTTAAAATGTATTGCTTGAGGTTACGTTTAACCAACATTGCGCACACCGCACACCGTTAGATGAAGGATGGATGTTTTGAGTTGTCTTTCACGCGAGCGCACTGTCCGTCCGTGTCCCAGGCGTGAATGTGGTATTATAGCACCATAATGTCGATGGGAAAATGTAAAGGCGAGAGTTTCTGAATTTTGCATGACTTTCCGACCGTTTGTCTGGGGCTCTGGTAGCCGAATCATTAGTGCATTCAAGCTGGAGGATGAGAAAATTATTTCTGAAAATACAACCGGAGGGTTTATTGTTTGTAGAAGCAAAGCAGTAGCTGAAATACTGACACATCAATCGATCGGGCATCAGATTTTTTTTTGCGAAATAGGTATGTGCATATTTGGATATGGATAATTTATGAGATAACAGTAGAACAATATATAGATTTTGTTGTGCTTAAGGTCTTTCTAATTACTTGCTTTGCGTAGTATTAACCTATTATCATTAGCATGGTAGCATAAGATTCTTAGGGATTTTTTTTTTCGGTGTCCCAACTACTAAAGACCAAACTTGTTGTGTATGTGATCCAAAATCAAATATTCCATACTAACATTCAATTTGACTATTGTGATGGGCACAGCTATCTTGGTCACTTGATGTAATGCAGGGATGTTATATTCTCAGGTGAATTTAAATATCTTAAATTTCAAAGTTTAAAAATAAAAAAAAAATATTCATGTAATTTTTGGGCCTTCCACTCAAAACCTTAACGGATGGGCCGAATTTCTTCAAACTTGGTACAGAGTAATAGGTATGCACGAACGTTTTTTAAATGTTTATCCTATAGAACATTTCTAAAGTATGTACTTTCATGCTGAATAAACACCGAATGGCCATTTTATGAAATTTGTGAATAACGGAGGATCTTGCATTTACTATAGTTGTCTATTCTGTTACCCTGACAGCATATGACTTTTGTCAAGGAAAAAAAAATTGAAAACTAATAAAATACTTTAAACATTGACGTACGAGATATGGACCGCCAGTCAGTTGAATCTTTTATATAAACGGAGAAAAAAAGATGTTCAAGTGGACTAAAAACGCCATCATCTAGTAGTGTTCAATACGTGTACTAATTTTGCCATAAAATTTAAATGAAAACGATGACAAATTCATATGTAAGCAAATCAATAACATGTGGAGTGGATTTGTTTTCTAAAATAAATGAAGTTTGATAACAATTTCCACCAAAATACATATATCATAATAAAATAAATAATTAAAACAAACATATCACTGCTACGTAAATTACCCGCTAGTAGTTGATGGCGCCCCTAGTTATATGTTGGAACACGCGTGAAGTTGGCTACTGGCGGTCCATATCTAATACGGCAATGACTTTAAATATTGTTAATTTGTTTTGTTTACGGTTGTTGTTAGGGTAAAAAACTAGACACATAGTAAATGTAAGAACCTCCAAATGTGTTATTCACATATTTCTTTAGATATCGCTGCTCCATGAAAGTACAATAGAAATGTATACACAGTGGCTTAGGTTTTAAAGTTGACTAGGGTTGTATTAAATACCATATAAACGTTACCAATAAATCCATTGTTCTCGAAAAAAAAACTAAAGAGCAGGACTGGGTCGCACATACTTGCTCTTGTGGCAAGTTACCTGAGGGTTTAAAGTACAAACAGAATATACACGAAAAAATCGTATTTAGTTCTAAATCCATACCTTACAAATCCTCAAACCAAAATCGAAGTATGCCAAAAATTTCTTCATTAAATATGAATTTAAGAAAAGGAAAAAATTAAAAAACCTTTTGACCGATTTTCGAAAAAATCGATTTTTTCAAAATAATTTTTCGAAATTTTTTTCTAAACAAAAGCGAGGGGTTTGTCAGGAATGAAATCACCAAACCACTTATATTTAAAATCATTTGAAATCACTTTGAAATCCGGTGCAATCACTTGAAATAATTAGATTTATTTGAAATCATTGCAATCACGAAATATTTAAATCCTTAAATAACGCTTGAAATCACGTGAAATCATCTGAAATCATTTGAAATATTGCAATAATTGAACCACTAAACTGGCCGGTGACAAACCCCTCGAACAAAAGTAATTATGCAGGATTTTTGAACTTAATACAATTTTCGTTAACCGTTATATGACAGGTACCGGTTTTTTTAGACTTACCAACAAAACAAAAAATTTGGGCGTATTACACTAAAAATCATACGTACAAATTTGAAGTAAATCGGCCTACCCGTATAGGCTGTATAGGTGCCGAAACACAGACAGACACCTACAGCCTAAACGGGTTGGCCGATTTACTTTAAATTTGGTAAGTATGGTTTTTAGAGTAATAGGCCCAGACCTTTTTTTTAAGGTCACTGGAAGTCTAAAAATAACATTACCTGCCATATAACGGTTATCAACATTTTTATTCTTATCAACCGAATTTCACATGTGTAATAAAATATAGAAGACCTATTAAACTGTGAAAACTAAACTTTCAAGAAAATTCGTTTAATGGTACCTGCCGCATATAACGGTATTTTTTTAATTTCGACTATCTTTGTAACAGCTGAACCGATTTAAATTAAATTCGATATAAAATTGTCCTAGCTATTTTAAATAATATGGCATAATTTTTTTTTTTCAAAAATGTTTTTGTTCAGTTTTAAATAATTTTTGAAAAAGTGTCTTTGTGAATTCAATATTTCAAAAAACCGTTGACGGATTGTTATGAAATTAAGTTCTAATGTTTAATAAATTAAGTTCAAAAAACATGCGTACCCACTTTAAATTTTTATTTTTGAAAAAAAAAAACGAAAAACTGATAACTCTATTTTTTTTTTTGAAAAAAAAAGTGATTTGCTGCCAACGGTGATGTTTTACCGTATATAGGCGTTGCAATCGGTTCATTTTTGTTTTATGTAATAAGTACTTAGGACATAGTTTAAGAAAATTTACAATAAAAATACAAGTAGAGGGCGCTGCAGTCGGTCAATTTTTACATCGGAATATCAGTAGCTCTAGAACAGTATACGTACAAAAATTCAAGGCTCTACCTCAATTAGGAAAAAAGTTCGGAAAAAAGTTAGAAATAAATGCGTATAGAGGGCGCTCCAGTCGGCCAATTTTTATACTGCTCAGTAATCAAAGAGAAAGTATTTGCTCAGTTATACTAATTTTTCTAAGGTCTAGTCTTTTAATCTCTAATTAATTTTAAATATTGGTTATTTCATTTGGTAACCATAGATATAAAATTATAGGTATTCGATATTTAATCACCGAAATCAAAATGAACGTAATTTTGTGGTCGTTATTAATTATACATTATATAATATAAGGATCACCATAGATTCTGTCCTTTCAACAAAATCTTAACCAGATAATCTATGGTTAACAGAGATTTCGTTAACCTAGTCAATTTGGCTTGGTTTTCTAAAATTGCTTAATCGGGTTTAAATTGTTTAATAGGATATTCAATATCTACCATAAACTTAGTACCTTTTAACAATTTGTCATTTATACCACTTTATTTTACAGCTATAACTTACAATAAGAACTTGATTCCCATAACACTTGCCAATTAACTTCCAATCGAGACCATTTTTATGCGAAAATCAGTGGCACAGATCGACTGCCATTATTCATATTCTCCATTTCAGCAGACAAAATATTATACACAGCAGCGCAAAAGCTTGAAGACATCCTCACAACATTAATCATATCGACACAATTTTATATGTTGGCACTCTATCTACAGCTATTCAGGTCCGCTAGAGTCCACACAATAACAGTATAAGCAAATCATCCTGAAAAAAAAAAAAAAAAAAAAAAATTATATTCCTAACCTAATCGCACTTTTGACAATCAATTCAAACTATAATGGACCATAATAGCAAGAAGCGTATCATGAGATGTAATTTATTACATTGGCCAGAAGCAAAAGCAATTATATATCACTCTTTGGTAGTCAGAGTGATCAGGAAGGCAGTCATAGTCTTGAAAATTTGAATTCCCAGAGAAGATGGTTTTGGTTTTTAGTTTTGGCACATCATATCGCCATAAAGATACACTCTCCTATTGGGCTAATGCTGTCTGTCGTCTGTAATCGAAACGAAATGAATAAAAATATCATACTGTTAGTGTTACACGTGAGATACGATATTCCTAATTTGGAACTAAGCCTGATGTTCCAATCTATAGCCTCTTGGATTTGGATATCTTACAAAAACTGTGATGGAATAGAAAGTTTTTTTTTTCGTTGCTTGTAAGTATACGCCCTCGAGTGATCGATTTAATGGTTCAAACTTTAAATTTATCAAACGATGAGGTGTTTTGTTAAATTAAGGTTGTGGGAACTGGGTATCTTTATAGGTAATGGGAATCTTAAAAAATAATTATTAATTAAATAGAATTAAATAATGGGGGGATATGATCTCAGCAATTACTATCAATATGGCATTTGCGTGTTTGTGCGCTAGAGTAAGGAATTTATGAAACGAATTGGGGGCGTAGATATGGGATTATTAATATTTGATTTTGGGAATTTTTTGTTTATTAGGTATTTTTTAGTTCGCAGATGAATAAATAATATATACTAAATTTATAAAAATTAAAAGAAAATTAGAATATCGAATAATTACCAAAACTTATTAAATGTGAACTTTAAAAAAAAACGCCAAATTAACCCAGTTAATCAAAAGTCCCCAAAGAGAACTGTTTGGCGATACTAGAGGGCTAATTGGAAAGAGCTAGCTAGTTAGTTTCCAGAGGTGAGTTCCTTGTTAGAGTATAGTTGAGCTAGCGGCACACACATAGTTTGGTTGTACGGTTGGTGTGTTCTACGTGAAATGTGGCATATGTTCTTGCCGCTCCTACTAGGACCAAAGAACTAAACTACGGAAATTACTTCCCGAAAATGGCGCCCAACGTGCGGTCAGAACCCACAAGCAGAAATTGAGACTACCGTTATATCGCAAGAAGTTCTAAATGAAATTTATATGGTCATTCTGCTTCCCCTCCCCGATATTGTTCAGAAAAAGATCTCACAAAACTTGATGTCTGAAACATGGAGGAGATAATTTCAAATTAGAATTTTCTGAAAGTAAAAAGTTCACTCCAGACAGTAGGAAAAAAAGATAAAAAAGTACAGGACTCAAGAGGCAAGAGGTGACTGCAAATATATCACCCTCTGACCAAATGACAGTTTTTGGCCGAAGACCAAGCCAAAGGTTTCAAATTCAATGAACAAATGTATTAATGATACATTTTCTATAATAACTAACTGAATTAATATTCAAAAATAAAGTGTTAATCGGCCTTTAGTCAATAAAAAATAGCATTCCGTCCTGGTGCTAGCTTTTGGGCTCATAAGGTGACGTTATAAGCAAGCACCTTATGCAAATTAGATACAAGATCAGCACGTGATCTTGCTACAAATTGAATTTTTGTCAAAAAAGTTATGTAAGCTTAGCTAAAAAAGTATTCAAATTTACGTAATGACAAGTTGCTTGCTACGCAGCTTAAGTCAAACGGAAAATCTCATACGCAAAAATGACATAGCGAAATGAAAAATGAAACAAAATTTTCCGTTCTTCTTTCAGTTTTGAGGTATGCAGCTCAATGATGGAATAATGGTTAAACGGTAGATAACCGGTTCAAGTCTCCACTCTCTTTTCGCACAGAATTTGATTGACCGAGACATTATTGGCTCACGAAATTTTGACGTTTCTATTTTTTTCATGTTTTTTGTGGTTATTATTATTATAAAATGGCTTTCTGTTCTTTTATTTGTTTATTTGTGTGTTTTGAGAAGTATTTTTTTTTAGAAATAGTGAAACTCTTGATACAAATTTGTCCGATTTGTGTTTTTGGAGACGACAGAAAATTTCGTTTCACTTCAGCTGCGTACTAGGATTAATAACGTCATCTGACAAGCCCGCAGGATAGCACTAGCGCGATTTACCACCAACTGATTTATAAGTTCAAAGAGGATTATGATCCTAAGTAAATCATGTTATTCCAAACATAAAAATACAAATCATATTCTCATATTTGTAAATACATATATTAATCAATCAGGTACTCTGTATGATAAAAAGAACTCCATTATTTTACTGATGCTGCTTTACAAACAACCAATCTTATTGATTGATTTTGAAAACACTTTTAAAAAAAAAATTACTAAGCCTGCTGTGAAGAAAACCGATCATTATACTTACTCATCCAACTTTGATCAACCAATAATAGCACATCATATTGCATAAAAATATATCTTTTCTTCTTTTTGTAAATATTCCTTTAGTTCGCACTACAAAGAACGCACTAACATGATCACACGTGAATTATTGAAATGCATTTCAACTTCAACTGCCATATCGTGCGTCTTTCTGTCCATTCTATGTATAGTCTGGTTTAGGTCAGGTTCTTCCATCTATCCATCTGTACAACAAGGAGACTGGCGCATGATGCGTTATGATGATCATCGAACACAAAACTAAGAGCAATTTAAATAAATGTGTGCCCATATTAACCTTGTAATTGCTTAGTAATAATTTTTTATGTTGATTGGATGTAGGTTTGTACAATATCTTCAGTTGAACTTCTTACCATTGCTACAAATGTTATAAATAATAATACAAGCTGTTTACGCATGTAAGTACAAACTGTTTGTGAAAAAAAAAATCTTTTAATAGGTGAGGGAATTAATAGGCTGTTTCCACCTTGTTTCCTGAATCGATTTTAATTTCTTACGTTAGGCGTTTTAATTGAATCCATATAAAATTGCATTGAGTGTGACTCATTTAAACATGGGTATTGGAATCAATGAAGTACCTCTAGAGTCTTAACAGTGGTGGCAAAATGACGCAACTTATTTGATGTTTTTTCTAGTAAATTGAAAAAATAAAACTATTTTGAATAATTAGGTACTCTCTGCTCTAGTCTTCTTCAGACACATCTCTGCTTTATTTCAAAGCAATAAAACTAAAGTAGATCAATCTTAATCCACCAAAAATTTTATCAATTTAAACTAACAATATCACCCTTGGAAAATATTGTTTTCAGTATTGATTGCCAGCATGCACTTTAATATTTTAGATGTGAAATTAATATTTGACAATATATTGAATTGATTTTTTTCAATATAAAATTAGTATTGAGAATTGTTTGTTACGTACCATATTGATATGAAAACTACATAGAAAACTATTAATAACTAATAATATTAATATAACAAAATTTACAACAAGTTCATATTTCATAAATGTTTAAGTAATATGGCGAGATTGCAAAATAAAATATTTTTAATGTTGGATGAGTTTCCTAACCGGAAAATGATATTTTCACAGTTGTTTTATTATTTTTTTTTTTCGGTGCATGATTTTATTCAAATGCACGGTTCCAATGGGATTGCATAACAATTGTATCCTATACAGGAACAGTGTTTGTTACTCAATCACTCCAGAACGGCTGTACAGATCTGGGTGAAATTTGGCACAGAGTTATTAGATTATAATCTAAAATAACACTTTATCCCGAAAATGTACGGTTCCCATCGATAGATTTTTTTCTGTTTTTCTCAGAGAAATTTTTTTTTATTTATTTTTCGTGGAACAGAGTTTTAGCGCTCGATAAATAAGGATTCGATTTTGTCATAATAGGCGTGTTTTATTGGTAAGTGTTTAGTCACTTTAGCAAAATTTTGTATGGGATACGAAAAGTGGCGATAAATTGGTCAGTAATTATAGTGAACATAAAAGTGAAGATAAAATCTTGGAATGCCTGGAAATTGTTGGCGCGAAATATAATGTCAATACATTTTTTGCTTAAAGGCTGGTGGCACCACTGATCTCTATATATAACGAGATCAGTGGGTGGCACCTATGACAGCTTATTAAATGGACTCCATATACAATGATTATTAATGGTTGTGTTCAATGTGTTTTCCTTTAGGGCCGCGTTTTGCGGAAGAAGTAAGAAGCTTTCAAACTACAAGAGTTGCAAAAAAGTTTTGATGATTTTGAACTTTTCGCTTAAAAACAAATAAAAATTGGTCAAAGCGGATCTTTAAATAAAATTATATAATTTGGAATTTAATTTGATGATATTCAAGGTAAATAATGATTATTTATCCGGTTTTTATTTGTTTGTAGTGGACGGTGGGTTACAAGTTGACCAACTTGGCATACATAAATAGCCATACTTTGCAAACACATCCATAAAATTATTTGAAACTTCGGCTTGGCTAAAGTCAAGAATACCAACTTTGAAATAAAATAAAAAAGTGGATACAAAAGTGAATATAGCGTTTCATTGGTTCTTTCCAATGAATGAGAGACTGGACCAACAGATAGTTTTTTTTTATCACTGAAAACGAAAGGTTCCTTTGTGAGAGCTTAAATGTGAAAAATTAAACTTACTTTTGGGTTTGTTTCGCTTTCAAGCCTCAAGAATTAAACGGATTTTGATAAAACCCAACAAGTAGATGGACAAGACATCGGATTAAAAGAGATGTTACTTTTTATAACAATTCCAGTCGGACAAAAAATCCGGAAGTTAAAATCCCTTGAACTTGCAAAACACAGGTGCTGTTTGATAAGAAAACTGTCAAAAAAGGCGCCTGTCAAACCACATACGGTATATCCAGGAGCTGTAGAGAACTATTTTGCGTACGCGAAATTAGGTGCCTTTAGATAAACTCATTATTTATCCAGGAAAAATTAACGGTTGCTTTTAGGAGAAGCTTAAATGTGAAATATTTAATGACTGAGAGATTTGTTTGTTTGTTTTTACACGCCAACGACACATGTGAATGGATGGTAGGTAGATGCATTGGGTCCTGGATAAAAACAAAGGTTATTTTTATCCCGGCAAAGTTACGATTCCCGTGGTTGAGTCTTTAATATGAAAAAAACACCATACTTGTTTGAGTTCATTCTGCCGCCCCGTATAGCAACGCACAGGTACCTGCTAGTTCCTTTATAAATATTTACCTCAAGGGCCGGTTCTAGCGAAACAGGACAAATTTTCAGATCGATAATTTGTTGTTTTAATTCGATTTAAAACACAAATGTTACACTTATCGATTGCAAATGACTCAACAAATTTTTTGTGATGATAAAATTTTCAGTTGAACAAATACTTATTGTAAAAAATGCATTTATTTGTTTTCCTCATGGAATTTCATTCTCGCCGTTGGGAAAATCCATATCAGGAAAATAACTAAATGCATACAAAAAATATGTGCGTTATTGAAAATTCATCGCGATTTCTTTGAGTCATTTGTCATCGATAAATGTAGCATTTGTGTTTCAAATAAAATCAGAACATATACAATTATATATTTGAAAATTTACCTGTTACGTTTTCCTGTTCGCTATACAACCGCTTTACATTCTTTTTAAATTTAAAAAACCCTTGCATTTTTTATTGAAATTTATTCTTGTTTTGATCTTTATAGTGTTTTGTACTTTATATTTGCTATATTTAAGAAGCGTTTTTAGTGCATTCAATAAAAAGTCATTTAATATTATTTTTTTTTCAAACTTTTCATACGTTTTTGCTTATACTCGGTATACAGATAACGGTATAAAATAAGATTTTGTAAGCAATGTGAGAATCATCAATGAAAAAAATTTTGTGTCAAAAACGTATTTTTGTCCGTTCTTTCTTAACTGTGAGTGTAATGTCTTTTTACTGCTTGATAAAACCGACTTCGATGTTGATAATTGCTAGCTACGTTTTAAATGGATCAAAAACGTTATGAATGACTAATATATAAAAAAACATACATCGCCATCGCACCCAAACTAGGGATAGGCATCGCCATTCGCCATCCAAACCCGAATTAAACTCAAAGCGAATTTAATATCTAAATCCATTATAGATATAGTCGTGTTGAGTAAACTGCCAAGATTTACAATAAAGGAACAATAAACATGAGTCTTTGGTTAACCATCCACGCACTTTTGCACCTTAACATGGCTTCTGGATAAAAATAAAAAAAAAAACAAAAAAAAAAAAAACTGCAGTAAACATGTAGGTTCCCAGGCAATTTTTCTCCCACTTTATTATGGATTTTTAAAAGGTGTCAGTAGAGAGGACAGAAGCTGCATTATGATCTCTTTCGCAGTGTTAAGCATCATTGTTGTGATCGTTGTTGATGGCGTGTATAGTCATCAACCTTAAAAACACTTTGGTTATGATATTTATTAAACGTTATTTTTGCTTTAAGTAATTTTGAATTTCACTTTAAATTTTCGTTTTAAGGATCGGTGCATACTGGACCGTTTAATCGTTTAACGTAAAAGTGAAGCGAAAATAATCATAAGAGATATTGCACTGAAAGAAAATATGTCAAAAAAACTTTCAACGCCAGAGCTGCCCCAAGTAGCATTTTGTACCTATTAAGTTACAAATTTATTGTATGTCGTTTACAATTCATATACAGTTGCTGAAAAAATGTTTTGTATGTTTACATTAACTAATTGGATGATTGGTAAACAAATTGTAGCACACAGAATGTTGTTGAAACAAAACATCTTCAAACGTAAACGTATTGTAAACCAAATTTCGTAAATGTAAAACCAATATCACAAAACATTTACATTTGTAGCACTTTTGTAAAGCTATTATCAAAACTTAACTGTTACAAAACGTTTACAGTAAATAGTCACAGTACATCTTCAAACGAAAACGTACTGTAAATCAAATATCGTTAATGTTAAATCAATAACACGAAACGTTTACATTTGTAGCAGTTTTGTAGAGCCATTATCATAACTTTACTCTTACAAAACGTTTACAGTGAATAATCACTACACATCTTCAAACGTAAACGTACTGTCAACCAAATTTCGTGAATGTAAAACCAATATCACAAAACATTTACATTTGTAGCACTTTTGTAAAGCTATTATCAAAACTTAACTGTTACAAAACGTTTACAGTAAATAGTCACAGTACATCTTCAAACGTAAACGTACTGTAAATCAAATATCGTTAATGTAAAAACAATATCACGAAACGTTTACATTTGTAGCAGTTTTGTAAAGCCATTATCAAAACTTTACTCTTACAAAACGTTTACAGTGAATAGTCACATCACATCTTCAAACGTAAGCATACTGTAAGACATTTCATTTACAGATAATGTAACACGTATAGCATTGGTCGGCCATTATAATGTTTCCATTTTTTATCAAATTAGAAAACCCAAAACATTGAAAATCTATTTTTGTTGATATTTAGTAAAAACAAAGCATGTTTAGGTTTTGATTGAAATAAGACTTTGAATTTTATCTTACAAAATATAGAAAAATATGGTTTTTGTGGGAAAAAAAAATTGTCTCATATATTTTTATTAGAAATCATTTCTAAAATAAGAAAGTTTTTACAGGCCCCTTATTTTTATCGACCTGTTTTACAAAACTGGTAGAAAATATTTCTCGCGTTCGATATTTTGCCTTTACTTGCACGAAAAATATAATTATTGAATATTTTTATACCTCCCATATTATAATAATAATGTCAAGAACAAGATGGAAATTGTTTAAGTTTTGGTTTGTATACATAAAGTAATATGATCTCAAATGGCATTACGTATTTACCTATACAGTTTAATATTTTTCTGTAAACGATTTGTACCTAAGTTTGTTTTTATGTTATTTATTTCGAAATGTTTTTGAACGTTTACATTTGTAAACGTTTATATACCTAGTCCAGGAATAGTATCTGTAAACGATTTGTTACTAAAAAGTAGTTTGTCTGGTATGTGTTTTGAAGAGTTTTTGAACGTTCACATTTGTAAATGTACAAATCAGGTACATCAAATAGAATTTGTTCATATACTGTCAACACGACATTTCATTCCCCAAAACCGTTTACATTTTGGGTACAGGGAGTAAACATTTCATATACGCCTGAAACATTACAGCTACGATGTTAACGTTCAGTAAATGTTATGTAGCTCTGAAATGCTCCTTGGGGCCTTATCTTAAATCTAAATAAATTGCAGTTAGCTGTTAGCAGACATAAATTTACTCACTTAGTAGCTTTTTGCTACCATAGTTTATTTTAAAATATAATAAACTTTTCGAAAAGTCAAAATAAATGGTTTACTAACTTGAGTTATTCGAATTCAAACAAAGAATTAGTTTAACACAGTCACAATTCCTTTTTAAACACTTTTATCTTAACAACAAACACTTAATTCACTATAATAAACATTTTTCACTTTAGTTTTCACCAAAACATCGATAAATATTTTTCTGCACAATGTATTGTGTATGTTATTGGCCAGGGATCAGGAAAACGAAACAGGAAAAATTTTCAGATCGATAGATGTATTATGTTTTTGTTCGATTCAAAACACAAAATATTACAATTATCGATGGAAATAACTCAAAGAACTTTGTTGGATGATAAAATTTTCAGTTGAACAAATACTTATGTAAAAAATGCACTTATTTATTTTCCTGTTGGACTTTAATTTCCATCAGGAAAATAATTAAATATTTTTTTTACAAAAAATATGTGCGTCACTCAAAATTTAATCATCACAAATAATTCTGTGAGTCATTTGTCATCGATAAATGTAGAATTTGTGTTTCAAATAAAATCAGAACATATTGAAATATCAATTTGAAAAGTTGTTCCTGGTTCGTTTTCCTCATCGCTATAACCGGCTCCTTTAGAGAATAATAATTCAGTTACGTACATCTTATCAACCAATGGTTAGAAAAAGCTTTAAGTTTTCCTTTCTCGAGGTTTTTTACCGGTTGGGATTACAGATAAGCGTTTTCACGCTCATTTCGATTCTTGCCTCTTCTAATCCATTTTCAGAACACACCTCCTTTTAATTTTCGAAAAATGCTTAGCTTCCGGTTAAAATTTAAAATAATCAGCTATATCGCAACTAAATTCTACTCTCCAATCATAATCAATCTTCGAAAAAAGGAAAAAAAATCCAAGGATAAAAATAGGCATCACAGATATTTTTCCGGAACGAAAATTGAATTAATTTTGCTGGAGGATTTGAAAATAAAACAGGTGTATTTAAGATTTCAATATTTTCAACCGAGATTTGGAGCGGTAATAAAATTTCTGGAACTTATACATATGTATGTACATGTAATATATTCGTGATCAAAAATCGATCAAAGATCGTGGAATACAAATTTGAAGGGACAGCAAAATCCAAAAATTAAATTTTCAAGATATTTTGGGTGCGTATTAATCACGTTTGCCCAACTTCCAACAGTCAGACTTACATACATTTAAGTGTTCGCCTAATCGAGGTCTTTCTATTTCTATCAATATTTGTCTGGACTTTTTCACACCCAAATTCCGCTGCGGGCTCTTGATCTAATTCAAATCCCTTAAGTTTCTCTGAATTCTGTTTTCATTTATCCAAACTATTTCTTCAGCTGTTAATATGAAGGTATACACTAATACCTTATACACTAACAAAAAAACCGAATCAAACAAAAAAACCGAATCAAAGCGTTTCAAAAATGTAATTCTATCAATAATCAATTATAAAAATTTGACAGTTTAATCATTTCATTAATAAAATCACCTAAAAAAATTATCTATTCGGGGGAAATTGGCGATTTGAGTCCATTAAACTAATTGAAATAAATAAAATCCGAGAGAGAGCTATCTTCCCCGGAATTGGCGATTAGGCTGAATAAAAAAAATTAATTGCCCGATTCTTCCCAATACCCTTTTGAACACCCGTCGCACATTTACATGAACCGTGTCCACTTTTGATAGTCACTGGTATTTCGATTTTCAAATACTTTTTGTTTACTTTATGCAGTAGTCAAAGCTTTGAAATTCAAACAAATCGTTGAAAGTTTCAAATTTTCCGCGAAGCAACCTCGACCGAAGGCGAACAAAAATGAAGGAACTACAAAAAATAACGGGCCAAATTTTTAGGACCACGCGTGTTGGACTATATCCCCCACACGATTCACCCCTTTTGCCTTCACATTCTCGACACGTTCGTGTAAAATCGTTTATGTAAATCCTGACTTAGTCTTTCCTTAAACACAAACACCATTTTTCGATGTTTATGGTGGTTTGGATAGGTAAGTAAAAAAAAAGTGCTAAAGCTCATTTTGGTGGTTGTCTCTGCTTAGTCAGTTTTTCTAAAAAAATTTCAATAAATTTCTTGAATTGTTTTGTCTCGTTAATAATCGAATATATCACACTCTGAAACCAATACTCCTTACCAACATATCCATTTAAGAATCTTCTTCTTCTTTTTCTTCCTCTTCTAGGCCTTGTTTTCTTATCTTCTTCAGCTGTCAGACTAAAATTACTTCATACTTTCAAAAGTTTTATTTTGCAATGGCAGCAGAGAGATATTTTATATTCGACAGAATCATTTTGTTTCTATTTTTACCATAAAATGTCCTTGTTATAATAACTTCTAACCTATAGGAAATGAGCGCAATTATGTGAAGCATATTATTTCAATAAGCTTATAGCAAATTGATTATCGAATGTTAAAAATGTGTACCTGTGTTTCCTTATGATTACGATGATCGGGATAATAGTCCACTTCTCTTAAAAAGTTAAAACTAGGATGTATCATCAAAAAGATTCTCATAGTTGAAAATTAGCCACACCATAGTCTTCCAAATCTATAAATGCCATTCTATAAATTCCTCGTTGAAACAACAAAAAAAGAATCTATACATTTGCCTGGCGCATATAAATTTCCTAAACAATGATGGGAACTTAATAATTTTACGTCGCAATATTTTGCCCTGCCCGTGAACTCTATGCACACATATACCAAACAACGTCCAATCGATGATGTCCATCGAAGGCACCTCCATCACCTTTGATACGATGATGCTCTATAACCTGACACTGATGCGAAAGGCTATGTATATTTTCTTCGTCGCCTGATCTTTGAGGGTATCAATAGATCACATCGATCAAATCCGATCAATGTTTCACGCCGGCATGAAACACACTGGCCGCCCTGTCCATAATCAGCCAAATCGAAAGGCCGCACTGGTCCGCTGCGGTTGCTCGGTGCTCGCACACACATCACCAACCAGCACAGTCAAATGATGGATTCCGTCACTGCCAATTGGCAGCTCAATCGGTGCATGCATGTCGGCTGTGGAACAGCATAATCCTAGGTTTAAGATGTGATCGAAGAGTTCGATCCGGACCTGAGATGAAAGTCGCAATTTCACAATTTAAGATTTGCACGGCCAATCAGCAGGTCACACACATCATCCAGCAATGTGTCCATGAGAGGTATCAATAGGTTTTTCGAGGTTTTGGTTTGTTTTTTAGTGTTTTCTTTTAGAAGATTTCCTTGATTTGTTTGTGGATTTTCCAGGCAATTTGCAATCTCGCCTAGATATATCTATGATATTAGTGATGACCGATGAGAGATCGGTGGAAAAGCATTAAAAAATGTACGATGATTGAATTGGTTATGTGAATAATAATTGACATTGGAAATCTTGAAAGGTGACGATGGCACGAAAGATGATATGGTTGTGCTTATGAACAAAAATAAAGATGTGAAATCAATTTTAAATAGATATTGCGGTAAAAAAAGGATTACAAGTTATCAGGGTCTCAAGAATTTTAATCACGACAAATTTAAATAATTGTGTACCATATATCAACTTTCATATTATACAGGGTGATTGGTTTAAGGTGCACCAAAAAGCTTGAGCATGTAGGTGGAGTTAAGACAATACAAAAATCGTATAATAAAGGGGTCTATTTTCCCCCGTTTAGGAGGTAAATTTAGGTTGGTATAATTGAAAAGGTATTGAACCTAATTGAACGTATTTTCCATGAAGAAAAATGAAATTACGTGCAATCACAAATGCATTTATATTTATGTATTTATCTTAATTTTTTTAAGTGTTTACTTCGACTTGCTACAACAAAGTTTGTTATAGCAAGTCAAAAAATACTTCTTCGCTATGTTTGCAGAGAAACTGTGTTTTACTGAACTTTACAAAATGTTGAAGAGCTCAAGAACTATCAAATTCGCTCGAAAACTAGTATACAATAAAGTTTTTCTGACTTTTACCAACTCGAATTTCTTAAGTTTTTTCTTAAATTTTTATTTCATGGTTTAATGAAACGAATTACATTTTACGATCAATATGTGTGCCATCAACTTTGTATCATTTTTTCAACTTTGTAAGCGATGTATGAAGTAAACAGTGCTCAATTGAATAATTAACCGGCTGTCTATGTACTGTGGAAAATAGGGATTTGAAATCAACACTGAAAAGTCAAAAATTATGATTTTCTCGTGATCTAATCGGACTGAAGCTGGAAACAAAATGGAAGTACAATAGAAGGAGTTTAGAACTGACAAAGGAATATAAATATCTTGGAGTGAACCTTAACCAAACGCTGAATTTTAATAAGCACCTCTTCGGAAAAGCCAAGTCGTCTCAAAGTCTCATAAACTTAACAAATTTTCAAATAACCAAATACATTTACATCTTAACTCCGCCTACACGCTCAAGCTTTTTGGTGCACCTTATACCAATCACCCTGTATACGTTAATAAAAGAGCTGATCTACAAACATTTATTTGTGTTTTTTCGAAGAAAAGATGTGCTGCCCCTGCCGGATATGACTGGATGGTAGATACTTCTTCAAAACCCAAATATTTATATTTGTAGACATGGTTGCCAATTTTCGAGATCGAAAATGAAGAAATTGAATAATCGATGAAGCTGGTTTTTGAAAATATAACTTATCTGTTTGGAACTTTTGATCTAAAATTCTTATTAAAAATACTTTTATTTAAAAAATTAAAAGTAATAATTAACAATTGTAGTGGAAACCGGTTAGGTAGGTAGGTGGAAATGGCGGCTATTCAACTAGAATAAAACCCAATTAGCGCTTGGTGCGCCGTTTTGATACCATAAACTCATGAGACCTATCATTATGTGGAGGCTGGGATATTGTATTGAGGTTTGGAATTTGGAATTGTGTTGGGAGGTGATCCCTTTATTACCATTTACCATAGAGAAAAAAGAGATCCTCGGGTACCTCAGCCAATGGAACTGGCCCATACCCCCCACCAGGCTTTATGCCAGGCTGTTAGCTCCGATATGTCTGTCTTCGCCAAAAACCTAAACAGGCAGAGTGCTGGGTGGCTTAGGGTAGAACCAGTTTCCTCGTGAGATCGATTCGGTTTAGGGAAAGACATGATGTCCGCCGTAGACACAACCCGCCTACATGGCTAAAGAAGTGGTTCCTGCGGGAATCATGTAGTAATCATGTAGTGCGGGAATCATGTAGTAAAGGTGAGATATTTGTACGGTGATTTATGTTATAAGGTTTGTAAATTGTTTTGGTTGGGAGTAGATCCCCTTAGTTACCAACTTCCGTATAGGAAGACAAGGAGATCCTTGGATACCTCACGCAAGGAAAGTGGCCCATTCCCCCCACCAGGCTTTATGCCAGGCTGTTAGCTCCGATATGTCTGTCTTCGCTAAAAACCTAAACAGGCAGGGTGCTGGATGGCTTAGGATAGGACCGAATTTCCGTTGAGATCAGTTCGATTTAGGGAAAAACATGATGCCCGCAGTAGGCTTAGCCTGCCTACATGGCTAGAGAAAAGGTTCCTGCAAAAATCTTGTGATTTTCTTGATCCATCTTATCTACACATAGAAGAGGTGAGGTATTGATATGGTTTGTTACCAAAGAATTGGCATCTTGGATTTGCCAAGGCAGGGCAGCAGCAGAGATAGTGGGTCACTGTTTCCTTTTCCCTTTCATTTCCACAGCTACGGCAATGATTATTGTGCGGAATGCCCATTTTTGCTGCATGTTCTCCTATTGGCCAGTGACCCGTGCTAACTGCAATGATCCTGGCTATGTCTGACCGAGTTCTACATAAGAGTTCATTTGTGCGGGACTTGTCATAGCTGGGCCACATCTTTCTTGAGGTGGCACAGTTAGTTAGACCATTCCATCTACGATTGGATACAGATAGATAATGAGACAAGAAAATGCCCTTCACAGCCCCCAGCGGAATACTAAGTGCTTCGGCAAGTGAGCTGCAAAAGGCCGATCCTTGCCTGGCAAGCTCATCAACCCTTTCATTTCCCTGAAAAACACTGTGACCTGGGACCCAGATCAAAGTGAGCTTCAGGCTATCATTAAAGTCTGCGATCTCATCTAGACATTGTTGAACGAGTTTAGAGGATATTGAGGCAGCATCAATGGCTTTGATGGCAGCCTGACTATCTATAAATATAGCAGTATTATGGTTTTGATTTGGATCTTGCTTTAGTATCTTGCATGCTTCTTTGATTGCAAACAATTCCGCTTGGAAAACGCCAGCGTGGTCTGGCAGTCGAAGTGACTTAGATACATTTAGTGTTTCAGAGAAGACCCCTGCTCCAACACCGCACTCCATCTTTGAACCATCCGTAAAAATTATTGTGTCGTAATTTTTCGTTATATCTCCATCCTCCCACTCCTTTCGGGTAGGGAATGCGACGTTGAAACCTTTGCAGAGATTCAGAGAGGGAGTGCGGTAATCGGTATTAGTCGAAACGAAGCCCGGGGGTAGCAATTTGGTAATATTGCAGTGACCGAAGGGTCTGTCGGTCCAACAACCAATTTCCTTAAACCGGTTAAGCGACTTCTCCTTTTTGATATTCATATAATATAAATTAACAGTTTCATTCATAAATTGTTATATACTTGTGAGAATATTTAACCTCTGTTCATTGTTCAACTTTAAGTACAATCGATGTCTAACCTCAAATCCACATTTTCACGACTCTTTTTTAACTTATCATCCGGAATCAGCAACTGTTTTTGATGTGCTTTTTGTATGTAACTGGAGATCAACGAGTTCAGTCCTAACATCCTCTCCTTAACTTTAAACATTTTTGATGCATTTTCAATTATTCCATAACACTTTTTTAGTTATCCAACGTCACACGAAATCATTACAGACCCAAATGTACTCTTAAAGTCAAATTAGCTTGTCAAATTTAAGCATAAAAGATTAAGCATACCAGCTGCCCATAAGGAACCCTTTGAAGACTCAGCAAGTACTTTTTATTAATAAAATAATGAAACAGTTAAACAATATGAATAAAGGTTTTATTTTAAGTCAGATTAAGCGAACATAAAGTAGGTGCATCAGCAAAGAAATTTTTTACTATCAACTTCCTAGACGCCGCCACGCTATGCCTTCCTTCCAGATTTATAACCTCATTTCAAGCTTTGATGAGTGATAGATTGGTAATCTTATAGATTTCTTGACGGACGGTTAAATTTATGAGCAGAAATAATTATAACATTTACAAAAGGAGCCATGAAGAAGTTTAAAAGAGCACCACACCACCACTAGAAAATTTGGTTACATTTAGATACGGGATGTGTTTCTTTTAGCTGATGATGGTCCTGATGTTTTATGTGTTTTCGTTAAATTAGCTCACGGGGCTTGCCTCGCAAGAAGTCTTTTTCTAGAAAAGACTCGTTTGTTGTTTTTTTTTTTGTTACATCTGCTAATAAAGATAGTTCGTTCAACTTAATTGTTTTAAATTAGCTTTTTCGCTTTCTATAGGTAAAGTAGCCTTCAATGGTGTGGTGCCGATGTTGATGGCTGATGATGCCACTACCGCATCACTATATGAAACTCTGTTTATGACCCTAAATCTATACAATGAGGTATGCCAACCTATGATGGTATATGGTCAGAAGAAGCATCAGCTATTTGAGCTATGTGAGCAACGAAATTTTGAACATTGCAACGAGGCATTAAGAAGATTTATGACAGAGTGTTGCAGTTTTCTTATTTCGTTGCGCTAGCTGCATTTTGCCTTATTGCAATTTTGGCCTACATCACAAAGATGCGCTCCTTGTCCATAAAGACTCATAGTCCGGTCATTGCAATTTGCGGCATGATGGTGGAATATGAGTGTGGAAGGTAGTATTTTTTTTTTTGTGGATTTCCTCATCGACATACAAGAACTGCAGATATGTACCTATAGTCTTTTAAGCCATCTCACTGCCGGCAATCAACCTCATAATTGGAGATATGTTCACAATTATGGAATGCGAAAATGGACGACGCTAAATCAGTGACTTTGTTGCGTCCCCTGATAGAAGGAGGTGCTGCTGCAATGAGGCTCTCTCTTTAGCTTTGAGGAAATTTTCAATTTTAATTATTTATGCTATGTTATGAGGCAATTTCAATATATGAATGGATGTTGGAGGAGGACGACTGGTTCAATGCATGCACACTGATGATGATGAGTCTATACTTGGTTTGTGGTCACACCTATGAATGTCGGTACTGTACATACATATATGAAAAAGATGCGCGGGCACTTATCAAAATCCAGAATCACTTCATATACAGGATGTAATGGTCAGGTTAGGTCTTTGAAAAGGATGCGTGGTGGCGGCCATTAAAAATGTTTGATAATTGCATTAAGAGTATAAAATGGAATGGGTGCGTTACTTTTTTTTCTTATTTTTATGTCATAGAGTTCAGATATGGGGGAAAGCCACTGCACTGGCAGATCTGTAGGTTTTCATATCAGACTTACGTTGTCGTAGTTTGAAATCCGTTACTGTCGATGCAATTTTTTAAAAATTTTAATGTAATTTAGAAAAATATTTGAAATATCAGAAATAGGATACTTACAAATAAATGTACATATACATATCGATATATAATAATTAATTTATTTTTGACTCATGGTGGTGAATGAAAATATGTTTCTAAGAATAAAAACTAGGAATCTGAAATCTTGAACAAAAAAAGCAGATCAAAATATTTCTTGAGCACTCTGCTTCTGCAATTAAGGGAAGAGTGGGTATACGAACGTATAACGATTTATTGGTTGTAACACTTAATTCTAATAAATTTTGTGTTTTATGTCTCCAAATGTGAATTTATAGGTATTATAATAAATTAAATAAATCCAATTTTTTTTTTATTTTTAAAATTTTTATTTTTATTTTTTGTTTTTCAATATTTTTCACAATTTTAAATTTTTAGTTTAAATTTTTTCTTTAAATTTATATTGCGACGCGTTTCGGAGTGTACTTACTCATCGGGCGAATTACTCAATTTGACATTGGTGTTAATTGTCTAAGCCAGTGATGTTGTAGAATTTTTATTTGTTGTTGAATAGACTAAATGTGTGGTGTTATATCTGTCTTCTTCCTTCTGTTTTGATTTTTATTGCTGTGTCGAACAGTTGGTTTGTTTTAAAAATTAATTTGTCGTTCAGTAATTTGTCCTGCTCTAGTTTGGTAACTCTCGTACTCTTCTATCGCATCTAGAATTCTCCCTTTCTTACATTATATGGATCGCTGTCATGTTGGTGTTAAAATCCGTATAATTGTGATTGTTTGCAATCAGATGCTGGGCGTATGTTGATTTTGTGTTTAATTTAGGCTTGTGTTCTATGAATCTTTCATTAAATGTTCTACCTGTTTGTCCTATATAGTATTTATCACAGTCGTCACATTTTAATTTATATACTCCAGATAATGTTCTGGTATCGCACTTTGTTTTTGGTTTTAATATATTATTAATGTTGTTATTTGTTTTGAATGATATCAGGGTGATTGGTATAAGATGCACCAAAAAGCTTGAGCGTGTAGGTGGAGTTAAGACAAGAAAAAAATCGTATGGGAGGGGGGGGTCTATTTCCCTTCTTTTTTATAATTTTTAAAGTAAGAAAATTTAATTCTTGAAAAAAATGTATTATAGTAGCGCAATTCGGTCTTTACCTTGTAGTATTAGGTATACTTTGAGTTGTGAAGGGCTTACCAATTTAGTTGTTTTTTTTATTTTGAATTTAAAATAAATAGAGTGGGGACGTTTGTAGCATTCTTTGTGTGTTTAATATTCAGTTAATCATTTGCTTTAAATATAGCATACAAAAACTTCGAAAAAAAAGTTGTTTTAAAAAATTAAAATGCTTGCGATGCAGTCCATGCAGCTTGCCTCCGGTCCTTTATTTTAATTGCATCACTGAGCGTTTTGACAACGACTTTTCATTTTGTGAAATCTAAGTGTTAATATACTTATTTGCTTTCAACAGATTAAAAGTAAACTACATCAGCAATATGTTTTTCAAGGTAAAGATGATAAATTTGTATCTTATGACACAAATCTTTGAATGAATAAAGTGCTGTAAGAACTTTCAGAGTTTAATCTAACTAAAATTAATCCTGAATAAATTACATGTTGCCGACGACGTTGTCATAGTGTACACAATACACATAACATTAGTAACTCTACCGCAAAAACTTGACAATATAATGCAAATGAAGACCATGTCACTTCAGTCAAAATATTGGACAGTCTGACATTATGTCAAATCTCCTGATAATCATAAAGTGTCAAATTGGAAAATTAACTAGGTGTTTTGACATAATTGGTAACCCTTTAAAATCGCCCAATACCAACACACCCAACAAACTAAAATAAATAAAGGGTACGACTGGGTTAACTACTATGAAAATCATCAACTTTTCGCCGTCAACAACAAACCACTCACAACTTTTTCGAGAAAAATTAGATTCATTTATAACTAATCTTTTTATAAAAAAAAAACATTTTTTCCAAAATTGTTGGTTGTGCAGTATGTATTTCTCAGGCTTAGCAATATACTTATAGCAAATAAAATTTCGTCAAAATCGTATCAGCGGTTTAAAATATAATCGATATAAAAACAGTACCGTCTATGGCAGGTACCGCTAATAAGCTTGTTCGGAAAGACATCACTGTTGGCAACAAATAAAACTCACCTGAAATTTTATCAAAAAATCCTTCAATTCAAATTCCTGTCCAAACCATGGACATCTGTCCAGAAATATATTCCCCACGACCTAGTTTGACATTTCCTCTATCCAACAGCAAATGAACCTTGGAAATCGGTCCAGTGATTGCAGAAACACAGACGGATTAAGATTGGTCGTTAAAACCATTAAAAAAGACTTATGTTGCGGTAAAAAAAAATTATTTTACTCAAAATAATTATTTTTTGCCCTATTATTTCGAGTTCCGGAAGTACAATTTTGGTGTCGTTTTTTGACCAAATCGTGGAAATCTGTACAGAAATATAGTCCTCATCACCAAGTTTAACATTTCCTCTATCCAACAGCATATCTACCTTTTAATACGGTCAAGTGATTGCAGAAATACAGACGGATTAAGATTGGTCGTTAAAATCCATAGAATAATAAATAAATAGAACATCAACTCAGGAGGCTCCACCCACTTTTGCCTACGAAATTTCAAAACTGCAGAGATTCAAATTTAGCTAGACAATACATTCTTATAATTTTGCATTTTGCTGTTCACACGTATTCATGTATAGAAAAGCGCGTGTAAATTTTTTTTTCTACGGGAGGAGACGGAGGATTACAAGTAGATGACCTGTGTTAAAATCATTAAAAAAGGTTTAATCTTCGATATTAGGTACTTTACGATACTAAAGTATCATCGATTGCTTTTCTCGTGTGCACTTGAACGCACCCAATGTCAACATCCATGATAATACAGTTTCAAAAATGCAAAAGTAGTTCGCGGATCGATAATGCAGCTCATTCATCGGATTCAGTTATAGAATTTTATGCAAGTGCGAATCCACTGCGGATCGAACCGACTCCCGGGGAGTGAAATTTTGCAAATTCAGTAATAGGCATGATTATTTAAATCATCACATGATTTATTCAATTTGTTTTGATGCGTTCATGAAAACAGAACTGTATGTGTCACATAAAATCTCTGAAATTTGCCTGGCGAAAACCAAACTACTTCCGATATTGCATGATGATTGACCAAACAGATTGATTTCCAAGAAAGATATACCGAAGATTTGTTCACTTCAATCTACACGTACACGTTATTCGATGTCAAATGATTGAAGGTTTGCTTGTAAATGCATTTTGGGAATAAGACAACTATTATGAAATCCAAAAATTTCAAAATAAATAAATATCTGCACTTTGGACTAAGCTTTATTTTTTTTAAATTGAAAACAAAGAATATCTTTATAATGTTTAAAAATACATAACATCGAATAACTCAAGGTTTGTATTCTGTTCCGTCTTCACCAACATACAGCCGAAAGGATTTTCTATTCAATCAGAAATTTTCATAACGAATTGCCGGAAACGCCTATACAAATTGAAACATGTTCCTCTTTTGCTCAAAGCAAAAACATATTAAGAAAAACAAAGTTAATAGTTTTTCAACAAGAAATGAACAATTAACAAGTTAACAATACAATAACAATGATCTTATTGAAGATAAACTTTAAGACAAATATTCAATGCAATATGTATGTATCTGGATTCTAACATATTTATGAATTATCGCTTAGTTGCATAAACAACATTGAAATACAACTTTAAAATAAAAATTTCAAAGCATGTTTTATAAAAAAAAAAAATTATAATCCTGTCAATATAAAATCACCCCCTTAGTTTTATTAACATGTTACTTGAATTCATGATCCAGAAAATCTACTTTTCCAATGAGCTCTGTAATAAAAATTCCCATCAATTCATATAGTTGGTACCTACCATATTTTTAATACCAATTTCCCATAAAACGCATTAACACTTTCAATTTGTAATATTCAACTAAATAATATTTTCCCACCAATCTCCTTAATTGATTGCTTCCAAAACATTTTCATTCAATTTCAATCGCATATAAAGCGAAGCAAAGTGAACACGTCGAGTGGCCAATATGACGACAGCATAATGCAATACTCAAAACACTTGCAATGATTCTCGCCACATAATTGCTGCTGTCAATAAAAACTCCCCCTCCTCCAACCCCATACCGCATCCCCTTATAGCTACACATCCAAATTGAAAGAGCTTTGCACGTTTGCCAGATAGTAAGTTGTTGCATTTATAAGATATACTTAAGCAACCTGTCATTATGGGTAATCCAGTAATAGAACAGGACATGATTTAGCAAAACATGTCCATATGGATGGCCATTGATTTGGTAATTGTTCCCTCATGATCGTGCGATAGTAGCGAGCGTTTTCAGTTAGACACCATCACCCTGCATCATCTGTCTGCGCGTCAGGGTATAACATTGTTATAATGAAGAAGAGATTGCGGGCGCGCGCGTCTAGCAGTTCAGTTTTTTTTTTTTTTTTTTTGAAGAGGTATGAAAAACGCCTCCTTCCTTATGAGTGCATGAGTCGATGGGTGATGATGACGACCGAGACGTTCTAATGTGGCCTAAAAGGGGTCTTAAACTGTTTGTCAGTTGTTATGATGGGATTGCAAACAGTCTTGATATTGTATTTTAACACGCTCAATAGACATCAATTTGCACCTCTATAGGAGTTGTGAACGAGACAAGACATGTCTGGAGATCTATCTTAACTTTATTTTTTTTTGTCGTCGTGCAGTTCATCTTGATACTTTGTTCTGGTTAGTGGTACTCTTGTTGTGGCGAACTTTACAAAGTTGAGTGATTTTCTTTTTTGATGGTAGCACGGTAAGGATCCTACAAAATGCTTCCATCAATCTGAGATGAGTTAGATAAAGTTATTGTTATACATATTATGTGCAGTGCATGATGATGATAATGAATGGATTGATTTAGTGTCTGGATGTCACTTGGTAAGTTCATGTATTTCACTAAAGCGGAAAATACTTAATATTATCTATGGACTAATCAAATGATTTTCAAGTCCATGGCTATTCTCTCATTTCGACATCCTTTTTATATCATCGAAGTCGTTCTTAAGATCAGATGCATTTCTGAAAAGTCAATAATGTATCATTTGAAAAAGAACGGCAGCACTGGTTTCAGCGCCCCCGCACTGCACTAGGCCAAAAGATCAAATCCAACGATCAAAGCACGTTATATCAATGATTCTAATTTAATTGTATTTTCGTTTGTAATTATAGTTCAAATTACGTTTCTTCAAAAATGATTATACTAGCAGGGATTATAAAAACTAGACAGTCATGTCAACAGTTCCTTTATTCCGTACTACTGCGTTTCGAAATTTCTATTAAATTTTTTACTATCGTCTTTTTAATAAGCTTCCGCCATATTTTAGAACAATTACTGCTCCTGGTTTGTTCACTTGTCTTTTAAAACTCTGGTTGTTGGACTTAGATTATTCTAAGTTAGAATCCTTAATTTCTGGTATTCTGGTTAAAATAATGTGAGTGTATTTAGTTTTTTTCTTTCTTTTTCAATAATGCAAAATTGTCTTTTCATTATTTTAGTTTTTCATGATGATAATTGTCATAACTATGAATTAAATTGTAAATTTTTAATTTTATTTCAATTTATATAATCGAATTGTTAATTATGTAAGAATTAAGGGTCACCCCACCCATACTTTTATACTTTTAAATAGATTTATTTTATTTTTTGAAGTGGCATTCAACACTATTTTTATTATACTGTAATTAAATATAGAATGTCTCATATTTTTCTTATACACCTTAAATTAGTTGTTTAAGTTTATCTTAAAATTGAATTTAGTGTTAAACTTGTAATTTGAATAATAAGAAAAATAAATTGTTTTCTAATTCTAATTCTAATTCTAATTCTAATTCATTGAAAACTAAAATTTTATGTGTATATAAATTTCGGCGATCACAATAATTAATACAATTTATACAAATGCACAGAGAAAGGGAGCAAGTAAATAAGTAAGTAAGTAAGTAAGTAAGTCATTAAGTAAGTAAGTAAGTAAGTAAGTAATTTAGAAAGTAAGTAAGTAAGTTAGTAAGTAAGTAAGTAAGTAAATAAGTAAGTAAGTTAGTAACTAAGTAAGTATGTAAGTAACTAAGTGAGTAAGCAAGTAAGTAAGTAAGTAACTAAGTAAGTAAGTAACTAAGTAGGTAAGTAACTAAGTAGGTAAGTAACTAAGTAAGTAAGTATGTAATTTAGTAAGTAAGTAAGTAAGTAAGTTAGTAATTAAGTAAGTAAATAAGTAAGTAAGTTAGTAAGATAGTAAGTAACTTAGTAAATAAGTAAGTAACTTAGTTACTAAGTAAGTTAGTAAGTAATTAAGTAAGTAAGCAAGTAAGTAAGTAAGTAAGTAAGTAAGTAAGTAAGTAACTAAGTAAGTAAGTAACCAAGTAGGTAAGAAACTAAGTAGGTAAGCAACTAAGTAAGTAAGTAAGTAAGTCAATTCTATGCGGTATTGGAGAATGAGTTCGATGCTTTAAATAGGTTTCAATACATCATTTTCTCAGTTTAATAAAACTTGCAGGTACAGATCGACAACAACTATTCTCTGAATTCGATGTAACCTACATAGTATATGGACTTTCTGAAGCCTTTCGAATGAAACAGTCATTCAATTTTAGTAAATAAATTATAGAAAGTTTATGTATCCATTCAACCACGTTGAAATGGGCTACTTCTTATCTTGAAAGTCGCATACAACAATGTTTCCATGTTAATTAATGTTTCCATTAATGAGTTAGTTTTATGTTATGTTTTATTTTCTTTAGGCGTTCCACAAGGAATTCACCTCGGACCATTTCTGTTTCTTGTTTTTACTAACGAATTACTATTATATAGATACTCTTCACCTTGGGGCCTATTCTGGATCTGTGAACAAATTAAATGAAAATAATTTCATCCTTTCACCCATATTTCGGTTCCCGTTCTGTGAAAAAGTGAAAACATACGTAAAAAATTTTCATTTAAATAAATTGTTTTCACGCCCTCATTTGCAAATGGTTTAGTGAATTTATTCGATCAACTTTTACATAGAACCAGAATCGGACCCTATAGCAACCTCAATAACAAAGAAAGTTAATTTTCTTTGAATTCTTGTCGTGAAAACTATTTTCAACTAAGAAACTTTATTTCCTATCAAAATTACTTATTGCATGTTTTTGGGACACCCTTTAATGGCAAAAAAAAACGTATAAAAATGCATACCTTATTAATGATCGAGCAACCCTTTCCAAGAATCATAAGTGCCCAAACAATTTGCAGTAATATAGTTTTCAAGGGTACTTTCCTTTCTGTGAGCAGTTAAACCATAATATATATAATATCTCGCTAGGAATGCTCATAACTCATAAGTTTGATTTAGACCTATACCAGAATGCATATAATTCTGAAATGTTTTTATAGAAAATGTTCTTGGTCCTGAATTAATATATACATTTTTTATATTTTTTATGATAACTTTCGTCGATTAGATTGTGAGTAGGTATACATATTTTTAAACTATCAGGTGTCAAGTTAAACATTGTTTAACCTTGAGAAAAAATAAAAAAAAAACCAACAAAGACTGATCAATCCTTTTCAAAGAATAAAAAATAATTTTTATAATGCACCTGCCCACTTTGAAACTTTATTCGACTTTGAGTAAGATAATTACCAACCTACTCAATCTATTAGACAGATATCTTCTTTTTGTTTTTTTTTATTTGCACCAACCAACCAAGCCCGGATCTCAAACTTCATATAGTTAATTATACGTTTTATTAAAAGATCATCAGTTAAACTCATCCAAGCGAAAAGCTGAATCATCTCAAATACAAACATATATATATTTTTAACCTTACAATATTCCAATCTTCCTAGTTGCACGAGAGGAAATATATATCAAACCTTATACTTTATGCAATTAACCTTAATCTCTAAACAAAACTATACAATATCCATCCCCCTCCCTATCACCTTCTTTATTTTGTATATAATATACACAAGGTTAGAACAAAATTGAAATAGAATTTATTCTTTAGCTTTAGCATTTTTGCCAGCAAACAAAATGTTTCAACATCAATTAATCATGTCGTGTTCCTTCGACTATAAGGTTGGCATTTCATAACTCCATCTACATTTAGACACTCAAATGATATTTCAATTCATTTTTATGTGACTTCTTTGGCAGTGACGACGAGCGACGATGAACGAAAACGTCGACGTCGACGTCAGAGCATTTTGCAAGAATCGTTCAACGCGCACAAAGAACAAAATCCGTTCAAACAACACTATGATTAATGCGTTTCATTAGTTTCGTGGTTAAGTATATTACTGTGGTTTATAAGCAAAGTTATGACCAGCATTGCCAATCTAGATGAAAATATTAGAGTACCTAATCTAATATTGTTTTGAGGTCATATAAAATTCTTGGAAAAAGTCCATTTCTACTCAATAGATAAAAAAGGCGTAGTGTTGCGCCAGCTAGTGGGCAAAAAATTTGAATACTTTTGACTGTTAGTTTTACGTTAAAAACTGAGAGAAATATTTCTGCTTAATTCCCGAAGAACCCTTGGAGTTTAACTTTCCGGAAAGCAATATCAAAATCGCTATGGCTGATGCCACCGACAGAACCATAATCATGGAAACCGAAGACAATAATCAGGAGCTAAAGAACCTGTGTAACAGGTTGACTTACACTGCTCGAGTTACAACAGACATTTTCAAGGTTGTCATTTTGGTGATTTGAAACAATTCTGAAATAAATATTTTAACACAGCTGAATCGATCACTTCGGTTTGTGTTAAACCATAATATTAAATTATAAAAATTGTTTATATTTTTGAACAATTCTGGAACAGTGTGAAAAGACGATTTCTGAGGCCCATTTATTCGGTGTGGACAAATTTGAAAGTCTGAAATTTTTGGCGATTGGAGTACTGAACTTTCCTTTAGCAGTTGAAGCAGAAGAAGTGTAGTGTATAGTGTATTCTCCGAAGCCCAATGAAAATAATTATAAATTTTCCTCGGATCTTTCGGATATTTTGACAAATCCAACGACTTGAGCGCAGACTGATGGCTATCCGAAATAATTGTGATATCCTAAGCCGCCACCACACTATCTTTAAACAAAAAAACAGTCATTCATATAAAGGACCATCGCAACTCAACTTGGAAAATTGTGTGCTCGTGTACTGATGGTGAGCATTCATATCTCAAGCTAGTATTACGGTGAAATATTTTAAGGGGAAGACTGCAACTGGTAACAAAAGTTTCTTCAAAGGATCTGTCTAATATTTCATATAATAGTTTCAAATGAGAGTTGTATTCAAGCTTTAATCCCGAAAAACGTCCATAAGGTGAAAGAACAGTTATACACTGCAGTTGTTCGTCTAGTCTAGTACTTACATACGATTCAAACATCACAATGTACAAAAAAAATTACAGTAAATTGACGGCAACTGAAAAGAAGTAGCTTCGTATGCCAGTAGAATTCCGAAGAAGCAAAGTGGAACACGACGTAAAAAAGGTGCAGAGAACTAACTTCACGGAAACTATAACTACACATGGCAACTAACGTCACCACTATAGTGGGAACTAATTTCACTTTTTTTTTACTCTTTTGGGTGACGTTACACTTTTCATACAAAATGCAGATATTGAATACCCAAACTTGCATCCCACTCAAACTCGCACCCACCCCAAATCCTATAGTGGGCCAGGCAGGGGGGTTGCCTTTAACAATCTCAACTGTTGGGGGCTTTATATCTCCTGTAATATAAAAATTGTAGATGGGAACTTACTTGATGGAATCTTCAGTTAAAATTATTTCTCACCTTAAGTGGGAATTTACTTCACCAATAAAAAGTGAAATTAGTTCCCACATGGGGTGAAGTTATTTCCCTGCACCCGTCAAAAATATCATCTTGAAATATCATCAGCATAACTCGGCTGAAACTGTCATGTACTAACAAAAGACGCTGATAAATCCGTCTAAAAGGTGCTCTCCGTTGTGAAGTGAATGAATTTTAATCTCATTTATGATTCGAAAAAAAGAAAAAGTAGAAGAATTGAACATTTCTTACAGGTTAGTGCTAAATTTAATTTTTAGATGTGATGCAACGTCATAGCCTATTACGGTAAATTCATAATAAAAATAATTAAATCAAAAAAAAAAGAAAGAAAATTTGTTCGCTTAGCCACCCACATTCATTAGTAGAGAACTATTAAAAGTCACCACATTGTTGTTTTGTACAATTAATCGTTCGGCACATAAAATAACAGTGAACAGAGTCAATAAAAAAAACTCCAATCGTTATCATAATCTGAAAATAAAGAGAATTATTTATCTGTTGGTTGCTAAGACTAACATTGGTCGCTAAAAATAGTTACAAGTTACTGAAATCTCAAACCCGTAAAGCCAGTGCTTCAATGTAGTAGAAAGTAGAACTTCATAGTGTAAGTAACCCTAAAGTAAGTACTGAATGGTGAGTTGCGTGATTCAATCCTCTACAAAATCAACTCAAATAAAGTGTTTTTCCTTACACAGATTGATTGTTGGTTCATTCAAACACTCTTCAATTTCAATTTTCATTTCAAAATCTTTTATCCCCTTAATATTTTTTCAACAATAAAATAAATAGTACCTGGCAACTCTATTAACTAATGAATATTGTTTAAGCCTAGTGTAACTTTACTCGCACCTACGCTTTCAATTTAAATTTCCACAATGAGCCTTGTAACAAGAAATTATCTAAAGTTGGAGCGGCATCCGCACCACATAACCTAATAAAGTCATAGCGATCAAAAGAACCAGCACACACGCACACACTCTATTAATATCGTCATCGTCTTCGTCATTGAGAAAATTCGCATTTAGGGAACTCCTTAAATTTACGCCTCGCGTCTTATGGCGTTGTTATGATAATCCAATTTCATTACTTCCCAAAGACCTCCTCCGCAATTAGCACGATGGAATGGAAAGCACAATATAATAATATATGATGGGAGAGAGAGATCTTGGATCACATTTAAGGTAAGCTCACAACAAACACCCATCCCATTGCTTCTAGATAATGGTAAGTGAACTGCTTGTGTTGCTTGCCACAGCAGCCGACACCATCATCTACTTTAACGTTTATAGATACTCTACAAAAGTATCTGAATCTGAAGCTCTGGATTCTGTTGCTGCTGATGCAGCATTGTACTGATTCGAGTGCAGATTCGTGGAATGAATTTGTATGCAAATTTTTCCGCATTTGAATTTATTAAATTTTCATCCCGACGCGTTTGGTTCGGATGGATATATAAACAGAGAGAATGATGCATCTGGTGGTGTGCTGATGATGATGGAGGAAGGCAAAGGGGTGTAATGTCTGTCCTGTTGGATTTGTTGGGCACGTCAGCAGCAGCACACCGCTGAGTTTTAGAGCGAAATTAATGTGAAATGTCAATCTGAATTCATCATTTGCGGTGTGAATTAAATAAATGTGTTTCGAGTGATCGTTTGATGTACGAATGGGTATGTCCTGTTTGTGTGTGTGATCAATGGCTATGTGATTACAATGACATTGAGGTGTGGTGTTGGATTGATTTATATTCAATTTAAAAATTAGTTCACCATAGTAAATATTATAAGATGACCGAAATAGATTGCAGTTAATTGGGTGAAAGGAGTTTTTTTTTAGGCGGTATTGTTTGAGGAATATAGATGATGGATCCGATTCATTTATCAGCTTCCATTATCCTGGATGTTCGAGCATTCCTTGGAGCAAACATATACTCTGACCACTACTTGGTATAGTATCTGGAGTACGAACGCGGATATCCATGGCGCCGCAGTTGATGCTGTGAGAAGGTTTGATATCGCGAAGCTAAGATCGCAAGAGACCGCAAAAAACTTTGCTGACCACGTTTCTACCCATCTCTCAACAAGCCCGCCACCAGCAGCAAGTGCACATTTTTGCCAATTTTTTATTTGTTTGAAAATAATTTTGACAAGGTTTGGAGTCGCTTCATATTTGGTTCCCATTTCTGAACAGCAAATTTATAAGTGCCGCCTTTAACTCGTTGAACTGTTTTTTACTGCTTAGAGTCATTTTACTACGAAGAACTTTTGAAAAAAATAATATTTGTTTTTAATTTAACTCATTATTCAAAAATATTCAATTGCTTTCCCCATTTTTTTCTTAATTAAACAATTAAACACATCATCATTAAATTGTTTCAAAAAATAAATGTTTTATTTTACTTAAGTATTCAACTAGTAATAATAATTATTGTTTTTGCAGTTTTACCTAAATAAAAAAAAGTCATAGACTTACTGGCTATTAAAAAACAGAATTTGCTAGATTTTTGACTAAATATTGATACAAAAATACATTCAATTATTATAAAATATATTATATATGTACATCTTAATAATAAAGAATAGATATACATATTGATTGTATAAAAATAATAAAGTATACTTGGCTCATTTAATAATTTCTTTTTAAACTAAAAGATACATTCACGATTACGAAATCAACTTTCAACAATTTTTTTTATTTAATTTTTTTTATCTTTTTTTTAGCAAAATAAATAGTAAAATTAAAATTCCAAATAATCTTAATCATTAAAATTTAAATATTCGCATCACATTTTGTCTTTAAAAAATTTTCTTTTGAACTAAAAATCTTAAAAAAATAAATAAAAATATTTTAAAAAAATAATATTTTGATATTATATAGTGCTAAAAATATATAAATAACAACAATTTTTAAAATTAAATATCAAACGGCAACATTTTAAATTTATTTTTTTAAACATGTTTCTTTATAAAGAAAAACAATGTAATGCCATCGTGGAATACAAACAAAAATGTCTAAAATGTAACAGTGCCTCCAGGTATAATCAAGGAATCATTAAACTATTTTAAGGAAATTATCGATTTTGACGCAACGCTATTTTTGGGACACCCTTTATAATTTTAGATGCTTTGCTGTGAAATCATATTTGATTTCCAACATTTGAACATAACAATTTTTCGATTGTAAATTGCTATCATGGTAGCAATTAACTGGGTCCCATATTTTAACTGAAACTGACAAATTTCTGAGTAATTTTTGCTAGAAAGAGAATTATACCAGTGATGACACTTTAACTTAAACATAAAAACAAGCATCTTAAATTAAACTCAAACTCTCGTCGTTAAATCTAAAGGTGTTGTGGTTATATGCATCTTAATACGTTTTATACTATGATGGTCATATTCACAATCATCATCATCACTATTATTACTGGCCTTATTGTTACTAAATTGTGTACTATTTTTAATTGTTGTTGTAATTGTAGTTCTTGTTTCATCATCATCAATTCCAAATCCTTCTGCACTTCTTCCATCACTATCGGCACCAGAAAGTTGTCGATTGTCATCAATCGAACCATCAATACTGCTCTTACTGCTCATCGAGCTACTTCCAGTTTTCATGCTCAAATCAATTGGATTATCCTGATGGTCGATAGCAGTTGCACTTGGAATCGGTGATCTTGGTGGTGTCATCGAAACCACTAAATTCTCACTGCAGTCAGTTGCAGCATCATTGATATCATCGTCGTCATCACAGTTCTCTTCGGCTTCGGCATCCATGTCGTCATCGGTGGAGCTTTTGTTGCCACACACCACTCCGCTGTCAGAATTTGGCGTGATTGTTGCATGCGTCACAGTCGTGGTTGAGGTCGTGGTGGATGTATTGCACGTAGAGGAAGTCTGATGCTGATGACGTTGGGACTTCAACATGGCATCCAAGTAGAACCTCTTTGTCAGCTCTTCAGCTGCTGCTTTGCTGCCATTGCCAATGTGATTGTTGTTGTTGTTGTTATTGTTGAAGAGGGCATTGCTGCCAGGACTACCCCGATCACTGATTGCGTCCTTGATGTCGACACTCTTGGTTGGAGTATATCGATTGTTCGTGCTACTGCTGCCACTCGTCGAAAGTGGTGAACTGTTGCTAAAGAGATGGTGCTGTTCAAGCGAAGGCTTCAGCAGTCCTTGATGGTGCTGATAGAGAGCAGGATGATATCCAGGAAATAGAAGGTGAGATGGCGGGAGAAAGGCTGGTGGTGGCATAACTGGCATCGATCCCAAGCCTGGGAACGGCAGTGGCAGGAACAAATCTTTACTCATATGTGGTGGCATGTCCATGGGAGATTTTCCCAGCCGCAGCAAGGTATTACTCCGCACATTAACATCCACCGAACTGTCTGAATTATGACTATCTGGTGAACTGACCGAAGGTGACTGAGCCGCAGCAAGATGCTTACTGTAATCTTCTGTAATGCCCAACATCATGAGTTCCTCTTTTGTACGTGGCGGATAAAGACCAGGTGGATACGCACCCGGATGACCTAGCATGCTGAATGATGTGGCTGCAGATGGTGGTGTGCCTGTTGCAGTGCCCTTTTGATTGTTGTGACTGTTGTGGTGGGCGGCAGCAGCAGCGGCCGCCTGCTGTTGTTGTTCCTGCAGCAGGCAATGGATTTTGAACCAATTGGAGCGACGACCATAACGTGAGCCACTCTTTGACATCCCAACCATGAGACATTTCCGCAGGCGGCACGCCTTGCATGCTGTCCGATTCTTCTTGTTAATGATGCATTCACCGTTGTTTTTGCACTCCGAAATCGATGACAAATTGTTGTAGGAGCGGCCAAAAAATGACTGCAAATAAAAAAAAGAAAAAAATAAAATCATATGAAATCAGAGTGAGTGAAGTGAGACGGATTGGTGTGATCGACGTCAGCAATTAAATGTTTTTTTTTTTATTGAAAGTAAAAACTCGATTAAACAACATTTTATTTGTATCTAGAAGATACAACAAAACTATAAAGACCATCAAGAGTTAAAATGGGTTAAGAAGAGGAAAAAGTATATAAATGTCTGTATGCGTGTATAAGTGTTTGTTCGATTTTGATTGATTGAAACATGGTTTAGCATTTATTTCATTCTTTGATAATTACGAACACGTTTTTGAATTTATTTTGGGTTATTTTTTTTTTTCTTAGATAAACATTTATCTTTATTTTGAAATCATTTACGATTTGATTGACGATGACATTTTAAGTTGAGATTTGTATTGTTTTTAAATTAGTTATACAAGGTGGCTTTATTTGTGATACATAGACAGACAATATGGATGGGTGAAGCCGATAGTATGATTTTAAATATTAACATGTTATTATTTAACAAATAAGAATTGATACAATATTAAAAATTGAAATGTGATGGGAAATTTGTTTGACCAAACCATCATTTATTCGGTTTTGTCTGATTGATTTTAATGGTGAAAAATTATAAGATTAATAATAAATAAGTCCGTAGAGTTGAAATATCAATTATGACATCATTTTTCTAATTTGTATAGACTGAGTTTTTAACACGTTGCTTCAATAAGCAGTAACTCACTCTTTATATTTAAATTCTAAACACGTATTAATTATTATTATTTTATTTTATTTAAACTGATTTAATTTTAAATATTTGGATTAACCTTTCTTAAAATCTAACTTTGGCAGGGTTAAAACACTAACTCTAAAATGTTATTAAAAAAGATGATTAAATCATCTATGTAGGTTTCTCTTAAAAAAGTTGGGTAAAAACCCAATAATCCATTTACAAAAACAAAGGTTTTTATTAAAAAAAAAAAAAACATTCGCAAAAAAAAAATCGTTGAAACAGTTTTGGAAAAAAGTATACTTTTTCATTATCATTATTTGGCATGTATACCGTTATTTTATTTTTAAGCGAAATAATAAATTCCAGTTTATCCTCGAAAGAATGATCTACAAACACTTTATACCATGAGTTACCACAAAAACAGCGCCTGGGAATTTTGTTTTACATTTTTTTTGTTAAAGAGTTAGAGAACGGTTTAAATAATAGTTTTAAATAATAGAAATACAAACAAGGAATCCCATAATAAAGAATTTTTTTGTTGTTATATCAAACATAATTTTTATAAAAATTAGTTGCCTACGCTATACACAATTAAATCGTCAACTTAAAAAATTAAAAAAAAAAAAAAAAAAATGTTGGCCAACGATACGCGCCTCGTATTTCGGGCGGCGACCGTATAGGATCACCAATCTCATCGCGGCATTTGGAAAATTGAACACTTAGCGATAGGTTTAGCCCTTAAAATTTGCAAAAATTATGGTCGGACAAACTTTTTCAGGTACGTTTGGTCAGAAAATAACCATTTCCGGTGTTTTTCGACGTTTTTCGTGTTTCTTTATTTATTGTTAAAAATTAATTTTTAAACAAACTGTACTTAGTCATAAATAAGTTATTTTCCACAAAAAGTTAAACTATTCTTCAACTTGTGAGGTAAATGACTTCAAAACTAAAAAAAAAAACTTAACTATTTCTTGCAACAGAGTCAGTTTTTTTTCCGTAAAGTCGTCTATGCACCTATGAAATAAAATTCTTGATCAAAAATATGGCCTTCGTCATACATTTTGCATAAACGAAGAAAACAATTGATTTTTTTGATCCAAATTTGACTTGAACATCTATGGTTTATGAATTGAATATTATATTAAAAACAGAGCATACTTCTAGGAGTTGATTAAATGAAAATAATCAGTTTGTGTTGGGTTCAAAATGTTTAAATGCTCATAACTTTTTTCATATTTATTTCAGCAGAAAATAAATGGTATTTTCGTGTTATACAGCCCAATCGCCTTCTAAAACATATTTTTTTCCATATTTTTTATTTTCGAGTGTAAATGTAAAGAAAATGATTAATTTGATCAGGTAAAAGCAGATGTTTGCTATACCCTAGCAACGCTGGAAGGATCAGCTAGTAATTTAATAAACTTAATCGAACCATGTTTTTCCCATCCTTAAGATTAAGCCAGTAGTATAGCCTAAACCACATAAAATTTTATTATCCAGTGATATCGGATCGTATAATTTATAGATTGTGCGCACTTTCGTACATTTCCGTATATACCGACTTGCATTTAAAGGTTTTCCTAATAATCGTTTGTGGCTTTACACAATATTTTCTTTGGGGTATATAGGTAAACGAGTTTATTTAATACATGAAGCAAAACACTCATTACTAAATTTAATGGGAAGACTAAACAACGTCACCCTATAGGGGAATTGTGCTCAAGATGATTTACTTTTTATTCAAAGCAAAAAATATGAAATTGTATAATCCGTAGGACTTAAAACAAAATTAATTCAATTAACTAATAAATTTGGTAGCCAAAACGCAATTCGAATTTATTCTTTAAAACAAAAACTAGTATTATTTACATTATTTTCAAAATTATTCTGCCAGCTAGCTTAAGATGACATTTTTGGGTTTAAGATGACATACTTAATTTAGGTAAGATGATATTTTTCATTAGGGTAAGATGACATACTGCTGAAAATTCGTAAGAGCAGACAGGGAGCTGAAGTTTTAAGCTTTTTATTACTTAATTTCAAAGTTAAAACATTATGAAGGTGATGCTTGTCTTTAAAATTCAAATGGACCATGAGCACTGTGTCATCTTACCCGACACGATTTAGAACATACAAACAAAATTAGGCACCAACATTTACTTTTGAACATAAATATTACACTGACATTAGTTTATTTCGTTAAATACTAACGGTACATAAGTACATTTTCTTAAAATTAAAATTACAATTATATATTATATTCTTACAAAATAAAAGAAAAACTTACATCTAGTTCATATTATAAATTGTTTTGAATGAAAAATATTTTTCTTAAGTTAAGTGATTTAACATTAACATTGGTGGAATTAATTATATTTGAATTTTTATTGTAGATAGTTATTAAAAGATTTAAAGGACTATTAGCACCGTAGTTTGATCTACTGAAAATGTTACTAATTGGCAACTGCCTTCTCAAACTATATTGACTAGCAGTGAAATTCAAACGACTGAGGATCAATGAAGCTGAAATTGATCCATTGATTATTCCAACAATAAAACAAAATTGTATATACGCTCTGTGACTTGTTAGAGATGGGAGATTTATTAATTGAATACGTTGAGCGTAAGGTGGCAAGTTAAATCGATTCGACCATGGTAATAATCTTAAAAAAAATCTCATAAATCTTCTTTGAACGGACTCCAATCTGTTTATATGAACCGCATAATAAGGTGCCCATACAACACAACCATACTCTAAGATGGATCTTACAAAAGAGACATAAAGAGTTTTTAAAACATAAGGATCACGAAATTCACGAGCAAACCTTTTAATAAAACCGAGAGTCATGTTAGCTTTTTTAATAATATAGTCAAAATGGTCAATAAAAGTAAGTTTAGAGTCCAACACTATCCCAAGGTCAGAAAAACTAGACAGATTACACAATGCTGACAAATTAATAGCGTAATTATACACAATCACATATTTCTTGCGTGTAAAACACATTGTTTTACACTTGTTTATATTTAAAACTAAAACATTAATATTGCACCATTCCCAGAAACTTTGAAGGTCTTTTTGTAAAATATCACAGTCTTCTACAGAGTTAATTGTACTAAAAATTTTTACATCATCGGCATATATAAGAGACATTGAATTAACTAGGACTGACGGAAGATCATTAATAAATAGTACAAATAATAACGGACCAAGATGGCTACCCTGAGGAACACCGGAGTTAACTGTAAAACTTTTAGAACGTTCACTCTTAAAAACAACACTATATAACCTATCTTTGAGATATGAAGATATCCATAACACAAAACTGTCGCTAAGACCTATATTTTGAAGTTTTCTTAACAGTACATGATGGTTAAGTTTGTCAAATGCTTTGCTAAAGTCAGTAAAAATACAATCAACTTGTTGTTTTTTTTCAAACGCGTCAATACAAAATGTAGTAAACTGTAATAAATTAGTTACAGTGGATTTCTTTTTAACAAAGCCATGTTGATTGTCACATAAAACGGAGGTACAATGAAAAGACAAATTATCACAAATAATAGATTCAAACATTTTAGGAATAGCAGATAGTTTAGCTATTGGTCTGTAATTTAAAACTAAGTTTTTTTACCTTTCTTGAAATAACACAAATAACTGCCTTCACAAAACCCTTTAAACAAAGCGCAACACACACCCTTTCATGTTTTTTTTTTTTAATTTGAAAAGTATACGCAAAAATATTTGCTACCCCAATTTTTTTTCAAATCTTCCTCACTCAAAAAATAAGGCAAAATGAAAATGAAGACTTTGTTCTATAAAAAGAAATGCTAAAAACGTATGTCTGGAAATATTTTATTTAACTGTGGCACCTTTGTAAAAAAGAGAAATTGGGGGTATGTCGTCTTACCTGAGTATGTCAACTTAAGCATAATTCCCCTACTGGGTACCAGGTCACAACGCAACTAAGAGGCAGATGCGCTGGCAAAAGCAGGGGCCAAAACACCTCTCATAGGACCTGAACCTTACTGCGGATTTGGCGAAAATGTCATAAAAACCAAAATGAAAAAAAGAAAAAGAGTCTAAAAGAACTCTGACCTTGAAGGGACTCCCTAAACTAAGACAGACAAAACTCCTACTTGGGAACTACAACCAAGGAAGATTTAAAGACTGTCTTAACTTAGGTAGAAATAGCTTCAGAATCATTACAGGTTTCCTCACGGGCCACTGCAACCTGAAAAGATACCTCAGTATCATTGGAGCAACAAACAGCCCAACGTGCTGGTACTGCAATAAAGATGAGGAGACACCGGACCACCTATTGGGTAAATGTGGAGCACTTCTTCACAAAAGTCTAACCCACCGGGGACAACATCAAATAAAAGAGAGTTAACTACCCTCTCTGAAGATACTCCAAACATTAAAATTCCTCAAGGCAATAGGTCTGAAGGAAGAGCTGTAAAATGAGAATCTTCATCAGACTCTGTACGGGGGAACAATAGATCTTAAGGTTGCAGTGCATATAACCCCAATTATAATTCATTCATTCACTCAAACCACTAAATCCCCTTTTAAAATTTTTTCGACGTAATGTAGGTATACACGTTAATATCATATAATTGTCATTGCTAAAGAATAGTGAAGTGAATAGAAATAGTTATTTTGCCGTACGAGTTTGCTCACAAAAAATCACATACCCGCAAAAAGTAAGACAATTTAAATTATTAAATATAAAAAATAAAAAGGCCAATCAATATTACCCTGTTTATTCAGTGGAAGATCAAAAAAAAAAACATGAATGAATTCGAAGTTTTTATTACAAAAAGTAAAATAGAAACATTAAAACTTATGTGCCCCGTTAGTGTTAATGTTTTTTTCAGGGGCACTGCCTCTTGCGAGGAAGTGACAAATCCTCCAAGAGTATCATTGTCATGAAAAGTGCTTCTCACCTTAGTTCGGATTCGACGTAAAATTGTAGGTCCCCTCCAATCCCGTAGAACTAACAACACACACAGAAGTATTGGTTGAGAGTTGTAAGTCACTAGGCCGTGGTTCTTCGGAGCTGTCAGTGACACTAAATTTATTTATTTTTATAACTTATCATGAACCTTGATTGAATCCACTTAAAACTTAAATGTATGAATTTAAATGCCAAGGTCATAAAAGCATGAAACTTATATTTTGTCTAACTGCATTATAATGATTCTAAAAATTGAACATTAAATCTTCCAAACCATCAACCTAACTACCAAAAACAATAATTTAACTTCCTATCATCATCGCATCAAAATTATATCATCAAGACATGAAGTTTCAAGAAAAAAAAAAACGTTGAATTCGAAGTAATTAACATAATAATTCGAGTAAGAAAACCAAAAAAAGTAAAATTCATTCATCTAAGCCGTGAATCCATGGATCACCAAATGCTCGGTCGATCGCAATGCTATATTATAACAAAGGCGAAGGGGGATAGTAGATGGCCAAAGAAATCTTCTTTATGCCGAGTTTCACGTTTTTTTTTTTGTTTGAAGTCATTAACTTCGTGCTTTTTGGCGAACTTGTGGAATTACACAATTTTGTTGTTGTTATTGTTATCCAAAGAAGTTTGTTAAATCTAAACTTTTTTTTTTTTTTGTTTTGCTTTATTTCTCCTTAAATAACTTTTGAGGTCAATTTGCAACAAGTATAGCCATCATGAGGCATGGTTGCTGCAAGGTATCCGTAAAACGCAAAACGTACCAAAAGCCACGGACAAATTGGTCTGTTGGGCGAAGACGTTTGAAAAATGATTATGGGCTACTGTGCGAACAGGCAGCCTCCCGCCTCTGTTACCGTTGTTTAAAGATGCTACACACAGTAGCCCCCCCCCATCTCCCCTGGTGTTCCCTAAGAGTGAAGGAGGTTTGAGGAAAAAAAAAAGTGAAGAAGCAACATTAAACAATGAAATATAGAAGAAGTAAAAATAAAAAAAAAAAAAAACGTGCAGTGATGATACAACATTTAAGCGTACATATTAAAGAATCTATCGGGTTGAAGGCCGTTCTTGAGTACAGAAATGCATTTATGAACAATGAAAAGCGACAGCATAGTATAGGGGGCGTACAGGGGAAGCATCGAGGGTCGTTCTTAAATGCAATACGCAGAACAGTGGATAAACAAAAACCAAACACAAGTACCAACATTAGTAATGGCTTTTGTAAGAATTATTATGCAATTTAGCCGCTCAAAACTAGGCCGATTCTTTTGTCGGTCCCGTGCCTTTGCCATATATACCCGAAGCACTATTAGAACGTGCATTTGGGCAAGAAACTGAAGATTAGTGGTGCGGTGTGCGGTATTCTTTTGAGTGAGGTTAAATCGCAGTCGGTGAACTGTAATGGGCAGAGAGATGTAACGTAATTGAAATTGAATTGTGTAATGGTTAATGCATTAAGCGTTTTGACAAATTACTTGCAATTGTTATTGTTGAACAACATCATTAGCGCTACGGGGGGTATTTTCTTAAGAAAAAATAAAATCATAATCTGGAACATTTTTTTAAGGGCCATCATAAGCTAATAAAAAAGTTAAGATGGTTTTGTCATTGACTCTTTGAGAAGGCGGATTAATACTTTTTGTTGCTAGTTTGCCCACCCAATTAGTAATTTGCAACTTGAAGAGTTTTTTATTATGATTGATGTTTTTATTTCGATCATTTGTTACCATATGTTAATGTTTGCTTTGTCGGCAAATTAACTAGGTTAGATGGAGTGTTTCTAGCCGCTAAGTCTATTAAACCGATAGAAACTGGCCTATCGGAAAATTGACGACGAGTAAGGAAGTAAGAAATTGACGAGGACATCCCTTATAGGCTGTACATTTGTAGGTTGTATTTATACAAAAAGTTTTAGCTCGTCGTAAAATAAACCCATTTGGCAATTATTTCTACATTATGTGTGGATATGAACTTTATAATGAAAATTCAGCAATACAAAATGAAGAAAAACAAGAAGAACCAGGTTTTCAGTGGCATTCTTTTAAGTTAATTGGCGGGCGAACTCCGACAATCATAACTGCTTTTGATAAACCACTCCCATAAGGCCTGTTGTGCAAATATTAAATAAACAGAATATAGTAAAGACTATTTTTCTATATGTATTCAATAAGAAGAATTTCGTACTATTTAATATATTACGAAGAATAAAGCAGCATCATCATCATTAATTGTCGTCTGCAATTAATAAAAAAATTAATTATCTATATATATATATACGTCACCCAGATCACCGTGTCTTCATCTATGCCCACCTATCATACTCGCAAGGACTATTGCCTAGTACTCGTACCGACTGCGCCGGTGGGAGACCTCGAGAATACAACACGACGACGTAGTTTTGAATGAAATTGATAGTGATCCCAGCGCTTCAGTATGTGCGATTAAAAGATCCACTAAATACCAAAAAGCATTGCTCATAGAATTTTAATAAAAAATAACTACCACCCGTACCATGTACAACGTGTACAAAGTTTGCTACCTCGTGACTACGCTCCAAGAGTCGAGTTTAGCAGAAGCATGTTGGCGAAAGATGGTGAAAACCCGGAATTTCTCAGCCATATTTTATGGACTGACGAATCGACTTTTAAAAAAGACGGTTATTTGAATTTACGTAATTCACATGAGTGGCATAGAGAAAATCCGCATTTAATGCGCGAAGACCTCTCAATACCAATTTAAGATAAACATGTGGACCGGAATTTTAAATGGACAAATAATTGAACAATTCGAGCTACCAGAAAATTTAAATGGCGACAACTACCTGCATTTTTTACAAAATGATTTGCCGAATTTGTTAGAAGTTGTACCACTCAACATCTATCGAGACATGTGGTTTCAACAAGATGGTTGCCCAGCGCATTATGTTCGTCGAGTACGGGATTATCTGAATGCTGAGTATTCCGAAAGGTGGATTTTGCGCCTTGGATCAATTTTGTGGCCTCCTCGTTCTCCGGATCTAAACCCACTCGATTTCTTTTACTGGGGTTGCATAAAAGAAAAAGTTTATTTTAAACCAATTGAAAATAGAGATGAACTACGCCAAAAAATTATTGTAGCAGGTGAAGAAATAAATGCAAGGAGAATTGGACATCTGGTGAACAGATCTTTTTTCGGCGATGCAGAGCCTGTATCCGTGCTGAGGGCAAACAATTTGAGCATTTGATTTAGTTTAATAAATGAAATACATACTTTCTTATTAAATAATAAAAAAAAATTTTGCTCGAAAACGGTTTAAATGTTGGTAACATGTTAATGGCAGTATGAAGTAGCAAGTGTTGCAACATTTTGAAAACTTGATTAAACGCGCCAATTTTTAAAATAACTTGCCGTGGGTAGTATAGTGGATTTTTTTTAAAATACGAAAGTTAGCTTACAAAATTAGTTTGAACAATGGCTCAGTCCAACATTATTTTTCTTACGCAACTAACAATATTTATTTTCAAATTTGTGATTGGGATCAATAGCATGGTTATTAAGGATTACGAAAAAAAAATACGGCAAAATTTGAAAATTTGTGACCACAATAAATAAAAATTTGGTTTAGGGTATCGATTTTCACTATTTTTCTTAAAATTGCAATTATTACGTAACCAAGCGAGATGGATTTCTTTTTTGTTATTGTCAGGACATGGTTTGTATGAAAGAAAATATTTGGAAAATAATACGGAAAGATGGTAAATTTGAATAACATCAAAAAAGCACTCTGTTAGATTTTAAAACAAATTGACAGAAAGATTTTCTTTTTAATTTTCATTATTAAAAAAATATTTGAATTTTGTGTTACGATAATAAAATAATTTGTCATCCATGTAAATAATAGCGCTATTTCCTCTGGCAGCTATCAATAATTGCAAATCGCAAATGAAAAAAATATTTATTAAGAAGGCATTTATTATAATATGTACATCGGGCCCTATCACAGACCCCGTCGGATCAATTTTGAACTACGAATGGCAGACTTTTTTCTTGCAACAGAATACCCATCCAATTTTGTGATTGGATATGGTTCGTTAGTCTATCAGGAGTATCTGGATGGTAGAATGTTTGCGTTAGCCGCCATGCCACATTGAAAAACGCGTTTTCTCATATAACTTAAGAATGTCTTATGTTCGTGTTAGAGCTTTTCATAGGAAATTCGATATGAAATATGATCATATGATAATGATGATTTTTTTAATTTCTTCTAAAAAAATTTTTTGTAACTACCTACAGAATTTTAGGAGTTATAGCGTGTATAAAAATTTGTTTTTTTTTTTTAATTTTAACGAAATATTTTTTTGTCTATTTTTAATATTAAAAATTTGAAAAAAAAAACTAAATTCTTATATGCTATAACTCCTAAAGTACGAAAAAAAGTTGTAGGCATAAAAAGAAAATAATGTCTTCCATCGAAAAGCTCTTAATTCGTCCGATATGCCATTCTTAAGTTATTTAAGAAAACGCGTTTTTCAATATGGCGGCTAAAGCAAACCCCATACCATCCCACCATCTTTTTTTTTATACTCCTGAAAGACTAACGACAATATCCAATATCCAATCATAAAATTGGGTGGGTATTCTGCGCTGCATTATAAAAATCCAAATTTTGTCTGTGCCGACTGGCTGAATTGAAGCAATTATCATAAGAAAGTTCTAAGGCGAAGAAATTTTAATGCCAAGTATATCACTAAATCAAACTGCCCTTTCTTGAATTTAATCGTGTCCAGTTTCCGGTCCAGTTTTCACTCATTAAGAACTATGTGGAATAAATCTTGAATTGCCCCATGTTCCTCGCATGACAGTAGTTGTACGTTGCTTGCTCGAAGGCCGGAAAACCATAGATGCACATAATATATTATAAATTTCAAAGGATTGCAATGAATTTAATTGTTATTTTATTTAATTGCCAATTTTTTTCATTTATTTTAACTGTAAAGGGAAGATTTCTTTTTTTAATTAGTTTTTTAATTAGCCGTGCGAAGCCCGGTCGGGCAGCTAGTCATTTAATATGTACATTTGTTTACGTTTTAATTGAAGTTTCTCTTCCTCACTCAATTATGTTAACATCAAATTAAGTTATCCATATGTTCATCGAAACGAGACAGGTGGTTATCTTTCATTGAAAAAATCTTCGGTCTCTTTCTCTTGCATTCGAAAACTATATCAAACATGAGAATCCGTGTGAAAAAATGAGCTATGATGGTTAACCGAGTTTTAAGCCCAAAACTTAAGAAAAATTTCTGGTTACCAAACCATAGCTGAAAAGATCGGGCCTTAACATCTTAATATTGTTTCATGGAAATTAATCGATTATTCATTTCGTCTGCTATTATTTTTTTAAGTACGGATTGCTAAATCTATATGCAGTCGGCGAATTCAATGAAAATTACCTGCTTACATTACATCATAGATATAATTTTTTTAATCGTCAAAGAATTTGTTCTCCATACCTGGGATCCGCTGTTACTTCCGCGAAATGACATCAGTGCGCAGAATTATAGGAATTACTTTTACCAACCGCTATTACTTCGGGCTAAGAAGGCATTTAAGTATAGTACCTATCTTTTCTCATAGAATCAAGGAAACATTATACCATCAATAGGGCTTTTTAGGTAACAACGATATATCTCTTTCTCGTTCGCAGAGCAATGTCAAAATCAGCAGAACGCGGATGACAGCTGAACATTGTTTTTATCTTTGTTGAAAAATTGATTGAAAATAAGAACTGAAATATTAATGTTATGCGCGAAATTATTAATAGTGTATTACTTAACCTTTTAGTCACATAAATCTCAAATTTCACTTGAAAAAAAGAGATTATTTATAAAAATTCTTTTACAAGATTTTGAGTTTGACAGTTTGAAAAAAGCGCGATACATAATTTCAATCTGTCATCTGCGTAGTGTAAGCTGTCATTTATTTTTTGACAATATGGTAAAATTCCCTATGCTATATATTGAAAGAAGCATGGATCTTGAAACTTGGTGTCTTGAAAGAAAGATTCTCCGAGTGAATTTTGGTTCTATGTTTATTCAAGGAGTGTGCTAAAAAATATTTTAAGACAAACTTTATCGGCTTTACAGTGACTAAGTTTAAATTGAAAAAAAAAGCAGCAGGAATATGGCTGGAACACGTGGAGCGTATAGACATCTGTATGCACCAGCCCGAAGGTGTTGTTATCCAGCGGAATAATGACAAATAATACAAAGTTGATGGCTGGAGAGGTGAATAAAGATTATAAAAATATTTAATTTTTTCCACAATCACAATAAATTCAAGCCTGCTGAAGTTATGAGAATTGATTTTGCTTTTTTTTTTTTTATATTTTGCGCGCACTCAAGGGATTATGAATACCCTTTATATGATTTACACAGTACGAGCGTTTAGGAAAATTGGATAGGGGTTGAAAGGAGATATTGATGCACATTGGTTTTGATTGTTTGAAGATTAAAATAGAGGGGAAAAACAGAGCCAGGTAAAGCATTCCACATTAGTGTAGTACGGCTAAAAAAAGAGTCTCTGTACTTAACTGTTCGTCCGAAGTTGGGCTCAAGGGTGAACTCATGGGCATTCCTTGCAGTACGAGTATTGTGGTTGAATTGTTTCAGGGGAGGAGCGCAACTGACTATTTCGGCGGAGCACTCTTTATAAAAAAAAGCGATAAAATAAGGAGAGGCAAGAAACATTTCGGCGGTGTTCAAGTGACACAAATGTTTTCGTTATAATCCTGTCCCCTATCATTCTTAAGGCTCTTTTCTGAATTCGATCTAGGAGATTTAAATAAGTTACAGGAGCTCCTGCCCAGACATGGGAATTGTACTCTAGTTTTGGACGAATATGCGCCTTATAGACAACAGCCAGATTATTGGGAGAAAAATTTTTTATTGCATCGTCGTAATAAACCTAAGCATTTCGCAGCGTTTTTGGCGACATCAAAGAGAGTGTTGTCGTCAGCGAAACAATTTAGTGGATTAGAAGTTTCAGACAAAAGATCATTAATAAAAATCAAGAAGAGAGTCGGAGACAAGACGGAGCCTTGGGGCACACCAGCATTTATATTGAAGATTTCACACTTGAAACCATCCAGTACTACTTGTATTGAACGGTCCGAAAGGTAATTTCTAATCCAACGAACTAGAGATTCATCAATACCGGAAGCATGCATTTTCGAAAAAAGAGCTTGATGCCAAGCTCTATCAAATGCTTTTGAAATATCAAGCGCAATAATCTTACTTTCACCAAAACGATGTAAAGATTGGTTCCACTTTTCGGTTAGATAAGCCATCAGATCACCAGTGGACCTATTGCTACGAAAACCGTACTGCCGGTCATTAAGAAGCTTTCGTTCTTCGAGATATTTCTTAAGCTGATAGTTTATCAGCGTTTCCATGACCTTAGAAAGAAGGTACGTAAGAGCAATCGGTCGATAATTGGAGGGGGAAGAAGATTCGCTTCTTATTATGTATTGGTTGTTTCTTATTATGATGCCAGTGTCATCACGAGCAAGTTTTCATAACGATATCAATGCTTTTGAATGTCATCAGCTAAAGCTACACACTTCTTTTATATTCAGAAGACCTGATTCGAACGGAACCAAAAACCTTTTCTATTAACTGAATCTAGATAAGTCTTGCATCATATAATAATGAAAAAACAAGAACAACAACTGAAGATACATCAATCAGATCAGTAATATTAAGAACTTGACTAAGTATGCAACAATAGCACATAACTTTTAGCGTTTTGAGAAGCACACAGATGTTCTATAGTTGATCTTTGATTTGTTTCTGATAAGACAATAAATATTCTTCATGCCACAAACGAATCCTATACTTTGCTCCCAAGACAAAGAAAAAAAAAAACGATCAAAGGCACCACACTATATTACACTTCTCCAACAGTCAAACAATACACTTCTAAGGTTAATTGGGCATCAAGATTACTGGGTCGGAAATGCAGAGCTGTTACTTTGCCGTAGACTGCTTAACGCCCCCAAAACACTTTTTCACCTTTTAGCTTATATTTCTCGGTGTGTTGAATTATTTTTCATTATTGTTTCGCAGCTTGGCATTGCAATTTGTGTATAGATGGCTATCGCACTCGATTCTGTATATTGGAATTTATTGCGAATATTTTTCTTAAGTAGGTTGTAAGTTAAATTTTACTGAAATGTTTGTTTTGCTTGCTTTGAATGAATATAGCAGTTCTGAGACTTCTTTCTTGGTGTGTACCTATATAGGTAAAGAAAAATTGAATGAATGTTATGGGATTCGAATGGAAGATTAACTTATGTTGGATAAATTGCATGATATTTAATCAATTTATTTACATGATTTCTAGAAAAGAACAATAGTTATGGTGATCGTTTATCTCACTGTAGGGAATGAATAATGGATTGAAGATTTACTATTTTGAATGATAATATCAGCGCACTATTAAGCTTTGATAATTCAGTTTGAATTTCACAAACTTATTCGATGTCAGAAATTCATTAGATGAAGTTCAATATGACAATAATCACAAATTTTCTTGAGAAGATTAACCTTTCATTGTTGTTGAGCGTTCAAAGATTTTGATGGCTTATGAATCAAGAAATGTAGAATAAGAATTAAAGAATGAATAAAATAAATATGAATAACCAAATTTACCAAAACCAGGATGCTCGAAAGATATTTATTATACAGTTATAAAAAAAAAAAACAGTCACTAAGCTATTAAATAAATAATATTAGGTGATATTTTATAATTAACATGCTACTGGAATATTAAGTTCTTAATTAAGGCCAATTCGTTCTGGTTCAATTTGAATAAATATCTAAAACTTTAGTATTATAATCTTGATAAATCAGATGTTTTAATATTATGACTGATAAAAAACAATAGAAACATTTATTCAAATATTATGTTCGCGTGTTTAAAAATATCGTAAATATTATATTTTACGCAGAAGGTAGAATAAAAGTTTTTCTTTGCTTTATGTATTTATAAATAAATAATTTTTTGATGTTTCTTTTATTTTTTTTCAGGAAGCCAGAATGAAATGAATGTAAAAATCAATCAATCAATGAAACATTAGAACATGGTAGTAGTAGTCTCGCTCAAGTGGCACACTGGTACATAATTTGGTGTAAATTCATGAATTTTGGTGCAAAATTGCGAAAACTGGGAAAAAAAATCAATATATTGGTGTATTTGTCAAATATACCGGCATAATAAATACAACATTGTCTTTTCTGTGCAAAATTTCAACATTCTTTCGAAATTCAGTTCAAAAAATTAACCGATTTTGAGCTTTTTTTATAATAAACCATTAATGGTGCATTAATTACTCGATTTTGAAACCAAACCAACATGGAATATTTTGTAGATAAAATACATTATTTCACTATTTGAAATGGGCAACTTTATTTTGGTATAGGATTAAAATCCTTTGGTAAACAAAATACACAAAACTGCATATAGTGTAAAAAAAACAATAAAATCTTATTAAAATAAGCATTGAAAGATTAAAAAAAATGAGAAGATCAAAATTAAATATCTAAAACGTTATTGCAGGAGAAAAAACTTTATAACAAAATGTGAAATTTCTAACGACCAATAATGTTGTTTTTTGACAGCAAATTGAATACACCAAAAAATAAAATTTTGAGATACATTTTTCACAATGATGCATTTTTCTCATTGCTCCTTTGACTTGGCGTATTTTTTATATCGATTCCCTGGATTGATACAAATTAGTGAATGTTTTGCACAGTTTCCAGTAAAATCATAGAAATAATCATAGAAATAATTAAAAATACTTTAAGATACATTTCGGTTCAGAAAATAAACAACGGTGTAAATATATATAATTAAACTGATGACGATTAAATAAATACACTTTGGTGTAGAATTTTTTAAAAAATTGATATTGAATATTATACCACTAGCACAAGTATAATTTGTGTACATTCGGTGTAAATTATAAACAGGAACGCAGTATATTTCCTACACTGGTTCCCAGCTAAATGTCAAAAAATGTACTGGAAAGTGGCACTTTTTTTTATTTAAAATGTATATCACGGATGTACAAAAAATACCCCAAACTTATTGGTGTATTTTAGACATTTGTGCTACTTGTAGTATTGCGCAGTAGAAATTATGGAAAGGTTATTTCTGCAAGCTTTAAAAAGAAGTTAAAAAGTTTACAAGTAATAGAGCAAATAGTTTTGTAATATATCGTTTGAAATTTAGATTTTGAGTTACGAGGCAACATCATTTTAAAGTCGATATAGAAGTAATGACATATCACGATGATCATATTGAAAGAATAAGGAAATATGTGAGTTCATTAGCATTTAAGCGGAAGCAGCTTCTAGAGATCATTTATAGTGTTGTCATTAAGAGAAGGTACACTCCAGAGCAATGTACATTTAATCGTTATTTCGAATAGGACATATGGACCGTGATAATATTAAATCAGCTGAAACTTGCAAGAGTTTTTCAAGATATAAAAGCAAATGTAAAATCACTGTATTCCAGTCACCAGTTTTTAATGGATTAGAAATACATAAATAAAAGAGCCTCTACTCAAAGAAATGTATAGTACAAATGTATGAAACCCTGATCATTGCCAGTACTCCTCCTTGTGCGGGGACATTATCTGGGCATGATTGTTCTAACATCGTATTTCGATTGGTCTTTTCAGGGAAGAAATCCTTCGATTGATGATCAATCTACTCACCGACATAACAAATAAGCCACTTCAACAGAAATAAACTATAATAACTTTGTCCGTGTGCCAAACTGGACATATGAACTCGATATGCATATGAATGGTAGAGACACATCATGGTTGAGACATAGGTCGACCCGAGATTGTTTTCCGAGGAAAGAAGTAGATAATCAAAATAGTATGATTTTTGGTGTTGCCATACCATCTCTAATTTTATAATTCAATATAAAATTTATAATTTCATTCATTTCATCTGTTCCTATTGTGGTTTTGTAAGTTTTTATATAGTATCTAATTGTAAAATAATAATGTCTTATTTTTAAAGTAGTATGCAGAGTTAATATTAAGTACTTTGTAGAGGTTCTATGAAATTAAAAGGTCTGTTTCTACAAGTGTTCTAACAGCTCATATTCTATAAGTTAATATCCATATATATATATATGTCCATATTCCATATAGAGCGAACCCATATTAAAAACCGCATTTAATACTCTAAAGTTGAAAAAGAACTATGGAAGTGCCAAACCTTTATACTTTGCAAAACCTTTTCATTGTGATTTTCGTTCAATAATTTTTTTTTTAAATCCAATAGTCCTACTGAACAATTTTATCCATTTGACTACTTTTTTCATCTTGTTCTTGATCTTAATATAGTAAGATATTAAAATTACTCCTACAATTTTTTTTTCTTTTTTGAAGGTTTTTTAATTTGTCGACATCGCAGCCATCGTCTTGTATTAAATCTGATTCTTAGCTCGCTAAATATGAGGACAAGTTAATTTTTGCCTCAAATATAGTATTTCCTTCCAAGCAGTTTTAGAGCTTAAAAAACTGGGGCATTAAACATTCATTTTTTAATTCAATGAGATTGTAGCCATTCTCTGCTGGAATTTGTCAATCCAGTTCTTTGTAAATAGAAGACAAATTCCATGGTATTTCAAAATGTCATCCGAAAGTCCCAAAAATTATTTTCTTAAAAATGTGCTAGATTTTCAAAAGTGATTTTAAGATCAGAAACTTTCCGAAAAGTCATTATCCTCGTAGGCTATCAGAAATTCAAATATTTTGCATAAAATGTACCTGACTTAACTTTTCGACTGTTTTATAGAAAATTCTGTTTTTCGTAATTCTAATTTTTGAAGTACAAATGAGTTTGAACTTAGGTTAAAAGAATATTTCACCCAATTAACGGAAATGAAAAAAAAATCGTGAAGTACAGGAATATGAACAACATTATTTTGTTAATCAGAATTCAAAAGAACAGTATATTTGCCGTGCCAAAATGCACTTTCTTCGTAAGGAACTTTGTTTTTCAAGAACTCATATTTTCTCTTTACAAAATATTATGGAGAAAAACTAAACAGAAAAACCGAAACTCAACTTTTCGAAACTCTGTTGTATAGAAAATTCTGTTCCGTAATTATGCTTTTATTTAATTTTTAAAATTTAGTTTATGCAAAATGAATTTTAAAATATAGGATATCGCAGAAATAACGGAATTCGCAAAAAAAAAAATCTTCGTGAAGTGGAAATATGAATAACATCAGTTTGTAAATAAAAATAAAGAAGAACATTAAATCTTTCGTAAATGGGTGAAAATTTAAAAACATTAATATTTTGGACACTAAAATGGAAATTTCCTAAAATAAACAGATTTTTTTTTATAATGGTAGGCAATTAAATAAACTAAACTAACTGCACGAAATAAGCTATTCATATATTTACCTCACAAAACTGTGTTACTATAAGATAATTCGAACTTTTTTTATCTCGCTAAAATATTCTGGGCATATAACAAGGGTAAGGGTGCTTTTGGTGTTTAAGTTGAAATTAATGTTATATTGTATAACAAAATATATTTTGTTGAGATACTATAGAAGTAAAACAGCTTTTATATTAAAGCTTCATAACTATAACAAAGTCTTAAAAATTATATGAATATTTCTTACTTAAAAGAGATGGATCACCATAATATTAATATCATTATGTCTGTTATGTATTAATAGCATTATGTTTTTGCATCCCGTAGGCGTAATTGCTTATTCTGTTTTCAGATTAAGCATTCTTTTGCCATTACTAAGAACATTCACATGCCTTTTTGTGGCATTCCTACCGCGTGCTTTTGTTGAGAAGGGGTCGGAATTCTGGTTTCAAAATACTGCTTATCGAAATCCTCTTTTTAAAACGAAAATTCTGCTTTCCGAAATTGTGCCTTTTGAAATTCTAGGTTAAAAAAAATACAAATTTTGTTTGAAAATTTTCATCATGCTTAGTATTTTATCAAACACCAAAACTTTATTGCAGAATCTAAAGCTATTTCAATGCTACCAAACCAATCATTAAATTCTTTAATGGTGCTAGTCTATTTTATAATTTATTAAATAAACACGTTATTTCAATTTTGCTGATTTTGGAAGTTAAACCCTAGGAGTGCACCTATAGGTACATAATATGTTAATGGCACCACGCTAGATAATCAGGCTTATGTTAAGTTAAATTCAATTGTGGTTATCCGTCCACTTAGAAACGGTTTTTTTATTAGTGACACACGTTTTATTCTGGTTCTCTCTATTTTTCCCATTGAACGGATAAGGAGGTGAATTTTGAGTGAAAGATTTGACAAGGCTCAAGATTTTTCAATAAACATTGAATTATGGAGCTCAAGCTACGTGGACGTAGCCTAACTGCAGTCATACCACCCTTCAAGGCTTTGTTCTCTTAAACTTTTAACTTTTCCGACATAACTTTACGATATTATAGACAACATTTTGTCACATAAATATACGATTCGATACGATGTGGTTTTGATTTAATAAGTCAATTTCTGTTTTTCATTTAGGTATTTTGAAAACATTTTTACTGTTTTGTGTTTTAATATATGTAAGTAGACCATAAAATATTTTTTTTTTAAATTTTCGATATGATATTCAAAATCACTTTCATTTTCTTAATATATTAATAAAATTATAATTTCTAATAAATCATTATTTTCATTTTCTCACCTTACATCCTTCACAAGTGAAAGCACCAAAATGGAAACCAGCAGCAGGTTCTCCACAAACTTTACACGTTTGATTCATCTGAAACAGAAAAATAAAATAAAACATTTTATAAGTAAACATATCATATTTCCAACATTAAGATAACCAACAAAATACAAAATAACAACAACGACATTATAAACTTTAAACCCTGACAGCTCAATAAATTCAATTTCAAAAAATATTAAAGGTACCAATATAATATATAAAAAAAAGATAAGGCCTACTGCCACAAGAAGAAGCCCATCTTTGTCTGTTGCTTCCACTCTGTCTTCAACCAAAATGAAACATTATTTTATAATTTCTGTGTGTCCTTATCGGTTGTGGTAAATCGATCCACAAGACCCAATGATTCAGCGAGCACACAAACTTATATACAAAATATCTACAACACCTCCTGGACATGGCGCACGGATAGGGAATCCGCGTGAGAAATTGGTCTGAAGATTTATTTGTTCGTTGAAATTTATTAAATGTTTCATTTGGTTGATAAATTTGCAACAACACCTCACATTACCATGTTGACATGAAATGGAAAATAATAATAATTTAATACCTACGTCCAACGAACGTCTGACTTCAGGCAGCATTTCAAAATTTAGATCGATTTGCTAACTGAATTCGTGATTAATATTTTTAACGGGAGGTGGTTCATGGTGCACCATTCGAGAGCTACATGTTGATAGACAAAAAAGAGAGTGTTTTGTGCTCACACTTTGCTCGGAGGACTTGTTTGCATAAATTTATTAATTCATAGATTGGTGTGTAATGATTGCGGGGAAATTCGCACCGAAGCCTCATAGGACCGTGTGGACACGAGATCAGATTTTGACATAGGTGAAACCATGGAATGTAATTTTGACCAGTGTAACCAATTGATAAGAAACACCAATTTCTTACACAAAACAGGCAAAAAAGCATTAAAATCGAAATTAGTTTTTGATTAATTTTTGTCGAAGTTCTGCATCCATTATAGAAAAATTATGGTTTTCAAAATTCTACCGTTTTTTGTTTCTGTTTAACAATATTGGCTTTTCAACCAGATTTGAGTTATTGTATCAGATCTTATCGAAATTGTAACAAGGCAAAACGAAAATAAAATCTTGATAACGAAATTCCGGAAGGAAAATTTTGTTTCGGTCATAAATGTTGATGTAATTTTATACATTTTGAAAAGCATACTGACCACCCTATTATGGTTGTCATAATTGATAGTTGATATTTGCAAACAAATGAAATTTGATAGATTTGAAAAATTAATGTATGAATAATTCGGTCATAAAATAAAAATCTGGATATTGTGGTAAGTCATGAATAGTTCTTTTATTAATTCAGTTGAAAGGTACTATATTTCAGTATTTATCCAACTATAAATTGACAACCATAATAAAGGGGTTATTTTTTAAGAAAAATGCAAGTAAAATCGATAAAGTGGCAACACTTAATTTTTTATCCATAAAATTTATTTCTTTTTTTATTTCTTCAAACAACTTTAAGTCCTTACCTAAGAGTGAACGAAAAACATCAACAACAAATCGTTGTTACTTTCCGTGAGAATAGTTAAAGAATTTTTTAGGTAGAACATTTATGTTCGACTTATGGTGATGATGGCTACATAGACGAAGAGAAAAGATACTTTTACTACTACTGGATGCATCAAATAAACATCAGCAGCGGCTTATGGTGACTGTAAAAAAATAAACGAATTATTCTAAAGATGTATGACCTATAAAAGTGTTGCAACATTATGAATTTATGATTCATACTGCCTTCAGAGGCCTTGAGTGGGTATCTTTTTTCTTCCTTGAACATAGGATAGCATATACAAGAATTCATTTCAAGACTAATTAATTTTTTTTTCAGTTTTGCAATGAAGCACTTGTGTATTTCAAAAATGTGGTATGTACCGTTCATTTAATTTGTGTTCTAAGGTTTTTAGTCGTGTTCGGTAGGGTGGGTTTGTCTTTACAAGAAAAAAAAAAAACAAAGAACATTATCCCTACCAAGATAGTTTTCCTGTTAAATAATATTTTAATTTGTTCTAAAAGTTTAACCGATGCGATGGATTATCATGAGGGTGAAGCCTGTTGGTCAAACAATCAAGGGAGCGGAGCACGAATTTGAAGTGGTGCAATCCTTTAAATACCTTGGGTCAATAGTAACAGCCGATAATAATATAGAAGAAGAAATACGCGAGCGGAGCCTACTACAGTCTGTCAAAGCTCTTCAATTCCAGAAATCTCACCATAACTTCCAAACAGCTGCTGTACAGGACCATGATGGTCCTGCCAGTACTCACATATGGATCCGAGAATTGGGTGCTTAGCAAAAGGCACTCCGACCTCTTAGTCGCGTTCGAGAGAAAAGTCTTAAGGAGAATTGTTGGCCCCATATATGAGGAAGGACGATTCCGGAGACGGTACAATCATGAATTGTACACAATCTACCTTGAAGCAGATATCGTGACAAAAATTAGGCTCGGTAGACTTCGGTGGGCAGGGCACCTAGCTCCCATGAGCGAAGAGGAACCTGCTCGGAAAGTCCTTTGTAGTACATTCTATGGCAGACGACAGCGTGGTAGACCATGCTTGCGCTGGAGAGATGGCGTAGACCAGGAAGCCCGTAGCCTTAAGGTGCGCAACTGGATGGCGTCGGCTCGAGATCGGGATAGGTGGAGAGATTTGTTGAAGGAGGCCAGGACTGGACCCCGGTTTTCGAGCCGATGATGATGATGAAGACTGTTTTTCCAATTGTATGAATATCTCAACAAGGCCTTATACTACCGAAATTCTTAAATTTGGACACAATTGTTTCATTATAGAAAGTTGACAGCACAAATTTGAGTTAGCAGACAGCCACTACAAATCATTTTTTAAAAAGTTTTCATTTGTACAGCTTGGCGATTCTGCTGAAAATTTGCCAGAAGATCAATTTATTGGTGAAAGAGCTCAATTTTTAAATAAATATTTATAGCTGATTAAATAAATAAACTAAAGTGTAGAACATGTAGCGATATGTATCCGTGAGACATCACAATTTCACTATTAAGAAGTGCTAAACAAACTGTGTTCCAGGAACTAAATTTTCCGTTTGAGCAAGGGTCTTAAGGTGTACAAACGATTTGCTTGTATAGCAACCGTACAGTTTATGAAAAAACATTTTTTTTATATTTTGTTTGTCAACTGTACAGATTTCTAGAGACTTTTTATTTTGTTAAATTATAATTATATTATATTTTAGAACAATAAAAATTACTACATTTCTGGGGACCAAACCTGAGTCACTTCGCACCAATGGACTACGCCGCTAACCGCTCGGCCAATCTCGGATGTGAAATGAAAACAATAAATTGGAATCACTTTTATCATTGTATATAAATTTCTATAGTACAACCATGGAGCAGCGCCATCTAAAGAAAGTTGTGAACCGCACATTTGGAGGTTCTTACGCATTTACTAAGTGTCTATATTCTGTTACCCTAACAATAGTCGTCAACAAAACAAATTAATAATATATAATGTATTCTATTGGCTCTAAAATCCATATTTCCTTGACAAGAGTCAAAACAAAATAAAAATCATATATGTTTACGACTGTTGTCAGGGTTACAGAATCGACAACTAGTAAATGCACGAACCTAAATATGTGTTATTCACAAGTTTCTTAAGATGTCCAGGGTGTGATTATTCAGCACTGGACAAAATTAGCCTTCAAACGAATGCGTTCTTTTAAAATACGTTTGCAGTTCTCGAATTACATTTGAGCCAACTTCTTTACATTTGTTAGGATTCTTTTACATTTTACAAGGATTGAAATATCTTTAAATCAACTGTGTTTTCTGTCTCTATCATATCGCAATAGAATGATAGAGAGAGCAACGTTAAAAACGATATCGTTCAATCGTTTTACTTTAAGAAATCATGCCCCAGGACAAATTCGATGACAACGAGAAGTAATCAACAAGCGTATCTTTTAAATCTTTTACAGCTATTTTGGCTAGAAATCGACAAACTGCTTCATTTTCTTCTTCTTCGGTACACTATTATAGTACATAGTTGCAGAAAACCGCAACCATTGGACTTGTTGTCATTAAAAATCTAAAATCTTTTCAGAGTTCTATTGGAGATTTTATCGGTAGATCATCATATATTTACATACAATCTAGATAGATAATATTTAATCAGAATGATTTTGAAGTATTTATCAAAGGAACTAATACTGAAAAAAACACTTCCTCACAATCTTAAAGGCTCATAAAGATCTTTCATCTTATAATCTGATAACCTTCATTCATATTCAAATAAAATCTACTTTTTTATTCAACTCAATAAAAAATAGCTGGATAATCTCTAACCAATCAGGGTCGACACACGATTATAAAGAAAAGATCATCACATGCTAATTCTATAAGATTCAATACTGTCACACATCAATAATGGCAATCAACTTCTTGTCAATCAACACTCACCATCGATAACAACAAATAATAATAAATTGCCAACTAGCACATCACTATGACTTTTCTAGTTTCTATAGCTTGAATTAACACAGGAGCACTGCAATACCATAGAATATCTTATTTTAATTAAATGTGACCAAATTGATCACACCGCACATATCCATATCGATAGATATCCGTAAATGGCGCGCTTATTCCCTCAATCTCAAACCAATAGAATTGAATTTGAATAAACAAAGTGACCAATGAGATACAACACTGCGATAAGAGCAGTGACAACCGCAAAGAAAAACATATAAAATCAGTTGCCCCACTCTGGCTCGGTATTAATTTTTTATTGCCAAACGGAATCCAATTCCAATATCAGACCATAATGTACAAAACAATCTATGACATTTTTTTTTTCCTATCTTTTTAAATATTTTTGAGTTTCCCTGTCTCCACTGTAATGAATAATTTATGAAATTAGCATTTAATTTCTGCTGCACGCGTTCAACTGGTTTTCTGCTCCTGGCTTCTTGCTGCTGCCACAACCTTTTTTTTTATCTTCTTCCTCGTCTGGTAGCGTCGCGTTGTACCACATCGTCCGTCGTTGTCGTTTGGCTGTCATCGTAATCGTCTGTACGTCTATCTATTCAATTCAATTTTTCACAACTTTGGACAGGGAATGCACGAGCTAACAACAAAAATAAAACACTAAACAAACGCCACAACAAGTTGACATCTTTCTGTAGCACATTCGAGATTTGTTAGCCATGGTGCATCATCATAAGCAGCATCATCATCATCATCTTCCAGCACCTTGCTGTTATATAGAATATTATGGCTGCCAATACATTCACTTCCTCTGGGTCGTAGTTGTCGTCGTTGTCAAGTGTAAACCAATTTTCTTAGCCATGAACATCAGTGACAGTCAGCTAGGCACCACCATATTGCGCCATCATCATCATCATCATCTTCAATTCTTTGCTCGAACAATTTGAAATATTAAAATACAACACGACAACATGCATTTATTGTAAAGTTTATTGTAAGTTAGGATAAGTATTATAAAAATGTAAAAAAAACAGAAAAAAAAAATAAAGATCCACTCACATGAATGTGGAATGAAAACGTTTGTTGTAACCAATTAATTAGCTATAAATAAAAATTATCTCATATCTGTAACCTGAATGCAAATGCAGGTGGAAGATTAGAGTGATGCGCGTACAACTAAGCGCGGGATGATGCAGTGAAAGGGGTTCTTTATTATTGTGCAGCACTTGCGAAATAATTTATTTTCATTATTATAACACACATCTAGATGTGCGATCTTTTTTTTTTTTTAGTCCAGTGTAATATAATTTAATTGAGCATGTGGCATGTTGAACGATATGAAATGTCTGAATATAAATCAAAGGATAAGCAAGGTCAAATTCTTGAGCAAGTTAATAAAGAATGCAATGGCACGAGCAAAATAGTAGAGTAGTAATATAGTATAATAAATAAAGAAGGTGAAATTGTTTTAGAATGGACAGATTCTTAAAATCAGTTGTGGGATATAAATAGATCTTTTTTCAAAATTCAAGGTTTCATTTGTTTATTAAAATAAGTTGTTGAATTTCAATTAGGAGGACCTATGGTATGATTACAAGGTAACTAACTAAGGTAATTAAACCTTAACCCAGCGAAATGTCAAACTATGACTTTTTCAAAGAAACGAGTACCCATCATATTTGACTATAATATTTCACAACATACATTGTGCCGTGTTGTTAGTTTTAAAGATCTTGGAATCGTCTTCAATTAAAGTCTAGATTTCGCAGAGCATATCAAATCTCTTCTTAAAAAGGCTAACTCAATGTTAGGTTTTGTAAAAAGATGGTCCAAAGAGTTTCAAGACCCTTGTGTTACCCTATCTTTATGCAATTGTTTTGTTGGTCCGCATCTGGAATACGCATCGCAGGTATGGACTCCGTTCTATGATGTTCATAGATCTAGGATAGAGGCAGTTCAGCATAATTTTGTTCGTTTTGCCTTAAAAGGTCTTCCCTGGACAGATCCTTATAACCTTCCACCTTATGAACACCGAATTCAGCTTCTACACATTCAGTCCTTGTTACAGAGGCGTGTAAATAACGATATAGTTTTTATCCACCAACTTCTTTCGGGCGCATTAGATGCACCTGATCTACTTACTTGTATTGGACTCAATTATCGTGGGGGTGCTCACCATCTGCGTAGCCTTGAGCTCCTACATTGTCCACACCATCGGACTTATTACGGTATGAATGAGCCGCTTACCCGCATGTGCAGGCTTTTCAATTTAAATTCTAAAATTATTGATTTTAATGACAATAAAATAAATCTTAAAAATGTACTTAAAACCAGTGCTCCACGCTTTTAGTTCATGTTTTATGTATTTTGTATTGTTAAATTATATGTTTTATTGTATTATAGTGCTTGTGTTATTGTAGTGATTTGTTTTACATTACTAACAACTAACATCAGCACTAAGTGATGAGCCAGTGGAACACATATAATGTGTTGGCAAATCTTTGTTCATAAGCTGAAGCTTGCTCTAAGCTCTTTATGAACAGGATCTGATTGTGTATAAAAAAAAAAAAAAAAAAAACATCAGCTTTTACCTCTTGGCATAGTCTTGGTAACTCAAACTTCCCAACTCACCTCCATGCTGTTATGGCCCCTCAATATAATATTGGAACCTTTTGGATGGTTTTCAACTACAAGCGATGGAAAGTGCAATTACTTATCTAGGTATACTCCCTTCATGGCACCGGAGACAGGCATGGAAAATGAACCTTACGAAGTGTATCGAAAGTTAAAACAAAATTGTATCGAATTGTAATTTTTCATTTTTCAAAAACAAATTTTGATTTATTTTTTATTATTATTAAATAGTTTAAACCTTAAAAATGTACTTATATCATTTTACCACCTGACCAAGAGCTAGTTCTAGTTCTATGAAAAACATAACCAGAATTGGTTATTAAGATTTTTCTTTTCATTTTTCATCTTCATTGAAAATTAATTAATTTGTCGTCTTATTTTGCTTCTGTCGGCTACTTCTGCAGAATCTACTTTGAAATCAACCCCAAGGTCTTGTAGAACTAACAAAAACTGACACGGTCTTGACATGATACTCCTGTTCTGTCACAACTGAAGTTACATTTGGGAAATTAATTATAACAAGTGGAAAAGTAAACCCAATGGATGATGATGTTACATTCAAGGAAAAATCATGTAAAATTAACCAAAAAACTAACCAATTACCGTGTTTTTATTTTTTAACGCTGTTTTTCTGTTAAAAATTCAATAAGGTACTGATCAATTAAAAGTAACTCTGGTTACTTTTCCAAATATACTGGAAGATTAACATTTCTTTCAGGTTAGAAAGGAAAGGTAAACTTACTTAAAATAAAACTAATTTTGTTAATTGTGCAAATATACTGTTGAATTAACATTGTTTTTTCTTATAATTTAAAAAGATAATTAAGTTTGGTACTTTTTTGGAAAAAGTGTAACATAAGTAAACCCTCAAAACTTTGTAGGGTAGGGAGTATGTAAAAATAACACAAAAGGGGTTGAAAATAACACTGTGGTCATGAACAGCTTAGCTATTTACGAGATTTAAATGTTAAAATGACATAATACCAACACAAATCAATAAAAAATCATGTTAAACTTGCAGTCAATACCATCATGTTAGTTTAACAATGCCTATAATTTTACAAAAAAAATTGGAAGCACAGCTTCCTGTCATTTTATTTGGGAAAGTCCATTCTGTGAAATTAAAAGTAGTCTTGTTAATTATTTACCTGACGTTTTTCTCTGCGTGTAAGAGGTCTAACTTGGGTCTTAAATATTGTCTCTTCGTGATTTCTTCTTCTAATTTACCCTTCGTCTTACGATTATTTTTCTTCTAAATTCATTCTTAAATTCAGTGTTTTCAAGTGTGCTATTACACCGACATTGTGGAGTCATGACTCTTTTTCAAATTACTTTAGAGCAAGAGATTGCTTTTTTTCGATTTTTACTCTCTTTTGTTATAACGGGTTTTTAAAAAAGAGTCATGAGACTCTGGAATATAATAGCACACCAGGCGTTTTCAATCTGGCATGTTTTTGTCACAAGTCAATTTAAATTTGTGGTTATAGGTGATTTTTTAATTATAAAAATGCACTTAAAATTTGAAAAAAAAACGCTCACAATTTTTTGTTCCATCTGACCACAAAAATAATCTTAACCTTTGATAATGATAAGGTCAAAAATTGTATCACTTTTCATATATTGAATAAATTCAGCTTCATATGAAATTTGCTTGGACTTCAATTGTTTTGTATGGGTTTGTATTTTTAATTAAACTTCGCCAACACTTTATTCTTACCATTCATTATTTCTTCCTTAAATGATAAATTTCGATTAAAGAAAATATATTTCTTTAGAGCATCAGAATGTTATGACGTTATATTTGGATTCAGCGGATGATGAACAAAAATTAACATTCGATTTAACTACGGATGAACAAATTTGCTCGTCAAGTCCAACACCAAATTAACATAGATTTGCCTATTAAAAGTACCCATGAGATAATCCCGGTTTTGGTATAAAATCTTTGATAATATTATCCTAAATTCAAAATTGTATCGTACGGAAGCTCAGAAAGATTAAATGGCATTAGTTAAAACATTTAATCTTTTGATTAAAATAAGATACATTATGAGACATATTTAGCCCTATCGAAATAAATATTTCTTTAAAAGACAAATATTAATTTTGAAAAAAAAATCAGAGCTCTCCCAGATGCATGTTCGCATAATAGTCTTATTTTCTGCAGTACACTTTCTTCAATTGAACAATAAGTATTTGTTGCAATTTGTATCCGAATTGAACGCCTAAGGTGTGACTTCTATTGATTTGCAATAAAATTTAGATATGATGGATGATCTTGTTAACGATCTATTTGTGTTCAAAACTAAAAGACTACATATTTGTAAATCGAAATGACAAGCAAAATATGAAAGCGAATTATGAAAAGTCATTTGTCATGAATTTCAAATGCGTGTCGGAACATAAAATAATTTTCATTCATTTGACAGTTGGATAGAAAAAGAGTGTATCTTTTTACAAGGAAATGTGCACGAACTAGATTAACGCTGCACATTTCCTTTTCCTGATTGATCACTCCCTGGGGGATTTTCGAAATGAACTTCCTTTTTTCAAATCATCACATTATTTTTTTTAATAGAAATATGAACAACAATGTAATATTGTTATAAATTCATTTATTTGGATTGCGATTGCGACAAATTTGTTTCTTTTATCAAAAATATGACTCATGATATCCGATGCTCGTTCATACAAAAAAAAAATTAATTCACATCATGAATTTATTATTATCGATCGAACAGAAAATATCAAGGTGGGAAAATTGTAACAATGCGTGAATATTTGTATAATTTGAATCACTTTTGAGTTTGAGCCAAAAAAAAAAAAATAAATAAAGTAAAAATACAAGAAAATGTTGATGGAATGAAAAAATAAAAACTGTGTAAATGTACCAAGGTTATGATGGTTAAAGTTGACATACGTTTCTTTATACTTATATTTTGATTTGTTTTCTGTTGTTAATTTTGATACCGTGACTTAAATAATTAAGTGAAGACGGCAATATGTGATTGCAATAGCTTAACTTATTTTGTCATTGTTTTCGATTGAATGAGTGCACACACATCGATTTGTTATTCTTTTATAGATTTTTTTTTTAATTTTTATTCATGGTTGAATAAATTTGGCCCATGAATTTATTTCGTTTGAGTTAATATTGTTTTAGTTAATGTGATCGAAAGTAATGATGGTTTTGACAATTAATAGTTTTATTAAGCGCCAACATTGTTTTTGCATTTATTATGAATTTGGATTGTACAGTTGCTTTTAATACAAATATTTATGAGTTAGTAGAATTTAATAAGTAATTTGCAGTAAATACCGTTTAGTGGAACAATTAACGGAAGTTCAAAAATATTTTAAGTGCCCAATTACTCCGATGCGTTTTCTTCAAGTAAGAACGATGAAGTTACGCTCTCTATACAGGCATACATTATATTGGTAGATGAAATTGACTTTGTATATGATACGAACGTGGAAAAAAAACTGCGAATGATTATGTTTACTTCACTGAAAACTTTGGTTAAAGTCTGTACATCCTTAACATGGAGGTACCCGTGCCCAGGCAATAAACTTCAATTGGTTCACTTAAGATACAATTGAAAACTGGCAATAGTTACAGTTATTATTTAAACATTTATCTTTTTTATTATTATTAGGGTTGCCACGGGTATTTTCAAGTTAAGTTTAGACTTTGACCAAAGTTTTTTTTTCACATGCGGTTATCATCAAAATTTTATCAACTTATTTTTAATTTGTGTTTACATAAATTTATTTTAATTGTTATAATGAAATAATTTGTAATCTAAATGAGGATATCAATTTATGAAATAAATATAATAATAGTAGATTAAAAAAAAATCTAACGTATGCCAAAGATTGTCAGAGCTGCTAAAAACAAAAACACTTTTTATTTGAAAAAAATATAATATATATATTTAATTTTTTTTTTACCAAATCGAACGACAAAAAAAAATAAAAAAATTATAATACCTATTCGTGCGAATTTGTTTTTTTAAAAAGTTGATTTGATTTTTGAAATATAAAATTTTGTTTTTTAGTCATCTAATTTTTCTTAAAAAAGTTATTAACAAATTAAGTACGCCATCATCGTTTGGCTATCTAGGCCTTTTACAAAATAAAATTTGAAAAAGATCAGGTTTTCTATAGAATTTATATGGCAGGTACCGTTAATAAGGTGATTTTGAAAATAAATTTCTAAGGAAAAACTTTATTATTGGGAAAAAATCAGTCACACAAAATTTTATCAAAATCGATAATATATTTCACGAGAAAAATTAGATTATCTTTAAGGCTTGTTTGCCAGGTACCGTTAACTTGTAAAAAACTTATTCTGAAAAAATGAAAAACCTTAGGCTACATTGTACGAAAATTTATAACAATCAATTGTATTTTTTACGAGAAAAATGGGACTGTCTTAAACGCTTGTATGGCTGCAGATACCGTTAAAAATCTAGTTGTAAAAAAAAAATTGACGATAAAAATCACCGTTTTCAAAAAATTTTATCAAAGTCGATCGTATTTTTTTGAGGAAAATTGAATTATCTGTTACGTTTATATGGTACCGTTATTTTCAGACCTAGGATACAAATCAAAAATACGCCTGGGCATATTACTCTTAAAATACAGAATACCAAGTTTGAAGAAAATCGGCCCAACCGTTTAGGCTGTAGGTGTCGATACATCCAGACTGACAGACGGACAGACAGACAGAGAGACAGACAGACAGAATTGTCGGACCTACTTTTTTCGTGTTCTCTATCATCGTTATGTCATGTTTGATTGTTATCTCAAAACTTTTTTTTTTTACGAATACAAAACTTGCCTTATAGTGCCTATAATCGCAAGTAAAACACGTTATATGGCAGGTACCTTTAAAACAGTTTTTTTAAGAAAAATGGTTTAAACCATCTAAAAGTCCTTTAAAACTATACCACTCGTGTGAAGTTTCATAAAATTTGTAAAAACTAAAGCCGGCCTAATTCAAAAATATCATCGTCGGAAAAAAATTAATAAGGTACTTACATGAATTTTTTTTAAAATTAATAGTATTTTTTCGAGAAATAATTCTAATTCTAAACTCCTTTATACATTCTCGAAAAAATTGGAACTGCAGGTTTATTTTTATGTATTAGTTTTACTGTCTATATTCTTTCTAAACGTTTATATATTGTTTCATCGAAAACTTTAAATTAAATTGAATTAAACAGGTCTAAAAAATTGAAGAAGTTAGAGTTAATTGTTAAGGATTTTTTTATACTTTATTACGTAATCAAAGTAGTTGATTTTTTTTCATAATTTTGGAAAAAGAGATTCAAAGTCCAAACTCGATCATTACCTATGGCTGATCAACGAGATTTGAAAATCATAATATTTTACTTTGATCTTGATCTTTGTTTAGTTTTAATTGCATTTTTAAAGCCAAATATAAGTCCTTCATTTTTCGACATGCTCTTAAAGTTAGTTAAAGCTAGTATAGGTATAAGGAAAGACACCAGATAAATATTGTCAAAATTTTGTCTTGATAAGGCTGTGGCTGTGAATATCCAAAAAGCTGCTTTGAAATCAGCCCTTCATTTCTACTAATCATTCTGTACTACATTAATTAAGTAAACATTAAGTTTGCGAATAAGAACCAAATTAAGGTAGTTTGCCAACAGTCAAGATTTTCAAGGGCACTCGATCCTGCCAAAGGAGCTCACAAATGAAAAGAATTTTCCCCGAGAAAATTTAGTATCTTTTAGCTAAAACTTTGACAGAACACAACTTATATTAAGTTTAACTTACATCTGATTTACAACCAGAAGGCAAATCCAGTGAAATAATATACCATGTAGCTATTGTTCTTAAAAAGTGTTCATCAGACCAAAGGAGAATTTCAGAAACATTTCAGAAATATATTAAAAACATCTCATAAACATTTAGTAAATAAAAAAACATTTATAAGAAATCTGAAATGTTTTGTATAGTTTGTTAAAATGTTCAGAAATGTTTTTTTTTTTTAACACATACAATTCCGGATTTTTTTTTTTTCTTGAAATGATTTTTTGGTCACGACATATCTTATTTTCGTGTAAATTGAAAAGAAATTAAAATTGTAAAAAGCTTTTATTATAATATAAGTTAGGATTTATAAAAAAATTAATAAATTAGACAACATAGAACTCAATATTTAATTAAATAGAAAATCGATTTAAAAATAATTTAATTCCTTTAAGACATAATACAGTCGACCGAAAATTTAAAAATTCTCCTGCTGTTAAAGTTATTAAAGAAAACAACTATTTTGTATAACTTATAAAATTTGGCAAGTTTCTTTTCCAAAATAAACAGCTATATTAACCTATTACATTTATCAATGTACATTATATAGTGTACACGTTTTCTTATAGCAGACAAAGAATCATTCAATTAATAAAAATACACAGAGGGTAATTATTGTTAGATTCCAATCTCATCAGTTTCAAAGAAAAAAACAAATGAATATTAAAATATAGTAGAACTTCTATTTCATTCTAAAGTTGTAAAGTTGTTGCCTTCAAAGTTTATTCATGTATTATTTTCCAACCAACATCCGACATGGCTAATGCTAGAAAATAGGAAATCCGACTGAATTAAAAATAAAATAAAGCTCTTATTGTTTTTTAACTGCATTTAAACAATACCACAATGGAAGTAGCAGTATAAAATATGTTCATATCTCTAACAATGACATACAAAAAAAAAAAAAAAGATTCGTAGCAAAACTCAAGCACACAAGGGTATAATAATTTAATTCAAGATAAAGACAAGATCATTAGAGCAAATCGTGAATTATATTTTGATTACGTTCAGTTGCAGCAAATATAAAAGTAATGCAATAGTAAATAAGTTAAATGAAAAATAGAGACAAAAAAAAAAAAAAACAAATGTCCAACACACTATATAAGAGCCACTTGACTGGGAAGATATCTGTAAGAGTTTGAGACTACCTTATACAACTCGTGCTTGTTATTGATATTGTCTTATTTTTGTGATGATGTGCTTTTAGAAACTAAATGTATCTTGTGAACATCAGAGTTACACATATAGATATAGTCACGTGGATTTATTATTTTCGCATTGTGGGGTAATTTATTTTGTGAAGATCTAGAACTAATGAGATTTTCTTGAACACACCGATATTTAATATACACAAAGTTTGCTAGTAGAAAATGGATTTCTTATTTCTAATTTATGTAATACAAATTACAATGGATGCATAGAGAATTTGATAGTTTAGTTAAATCTGTTTTAATATATGATTGTTTGCTTTGATTTCACGGCCAATGCAATTTATTATGAAAATTACGTGAAATTAAATTTAAATTGATTGGTTATGGGAATTTCTTGTTAATTTATCTGAACACTATGGAAATATTTGTTATCAAAGGATGCGATTAATTTATATTTGTTTAACGTATTTGATTGCATTACATTAAAGTGTATTTGCTTTATTAAAAATAAAAGAGTTCGGACGTCAGCTCTTTTGTTTGGTTTTAGCTTGATAAAAAAAAAAGTTATGTGATAAAGGTTGTAGGGAACTTTTTAATTTTATTAAATGATCTAAGTAGCTATGAACATTGATTTTTAACGGAGGTCAATAATTAGGTTATAATGAGTATAAGGTATTCAAATGACACATTCATTCTTCAACTTGTTAAGAGTTCAATGGCTATACTTCAAGGTGATGGTTGGGCGTTTGGACGCATCATATTACTCATGCAAGTTTAAAAAACAAAACCTATATAAAAACAGTTATTTCGAGTTAATTCAATAATGCGACGACCATATGACATAGAAGTATTGCGAAGAAGATAAAGCCGGAAGAATCACTGTGAATAATCAAAAAATATGTTTTTTTAAAATATGTTTTTTGTGGGAGGCAATGGTACAATGGATGGAGTTCCTGCTTGTTAACCCAGGGGTTGCCAGGTCCATTCTCACTCGGGTACACAGTATTTTTTTTCTTTTCAGCATACCTCCCAACTTATGCTGGACGTCACTCATGAGGTTATGCAATGAAAAATAAAAACCAAAGCTCTCTATTCATTGTACCAAAAACAGTTCTTTTCATCTTTCTACTCATTCTAATGTGCCTTACAGACACATAGGTAGTTAAAATATTATTATTATTATTATAAAAGCGAATAAATAAAATGAATAATGTAAATGTAGTGTAAAATGCAGTCTGTAGGGAAAACATTTCTTTTGTAATAAAATAAACACCTAACCATCTACAGAGATATTAGATATCTCTGACAACCAAAATCAAGAAACAACATCTTCATATAAGATCCACATATTTTGAAAAATTTATTAACATGATCATTATATTGATCTAATTTGAAAAAATCTGTAAAACAAAAAATCATCGTTAGTTTTGTTCAGTTTGCATCAAAGGCTATTTAATAAAAAAAAAAAATACCCATTCATGCAAAGATACACACAATTGATGTGTACTACAATCATCGTCATCGAATTCGCTGAGCTTCATAAAAGTACACAAATCACAAAAATAGTGACATCTGTCGACGAATAGAAATACATCTACGCGCCCAATCAAACAAGTTGCAAAATATAGGAAGTAAAAGAGCTTTATCGAAAAGCTGAAAAACCACCACCAAATATGAGCAGCTGACTGACATCGAGAAAACGGCAAAAAATGAAGGAGTCAGAATGTGAGTATGCGCTAGAGAGTCCATGTAGGCAGGGAAGTGAGATAGCAAATCGAATTAAATGAATAGGGCATTTTGGTGTAGAGTTATATTTTAGTAGTACAAATCCTGACCACTAAGATTATTTATCCTAGTTAGCAAACCTGAAAAGAAACTGATTAGAAAATTTATCGAAAGGCTAAAATAGTACAGAAAGAGAATGTATCGTAGGCTAGAAGAACACAGTAGTAAACATAGCCATTCATAACTAAACACAGAGAAGAAAATACAAAGTACAAGGAATTGATATCCGATTCGACGGGTAGCAGCGAAAATCAATAACGACTTACCTTCGTACAAACCGACTCTGACCGACTTATAAAAAAACTTACGAACTTAGCTGAAAAGCCAACGTTCAATACTTACCACAAAGTCAAAATATTTGACAGACATTTTCGTCTGGAAACAATTTTCTTTCTCAATTATAACAATTACGACATAATTAACAGACCTTTTACGAACAAACGATAGAAACCATGAATTATTCATATTTCTACAACACCTACACGGTAACAACATACAGAATATAACACAATTTAATTTAGAAGATTATCGTATCCACAAGATACAACAAATTCCAAATGTAGATATTTACCATTTATACTTACCACAAGTATAAACGAAATAAACGTACCATACGTACATTTCATCTACATGACTGACAACAAACATTAACGTATAACAGAATACATACTTACGAACGCCATCAAACGAAGTAGTCGAGTTAAGCACTGCTAAAACATACTACATCAAGTTATACCAGATAAAGAAATTCTGGAACGCCAACTGGAAAAGAGAGATTGGAGACATAAAATACACAGTCTGCAATACCGCCCAACAAATGCTTAAAGATCAGCACGAGTTAGAGTGAGAAGAAAGTAAGGACAGTATTTCTGTCACACGAAGCTTTTTCCAATTCTCTCTCACAATGCAGCAAAATTCAAATGGACTGGAAAGTTCAACGGCGAGACTAGAAAGTTCGCAGAACAACGCATTCATTCCTTTGTAATTTCTTCACCCAGCCAGTCAAGTTCGAGAAAAGTTTTTGGTTAGTAAAAATTTATTTGAAATAAAATAAAAGTCTAGTAAAATTAGAAATATAATAATTTCCGTGAAAATAAATAGTGGAAATATTAGTCACAGAATAACTAAACAGCTAGACGAAAGAATATCCAGAAAAATCCGCAGGATTAAGGTAAGAATTTAAGATTTCTTTTTGATAATTGTGTGAATTGTTCACCGACGCATATGACGCCATGTGCCATTGTCTGGTACATAGGTTTTTTTTCTTGTATTTCCGGCATAATTAAATGCTTATGGCAAACGAAGAAATTAGCAATCCCGAAATTGATTCAGGCAACTCGAGAAGCGATTGCGAAAATAAAAAAATTATGATCGCAAACATAACCCTCGAGATAGAACCAGCAAAACGCCTAGTAAAATTCCGGAGAGGATCAAAAACTCTTGAAATTAAAGACGGAGCACCCACACGCGAGATTGCGCTCGTAAAAGGGACCGTCGCCAAAAAAACCTAACAAAGAACATCTTTAAAAATACATAAAAACCAGGTATGAGTATTCCAACATATATATATTTCATACAAACGACAAATTTGATGCAGTTTAACTGTATATGAAATAGTACCGTACATATAAAAGTTATGTAGAAAATTAGTTTCGATAGATAAAAGTAGATAGAAACCTAGAAAAGTAGAAAAAGCTTATAAAACAAAATAAAGCAGAATTTTAGTTAGAAAATATATTATATTTCTCTTTTCTTGGACACTCTAGGCTATTCACATTTTTATACCATATACTAAAGTCTATTTTTGTATTCACATATAGGTAGTAGACGGATACGGACGAAACTTAAGATTCGGAACAGCGATGTAAAGCAGGAATACACTCCGAAAAGTACATTTTGCATCACACCCAATAAGAATCTTAAATCGTCTAGTCACGTACACATCACGTCTTACTACCTGGTTTTAATACCGGGGGTAACATTGGAATCACACACAAATCAATCTACCGAAAAATCATATCCTAATCAGGAAAAATACCTGAAAATTTTACGTACATCGAGGGAAAACCTAATACAGAATCAACGAAAATTTGAATGCAGTCAAGGAGTATTACAAACTCAACACATCTATAAGTATAATCCAGGATTATAAGGTACAGTGATTAAAATTATATTTTACATCTCTTGTGACAAATTATCCTGAGGCAGAAAAGAAAGGATATATAATTTCCTACAATTTGTGATTATTCTAAGTACATATTAAAATTATTGATTGTAACAAACAGTTCCGATAAATCTAAAAATTCAGATCACGTAGATCTAAGGATATAACTTTTGTTTTGTGAAAGCTCAATTCAAAAAACCACACTGGATCTTTTGTAAAAATGTTCCTTTTATTTGAAAATCACTTTTGATTTATACATTGTGAATTTAGCATCAATAGGATGTAGTTATGAAGAATCGAGATAAAAAATTCTCTCAGTTTTGCTAGAGAAAAGAAAAAGTACCTAGGTACATAATAAATCTGTTCATTTCCTTTTATACGAATAAAGATATACCGATATTACTTTCGATAATGTATCGTTTTAAAAATAACTTTTGTTAATTAATTGAATTAAAGATCAGTTTTGACCTTGAGTCATGGAATAGTTTGAAGATAAATTTACTTGATGTAAAAGAACCAATCTAAGATATAGATAGTTTTTTTTTTTTTTGTTACAAGGAAATTAATCTGTATGAAATATTGAGATTTCAGTTTTCATACTTATTAGATCAATTATCGTTTCTGATACTAAAGAAATAATAAAGTGAAAATCCCGTACAACGGATACGCGATTTGAGATTACGGTTAACGAGCCCTACCGTTATCGACTTAACGTAATATTTGTACCTACGTTTGAAATAACACTTACGCGTTATTCGAAATCCTTGTAAACGATTTACAACGGAAATTTAATGTAATAATTGTCGTGTTTAAAGTAAATGTCTTTGAAGAGTACTCATGTTATAAGTTACTTGAAGCATTTTTGCTAAGATTGAATTGTTTGGGGACAATACTTGAAGTACTGGTTTTGAAGTGAACGCTCAACAAAAATATTTCATGTCTTAGGATTGGAAAAGTTGAGAAATGTCCTATTTTCACTTATGCTTTTGAGCACTCACATTTACTCGTTTTGTTTTAGTTTCGTTTTAGTTTTTTTTTATCACGGTTTATAACGTATCATTTTTTTTTTGAGATTACTGTTTGTTAACAGTGATCTAGTCAACGGAATAACAGAATACCGATATCCGAATATAGAATATATTGCGGAAACCTATATCGAAATCTCAGGTATCATACCTTACATAAATAAGTACCTACCTGAACCCATACGAATACCTTTACCAACCATTTAACTTTCCTTTATACAACGTTAAAAATAAAAGTATAGAGGGAGAGTGCACTCTGTCTTTAGGTCATGTTATTATTATTATTGATTTGATTATATTGATAACATAAATATATAAATTTAACTAATTTTTGTTCCACAGCTTCATTTTTGGATATTTAAGATAGTATATTTAGATTTTGTGACACAATTGATTGATATTGATTTGTATGAGTCGACCATCGATTGGATGGCGGTTCTCCTTTGATTTTTGTGGTTGTTTTGGGAATATTTCATTGGAGGTGTGTTGACACTTGGATTCATATTAATGATCCTCAGATAAGGGATATTTTTGGTGGGAAATTTTGATTTCGTTTTGATTTGATCGAAGTTTACGAAAATTATATTTCGCGTATCACTTTAACTTATTCACGGTTTAAGAAGTAGCTTAGTCACTACGTGTCACTACTCAATGTCTATTTATAACTTCTTTAGATGAAGAAACACCTGTACGGATACAGTTTAAAAAGGATACTTTTTATTTAATCGTGTTGATGTGAATTTTATGTCGTTTTGTGAGGGGATGATCATTTCATCAGCGCCTCCACTTATAATTCGTTTGTTTTGACCTAGACAATAATATTTTTTGGATTATTTTCTGGCAAGACATACGGATTTTCACTTCACTTTCTTTTTATTTGATTTTTTTTATATTTTCTTTTAATTTTATATTTTTGAATACAATTCACGAATTCTAGTTAGAGTAATTTAGAACATCAATCTCACGTGTTTAACAATTATCGAGGTTGGTTCTTAATTAAAACTTATAAGAATAGACGTTAAGAAAAAACAATTTAAAGAAGTTTTGTAAAGAAATAACGAAAGTTTAGTAAAGTTCGGATGCAATCGTATGAGGCTATGACTTCATTTCATTTCAGTTATAGTATAGTTAAGTTTGAAGAATGCTATAGTTTATAGAACTTTTGTTTAAGTTAGCTTATAAGAATAAAGAATAAAATTTGTGAAAATTGATGAACAAGAAAAATAGTAAGTCTAGTTATTTGTTATCAGTTTGGCGGTTATTATTTTTGGGAAGTAGTTTCTCTTAATCCATCCAAAATCGGCAGGTACAACATGAGCAGATAAAAGTACACAAGAAGATGGGTCGTGGCTGGGTCTCTCTCTCACTCGTTATGTGATCATCTTCATTCATCTATGGAAGGGTAATTCCTTCCATCTCCAAGTGGGATTCCTTATTCAATTTAGTAGTGCGATTAAGGATCATTTAGGGAATTAAAGTAGGTGCCTCTTTTGGGATACTTATCTTTAATTCAGGTCGGGTAGTTATCAGCACTGGGATTACAACTACATCTGTATTTCCCCACTTCACTCAATGAATCTTAATAGTACGCGATTAAAAATGAGGTTTATTGATATAAGCTTAGTACTTTCAAATATTTCGCGGAAATTGGATCACCTATATTTCCAACTATGATTATTCTGATCATTTCCTTCGTTTTTCAAATCCTACCTATTAGATTACAATTCCTCTTACTCGGGTCCAAGCTTCTTTTTAATATTATCGAATCGAATGTCACCAAGATTTTCCAGTCTGTAACTTTGTAATACCGTCTCATACTCCTGTAGCAAGGACCCACCCCATTTCTCGGCGAGCGTGGCAATGGCAAACCAGCAGGCTGGAGCGCGGCAGTTGAGTAGGGACAACCCTAGACATTCTGGCTTGGACGTGCTTCTAACCCTATCCCCAGAAGCACTAAAAGTCATAGGAGTGTATAGGGAAGAGATCCGTAGTGTATAGGGAAGTATTTAGATAAAGATTTTCTAGCCTACTAGCAGTCTTATGAAGAAGACCGAGGGGTTAATCACCTTTCAAATGGAAACCATTTCATGGTTAGTTAGTTATCTAAAAGAACAGGTCCTAAGTACACTGTTTGGTGTTCACACTTTCAAAGGAAAAGCTGATGGAGACTTTTCTTTATTCACGACGAAGTTTACAATGAAGACGAGTTTCCTGAGAAAAGAGTGACCGGACGTAAGGCCACTATATACAGTTCTCTGGTATTTTGAGATAGCATATCGACCATCATGGTATGCTGGAAAGGGAAATACTTGCGAGGTAGCGAAAGAAACGAGACTAAGCGTTTAAGTTCTTGTAAAGGGAGGTCACGTCAAGTCGATTGTCCTGTGGCATCCTTGCTAAGCATTTTTCTTTCTTTTCCTTTTTTTTGTGTATGGTTGAAGAAAAGATTTCCCTTATAAAAGATGAGGTAAGGATGAAATAACAAATCAGTATGAAGTCGTCTCGATTACTTTATTGCTGTCACCCTAAGGCTTTTGATTCTTTGGCTATTGCAATTGAATCTAGCAAATCTTTTATTTGAGTTTTCTCGAGTTTTATAATACAAATATAGCACCTAAAACGAGACTGTGAAGTTCGATAGTGTGAGGGATTTTTATTTGTTTTTGGTATCCAGGAATTCATACGAACATAATATATTTGACTTTTGTTTTTGGGTCCTATTTGAAGTGCGTTGTATCCAGTGGGCTTTTGATTATCTTTATATAAGGTCCCACAACTAGCGACCCAATCTCACAGCGAAAACGGAAATTCTCTAGACAGCAGAATTCTATGTTATGATTTTCGGATGCATGAATAGAAGGTTCTGGTCTTTGTCGAAGCAGGTCTCGCGTAGGGGTTTGGTTTGGATCTCTTTTTAATTTAATTATCATTACAGAAATAACGCCCGATGTGGGACCGCGAAATTTCGTGAGACGGAGTTTCGCCAAAACGAAACTAGAGATAACAATGAATTTTGTGTTTCGTGGTTTCGGTCCACACTGTCGCGTGGTTTGTGTAATAGATTAAATTTTAATAATTACCATTACAAAAATGGCGCCCAACGTGGGGCCCGAATTGAGGAAAATTTGTAATTTAGTAGAATTTGGAAAAACCTTTTTCTAGTGATGATAGTTAGTACGAAATTTTTTTTTTTTTGAAATTTCGGAAATTTTTAGATAGTTTTTTTTTGTTTGATGAATTTTTGTTGAGATTTTAGATCAGGGGGAAGTTGTCTTATGTATCGACCGGTAAGAGGTTGACCTTTGTCCCAATTACGTCCGCTGCGATAACCAGCACAATTTCGTTCCTACTCTCGCAAGATTTAGTTTCATTCACCATAAGTGGCTTACTGTCAAATGTCCGTATTGGATATATGAGTCCGGTAGCCGTAGCTTTTGAAGCAAGTTGCTTTAGTTTTGTTTGAATCGTCTTTTGAAGATTTATTGTGAGTATTTTTCGACCGGCGAGTGGTTGAACTTATTTCCTATTCGTGTCAGTAGCGAAAAGCTGCATAGTTTATCGAAGAAAAGGACAAATCATTTAAAATAAATAATTTTCTAATTTGTATAGCAGTCATATATTTTCACTAAGAGGAGTGATTAGTTATTGTTTTGAATATGTTTTGAAGATAGTTTGTTTGGTTAGTCTTAATCTGTAGTCCGCTGAGGAACGATGTCTTCTTGCTCAGGTCAGTTGCAACAGCGTAGATTAGTCATTCAACAAGTTTGAAGAATAGTTTAGACTATATAACGAATGTCGTAGTAAATAAGTCTAAGCGAAAGTAAAAGTTTTACGTTGAATTTTTGTTGTAAAGATTCAACATTTTTTTTTTTGTAGATGATGAAGAATGATCGAGGGAGTGAGAAATTTCAGTCACGACCCTGATCTTGGAAAGATTATAGAGAAAAACCTAAAAAAGTTTAATTTTGAAGATTTAGTCTTGAAGTATTTAGATTTCAGAATTATTTGGATTTTAGATTTAGTTTTGAAGAATTATTGATAGAGTTAAATTTAGTTTAGATTTAGTTGCCTGGTGGCGTAAATTTTGTTGAGTAAGCAATTTTTGAAAATTCTCGTTTGAATTTTAAAATTGGAGTGCCTGGTGGCGGAGTTTTGTAGTTGTTTGAAGTCTTTGGAAAAACTCTTTTGTTTTTCGAGTTTCAAATTGCCTGGTGGCATTATTTAGTTTAGTTTAGTTTTGAAGATTTAGATTTTGTATTTTTGCAGAAAATTTTAGATTTTAGATTTTTGTAGATTTAGTTTTGAGAAATTTAAGTATAGTTTAAAGAATTTTTTTTTGAAGTAAATTTAGGTCTAGATTTATTTTTGAGAATTATAGTATATTTGATAGTTTTCAAAGTAAATATTAGATAGTTAGTTTTTGTAGTTATTAAGGATATTCAGATTTTGTAAATATTTTTTTTTTTTGAGAGGGTTTACCCTAAAAATAAATATTAGTTAAGTTAGATTTCATAAATTTTAGGTAGTAAGTAAACATTTGTTAGTAGTTATATAAGATAATTTTTTTTTATTAGGATCTTGATTTTAGAAATCACTTGTGATTTCTCTTTTGTTGTAATTTTTTTTTGTGATTATCGTGAAATACATATTTTTTTCGATATGGTCAAACCTAAAGATAAAAACTCGATAACCGAGGATAAAGATAAGCGTGATCCAAGAGAACCTGCAAGTACGAGCCATCACGATACGAGATACAGTCGCAGAAAGGATATCTTCCACAATATGACTATGGAAGAAGCACAAGCAGCTGATATGAGCCAGATAGAAGAGACTGATAGACCATCAAATGTACAGGAAATTCATGAAGGAGAAGTTCACATTTTGGAAGTAGAGAGACTGGAGGAAGAGGGAACACATACACCTGTGGGTCGTCGAAGTCCCGAACAACGCCAACCTGAAAGAAACACGGAACGTTGGGACGAATACATTAAGAAAATAGCTTTAGCTACTATAGGGTTCAGCCGAGCAGAAGATCGAAAGGCTCTGCAAGAAACCTTAATACGAAGTCAAACACAGATCTTAGATCGTGTAGACGAAGTAATAAAGAACGCTCTGAAGACCGCGAGCCAAAATACTCAGCGACCCGAGCCAGCTATACCCTTATGCGATCAACCGACTCCCAGATATCAAGAGGATAACCATAGAAGACCACCACCTGTAACACGCAGACCAGTTACTCCTTTCTTTCCGAGAGAATTACCCCAACGTAATGGAAATACATATAGAATAGATGCGCCTAGTGCTAACGAAGCTGAATTCTTCGAAAGATTAAACCAAATCACTTTCGATAATACCTCTGCGCCAAGAAACACTCGTGTACCGATGCCTTCACCTGCAAATTCTATATTACGATCACCGCACTATCACAAATGGGGAATCGTGTATAATGCAAAAAGCATGACAGTCGACGAATTTCTTTTCAGCCTAGAGCGCGTAAAAGACAGTTACGGAGCCTCATGGGAAGAAATTGTCGCAAACTTCCACCATTTCATCAGTGGCACAGTCGAAACCTGGTATTGGATGTATTTGAAGACCAACCCTCATTCAAGTTGGGCTGCCCTCAAACTGGCAATGATCGAACAATATAGGAGTCTGGAAACAGATTCCGAACTTGCGAGACAAATGGCAGAGAGAAAGCAAGCTCAAGGAGAGAGCTTTGATACATTTTATGAGGACATCCTAAGACTGAATTCACGAATGAAAAATCCACGTCCTAATGAAGAGATTGTTGAAATTATCAAGCAGAACGTGAAGCATAGAATGGGCGAGTTGTTACTTACGTTTAAGTCTACAAGTCTATCAGACTTAGTCTTCACATGCCGAGGGATGGAACAGTATTGGGCACAGAAAGATACCGTCCGTGCTAGAGTTCCACCGATCTACGTAAACCATCAACGTAGACATGTTAATGAAATGAATGTACAAACCGACTTACAACCAATTGAGATGTCTAATGCGATAGAAGCTTTTCATCGAGACAAAAACCGGGAATCTAAACCTAACCCAGAAAATTTGAAATGCTGGAATTGCCAAAAATTAGGTCATCAATTCCGAGATTGTACGGATCAGCAGCGTAAACTTTTTTGTTATCGGTGTGGGCAACCTGACACCGTATTCCCACAATGTCGTACTTGTGCGGGAAACCAACAGAAGAGCCATTACCTAACCGAGAGGGATCTGGCAAAGACGGGGAACTCGGGGAGTCCTGTTTAATTCCATCATCATCAAATACTAAAATTACAATACTTAAAAACCCTGAAAATAACAACAACAACAAAATCACGTCAAAAATTTCTAAAATACCTATTCTTAGACCTCTTAAATCACTACATCAGAGACAGGTAGAATATGATCTCGCTCGTAGAAGAATTTATACATATCCTAAACACAAAATCAAAATTGAAAAACTTAGAGAAAGAATCAATCGTAAAAGAAAATTTTATAGATCTGTAGCTTCAACTACATTAGAAGTAGTAACGGACGATCCACGTCCATACATTAAAGTCAATCTATTCGATAGAGAATGGATGGGTCTCCTCGACTCTGGCGCAAGTGTCAGCTGTCTCGGAAACGAAGCAGCTAAAACGCTAGATAAGAAGAACATCCCGTACCGTAAATTTGAGACGAACATTTCTACTGCTGATGGCAGGAAACAAGCTGTGAAAGGCGTATATAGAACAATAATAACGTTCAAAGAAATGTCTCACACTTTAGATTTGTTAGTAGTCCCATCTTTAGCTCAAGACCTTTATCTTGGGGTAGATTTTTGGGCTCTGTTCAAGTTAGCTCCTAACATAATTCCAGCTATAAGTAACGTTTCCGAGATAGCTCCGGAGAAGCCTGTTTTCGCCGAGTGTATCTTATCTCCTGAGGAGAAACTACAGTTGAAAAACACAATCAGCAAGTTTCCGTCATTCTCTGAGCGAGGACTAGGACGGACACACCTTATCGAACACACCATTGATACTGGGGATGCTCTGCCCATCAAGCAAAGACATTATCCCATATCTCCAGCGGTGCAAGCCCTGATTGATGTCGAATTAGACCGTATGCTTTCCTTAGGCGTAATCGAAGAGAGTACAAGCCCATGGTGCTCACCAGTTGTTTTGGTGAGAAAACCCGGGAAAGACAGAATGTGCTTGGATTTTCGGAAGGTAAACGGAGTTACTAAGAAAGACGCGAGTCCGATTGGACACATAGAGGGATTGTTAGCTCGTCTTTCGGAGACATGCTATATTTCTAGTGTGGATCTGAAAGACGCATACTGGCAAGTACCCCTGGAGAAAGAGTCACGGGAAAAGACTGCTTTCACAGTTGCGGGTAGACCCTTGTATCAATTTAAGGTAATGCCGTTTGGTCTCTCGAATGCTGCACAGAGTTTGACGAACTTAATGAACAAAGTTATTCCATTCAAGTTAAGAGATCGAGTATTTATTTATCTAGATGATCTTTTGGTAATCTCTAAATCATTCCAAGAACATATTTCAATTTTAGAAACAGTAGCAACTCGGTTACTGGAAGCGGGACTCACAATTAACGTTGAGAAGTCACGGTTTTGCTTCCAGGAGCTGCAGTATTTAGGCTATATAGTAGGACAAGGCTGTCTTAAAGCCGACCCTTCAAAGATTTCAGCTATAATAGACTTTCCAGTACCGACAACGATCCGTCAAGTACGCCGATTTTTGGGCATGGCGGGATGGTACCGGCGCTTCATCGCCAACTTTTCTGAACTGGCCGGACCCATGTCTGACACGTTAAAGAAAGGGAAAAAGTTTGAATTCGGAGAAGAGGCTTTAGTAGCTTTTGACAAAATTAAGGAAGCGTTAACAACCGCTCCCGTTCTTCGAAATCCAGATTTTAGTAGACAATTTGTCATCTGTTGTGATGCCTCGTCTACTGGTATCGGATGCGTTTTGTGTCAAAGAGACGAAGAAGGTAATGAATTACCAATTTATTATTATTCGCAGAAGTTAAACCCTGCACAAAGAAATTATTCTGTAACCGAACGCGAGTGTCTCGCGGCTGTAAAGGGTATACATAAATTTCGACCGTATATAGAAGGCTATAAGTTTTTAGTGATCACAGATCACGCAAGCTTAAAATGGTTGATGAGTCTTAAAGACCCAACTGGAAGGTTAGCTAGGTGGAGTCTAAAGCTTCAAGGCTTTGATTTTACTATAGAACACCGTCGTGGGAGTTTGAATGTAGTCCCTGATGCACTCTCTAGAATGCATGAGTTAGAGGCACTACGTTTAAACGAACTGTCGACGAGTTCTGTAGAAACTGGCAAACCAATTTTGTTACATGTAGATCTGAAGGATCCAGCTTTTGAGTCGGATGAATATCGTCAGATAGCATCACACATTTGTAAAAATAAAGAGCGATTTCCAGACTTACAAGTATCCGATGAGTTCGTTTACAAGAAAGTCCGGCACGCAACAGGGAATCCAATCCAGGACGATTTGGCTTGGAAACTCTGGATACCATCTCAGCTAACTGAAAAGTTGATATTTGAGGCTCATTGCCCACCACAAGTAGCACACGGAGGTATAGCTAAAACCTTATACCGTTTACGTCACCAATTCTATTGGCCGACTATGGCTACTCAGGTCAAGTTGTATATAAATAATTGCGAGGTGTGCAAGACAACCAAAGCACCCAATCAAACACTTCGAGCGGAAATGGGAAAAAGTTTCGTTGTAGAGAGGCCATTCCAGCACCTTTACACCGACTTCTTAGGTCCTTATCCGCGGTCGCGAAGAGGAAACACGTTTATAATAATTGTAGTAGACCAACTTACTAAATTTGTAATAATTAAACCGCTAAAAAGAGCAACAACAGCGGAGGTAATTAAATTTCTGACGGAGGAAATTTTCTTAATGTTTGGTGTACCCGAATCTATTTTATCAGATAACGGCACCCAATTCATTAGTAAAGATTTTCAAAAATTTTTAAGTAATTTCAGTATAGCACATATCAGGACAGCGGCTTATGCACCACAAGCTAACGCTAGTGAACGCGTAAATAGGTCAATTTTGAGCGCGATAAGAGCTTATGTAGATGAAAGACAGCTAAATTGGGATGTACATTTGTCATCCATCAGCAGTGCTTTACGCACCTCTGTACATAGCGCAATCAACATGTCACCATATGAGGCGTTATTTGGACAGAGAATGATTGAGCACGGAGCTGATTACCGGCTATTGAAAAAATTAGGAGGACTAAATCAGTCCGAGATAGACTGGCTACCGAAGACAGCTAAGATGAACATCTTGCACAGTTATCTGAAAACAGCTCTAGGTCATGCGCACGATACCTATGAAAAGGTATATAATTTAAGAAGTCGTGTAGTAGAATTTAAGGTAGGAGATACAGTATTCAGGAGAAACTTTGTGTTAAGCGATGCCTCTAAGCATCGGAATGCTAAGCTCTGCCCTAAGTTTTTGAAAGCGACCATCACTGAAGTTATCGGAAATAATTTGTATAAAACAAAAGACGAAAAGGGTTATGAAACTGTAGTACATACCAAAGATTTACGAAAGTAAAAATGTGTACCACATGCGATAGTGTTTTATTAGCCGGCTGCTCAGCTGTGCATGAGACACAAGGGTCGTGGGGTTCAACTACCTAAATCGTCAATGGCAAGTAAAAGAAGCATTAAAACATATTGATGATTTCTTTTTCTCGTTCGTCATGCAAGATAGTATCGTGCAAGAAGAACGAGTTTTGTAGGGAAAACATTTCTTTTGTAATAAAATAAACACCTAACCATCTACAGAGATATTAGATATCTCTGACAACCAAAATCAAGAAACAACATCTTCATATAAGATCCACATATTTTGAAAAATTTATTAACATGATCATTATATTGATCTAATTTGAAAAAATCTGTAAAACAAAAAATCATCGTTAGTTTTGTTCAGTTTGCATCAAAGGCTATTTAATAAAAAAAAAAATACCCATTCATGCAAAGATACACACAATTGATGTGTACTACAATCATCGTCATCGAATTCGCTGAGCTTCATAAAAGTACACAAATCACAAAAATAGTGACATCTGTCGACGAATAGAAATACATCTACGCGCCCAATCAAACAAGTTGCAAAATATAGGAAGTAAAAGAGCTTTATCGAAAAGCTGAAAAACCACCACCAAATATGAGCAGCTGACTGACATCGAGAAAACGGCAAAAAATGAAGGAGTCAGAATGTGAGTATGCGCTAGAGAGTCCATGTAGGCAGGGAAGTGAGATAGCAAATCGAATTAAATGAATAGGGCATTTTGGTGTAGAGTTATATTTTAGTAGTACAAATCCTGACCACTAAGATTATTTATCCTAGTTAGCAAACCTGAAAAGAAACTGATTAGAAAATTTATCGAAAGGCTAAAATAGTACAGAAAGAGAATGTATCGTAGGCTAGAAGAACACAGTAGTAAACATAGCCATTCATAACTAAACACAGAGAAGAAAATACAAAGTACAAGGAATTGATATCCGATTCGACGGGTAGCAGCGAAAATCAATAACGACTTACCTTCGTACAAACCGACTCTGACCGACTTATAAAAAAACTTACGAACTTAGCTGAAAAGCCAACGTTCAATACTTACCACAAAGTCAAAATATTTGACAGACATTTTCGTCTGGAAACAATTTTCTTTCTCAATTATAACAATTACGACATAATTAACAGACCTTTTACGAACAAACGATAGAAACCATGAATTATTCATATTTCTACAACACCTACACGGTAACAACATACAGAATATAACACAATTTAATTTAGAAGATTATCGTATCCACAAGATACAACAAATTCCAAATGTAGATATTTACCATTTATACTTACCACAAGTATAAACGAAATAAACGTACCATACGTACATTTCATCTACATGACTGACAACAAACATTAACGTATAACAGAATACATACTTACGAACGCCATCAAACGAAGTAGTCGAGTTAAGCACTGCTAAAACATACTACATCAAGTTATACCAGATAAAGAAATTCTGGAACGCCAACTGGAAAAGAGAGATTGGAGACATAAAATACACAGTCTGCAATACCGCCCAACAAATGCTTAAAGATCAGCACGAGTTAGAGTGAGAAGAAAGTAAGGACAGTATTTCTGTCACACGAAGCTTTTTCCAATTCTCTCTCACAATGCAGCAAAATTCAAATGGACTGGAAAGTTCAACGGCGAGACTAGAAAGTTCGCAGAACAACGCATTCATTCCTTTGTAATTTCTTCACCCAGCCAGTCAAGTTCGAGAAAAGTTTTTGGTTAGTAAAAATTTATTTGAAATAAAATAAAAGTCTAGTAAAATTAGAAATATAATAATTTCCGTGAAAATAAATAGTGGAAATATTAGTCACAGAATAACTAAACAGCTAGACGAAAGAATATCCAGAAAAATCCGCAGGATTAAGGTAAGAATTTAAGATTTCTTTTTGATAATTGTGTGAATTGTTCACCGACGCATATGACGCCATGTGCCATTGTCTGGTACATAGGTTTTTTTTCTTGTATTTCCGGCATAATTAAATGCTTATGGCAAACGAAGAAATTAGCAATCCCGAAATTGATTCAGGCAACTCGAGAAGCGATTGCGAAAATAAAAAAATTATGATCGCAAACATAACCCTCGAGATAGAACCAGCAAAACGCCTAGTAAAATTCCGGAGAGGATCAAAAACTCTTGAAATTAAAGACGGAGCACCCACACGCGAGATTGCGCTCGTAAAAGGGACCGTCGCCAAAAAAACCTAACAAAGAACATCTTTAAAAATACATAAAAACCAGGTATGAGTATTCCAACATATATATATTTCATACAAACGACAAATTTGATGCAGTTTAACTGTATATGAAATAGTACCGTACATATAAAAGTTATGTAGAAAATTAGTTTCGATAGATAAAAGTAGATAGAAACCTAGAAAAGTAGAAAAAGCTTATAAAACAAAATAAAGCAGAATTTTAGTTAGAAAATATATTATATTTCTCTTTTCTTGGACACTCTAGGCTATTCACATTTTTATACCATATACTAAAGTCTATTTTTGTATTCACATATAGGTAGTAGACGGATACGGACGAAACTTAAGATTCGGAACAGCGATGTAAAGCAGGAATACACTCCGAAAAGTACATTTTGCATCACACCCAATAAGAATCTTAAATCGTCTAGTCACGTACACATCACGTCTTACTACCTGGTTTTAATACCGGGGGTAACATTGGAATCACACACAAATCAATCTACCGAAAAATCATATCCTAATCAGGAAAAATACCTGAAAATTTTACGTACATCGAGGGAAAACCTAATACAGAATCAACGAAAATTTGAATGCAGTCAAGGAGTATTACAAACTCAACACATCTATAAGTATAATCCAGGATTATAAGGTACAGTGATTAAAATTATATTTTACATCTCTTGTGACAAATTATCCTGAGGCAGAAAAGAAAGGATATATAATTTCCTACAATTTGTGATTATTCTAAGTACATATTAAAATTATTGATTGTAACAAACAGTTCCGATAAATCTAAAAATTCAGATCACGTAGATCTAAGGATATAACTTTTGTTTTGTGAAAGCTCAATTCAAAAAACCACACTGGATCTTTTGTAAAAATGTTCCTTTTATTTGAAAATCACTTTTGATTTATACATTGTGAATTTAGCATCAATAGGATGTAGTTATGAAGAATCGAGATAAAAAATTCTCTCAGTTTTGCTAGAGAAAAGAAAAAGTACCTAGGTACATAATAAATCTGTTCATTTCCTTTTATACGAATAAAGATATACCGATATTACTTTCGATAATGTATCGTTTTAAAAATAACTTTTGTTAATTAATTGAATTAAAGATCAGTTTTGACCTTGAGTCATGGAATAGTTTGAAGATAAATTTACTTGATGTAAAAGAACCAATCTAAGATATAGATAGTTTTTTTTTTTTTTGTTACAAGGAAATTAATCTGTATGAAATATTGAGATTTCAGTTTTCATACTTATTAGATCAATTATCGTTTCTGATACTAAAGAAATAATAAAGTGAAAATCCCGTACAACGGATACGCGATTTGAGATTACGGTTAACGAGCCCTACCGTTATCGACTTAACGTAATATTTGTACCTACGTTTGAAATAACACTTACGCGTTATTCGAAATCCTTGTAAACGATTTACAACGGAAATTTAATGTAATAATTGTCGTGTTTAAAGTAAATGTCTTTGAAGAGTACTCATGTTATAAGTTACTTGAAGCATTTTTGCTAAGATTGAATTGTTTGGGGACAATACTTGAAGTACTGGTTTTGAAGTGAACGCTCAACAAAAATATTTCATGTCTTAGGATTGGAAAAGTTGAGAAATGTCCTATTTTCACTTATGCTTTTGAGCACTCACATTTACTCGTTTTGTTTTAGTTTCGTTTTAGTTTTTTTTTATCACGGTTTATAACGTATCATTTTTTTTTTGAGATTACTGTTTGTTAACAGTGATCTAGTCAACGGAATAACAGAATACCGATATCCGAATATAGAATATATTGCGGAAACCTATATCGAAATCTCAGGTATCATACCTTACATAAATAAGTACCTACCTGAACCCATACGAATACCTTTACCAACCATTTAACTTTCCTTTATACAACGTTAAAAATAAAAGTATAGAGGGAGAGTGCACTCTGTCTTTAGGTCATGTTATTATTATTATTGATTTGATTATATTGATAACATAAATATATAAATTTAACTAATTTTTGTTCCACAGCTTCATTTTTGGATATTTAAGATAGTATATTTAGATTTTGTGACACAATTGATTGATATTGATTTGTATGAGTCGACCATCGATTGGATGGCGGTTCTCCTTTGATTTTTGTGGTTGTTTTGGGAATATTTCATTGGAGGTGTGTTGACACTTGGATTCATATTAATGATCCTCAGATAAGGGATATTTTTGGTGGGAAATTTTGATTTCGTTTTGATTTGATCGAAGTTTACGAAAATTATATTTCGCGTATCACTTTAACTTATTCACGGTTTAAGAAGTAGCTTAGTCACTACGTGTCACTACTCAATGTCTATTTATAACTTCTTTAGATGAAGAAACACCTGTACGGATACAGTTTAAAAAGGATACTTTTTATTTAATCGTGTTGATGTGAATTTTATGTCGTTTTGTGAGGGGATGATCATTTCATCAGCGCCTCCACTTATAATTCGTTTGTTTTGACCTAGACAATAATATTTTTTGGATTATTTTCTGGCAAGACATACGGATTTTCACTTCACTTTCTTTTTATTTGATTTTTTTTATATTTTCTTTTAATTTTATATTTTTGAATACAATTCACGAATTCTAGTTAGAGTAATTTAGAACATCAATCTCACGTGTTTAACAATTATCGAGGTTGGTTCTTAATTAAAACTTATAAGAATAGACGTTAAGAAAAAACAATTTAAAGAAGTTTTGTAAAGAAATAACGAAAGTTTAGTAAAGTTCGGATGCAATCGTATGAGGCTATGACTTCATTTCATTTCAGTTATAGTATAGTTAAGTTTGAAGAATGCTATAGTTTATAGAACTTTTGTTTAAGTTAGCTTATAAGAATAAAGAATAAAATTTGTGAAAATTGATGAACAAGAAAAATAGTAAGTCTAGTTATTTGTTATCAGTTTGGCGGTTATTATTTTTGGGAAGTAGTTTCTCTTAATCCATCCAAAATCGGCAGGTACAACATGAGCAGATAAAAGTACACAAGAAGATGGGTCGTGGCTGGGTCTCTCTCTCACTCGTTATGTGATCATCTTCATTCATCTATGGAAGGGTAATTCCTTCCATCTCCAAGTGGGATTCCTTATTCAATTTAGTAGTGCGATTAAGGATCATTTAGGGAATTAAAGTAGGTGCCTCTTTTGGGATACTTATCTTTAATTCAGGTCGGGTAGTTATCAGCACTGGGATTACAACTACATCTGTATTTCCCCACTTCACTCAATGAATCTTAATAGTACGCGATTAAAAATGAGGTTTATTGATATAAGCTTAGTACTTTCAAATATTTCGCGGAAATTGGATCACCTATATTTCCAACTATGATTATTCTGATCATTTCCTTCGTTTTTCAAATCCTACCTATTAGATTACAATTCCTCTTACTCGGGTCCAAGCTTCTTTTTAATATTATCGAATCGAATGTCACCAAGATTTTCCAGTCTGTAACTTTGTAATACCGTCTCATACTCCTGTAGCAAGGACCCACCCCATTTCTCGGCGAGCGTGGCAATGGCAAACCAGCAGGCTGGAGCGCGGCAGTTGAGTAGGGACAACCCTAGACATTCTGGCTTGGACGTGCTTCTAACCCTATCCCCAGAAGCACTAAAAGTCATAGGAGTGTATAGGGAAGAGATCCGTAGTGTATAGGGAAGTATTTAGATAAAGATTTTCTAGCCTACTAGCAGTCTTATGAAGAAGACCGAGGGGTTAATCACCTTTCAAATGGAAACCATTTCATGGTTAGTTAGTTATCTAAAAGAACAGGTCCTAAGTACACTGTTTGGTGTTCACACTTTCAAAGGAAAAGCTGATGGAGACTTTTCTTTATTCACGACGAAGTTTACAATGAAGACGAGTTTCCTGAGAAAAGAGTGACCGGACGTAAGGCCACTATATACAGTTCTCTGGTATTTTGAGATAGCATATCGACCATCATGGTATGCTGGAAAGGGAAATACTTGCGAGGTAGCGAAAGAAACGAGACTAAGCGTTTAAGTTCTTGTAAAGGGAGGTCACGTCAAGTCGATTGTCCTGTGGCATCCTTGCTAAGCATTTTTCTTTCTTTTCCTTTTTTTTGTGTATGGTTGAAGAAAAGATTTCCCTTATAAAAGATGAGGTAAGGATGAAATAACAAATCAGTATGAAGTCGTCTCGATTACTTTATTGCTGTCACCCTAAGGCTTTTGATTCTTTGGCTATTGCAATTGAATCTAGCAAATCTTTTATTTGAGTTTTCTCGAGTTTTATAATACAAATATAGCACCTAAAACGAGACTGTGAAGTTCGATAGTGTGAGGGATTTTTATTTGTTTTTGGTATCCAGGAATTCATACGAACATAATATATTTGACTTTTGTTTTTGGGTCCTATTTGAAGTGCGTTGTATCCAGTGGGCTTTTGATTATCTTTATATAAGGTCCCACAACTAGCGACCCAATCTCACAGCGAAAACGGAAATTCTCTAGACAGCAGAATTCTATGTTATGATTTTCGGATGCATGAATAGAAGGTTCTGGTCTTTGTCGAAGCAGGTCTCGCGTAGGGGTTTGGTTTGGATCTCTTTTTAATTTAATTATCATTACAGAAATAACGCCCGATGTGGGACCGCGAAATTTCGTGAGACGGAGTTTCGCCAAAACGAAACTAGAGATAACAATGAATTTTGTGTTTCGTGGTTTCGGTCCACACTGTCGCGTGGTTTGTGTAATAGATTAAATTTTAATAATTATCATTACAAGTCATTCATCATAAAACCTGCTGGGAGCCGATTCTGGTTCTGTGAAAATATGATTCGAATAAATTTATACAAATTGCAAATTTCTTTTACTCACTGATCTTTGTATTAAGAGATCAGTTCTTCACTAGTACATTCACTCGGAAATGAGGTTGTGAAATAAATGTATTCATATGAAAAACGTGTACGTTTTTGGAGAACAAGAATCAAAATTAGGGTGTTATTTATTTATTGACTTAATTTTTTTCACAGTTTTCTAAGTTTCAGACTAAACAATACAATTTTTTTTTAAATAAGTATAGAGGTATGTGGTATTTGATAGCGTTTCCAGCCACATGTTATTTAAAAATTTTCCATATAAATACTGTAACTGCTTTTTATTAAGACCAAATCTTAAATCAGTTGGGTTGACAATGTTGACATTTATTGACAAAAGCTTTCATTTTATACGAGATGGTAGCTGAGGTTTTTCAGGTTTCATGCATAAAAAAAATAGATTTGATATTTGATTAAGTAGAAGAATCTAAAGCTCAAGGAGACTATGACAGGATTTCGAAATTATAGACAGTCCAACCAAATTCATATATCATACTTTGCGGAAACAATACTTCTGAGGTAATTCAGCTACTGTTTGACTTCATAATCTTGAACAAAGCCTTTGCTGCAGAATAATTTGCTGGATATTTATGAAGTGGCCTGTAGGTGCTATTTTTGCTATTTTTTCTAGGCCGATCAACTTTTATTTCAATAGCAGTAATTTGTAGATCCCGTTTAGTTCACGGATTTATTTTTCAAGGGGCACATGAAAATTAGGAAAAGATTTCCTTTTAATTTTTGGGGAAATCTCTTTTCCAAAAATATAGATTTCCATGCGATTTGGTCTATGAAAGCAGTTTTACAAATTTACGATCATGAAGTAAAGCGGTGATTTTGTAGACTCCTCGAGAAAACACACGATCGACCACTGAGGAAGCCCACCTGAAGCGTCTTGATTGTAGATCGATTATTGCTATTGCCTCTTCGAAAATTATGGTTGCTAATAGTATACTGGAAACACCAGACTAAATAATCCACTCTTCTAGGTTATGGGGTAGGTTTCACGTTTTCCCAAATGGCTTGTATCGCCAAATTTATTATTGTGACAAAATCTGCTTTCAAGAATTCAGCTTTGATTTCATCAAGTACATCCTGCTTTGTCATTTTGTTAGAAATTCATCGAAGTTTGGATTTCGGTCTCTGAAGAAATTTCATAGTTGACCCCTAGAGCCATATCTTCTCATATCGTTTACAGAGGAACTTCTGCACTCTGATTCTTCCATCTTCGTATAGAAAAACCTCTATTGATACCAAAATAGTTTGCCTTTCACATCCATTACAATATGATGATGATTGGTATTGGTATTTTTTTTTTACCGACAACTTCTTTTAATATTCCATACAATTCCATAGTATCCCCCCTTTTTGCTCGTTTGTAATTTTTTGTGAGACAGTCAAATCACGATATTATACAAAAATTTTAAATTAGTATGTATAGTTTGAAGGATAAAAAATTTAGGTTTTATGTTGCCATATTTTATATTGATTGTTATTATTTTTTTTCGCAACGTGTCTTTATTTTATTTTTTTCTTTATCTTCTTCCTTCAAACTATGAGTGCCTCTATTCGGGCTTAATTCCTTTATTCATTTTAATTTTGATTTACTTAATTGTATTCAATGACAGATCAAAATTTATTTCACAAAGTGAATTAAACCATTTCTTGTAATTTAAAAACTAAGTTAATAATTTACGAGTGGCTATTATTACTACGATCTTGATACAAATCTAGATATAATTAAACCACTATTAAATGTCATTTAATCAAGACAAATACTGCAGCACATCATTTCTGGATTTTCCCACACATAATTTGCATTAATTTTATCCCGCATTCAGTCATCATCTTCAGATAACTGATATAATTATTTATTCAAAAAGTGATTTTTCATTATGAAGATGATGATATAGTATGTTCCTTGAAGAATTTTATTTTTAATTAATTCATCTAGAATCTAATTAAATAAAGTTCTATCTATTTAAGTAAATGACGGCACAAATATTTCAGAAATTATATATTTGACACCACTTAGAATATTGTGGCCGTGTCTTGTTTATATAAAACATTCTGAAGTATACGCCACTTAAAAAATTTACTATTTGCTTCTAATTTAATGAATTTATTTCATATTAAGTTGAACTCCTTGAAGAAACCACTCAACCTTTGATCTCAATATACCACTTATGGCATTTGAGACTTATGTATAAAAAAAAAAACAAAACCTTAACATTTTAATAAGCTTCGTTTAGTCTGGCACTACATTTTCATCTATAAATATTAAAAGCAAATTATTAACAACGAAGTTGATCATTTCGTGGTGTGCTACCTTATACCACTTTCATGTTATTGTTTGTATAGCTAATTGAGCGAATCCCTTTTAAAATATACACACCGAAGAAATAGATAAACAAAAAGTTGTCTATTTACTTTTTGCATTGTTGTATATATGTAAGTATGCGGGAGCAAAAATAAGCGTGAAAAATAAACTATTAACTTTGAAGAAAAATAAAAAAAAATATTTAACGAAGTGCAACCGTTTTCAAGGTTGATATGTAATAAAAAATGTTAAGCTTTTTTTTTTTTTGTTAAGAGTTGGAAAAAATGTAGGTACATAGGAAATAAATCATGTATATTGATTTAGTAGACATTTCAAACAAAACTATTTGTTTTATATCAACACTAACGTATTTAGTAGGTTGGCCATAAATATTGTTTAGCGATAACTATTGCGGCGGCTGCCGGCGGTGCAAAATCGCATCGTCAACACCCAAAGTGGGTTATTTTATCAGGAACCTTTATGCTTATAGAATCTACCACCATAGAATCTACCACCGGAAGAGTTAGGTGACAATATCAAGGGAATTTCCCATTAGGTCCTCGCCAAGACAAATGAGCAAAATGCCCAAAACATGACATAAAGCTTATCTTAGGAGATTGGGAAAGAAGATGTCTTTGGTACAAAAATCGAGAAACACAGCCTGCAAGACCTCATCACGTCTTTGTGGTGGTAGATGGCAGTCCCTTGATGGTTGAACCTGCAACCAAATCGACCATGTATTGTAATTTACGGAAGAGAATCCTCTACCATAATGGATGCACGTACTTTCAGAGGGCCCAACATCGATTCTGATCATTATTTGGTTGGTGCCAAGCTCAGCGGACTGATATAGAATGAATCCCTCAGAAAGACATCATCTGCGAGGACAAAATAAACGTTGAAAGACTACAATGCCAAGATACGGCCAGAACTTATATGCCGACCGATTATCCCTAGAATTTGCGATAAGCCCCGAGAAACATGTGGATATGAACCTTGAGAAACACTGCCAGCAATGTCAACAAACTATCAAAATTACTGCATCAGAGGACCTAAGACTCTCCCAACTACCCACGAGGAACCCTTTGTTCGATTCCTTGAACAGGCTATACAGAGAAAGACAAGAGCGGCAGAAGAAGGGATGAAAAGCACCTGCTTACAAAGAAGAAGAGACATCATGAGCGCGCGTAAGGTGGTGGAGATGCAGAGATGACAGGAAACAAGTGCGCTGTGACCAGCTTTTAAAGAAGTGTTAATAAGGCCAGATCAGAAGGAACAAATCGTCGTGAAGACAGTGACGGGAATAACGTGGTAGACACACAGTCGATGTTAAGCATTTCGAGAGGCTATTTTAACCAACTGCTACACCAGCATTACATGTATAGGAGTTTCAAATACTTGACAAAAATGAGATATAAAATGCCATCGCCAGACTCAAATCGATGCAGATGATCTGATCGTTAGGATTATGCACCAGAGCTCATCTCTAAAATATAGTTGAAGAAAAGCTTGCCTGACGATTGGAATCTAAGAACCATCTGCCCGCGATCCACAAATGGCATACAAATTTTAAATGTCGCTTATAAGATCCTATGTAGTGTTTTATGTGAACGTAGGCCTCTTACTGAGAATCTAATATGACCCTACCAATGCGTTTTTAGAAAAGGGAAATCTACCATCGACCAAATTTTCACTTTGCGCCAAATCCTAGAGAAGTACCAAGAATTTAATATCGATCTATTTATTGACTTCAAATCTGCTTATGATATTGTAAAAAAAGGAGAATTGTTTTGCGCCATGTTTGGTTTTAATATACCTGCCCAACTGATAAGACTTATTAGGATATGACTCAGGAGAATTGCTCGCTACTCCGTCGAGGAGATACACTTTCATGCAGCCTTAATATTATGCTTTAGAAAGTAGTACGCAACACCAAAATACATCTGTCACATACTATATTTAACAAATCTACGCAATACCTTGGGTATGCTGATGACATCGATGTAATAGTGAGAAACAAGTGAGCAGTAACTGGCAAATTCCGAGTCGGAAGCCTGCAAAATGGCCGTTATTGTTGTTAACGATATATATGGTCTCATCAGCAAAAGTTTGATCCGACCAAAGACTTGATTAGAAAGTGACCGTTTATGAGTACAATTTCGAGAAATTTGAGTTTGTCTACCTGGACCCACTGATGTAACCTCCACATATAACATCAGCGCAGAGATCCATACATAGAAGAATATTACATAATTGGTTAATTGTCAATTGGTATAATTGGTTTTGTTAGATTATTCATACGTCTCAATGCACACTGAATTATGGAGTGCAATTTGTGCAGCCCAACACTGCAGTATGCAATAGAACACTATACTTTTAAAAGATAAGTAGGTATTTTTAATGATTCGATTTTGATCATTTAAACAAAAAATAAAGCTTTTTTGTTTGAGAAAAAAACGTGTTATCCCATTATATCCATCGTCCTACTCACTTTCTTTTAATTTTTTAACAAACTCTTAACTATGGTGGTTTTATGAGGCTCAATCCAGAATTGGTTTTAATTAGACCATTGTATAATTTTGTCTGCATGCAAAAACCATTAGCACTTCCCAGGGTCATTGAAAACGTGTGTTGGTTTTTGATATTCGTTAATAAATGATTAAATTAACAGTTTCGATTTTTTTTTTGATTTTTTTAATTCAAAGCGTGATTTAGATTTATTAAACAAATCGTTTGTTTCTAAAGTATAATTGCAGAACTGTTTTTGGATGGTTTTAGTTAAATTAAGTAATACGCGGCTCAGAAAAGAAATCTAAATTTAATTGTTATTGAATTATAAATTCTTTTTATTTTCATGGTTATTTTTATTTTCATCGTTTTAAATTTGTAAATCATTATTTCTCATCTGTATTTGATGTTTGACTAAATAAAAAAAAAAAGTTCGCAACTCAACTCTTTCGTTTGTAAGATCTCAATCTATAAAAATAAACTTGTTTGAGTGAAATTTTCACAATATCTCAACCTCAATGCCCATAACAGTTCAATTTCAAAATAATTATAGTTTCTAAACAATTCTAGTCCACATCTTGATGAACATATCCGCCGTTTGCAATCCCTTAACCTCTGGTAACTTGAAAATGAAAACTTAAACGAAGAAGATAATGTAAAAAAAAGAAAAAATACCACACCACCAACATTACTAACCTAGTAAACTTCAAGAACAAGTTGAAAATAAAACGATTTTCAGTTTTCCTATTTGAATATTCAAAGCAGGTGGAAATCAGCTCACGATGATCTGAAAGACGACTCAGGCCGTCTAATTGTCTGTCTATTTGTTTTTTTTTTTTTTTTTTTTTGGTTTTGTTTACCTTGTCTGTCGCTTAAGCTATTTGTGCTTTTGATTCTTTGCCCTACACACAACTGTCAGAGTGTGTCTTTTCTGCTCTGCTCTATTTAGCAGAAAAATTTGCTAACATGGCAATCCTCTAGTTAATGGTGTACTGATGAATATGTATTTCAGCGTGCGTCCTGTCTGCGCTGCGCGCTGTTTAAAACTCATTGACCATTCATGTAAACTAAAGTTTGTGTGTGCGAAGATCGGCGTTAGGCCAGACTTGAACGTGATAAATATCGCAATTGCATTAGATGTTGTGTGGTTTCTTATTATTGCAATATTGTTGGCGGTGTGTTCGAGATTTTATTGTTTGCTTTGTAGTTAATTGTTTAAGTTTTTTTTTCTTGTTGCTATTTAAAAAAAAAAACTACTGTCATTGTGAGACAAATGGCGTTACACGTTCCGTTGACAAGAAAATAACTAGGGGGTTGAAGGAGAGAAATTAAAATTTAAATTAAGCGGACGCAAAAAAAAGGTGACGGACAGAATTGCCAATTGCAATTGCTAAGTGTTTGCTTACTAAGTCGAGTCTTTCAAAGAGAGACTAACTATATATATTGAAAGCAATAATGACGACAGACTGACGACAATGAGTACGACAACGACGACAAATGGCTGCAGTTTTAACACAATGATAGACAACTCACAAATGTGACTTCGGAGATATACATTTCTGGGTCAGTTTAGATGGTTTTGGTTGTGTGTTTAAATTTTAAAGTTTTGCATACATATTGTTTAAAATTGTTTGAAAAAATACGTTTTTAACGAATTTTTTTTAAATATAACCTCTCGATTTTTTTTTTGATTTTTTTTATTTTCTATGAGATTTTTATGTCATGCAGCAATTATCCATTTTTAGCTTGCATTAAAAGAAAAGGGTATAATAATGCAATAAAAGAAAAATCTATATAGAATACCAAAATTAACTTTTGTGTACCGACCAAACAAATAGTTTTTTATATTTCGACTAACACATTAAATGAACATTATTCATTATTACTATTTATTATATAAGTCACTTTTTGAAATTGGACTTGAGAGTATTTTTTAAAGTTCAAAGTGTCATGAAAAATCAGAAAGTTATTTTTTCGCAAATTGATTTAATGTTTTTTTTTTTTGTTTTATTTGTTTTATTCTTATTGAACCAGGTAAGAACACAACGGAGCCAAAAATTTAAAATTTTGAAAATTTGGAAATTTATACTGGAAAAATAACAATATACGCGCATAACTCAACTCTTTATCATCCGATGTGTATGGGAGGTTTTTCGTTGGATTCGTATTGAACCCGGTAAACCTACTACGGAGCCAAACATTTTGAAATTTTTGAAAATTATACGGGAAAAATTATTGATCATTCAAAAAATGACGAATGCTTCTATCTGCGATTGCTTTTGGTCAAAGTAACTGGTCCAACTTTGTTCAATAACTTGCAGACTGTTTTGACACGTTGATGGTGTACTTTGCACCACATTTTGAGAATCCAGCCAGCGGATGAATTCGCTTGCCAACGACAAGCGATGCAACATTTTCTGCGCATACGACTCAAACTGGAACATTGTTCCACACTTAATTTTTGATATGAATACAAAGAGGACTTGGTCGACGATATTTTAGATAGAGTTCACAAAATCAAATGCCGAACTTAAAATGTGAGATCTTCAAAGAGGCACTGCTGTTAATTTAAGACATGTGTCTGGTCATGTGTGGCAGCCTGTTGAGTAAATTAGGAAGTCCAGTCCTCCCGAGTCGCACAATGCACAAAGCAAAATGTCGAACTATGACATAATATAAAGGGTTTTCCAATAAGAGGTGTTATTTTGAATAGCCCGCTATATCGGTAGCTGTTACTATTGAAGCTGTCTTTTTTTGACATTTGACAAGTAGAAACTACGCCATTAATAAAAATGGAACGATACACGCTTCAAAACCGCATTGAAATTATTAAAATTCACTATAAAAATGGTGAAAATTTGTTAGAGACGGTTCGTAAAACTAAAACATTTTTGGGTCGTCGTGAAGCACCTTGTCGGACCGCAATACAGAAATTGTTGGACAAATTCGAGATGTTGGGACAAGTTAGTGATGTGAAGAATAAAACCCGTGCACGTCGCTAAGACCAACTGGGAATATTGCTGTTGTAGCCCAAAGTGTTGAAGAAAACCCAGGTTTGTCCATTCCTCGTCGTTCTTTGGAATTAGGCATTCCACAAACGTCATTACACCGTATTTTGCTTAAGTTTTATAAAGTTCATCTTACCCAAGAACTCAAGCCGGCTACGTCAACAAGCAAAACTGTCGCATCTGGGGCTCGGAAAACCCAAGAGTTATTGTTGAAAAGCCTCTCCATCCTCAACGCGTGACTGTTTGGTGCGGTTTATGGTCCGGCGGGGTCATTGAACCTTACTTTTTCGAAAATGAGGCTGATCACAGTTACGGTAAATGGATTGCGCTATCGAGAGATGATTAATGATTTTTTATGGCCGGAATTGGATGGTATTGATCTGGACAACTTTTACTTTCAACAAGACGGCGCTACGTGCCACACAAGCAATGAAACCATCGATCTTTTACGGGAAAAGTTTCCGGACCGTGTTATCTCTCGAAGAGGTGATCACAATTGGCCACCGAGATCTTGTGATTTAACACCTTACGACTTCTTCCTTTGGGGCCAGGTGAAAGATAAGGTCTACGCCAACAGCCCAGCGTCGATTCAAGACCTCAAAGATGGAATTCGTGAGGCTATCGAGGACATAGGGCAGCCACTTGGTTATGGAAAATTTCAATAAATGTACGATTTTGCGTTGCAGTTCCATTCAGTTTAGGTATTCAATAATTTGTGCTTTAAGTTCCTACTAAGAACTTTTCCTATCACCAATGTTGCTATAATATGTCGTAAAAAGAATTAAATAGTTGGAACGTTAAAAAAAAAAAAAAACCACTTAAATCCGACAAGGAAACGAACCCGTGGTATGCGTAAACCATTGCCCGTTAAACATTTGGTAGGATTAATATGGAACACGTTAATAATTTTGATATATCCTATAACAGATGTTCATATGCCTTTTTTGTTTTTTTTTTGTCAATAAGTAAATTATGAAAAATGAAATAAGGTCCCAAAATGTTTTTCACAATAAAATGAAGTTAAACACCAAAATTAATGTTGGGGAAATAAGGCCCCAAAATATTAAATAGAAACACAAAACTTAAGAATTTTTTGTTGTTTTGCATTAAATTTTTGGGGCCTTAATTCATTTTTTGTTTGGGGTCTTATTTCCTTGTTAATAATTTCGCGGAGCCGGTTTATCCACAAATACTTCTTAAATAAAAAGAAAAGACGAACAACAGCAAAATAAGAAATGTTTATTTTGCTTTGAAGGCTTAAGAAATCATTTTAGAAATGATTATAAAATATTTCGTGTTTCCGATTTTGACATCTAAGTCATTCAAAATAATAAACAATGAAAATTTTTCCTGTGTCATTTGCGAAAAATTAAAAAGTTTCCCATTGTGAAATGTCTATCACTCGCTCAGAATCTTGAAAATTTGAAAAACATTTAAGAAACATTTCAGATATGTTGTCTTATTTAACAATTGCTTACAAAACATTTTTATGATCTGTAAACATATTTAGAAACAAATATACATTTAATTTATTGCCTTCAAATTCATTTAAATGTTAAAATATGAACCATTGAACAATCACTGTCAAATACAAATAGCCTGTCCATCGAAACTAACCATATTCCTCATTCCTGATTGCAGAGGCGTACCGAGAGGGGGTGTGGGGGGGTGCCTTACCCCCCAATAATTTCAGAGTCGGTCAAGTCGGCAATTTTGAAAATTTTAAAATTTATAAAACTGCAGTCGGCATTTTCAAGAGTTTCAAACTAAGTTCAGCAAGTCAGCATTAATTAAAGGGTTTTAAGTTTACAAAACAAGAAAGTCGGCATTTTCAATTTTTTCCAATTTTAAGTGTGAAAGTCGGTGTTTTTGTTTAATTAATTAACTTTAAAATCAAAAACATTCATTAAAAATAATAAATATTAACTTGTTTTAAATATAGGTATTATATAAATCTAAATTCATGACACTATTTCATTATTATTTTCTTCTTATATAAAATACAGTTGCATTAATTATTTATTTATTTATTCCATTTATATTATTGAAAAATATTCATAAAAACAAATTCTTTTAACTAGATACATATTTATTAATATTTTAAATAAATAATTCTCGTGTTATATTTTTTCAATATTACAGTTGACACCCAATATTTTAAATAAGTCCCAAAATAAGTCGGCATTTCAGTAAAACTCACCCCCCCCACGGCTCAACCTCTCGGTACGCCCCTGCTTGATTGCAATATCAATATTATACTTAGTTATACATTTTTTATAATATTAATAATACTGGTAGTAATTTAAAACTATTTTTGTAAAATAAAAATATTTCTTACATACATTGATGCTGAATTCAATTGAAACATATCGCACATGTTAACATTACTCATCAGATATCCCAGCTTCCTTTAAACGTTTCGAACTCACCTTCTTCAGAATCTATAAAGAAAAAAAAAAAAAAGAATATTAAATCAAGAGAAACTTAATCCATAACATAATAATTTTAAACTGCTTAATACGGTTTTATCATATAAATTGCAATCACTAAAGATAATCCCCTAGATAAATTTGCTTAGTAACTGAATACATCTCCTTTCATAAAAGATCTTCAGTGTGTTCACCACAAACATATGTAAATATTGCATCTTTAAAAGCAGATGGCCTTATTAATTGCCGCACCTTATTTTCTCTTCAAAAAAATCAAGAATCTAATCCCCAATTTTGATTCATTTAGTGCAAAAAAGAAAAAAAAAAGTTCACAAAAGATCAGTCGCGGATATTTATAAGCTTAAAAAATTATATATTTTAATTTTGTCTGACTCAAGCCATAAATCATCCATGTTTAGATTATTATGTGATCATTTTTGCATTTTGATATTAAAAAAAAAAAATATTATTATTAATCTTAATCTTCTTAAATATATTTTTTAAATGTTGAACAACAAATAAACAAATTTGTGATCTTTTGAACTAAATTTTTATTGAATTTTTAATTGGCTCGTTTATAAAAAATGACCTTGAATGCCAGAATACTTATTTGTTAAAAATAAAAGATACAAGAAAGCTATATTCCTTTTCCCATACAGATATAAGTTTTCCGACAAAAGCAATTGTAAAAGTACTTCTGGTTTTATTTGCTGACGAAAGGAACTCATTAGAGCATGCAGAACGGATTATGAAATACGTATTTTTTTCTTCTTCGGAATAGAAAAAAAAAACAGAAAAAAAAAACTACAAAATTGCTATGAAAAATAAAATAAAATGTTGTCTTGCGGAATCCTACTGACATTGATCTTCACCGTATTTGTACGACTTGTGTAGCTCTGATGAGCAAATAATTTCGCTTTTTTCAGTATTCAGCTATAAAGTAATTTCGTTTTCATTTGACTTCTAATAACAAACTGCTGAAGAATAAAAAAAAAAAATTATAAATAAACACAGAGGTTCCAAACGATTGAATTCGTTACGGTAGTGTGTGGTACGCACAAGTTATATTCTTATATTAAAAGATATACTTTTGACCGCCACCGTAAGCTTTCTTTAAATATCCGTAACGAATTATTTTACCACCACACACAGTGTGTTTTTATGTTAGATACAATGCAATTAATAATAATCACAGAAGCAAAAAAACTATCAAAGGAAACGCTTATAGTTATGATGAAGAAGTGGAAAATTGGTTTAAGTTTTGAAGGTCATGGCTACGAAGTTTAGTAGAGTATGTTATTGTTTGTAGTTTTTTGTTTTTTTTATTATAGTTTTATATTTTTTGAATGAACTTCGTGTGGGAATTATGATGTATGTTGGAAGTTATCATGTGTGGGACTATACGGGCATCTTATTATTTATTTTTTTTGTTTAAAATAAATCGATTTCGAGATTAGATATGATAAATATTTCCTCAATATGGAATATAAAGAAGTCGATGCGGAAGTTTTTTGATCGCATGATCGTAAATACATAATACAATTTTTACATCAGATTGCAGTTTAACGTCCCTTCAATATCGCTGTTTGTTTTGTTTTTTGTTTTTTATATAATAATAATAATTTTATATAATTTTTATATAAAAAATAAATTTGTATTGAACATCTGAAAAATAATTACATATTTATATAGAAACCTTTGTCCATACACATTACATTTCAAAATTATATGGTATTTTTAACATAACTTTATATTTTAATTAGATCATTTTAAAAGTAAGTATTATTATAAGTTTCAAGTAGGTACCTGGCATTCATTAATAAAATTAGTTTTCCTGTTTAGATGGATCTTTGGTTATAAAAGTTTTTAATAATTTTAAACTTAGAATTTCAACGAACTCCATTATTATTTTAGGCTTTTAATGCAACGACGGTTTTAATCAGTCATTTACTATGAAAAATTAGCAATTGAAATTAATTTGTAGTGGATTCCTTATTCTAAAACATAAAGTCTGATAATTGGAGTTTTAATTTGGTAGAAAAGTAGCATTCTAAAAAATAAACCATTATTAGAACACATTTTTGAAATATTTCTTTAATGTTTTATAATGCTTTTTTAGTTTGAGTGCTTGATTACCATTTCTAAAATGTTTCTGAAATCATCATTCTTTGCTTCCCATTTGCGATTGAAAAAGTAAAATTTTTCACAAATTAAACATTTTAGAAAAAATCATTACAAAAATGATTTTTTCAAACGTATACACAAAAAAAACATTTTTGAAATATATTTTAAAAGTTTTGTAAGCAAATGGGAAATATTTCAGAATTATTTTTAAACGATGTTTTGTTGCAACGCTTTTTTGGTTTGAACAAACCTTAGTAAACAGACAAAACTTAGTCTAAATACGGACATCGAATAGATCTAAGGCACCTCCAATTGCATAACATAAAATTAAAAGATTCGTATTTTACTATTCTGTTTAGAGTTTCTATATAGCGTTTATATGGCACGTACCGTTAATAAGATGATTTAAAAAAAATTCTAATGGAAAACTTCATCTTTGGCAAAAACTCATTTAATTAAAATCGGTCGTATTTTTTTGGAGAAAAATTGGATTATATTTAAGGCTTATTTGGCAGGTACCGTTACTATGAAAACTTATTTTGAAAACACGAAAAAAATAACCGTTAGCTACAAATCCATTATACGAAATTTTATCAAAATCGATCGTATTTTTTCGAGAGAAATGGAATTGTCTGCTACGCTTATATGGCAGGTACCGTTATTTTCAGACTTAAGATAAAAATCAAAAAATACGCCTGTGCATATTATTTATTAGACATTTCAGGATCATCTGGAATATCAAATTTCATCAAAATCGCTGTGATTACATTTACGAGATCGTCGGTATAGAAAAAACGAATCAATAGGAGGTATCTACCGTTTAAAAGCTTTTTTTTTCTGATGAAAGAATTCATCTTTGACAACAAATCACTCATGTGAAATTTTTTAAAAAATTTATCGTATTTTTATTTGAGAAAAAATGGATTTTCGTTCACGGTTATTAGTCCAGGCTGCAAGTAGTTTTAGGTGGAAAAGGATGTTGTTTTGGGATGGTTAATCAAGATTTTTTCAAGTTTTGGACCTTGACGACCCGGTGCCTAAAGAGGGGCGGGGGGGGAGTACAAAATTTAATCCATTTTTTAGAGCTCCTTATATCGTAACAACGTGCCATACATATTTGAACAGATTTACCGTAGAAGTAGGATAAAAAAAGTATAAGAAAAGAAAAAAAAGTGAACATTGGCATTTGAAAAATCATCTTATTTTTTTGGAGCACCATATCTTGGTAACAACGTGACCTACAATCAAGTTTTTATAGTCAATTTTGAAGAAAATTTAACGTTATACAAAATATACGTGTACTGTTTTACTGTAGAACATAAGACAAAAACGGTATACGTCACAAAAAAGGAGAAAAATTGCATTTTTCTTAATTTTTTTAGCAAAATTTGAAAAAAATACCTTTTTTTGAAGCGCCATACCTTGGTAACGACTTGACATACAATCGTGTTTGAATAATAGATATTGTATAAAATTTAACGTTCTACGAAACGTACGTTACGTTTTGCCCTAAAACGTAAAAAAAAGTAAAAAAAAAAACGGAAAAACGTCGAAAATTTTGCATAAATGTTTTCTTTAAATTTTTTTTAAAAAAAGGCATTTTATCACTTTCACAAAAGTTCATAGTTTCCGAGAAATTTGCAAAAAACTAAAGTTCAACCCATTCCCTCCCCCCCCCAAAAAAAATTTTGTTCCCGATACAAATTAAAAGTACTTTTAAGAATTTGCTCAAGACATAAAACCAAAATTCTAGCAAAATTCAGCTTTGTCCGACATTTTTCGTAGTAAAATTCTAATTTTAATTGGCTAATGTGTTCCAGAGTAAGCATTTTATGATTCATACATAATTGTTAAAGTAAGTCAACTAATCGTGGATGATAAACGAGATATATCATTCCCAAACTAAGAGTTTGTTGCTCAGCTCTTTTGTTTAATTTATGTTATTTGTTTCGGTGTTTTTTTTTGTTGAATTATGTGATCTTTATGTTAAAAAATACTTATCAAATCTTTAAATTTATGATTTGGATCATCAAAATATTCTCTAAAAACAATACGGTTAAAATTAGTAATGAAAATAAATATGTAGGTAAATGCTGCATTTCAAAAAAATTATTTCTGAATTAAAGGAATAATTAATAGAAAATAATAAAAACAAAATTAAAATAATTGTTTTTTGACTTCTGCAATTCAATAAAAATTCTGATTATAACAAAATTTTGCTGAAAACGTCAGATGGAAAAAACACTCCTGGAATTGTGTTTTTTTTTTAATTAACGGTTAACTCCAAAAAAATATAGAGCTTAACGTATAGTCAAGGAGTCGACTCAGGTTTTCTTTCAAATGCTTCAAATGACTCCAACATTTTTGTATTGAACTTCCTTATCTTAAATATTAGGAAAGTTTATTCCATGAAATCAAAAACTGAACTATCATGAATAAAACAATAGTTTGTCTGATGGAATATAATTGTGTTTATAAGAGTGCATAGAACCATTATTTACCACCATCTGGAAATAAAAAGAAATACACTGAACTTAATTCAAACAACATCTAATGCGTGAGCCTAATTCCAATTATATCTAACACAGATCCAAGCAAATGTAAATCGTAAGCAAAAATAAAAAAAAATTGTAATTAAATAAAATAAATTTAAGATTGCGGACGCACAATGTGCACCATACTCTTGTTATTATAATTTCTTAAATGAAAAGACCATGACAATTTACCACACTAAAACACGATCACATATCTTAAGAGCCAACACACACAACAACGAAAAAAAGGCGATCATTTCTTTTTCATGCACCCAAGTATGCATAGCATATAGTAACACTATTAATATAGATTCGAGGAATACCCAAGACTCGAAGAATGCCAGCACCAGGAGCTCTTGTCCATTTTGTTCATGGTAGCCCCAGCCACTGTTCATTGCTGCCACACATAACCTCTTCTCATAGACTTTAGTCTTCATTGAATGCTGTTGCTTTACTACTCCGTTTGTGGCTGTATATCTGAACTCATGGGGGTTAAGAGATATCTTGACGTTAACATTATCACCAGGCAATTCTAATGATCCAATTCCCACGGCTGGTCTCACTTAAAGTGCAATCACCACCATTATACCATTCTTTTCTTCCACTTCTCTGCCATACCACTACTCTATACTAAATGAACTGGTTAGGTTTTAGCTGGGTTTGACTCACTGTGACTAGCTTTGGGTGCAATCCTTCGACACAAAATTGTTCCTTGTACAAGATTTTCACTTCAACACAAGGAGACATTATTGCTTTCAAAATAAAAAAGAAAAAAAAAAATGTTGAAGACTTAAGCATGACCATGCAGTAGCTCAATCCGTCCTCGATGCGTTGAATTGGCTTGAATTGAGGCAGTGATGGTATTGCTTTATATTTTTCTTTTTATAAATGTGAAAACCTGGAAGATTTCTTTTATTGGTATTTATTTATTTTAAATTGTTCCATTATGAATTCCAGCAAAGATAGATATTAAAAGTTTAAGTAAATTGATTAAAAGTATGCAAAGAGTTCTTTTTTCAAAGTGTTTGCTTATGATAGATCTTGGTCCACAAAACCCAGAACCTTGGGATTAATGCAAAATATGTTGGGAAAAATCTTTAATAGATTTTGATAAATTTAATGTTATTGCTAGTCCATGAGATAATCAACATTGATGTTAAGAAAAATAGCAAAAAGACTTTTTCACATTTTAATGCACAACACCATGAAAACCGTATAACATCACTGACTTATTAAAAAAAACTGATCCCCTTTTTTTGTTGCATGAGTGTGCCATGCCAAGCATTTACTTTTACAACACTTACGTGTGGGTTACCCCAACTTGAGCTCTTTTGCCATGGCATACTATAATGGTTTTTGCGAATTAAGTCCGCTTAACGCGTACCTGATCGATATTAAACGCAGATGAGAATTGTTGTGTACTCAAACAAGATGATGAATGAGGGCGCACCTGAAACTTAAATGACGATCATCATGACTTTAAGACAATCTGATTTCTCGACTGCGATGATGCGTGTACATTTAAAAGATGAAAAATTCCTCAATGAGATATTATTTTCTTAATGTTTGTTTTGTATATCGATAAAATGTCGAAACAAAAGCAAATAACACCAAAGGGCCCCACCTTCACTTATATAGAGAGCAAAAGATAAAAAAAAAAAAAAAAATAACTGATGGAAGATGGTACGCTGAAATATCTCTACACAACATGAGAAAGATAGCTCAGTGAAAAACACTCCAAAGAAATCTGTGAGATAGAATTCAAATCGTGACCGAAATGTTTTTTTTTTTTTTAACATATATATTTTTACTTTCGATCTCCTTTAATGTTTTATGGTTTTTCTTTCCTGGATTATTTTTTTTTTCTTTTAACGAAGAGAGGTTAAATGCGAGGTTTGTATAAAATAATTTGCGGTTATTCAGTGTATGTTGTTGGGCAGAGGGCAGAAGGTTATGACATGATATTCACAGATTTTGAGGAAAATATTATATGGGTGAGAAAATTATTAGATAAATTGGTAGGTTAGGCAGATAGATGGGTAGGATGGTACTATAGAAATAGAAATTAACACTTTTGATTGGAAAAAAGTGGTATATTCCAACATATTTTTATTTGAAGAGTTACTTAATAAAAGGGAAAAATTGTGCTTATAAGCAACACTTAATTAATAAGCAAATTAATAATGTAGTTCTTTTTGATGCCACATGACACGGTTGATTAAGAAATTATTCTTGAGTGTAGAAGTTCATTTTGTTTTTAAGGTGGGAAGATACATGAATTATTTGATGGTCTTAGCTGTGTTCTTTTAGAGCAACAAATCTTCCATTAAAAAAATTATCTCCCATAAAAGTTTATTTAGCATAAACTCAAGTAAGTATACTTAAGCATAGTAAAGAGAAATAAAAAAAATATTTGTTAAATTTCAAACTTCATTTTTGTCCCCGGTTTTTGTGCGTATCTGCCCTGGTGAATTTGATTCCGTCAATACAAATAGAAATATTAGGCAGCCATATTTAAAACAGAAAACTTTACTTACGATCTGTTATATCGCTTTCATTTATTAGTTGCTTCGACGCGAAAGTCCAGTTCAGTGGTTTGGTCAGATGAATGTGTCTCTTCCCTGAATGTTCAAACATTTTCAAATTCATTTAATTTGTTGCATTTAATAAATAATTACAACAATCCTGTAGGTACAAATATACATTTTTAAATTTGTCACAAGTACTGGCCAGGTGTGTACGCAAAAAAACACGTGAAAAGCGATAAATTAAGAAGCGTCCACGAGATAGACAACGCTATCAAATGTTAAACATTATCGACAAAAGTATGGGTTGCTAAAATAACAGGATAGGGAAAAATATTTAAGAAAACTAGGAAAAAGAAATAATAAGTTAAATCTTTTTATGTCACAGAAAAATAAGCCTTTTTATATCGTTTATATGTATGGCAACGTATTTCTCTTGGTCAGAAAAAATATATAAACAGGGTTTTTATGTCTTTACCCTGCCCGATCTATTTACCCTGGCATTTTCAAAAGTAACTAGATGTGCATTAATTGATTCGGTCTTTTATGAATATATGCATTAGAGGGATTAGATCCATAATTATTAATTTAGCCAAAAAATTCCAATTGTTGCCCTTTTGGCCGCATCTTCAAAGGAATCAAGGAATCATCATTGATTTGATTAAAAATTTGTATACAGACTTTGTAGACCATTCCTATGATTTTTTTTTAGCTAAAAACAATAACGGTACTTGCAATAAAACCTTTATAAAGAAGCTTGATTTTCTCGAAAACGGCTCCAACGATTTACAAAAAAAAAACACAAATAGTTTTTCACATATTGTCTTTCGCTAGGGTGTCAACAAAATTGTTCGGCAAGCCTATTAACGTAAACATCTTATGAAAACGCTATTTTTTTTTTCATAAAATATATCGTGAAAAATTTTCTGCATATTTTGATTTTGGCTCGAAACTTTATAAAAAGTAGTTATGGCCATTTTTACAAAAAAAAAAAATATAATTTCTTTGTATTTTTATGTTTTAAGCCAATTTTTGGAATATTGCACTCCCGGATAAACGGGAGGATAGACCCCTTCCAATACAGATTTTTTTTGTCTTAAGCCAACCTCCCCGTTCCATATATTTTTTTTTTGTGTTTTATGTGAATCACTGATTTTTAAGTGGATTTATAAGATATTTTGAGGCTAAATATCTCCTAAGCCAATCGACTTATACAGGGTGATTGGTAAGATGCACCAAAAAGCTTGAACGTTTTTCTTAATTTCTCAAAAACTAAGATACATTTTGGCATCCGGTTTTCTGTTTTTTTAATTAAGAATTAATAAGAACATTGAATTTTGAAAATAAAAATAACAGTTAATTACATAAAATTTTGAAAAAAATTAGTTTAAAAATTTTTTTTTAGTTTTTTTTTCAAAATTATGAGTTTGAAAATTAATTTTTTTAAAACTGTTCACTTAAACATCTTAATTTAAAAATTAAATAAAAGAGTAGTTTTCTAGCTTTTTAAAAAGATATAACAAGTCTTTGTATCAGTCACCTTTGTTTTTAAATAATTTTTTTTCTGATTTAAGTCAATTTTTTAGAAAATTGCCCCTCCCGCCTAAACGGGGTTAAATAGACCCCCCCTCATATACGATTTTTTCTTGTCTTAACTCCATCTACACGCTCAAGCTTTTTGGTGCATCTTATACCAATCACCCTGTATACAAAATGTTCATTTTAATACGATCTATCAGAATATCGATTTTTTTCCGGTGGCCGGCTAAAATAAAAATTGCCCGAATTTGTATGGAGAGTGCGGCGGATGTCTTTTATTTTAATTAAATAGATTTTCTTTTGTAACAACTTTCCAAAAGAACAAATTTGTGCGTTTCTTTTCAGCACACCTCTTCTACTGAACGGCGCCCATGAGGTATGCAATGAAAATAATTCGTTAAAAATTTAATTATTCTATAATTTATACAATTATATTTAGTAAATATACTAACATATATAAAGTTAATCCATTCTTAATTTTATATTAAAAAAAATACATTTCGTACCCAAAACTACATATATTATTTGAAATCGATCAATCAAATCGCAAACATTATTAACGATATTAAGATAGTACCTGTAGTATTCTCTCATAATTAATAAATCTTTAATTTGAACGAACCTAGATTAAGATATTCATCAATTATTGGTAGATAATAATTTCATGATCATAATTATTTGTTTAGAACTCGATTTCAATAAAATGAAATTATTTGAATCCTTTTGGACGAATCTCCACAAGCATTCAAATAAAAAATATGGCACAACATGGTTGAAAACACATATAATAAATTCGATTTATTATCGATTTACTTTCCAACTATACACTCCATTTCCACTCATCCTTTGACAAGTTTTCTCCTTTTTCCAAGGATACATAAACAAAACACACCTTAGCTTTCTTCTTCGATTATAAATGTATATATACATATAGAAAAACAAATAATAATGATTTCACTTGCAGCGGTCATTTTCCATTTATTCATCAAACAAAATGTGACAGCTCCGTTACCAAATAATAATTCATTTCAAATAATTAAACAGTATTTTAACATTAAACGTCACAATGTCAGCAAAACCTAATTGAGTTATCAGTCGTCGAGTACTGGCTTTAGCTGTATCCTGTGCAATATGGCCCCGGCAGCGTTAACGTGCTGAAGAACTACAAAACTGGTCTAATTCGAACAAGTTTTGACTGTCCGAAGAATTCCCAGAGAAAACATGATCTTATAGGCGAATATGAGAAAAACATACATATATGTACGAAGTCAAACACCGCACATGTAGCATTTATGAATCCATCTAATGATTATGTCTTCAGGTGAAAAGCAAATCCAAATAGATACAAAACGACCTGACGACCGTTCAAGAAAAGATACTTTGGTGTGTGCACCGAATTGCCAGGCCATAATCAATTTTAGCCCGCTGAGCAAAAGACTAATTTTTCTTGGTCAAAAGTTACATACCTGGCGAGTCTAAGAAGGGGTAGGTATGTAACGCAAAAAGGCTATTAGGCTTTAGAGTTGTTGGTGAATGCAGATGCATAGTATGAAATTCATAATTTTGTTCTTATAGCTGATGGGAGGACGACTGCGACGTGACGCGACGGACGCGTCTATAGTGGTGTCAGGTGAGTGCTGCGTGCAACAAACTTTTATTTTATTTTTTTTTTATATGGACGCACTCTTTAGTTTGGCCGTTGATGTGTTTCTGGTCAACTGGTGTAATTAAATCCATGAAGAGGATTTTTTCCAGTTTAGCATTATGCAAGTTATATGAGGTTTAGATGTACAAAATGAGTGTGCACTATGAGATGATTGTATGCCAGTGAATGTGTGGAAGGTGCGGTGTTATAGTGCAAGACTATGATGATGATGATGATGATGATGATGATGGTATTCCAATAATAATTATTGGTTTGTGGATAAACGGTTTACAGTTTTAACGAGTGATATTCTAAACATTTCTTTCAATAAGTATAGGTTTGTAATTTTAAACTGTAGGAGTAAGGAACTCGTTATGTGATGTTTTAGAAAATGGAAGAAAAAGAAAATAACACTATCTCCATTCCATATACGCATCAAATAATAAATATATATCTGAAATTTATTGAAAGAGGTTGAATACATTTTTTCGAAATTACTAACTTCACTTGACATTTTCTGACAGAGGTAAATCGATCCTCGAAAATGGGTCAGGGGAACCCAATTATACGAATTCGAAAATTCCTAAATCAAATCAAATCTGTATCATTGGTACAAAATAAGGTTATGTTAGGTTTGCCGGTTGCTGTAGGAGAGCCAACAGCTGAACCCCAGCACACTAAGGTCAATGTAGACCCATTGTACCCGTGGTACAAAATTACAAACTAAAGATTTGCTTTATTGCAATACACATTTATCAGATACAAAGAGTCTGTATGTATAGCCAAAGAGTCGGTTCTAGTGGTATACAAATGACGGTAACAAATTGTTTTAAGTTCTTTTCAATATTTTCGAGAATAATAACTTAAGTTGAATATTGTCTGAACACATTATGCAGCATTTAACAAGGAGCATATTTAAGTGAAGAACTCATTTGTCAAGAATGGATTTAGACAAAGCGATGCACTGTCATGTGACTTCTTGCAAAAATAGTGCAAAATTCTCGCTTCAACACCAGAGACACAATCTTTCAAAAGTACGTCCAATTTCTCGCTTATACGCCGACGATATTGACATAATGGGAAGAACAAAGAGTGATGCCAATATTGCTTTCATGAGTATTGATAAGGAAGCCAAGAAAATGGGTTTAACGGTGAATCAAGACATGACCAAATATATGCCGTCAACAAGAAAGGACACCCAACATCGACGCCTAGGACAAAACGTCACCATAGACAGCTATAACTGTGAGGTCGTAAAAGACTTTGTGTATCTAGGTTCCACTATCAACTCAGTGAATAACACCAGTGCTGAGATTCAAAAGAATTACTCTTGCCAATCGCTCGAGCAACTAAAGTGTCCCTTATCATCCCCGTCTTTATTGATGGTGCAGAAGCATGGACATTACTAAAGGTGGATGAAAACGCTTTAGGCTGCTTTGAAAGAAAAATTCTCCGTGTGATTTATGGTCCTATCTGCGTAAATGGGGAATTGAGAAAAAGATATAACAACGAACTGTACGGGCTGTACAGCGACACTGACCTTGTCACAAAAGTCAAAAGCCAAAGACAAAGGTGGCTCGGTAACATAGAGCGAATGGACACCAATGCTCCGGCCCGGATGGCCTTTGAATCCTACCCCGTTGGACGGCGCAGTTAAGAAGGATAGCGTAGCAGGTGGCGCACGCAAGTGGAGAGGACCTCAAACAACTTGGCGTGCCAAACTGGAGGCAGCTTGTTGGTTGAGGCCCTGGTCCACCCCGGAGTGTAGCGCCACCTTAATTAAGTAAGTAAGTATGTATAGCCAAAGAATCGGTTCTAGTGGTATACAAATGACGGTAACAAATTGTTTTAAGTTCTTATAAATATTTTCGAGAATAATAACTGAAGTTGAATATTGTCTGAACACATTATGCAGCACACTTAACAAGGAGCATATTTAAATGTCGAACTCATTTGTATCTTTTTACCAACATCGAAAAGACAACAAAACCAGTCTACCGACATGTAATTCCCAGGGTGCATGACGAAAAAAAAATGATATCAAGCAGACAAAAAAAAAAAACAAATTAATAATTATTTCAAGGCCAACATGTTAAAATTTTTTGTTCTTCTCATTTTGAGTGTGTTTTTTTTTTTTTTTTTTTGAATTAAGGAAAAACAAGATTTTAACAAGATCATGATTTATCATATCACTGATTGAGGTTTCCTTCTTCCTACACAATCCAGACAGAGATTTATTGGAATTTATGATAAAATTGATCGAAATGCTCCACATGTGTTATGTTTTTTGTATTTTATTTTTTTTTTATTATTATTTTATTAAATTCATGTTGAACATACAAAATTATAAGTTAGAAATATCAAGAGCAAGAAGATCACACAGCAGGTGATTGGGAGAGTTTATTTTTTTTTTTTGGTAACTTTTTTTTTTTTTAGTTTGCTCTCGATGCATGAAGGGAATGATTTTCATACAGAAAACATAAATCATTTTGAAGTTTTGACATTTTTGGTGGCAAGTGATCTTTCAATTTGAATTCATGTTAAATTGTTAAGGTTGAGTTTTTTAGATTCATTTAAGTTAGGTATTTGTATGTTTGAGTGGTGGAGTTGCTGGATGATGGCGAAAGTGATTGGTGGAGTTTTTATATAAAATGTTCAGTTTGGGTGAATCATCATTTTGGGAAAATTGAAAGAGATGATTTCACATGGGATTTGTTTTATTCTTTGAATTTTAAAGGTTTACATTAATGATCAACATTTATTTAAGCATTGATATATTTTTTAGATTTTCAGAAATGTTGGGTTGTTAGAATTGAAAAAAAGACAAATAAATTTACTTAGAAAAAAGTACTTATATCTACATGTTTAGAGAATCGATGAAAAATGTAAACACTTTAGTTTATAAGGCAGTAGGTATTGGAACAGTTGCACATGGGAACTGTTCTACCGAACACTTGATTCTTTGAAACTTCAGCAGCTTTTTTTTCGTGGTCTGTTTAAGTGTTTTATGTCAACAAAGCTATTAAATTGTATATATAGTCTCAATCTGGAATCAAGTTCTAGTTATCCACAAGGCCCTTACGGCCTTCTATATGTCTCAGAATAAGTTCTTAATTAGTCAGAGGGGAGCAACTTCCATAAATTTATCCTGAGCACAAACGTTCCTATAACTCTATTAGAATGTCAGCAAGCAATTCAGCTTCATCGTATGGAAGACCTAACCCTTATGATGTACGTAATTAAACATTGCCTGTGAACGTAGATCTTTTGGTACAACCGCAACAGGTATCTGACATAGTGACATTGACTCATATGCAAAAATATGAGTTTAAGCTTTAACTCACTTTTTCTGATAACTTTCTTATCAGAAAAGTGAGTAAAATCTGTAACCCAATGGGTTATATGCAAAATGATGAGTTCAGGCTTTTAGTCTCCTCTTTTCTGATAAAAAATAAGTTATCAGAAAAGTAAGTAAAAGCTTGAACTCATTGCCTATGGGGCCATGACTGAACCACCAAATAAAGAGCTATCAACCAGTTAATAATCAACCAGTGAATAATTTAAGTTTCTTAAAAATTATTAAACATCACTTTTCCGTAATTGTGAGCACACAACTTCTGAAACATCATCAGCTGTTTTTTCTCAACTTTCGAATTGTCAACGTCAAGCAAATACTGTAGAATCGTTTATGAAAATGTCGCTTCCATGATTTTCTGAATTTTTGTTCTAAGTCGACCATTTTGTTTTTCTTTATCAAGTTTTAGTAATATTTATTCTGTTTCGGTTTAGATGGAAATTGAGTACAAAAGCTCCTACTAATCATAGAATAAATTGGTAGTAGCTATGGTTGTAGCAATCTAGAGTGATAATTCAATTTACAAATTTCTGCTGAATTTGGAGTAGTATAGATATACTAATTTTAGAGACGAACTCATCAAGCAGATCTTGAGGTGGAATGGTGAAGTGGGAAAATTGTGGTAACATTCGATATCATAACCGCGACTTTCTAAAGGCAGACAAAAATAAAAAAATCCCTTTTGAAATTCAAATGTTTCATGGCAAAATCTCTACACTTAATTGGAATAATTTAAGCCCTAAAAATAATAATAAAGCCTTCTATCTTAGAATTCTTAAGTACTGAAGCCTGTTATTTACGGAATTTTGATAGTAACGCCTGCTTCCGTAGGATTTCTTATAGATGTATTAAGTGTCAGTGAAGACTGCTATCTCCTGATTTCGCAAGACATCACACAGTGAAGTCTGTTAACTGAGAATTTTTTAAATAAGAACTGCTGCCTCATAATTTCTTATAACGAAACCTGCTAACATATAGCATTTCTAACAGTCAAGTCTTCCATCTCAGGATTTCTTATAGTGGAGTCGGGTATGAAAGGATTTCTATTCGTAGAGACTGCTATCAAAAGATTTCTAAATGATAACTATTATATTATCTTCGAGCATCTCACAGCGAATTCTACTCTACTTCCACTGCTATTTCAGATTTTTACTTGCGATTATAGGTACTATAAGGCAAGTTATGCATTCGTAAAAAAAAAGTTTCGAGATACCAATCAAACATGAAATTAAAATGATAGAGAAGACGAAAAAAGTACCCAAGCAGCATTTTGTACCTTTTATGTTACAAATTTATTGTATGTCGTTTACAATTCATATACAGTTGCTGAAAAAATGTTTTGTATTTTTACATTAACTAATTGAATGATTGGTAAACAAATTGTAACACACAAAATGTTGCTGAAACAACACATCTACAAACGTAAACGTACTGTAAACGAAATTTCGAGAGTGTAAAACCAATATCACAAAACATTTACATTTGTAGCAGTTTTGTAAAGCCATTATCAAAACTTTACTCTTACAAAACGTTTACAGTGTATAGTCACATCAAATCTTCAAACGTAAACGTACTGTAAATCAAATATCGTTAATGTAAATTCAATATCACGAAACGTTTACATTTGTAGCAGTTTTGTAAAACCATTATCAAATCTTTACTCTTACAAAACGTTTACAGTGTATAGTCACATCACATCTTCAAACGTAAACGTACTGTAAATTTAATATCGTTAATGTAAATTCAATATCACGAAACGTTTACATTTGCAGCAGTTTTGTAAAACCATTATCAAATCTTTACTCTTACAAAACGTTTACAGTGTATAGTCACATCACATCTTCAAACGTAAGCATACTGTAAAACATTTCATTTACAGATAATGTAACACGTATAGCATTGATCGGCCATTATAATGTTTCCATTTTTTATCAAATTAGAAAACCAAAAACATTGAAAATCTATTTTTATTGATATTTAGTAAAAACCAAGAGTGTTACGGATTTGATTAAAATAGGACTTGGAAATTTATCTTACAAAATATTGAAAAATATGGTTTTTGTGGGAAAAAAAAAATGGTCTCAAATATTTTTATAAGAAATCATTTCTAAAATAAGAAAGTTTTTACAGGCCCCTTATTTTTATCGACCTGTTTTACAAAACTGGTAGAAAATATTTCTCGCGTTCGATATTTTGCCTTTACTTGCACAAAAAATATAATTATTGATTATTTTTATACCTCCCATATTATAATAATAATGTCAAGAACAAGATGGAAATTATTTAAGTTTTGGTTTGTATACATACAGTAATATGATCTCAAATGGCATTACGTATTTACCTATACAGTTTAATATTTTTCTGTAAACGATTTGTACCTAAGTTAGTTTTTATGTTATTTATTTCGAAGTGTATTTGAACGTTTACTTTGTAAACGTTCATATACCTATTCCAGGAATAGTATCTGTAAACGATTTGTTACTAAAAAGTAGTTTGTCTTGTATGTGTTTTGAAGAGTTTTTGAACGTTTACATTTGTAAATGTACAAATCAAGTACATCAAATAGAATTTGTTCATATACTGTCAACACGACATTTCATTCCCCAAAACCGTTTACATTTTGTGTACAGTGAGTAAACATTTTATATACGCCTGAAACATTACAGTTACGATGTAAACGTTCAGTAAATGTTCTGTAGCTCTAAAATGCTCCTTGGGTAGGTCCGACAATTCTGTCTGTCTGTCTGTCTAGATGTATCGACACCTGCAAAGTAAACGATTTTCTTCAAACTTGGCACTATTTTTAGTGAAATATCCCCGGACGTTTTTTTTATTTTTGACCTAGGTATAAAAATAACCGTACCTACCATATAAGCGTAACCGATAATTCTATTTTTCTCGAAAAAAAAGCGATCAATTTTGATAAAATTTTATATGAGTAAGTTTTTGCCAATGGTGATGTCCACCATCTAAAAAAAATTTTCAGAATCAGCTTGTTAACGGTACCTGCCATAGAACCGTTTTTTATTACTCCGACTATCTTTTGAACGGCTTCACTGACTTTAACGAAATTTAATAACTAAACTTAAATGAAACTGCAAAAAAAAATTTAAAAAAAGTAATTTTTGAAAAAGTTTTTTTTTGGTCAAAACCGATAATTCCAATTTTCTCGAAAAAAAATAACATCGATTTTGACAAAATTTTATACAAGAGATTTTTTGCCAATGGTAATGTCCACCATCTAATTTTTTTTTCAGGGTCAACTTATAAACGGTACTTGCCAACCGTTTTGATCCGACTATCTTTTGATCGGCTTCACCGATTTAACCGAAATTTAATATTCAAAAACTACTGCTAAACTGAAATGAAACTGCAAGACAAAATTTGAAAAAAAATAATTTTTGAAAAAGTTTTTTTTCCAAAATCGATAAATCTAATTTCCTCGAAAAAAATACGATCAATTTTCATAATTATATTTTTACCAAAAACTATATCTTTCATATAAACCTTTTTTTTATTCGATACATTTGTTTATAAAAGATTTTTTTAAAAGACAAACATTTCAAAATATAAAATATTGAAAATCTTTTCTTTAAAAAAAAGGTGGTCAAATGAATTTTCCAGTCGTAAACACGAAAGTAACTTGTGTCAAGAGCAAGTTTGTGCGACCCAGTCGTGCCCTTTATTTTTAGTGAACTTGACTATCTAAAGATTTTTTTTTAATAATGTAGTCCCTTATTTAAGGACTATTATTAGTAAAGCTTGGTATCACAGGATTTCGGTCTGACAATTACTTTCTATTTACTATTACTATTTTCCTTCATTATTATTTTTTAAGGATTTGTTTTACTAAATCTCGTTTACTATGGATTTCTTGTGTAGTTGAACCTGCTATCTCAGAATTTCTAAAAGTGAAATCTGCAATTTGATGAATTCTATTAGTGAAGTCTACTATCTGCTACTCGAATTTGTAATAGTGAAGCATGGTATCATCTTGCTTCCTCAGGTTTTCTAATAGTGAATCTCCTTTTTTTCAGATTTCTTAACAGTAAAGCTTCCTATCCACTTATTTCTCAGGGCTAATAATAGTGAAACCTATTAATTTCAGATTTTTTAATAGTGATGATTGCTATTGCTATATTTTAATTTCTTATGATTCTACCTGCTACCAAAGAATTATTAACAGTGAAGCCTTCTGTCTCAGGATTTTAAATAATGTAGTATGCTATCTAAGGATTTCTAAGTATTGAAGGATTTATAAATTGTAAAATCAGCTATCTCAGCTTTTCTTTTAGTGAATTTTCTTTAAACAGAGCATGTTATCAAAAAATGTTTAATAGTTTATCCTGCTGTCTCAGGAATTGTGTCATCTATTTCCAAAGAGATATGAATATTATATTTTTCGTATTCTGGCACTGGCAGCCAATATCAGAACCTTTATTTCTACTTCATTTCTTCTACTAACCCATGAATTCCTTGAAAGATTGTAATAGAGATAATCAAATAGATCCAAACCGAAAATGATAGAATTCCATTTAACAGTTGTGTCATCCATCATCAGGCTATGATGATAACATGAAATTGTGTTCGTAGTTTTGCCAAATAAATGTTCAACAAATCGTATGTTACAATCTATTTCTCCATCAAAACTATAAAAAGTTATCAAATTAGAGATCATGTTACGAATTGCACACGATTAACTTTCTGGATTTTGGCTTGAATCAAATGCAGCCTCTAAAGTTGCAAAAAGCAATGATATAAAGAAACTCGTCTGTCTGTCTTCAAAATATAGGCTACAAAGACAGAAGAAAAAACAAAACTCACATAAAGTGACAAGAAATCACACCTATTTGTAATTGCTGGCATTTCTCATCTAAACCCGCACCTAGTGTTTCAAAGAGTGTATCCATATAGATATATAATATGGATAGCAAACAACACACAGTAAGTTGCTTATTGTATCTTTAAATGCACATATCTATATCTATGTAAGTATCATCGTCATTAATACCTATTTTTTTTGTGCAGTGGAGTATTTTTATTTGCAGAGTAAAATGTAAACACATTTTGCCTGTTCAAAACTAGATTATAGACCATTTAAATCTTATGTCGGCCGTTTTAAGATATACCTATATACCCACCATCAGAGTAAGCATTCCGCACAAAGTAAAGTGCACTGAATGCGTTTAAATATCTTGTGCATTCATACTATATCCGTCAGCATACAAAAAGTAAGTAGAAAAAAAAAGGATGAGAAAAAATTGTAGTTAGGTCAGGTTGGAGAACTAAAAAAAAAAAAGTAACAAAGTCAATAAGTCATTGTAATAGTTCACAATAACTCATATTTTCAATCGTGCATAAATTAATGTTCAAATGTGAAATGTTCACATGAGAAACAACTTCATCATCATTACAATAACACATAAGCAATATCTTTGTATATAGATATATAGATACATTGCAAGTCAGGCACCTGAGATTGTATCTCTATCCGATTGCCGTAGTTCAATCAATATTTGATTGACTTTGGAACTATGGGTGGCTTTTCAATCTACGATTTTTTTTTATTAAAAAAATTATAATAAAAAAGTAAAAACAAATAATTTGAAATGTTTATAGTCTTTGACTGTCAGGTATTAATGTGCGATACATTTTTATACAATGTGCTATTGGAAAGTACTTTATACTCTTGAAAGACAGATGGACACGAGGAAGTCAATTAATTTTACAACTGTTGTTGCATAAAGGTGAGAGTATTAAATTCAATCGATCAACTTATCTTTGCTAAAGAAATAAAATTAATTATTAAAAATTCAAATATTCATGAAAAACCATAGATAAAGAATGTTGATAGATTTCTTGTCCAGAAATTTCGATATTAAAGCCAACTGAATGGAGGTCGTTTTGTTGCAATATACGGGTCTAGAAATTTTTTCTCCGAGTTTGTTGAATTAACCCTTCATCAAGAATTTGAATAATTGTCTAAAAGATTAAGAGATGGTAATTTTCATTAAGGTCAGAGCAAACAAAACAAAGTTTTTCTCAACACTATCTTAACTTTTAAGAAAAAATAACTGCTTAAATGTTAATGCTTTAAATGTTACTACTAGGTCAGTCGGCAGAGACTTAATTCGTTTTCTACAATCAAAATGCAACAGAATACCAATCCAATTTCTTCAGAAAAAAGTATAATTAATTATAAAATTAAATAGGTTTTCTGCTGCAAAACAAATCTCTGTTGATTTGGCTTACAATATTAGGTATATAATTTGAAGGGTTTTTCAATTTTTGTTTCTAGAGCAACTTTTTTCTGAAGAAATAAACGGGTCAGTACTGAAAGAGTAATCAATTAGCATGTCCTTTTTGTGGCAATTAACCTTCGTGTTAATGACTAGAAAAGTCGTCAAATTTTTACCGTCGACGTCGACAAATAAGCACTAACATAAAATTTTATCAAAACTGATCGGATTGTTTTCAAGAAAAATAGAATACACTTTTAGAAAATAAATTTTCCAAAAATTTTTTATTGCAGTATTTATCAAGTTTGTCACAACTTTTAAAATATAAAATTTCGTCAAAATCGGTGCAGCAGTTTAAAAGATAATTGGTATCAGAAAAATGACGTTCTATGGCAGGAACCATGAATAGCTTATCCGGTTAAAACAAAAATTAGATGAAGGACAGCACCGTTGGCAACGAATCATGTAAGATTTTATAAAAATCGATCGTATTTTGTTTTAAGAAAAACGGAACTATCGGTAACAATTATAAAGGTATAGGATTAGCCTAGATGGTGATCCTCTGAAGTTTGACAGAAATCTGATGGCAAATATCACATAAATTACTTGATTTAACAGCAAATGTTATAATAAAAATTGTTTGGCTATAAAAAACGATTAAAATAAGTGTTAAAAAATTAAAATCTGACCACTAGGTACAGAAACATCCTCAAACAAACAATCGATTGATTTGGCAACCATTAAAAATTAAAATAAACAATTTTTTTTTTGATAAAAAAAAGTAATTAGGCGCCATCATGTAGAAATTTAAACAAAGTATGACTTGAAACTTTGGACCGTTAAGAAGTTATGGGCCCGTTTTTCGTGGTTGCCACTTTTTTAAATTGTTTAACAATTGATTTTTTTTTACTTTTTGCAGTGCATTTCAAATTCTGTAAAATTGTTCCAGAAACCATAGAAAGATTATGCCAAAGAATCATATTTTCAAAAATCCATTTCTATGATTTTTAATTATTTAAAATATTGATTTTTGTTTGTTGGTAGGTACAGATCAAACTATATACTTTTTGGAAAAGAATTTAAATGAATCGTAGAAGAGAAAGTGACCGATCTAGGACATTTTAGCGTGTCAAATACGGATTTCGAAAATGGCCGGTAACCAAAGATACAGCCCTCCAAAGTGGAGAAAAAATGACCTACCAATGGTAAATAATTTTGACACGAAAATTTTGTTCACTTTATTTTAGTAAGAAACGTTTAAAATAAAAATGTATAACTGCCAAAACATTATCATGCCCGAAAAGGGTTGCCAGAGCATCTCTAAAAACATTAGTGGATGAGCAGCAAAAAAAACAAAAACAAACATAAAATCAATATTTAATAATTCCGTTGTTTTAAATTATTAAAAATCATAATTAAAAAAATTAAGGTTTAAGAAATCCGATTCTTCGATAAAATCTTCATACTGGTTCTGAAATACAAGCATGTTTTTAAAGAATTTTAACTGCACTGTATTTGTCGAAAAAAAATATTTTATTTTTAACAATTTTAAACAAGTGGCAACTATTTATGTAAATACACAATTTCCGGATTGAATGTTTCTGTCTTTCCATGTCATAGTAATGCCATTTTTTATGCTATAAACTAATGGTAATAAGAAAAAAAAAAAAAGAGTCAGAGACATTAATTTCTTTATGAACCAATTAACTAAACCAATTCATTGATTGGTGATCAATCGGGTAATATAAATTCAAATCATTTGATTTATTTTATGTTATCACATACAAACCTACAAAAAAGAAATTCACGATGAAACTCTTAAAGTTGAGTTTTAAATGGAGTGGATTGTTTTACGAAGATATATTTTACTTTTAAAAAGAAACATAAATTGTTTTATCTATTTTATTACACCACACACAAATGCTCGTATATAACATTGCCGTTAACATTAAATTATGTATCTAACTTTTGAAATAGTGGAAAAAAAGTATCAGATTAACATCACACAAATTAGTTAGGTTTTTTATTGCTTCATTAGATGATCTATCTAAATAATGTTCAATTTTTAGTTTTATTGAGGCATAAAAATGTAAATCAAGAGCGGTGCCGAATATAAAGTCACTTTAGTCGCTTTAGTCATTATTATATTGTTAAAAAAGAAGTAAAAATAACAACAAAATAATAATGTATTAAAAAAGTCTTCAATGTAAATCAATTGTTAAGTAAATAAATGCAATGTTTTACAATTTATTTATTTTATTTTATTTTTATTGTTTTGTTCAAAGTCTGAATCAAATTATAATCACTAGCTCAATCAAATGGATTCATAACTGCACTGTATTTGCCAAATTGAGCTTTATGGGTTCAAATCAAAATGAAAATTAGTGGAACCTCTGATGTTTGTTAAAACTTAGTTTTGGCTGAAATAGTATAAAGGAAACCTTTCAAAAATTAGAGATAACATTATTTAGGTACTTAATAAGCTTCTGAATAATTCCACAGCTTCTTTTCTTTTTCTTTTTTTTGTGGCATTAAATTTTAAATATGATTTCTGGCATATGACTGCCACGGATGGCTCGGATGTAGTCCAATTTGGACGTCCAGTTTTCGATGAATTTTTCCAACATTTATGGCCGTATATCGGCAATAACACGGCGAATGTTGTCTTCCAAATGGTCAAGCATTTGTGGCTTATCCGCATAGACCAATGACTTTACATAACCCCACAGAAATTAGTCTAGCGGTGTTAAATCACAAGATCTTGGAGGCCGATTCACAGGACCCAAACGTTAAATTAGACGGTCACCAAACGTGTCTTTCAATAAATCGATTGTGGCACGAGCTGTGTGACATGTTGCGCCGTCTTGTTGGAACCACAGCTCCTGAACATCATGATTGTTCAATTCAGGAATGAAAAAGTTAGTAATAATGGCTCTATACCGATCACCATTGACTGTAACGTTGTGGCCATCATCGTTTTGAAGAAGTACGGACCAATGATTCCACCAGCCCATGAAGCGCACCAAACAGTCAGTTTTTCTGGATGTAACTGTGTTTCGACATAGCACTTGAGGATTAGCTTCACTCCAAATGCGGCAGTTCTTTTTGTTGACGTAGCCATTCAACCAGAAGTGCACTTCATCGCTAAACAAAATTCGCTTATGAAAATCGGGAACAACGGCCATCTTGTTTTGGGCCCAAAATCGACGAATCTACGCCTTGCTTGATGATCGTTTGGCTTCAATTCTTTCACGAGTTGGATTGTGTAAGCACGCAAACCAAGATCCTTCCTCAAAATCTTCCATAAAGTGGATGGACACAGATCCAATTCCTGTGCTCGATGGCGGATGGACTCATTCGGGTCTTCCTCAATGCTACGCTCTACAGTAGCAATAGCTTTTTCTGTACGCATCGTACGGCGTCTCTGGGGATGCGAGTTATCAATTAGAGTAAACGTGGTGCGAAAACGTTCCATGGTTAATCGTATTAACTGCTCTGATGGACGATTTTGTCGACGATAAAATGGACGTAGTGCGCGATACGTATTCCCCACAGAAATATTATTTTCGAAAGAAAATTGCACAATTTGCAAGTGTTGTTCACACTGAGTCTATTCATGATGAATTGTCAAACCAAACTGAGAATAAATCACTTGACAGCTGTTAAATCGGTTGCCGTCTTGAAAAGTAATGCCAACTTAAAGTTCTATACCTCGAAAAAAAACACCCGTTATTATGATTTCGAATATCGAATGCTGTATTGAAACATTTCTATTTCACCTTCTGATCTGCTTGTAAAGTTCGTCAATAATATTCCAGAGCTAAAATTAAGATAAAGATACCTTGAGAGAAACCACCATAATCTCTATAATTTTGATGCCAATATATTTTTTGTTTTTTTTTTTCATGACAAAATACAATTTCGTATGTGTGATGTCATTTTTATAATACGAACAACATAATTTGGATCCAAATATTCAAATTTTGTTAATCTTAAAAAAACACTTTTCTGGCTGAATTGGTTGATTGGGTATATCTCGTATAATTTGTCATTAAAGTCGAACGAAAGTTAAGTCTGAGTAGCAATTGGGAGATATATGTATATATATTTCATTGTCATGCTTTTTGGTTGGGATAAACAAATACGACAAAATAATCTTTGGCTTAGGTATATTATACCAACTCATCAGTGTTTTATTGAGAGATAAAAATGAAAGATAGAAATCAAGAAGCAAATAAATTTGAGCGGAAGTTTTAATCCACTAATTTATGTATATTTTCTCCATACATAATAATTGTATATGGACCAAAATATTATATTTGATTGTATTGCAAATTAATTAATTAATGCAACTCTTGAACCGTATTTTTGAATGATCTAATAAGTGATATGGTGAGAAACAATTGAAGATGTAATTTTTACATTTTTCAGTTACGTTATACATATTTTGGAAGAAAGAAACAAGGGCAGTTTGTATTTAATTTGTTGTAACTTATTTGTCGAATTGGACTCAATATTACATACCTATCTCAAATCTTCAAAGCATGCGTACGCTTCAACATTTTTTGGGAAAATAATAATGTGGCCTCATTATTCTAAGTTGTTGCTTTAAGAGGGCGCCCAACTAACAATTTTACTTGTGTAAGGTACAATTTCAAAAAATTAGTAAGCTATTATTTCTTTAGTGTTGTCATAAGGCTTATTTAAAGATGTTAACTGTTTTTCATTTAAATTTTTAAATAATAGCTTTCTTAAAGCATTTGGCAGAAAATACTCGCAAGCCATACGGAGGGACGATACAATCGCTTTTCATAAGGTCGCTGTAAGGTTTGTCAAAGTTAGTCAGACAAAATCTTAATGTAAAGGCTTGTATAAAGCTTTATACTCGAAATCAATGAAAAGGCTTGTTAATCGAAGCAATTCGAACAGTCAAAATAATTTCTTCCAAATTAAAAACGTGTGATTTAGAATTTTATTTATTCAAGTCCATCATTGTTTTATAAAATGTAACTATTAGTTATATACAATAATAAATTTTAAAACGTTTTATTGTAAGATAATGTTGATACGTCGAATTTATTATATATAAATTTACGATAACCCATATAACTTCTATAGAGTTATCACAAGACTTCTTTAAAGTTGCTAAACATTTAATGCGGCTATATGCAGTCGTTGTCACATTCCCCGCGCCAGGTAGTAGTTTTTTTTATATTGGTTTTAGGTTTCGTCAAAATGTCATGTGTACAGACACGTTTAGTTTTAACGATTTACTAAATTTTAATATTAAAAGATACACAATAACACAATAACACAACACTTTATTTTGCACAAAATTTCCGAACGATAGCTATTGTTCGCATAAAAGTACATAGATACACGTTGAAATGTGCCTACATTGATTTGTTTCTTAATAAAAGCTATTGCTCACATAAACAAAGTATCTCATCTCTTAGTATTAATAACAAACTAAAGAAAACTATAGTTCCCTTAAGAAAGCTATTGCTCGCGTACATAATTATACCACATGGAAAATATGACAGGTGGTTTGTTTTGTTAATGACAGCTATAGCTCACATAAGAAAAGTATCTCTTCTTTTAGTAGTTAACAACAAACTAAAGAAAACTATAGTTCCCTTAAGAAAGCTATTGCAATACCACTTGGAAAATATGCCACTTGGTGTGTTTGTTATAGCTCACATAAAAAAATTATCTCTTCGCTTAGTTGTTGATGACAAACTAAAGAAAACTAATTTCCTTATGAACACAACTGCTCAAATAAAAATATTATCAAAGGGATATTTTGCACCAAATAGGCTTTCTATTATATTTTACCAACAGGCAGTTAATATAATAATTATAAATTAAAAAAACTGCTTATGCTGAATTTTAAATCGAACTGTATAGCTACATATCTGTTCCTGTAGTACAAAGTAGGTACCTACATGGTATCAACTGCTTAAAATTCGATCTTCGTTCTGTATACATAACATTGGCCTGGTGGATGAATGTTGAATTTTAAAAAACAATGATATAGATAATGAGTTTTTTTAATAATTTTCTCGTTAGTTTTAAGTTATCATGAATTTTAAATATAAGTTATTTTACGTCGAAAGGCATGGTTTAAGTATAGTCACAGTTTAATTTAGAGCGCCCGCATGGAGCTAGTTGTTTAAGATTTTTTGTCTAGCATTAAGATAGATATAAGAAAATGAAAAATAAAAAATGAATTAAAAATGAAAAATGAATGTTTGACTGGGGTGCGTTGGGTTGCAAGTTCGATCCCTGGTTGAGGCAAGTAAGTTTTTTCAATAATAATTAAATTAAATATCTAGTTTTCAGAAAAGGCATTGAAGAAACTGAGCACTTGAACGAAGAAAATATGGTCTCAGAATAAATTAATCGAAATAAAAGATAAAGAAAAAAATTTAAGAAAAAAGGCGTTAAAAAATTAATTTAAATTTTATTTGAATTTTTTTATTTCGGTAAGATTTCCGTAATGACCTTTGTAAGTCCTTAGCGAAACACTGTGACAACTATTTAGCGAAACAAAAAGCCTTTCGTAGCAAAGTATTGTTTCCATTGCAAAGCCTTCACCAGGCCTTATCCAAACTGTTTATGAAGAGTTATAACTTCGCTTATGTGCGCCAAATAGGTTTCTAAAAGATTGATTACAGTTGTTATAGAAATAAGAAAATAGCTTCTATTGGCCTTTATAAAAATTAAATTGTTACTTGGATATACTCAGGCTAAAAATTGTTTTTTTGGGTAGTCAAGTGAAAAGTTTGTCTTATCACCGTGATTGATAGTGGATGATATACTTTCGAAAGTAGAACTCAACAGTAAAACTATGTGATTTGATATTGATTACTATATGTGCTCAATAGTTTTATTACGCAATAAACAACAAAACGACTTGGTAGTTTTTAAATCAATTTTGAACAGAGAAAATCGAATAAGATTTAACAATTATGACAATAATTTATTAAGAATAAATCCATTAGATTTTCGTTGTTAATGAATGAATTAATTTTTAATCAATCGAATAATCAATCATATCATCATCATCATCATCCTCATCATCATCATCATCATCATCATCATCATCATCATCATCATCGGCTCGACAACCGGGGTCCGGTCCTGGCCTCCTTCAACAAGTCTCTCCAACTATCCCGGTCTCGAGCCGACGCCATCCAGTTGCACACCCCAAGGCTCCGGGCGTCCTGGTCTACGCCATCTCTCCAGCGCAAGCATGGTCTACCACGCTATCGTCTGCCATAGAATGTACAGCAAAGAACTTTCCGATCAGGTTCCTCTTCGCTCATGCGAGCTAGAAGCCCTGCCCACCGGAGTCTACCGAGCCTAATTTTTGTCACGATATCTGCTTCAAGGTAGATTGCGCACAATTCATGATTGTACCGTCTCCGGAATCGTCCTTCCTCACATATGGGGCCAACAATTCTCCTTAAGACTTTTCTCTCGAACGCGGCTAAGAGGTCAGAGTGCCTTTTGCTAAGCACCCAAGTCTCGGATCCATATGTGAGTACTGGCAGGACCATGCATGGTCCTGTACAGCAGTAGTTTTGAAGTTATGGTGAGATTTCTGGATTTGAAGAGCTTTGACAGACAGTAGTAGGCTCTGTTGGATTTGAGAAGCCGCCCGCGTATTTCTTCTTCTATATTGTTATCGGCTGCTACTATTGACCCAAGGTATTTAAAGGATTGCAACACTTCAAATTCGTGCTCCGCTACCTTGATTGTGTGGCCAACTGTTCCTCTCGCATTCGACGCCACCATGTACTTTGTTTTACCTTCACTAATGTGCAGCCCCAGATTTTGTGCCGCCTGCTCGATCTGGATGAAGGAATCGTGTACAGCTTGCTCGGTTCTTCCGATGATGTCGATGTCGTCTGCGTAAGCCAGTATCTGGCTGGACCTGTTGACGATGGTCCCTCTTGTTGCCGTGCCAGAGTCACGGATTGCTTTCTCCAACGCCAGGTTGAAGAGGAGGCAATCATAAATCAATCATATCAACCAAGAAATATTTACATATAGAATTTAGTGGCATTTTTACTGATGGAACATGAATTGGTGCAAAAAGCCTGATATCGACTTAGATAAATTTTATATAAGTCCAAATGTACTTTTTGATGCATTATTTTTTTCCTATAGGCAGTAACTTTTCAGATTAATTTATACATCCGGAGTTATTCGAAATATCAATCGTTATACAAATTCAAAAGAAGCTTATATCCATTCTTGTAAACGGCTTTCGTTCAATCAATGTTTTCAATGTTTAACATTAAAACGATGAAAATTAGTAAAGGCAAACCATCTGGCTTTTAATCACAAGATTCATTTGAATCACAAGATTCTAAGAAAGACGTTTTGTATAAAACTAGAAAGCAGCTCAAAACGATTAACTTTATTATATTCATCGCTATATATTTTGTTGAATATTCAATTATACGCCTTTGGGACCATTGATACAAACAACTCAATAGAAAATTTATCAATAAATGAAGTTCTTGTAAAATTTTAAATTAGTTCAAGAGATATTATGCTAATCGTCAGCAAAATGTCAAATTAGATGGAAAAGCATTAAATATGAAATAAAATAAATTAAATTCTGTATCGAGTACACCAGGGTTCCATTTTAGAACCTTTATTTATTATTGAGGATTACAATAATTAAGGTAATGTTAATATTTAAAGTCAAATTTTGAATGACTTATTAAAAATAATGCATTCATTGACTTTATTTTGAGACTTTCAGTTTTATATTAAAGAGATTAAAAACTTTTTGTTCTCAATGCAATCATTTAAGAATTTATGCATACTTTCCATTGTTTTTGATTCGTTGCATTCTTTTGCATGCTTTGTAATCCTTTGTGTTAAATAATTTTTTGTTATTTTTTTGAGACTAAAAAGAATTCAAGAGAATGCAAGTAATGGAAAAGATTCAAAGAATGCAGAAGAATGCATGAATTCTCAAATAATTGCATTAACTTGATTGCTGTGAATTGTTTTTGAATTCAATGAATGATTTATATAAGGACTGCATTCACAACACAAATGATTACATTCTTTTACAACCCTGCTAAATATGAATAAGTGATAGTAAAACAATGAAAAAATAAGTTATCCAACACAATCTGGACAACACATTGAATCACAAAAGTTTTTTAATAGAAATATTCTATCATTCATTACCCTCATATTAATACTAATGATAGCTAAACCTGGCGCCTAAGAGAGTTATATGTAAAAATAGTAAAAAAAAAAATCTATTAAAGAAATAATGTTTAACAATTTTTTACCAAATCATGCAAGAAAAATATTTATTTAAAAAGACATTGTACTATTTAATTCCCCATTTGATGATAATGCAATCAAAATTAAGTTTTTAAGTTTTTAAACCATATAGAATAATACTGTCAAACATCTTTCAGATCTTCCCTTTGATTTTTGCCTTTTTACACTGTATATACCGTTTTCTTACAAAATTTAAATAAAAATTCTTTAAAATAAATATTTTTTTGAGTTAAAAACAATAAAAAGACTAAGAATAGAAAAATTATATGTACAAAATCTAAGTTAGTTGTATAAATATAAATGAAATAATTTTTATTTAAGAAATAAACGCAGCACATAAGAAAAATATTTTAAAAATTTTGTTTTTTAGCCGAGGGGTTTGTCATAGCCAATTTAGTGGTTCAATGATTGCAATATTTCAAATGACTTCATATGATTTCAGGTGATTTCAAGCAATATTTAAATTGAGTTAAAAATTTTGTGATTGCATTGATTTCAAATAAATTTACTGATTTCAAATTAATTAAAGTGATTACATTATGATTCCAATTCGTGATTTCATCATGGAATTTTTGATTTCATGTTTGCAAAAAACTTAAAGTGATTTCAAATATTTTTACTGAATGCATAAGAAATCATTTGAAATCGATAAATATCATTTTTAATATTTCATCACTTGAAATAGTGTTTGCACCTGATTTCAACGTGATTTCAAATGATTGCAAGTAGAAGTGGTCAGGTGATTTCATTCGTGACAAACCCCTCGCTCTTAGCTTTTGTTCTAAGAACTTTTGTTAAATTTCAAGACATATCACAAATGTGTTGTGAAAATGTTTCCTTTATTAATTTTCTAATAAGACAATTTGTATAAAATAATCTAAATGGAAAATTGCCACTCTCTCTGAATTGGGAAGTAAATTTCTTTACAAAGTTTCATAAAAAGAAAATAAACTAATAAAAATCTGAACTTTATGATAAAAAAAATCACATCTTAATTGTGGCGCAGGGACATAACTCCTCGGGACATAAGTCCAAAATGCTTTTTTTTTAAACTTATGTCCCACTTTGATGTAGGACATAAAATTATGTCCCACCAAAGTGGGCCACAAGTCTAAAGAAAAAGATTTTGGACTTATGTCCCGAGGAGATACAGTATAGGTACCTGGATGGCCTACCTGTACTTCTCAACAGTTGAGATTGCTAAGGGAGGGGCATGCTTTCAAAGACATTGTACTATTTAATTCCCCACCATAATTAATTGGCCCTCTATAGGATTTAGGGTGCGAGTTTGGGTGGATGCAATTTTGGTATTGACAAAAATAAGGTTCTTCGCCAATTTTGATTTTATGTCTCACTTCAAAAATAAAATTATTTATACTTATATCGCACTTTGGTGGGATATAATTCCTAAATTCGATTTTGGACTTATGTCTCATCAAAATGGGTCCCGAGGAGTTATGTCCCTGCGCCCTTAATTGTATCTAAATAAAAAAATTAAATATTTCAAATAGGAAATAACCATAGGAAAATGATACGTGCAATTTTTTAAAGAAACTATACATATACAACTTTCAATTTTTAACACCTTTATACCTTCATAAAAAAAAACAAACTATTAAGAGAAAGAAACACACAGCATTAATTAATAGTAAAGTGTTAATTAATATTTTATATCAGGTTACATTTTTTACTAGTGTTTTAAAATCAATGTCAACTGTTATGAGTAAAAGTCTATAGACTGCCTTTGAATCTTGTTTGGTTTGAATTAATTTTAAAAGGTTTTTTTTTTATTTGGTTTTATTATTTTCAAGCTTATGTATACATCGAACAATGTTGCTAATTAAAAATATTTCCTAATTTGTAATATAGTGCAAATTTATTAAAAAAAAAATATCTTAATTTACACAATCAATATATAAAATCACCACTCAAAAACATAAAATATAGAAATTCATCTTTTATAAGTTAAATTTTGAATTTTTAAATATATTTGGATTAACAGGTGCCTTTCTGTACTCATTTCAGCGAAAACGTCGTTGTTGTGACGGAATATGTGCCGAATGAACTAACTATGTGCAACATACTTATCCATTACAGGCCTGTCTCTGTAACCATTAATTTAGAGGAATAAATTAAAGAAAAAAAGAAAAGAGCAGACCATAGATAAAAGTAAAAGTAATTATAAAAGTCTACCTGTACCATTTTTCCCCATTTCAATATTTTCAGGGGATGCTGATGGTAGCGGAATCGGTGATGGACGGATGAACTGAGCAGAGACTAAAGGTAAGCCGAAGGTCTAGGGGAGGTCAATTTTTAGCCGCTGACTTCCATGGTAGGGTGGGCTTAGGCTATCGCTGATAACATCTCAGCGCCCTCTAGTGGTAATGTCCGTCCGATTCTTTTTTTGTTTGAACATTTTTTTTATAATCTTCTCGGCATGATCTGTGTTTTGTCAATAGGCGAGATTGAGTATCATGGGCAAAGATCCCACCAATTTTCGACGAGCTATTTGGCCGAGCAACGACAAGCATGCCAGCTCATGATACTAATTGACATTTTCGAACTTTTTAGTTCAAATTTTTAACACCGTGCCTATTACAAATGGCCGGAAATTAGTTTCTCCGTTTTTCTAACATTTCTTATGAAAAAAAGCTTATAGGCCGAATGGGGGTTATTATGAGCTGTTATAATTATTATGTTTTTGCCGTGTTGCAGCCAGATTTTCAGCTATTGCTTCCAGAGCATCAATCACGTCTTATAAATACGCAAACGCTCCCTGTATCTTCAACGACGATTTTCAGTCGAAACTCAATATGACCGGCAAGGCCTATTTTTATCTGAACGTAAAGCAAACAAGATTAACTCTTCTAAGCTAAATTCTAGAATTCACATTTAAACAAAACCTTCACCTAATGAAACAAAATACAAAACTATTGCACTATTAAAATAATGACAATAGAAATAAACAAACTAATCCATTATTATAAAGGTGCAGCCATATTAACAAGATTGTAGCTATTTATATTTTTTTTAAACCCATAAGAATAATCGATATGAAAAGATCACTAAAATGTCAACAATACTGTCATTGCATATAGTTCAAGACAGCCTTAACTTGTGTAGGTTGTTTATTGTTAATGATCGCACTTAAAGTCACATGATCACAAGTCGATAATGCAGAAGATATCTACGTATAAAAAAAATATAGAACACTTATTCCAACCCACCTGCTTTTCAAAATGTAATTAGATTGTACTCATTAAACTCTTTGGTTCTCGGAATCAAGTTGAGATTGCAAAATTAATTGTTGCATAAGTATACTTCCGTTGAAAGTTCAGTCATCGGTGACGATTTATATTCCAATCAAGGTTATTTAAAGAAAATGACAATTATATTATAATAACAAAGAAGAACCATCGATCATTGACATAAGTTGAATTGAAAGCAAGAAAATGTTAACAATAAACCAGAATCTATTGAAACAAAATATTTAGAATTCATTTATTGGCAAACTCTTGGGTCCATTTTGACAAATATTTACAAGAACTTTCTTGGGAAAATGAAAATTTAATCAGCTTAAGTCAACTTTATACACATGTATATACAAACAAAGAAAAAAACACACTAGCAACTCATCAAGAAAATTGAGGATTTAGCTTTATCATTTAATATTATTGGAATCGCATTTGAAATAAAACTAGGTATTAGAATAATTCGATTTCTTTATTCAGTTGTATGAAAATATCATCATCAATGATTCAAACTTATTGCGGCAACATAACCTACAAATTATTTAACAATCAATGTAACTTCGAACCAACAAATCCTCAAAACAATGATGACCCTTGTTTTCTGTCAGTCAAGCAGAACATATTGATAATAATTTAGTTCAATTCCAGCTTAATTATCACCTTATAATAATAAAACCACAGGTTGAACACTTTTGAAACTTTTTTGTATGCAGAACTAAATTCCAATAACACAATCATGTTTATTGTGGTGTTAAATTTTGCTCTTAATTTTTGAACGAATTAAATAAAATTAACAATGAGTACCATTGTTTTACTTTTAAAAGCGCAAAAAATCAGTATTATAGGGGACTGCAGCAACCATTATTTTATTGTATGAGGTAAATTAATGAAAATGTTACTTTTATTGACAACAATGTTATATTCGTGAAATATTACTTAAGAAAGACGCTAGGAATTCAATAGAAAGAAAAATATTTTAAAGAAAATTAATTTGATAGGTTTTAGGAGTTAAACTTTTTGGATTCTATGTTTGAGATGCAGAAGTCAGTTAAACACTTGCAAATATCTTCAAGAAATTCCAAATCAATCTTCAAAATCAGAATCATTGGCTTATTTTCCAATAAAAACGACTTGCATATCTAAACCTATACATATATTATTTTGATTTGTAGAAAAATATGTGTATAATTTTACTTCTTTATCCTTCTTTACATTTAAAATCCTGATGGCATATTTGAACGCTGCATAGTTTATTCGTTGTGTTCAGTTTTTCCATTACTTTCTAAAGTGTTTACGATCATTGAAAGATCAGGATTCTCTGCAATTTCTTTCAGGTTGCATTATAACCATGAATGAAAGAATACAAGAATACGACACTTTGGCATTTTCACTTTGTTGTTGTTTCACTTGTGACGTAATGTTCACTTGTGACGTAAGCACCTTACTCTTTTTCCCTTTGGTTGGGGTAAGTTCATAACAATATCCCACCATTTAATTGTTTTTCTGTTTGTGATTACGCCACAAGTGAAAAAAACACAACAACAAAAAGCTGAAAAAAAAACAAAGTGTCGTAATCTTGTATTCTTTCATTCATGCATTATAACCCCCAAAATTTTGAAAGTATTTAGAATTGTGGCTGTACTTAGAGCTGGTTTTACTTCTAATACAATGATGAATAGGTTCAACTATCGGCAAGATTTGCGTTTAACAATTGTTATAGAACCTATTATAGTTTTATCGGAATTCAGAATTGTTAGTATTCTTTTTATAGTCCAGTAAAATTAGCAGAAAAATTAACACATATCTGCAAAAAATAATGTAGTCGAGATAATATTTTTGCTTGATAGAGTTCACACAAAAAAAATGTCTACGTTATCCCCCATTTTGAAAAAGATGCAATTTTCTGGACAAAGTTGTAAAAAGTAAATTATTTGGGCCTATTCTGCCAAATCTGTTATTCTGTTCTGAATTTTCTGTTATGAATGATAAAAGATTGTTACCATAAAAGATCTTTTATAATTATGGTATTCAGGAGTTCGATCTTTTATAAAAATCTTCTGTGGAACTTTGAAAAAGAAATTCTTTTATTAACAAAGCAAACAGAATTAAAATCTGTTATGAATTTATCAGCTGTCATCAATAAATTAAAAAATAAATAGTAAGAATTGCCGACTTCTCCTGTACCAATTCAAGTCAATCAACAAATAATTTGATTTCCTCCTCAGTAGTTAGAATTTGTGGTAAGTGATTGATTTTTTAATTTTTTTTTTCATTTCTCTATCTAAACTTAGCAAATCTGTTTTTCTTTCAGATACGCAACCGAAAAACTAAATGCCAAGCAAGGATTCTTTGCCAGTCTTGTCCACACTATCATAGAACTCCAAAGCAATGTTTTCTCTGAACTTCAAAAGGATCCACAGCACATAATCGATGTTATTAACGAAGAGGAACAACAATTGTTGAAAACTTTGTCAAGAAATCGATATCTTCTTAATCGCAGCATCACAAGGCTTGGCGATGGTAAAGTCATTCCTGCTGACGTGACATTCGGTCTTTATGGCACGTATGGTTTAACTGTTGATCTCACTCAACTAATGGCAGAAGAGAAGAACCTCCACGGTGATATGGACGGCTACAAAACTGCAAAACAAAACTCCTACATTATTTGAGACGATCTCGCAGGCTCTGATTCGTCACGTCAAGAAAGATGAGATGAGTAACATCAAAGCTGCCGTTGCTTTCAATGTTATTGAAGAGGCAAAGGAAATTTGTCAGGTTAATTTCAATACTTCAGTGATTGTGCAACAATTAGAAGTTGGAAACTTAAATAAAAACAAACATCTCTCCAACCAGCGCAAGCATGGTCTACCACGCTGTCTCTGCCATAGAATGTACCACAAAGAACTTTCCGAGCAGGTTCCTCTTCGCTCATGCGAGCTAGGTGCCCTGCCCACCGGAGTCTACCGAGCCTAATTTTTGTCACGATATCTGTTCAAGGTAGATTGCGTACAATTCATGATTGTGCCGTCTCCGGAATCGTCCTTCCTCACATATGGGGCCCACAATTCTCCTTAAGACTTTTCTCTCGAACGCGGCTAAGAGGTCAGAGTGCCTTTTGCTAAGCCCCCATGTCTCGGATCCATATGTGAGTACTGGCAGGACCATGGTTCTGTACAGCAGCAGCTTTGAAGTTATGGTGAGATTTCTGGATTTGAAGAGCTTTGAAAAACAGTAGTAGGCTCTGTTGGATTTGAGAAGCCGCCCGCTTATTTCTTCTTCTATATTGTTATCGGCTGCTACTATTGACCCAAGGTATTTAAAGGATTGCACCACTTCAAATTCGTACTCCGCTACCTTGATTGTTTGACCAACTGTTCCTCTCGCATTCGACGACACCATGTATTTTAAGTTCTTGGTTTATTATTAAATTATATAGTTAAATGTTATACATATAAGCTATTGTACAGTTTCACTCAGTTCAATTGAAATAGCTAGTTCCGAACCAGTTCGTGCATGAACTACAAAAACGTTCATAAGATGTATTTAAAATAAATATTCAGCGGCCTTGAAACATTTTCAAGAATTAAGATTTGAGGATTACATAAAAATTATCGTAAGTTTTGGTTTACTCATCAAAGATCAAACAATATTAAAACTTCCTAGAAATATTTCTGATTCACAGAAATTTTGCCGACCGCGACCAACTGATGAATTCTTAAGACAGAGTAACAATGATTTTTTGAAAATTCTTATAGATCATCATGTCATTACCATCATCACTGATTAAAAGTTTAAGGATTCCTAGATGAGGTTTTACAATGTTCTTTGACTAAAAATATGGAAATTCGTTTCTATAAGCCAGTCGAGACTAGTGTCACATCTTATCAGTTTTGAATTCTTAAAATTTTGCAAGGTTAATTTTATCTTTGCTTATAAATAATATGCTACTTTAATTTTGACTTCGATGGTATACAAAATGATTGTGTTGAATACTCCCACCTATAAAAAATGGAAAGTAGGTTCTTCTTTTTTTTTTTAAATTTTGTTTAGAAAATTATAATTGCTTTCCAAAAATAATTTAAATTTAATAAATTAAACTTAAATACAATTTTCATTTTAAGTTTGTTTTAATAACATTATCTGTACACATAAAAAAGGCTGTGGCTTATCATTTGTTTGTTCCCTTTTTACTTAAAATACTATGTAAATCGAGAGTCACAAATTTCCTGGTCTTCAAAGCCTCTCAGAATGATTTTTTTTTCTTTTTATTCAAAAGGGTGCCACTACCTTATCTGTGGTCTATCTATACCTGCCCAATACTCTACTTAGTGTTATTTTACATTATCTTACTATAGCTTTCCCCATATATAATATAACACCAACTTATTGAAAGAGGTTTATTTTGGCAGTGGCGTAATAAGTGATGAAGTGTGCAAGTGCAAGGCAACGCAAGTAACGGACTGCTAGTGTTAAAAATTTAGTTTAAAAGAATTTTGACAAATAGATCAATTTGGAAAGATCTCTGAAAATTAAATATTTATATTTATAATGACTTACTTTTATCTAAAATACATATAAATTTAGATTTTGAATTAAATTAAAAAAATGGAAGATTAATTTAAACAATAACAAGTGTTTTTTTTTTTTATTTCTTTAAAAGAAAACTATAACTTCTGTCTCATTTAATATAAATCAGCATTAATCACTCGACACAAATGCGGCACCTTTCAATAATAATGTCAACCCAACAATGATTTGCTTTGTTCAATTTTAATAAATGAGCGCATACATCGCAAGATGGTGATTTGCGAAGTAAAGGTGCGCACGTTTTAAAGCATCTTAACGTATATAAATATATATATCACGGTCAAAGTGGTCATAAAATGACTGCACGTTGAAAAGTTTATAGTTCTGTGCAATAAAGTAAATAAAGACTTTGTTGCAAAATAAGAAAACAAAAATTAACATTAACACCTTTCGAAGAAACTATTTAAATTCCATATAAGACAGAAAGTTGTAAAAATAAAATATGCACTAGATTTTAGATTACAATGTTTAAATATTATTCAATACCAATATAGATGATGAAAGAGAGTTCAACGTCAGGGGGAGGAGCAAAGGGTGAAGCATTGGCATTTTTATTGATCAATGGAAATTTTACTTTTATTTGATAAATAACGGTGATCTGATACTGTAATACAAAACTGATTTTAATTAAGAAAATTTTTCTGTCTGTACCCGGTTAAGTTTTGAAATTTGCTTAAAAAACAGTTCTTTGAAAATTTAAACAAAAAATTGTAACTCCATTAATTCCAATAGATAACAACTAGTTTGTGTAAAAACAAAGGCTATATTGGAGCTTTTTTCCTGACAAAGCGGTTTATTCAAAGCAACCGGTTTGATAATAGTGTAAAGGTGACAAATCATCTGGAGAAGAAGAAGACTTCTGAGTCTTAAATATGATACAAAAAAGACCAGGGAGGTTTAAGGAACTACATATCAATTGCTGCATCAAGAAAATCATAAAAAGACATCATACTGATTAAAGAATTCAGTTATTTGGTCAAACCACTTAACAAAATTAATTTTTATTTACCAGACACATGTGCTGAACTTATTTGAATAACATAAAAACTTTGCAAATAATATGCAGTAATAGGTATAGGTACTAATTGATAAACGAAAACAAAAAATTAACTTCATAAATTTAAGTTTGAAATAATGTGCTATTCAAATATAAAAATTCTAAACATTTTTGTTTTCCAAATGCATATTTGTATGTCTACGAAATGTGGCTAATAAATAATGCTAATTAAAACAAATATCAATTAAATTTACCATTTTAACCCACACACAACTTGCACTTTTTTTTCTTCAATGAATATGAAGAATATATACTTTGTTGCCAAATGAAGTTGAGAAGCTATTGAATTTTATTAAATATTTCTACATTAGTTAATGAATAAAAAAAAAGAAAATAATAACAACAACTATTGGTAGTTGTTAATTTTAATTTTTAATTTTATGAATTTACAGATTTAGAAAAAATTTAATGGTTTCATACAATTAGCTCATGGACAGTATAATTTTTAGAAATGAAAACAAAAACTTCGCCCAACTCACTAACAACACTTCTAGCAATTTATTAGTCCAAAAAATCTCATCAAATTAAAAATGTTTCTGTCAACTGATTACATAACTGACTTTCAAGCAGCATTTGACACTATAGACAGGAATGCACTAATGCTGAAGCTGTGCAATAAGGGAGTCTCGACGAAGTTTGCAAACATATTAGACATTTTATATGACTCAACAACATCCGCAGTTGTCCTTGGAAACAAAATTTCAGAACAATTTTAGATTGAAATAGGTTTGAAGCAAGGCTGCAGCTTAAGCCCCTTGCTCTTCGCGCTGTATATCGACGATATTGAAGACATCTTGCAAGGTGGAGTACGAGTTTCAGCTGATCTTTTGATCAAAATATTGAAGTTTACAGACGATATTGTTGTGCTGGCTGAGTTGCCTGGATGTCTCCAATTGGTGATCAACAGATTGTTCGAGTACTGCAACAAATGGAGGCTCCAGGTAAATCTTAATAAGTCAAAAATAATGATCTTGGAAATTCGGAGAGCAAAATATTGAGGTCGTCAACGAGTACAACTATCTTGGGGTACGGATTTCTAGAAGTTTAAATTGGAAAAACCATATGGTGGACAAACTGGCAAAATCTAAATGTGCTCTTAATGCAACCTGGAAGAATGTTATGCAATGCCAAGATGTCGAATATGATGCAAAATATAGTATTTTTAAAACAACAGCAAAAGCGGTTATGTGTTACGCAGTTCAAGTCTGGGGACGTAAAGAGTTTGAAGAAGTAGAGCAGCTATTAAGATACTTTCTAAAACGAACTTTGAGGCTACCGAATAGTACCGCTAACCACATTCTTATGCTGGAGACGGGCATTTCACCCTTGTTTATTTCAACCCTCAAAATGCAGATAGAATACATATTAAGAACTATCGAAATGGATAACAGACGTATACCCAAAACAAATAACAATGCTGGTTATCAGAAGGAAAACATCATGGTATGAGTCTTGGAGTAACTTAGCCGAGTACTGTGGACATTCACTCTCACTTCAAGATGACAGAAATGGACACGTGGAAAAGCGAACTTTATGGCTTAATTAGTTTGGTAGACGAAATAAAACGAGAAAACTATGTTGAGAAAACCAGAAGTTCATTTCATAGGAACATATATTTTTAATTTCTAATCGCGGCTTAAGGGGAAATTATTTCAGAAGGTTCTATAATAATGTATCTCTCGAATACCGATCAAAAGATGTATACATTTTGCAAATATGGCGGTAACTATGAGTTATGTTTTGACATTTTTAAAGTTAAAAAATATTATTATGAAGTTAGCCGATCTAGAATACAAGCCACATGGACCGGCTGTATTCCTCAAGAAAAAATACTGTTTACTACATATTTCTTTTTTACTTGCTCAATAGGGCAAATATTGGTTTTGTTTAAAAAAAAATTCCAGAAGCCCAAAAAAGTAGGTTTCGTCATGCCGTCCGTCGGTTTGTCTGTATGTGCGGTTGTCTTACAGCCCAAATGGTTTGACGGATTTTCTTTAAACTTCGTAAATAGCACTTTTTAGGGATTTCCTAGAGGAGAAATTCGAATTTTTATTTTAGCCCGGATATAAAGGGTACCTCCCATATAACGGTTTTAGTTTTTCAAAATTTTCTCAAAAACGGCTCTAACGATTTTGTACGTTACTTTTGTACGTTATATTTAAACTACTGTTGATATAACTGCATTTCAGGTTGTTTCCTAAAAATGCATATAACGGATATTCGGTGATAACGGTTTTTACAAATGTGTTGATTTCATTTAAACTTAGTATGGAAGTAAAATTGATTATATAACACAAAATGACATTTAAGGTTTTTGGCTTAACAAACGTGTTATAATAGCTACCCATACAACTTGTTCTCACGTTTAGGCCATTTTCTGATATTTTTCTCCTTTTTGAACATAATTTATTAAATTGAATTTTTTTTCCAATCCCGTGGTTTGTTACAAGAGCAAGTTCGTGCGACCCAGTCGTGTATTTTATTTTTTATGTAATAAGCGCGCACTTAAGGGGTTATGTATATATGACTACCCTTGACTACCCCTTGTCTATGAAATATGTAGGGGATTAAAAAGGAGATGCCGATGCACATTGGTCTTAAATACCTGAACCTAGACATCACAATGAGGAAAAAAAAGTGTGTGTCAATTCACCCCACAAACGTGTTGTTCGGCTAAAGAAAGAATTTCCGTATTTAACAATACTTCTGAAGTTAGACTGAAGGGTGAACTGATGAGCATTCATAGCTAAGCGGGTATATTATGGCAGATTATTTTAAGGAGATGAACACAACTGGCTATTTCAATTGAAAACTGTATAAAAGAAACGTTAGAATAATGTTAGACAAGAATAATTTTGGCGGTGTTCTGAGGAAACAAAAGTTTCGGTAATGGATCTATCTCCAATCAGCTTTAGGGCTCTTTTAAGGATTCTATCTAATAGATTCAAACGAATTATAGGAGCACTCGCCCAAATATTAGAGAATCCCTTATGAACAGTAGCAAGATCCGAAGGGGAGAACAATTTCTTGCATCTTTTAAGGAAACTGTGATTTCGAGATTTCGGACATGGGATCATTCCACAAGAGGTGGTCAGTAATACACATACCGAGAACGCAGAGCTTTTTGGTTTCTTCGTTGCAAATGCCGTTCGGGGAAATAGGCAAAGGTGGTATATTTTCGCAGAAGACAGCAGGAATATAATAAGCTTAACATATAATGCCGTTCGAGTTCCATATCCAAAGAGCAGGGATGCAAATCTGGGAAGGAATGTCAAAAATTTAGGGTGCTGACGTCAGCGAAACAATTTAATGGATTAGACGTTCAAGACAAGAGAGATCATTGATGAATATCAGAGTCGGAAACAAAACGGAGCTTTGCACTTGTTTTTTTTATAAATCAGATTTAAAACCATCCAAAACAACTTGAATTGAATGATCTGAAAGGCAATTATTTCTAATTCAATTGTAGTGTTGTTTTTACTGATGAACAATTTGTAACCTTGTAATTAATTTTGGTGATTTCATCGCATGTGAGTGTGACGGGACCAATTTTCATCGGAATGTTAACAAAATAGTGCGCTTCTGTGGGGCACTGAGGATCAACGTTTATCTACTTCAAAGCGAGCCATTTCATCCACCAAAAACACCTATACCTACATGGGTTAAGGCCTATGGATGTATAACTTGAGCCAGCGACTTAGACATTGGTAGAGAACTATGATATTGATAAGCAATTTGTATTGCATCAAATGAATAAATTGGGATAAGAGGTTATAAGATGCAACACAATAGAAAATTTTGAGGGGTGCTTTACACCCAATTGGAAAAATCGCTTGGTTCGACTATTCTAGACTACTTTTTTGCCTCATTAAGCGAACAAAACCATACATACCGTAAAAGCTTTCAAAGACGATATTTGACCAGTGGGTTATAGGGCTAACATTTATATTATGATGGGTATGCAAATGATATTGGCATACCGAAACATAACAAATAAAAATTGTTATTTTCGTTTGCAAATATGTTTATAAATTGGCAAATTATATTAATTTAACAACAAAAAGACTAACAAATCGCTCTTCTTTGACTAACGATTTTTGATTGACTTAACAGACAAAAATCGATGAATCAAAAAATAGGCATATTAATTCTTCAGCTATGCCTTTCTCTTTTGCAACTACACTGAAAAAAAAACGCCATGTCAAAATGAAAATTTGATCGTATCAATTTCATATTAAATAAACTATAAAGTGTGCTAAATAACCAGCAAAATGTTGTTTTAATATTATTAATATTTTATTGGTATTGAAAATTTTTATATGAATGCTCAGATCTTGTATCGCACAATGATTAGCAATAGTTAATGCATGAAATTAGTTAAAGATCATCTAAGATTTCCATGGTTCGTAAGATAAACTATGGCTTGATCAAACAAGAAGACCGAGTGAAACAGCCTTAAAGCCAAAAATTCCTTATATGATAAGAGGAAGATGTCAAGCAGAGCTGTAAAAGAGTTAAATCATTTAGTGATTGCATTCATTTGAATAAAGACTGCAACTGCAAGCATTTTTAAATCCCATTTTTTTTTGAATTTGTGATTTGAATCGCTGACTTCAAAAATTAATTGAGAACGGAGCGTGTTCAATTCCCATTCATTTTGATTTTTTTTTTAAATAACTGGACGAGTTAATTAGCATTCAATGATTTAAATCCCATTCTTTTGAATTCAGTCTCTCAATTTTACTTTTTTTTTTTTAATAAAATTGAATCTTTTCCAATGGGATTGTATTTTTTTTTTGTTCATTCTAAAGAGAATGGCAACTAAATATTCTTATTTCTGTGATTTAAGTCACCAAATGTTACAAACCCCAAACTTTTAGGTGAATTGAGTAGGTATCGAAAATTCTAAGACCGATGATTTTATCAATTTGGTTTTGTTAATTGACTCCATGTGGGATCGAAATGTGAATGAAATAGGGGTTGGGGGAGGAAATAGAAATGATGAATATTTTGAAAAGTGTTTCTCAATTACATTAATAACCTTAACTAGTGCAGACATAATATTATTGTGCTCCATCTTCGTAAAAAAAACAATGAAGCTCGATTTGGCTAATTCTTTTTCATCCTGTTCTTTACGAGTTCTTGCCTCGTTGTTAAAAAATTGAAAGCATTCTCAAAGACTATATGGAAAGGCGGAATCATTATTATTCCGAAAACATCGTTACCCGATAGAATTGTACTATCCGTTTACAAGAAGTAAATGACAACTATTTTTTACTGATTGAAATTAATATTTAATGACAGAATTATTTGAACCTTCGGTCAGGGTCCAAATCTTGAAAATCAACAACGGAATTCGGGATTCTGTCTGACTCCCTTGAACCATACGACTCAGGCTTATAGATAATTCAATGCCAATAGTGAATTTTATATTCGTAGATTTTGTTAAAGCATATTTTACAGTGTTAATTATTGTGATAAGTTACCATATGCATGTGCTGTTATTAAGAATATTTTAAAAGCTCAACATGATTTTCTTTGACATGTTAAGTAGATTTCAGAATTTTAGTGCAACGTCTTTTTTTAGTTGCCGAAAATAAGTCTTATTAGACAAAAAGTTTGATATTAAACCAACGAAAATAAAGCTTGATATTGATAAGTATTATACACTTGACAGACCTACGTGACAACAAAGCAAAACTGCGTTTCATATACAGCTAATGTTAATATTAATGAAGCTCAACATTTGAAACATATAGAAATATTGGGAATGGGTAAGGAAGTAAGGTAATACGGTGACAGGCAGAATAAGTTTACTGATCATGTTAAACCTACTTAACCCTTAAAAAAGTATATTACCAAATAGAATAGATCTTCTATTGGGATCAATCTCACTTTATATTAAAAATCAGTTGAAGAGTTACTTTATTGAAATCTTATTCACATTTTTTTCAAGGATACTTATTAAATCAATATTATTTAAACAAATATTATGTGCAAATTAAAATGTTTGCTAACCTCAAGTTAACATGTATACCAGGGCTATAATAAAACTATGAAGAAACATAATGACATGAACATTAAATCAACAACTTGCAACCCATTCCTCATATACCTACCTATGTTTTATTTTATTTTTTTTAAATACAACATCATAAATCAATCTAATTTTATTTAATAAGCAAAGACGTTAACACATTACCTACATTGTTGCAATTTAAAAAAAAAAATAAAGAAAAAAAAACTAGTTCTTACGTCAACTCTTTTGTTTTACAATTACCAATTAGGTTCATTAAAACTAAAATACGAAAGGATAATATTTTCTTTTTCATTTTAACATGCCTAACCTACTCACCTATTGACTGGTTGTTCTTGTTGTGTTTTATGATCACCAATTTATTAATAGGTATAGAGGATAGAAGATAAGTTGTAATCCGTTAATGCCTCAATGTTGCATTGATGCAGATATTAATGACATTTAATTTTTTTTTTTTTGCTGTTGGTTATGAAATCATTTGCATGCGTTAAATTTGTATGTTTTGTAATTTATTGAAACACTTATGAATTTATCCACACAAAAACATTTGCACAGTTTAATTTTTATTTGTCAAAAAAGTTTCACGAAAGTAATTCGCGCTTAAATTCGCACACAAAACAGATTTCAATTTTTTTTTTCAATTCAAAACAAAACAAACGTCTATCACTTAGAACAGGTGTACATATACTAATCTTCTAATGTATCTCAGATTGGACGATATATCTGACCAGAGGAGATCACATCGCATATAGCATCTTTAAGCGCACACAATACAACATTGCAATAGCACATCATTTAGTAGACCACACCTTAATGGGGCGATCACAGTAGACTTTCATTGGTACATCTTAGTGGTATATCATTGTAGTTGGCAGCAATAGCAAAAGTGAGAAAGAGCACTGAGCGTAAGTACTCATCACAACACTCTCATTATGGATTATCAATGACACGAAATGAGTATAGATATTTTAGTTTAAAGCACCAAAGAGTTCTAATTTATATTGGAATTTACCACCCTGCAGCATAAAGTTGACAACCGCACAGACCAGAATGTAGCGCGCCCATTTATACACAATCTGGTATAACAATCACTATGACAATAATAAACAGTGGTCAAAAAGAAGAAGCTGATTGTTGACACTAAATTGTCATCAAGAGAAACTACAAAAATCTGATTTAAAATACTACAGCACCCAAAAATATTACGATGACAACAAAACCAATTTACGACGGTTTTAGGTTTTGATGGTGCTATTGCTCGTTTACCTTGCGAAGAATCTCTTAAGAAAAGTACACACAACAAAAAACGGATACGAACAGAAAATATACCGTGCCCACAAGAAACGCGTACCACAAGCAACTGAACCGTTTGCCATGCAAACAAATCCTATGGAACCAGTTTAACAATCAATCGTAAAGCACAGCAAATACCCGCAACCAATACCACCACCCAAGGAAGATGGTCTCTATAAAACGGTACTGGCTGACTGGCATCGATGGTGTATTAAACAATAACACAACCTTAATGCAGACGCAAAAATCCAAAAGGCAGCAATTTTTTTTTTGTTCTTCATTTTTATTTCATTCGAACAATATAAATTCGCTCATTTGGGGAAACCGAAGAGAGTGCTGAAAATCCAGGTAAACTATTTAATACTTTAAGAGAGCACACTTGTGAGATATCTTTGCAGATTTTGAGATCATTGTTTTGTGGATGTGTGCTTGTTATATACTAGCACAATAAGGAGATTGAACCGAAACGAAGTAGGCAAAGAGATCTCATTGGCCTGATTGATTTGGTGCAATTGTTACATATCTCAAGCTGCTATGAATACATATGATATGAGTGGGGGCAAACTGGTATGTATAATGTTCTCATTTAACTGACCAATCCAGAGCAGATTGATCTTTCATTGAAATGGGAGGAGTTAATTAAGAGTTACCAGTAATTACCGCCAAAAGTTGGTTTTTATAATATATTTCATAGAATATTCATGAATTAGATGTTTTTTTTATAGCTATTAAGATAGAATTTTTTTTCCCGATTTAATTTCATTAGATTATAACATCTTTTGACATGCCTCATCATAAAAATATAATATTTGTTGATTTTTATAAAAATAGAGTTTGTACGTCAGCTCTTTCGTTTCACATAGACATTTTGTTGAATGTTACTCTTTTAAGAAATCTTGCAGACAACATTGTGTTCTCTTAGTTTGTTTGAGAGGAAATAAGAGAAAAGAGAGTCATATACAAAACTTAAGATCTTTGCAGATTGAGGGCGTTAACCAGTTCAGTCTGTATTTACTATTTACAGTTAAATGTTGATGGAAGTCTTAGGTACATAAGCTATTTTAGATTGACCTACCGTAATCATGTATTCGAATAGTTTGAGTAGCATTTTGTGATCGCCACAGGTTGCGGAATTGAAAATGCAATCAGAAAATATTGACTGAGTTTATTAAAATTGTACAAAAACAAATTTATTTTAAATGAAAATGGGTCAAAATAAAATTAATTTTTATTTTTTACATCGTCCCAGATTATGTAAAAATAACTGCGATGACAAATCACATAAAATACTGCAATGCATCGACTGAAAACGGATACCGATTAAATCTGTCATTTATCTGGATAATAATTGTATATATATTTTGTTTGTTTTTGACACTTTTCCTTTTGGGCATCTTAGCCTTTGAATAGCACACGTATGCGGTTATGCTTTAAATGGCTTTCAGCTCGTGCTTTATTATGGTGCAGAAAAAATGATACAAACAAATTAAATGTCTTCGTTTTGTTAAACGTGCTTTTATAATGGCGATTTTACATGATTTACATTTTTAAGTGAATTTTCTTGAAATTACGGAGAACGTTTTTTTGAATAATATAAGCCCGTGTATTATTTGTCATTGTTTAACTGCATTGTTATGAAGCGAAACAATGAAAAAATTAAGGGCGATATTTTTTTTTTATTATTATTTTAGGAGAGGAGTATAAATTTATTGCATGATGTAAAATGGATTGATATGTGATGGAATGTTATTATGCTTAAACAAAATATGAGCGTGATTAACAAAAATGGAAATTTATCAATTTTTTTTTTTTTTTGTTTTTCTAAGGGGTAAGCAGCAAACAATTGTTATTCTTACAATACAACAGAACAAGTGTCAATGATTTATCAAATTTACTTTCATAATTTATCGATTCTCAGAAAAAATAGTTGTTCCAAATGACTTAATGCTGAAATTGCAGAAATATATTATGTTACTAAAATGACAATGCAATGGTCGCAAATGGTTAAGTGTCAGAAATCTTAAATTGATTTAATGGTTTTTAAAATAAAATACAAAATTCCGAAATAACTACATGATGCAAAATATTTTAGTGGGTGATTGCTATTAAATGATGTGGCGTGAATCTATGTGAATAAAAATTTTTCTCGTTACTTCTGTGAATTATATATATTAAAGTTATGTTTGATATCTTGAAGGCATTCAAAATCAAATCATTGAGAAAATCAGAGTAGAGTAGAAAAGAAAAAAATTATGAACAAATTATTATTTCCAGTACATCGAAGTGTGATGATATGGTACTCCAGGAATAATCAAAGAACTCCCCAAATTTTTAAGGAAAAAACGTAAAGGAATTTATAAAATGCTGAAGGTACATCACATCACATATTAACTAATAATTTGGACACGGTTCCTCAAAATCGGATAAAAAACTTCCTATGTTGGAGGGTGGTTCTCTCGGAGATGAGAATTTTTAAGCTGGATTTCCACAAAATTGAAATTGAAAAAAAAAAGACTGATGTTGCACCTGGTAATGATGCCCTCCTTCGCAAAAACATCTTACCTAAAAAAAAAACAATTTTTGACGAAGCATGTCGAGATATGACGAATTTTCTTAGGTTTACGACAGTTTTTTTCAATAAAACTTATTTTTTAATGATAAACCTTTATTTTTTTCAATTTATCTATAATCAGGTTTGAGACAAATACGGGAAATACAAGATTGAAAAAAAAAATTAAGACCTCTTTCGCTTTTCGAGGGCATTGTACACAAATAGGCGAACCGAGAGGTTGAGCCGTGTGGAGAGGGGGTGAGTTTAATTGAAATTTCGACTTTTATTAGGAATCTGCCGACTTTATCTCGGGAATTTGCCAACTGCAGTCGACAAAATACTTTGAAAATGTTGACTTTCTTGTATTTAATAAGTTTGATAACTTTTTTAAAAAATGCTGACTATCTTGCTTTTGTCAAAAAAAAAGCTCTCCTTTCCCTCTTGTGTGCGCCCACTATACTTGGGTGACTTCCGATGCTGCTTACAACATGAGAATGTCTAGAATAGAAGACTGGTCGGGCTGGTGCGTTGGTGTCCATAGACTAGACGTGTCCCAGCCATCTCAGTCAAAAGTAAATGAACTCAAGGCTGAATAGGTTCTTCGTAATCAAACCGATTAAATATTGGTTCGGTTCATTTTTTCAGACTTGTTGTACTTTACTAAACCATAGCAATGTTTAAAAACTATATTCTCAAATAATACAACAGAAAAAAAACTCTCAGAGAGATGAGACGATGAGGGAATATTTATACCTCAATTTGGTCAGTCAAAAGACGCTGAGGGTGAAGTCACAATTCTTAGATTAGATGTCCCCAAGGCAAATTTATGCTTTCAAGCTGGACATATTTGGTGACAATTGAACTCCAGCTCTGACAAACAGTACTTGTTTAATTTTTTTTTTTAATTTTTTGCACTTCATTGTATTTTTCAAAACTGGCATCATCAAACATTTGAACAATATTCCTCCGATCTCAATTATAGTTTTTTCCTTGTCAATAGCTTTTGGATTATATTAGTTATTTTCAAGTCTAGATATATGCAAAATGCGGTAAAGAGAGAAAACGGAAATATCCAAGTGCTGGCGAATTGATAATTTAGGATCTCTAAAAGGCTTTTACTGGAACAGAATTAAATAGTAACTACATGGGTATGTGATTTTATAATAACATGTACTTTATTGGTATATTTTTACAAAAATACGATGGCGTGTGCCTCCAGCTTAGAAAAAAAAAACGCCATACAAAGAAATGAACATTTACAAGAATATAACCTCTCAATATGTACATATACGTTTAAATTACCATTATTTCGACAATCTGACCACTGGGTTATGTGCGAGACACTACAATGGTTAATTTATTTTTAATCATTTAAAAAAGGCTTTTAAAAAGACTTTTTACAGCAACTTCTTCAGATCAGCTATCCAACTAAGTGTCTCTTTTAAATTGATAATTTGTTCATATTCCGTTCTCAGCAATTCACTGAAAATCTATTCATTTCAATATCCATTACATTGCATTTTTTTTATTTATATCTGAGCTGCATAATCCTCCATGGTGAATTTGTAGATAGCTTCTTAATTTGTGATCTAATTGTTGAACCTTTTTAGTCACACATTTTGGATTGAAAATCATAAGCTATTTGGTGAATTATGAATTAAAACAAAAATTAATTCAGAAGATAGTGAAAATCCCGAGACTTAAATCCCGAAATACAAAATCACTAATTACAACAATAGAATAAAGGTTATTCGAGATTTCGGTGTCGGGATTTTCAATATCTTATATGAATAAATTTTTTTTAAACTCACAATTCACCGAGATGTGGTCGAATTAAACAACAACAACCTGTGTACACCAACACTATTTTAGGCAGGAATAGCTATTTCATGGCCGCCACAGCCAATCATCAAACTCCTTTTTGAATTAGTGTTGCTCGTCCATTTACAATCTCATGTTTAATCGAAAAACACGTTATTGAATTTTTTGTATACCGACACAGGGAATCGAAACTGTGCCTCCCAACTAGCTTATGAAATGAAAGATAAGCTTAAGCTTAAAATGAATTAAGCATTACAACCATGGTTTTGACAATATAAATGCCCCCACACCGTACAGATCAACGATAATCATAAGATCGTTTACGATTATAACTTTTTTTTTTTAAGAAAGGATTTCAGTACTCAATTGTTTTTATTAAAAGAAACGGCAATATTCAACTTTGATTTCTGAAATAGGCTTGCTGTCGCAAGTGATAACAATGGCAATGGTAAACAAAGTTCTTTAATAGTTCAATACTACAAGTTGTATATCGTTGAGACATACATTTCGCTGAATTGTATAGCATTCCTTGATAAAAACAAATACTTTGTATATCGGCGCCCTAGTATTAAAGTGCCGTAAACGCCATTTTTACATTTTTGGGAAATCGCACTTAAAGGTTTGGCAGTCTATAGTGTGGCAAAACTGACCGAGGGATTTTTTTATTTTTTTTTACACAGTATCTGTTTGTAAATCCTCTTTTAATAGTTGTTATCAGAAACCTTCCGCATGTTTTAGTTTTTTAAAAATATTTACATTTTTATTCAAAATGAGTTTGCCGTATACGCCACCAAAATCCACAGTTTCTTTTTGGTCCATACACGTACATATGTATTTTACCATTAGCCCCAGACAAGCTGCTTCCGCTTAAATGCAGACAAATGCATAATTATATAATTTCCCCTTTTAAGGTAGTGGCACCTAATTCCCAAACTTCTCCAGTTCTCGAACTCTTTAAGAAAAATCTTTATATTTTTGTTGTGTCTTGAGTTTCCCTCTTAAAAACTATTCCGACATTAGGAACCTATACTCATTTGAAAAAGTAAACACAAGAAACAATTAAAATATAACGATTTTTCTTAATTAATATCAATATCATTGATGTGTTACAACAAGGCATCTGTTTGACGAAAAATTTGATTTTTCCCCATGACAGATTATTATGTGCACGATTACTGGCGTACTAGGTTCACATTTGAGATTCTGGCAATCTTTTCTCTTTTTCATTAGATTTTTAGTTGTCAACTCTCTTTTTGCTTTTTTTTGATGGTCGATTATTATTTTCATTACTTTCGTTTTACATTGCTTCCCACCAATTCTCAAAAAACAAAATTTTCTGATTTTTCTGTAAATTCAATACAAGTAATTTTTCAATGTTTTACATTTTTATATTTTTTTTTTAACATCGCCTTTAATATGTTTTATTTATTGGCTCACAAGGTAAAACAACTTTGTTAAACTGTTATTTGATTTCACATTATTTATCTGTGTTTTCTCTCAATTGATTGATCACTAATTTAATAAATTGTTAAGATTCAATTTGAGTTGAAAGTAATTTGATTCCACTTTGCATGTTTAATTTTTTTTTTCATATTTAAACAAAGAATAAAATATCCAATAATACAAATCACATTTAAACAAATTTAAATAGCTTAAAGCAATAACAAATTAGTTATAATTTATATGAAATATAAAATTCTCCTTCAAACCAAATTATTATTAGCCCTACCCAAAAATTTAATATAATCAATATCTATCCATTGAATTATTTCCACCTACATAATAAATAATTATTTAACATATTATGTCCATCACCTGTCTGACTATATGAAAAACAATAAAAACTCATCATAGTAAAATTATCGTTCATCCGTTCGGTGACATGTTAACAAATTGCTTCCCATTTACCAAAACTACAAAGTTTGCATTGATTTTGATGAAATTTCTTCAAGTTTTCAATACCAACTAATTCAATTTACCATCAAAATTAACATATTAATTTGTTAGCAATTTTGTATGGTATTAAATATCAGACACAAAAATTGATGGTTGCCATAACATTCTTCATTAATTTTACTGGAAGCGAGAAGACACAAACAATAAAACAACAATTTCAACAGAATGTTTGTCTTATACCTTCTTAATCGCCATTAATCGGTAAGCTTGATTTTTCCAACACGCACAACACATATGTGTGCCACACTAACACACATTTTCTACATATGTTATGGATTGTGTAAACGATTATCACAATCTAAAGTAGAAAAAACCACAGTTGCAGGCAGGAAAAATATGCATCAACCCTTCCCACGCACACACTATACTAGACCAAGGCGGTATTTTAAACCAAAGACCAAAATAATAGTCAACAAAGAAAACGGATTATCTGCTCATTGATATGAAAGGACCTTTTTTGAGGACAAGAGAAACATTTTACGGTCATGAAATCCCTTTAAATTCCAAACATTTGCATAAAATCTGCACATTAAAGCGTGAAAAGTGGTCAACCGAAGTTTTTTTTTTGCTTTGATCTGTTATATGGGAATGCATGTGGTGCTGCATACGAATTTAGGACGAAAAGGACAAGAAAATGCAAATACAGGGCACAAAATAAAAACTACGTTATTGTTTTAGGTAGTCCAGTATGCGGTAGCGAAATATTAATGGGTTTATCCGCCTCCAAACTAAAACTATATTTCCAATACTTAATTTCTACCTGCTTTCTTATGGCCAGTCAATCTGCTGGTCAAAGAAAAATAAAACACAGTCAAAATTTGCAAATCTATATGAGTATGACCCAAATACCTAACAAAAGGATCAAGGGTGTGTTTTTGTGGAAAACCTTATTGATAAACGGGTTATCGTGATAGTTAAGCAGTGACAAAAGGGTGAAACCACAACGATTTATAAAAAAATTATCAATGGTTAGCAAATTGGATTAGAAAAAAGTCAAAAATTTAAACAATATCTTGAGGCACGCCTCAAAGACCACATGAAACAATTTCTTACTAAGAGTTGATTGTTGGTTTTTTTTTTTCTTCTTCTTCAATTCTCAGTCAAGGAAAACAAATGTGGTCTCGTGAAACAAAACAAGGCAGCACACATTTTTTGTGTTTGGGTGCAACACTACATATATATACACAAGAAAACTGATATCCTCCTGCTTGACCGTTTGTGTTCAATATTTTAAACAATCATTTATCACTTGATGGAGACTTGCTGTGACGACATCTTTTCGGAAGAACATTATTTGTCTTTGCAGAAAAAGAAGAAGGCGAATGATAAAGCGAGTCAGAATAAGGAATGAAATTAGAGTTATATGTGGGTATTAATATATTACATATACACACACATACTTTTTTTGAAGGATTCTGTATAACTTGAACCAATATGTGGTAAATTCATGAGTCAGATGTAGATGAAAATTAGAAAAAAAACTTAAGTAGATACACAATATAATGTGATCAATTGAAAACAAAAGAGCTGATCAGCGAACTTGATTAATGATCGAAAATGCAGATGATTTTGATGTATATACATTTTATGCACCCAACACTTGTATTATATATTTTGTATTGAGTGTTACTTTGAACAAAGTTGTCCTTGTACCACAAATATTCTTTTTAAAAGACTATTTTCTAATCCATGACCAATTCTATGATAGAAAACGCTTTTCTACTAAGACAACAACTATAGCAAGATTGGATCTTCTTTTTTTCCAACGATGTTATTGTATGATTTCGAATGGGATCACAACTCTCCCACTTCACCACTTACACACTGCAGATTTGCTTTTGGGGTTCGTTGAGTTGACCTCAGAAATGGTTGGCAAGCTGCCCGGTTATGGATTGTTACATGTCTGAGTTCAACTGAATGCTGATGTCATTTCATCTGTTCTTACCAAAAGTTCTTCGGTTGGCCTCTCTTTATAACGGCACTTATTATGATAGCGCCGGGGTTTTCAGCGTTTCTCCTTAATATATGAAATTTTTGACTCATGATTGTATTTTTGACGTGAAGTCTTTTAAGGATCATCTTATTTCTAATTCACACAAACCTTTATCTTCCTGTCAACATTAAGAGTATATCTTCATCTTAGTTGTTGTCAATTTGTTTTCATACTTCTTTTACATTGCTGAACATTATGAGCTGTAACGTATACGCAGAGCTTGAAGGCATCTTTCAGTCACAGAAGATGACAAAGTTGTTATGCCACTTTACTCACTTTACGCTTAGACGATGGTTGATGGTGTATATTATAGAATGCTTCAATATTGATCATTGACCCAAGATATCTAAACTATTCGCACTTGGGAATCTCTTATCCGTTCAAATAGATATCCTACTTTCAGTTAGGTACTGATACTATCAGAAAATGATCTGCATACCTAAACCCATTGTGTTTTTTGCTTAAAACGCTTCAGTGGTGTACACCAACTTCGATTGGGAAATTTTCGGTAACTCCTGCAGGAATAAAATATTTGTTTTGACAAGCTCGTACATATTTATGATTATCCAGCCGTAAATTTCCGAAACTATTCGTTGTCTCAGAACCATATATCTGATCTCTTGATTTTCTGTCGAATGATTTTGCAAAACAAACAAAACACAGAATGTAAAGTGCTTGAAAAATCACTATGTTTTTCTATGTTTGGAAATAAGAACCGTGAGCCAACTTAGCCTTATGTCTCCCATCTTTTTCCAGAACTCAATCGGTACACCATTTTACTCAATCGCTTTTTACTTTTTTGAGTTGTTCACCGCTGCACTGACTTTTTTGACTGTGATGTTTGGCACTTCTTCGTAGTTTCGTGTGGCTGTTAGGAAGTATCGTTTGGGCGACTTCTTCGTAGTTTGGTGTGGCTGTTAGAAAGTATCGTTTTTTTTCAAATTCAAAATTAATTCGCTATACTGTTGCCACCTGTGAGGAATTTTGTCGTCATCCATAAGAAGTTACCTTTAAGCATGAACTTTTCTTCCTTTTTAATGAAAGTTTTCATAATATTGGCATGTCGGAAATCCTGAAAAGCTTGGTTTGCATAAACAGCCGGTATTTGTTCAAACTCTCGATGCATTTTATACGTGTCCCCTTTGTTTTAAGTTAGACACAATTTTTCTTTAATTCTTCAAGGCGAACCTGTTCATCTATGTTTATGAGAGGAGTACCTACATTGATCAAGCCCCGAAAGTCAATTTTTTCCCCCGCCATCACTGCTTAGGATTCATCCATGTTTCTTTTTCCCATTGATGGCAGTATCATTTTGTGGTTCATATAGCATTGGTTTCACTTTCTGAACGCAAATTTATTGCAGAGGATTCCACACATTTTATGCATCACAAATTTTATTCGGTAACTCTGTTGATGGGTTTGGCACCAAGCTGGGCATGAAATAAGCTTCCTCTTTTTGGCTTTTCCAACTTTTACCACTTGGTTTTTGTTTGTTTGCTTCTCCTCCGCATCTTCATAAAAAAAAATTGTCACTAGGAGACGGTGTTGCTGATGGGTAATCACTTCTCCTATAGTATCAACTTGACATCCTTCACATTTAAATTTCTGAAACGTTTTACCAAATGGTAGTCATTTAGAGTTTCATTCCCGCCCCTGCTGCAGGTGATCAGTTGTGAGCTATATTTGATGAACATAACACAAGAAGAATATAATATATGATTTGCATTCATGGATGTCTTCATCAGGAGGATTCCTCATGCCTCATAGCAGACTACCATGGTATCAAAATCTTCATATGTATAGTCATCGTTTGAATTCCCGTCAAGTTCATTTAAATCTCCGCCTACAATACAAAAAATTCGGCTGAATTTTAAGATGCTTTTAAAAAGTTTATGATAGAAATCTAGCCACATTATATATCTTCTTTTACGCTATTCAATTTGGGGGGCATATAGGCCCTTAATAATATTCCTTTTTTTTATATCATCAGCCGATATTAGTATAAATATCTACAATCACCAACCAAATAAAATTTCCGGTTCTCCATAGAATTTTCTTTTATTTCCCTACCCTTGGCCCTAAAATAATTTTATTGTCTTTGTCCTTTAACACTATAACCAAAAAACATTACTCAATCCTGTCTTTCTATGGTAAAGTAGTAAAACAAATTTTTTGCATAATCAGGCCAAAATTTAATAATTATTTCTTCCACCACCACCGTGGGTTGCATGTCGGTATCAATTTTATGACCTGCAATTAACATTTCTTTCCTAAAATAAAACTCCAGAACCTTCAACAAACGGATGAGACGATATGGCACACGCACACTTAAATAAACTTCTAGGAATAAACAAAAAACTCACGCCTTTAAAAAAATGTGTCACACTTAATGAACCCATTTGCACTTCAAAGAACGTGCCAATAAAAAAGTATCTTCTTTTAAATCTCGCAGATCGTAGAGTGCAAATTGCATGATCAATGATCGTCAAAGGTGATATTTTTTTTTTGTGAAATAATCCCTCAGCGAAACAGTTTTGTGAAAGAGGAACAAAAACCTAAATCACTCCCAACCCAATATTTAGGAATGCCATAAAATTTTATTATTACGGTCCAATATAGTTCAAATGACCCGAAAAACGATGCTACCATGTCGTAAAGTTTCGACCGAACCAATTTCTTTCGTTCTTCTTCTATTTTTTTTTTTTTGTTTTCTTCCTGTCATTCTTTTGGTGATTTTTTACGATCAAAACTTATCCAGAGCGATCCCAATAAATTTCTTAAAACGTTTTTTATGTACGATGATTTGGGTATTGTGTTTTATTTTCAGTTTTTAACTTTTAACTTTTTTTTTTGTGTTAAACAAGTAAAAATTGTTTTGTATGCTCAATGTTACTTTTTACAGCTACATGTGATGTAGATTGGAATTTTTTTTTGCCGTTCGTAGAGATGGAACATGACGGACCACACGGTTAAAATGCGAGATCGAAAATAGGGTGTGGTATGTCATTTTTTATAGAACAATTGTTTATCATAATTTACATCTATTTGTGTTTCATTATGTGTACGAAATGTTTTAGAGAACATTAAAATTGTGATATACGTTTTTGGTTGAAAAATAAAGAACTTAAGGATTGTTGATGGAAATTAAATTAACACTTTGGTATGAAAATAAGAACTTATAAATACAGCTTACCCATAACGAATGTATATTACATTGTGCAAAGAGAATTACAAAATACCAGGAAGCTATTTTCTTATGATAAAGTCATATTGTATTAAATAAAATTCTCAACTTTTATTAGCAACGGTATGGTTAATTTATTTGGTAATAAAACATATCGAATTAAATTCAGTTTGAAAATGCACTCATTTCAATTTTTATGTTCGAATAAAATTCAATTTGGTTGAAAGTGATGAAGTAATAAAATATAATCATTTGTTCAAGAAAGTAATTCAATTTGATGACCGAAATCCATTAAAATGAATCATTAAACTTGATACTTCGAAGTAGTGTAAATTTTACTGCTTTTCAGCGAACTCTTTTTGGGGTAAGACGTTTTATATTGATGATACAACTTATTTGTTTAGTGGGGCAGTTTTGGCGAATATTATAAAAATGCAGCTTCAATTTTAGGTCATCAGACATTTTATTTAAATTTTCTGTTTGTGTAATTTTTCGCACTTTGCATCATTTGTGTTAAATTCGTCGGTTTAATTCAAAATCGTCCTGAAATTTGATAATAGTAATGAGTAGGTAAAAGGTATGCTATATGTGTAACGCTCGTATCTTTTTTTGGACGAAAAACAGTACTTTTTCCTCAAAAACTGTAAAAGCAGTACATTTTTTAAAATTTTTATTTATTTTATTTCCTTAAAACATGAAAAAAGGCAAATTAACCATCACCAGGCGATTTATTTCCATCATCAGAATCGTCTTCACTTTCCATTTCAATATCTCCCGTGGTTTTTGCTTCGTACTTGTCCTTGGAAGTAATTTGACGAAGCAATTCCGGCTTTGTTTTGAGGTATTGATAGAAATCAACGCAAGAATTTTTTATATTGCATTTGACGATTAGAATCGCCTCCGATGTTTCCACTTCTAATCGAGTCTTGTCGCTGAAGTCCATGTTTTATTTACCGCAGAAAATATTCGTTCCACCGATGCTGAAGTTCCTGTCAAACATAAAATGTATTCTACGATCGTAGCCATTTCTTTGTATTCGAAATAGCTATTTTTAAGATGATTAAATATTTCTACCTATCGATTTACAATCGAAACATTAAGATCCTTCCATTGATTGATTTTGTCACTCGTACAATAATTCTTTATGTATCTGAATTGCGAGTGCAAATCTGCCGCATTTTCATTGGCATTATACAAATTGCATTCGCTCAACTTGCTCATGACAGCTTCGACATCATTCCATTTTGGTGTTTCTTTGAGTGTTGCAAACACAAAAGTTTTCAGCGTCACAAATTGTTGTGTCCATATATGAAAATAGGAGATTGCAGCGCCTGCAAAATTTGATAAATTATAATTAAAGCATTGCAAAGATGCACAACGAAAGATAAAATTACAAAAAATGTCTTCCGTATATTGTAACCATCGTCAATAAGTTTTTGCTTATCTGCCACTGCAGTGGGCGATAAAAAATCATCTTCTTCACGCATTTTCAAAGTTTCTTCGAGCTCAGTTAAAGAGAGTGCAACTTCGATGGAAATATCCCACTGTCATTCACGTTTGCTCACAAGCTCAAAAAACTGCTGATTTGAAGTTCTGTATATCTCAAAATAAAAGCAGTTAAAAAAAAAAAAAAAAACAGAACGTAGTTTTACGCAGTTTTTGAGAGCAAAAAACAGTACAATACTGCGAAAAATAGTACAGATACGAGCGTTATATATGCGCAAAGTGAAAACAAATATTTTTCGTTACCTTAAGTCTTGTAAATCTAAAAACATATCTAAAAAAAAACAGCTGCATAGCATGAAATTTCACAACTGATTGCCAAATCCAAAAAAAAAAACACAATCAGAGAATCTACTATGAAGTCTTGTATGCTTATAGCTGCCCAAAAAGTTAAGATATTTTAGAACTGGAAGCTGAAATCAAATACAATGTGATAAATGGGTGATTCTACAAACGATGGAATTTTTTATGTCCGCAACAATAATTTGAAACCATTGCATTCATTCATTCTGATATTTTTTTATAAATATTAATTTGATTGAAACCTTTATGCAAAATAAAAATTGTGCAGATCGTATTTTTTTTTCTTGCTCGAAAAATTCTTCAATATTCTCAGTCCCCTCCCCAGGCATGTCAGAATCCCGTTTTTACATCAAAAAATCATTGCCGTTCATCTGTTCGCATACTAAAAAAAAAACTTATCATTGTAATCTCAAATAACACCGAATTGAAATAGATAAATATTATTTAGCAATGCATTTTATTGCGAAAAAAAAGTCACTTAAATTTATCCTTCACATTTCCAATCAGTCTCCTGAAAAATTTTTAAATTAAAAACATCGATAGCTTCTATATCGATCTAAGTTCCATCTCAGAGAATATCAAGTATCGAGTCTCGTTGAAACGAAATTGGGTTAACATCTCGCGTTATTATATAACTTTTAAAAAATACATTGGATTGTCCCTTTTATTTATCAGCCCCCTGTTGACTAAAATTCAATCCAGAGGTCTGAGAAATTTTTAGAAGATGATGCATTTTAACGGGTTTTGCCGAGGGGTTTGATGCTAAGCAATCTTAAATCGATGATCCAAAAAAACTTTTTAACGGCGAAATTGAAGCTATAAAAACATATTTTGAATTCACTTTCAAAGTCAATTAAGTAGAAGATAATGCTTTCTTATCACGATAAATCATGCTAATAATTCATCAGTTAATTCTGCCATTTAAATAAAAAGTCCTATTTCGATTTGAATAAGTGATAATTTATAAGATATAATTGTTTTTTATCAGTCCCTGGTAACAAAACCTCGCAGTCCCCTAACCACATTGTTTTTTTCAAAAAATTGCCATAAAATTATTAATTTTTAATTTTTTTTGACTGGCCGCGCTCATTAATGTTAAAGGACATTCTAACATATGTACGACTTACAGCTTACAAAAAAAAATTTCCGAAATTATGAACATTTCATTCCACTTTTTGTAGAATCACCCAAATCTATAACTGGTTGTCCCCAGTTTTTAGAGCGAGATTATTCCAGGGTTAGTTTTACCTTGAGTTTACTTTGATCAAAAAGATTTTTATTCAATTAGAGAGCTCCAGTTAAATCAGATAAATTGGTTAGTTAACTCAGAGTTATCTCGAGTTCTCAAATTGGCCTTACAGTCATATTTATAAACTCATGCTTAAGGTTCTTTACTCTAGACAGGAATAAAAGTTTTTATAAATTGACTAACTTTAGAGAAGCTATATTTGTGTTCGGGATTCTGTAATTCGGCATTTTTTTTATTCGGAAATTTGTAATTCTGGATTTTAGTATATCATGTGATTTTTTTATTCGAAATTTCATACCCAACCCGTTCTTTTGCAATTCCTAGCATAAGATTTTGCTTTTTGTATAGACAAGCAGAGATTTTTCGTGTCATAAATAAATGATTCGCCCTTTCCCTTGTCCAAAATACTATTTGATTCTTTTAAAAGTAAACTTGCTTACCTTTATGGTTTCCATACAAAAATTCTGTCATCAGAAAATATCATTTCCAAACATTTACTCGCAGCTTCATGACACTATGGTTATCAAATGGTATTTAATCTTTTTCATGTTGGCCTAATACTGTGAATGAAAAGTTGTCGGATTTAATTGAGCTGGCATTTTAATTATTTATTTATTAATATTAAGCTAAATGATAGTTATGGAATTTCTAAAAAGTTACGTTTAAATTTGATGTATTTGTATCAAGCAAATTAAAATTATAAGTTAATTGATTAAACATTTTAGGCATTTTATTTAATGGAGAATAACGTTCGTAATTGGTATGAAAGTGCTGTATATATGCACAACTTCAAATATATTTCTCAAATTCTTTGAGGAATATTAAAATGAAGACGAGACAGAAGGTGCAAAGAGTCAATTTTACTATTTACCTATTAACTTAACAACAAACACAAAACTTAAATTAGAACGTATGCTATCAAGAGATGATACATCAATGATTATAATACATCTATTGTTATAAGGGGGAAGTTTATAAGGATTTTGCCAGCCTAAGCCTCAAGAGTAAATCTTAGGAACCTTTTCTGCACCCTTTCCAACCTTAACTTGTGGCAATCATAATGAGTTGGCAAAACCTGGTAACCATATTCCAAAATTTTTCGTACAAATATTGTAAAAAGTTGTTTAATTAGAAAGGGGTCAGAAAATTGCTTCGACTCATGCATTATCCAACCAAGAATGGAATTGGCTTTATTTGCTATATTATTAATGTGCTGAATAAATTCAAGCTTACTATCAAATAAAATACCAAGAACAGAGACATCATTAACATTTTATAAAAAATTACTATTGAAACTATAACTGAACGTCAATAAAGAAGATTTTCGTGTAAAATTTATAGTTTTATGTTTGTCAATATTAAGAAACAAAGAGTTACTTTTAAACCAATTATAAAATGAATCAAGATCACATTGAAGCTCCTCACAATCGAAGATATTTTCAATAGACTTAAAGATATTAACATCATCTGCATAAATAAAACAATTCGAATATTTTAAGACGAACGGTAGATCACCGACAAATAAAATAAAGAGAATGGGGCCCAAATGAGTGCCTTGTGGTATTTTGAAATTGACAGAAAAATAATTTGAGACACATCCATTAAACATTACTGATTAAGATCTATTAGATAGATAAGATTGAAGCCACATAAAAAAATTATTATGGAATCCCAACTTTCTTAATTTCCAAAGCGAAATCGGATGAGAGAATTTGTCGAAAGCCTTACTAAAATCAGTCAAGACACAATCGGTTTGTTTTTTACTTTTGAAAGAATCTATACTAGACTCAACCAATTCGAAAAGAAATGTTGTGGTAGAGCGTCCTTTAGAACAGATATGTTGGTTAGGAACAATGATGGACTCGACATAAAAATATAGAAATTCCCAACGAATAGCTTCCAAATTTTGGCATCGTTGACAATTTAACAATGGGTCTATAAATTTCAATATGATCCTTTCGTCTTTTTTTTATGACCTGCACAGTGCACATTTTAAAAATGTCTTTACGAGGAGGATTGCTTAGTAGGTCTAATTTTACATCTTTATCTTCACACAGAAAGAAAAAATCATATAAAAAAAAAACACCGCCAGCTCACACTTAATTTAGGAAAAATAAGTTCTGGCAAAATTCCACATCTTTCTTTGCATTACCAGTATCAGAGATATCAAGAGTACACTGGATTTGAAATAACCATCAAGTAGTTCCCGCAAATAACATTGCATTGCGCATATGCTTTTGTCTTCTTACCCAAGAAACGAGATCAGTTTCCAGTGGTTCTTGGACGCAATACACTTAAAGAAAAATGTAAACGTAATTTAAAACCACTTTAATTTAAATACGAAAACGATTAAACTAAGATTTTTACTACATTGAAAAACAAAATCATTTCGAAGACGAAACAACTTTTACTTACCTAAAAGTAGAAAATTTAATTTTCATTCAAACAAAAGTTGAAACACTTTTATTTTTAGGTGACTTTTGATCAACTTGTTATTAAAGTTGCACTATTTTGACTTTAAACATTTCGTGTTCAGTCCTAATTCATAATGACAGTAGTTTTTTAATAGTTTTCGTGTTTAAATCAAAATGGTGTTATGATTCAAAGTAATTTTTCAAAGTAGACCGCAACTTTTAAACGCAAGCGCAATAAAATATTATTTTTCTTTGAGTGTGCAATCGTTTTGTTTTTTCAACAAAATAGTTTTTGAGCAAAAGATTGTTGACAAAAAACTGTAAGTAGGCATATTATTATTATTTATTATTATTATTATCTTTATTGTTTTTTTTCAGAAGAGAATATAAACTTAAAGTTAAAAAAGATATACAAGCATGGTGCTAAGCCGTCTGCCGGTTAATTAAATATACAGGGTGAGTCATGAGCAATGCGACAAAATGCTAAGGCGTGTAGGTTGCGTTGAGACAAGAAAAAAATCGTATGGGAGGGGGGTCTATTCCCCTCCGTTTAGCCGGGAGGGGCAATTTTCGAAAAAACTGACTTAAAATGGGAAAAAAATTATTTAAAATTAACGGCTTCATTCACAATGCTGTGCGATACGTTTTTAAAAAGCCAATAACTTTTTCTTTCATTCTGTGTTTAAATAATTCTATTCTAAGAAATAGTTTTTGAAATATTAATTTTCAAAGTCAAAATTTTGAAAAAAAAAAATTGAAAAAAAAATTTCAAATTCATTTTTTTCAAAATTTTACGTAATTAAGTGCTAATTTTAATTTCAAAATTCAATGCTGTTATTAATTTTAAGTCTAAATAAGAAAACCGGATGCAAAAATTTTATGTCGTTCTCAAGAAATTAAAAACAAACCAAAACCACCTTTTTCTAAGAAAAACATTTATTTTTATTGTAACGAAGCAATTTATTTATTTATTTAGCATTAATCTTAGTTTTTTTACTTTTTTTTTAATTGGAGTTTTATGAGAACGTAATAAAATTAAATAGTATTGGAATAACCCTGGATTAATATTATTTTCATTGATAACTTCTGAAAACTGACCTGTCAATATTTTTGCCTTGGCCTGCCCGCAGCCCATGGGTTCTACCTGTTATGGGGACAATAGGGACAATAAAACCGCATTTTTTTTAATGAAAAAAAAAGAAAATTGCAACGCAAGATAAATAAAAGGCATTGCAGTTTTGCTTAGTAATTATTTCCAATTTGAATATTAACTCATTAACACGTAACGATGTCAAGCTCATACACCCGAGAAGAATTAACGGACATGCATTTCTGCTACGGTTTAGCTAATGGTCGAAGTCGTGAAGCCGAAAGACTGTACGCTGAAAGATATCCCGATAGGAGGTGTCCCCATCATATCACGTTTCCAAGAATCCACCGACGTCTAAGAGATCATGGAGTGCTGGAGCATCGAAGAAGCGAAAGGCCAGTTTCTGATGAGTCAAGAATGATGAAAGAATTCTGGATTTAGTCCGAAATAATCCCTCCGTCAGTACAAGAAGGATATCCACTATGCTTGGAGTGTCCCAATCTAGAGCATGTCGAGTACTTCGGGCGGAAAATTTACACCCGTACCACTTTACGCCTGTTCAGGAACTCACCTCAAACGACAAGTTATTGAGAACCGAATTTTGTAGAACATTACTACTTAGAAATGAAACCGAACAAAACTATTTTAGAAGAATATTCTGGACGGTTGAAGCACAGTTTACTAGGGATGGGGTTACTAACTTCCACAATTTACATTATTGGAGTAGCGCCAATCCACACAAAAGTGGAAATAGTATCATTGGAACAACTGAAGGAACGAATTGAAGTCGCTGGAGTCAAATTGCAGGAAAATTTGTCAAGCAAAAACTTATGTGAAGCCATTACAAGGAGATATAATCTATGCCTTCTAAACAATGGAGATCATATCGAGAATTTTTTATAAGTACTTCCAATAAAAAACATAGTAAAAATAAAAGGAATAAAAAAAACTAAAAAAACTAAGATTAATGCTTCTTAAATTGCTTCGTTACAATAAAAATAAATGTTTTTCTTAGAAAAAGGTGAATAGAGGGGAATAGACCCCCCTCCCATACGATTTTTTTCTTGTCTCAACGCAACCTACACGCCCTAGCATTTTGTCGCATTGCTCATGACTCACCCTGTATATCTATATAATCTGAGAGAAAATGTATAAAAAAATAAAAAAATAAAAATAAAACAAAATGGCTTAAAACAATTTATGACAAAAAAATAGAAATTAAGAAGCAGAAAAAAAAAATTAATTAAACATAATCTAGAACAAAAAAGGACTTAAATTTTTATGCTTTTAGTTTAGCTTAAATGAAATTAATAAAGTAAATAACAATATTGATTCATATTTTTAAGACATAAGTTTGGCTTCACATTTAATAAATTAGGTTTGAATAAGGTTTCGGTGCGGCTTCTATTATTTTTTGTGATGTGTGTTTGTTATGGAATTTTAGTACCATAGTGGTTTTGTTGTTGAGACAATTAACAAATTCTTGTGCTTTATCAAAAGATAGATTTGCATTGAGATTGAGAAGTTTAAGACAAATTTGTTTTGATAGACTATTCATGTCTGCTTTCTTATCTGGAGGTAAATGTAATAAAACCGTATTTTCATTTGATTTTTGGTGTAAAATTTCCAATTGTCTTTCAACTGCTTCGCAAAAGTTCTCAACGACAGCTAAACTTTGCGTTAGGTGCTCATTTTGGGACCATAAGACCTGTATTTCAGCAGAGACAGCTAAGACGTCATCCTTTGTAGCTATGTTTTGTAAATGTTCAACCAGGCAAATATCGACAATTGATTTAAATTCATTCGCTGAGGAAGATGTTGGTGCCATTGCGATATATTCTTTTTTGGTAGAAAACAAACTTTGGATGTTGAAGTTTTTTTGCAGATTGGTGATTGATTTGGAAATATTTCTCCCGATTTTCTCTTTGGGTTCATATTATATATGTATTTCTTATACACAGGAAAATGGCCACCATCTGCGATATATTTTAGTGACTTAAATTACCTTTTAAAATGTTTTGTTTTTCTGAGAAAGTGCACTTTTCTTATAAAGTTAGTTTTTAAAAATGATTTTATGTTTAATTTTTTTTTTTTTTTTAACTAAGATTTTTTAAATAAAACGAAAAAAACTCGAGCACTTTAAAATATCGACTTTCACTTGTTTTCTCCCTCTCTCTATCTATAAGTAGGTATATGTATAATGTCACAATTTTTTGATTGCTGACGACCCAGTGCTTTATATATAGAAAATATAAAAATGGTAAGATGTTGATGATGCATTAAGCAATGAGAAATCTCCTTAGGCACATAGAATTTAATTTTCAAGGTTAACTATTTCATGGTTGTATTTATCAGTTATTTTCTACAGAAAATTTGCATTATTCTTATTCTAGTTAGTGTCAATTTAAATTTTAAACACAAGAATTATTAATCACGATGTTCTTTTCCTGGATTCCTCAATAACAGGTGACCAAACAAAAGCTTCCCCCCTCCTAAAATAACACCCAAATCGGATTTATTCAAAATTGGTCACCTAAGTATCTAGTTTCAAGATATTAGTGTTTTATTTTTCTGACACTAACTAATGCTCTCACTTAAAAGCCATTGTACTCACGAAGTTTTGAGGAAGACGATAAAATCATCGACGACGCACGTTCGTCTAGTGTATTTCATCAGTGTCACTACTTTTGTGAACCGATTGTATCTTTGGAATATTTCTTTTTGTCTATTTATTGGAAATTGATTCCTCGCCATCTTCTTCGCCCATATGCAAACATCGAATAATAAGCTCGTGGTCAATATGCTTTGACATGCTTTTGTTTGACCTAATGATACATGGATGATGACTCCTTCGATAATGGTGATGATGTTGTTCCGTGATGCATTGTATTTCCAACTTTGATAAATCTTTATATTATACAGTTACCATAAATTTGATTCTAATTTAATTCGCCATTTATGTGTGTGAAATGTACTGGGTGCTGCGATTCAGAAGATGATACTTTTGGATCAGCAGGCGGTCTCAAAACCTCCGCAGTCCGTTTCAATTGACAAATGACCTGAAAATTAGTACAAACAAACTGTTGTCACGAAATTTGTGTGTCTATGGAAATTTAAAGTAGTCTGTCGAAAATAAAACCACACTAATTTCAGACTATATAGGGCTTTAAGCCTGGGGGGCTATATATTCGATTTTGGAACAAAATTTGAATATCGAATTCCACTGCGAAAGATATAGATGCCCTCTTGAGTGTTGAAAATATTCAGTAGGCCGGATTATGTGTGAGTGTATAAAAAATGGTCTCGAAAAAAAAAAAAAAAAAAAAAATAGCCAGGAGCGTAAGTCGTGCCAAATGCTTTACAAGTGGTCGGTGAAAAATTATAATCGATTGATTTTTTATTTCAGGCAATATGGGTTGAGGCAGCGGGGCAACTATATCCCCAAAACCGTTGTCTCATGAGTTATATGATGTTTTTTTTTTTTCATAAATATTCATGGACAACGCGACGACGACGAAATTTGTTTTATGGCAAAATTATAATTTTTTACATTAAGAAAATAAAAACAATTTATTCGATCTAATTTCCATATAAGAAATAATGTGTGTTTACAACTTCAAATATTATATGCTGATGTCAACGAAACTTGCAGAGGATTTTTGTTATGAATAATGGCTTTATCCAGTATTGGATGGCAGTATAGTTTTTTATGATACGATTGGCCTAAACAAACTTTTGATATTTATGTATCTATTTTGATTTGTACCTTTAGATATTTAGTTACATAAATGAAATTTGTTTTAAAATTTAATAAAAGAAACGACCTGATTTATTGGAATGATATGGAGTTAAACAAAATATAAGATGTAATTCAGGGAATACATTATCAATAATATAATACAATATTCAGAGAATATTAATGTCTTAATGTTGTTTATTTTGAAACGAATCAATTCCATATATTACATGAGCAACGCGTTAAGTTACTTAATGGTATTCGTAAATTTGTTGAATTTTTTTTTTCTCAAGAAACACCGATTAAAATGGCAAAATTACTTCGACGCATTTTGAGGTTGCCATATAGTAGAAATACTGTTGTTGCCACAAGAAATATACTGAGGTTGTCGGTAGTCGGTGCGCATATCAGGACTGCACTACTGATGGGTCGCACGAACTTGCTTTTGTGGCAAGTTGCCTTAGAGATGAAAAAACATTCCACGAAATTACTTGAAATAATTTCTTAAATTAATTTTCTTAATTTAATATTCAACAATTAAAAAAAAAAAAAAATATATATACAAAAAGTAACTTTGGAAATTAATTTCTAACAATCAAGAGGTTTCCTGGAAAATCAGCCAATAATTTTGATATATTAAAATATTTTTAAAGTTTTTTTTTCCCAAAATCGTCCGTCCAGTTTTATAAAAAATCGATTTTTGAAAACTTTTTTAAAAATATTCTTAAGTAAAATTTTAAATATGGTTGTTTGAGAAAATTAGTAACTTTCATGCAAACAATAATTTTAAAAAAATCATCAATTGGTTTTCAAAATATTGAATTTTAAAACAAATTTATTTAATTTTAAGTTAACTTTTTCGAGAATACCTATTTATAATCTCATCATCATCACAAGCAACAAAAAATTTAAAAAAAAATATTTATTTGATTAATATTTTTTTTAGAAAAGTTATAAAAAAATTATGTTGGTATATGCCTTTATTATTCGGCTATATATGCTTTAAAAATGTTTTTTAGAAAAGAAAAACATTTGTAAAGATCCGCTGATTCGTTCACGAGAAAGTCAAAATTAAAAAAAAAACCGTTATATGTTTAATTTACAGTTAAAACTATTCTTTATAGTTTTGGAAATAATAAAAAAAAAAAAAAATAGCCAAATTAAATATTATTAAATGGAGTATTAGTAACGGAATGAAACACGTCTTTCTATTTTGAGTTAATGTTAAAAACTAAATCGTTTTCAATGGTAAGAATTTTAAATTAAATGCGTTTTATGTTACACTTAAAATGTTTCGTTTGCAAAATTAAAAATGAAGTATAATGATTTTATAAGCGACGTTTAGGAGACTAATTCCTTTGTAGTTAGCGCATGTCAGAGCGTCTCCTTTTTTGTGGATGGGGCATACTATGCTAAGGTTCCATTCATCGGGCATACTTTCTTCCGACCAAATTTTACAGATGAGTTGGTGCATGCTCCTGCTGCTTTAAGCAATTCAGCTGGTAAGCCGTCTGCACCAGCAGCTTTATTTGATTTGAGTTTGGCAATCGCTAGGCGCACTTCATTCAGGTCTTGTGGACGAAAATGATGTCCTTCATCGTCCACATTAGATGGAATTAGTCGCCTTGCAGTGGAATTTTGGCTATATTTGCCGTTTAGCATTCTAGAAAAATGGTCTTTCCATATCCTCAGCACTGACAGTGTATCCGCTACCATATTCCCCCTTTCATCTCGGAAGGCTTCTGTTCTGGCTTTAAAGTCTTGGGTAGATCGTTTTACCCTTTGGTAGAATTTTCTTACATCACTCCTGCCGGTACAACCCTCGATATACTCTACCGCTCACTTCTCGTGCTCTCTCTTGTTCTTCCGCAGAATTCGGCGGTCCTCCCTTCTTTTTTGCACGTAGAGCTTCCAGGCTGCTCTCTCAATAACTCTGGTTCTAGTCTGCAGCATTGCCTGGTAGGCCTCGTTCTTCGCTGCATGCGCCAACCAGCATTCTTCATCAAACCAGGAGTTTCGTTGTGGACGCCTAGTTAAACCCAGCACATCAGAGGCGGAACTTCTGATGACTTGTTGACAATGTCTCCACTGGTCATCTGTACTTGCTGCTGGCGGCGGACTTATTGAAAGATTGGCAGAAACGTGGTCAGCAAAGTTCCTTGCGGTCTCTTGCGATTTTAGCTTCGCGATATCAAACCTTCTCACAGCATCAGTTCGGCGTTGTGGCGCCATGGATATTCGCATTCGTACTCGGGATACTACCGAGTAGTGGCCAGAGTCTTTGTTTGCCTCACGGAATGCTTGAATATCCAAGATGCTGGGAAGCATGTCTGGCGTCTATCGCGATTTGATCAATTTGATTGATGGTGTTTTGATCACTGCTCCGCCAAGTACCTTTGTGTATATAAAGGTGCGGGAAGTGAGTACTCGATATGATTACATTTCTCCTAGCCGCGAAGTCTTTCATCCTGTACCCGTAGTCGGACGTGTCGTCGTGCAGGCTCTGTTCCCCGATGATTGAGCCAAATTCGCCCTCATTTCCGAATCTGACATTGAAGTCACCCAGAATTATTTTGACGTCGTACTTTGGGCACATATTGTAGGTGTTCTGAAGGAGGTCGTAGAACTCGTCCTTGGTTGTATCATCCTTCCCTTCCCTTGTTTCGTTTGCTGTGGTCGTCAACATTAAAATCATCCGTATCCGAGGCTTGTTGTTGTTTCGGAACTCGCGAAGTTTTCCGTGGTAGGGAAGTTACCCCGACGCACAACCCCCATCCTGGAGGACCAGACTCTTAGATAGCTCCAAGAGCGGAGAGCCGGATAAACCGCTCCTTATAGTCCTGCCCAAGGAGCATTTCAGAGCTACAGAACATTTACTGAACGTTAACATCGTAGATGTAATGTTTCAGGCGTATATGAAATGTTTACTCACTGTACCCAAAACGTAAACGGTTTTGGGGAATGAAATGTCGTGTTGACAGTATATGAACAAATTCTATTTGATGTACCTGATTTGTACATTTACAAATGTAAACGTTCAAAAACACTTCGAAATAAATAACATAAAAACAAACATAGGTACAAATCGTTTACAGAAAAATATTAAACTGTATAGGTAAATACGTAATGCCATTTGAGATCATATTACTATATGTATACAAACCAAAACTTAAACAATTTCCATCTTGTTCTTGACATTATTATTATAATATGGGAGGTATAAAAATATTCAATAATTATATTTTTCGTGCAAGTAAAGGCAAAATATCGAACGCGAGAAATATTTTCTACCAGTTTTCTAAAACAGGTCGATAAAAATAAGGGGCCTGTAAAAACTTTCTTATTTTAGAAACGATTTCTAATAAAAATATTTGAGACAATTTTTTTTTCCCACAAAAACCATATTTTTCAATATTTTGTAAGATAAAATTCAAAGTCTTATTTCAATCAAAACCTAAACATGCCTTGTTTTTACTTAATATCAACAAAAATAGATTTTCAATGTTTTGGGTTTTCTAATTTGATAAAAAATGGAAACATTATAATGGCCGACCAATGCTATACGTGTTACATTATCTGTAAATGAAATGTTTTACAGTATGCTTACGTTTGAAGATGTGATGTGACTATTCACTGTAAACGTTTTGTAAGAGTAAAGTTTTGATAATGGCTTTACAAAACTGCACAAATGTAAACGTTTCGTGATATTGATTTTACATTAACGATATTTGATTTACAGTACGTTTACGTTTGAAGATGTGATGTGACTATTTACTGCAAACGTTTTGTAACAGTTAAGTTTTGATAATAGCTTTACAAAAGTGCTACAAATGTAAATGTTTTGTAATTTTGGTTTTACATTTACGAAATTTGGTTTACAGTACGTTTACGTTTGAAGATGTGTTGTTTCAACAACATTCTGTGTGTTACAATTTGTTTACCAATCATCCAATTAGTTAATGTAAACATACAAAACATTTTTTCAGCAACTGTATATGAATTGTAAACGACATACAATAAATTTGTAACTTAATAGGTACAAAATGCTACTTGGGTGAGCTACGAATATGTCGTAGTAGCCCGTATAAGGTGTTCACTAAGTAGTTCAACCTGACTGGAACTATAGACCGTTGATTCCATCTAGGGAATTCCTCCGCTGCCGTCTTATTGAAAGGAGAAAGTGCTTTAGTGGAAAAATTCTTCCCCCCCCCCCTTCCTTACTGACCTCAGCTCTTAATATATCAGAGTAGCTCACGTAAGGTCTCTGTCGTCCAAAACTGTTGGTGGCACCGTTGATTCAGATGGGCTCGTCTAAGACTTCAGCCGACTTATTCGACCAGTCATTTCCGACAGAGCATTATAGTGTTGCTATTTTTGTTTTTTGTTCAACACTCGCACTTATTAGTTTAGCAAGCCAAGTCCGGATGAACGAGACCAGTATCCGACGGTTACCACTTGGAGGTAAAATAAGCACAATTGGTGTGTAGTATTCTTTACATCAATGGGCATCGGCATTTTGAGACTTCCCGCGTCCTGCAACACCCAACCATCTACCATCACAGAAGTTTGAGCTGAAAATTCTACTCCAGGAAAGACTCTTTGGATTTTTTTTCAACAGAAAAGTGAGATTTTGGAAAACTCTATATGATACTAAATTCATAAAAAAACATAAAACATACACCAACGCTAACTGCATACCTATAACACAGTACTCAATACTCATTCGTTTTCATGATTTATTTGGTCGTCAGTTGATAGACTCCTTTGCATTAAAAATTAATAACCTATCCATCTAATTAAACACAACAGATCCCCCTCAACCAAACTATAACAAAACATGACACTTAGCATTCATCTACATGACAGCACTTGATTTGGCTGACATTTTAACACTTTAAGAATTGCCTACCGTTTTGTGGAACATTTACTCAAACACGTCTCCACCCTACTTAACATGGTTGTTGTAACACCTAATATTCCCCGCTATAAAGTGACCACAAATACCGCTTTCTTACAACATACTGCATCCATAGTACAATTTAAACATGCAACTATACCAGCTGCAGATATACACTCCCCTTTGGCGTCCAAAATGTCCACAACCACAACAGCAAATGTCCCACTACTAAGTGAAATAATTATAATTCGCGTTGTTGTGAAAAATCAACTAACTTCAGGTACTCACTCACCCCCCTCTCCAGACTCGTGTTTGGACCAATGCAGTTACCACATGTGACACACGAAGATGGTGTACTCTTGGTGGGAAATTCACACTTGCGCTTCGGTTGAACTCATGATAGTTCCTCAGGTGGGCTGGCTATGCTTCTGGTTTGAGATCCAAACTGCATATTATAGTGTGACATATGTGTATTTGGGAAAAATCCCAAAACAACAAATATTATTTGCGAGTTAGAACAGAGACACAAAAAAAAAAAAAAAAAAAAAACAAATACAACGAAAATAAATAACTGGAGTTTACTGTCCCACAACGAAACATTACGGTGGTGGATCCTAGAAATGGATATGCCAGGTGAATCGAAAATATAACCATGCGATGCGACCGATGGACGCTCCCATCTTCATCGGTCGGTCACATTCAAGTCGGTCGAAGAAATTCCAATCATCGACCAAATAGCCAAACAACATCACTATACAAAAGTTGATGGTAGTACTGTACAGAGTGCATCCCATCATCACTGCTATCACTGCACCATCGGATGGGATGCGCTCCAAGGAGGTTATATCCTCCACCTTCTTCGTCGGATTCTCTCACAGGCGTTATGGTGAGAAACGATTTCTTATTAATGCGATAAATTAAGGAAACATTACAGTCATTTCTGGGGTGACCGCTGATTGTATTTTTTTTTATCGTAGTGTTACCAGGCTGGAATTGACTTTTAAACTAGTTTCAGAATTTTGTAAAAAAAAAACTCATTGACGTGTTTAAAATTTTTTTTTTTAAATGCGAGTGTTTGAGTCTTTAACATTTTCCAGTACTTGGGCTCATGTCAAAGAGGAGAGAGATGGGTCTGTAAACAGGGATGAAATTGCTGTTGCCTTTCTTGTGTATACTGGGGAAGTAGCAGTTTTGGCGAACGTTTTGGCATTTTCCTCCGCTGATGAGACATCCTCATATTCTGATGCTGTGTTTCTATTGTGATATTATTGATAGTTTCAAGGGGATCGGATCCTGGTGTGATATAGCTTGAATGCTTTTTTGCACACTCAGGCTTTCAGGAATTGCTATCGGTTGGGTCAAATAAGCTGCGATTGTTTAAAAAAAAACGAGTGTTTATATAAAACGGACAGTGGCAAATATTCTTAAGTTTCAAATGTGTAAACAAGTGACTCACGACAACGATTTCCATCAAGCCTAAATGGCTAAGTATGGCAAAAAAAAGCCTATAAAATGTGCATATGCCACTTCAAATGACAAAATGAATTCTCTCAGCTCCTTGGAAAACGAGGCAGAGAAAACACCATTGGTTGTAGAGTTGGTATAAGCACTGTTTGTACGACACTTCCGTCGAGGTTGTGGGGTAAAACATCGTAGTAGCCAGTACACAATTCCTACATCGTAGCATTTCCAAAGGGACATATGGAGTTCTCCTGATCAATCGAAATTCAAACTGATTTAGCACATATCGATCGACTGAAAGCACTTCTCCAGTATCATGAAAATCGAACGTTCTTAACAACATAATACTCAGCCAACATAATACTCAGATCAACACCAAAACAACAAAATTCAGAGAGAAAGTTGTGGAAAAGCTGCAATTACAAGAAACGGCCAGGTCTTTTCGTCAAGTTTCAAATATCTTAACATCTAAGGAAGAATACTAGTCCATCCAGTAGTAGCATCTAGCATCCAGTATTGAGTACACTAGTGACATTATGGCTAACAAGACATCAGAAAAAAAAAATCATGTAGTCGCCGGACGTGTCAAACCCAGTACACGTCCGGCGACTACACGGAAACTCGTTGTAAATGAGTTCCGGCTGCATAGAAAAACCAAAGTTGCTCTACGAGCTCTATATATACGAACATAATAGGGGAGAAGGATCTTCTCCTGCAAAGGAAAAAAAAAGTGCGATAAGCATTCGAATGAGGAATTAGAGTAGTAAAATGAATGATGTTGGCAAATGAAACCCAAAAGTAAAAACACTTGAACCGTGGAATTCCAGTCAGTGCTGACGATTTACTAAAACAGTTTCTGCAATTTTCGTTACGGTGACGGGAGAAGAGGAATTTAATACCACCAAATTGTCAGACCGATTAAGGAGTTGAACATAGATGACATGGTACGCAAATCAAATGACCTGGATGAAATGAAGAACGTTGAAGTTATATAATGTCTACACTTAAGTTCAATGAAACTACTGGAGCATGCTACCCTTGTGCCGAATTGTTCAAGGCAAGTGGGTTTTGATTTGGTAAGGAGTATCTAATATGCAAAATAAAACCGGAGGAAAATATTCCCGATGAGTGGAACCCAGTATTGCTTGCCTGGTCTTCAAGAATTAAGGCACTTTGAACTGCACCAATAACAGAGGTGCATTAGTCTCTTTACATCGCCAATAAGATTTTTTTTGTTGTATTGTGTGAACAGCAGATTTTGGAAGAAACACAGTAGTTTCAGTTTGATATCCACCTTATACTTATAGATTTCAAGTTCACGTATGATATGCCTATAGTATTGACATCATTTGTAATCTCGTATATTTGTAAAGGATGACGATGAGAAACACACTCTGCTTCATTAGGACTGGCAAATATCTCACCGATACTTTCGTTATCAAAAACGATTTTAGATAAGGCCACTCGTTTTCAGGGGACTTCGTCAACGTTATTTTTGCAAGAAAAGTGCAGACTTTAAGCGCAAACACTGGAGGCAGCCAACCTTCAGAAAGGAGCCAACTATAAGTAGCAATGACACAGGACAAGGCACTTATAATCTCAGTTCTGAATTTTTGTGTAGAAGCCCAGTATAAAGATCGAAGTAACAATACAAAAAAGTTAGCGTAATAATATATAACTGGTTAAAAATTTAATACGTACAGCATCACTATTTAGTTATTTTACGCAAATAAATAAAACAGAATCTGGTCACACTGCCCATAGTGTTTCTAGATGCTGATATTGCTCTGGTGGAAAAATCTGACGAATAAATATGCGTTTTTTTTTTTGTGTAGATTTTTCGTTTTTCCTTTTTGATTATCGCACGTAAATCAAGTGACGAATGATTACAGACGAACAGTAAGCCAGTATCCCATATAGCACGCCACACGGACGCAAACGGACACGGGCGAACACAGAGTATACTGCACACCAAATGTGATTAGGATGAAAAACGATAGATGTCGTGTTAGATTTTGCACCGATAAAATTCAGTCGCATTCGCATCTCCCTTCGTTATACTAAGGTGTTGGATATCTGTTGTTGGGATTGTGTCACCTTAACGGGTTACTTGACATCCACAAGGATGCGTATAGCGTAGCGTTACCAGCAATGCTGCCATGGGAGTTACCTGTCCATTATTTCAGTGCAAGCAGGTGTGTGCGCGATGCGAGAGAGGGTCATTCGTAGCACGACTTAAACAGAATTTCTTAAGCTTTTGATTGATTTTTCTGTTGTCCCCCGAAGAGGATACGTTTACTATATACAAGACTTTAAGGGGGGTTGGCAGAGCGCTCACGAACAAATCGCGCATTTGATTAGAGGAGGGGCTCGTTTCGTTTGGGTGTCTTCAGCGAGTGCTTTAATCATTTGTTTAAGCCATCAAAGGTTATGTAGTTTGATGATTTTTTATTTTTTTTTTAATGAAAAACAAAAGACTTGTGTTGTGGAAATATATTACAGTATGATGTTAAATGAGGTCATTATGAAACGGAAAACTAACTCGAGATGGATGTCATTGATGGAAGATGAAGATGCGCTTACGATCAGATATTTCTCACAATGGATTGTTTATGTTATCTGTGTGCAGAAATTGCCGTTGTTGACCTAAAAATGCTGAGATTTCTGCACCAATGTTAGTCCATCAAGCATAATATAATAAAATCGGGAGGTAAATCTATCTACTTTTTCTATACTTAGGTATATCTGTGCAAAATTACAATTTAATGACACTGCTTTATAATTAAATTTTTATGGTGAATGGATAAAAGGGAATGCCATGCCTATAAACCTAATGAAAAATTTTATAATTAATAAAACAGAAGCATTAAGAGCGCATTTAAGTGTACTGTGTGATGCAAATTAGCATTGGCATGGTAGATTTAAATGAAGTGCGGGGAAAATGATGCTTTAGGTTGGCTTTAATTGCATGCCTAATGGATACACGTTACTGAATCATTTTTTACTTAAAATATGCTTAATCCATGAAGTAAATTAAAAGAATAAAAGGAAATCATAACGATTTGCAAAGCGATTATTATTGCTAAACGAAGTAATTGTTTGAATGAAAACACCTACATTTAAAATTGCATTGTGTCATTTAGTATTTAATTACAGAAAAAAACATTTGACTGTAGTAGGAAAAAAGAAAATGTAGGTAGTTACTTACGGATTGTTTTGTTTTTAATCTCAGAATCATTATAGTAAGTCTATCCATCAAATACAATGTAAGATCCGTGTTTTTTAAACATTCAAAATCAATCAAACATTTCATGCGCATCAGATCCTTGTAGCTACATTGAATACAGTATAACTCGGTTAATTGCTTCCCGCTTAAATGCGTTTCTCGCTCAGTTCACTGAACTTTAAGCGTTCGATAGCGACCCGTTAATTTTGGCTTAATTAAATTGTATTAATATTTTTTGACAATTTTTTTTATAAATGTAAATGTACAATGCATAGTGAGATAATGTTGTATTGTTATTATTTTATTTTATTATTTAATATTCGCTATGTGCTTCTATTATTTACAAGATAGCGTTAGTTTCTATGTGTTTCTATGGAAATTTGTTCACAATAAATTTTATTTAGCGCTGATTGTAAGTGTGTCTATACTAGAGGAGCAATGCGCACATAGCGAATATATAAATAAGGTAGGTACTGCGTATGGAGCGAAGCTTATGCTTCGAAATTGTATTTAATCAACCAACAATAAAAGTTTTTAACACCATACAAAAATCAGATTTAATATTTTTCAAATGAATTTTCTCAACAAATTTTATGATGCCAGTAAATGTGGTTACTTCAATAGACAACGCAATTATGCTGGTTGTTTGTAATAGAGTTCCCCACTTACCTTATTATTGCGTCAAAGATTAAAAAAAATTGGTCGACGCAATTAAGTGGGGATTACGGTACATTATTTTTTTATCGAACTTAAGAAAAAACAGTTTTACAATAACTATAGTATACACAAAAAAAAAATGTGTGCATTTTAAATGAGAAATGAAGGAACTATAACGTGCTTCAAAAAGTTATTTCGCTCGATCCAGATCTAAATGATCTTACCACACATGACAGTCGTTGACGGATGCCCATTATATGTATTAGATTTCATCGTAGTTTTAAAATGTTTCCCTTTTTTTATATTATTTTGTTATAAGTATCCCCGCCGTCTAATATTTTCTTCATAGATTCACCTTGGACTGGGTTCCATTGCGTGATTACACCTCGCTTGATTAATATCTCCGTTTTAACTCATCCAGACTGATTTGAAACCATCGTGTGAACATATTGTAAAATTCCCGGTATATCTCCTCCAGATCTATATTTATTATATATTTATGTATAAGTGTGTTCGTGCATATTAAAAAAAAAAAAAATCCACGTTCTCGGCATTAACGGTTCGAGTCGACTATCGGTTTTTGAAATGTTCAAAGAATAAAATTATGGCAGCAACAAGAAACGAAAATAATTGCATGTCAGGGAATAAAGGCATTATAAAATTAAATAGAATATATTGATTGTTATTCTCATTAAACTATTGAATTCGCATTAAACGCCATGTTGTGAATCAACAATACGTTATAATAAAATATCGATTTGATAACAAAAATTTTAATTTTAATTTAAAATACTTTTATATTCACCTAAAATATATAACATCCCTGAAATCAATCGCATTACTAATGGAGGTAGGCTGAAAACAAAACCCAAGATGGCTGAATGTTAATGGCTGATGGATGATGCAATATTGCCACGTGAATTTGCATCAACTTGCATTATTATTTTTATTCAACTGAATTTGAAGAGGTATTTACAAAAGTATGAATTGAATTGTATACATGGGTTAGCCATATAAGCAACATAGATAGGTTTTTACTTGAACTAGATATAGTCCAGTCAAAGCGTAGTTACAATCGCCCTCATGTTACAAAAAAAAATATACAAATGGATTTTTTTTTTTCGAATTCTATGTTTTTTTGCCAGGTTTTTTGGGTCACTGAATCTGAATCAGAAGAAATCCTTTCCTTGTGCGCGTTTTGAGATATCCGCGAAAAACAGCGGTTTCAGTCTCGGAAACTATGCATCTTAACTGAAATTTTACCACAACAAAATTAAAGATAATTAAATTTCCTACAAATTTCATCTATATTGTTTACTTCTCAGACGTACCGTTAGCCCGTTAGAGTGCGTTGAAATTTCAACATAATTTCCCATTTCTGCGCTCTTCGGGCTTATGGTACGCCTGAGAAATAAAAAATATGTATGAAATTTGTATGGAATTTAATGATCTTTCATTTTGTTATGGGTGAAATTTCAGTGAAGACGCATAGAGTCCAAGATGTTAGCAAAATACCGAAAATTTGCGGTTTTTCGCGGATATATCAAAACGCACCAGGAAATTTTGTTGGATCTCTGCAGATTCGGATTCAGCGACCCAAAAAACATAGAATTAAAAAAAAAATCCATTTGTATATTTTTTGTAACGTGAAACTACCGTTTGGCTGGACTAATATGGATGATTGTACAAAAAGTGAAATAAAATGCTCATAATTCCGTAAAAAAAAATGTTTAAGCTTTAAGTCGTACAAATTAGTTCTAGTTAGGTATTTGTTAGGATGTCCTCTAACATTATTGAAAGCTGCCAGTCAAAAAAATAAAATATACCTAACTATTTTATGGATTTAAAAAAAAAAAAAAAGTTGGTTAGGGGACTGAGATTTTGGATCGTCGATTTAAGATTGCATAGAAAAACCCTATAAAATGCACAATCTTTTCAAAAATTTTCAGACCTCTGGATAGAATTTTAGTCCCTTTTTTCATAAAATTGGCAGGGGATAGAGCCCAGGAAACTGAGTTTTTTTTCCATTTTTTAACCAAAAAACATAAAAACGTTTAATTTGAAAGAATAAAATACAGAAAAAGTATATTATGGTTTCACTAAGCCTAAAATATAATACTTGCAAAAATTATATGTAAGCATTCACCAGGGGACTGATAAAAACATTCCACAAATTCTCGCACAAATTTTTTTCTTAAACGTGACAAAACAAGCAGACACGATATGTAAACCCAGTAAACCCAGTTTTGTTTCAACGAGACTCGATACTTGATATTCCCTGAGATGGGCCTTAGATCTATATAGAAGAATCGATATTTTTCACGTTGTCAAACTTTCAGGGAACTAATTAAATATGCGACGGACAACTTTTAATGACTTTTTTTTGCAATAAAATGAATTGCTAATTATAACATTTTTCTATTTCATAACAATTTTTTACAGGCAGACGGCACATAGCCATGCTTTAGAGATTTATAATTTATAGTTTTAATGTATATATGTAAACAATATTAGACTATGAAGAGAAATAAAAATCTTAATATTAATCATAGCGCGAACTGTCAAAATGTTGATTGGGGTTTCAGTTCTACTGTCAAATTAAATAAAATTAAAAATAGTTAATATAACAATTTTGTGTTATTTGAGATTACAATGATAGTTTTTTTAGTGTGAAAATTGAAATAGAACACCAGAAATGATTTTTTGATGTTCAAACAGGACATGCCAGGGGACTGATAATTAGACCCTTTGAAGAATTTTTTGAGCAAGAAAAAAAAACTGCGATCTGCACGATTTTAACTGCGCCTATAGATTTCGATCAGATTTATATTTATAAACAAAATTACAGTGAATGAATGCAATGGTTTCAAACTATTGTCGCGGACATCGAAAATTCCATCGTTCCATCATTGGTAGAATCACCCATATAATTGTTCTTGGGTTTGTTAAAAATATTATTTTTTAATTGAAAGCAGACCAGGATATCAATCGGTCAATTTGATACGATCATTGTAAAAAATTGATGATTGCAATAAATTAAAAGCGATTGGTTTGTCAATCGTTTCGAAATGAACGACACTGAACACAATCAGTTTAATACCAGTATACTTTAATACTGTTTATTTGACCGAAACGAACGACCGAAACTGAATTCAATAATATTGAATTTAGCATTAAAGTAACTTGGTAGATGATGACGCTTACTGGTAAGATAGGGCAATATTTTTTTTTACATTTTTCATAGATCTATTTGTCAATTCAATGAGTGATGCATCCAATGAAAAAATGAATCAATTTATGTTTGACCTTGATGTGAAAAATCCTTATTTTAAAATCTTTACCGTTTTATGGGACAATTTTGCAGACAAAATTAAAAAAAGTGGGGAAAGGGCGGCTAATTACAGATCGGCCTGAATAATTATTCTTATTTACTTTTGCATCAGCATCTTACTCTAAATTAACTTAAAAACAAAAACCAAAAAATAAAATCAGGTATCCAAAATAAAATCTTAACCAACATCTTTTACCCAAAACCAAAAAGCCAACCCATTTGGATTAAGTTGTTTCATTTTGGGTTCTCTGACACGTTAACCCATAACAGATGAGCACTAATTACGTGAAACATGTATCACTTTGTTAAGCTTTAATCAGGTCTCACATAAAATTTACCAATTTTCAGAAATGCATTCCACTCCAAGATGATATTATGTCCCTGAAACGAGACAACAAATGCGTCTTCCCGCCTACTGCCCCTTCGGTGACAATGATGATAATTTAAATCGGATTTCTTTTTAACTCTCTCGCTATCTTTTGTTTTCTTATATATTGTTGTTTTTTTACTCTCGATGTCTCGAAAGATTAAATTAGGAAAATTAATTGGTTCAAATAATTAAGACAGTGTTTTGCGGTCCATCTTAAATAAAAATTAATAAAAAAAAAAGTGTTCCAAAGCCACAACACCCAAACCAACAGATACAATGACAGACTGACTTATGATTTCGACGGAAACATTTATAAGACGTGCTTTGGGCCTCAATTTTGTTGTTTTTGTTGGTTTCTTTTCCGGATGGGATGGTCTTAATGATCAGAGAAATAAAACTTGTCGTCCGATTTAAGACCCGACGCCGTTAATTCGGGGGTATAAATCTGATGTTTGTTATAATTTGTGATGTGACATCCCAGTTTTTTTTTTAAAGTAAATTTAACTCGTCGTTATTCAAATCGGTTTGATATTTTGGTCAGAAAAATTTTACGTTTTGTATTTTTGGAAAAAATATTAAATGAGGATTTATTGTTATGTAAATATTCGATGCCATTAAATGATTTACATGCAATCATTGTATATAAATTTCATAATATATTAATTTCATAAATTGTATAAATATGAAATATATATACAATCATGCGATGTAAGAACGTAATTACATAATAAAAATGAAAGGTTATCAATACAATGTCGTCAGATCAAAAATGCTTTTAATGGAAAAGGCACGGGAAAATTCCCAGTCAAAGATTGGGTATACCAAGACAGCGTCTTGAGTCCTTTGCTTTTTATTACAATTTTGTATTAGATATCTAGTTGAATATAAAGGTTAAATGAAGAAATCTGAAAGTAAATAAGTTATTATTTGCTGAGAAGACAGAAACAATTTAGAGATATAATTTGGAAAGAACATAATGCGAACTCGCGAAATTCAAAATAATGAGATTTATCACACACTTTTTGATTTTTTTAGCAATGAATAATTATTTTAGAAAAGATTACTCTATATAAGAAAGGTATAGAGAATCAAGTTCTCTATAAATTTGATTATAACCATTTTTAACGAGATTTTTACAATACTCTTGCAAATCGACAAAGCACAAAATCCAAAATGGCGACTATGCACCATTTCAAATTTTGTTGTAAGAATGTAGGTTTATATTCTACTCAATTATTGGAACCTGATAACGTTATCAAATTTCATACTTCAATTTACTTTGATAAAATTCATGTGACATGTGACATGTGACATGTGACATGTGATTTAAATTCATTTTGATTCAGATTGAATCCGATCTTTGAATCCGGTCATGTAAACGTAGTAGATGTGAAAATAGGTGCATTAAGTCACTAACACAAAGAAAACTAAAGAAATTTTTTGTTTTTTATTTTCGGTATGCGAACTTGCTTTCCAATGATTTCGGTACATTTATGTGTACCGAAGCTTTTCTTCGGTACACCGTACACAGCTTTAAATTTGGTTAAAGTACCGGTCATTCTGGAACAGGTGGTCAGCATACACCTATACCTATGCTGTTCTCTGTATTCAGTATACAAACTGATCGCCTTCTATATGTTTTTTTTTTTATAATTTTAATATAAAAAATAAACTTTTTAAATTAATTTTCATATTAGTATATAGAATTTGTATCATTATTTATTTTATTTCTTTGTTATGTTTTTTTTATCTAATTTTGTTCCTTATTGACTCATTCTTTGACTTATTATTTAACAGCCTTTATTTAAATTTCCTAACAACCTTCCCAAAGAATGAGTTTTTTTTTGTGAGTGGAATGCCTTTTTGAATGCTGTTTCGGTCGTCTAATTTTAGTCTGTATAGCACTCATAATCTAATGGTCATGCATTTGGGCCCCACGTTGGGCGCCAATTTGCACTACTTTTCCCACTAATTAACTGTTTGATGATTAAATTACTGAAAATAAATGTGCAACAGCGCCGCATGCTCAAGATAAGAGATACAAAAAAGAAAAAGCTGCAAATTTTTTTGTATGAAAAATAACAGAAGCAACGAAATGATTTTGAGAGTAGCTTTCTTTCTGCAACATCGTCTCCTGCACTTCTGCAAACGAAAACAAATAAAAAAGCAAACGTGCAGAGTTTCATGCAGAAACTAAGTGTTAAATTAACAGTTTTCCTGGCTATAATTTTCAATAGTACCCGAAATCAGAGTCGAAGAAGTAAGTGCTGCAGCGGTATGTACTCCGAAATGGAAAAACTTTAAAGCCAGAACAATGCGTCAGTTCCCGCTAAATTAAATTTAACCGATATCAAGCACAATGAAATGCGTTGAGGGCGTTTTGGATGGACACTTACGAAAATTGATATGGCTATCTGATGACTAGTCCGTTTCTGTTTTGTTAGAACTTATTCTGCTCAATAAACACCTGATGTTAAGTCACCTACTTTAAAATCCCATTGACAAATATGCGCTTAAGGCTTTTGCACATTCTTATGCAAATTCCAATTCATTTCATATCAAATAAATTACGCAAACATTGCAATTATAGAAAAACATTCCCTCCATGAAATATCTTATCACTGATGAACTTACCTTTATACCGCATAATCTGATCAGCTTCCCGCCTTTAATTCACATTGAACTGTCACTAATAGAATTATTGTCCTGACTATCAAATCACAAAAATACAAAGTCTTCCAATCGAAACCGAATGACCATTGGAAAAATGAAAAAAAGATGAAATATCTTTCAGCATCTCATATTCCATCATCAGGGGGCTGAACGGCACGCTTTGCCCATTAAGCTTACAACATCTCTCGGGACATCAATTGAGCAGATCAAATATTCCACGAACTAGCACTACTATCACACCTTCCGACATCATCAAGCAACGGCCAACATCGATTTATTCATATTTATTAGACCTTTTGTTTTAATTCATCTTTTATTTTATTCTCTGTGAAAAAAAGTGTATAGTTTTCCAATGTAAAGTTGGTAGGTTTTTATAAAGCCAAAGTACCTTCTCGTAGTTATCTGTGACCCATGTTATTGAAAATCGCACTCGCCGCGCCGGCCACCACTGACATACAAACCACTCCTTACAAACGATGTTAAACTAATAAAATAAATTCGTGATTTTAGTTATTGGCATTGTGATGTGCTTTTCAAGAGTAGGTATGGAGTGCCCATCATCAGAACAGAATACAATGTGCCCTCTTCTGGCCACTGGCAAGCACTCATCAAGCGCACAGGTGAAGTGGGGCCTCGCTCTTGCCGGGGCTGAAAGGTGCCTTAGGAATCGATGTATGAATGGGGTGCCGGATGCCAACCACCATGACATCATAACTCACAACAATCGTTGATGGCTGCCAAGAAGCTAATAAGCTTCAGCTTCGATCTGCTTGCCCTCGATCCAATGGAGAAGCGTTTCCATGCTGGGACGACCGAGTGCGAGCATTCAATTCGATTTCATGAATTGGACGGAATGACTTTTGTCGATGAGTCGACCTTATATTGTGTGTTTGGGGGCATCTTTGCCAACAATGTCCGACTATATGAATGGTGGAGTCCTTCAGAGGAAAAATTGTGGTGCACGATTTTGGTTAAAGTAGTGACGATGATGACGATGCGACGCTACGGGTGGCTGGGTGGTAGGGTATTTTACCAATTGTATCTTCCTTGAGTAATGTGCTGAGAACACCTGTTCCGACCTTCCATTGAATTTCGTTAATTCTCCATCAGAGGTGCCACAATTGTATTTGCGAGCAAAAATATCAGCAGGTCAAGTTCATGAGGTGATTATTGTTTGCTTCATGATTTGCTTTTATATTATTTTATTCCAATCGAGCAATAATATTTATTCCGGTCAAAGAAGAGAAAATGACACGTTTTTTTTTCAAACGAAATTAAAAATCATTATAGGTTGTGAATCTTTGAGTCCAACAGTGAGAAATAAATAATAATTTTATCTCAAACCATTTTGATTTTAATGACAATGCATATTATACGAGTATGGTTTTGATGACGCTTGTAAGATGATCAATCAGTATAGACTTTTAAATTACTGTCGATGTCGTTAAATAATATAGATGCATGTTATGTTTTTGATGATTAACATATTTTTAGATTTAATACTTTTATGACTTGTCATGTCGTTTTGAAATTAACATATGAATAATGTCATCAGAATAATCTAAAATACATCGTGGGCTTTATAAATTATCAATGCTAAAAATGTATAAAAATTATTATTATTATATTTTAAACAGATTATCTTGGTAAGATTAAGACGTTGACACTATTAAATGGGTATTACCATGTCTTATTGACAAGTAAATTATATTACAAGATCTGTTGTTAAGAACGAAAAAAGATTCACAATAACAGTCTTTTATTTATAACAGCCTTTCAAAAAATAATTTTAAGTTATTCATATGTACATACACCTAGAGAAAAAAAAAACGCACCGCATGATTCATCGTAAGATTAATGTCAACTTTAACCAATTTTTTCAACTTCTATTCAACTATTTTTATTCATAGATTAAAGTGTACTCAACTTTGAAAGTACTATGATTTAATTTTAAATTTAGAACGAATCATCATTAAATCTATGTATGCATTTATTTATTTACTTTATTTTTTTTTTAGATTAAGTTTTATTAGTCCCAAACACTAATGTAATGCAAATACGCCGCAGCTTTATGAAATTTTAAAATTCAAATTCGATCTTTTGCAAAATCATGTTTTGATCACTTAACACATTTGTGAACTTATTGATATATGAGTAAGAATAAAAGCTTGACGAATTTCTTTAAGTGTACGGTTGAAAATTTCAAATAATGACGAACGTTTTAGACTTAACTATTTTGAAAGTAAAGAAGCGAGCTTTGAAATTTTATTTTGCATAAATAGCTTGTTGCAATTTAAAAAGACATTGAACACACTTGTAGTGCCCCGTAGCGTAGTGGTTAATGTGTCGGACTATCACGCCGGAGGACTGGGTTGAAGCCCAGCTTCGATAACATCTAATGTTTTTTCAGGGACACTGCCTCTTGCAAGGAAGTGACAAATCCTCCAAGAGCGCCATTTAATTTATTTATTTACTCTTCAAAACTAACAAAAGTTTTAAATGTCGAAACGACTACGGTTCACTTTGAAACTACATTGAGTCATACTTATTCATAAAAAATATTTAAGCTGTATTTAAGAAAAACTCGAGTTTATCCTGTCAAAATTACACAGAGAAAAACCTGAGTTTAAGAACAACTATGAATATGCCCCATTGACTTTATTCAATTATATTTCTTAGTAAAATCAACATGTATTCAACGTGAAATCGAATATGTTTAAAATTCTATTTTACAACGTAAGATCTAATACGATGTATCATATACATTAGATTGTTTTAAAATACAAAGGAACGTAGCGTTGAAACAAAATTTTAAAGTAAAAAAGGTTATATACAAATTAAAACAAGTAGAAACAAGTTGCTACGTAGCAGACGTATATACAAAATTAAATGAATTAGATTTACTACACATGAAGTAGATTGGCAGCTCTGCCTGGAAGCCTGCATTTAGTTTCGCAGTACTGTTGATCGTGCTAGTTTTGAAGATTAAAAGTATGTTTAAGCCCTTTTTACGCAATGTGAGAATATCCCAAGCTTAGATTAACCCCGAGTTAACTCTGATAGAAACATATTTTCAGTCAGTCAGTTTGAAATCCGAAATCAAATTTGAACTACGATTGACAGTGTTTTATGGTTTGGCAATGCTTTTTTAATAAAATTTGCGAGCCATACATAATAATAAACCATACAAAATAATCATAACTAATTCCAAAGAAACTTTTACTTATGGATAGTTGATGTTGTAAGAAATGACTAAGTCTATTTTAATTGCCGAATAGATGGCGCTGGTGCGGTATCGGTATCAAACAAAGTACGGTTCTATGACAGGTACGGTTCTATGACAGGTACGGTTCTATGACAGGTACAATTGACCTTATCAATAATAAGGTCAATTTTGATAAAATTTTATATGAGTGTTTTATGGTTGGCACCGGTTATATTCTATATAAAAATATACATTTATGAAACCTTCAAACTATACTTCCCATCATAAAGAATCGCATTTTTAAGTATTAGCACTTATACTCATGGATTTTGAAGAAATTTTGTATTTTATGGTAGTCCTGATATATGCCTAATAAATTTTGGATACATTTTGTTTGGAAAATTTATTTAATTATTCTGATTTATTTTTTCTAAGAAAACTGTTCAAGCGAAGTCGTTAACACTAAACTTGCCACAGGACCACGAGGAGCTGTTTCGTGCGAGCCACGTTTTTTTTTTACTAATGCATAACTTATTGTATATTATACCTTTAATTGCAACTATGAAGCTGGCACTCTATAAATGCAAGTATTTCAAACTTAACACGTGAGTCTAGAAATCCAGTCATTTCTAGGGCCACATCTACACTAAGTTGATCATATGGAATACATTGTTACAAAACTTAGAGCATTTTATTTAATTTTAATCTTAATTGTTAGTATCTCAACTAGTTCTTACTTGCTATAGACCGTGTTTAGACTGGGAAATTTGAGACCGGACTCACGAGAGTTCGTTGGCGAGAGGGGTGAGGGTTGAGTACTCTCTTGAGGCAGCTTCAAATTATAAACATCGGAAGCGTGAGTACTGTTCCAATTCTAAATTCAAGTTTTTTCCCATTTTGTTCATTATCTGGTTGACTGCCGATGTGTATTGCAGTATTTTCATAATTAATCTATATGCAGAGTGATTGATAATTAACTGTTGAAAAAGGGAAACAAATAGTAGCTTTAGTAATAATTTATGGATGTGTTCTTCTTTTATAAAATGCAAAAAATTCGCGTCGTACAACTGTCTCGATTTCAGATTTCAGACTCAAATTTTCCAGTCTAAACCCGGTCATACGGATTTGAAATTGGAAAAAAAAAATCACGGTTATAACATCGAACATCTTTCATCGAAATTTACCAAATTTAAATCAGATCGGGTTAGCCATTATCAATTTATGACCAAATTTGTGAAAAAGCCGTTAACACCAAATCTCTGTTATGTGCATTTTTAGCCAAAAACCTGAAATGCAGTTTAAGACTACTTCAAATATAACATACACCAAGTTTGATCAAAATCGTTGGAGATGGGGGGTACCCGTTATAACCCTGCTAAAACAAAAATTCGAATTTTTCCTCTAGGGAATCACCAAAAAGTACTAGAACCAAGTTTGAAGAAAATCCTACTAACAGTTAAGGCTGTAGATCGGGGCACAGACAACCGCACATCCGCACAGACAGACCGACACGGACGGCATGACGAAACCTACTTTTTTGGATCGTAATGTCAGGTTTGATTAAAACGTCGATTTTTTTCACACAAAATCAATACTTGCCCTATTGAGCAAGTAAAAAAAGTATAAATCAATTTTATGTATAAGGTACATGTTATTTTATTTACGATGGGTTTTCATTTTGTATGTCATGTGTTCATTTTGATATTTTGCTGTTTATCATTTGAATAATTAAAATGAAAAATATGACAAATGAGCTATGAAATCGTAAAAAAAATGTATGATCTTTGTTTCATTTTTTTATTGTTTTTTGTGTTTCTTGTTTTTTGTGTGATTTTGATTAAGTATATTAAGAAGATGATCTTGAGATAGCAAGGTTAACGGAAATATAAATTCATATGTTTATACCTAATGTAGTCATTATATATAAAAGGTAAATAATGTAAACACTTTTATTAAAATGGAACTGAGATATTACTATACTTACCTACATAAATATTTTGACTTCCGATTAAAGATATAATTAGGGTGAATTGATAATAAAGAAAAATATTTGGTTTTTCGTCCCAAAATTTTTAACGTATAACATAAAAAAGTGCATTATATGTATTGGTATATGATAAAGGTATGCTACCAAAAAATATTAATAGGGTTTCCAACTTCTTTCTTGTTCGGATAAGTTTTTATACGAAGTGAAAACCAAATAAAAGTCCGGTGTTACAATCGTCCCTCTGTAACACATTGGAAGGGCGATTGTAACACCATTTAATACAGTACTTTTGGAAATGATTTTGAATTCACTGTTGTGATTTGTTAGGTCGCGTCTGCAGCTGCAGATACTGATGTTTTTTTACTTGCCAATCCAATACTTGCCGTATTGTGGCAAGTATTTGTATCATGTAAAAATAATCGATTTTTTAATAAAACCTTGCATAACGATGATAGATAAGCCGAAAATTTTTTTTTTATGTCGTCCGTCGGTCTGTCTATCTGGATATGCGTACGCGTGCATTTGTCTGTGCACTTCTACAGCCTGAACGGTTAAAGAAATTTTCTTCCAACTTCGTGTGTATTTTTTGTATGATACTCTAGAAAAAGATTTCTAGTATTTTTTGATGATACTCTAGAAAAAGAAATTGAATATAAAATATTCCAAAATTTTCGCGAAATTGTTTCTAACGATTTTGATATATTATTTTAAATAAACGCTATACTTGCAGCACCTATAAACAGCACCTACAATGCACATACCCATAGATTTTTTTATAAGGGTTTCTAACAATATGGCAATAAATTGATAACGGCTAAGCCGATTTCATTTAAATTTCGTATGTCATTAAAGTTAAAGATTTTACACAGATGATTTTAAGTGCGATGACCATCTGTGGGGAAGGCACAGTTCGATTCCCGATGTCGGTATATAAAATTGAATAACGTGTTTTTCGATTAAACATGAGATTGTAAATGGACTATCAACACTAATTCAAAAAGGAGTCTGATGATTGCCTGTAGGTAGAGGCCATGAAATAGTGTTATAACTCCTGCCAAAAATAGTATTGGTATACACAGGTTGTTGTTGTCTAATTCGACCACTTCTCACTGTAATTTGAATTATGGAGCGCAATATACTCAGCCTAACTAGTACAGTCAAAATATAGTGAAATATGGCCAATCTGAGAAAAGTTTTGAAGGGTAGTAATGCCCCGTGTCGTAGTGGTTAGTGTATCGGACCATCAATCCAAAGGACTGGGTTCAAGCCCAGCTTCCAACTTCGATAAAATCTAATGTTTTTTTTCAGGGACACTGCCTCTTGCGAAGAAGTGACAAATCCTCCAAGAGTATCATTGTCATGAAATGTGCTTCTCACCTTAGTCGATCGGATTCGACGTAAAATTGTAGGTCCCCTCCAATCCCGTAGAACTAACAACACACACAAAAGGATTGGTTGAGAGTTGTAAGTCAGTAGGCCGTGGTTCCTCGGAGCTGTCAGTGCCACTAATTTTTTTTTTTTTTTTGGGGGTTGATTCTGAGCCTAAAACTGAGTTTGCGGTAAATTTGGTCTTGTGCAGCCGCCATCTTGAATTTAAGATTTTTTTAGTGGTTATGCGTTTTTCTATTATTGTGTGCGTTTTTATGAAAAAAACTTTTAAATACTTTTTTGTTGTAGTTCTTATTATCTACAAAATGGTATACAAATTATATTTGTAGTGGTAGTAGATTAGAAGTTATAAAGAAAAACGAATAAAAAAATAGAATTTATCACCTTAATTTTCGAATTGCTCGCTAACTTTTAGATTTTCGAGAAAAAGTATTAAAAACTTTTTTTAATATAATCTTTTCACAAAAAGTTGTTACATTATAAACCTGTTGATACATTTTTGAACTCCCACAGTTTGGTACAAGAACAAGTCGATCATATCGATTTCCCAAAAAGTTTTTCATAAATTTTGAACGTTTTCTAAATTCTATTCAGCACCTGCAGCAAATTTTATACATAAAATATAACTGATGCTATTGCAACCTTCAATATAATGTTTAAATTAACATACAAATATCTAATATAATTTCTAGATCTAACAGATAAGATTAAACATAATAATGGGTTGTTAAACTAACACTCGCACTATAATTAATTTCATTTTAATTAATTTCTTATGTTGATTATATCAAACCAAAAAACAATCACAGCGGAACAAAAGCACCAGTATTTTTTAAAAGAACAACAAAAAAAAATACCCAAAAGCTTCACGGTAATGTAAATTAAAACACTTCCTACAAATCATAAATAAAAATTATTGAAGTCCGATGAAAACAAAAACTATCTATCCCACTGAGCGGCACAGTATCTATAGTTTCCCAACACAGAACATAACTTGGTCTTAGTCAAATGCATTATTGTGGTAAGAAATTAAAAAAAAAACATACCTTAGGATAGTTTTTGTTTATGAGATATTCCCGCAGTCACTAAAGGGGTTTCGATTAGCACCAGCAGCAGAATTAACCAGCAGCAACAGCATTAAGCCAAACGTAATATCTATTAATAAACATTAGATAGTGTGTTGTGTGTTATATTGTTTTCACCTATTGAATTTTAATTATTTCGATTTCTAAATTAGTCTTGGAGGAATCCATTATGAACAATGGATCTGAATAAAGTTATGTAAATTAAAATTAATCCATATTGCTTATGAGATGAGATTTTTAAATTCTCAGAATTTAAAAATATTAATAATAATACGCTATAAAAAAACGCCCAGTTTTTTTTTGGAAAATTCCTAAAAACAAATGTAGATTATGTTTGCCTCGAGGCAGCATTAAAACTAATGTTATCGTTTTAGAACTTTGGCCTTGGTTAAAAATTTATATCGCAGCACTTATTATAGATTTTGATAATGTCCTCAATAATTTTTTTTATTTGATCATGTGTACATAATTTTTTTTCAGTGAGTGCTCTCGATTGAGTTAGTGTTGAACTGTAAAGTTATTTTAGAGAACATGAAATTTAATTACACTTTTTCTCAATTTATTTTTACATAACATTTTGTTCATTTATACATTTTTAAAAGTTGTTGAAAACAACGGTACTTATCTACCTGCAATACAAGCATTACCTATTACTACATAATTTAATTTTTCTCGAAAAAAATACGATCGATTATGATAAAATTTCGTATATGGCTGTGCCAACGGTGATGTTTTTCATCGATATACTTTTTTGATTCCGATTAACTCTTAAACGGCCTAATCAATTTTGACGAAATTAGATATTCTTTAAATTCGCATAAGCTTAATTAATACTGCATTAAAAAAATTTGGAAAAAAAGTATTTTACAAAAAGTCAGTTTTTTTAAATTCTATTTTTTTTTTCGAATAAAATTCGATAAATTTTAATAAAATTTTATGTGAGTTCTTTGTTGTTGACGGTGAAAATTTGACGAATTTCTCAGTCGTTTACACGAAGGTTACTTGCCACAAGAGCAAGTTTGGGTGACCCGTCGTGCCCTTTATTAATTTTGGTCCAAAATTTTATAAATTTAACGTATGATAATATAAGAAGATTATAACTCCAGCATTGCCATATATTTTTTGGCGTCTTTAAATATGGGTGATTCTACAAATGATGAAATTTTCGATATCCGCGACAATAATTTGAAACAATTACATTCATTTCCTCTACTTTTTTTTATAAATATAATTCTGATCGAAATCAATATATGCGCAATTCAAATCGTACAGATTGCAGTTTTTTTTTCTTGCTTAATAAATTCTTCAGGGGGTCTAATTCTCAGTCCCCTGGCATGTCAGAATCCCGTTTGAACATCAAAAAATCATTGCCATCGCACAAATAAAAAAACACATATCATTGTAATCTCAAATAACACAGAATTGTTAAGAAGTAGGTTTATTTTATTTAGCAATGCATTTTATTGCGAAAAAAAGTCACTTAAGTCCTTCGCATTTTTATTCAGTCCCCTGAAAAATTTAAAACGTCAAAAATATCGGTAACTTCTATTTATAAAATGTACAATTTCTGTATACAGCCCACGAAAATTAGACAAAACAAAATGGCAAAATTACGAAATAATTCGGACAAAGCTGGATTTTGCTGGAGATTGTTTTTTATGCCTTGAGCAATTCCTAAAAAGTACCCATGATTTGGCCCGGAGCTAATTTTTTTTTTGGGAGGTGGGGGGGGTGAAGTGGTCAAACTTCAAGTTTTTGCAAATTTCTCGGAACTATGAACTTTTTGGAAAAGTTATGCTTAGGTAAAAATTGTAGCTTATATGAATGAAATCGGTTCAGCCGTTTTGAAGTTCCGGTCAAATTTGTAAGAATTCGTTAATACCAAATGTTCGTTATGTGCATTTTAAGCCAAAATCCTGAAATGCATTTATATTCAAAACCTTGCAAGTGTAACGTACACAAAATTTCATCAAAATCGTATGAGCCGTTTTTAAGAAAATTTGGAAAAACTACTTCTGTAGTGGGTACCTCTCATATACAGGTTTCCAAATTTTCTCTTAAACGGCTTATACGATTTTTTTTACTTGCAAGGTTTTGAATATTGAATATAAGTGCATATCAGGACTTTGGCTTAAAATGCACATAACGAACTTTAGGTATTAACGGCTTGTTACAAATTTGACCGGAACTTCAAAACGGCTAAAACGGCACATAATAAGTTAAATATGCAGCATATGATGGCATTTAGAGTTTTTAGCTAAACAACATAAAACGAAAAATATGATGATAAATAATTTCATGAATACAAAACTTTGTAATCCCATAGTTTGCAACAAGAGCAAGTTCGTGGGACCCAGTCATGCATTGTATTTTTTTCTGTGGATTAGGCTTAATGGGAAAACCACAAAAAAATAAGGCAAAAAGTGAAAAATACTAGTGTACAAGTGCAACACTTTTGTTTGGAAATTGGTTGATGGTGCGATGAAAAGTGTTAAGAATTTTTTGTAGAAAATCATATAAGCTACAATGTTTACCTTAACATAATTTTTGCAAAAAGTTCATAGTTCCCGAGAAAATTTGCAAAAAACTCAAGTTCGACCCCTTTTCCCAACAAAAAAAAAATCTGCTCCAGGCCAAATCATGGATACTTTTAAGGATTTGCTCAAGAAATAAAAACAAAGGTCTCCAACAAAATTAAGCTTTGTCTGATTTTTTTTTTTAAGTAAAATTCTAATTTTCCTGAGCTAGTATACCTACATTGAAAAAATTAATAAATAGAATAAAAAATAAAAATAATTTCAACTAAGTAGAAGACTAGGTATTAAATTAAGTTAACTTGTTGAATTATTAATTCAAATTCAAGCTCACTAAATTTAATGCTAAGTCTACTACTTAGAAATTATTTTTATTTATTATTCTATTTATAAATTTTTTCAATGTATAGGTATACAGAATTTGTATTATAACAAAAACATTTTATATATAACTTTAACCAGGCCACAGGTAAACACTTCCAGCTTAATGATTGTAATCGTTATCTTGTTGGATATAGTTCACTTTAACTTTTTGTCAAAAAAGTTATGTAAGTTGAACTGAAACAAGCGGAAATTTGCGTATTGACAAGGTGACCACTCGTCGTCAACTGATGAGTGCAAAGTGAGCATCCGCACGAAACGTCATTTTTTCACGCACTAAAGGCCATCAAAAGTTAAATTGAATCGGTAACTTCTATATGTATATAACTAAGTCCCATCTCACGGAATATCAAGTATCGAGTCTCGTTGAAACAAAAATGGGTTTACATCTCGTGTCTGTTTGTTATGTCACATTTAAAAAAATACATTTGTGTGAGAGGTCGTTGATTGTCCCTTTTTTATCAGTCCCCTGGTGGCCCTGGTGGGTGAGTACTTACGTATAATATTTGTATATAAGTAGGCATATTTTTTAGTATTATATTAAAGGCTAAATAAAACAACAATTTATTTTCTGTTTTTATTCTTTCAAATTTAACGTTTTTTTTTTTTGGTAAGAAAAAAGTAAAAATACTCTTCCTCTTCGCTCAGTCTCCTCACAATGTTATGAAAAAAAGAGACTTAAATTTTCTATCCAGAGGTCTGAGAATTTTTCAGAAGATGATTCATTTTAACGGGTTTTGCTGAGAATTTTGCTATGCAATCATAAATCTTAAATCTTAAAATTATGATCCAACATAATTGAGCACCTTTTTTTAGAAAAATTGCAATAAAATTGTTATTTTTTATTTTTTTGACTGGCCGCTTTCAATAATGTTAAAGAACATTTTAACATATAACTATAACTAATTTATACGACTTCAAGGTTCCAAAAACATTTTGCCGAATTTATGAGCATTTTATTAAACTTTTTGTAGAATCACCCATATAGCTGTTAACAAAACATTTATTCTTCCTTAACGAAACTTAAACCAAGTACCTATAAAAACCAAAACATCGAAACTTTTGTTTTTCCCTACTAACATATTTTTTTCTCGGGCTTCTATAATACATTTTTGATATTCCAATATCACAATCATTTCCATATTTTAACAAATCTATACAATCAACTGATCCTTTCCACGTGTCCTTTATTAAGACTATATAAATGTAAAAACCACATTCATCTCCGATCATGCATTCATTATGATTTCTTTAAATTCATATTTACATTCATATTCTATAACTTTGAAAAAAAGAACAATCCAGCTTCACACCTTTTATCCTCATACCATCGATAAGCAAAAAAAAAAAAATACCTCTTCACTATTTACCATTCTTTGGGAATTTCTGGATCTCTAATCCATGAAACGTGTGCTCTTGAAAATTTCCCAAACAAAAATAAAAAGGCATTAATTCTAAACCGCAAACAAAAAATCGCAAAACAAACACCGGAAAATACATATGTTTATTTAAAACGTCAACTCACTCTCTGCTCATGCATGTAATTACCCAAAAAATTAGGTGTACTCAATGCAAAGGATAATCTCCGACAGAAAATGGAAAGTCCGGAACATCAGCTTAAAAGGACAAAACACGGGTATGTCTGTTTTTGTCATTTTGCCTGCGTGTATATTATCATCATCAAATAAGACATTAATGTGGGCAAATCATTTGGAACAGAATATTGCCCACACTGATGGTTGACAGGACTTGCTATGCCTGTAGATATTTGAAAAGGACATTTATGTTTATTCGCAGATTCATTTTGAGGATCATTAAGTCGTATCAGATGTTCGAAAATTGGGGAAATTTATACCGAGTAAGGAAATCCTAAATACTTTCAAACCAAAAAAAAAAAGGACCTATAGCGAAGAAACCAGGAAGAAGAACATTGATGAACGTATTTTGTGGTTTTCCTATACTCCTTTGAGTTTTTTACTTTTACCGCTAAGAAAATAATTATAACCCTGATCTGGAATTGATGATGACCACCATGGTGGTCATTAGCCTTTCAACAGTTGTTGTTGATCCTGCCAACACTTCTAGGATACCAACCGTGAACAAAATTCTAAAACAAATAAATACATATGAAGGTTCAATAAAATAACACACTAAACAAATAAATAAAAAAAAGGTACAACATTTGAAGGAGCAAGAAGTTCCTTTTGGGAAGATTGCGTAGGTTTGCTCATCAATATAAAAGAAGAGAGGGCATAGTCCAAATTTAATGGCAGTCGCGGCAAAGTGAAGAACGCCCATTGTCCGCCCAATAATTAATTATTTTGCGGTCTTTATCTGTTGGGCTCTTGGGTGAGTTTGCGGGATGGATGCGCATCCTTGTTGTGCGATCTGTTCTTACTTTTTGATCTTTTGCGAATTTTCTCTCGTTTCCCCTCTCAGTTCAGACGATGTTGGCGGCGGCGACGGCGACTGCCTTATTGTTGGTAGCCGCCACCACAGAGTGAGTCTTCGGTTTTAAACTGCCGGGTATCATCGTGTGCGGTAAATTGAGATATCGAATGGTTTTTTTGATGACTTCTTGCGGTTTTCAGTGAGCGCAGTTTGAGGGCCTTGAAAATATAATATTATGAAAATCGTAATAATTTTACTTCTGTCAGTTGTTGTTTGTATTTTTTTTTTATTTCCTTTTTCCTGTGGCATCCAAAATGTGCCAATGTGCGGGTAATTGATACAAAAAAAAAAAGACGCCATACTTTAGAAAAGGGATCATTAATTTGAGGTAATCATTTGGGCATTAAAAATAAGGCACACAGTAATAATTTTAAACGTTCATCAACTCGAACTTCTTGTTTTTTTTATTTTTTTTTTTTGGAAATTACGGTATGTGAACATTATTTTGCCACTTACCTTTAATTAAGGAATCATTAAGATTTGGGTTAACAACTGGATAATAATTGTATGGGTAATGTGAGTTCTGCCCCAAAGCCCGGAGGATTTTTATATGAAATGAAAGTGGATACCCACATTAATTTATTTGTTTTACTGCTTTAAGTGTTGCATTCAGCCATTAAATTCACAGCAGAGGAAAGTATTAAAATTGCTAAGTTGACTTGGGAACGCGGTAAGATTTTTGTTGATAATGAACAAATTCTCTTATAGGTGCTGGCAGTAATGCAAAGATTTTAAAAGAACAGATTGGGTTAGCGACTGGGAAGCACGTTTCGCCTCTGGAGTAAAAGTAGTGTTTGAATTTTGCTCTTATGGCTCCCCCCCTCTCTCACTGTACTGAAACTTGGAATGAAAAATTCCATAATAAAGTTGTGAGCCGAAAAAATTCATAATTCAAACGAAAAAAATCTTCATTGGTGAAAAATCAGGCACACAAAATTTTATCAAAATCGATCGTATATTTTTCGAGAAAAATCATATTTTCTATAGAATTTATATGGCAGGTACCGTTAATAAAGTGATTTTGAAAAAAAGTTTCAAATGAAAAACTCCGTCATTGCCAACAAATCAGTCACACAAAATTTTATCAAGATCGATCGTTTTTTTTTCGAAAAAATTGGATTTTCTGTAGCGTTTATATGGCAGGTACTGTTAATATGGTGATTTTGAAAATAAATTTCTAACGAAAAACTTCATTATTGCGAAAAAAAATCAGTCAAACAAAATTTTATCAAAATCGATTGTACATTTTACGAGATAAATTGGTTTTAATAGTTTTTAGTTTTAATAGATTTTTTTAAATTCAATATTTGGCAAACGGCTTGGCTAAAACTTTATTTTTTGTGCATAAAATGCAAATTTTTTAGCACTTTAAATTGGCGTTGTTTAAGTTCTTATTTTTTTTTTATAAAAATTATTAAGTAAAAACCGAATTATTTAAAATATGCTCTAACGATTTTAAAATTATTTTTTGAGTAAAATTGCATTAACTGCATAGCTATCTACTTTGATTTTCGTTTGAATCATCATAAAAAGTAGTTTTAGCACTTTAAAAAACAATTCATATGATATTGTTCGTATTTTTTCATTTATATTAAAATAGTAATATTTCTACATATATCTTCCTACCTACAATAAGACAAATTTCAGCGGAATATACGTATTTTATTTACGCAGATGAGGATATAATTGTGCAATAAAATAATCAAGATGAAGAAACTAAATAGAAACAGACATTTTCTTAATTTTCATTTGATATTCTTCAAATTTTATAATTTTCTGTTCCTAAACAAAAATTATCAATAAAAAAATATCGTAAACATCTGGAATGTATTTTTTTCAACCTGTCATGCATTGTTTTCAACACTTCTTTTTCTTACTTAATAAAAAATCAATCTATCCCACTCACTCCATATGTGGAACCCAAGTTTGGGAAACGTTCCACTCGTGTTTTACTAAACAGAGCTGACAAAACATCTATGCATAACAACTGTGTCTAACCTGAGTGTTAACGTTAGATTCCAGTTCAGAGAAATTCGAGTTTACAATATGTCTATGAATATGGGGCAATGTTTCCAGCTATGTTCACCCATGAGGTATGTAGTAAAATCAACTAACTCTCACCAAAACAATTCTTTTTAATCTTTCTACTCCTTCTAAGTATAGCCTGGTGCAACACCTGTTGAATTTGAAAGCAATTTACGGAGTCTACCTTACAAAAACAAAGTAAAAATAAAATAAAATAAATAAAAAGCAGTTCTATGACAGATACCTTTAATAAGCTGATTCTGAACAAAAAACAAATCCAACGAAATACACCACCATTGGGCAACAAATCACTTATATGAAATTTTATCGAAATCGATCGTATTTTTTCGAGAAAAATAACATTATCAATTTTTTCAAAAATCACTCAGTAGATATCCATTTTTTTCGTTTTTTCAATAATCATTTGTTTTCAACTTTTTTTTGTAGGATTAATCGGGTTAAGCAGGTAGTTTAAGAATAAGAAATTTCCTCAAAATTGGTTTTTAATCAAGCCCCAGAATTTTAATCGCCTTAAGTTTTTCAACAAAGCTGGTATCCATTTTATCGGTATAAAATCAGCTATAGTGCAAATTTGAAACTATATGTGATGGTACTTTCGGGTCTCTCATCGCATGCAAATCCAAAGTAAATCAAACATTCACAATATAATGTACATGCATGAGAGCACATTTTTTTATATTTTGAATCTAAATCCACGAAGTCATATTTTATTTCCAGAAACTTTTGCTTGAAATACCTTTTTGAAATGCATTTTTTTTAGTTTTATAAATTAAACCAGGCTAAGAGTTACTTTTATTTCGGAGTGCAGTTAAAATTACCTTGACTCACTTATAATGAAAATGAAATAATATTTCAACGATAAATTACATTCTTAGACATTTCTTTGACGTTATGTCAACACTTTAATTGATATCAAGACCCAGAGTAAAGTAACCCCAACAACATTTCATAGGTCAGTCACATTGAGTTGAAATTTGCATAAAAAAACATTAACCCCAATATTGAACTGAAGTCTTTTATAAAATACTATAAACACAAACAAAAGAAAATACATTTATACCTACGTTATTTAAATAAAACATTTATAATCAGATTAAAATACCTAAGTAAATAACTCTTCCTGTGTTTAGGGCCATAATAGAAAATGCACGAAAATCGATTGTCGACTATAAATATACACATACAAATACCTTTGCCCTTAAAAAGCTAAAAAAAAACCGCCAGAAAAGTCTTATTGTTTCAAAACTATATACTAACCCTAAATTGGAAGTACAAACAAAGCATACGGCCAAGTTTAGTTCAATGAACCAAATACCTGGATAGGGGTGTTGGCAGTTAATGTCAGGCAGGAAATAGGCTGTATAAAGCTTTTTTGTTGCTATGAAGAACAAAGGTATAAATTGAAACGATACACTTGTTGCGCTCATGTTGAAATAGAAACAAAAAAATCAATGCATTTCCTTAGTTCCGTTTGATGTCGAAATTAATTTGCAATTTATTTTTAGTAATGTCAGTATTTATACTTCTTGGATACTGTTTTAAATTAATGATTAATAGGGTGCGGGCTAAAGTTGTTTGAATTGTAGTTTTAGTTACAAGAGATGTAAGGCGTTAATTTTTTATTTAAACATTCTTAACTAACCAATTTTAAATAAAAATATTAAACATTTAAAGAACCTCCAATATTTTTTCGAGTTTCAGCTTTAAAGCTAGTTTTTTTTTAATTAAAAATTAATTTATGAATTAAAAATAAATAACTTGAAAAATGCTTAGCAAATCAGAAATGAAGAAATATTTATTTCCAATACTATTTATACTAAATATTTGAAACAATTGTTTTATACAAAACTAGCTGTTACCCGAAGCGTTGCTGCCACAGAAAAAAATATAGTTTTTATTCCACTAGTTTACCAACCAAAGTTTTTCATTTTATATTCTCTATAATAAGGGCCAGTTGGGAAAAGCTTTTAGGTTCTATGTTCTTGGATTCTGAACATGAATAAGTAATAAGTTCAAATTCAGCTTTTCTATGTTCACTTTTAACTTATTTTTAGTTTTGGAAATGATTACGTACAGATGGCGTTGCTAATGCTGTGGAGAAAATTATGCTTATCAGAGACAAGCACCAAAAAAAATTCAATTTACAGGAAATCCTTACCGGAAAGGATAAATTTAAAATTTAAAATTTTACCGGAAGTTAGTCCTTTAAAAGACTAATCTTAATCCGTCTGTATTTCAACAATCAATGGACCTATTTACACGTTTCACATGCTGTTGGTTAGAGGAAATGTCAAACTAGGTCGTCAGCTTCATATTTCTAAACAGATGTTCACGGTTTGGCTAAAAAACGACACCAAAGTTTTACTTCCGGAATTAAAAAAAAAATGGGCATAGATACAAATATTTATTTTATATATTGGGTGATAAACTGCAAAATTCATCTTCCAACACTTCTCATAGCAGTGCGACCAAAAATTAAGTGACGAATATTTTTCTCCATTCCACTTGCAGCGCCATTTACACTTCAACAGTTAAACCATTCATATCCACTTTATGTTCACTTCTGGTTGCTGACTTATTTATACACACTTTTGGTAGGAAATTCTAAGCTGAGACACCACAATAAGTTGTTAAAATTAAGATTATTGGAAATCCAAACCGGATATAAGAAATTTTATTTCATTATTTCAAATTTTCAAATTTTATTCTTGGAGATTCAAAAGATGTGTGTTCTGAAAATGCATAAGTAGAGGCAAGAATCGAAATGAGCTTTGAAACGCTTACCGGTAACCCCAACCGGTAAAAAATAACCTCGCGAAAGGAAAACTTAAAGCTGTTTTTACCATTGATGGTACTGAATTATTATTATTCTCTAACATTAAACAAATATTTATCGAAGTTTTGGTGAAAACTAAAGTTGAAATCGATGTTTTGGTGAAAATAAAGTGGACTTTTTATTTTAGAAAATAAAGTGTTTGTTAACAAGAAAAAAAAGTGTTAAAAAAGGAATTGTGGACTGTGTTAAAATAATTCTTTCTTCGAATTGGATTAACTCAGGTTAGTAAACCATTCATTTGGACTTTTCAAAAAGTTTATTTTATTTAAAAGTAAATTATGGTAGCAAAAAGCTACAAAGTGTCTTTTAAAATTTTCAAGTTCATAAAAAAACACATCCGTCATGATTCCTCTCTTTTAATAGGAATAACAAATTTACTTAGGTTAAACCCAAGAATAATTTACAAGTGCAACTCGTGTCAAAATCGGTTTAGCCGACTTAGCCGCCACCTTGTTAGCAATTAAAATAGCATTAGTTTATGCGCTACAACAATAGCTATCTAAATACATAACAATAAATTAATAACTTTAATGAAAGATTAAAAAAACTCGTTAAAAAAAAATTGCAGACATAATTTTTTGTGTTTACTCAAGTTCACCCTATGAAATAATTGTTCGTCCATTGAAAAATAAAGAGCACGACTGGGTCTCACAAACTTGCTCTTGTGGCAAGTTACCTTCGTGTTGACGACTGCAAAATTCATTTGACCAAATTGTTTTTAACAAAAAAAATTGAAATATTTTTTTTTTCAAAAAATTCTTTTCAAAAAATTTATGGAATAAATAATATGATTTGTATGAAAAACACAATTTTCGTCAAAAATTTAATTACATGAAATTTTATAAAAATAGTCGTATTTTTTGAGATAGAATTTTTTTTTTCAAAAATAGTTTTTAAATTTTTTTTTTTAAGTATTCAATTTAACCATACTTAGTTGTTTTAGAATTTAATATTTCGTCAAAATCGTTGCAGCCGATAAAAAGCTGCAGTAAAAAAATTTTTGTCTCTCTTTATAACTTAAGAAATAAAAGTTTTTTTTATTTAAAACTAAAACAATTTTATTGTTTAACTTTGTTATACTTACACTAAAAATAGGAATGGAAAAATGCACTTATGTCTGTGCATTTTTCCATTCCTATTTTGTTTTTTGTATAAAATATGTTTTATTATAAAATAAAAAAAAACTTTAAAAAATCAAATTTAAAAATGGAGGTTGAAGTGGCACTGGTACTGGTACCACAAATATGTTCGCTGGGTTTTTACAATCAGCCAACACAAATACGCAGGGATAACTCTTCTTTTTTTTTATTAAAATTAATATCTGAAAAATTAATATAAAAAAACTTATTCACGAGGTTCCGCAAAATGATTTGTTTTTGAGAGCAACATTACATATTATTTAAACTGTAAGCCACATTTTAAATCCAACACGGTTATTGCACGACACTAGAAAGATAGGAAAGAATTGTTTTTGGTACAATGGATAAAAAGCTAGTTGAATTTTATTTTTCATTGCATAAGAATAATTTTGTGTACACACTTTCTTCGTGCGCACAACAAAACTCAATCTTGCCCTTAAATTGGTTCTATAACTTTATTTTTAAATCAATTATACTGTCTATGAATAGTTTTTGAAAAGAAACGAACTTTAAATTCATAACTTTCAAGATTTGAAGATAAAAATAAAAAAAAAAAATAAAATAACTAACTTATTTTCCTTTATTTTTTTCTTATTGCATATATGTAGATATTACTTTTTTTCAAATTCTTGAGACTAATGTACTAAATTGGTTTCTTAAATTATTTACTCCTATCAACTTTTTGTCGAACACTTGAAACCAAATGGTTTTGTGTCTTCTAGTTTTAGCGAAAATTAAAAATTGCCAATCGTCTTAAGACACAAATTAGGAACATGTTGAGTGTAAGTAACAAACCTTGAGTTGGATTTTTTTTCGAAAGCATAATTACCTGCGTGGCATACGTCATGGGTGCATAAAGCTGCACTAATTTCTGTAAACCTATATGTATAGCGATAGTTAAAGTGAGTTAGCAATCTTAGAACTTTAATAGATATATTGAAATCCTATAAGCAGATTAAAAAACAAAGTAGAACTTTACTCTAAAAACATTCCCTTGCATGCGATACTTATTTTCATCAAAAGCCTCCATCTTCAATTACGAAAAAAAAAGTTCTATGTTATGTATATACCTGCATGAGTTGCGCCTAAAATTGCCTTGCCACACAATAACACTCCATGCATGTCAGTTACTACTTCCTATCGCACATGCCATATCACATAATTGGTTTAACTTTCCTTCCAACAAAACTTCAGCTTTTCATTTTCCTCATTTTAGGCGCAAGGATTCATGTTGTCGTTTATATTATACCCATAGTGTGTACCTTTCTTTATTCGTACTTAGCTGGTATTTGAAAATCACATTAAACCTCGAAACTGTTTACAAGCCACGTTACCTAGGACAACCAGACAACGGCAATACTCACAGGAAAATATGGCAAAATACCACAACTCAAAGGGTATATGACGGAATTTCCAATTCCTCGGCAAACAGTGTTCTTGAAATTTTCGCTTTGTGTGGACTTGTGTATAAGTTCCAAAAGGATTTATAAATTTTGTGGAGTGCAAAAAATAAAGGATTTTTTTTTATAAAAAAGTGATTTTTATGTTCTCCCTTGGGGGGGATAGATAATGAATGGCTTGAAATCACAGCCGCTTGTGGAATTAAAAAGACAGCAATGGGCTAAGGAAAGGGGTGAGTAGCTGATGTAGTTTAAGAATTAATGTGTCTGGAAATAATGTGTCTTTTTTAGAGGAACTTGCTCGAATGAATGAAATGTTCTCCTCACATCACCACCAATCTTCGTCATCCTCTCACAGATTCGAACGTACCTCGATACGCACCTACTACTCCAACTTGGACTTGAGTCAATCGAATGGTGGCAGCACTAGACAAATGAATACTGTTGGCAATAATAACTTGCTCCATCGAGGAAATAGCTACGATTTGCTTAACGATGGTGATGCCACTTATACTGTGCATCGAAATCCTCAGAAAACCAACCATCAAAGTCGATATTCAAATGGGGTGGGTAATAATGGGCCGGGAATGCAAAAGGCAAAGCAGCAACGTATAAGGAGTCCTAGTTTGCCAGCTATTCGCCATAGGGACTATGCCTTGGCAATGCGCCGAAATAACAACCAGAATAACATTCAAAGTCGACTAAACAATGGCGGTTGCCAGGAAGAGGATACATCGGGATACCTAAGTGATTCACCGAAAAATACCCACACTCCCGATATCTGGTACAATAACGAGGACGACAATGACGATGGCAATGGGAATGATATAGAAACAGGAAGCAATCGATCCAGACCAAATAAACGGGGTTATTATCAGCAGCCAAACAACAATGGGAACAGCTACCATGGTAATAAAGGATACCTGGCTAGGAGCGAAAAAATTCAAGAAAATGTGAATAACGCCATTGATGCCACCCATGTTATGGACAATGGAGGCTATCAGCCAAAGTAAGCCATATCTTTTTTTTTATTTGAAAGTATATTTGATTTGCTCTTGACTTTTAGCTATTACATTCCACCGGCGAGTCCTTCGAACACCAGTCGAGATATCTCCACTTCGAACACCTATCCAGTGTATCCTACAGAGCCATTAGAATATTACCCAAAGACACGCGAGGAACGTGCCAAATGGGGCAATTTCAAGTACAACATGGCTGATAGTGGGAGCACAGCCAGTGGTCCTGGATGGCTCAGTCGAGGTCTGCATGACTTAAAGGATAGTGAAGATGATACTCAATCGCTGCAGTCACATATTCGAGGACAAAATGTCCCGCTGGATCCTTTGGTTTTGGCTGAACGAATGGACAAACGTCGCAAAGCTGTTGAATATCACAATGCAATCAAGCAGCAGCTGCAGGAGCGAGAACGAATCAGACAGTGGGAGATGGATAGACACATGCAAGAGGAACGCATCGAAGAAGAGCGCATCGCACGTCAGCGGCAAGCAGAAAAAGAACGTTTGGAATATGAACGTCGAATGCAAATTGAAAAAGAAGAAGCCCAGAAGAGGAAACAACAAGTTATGTTGGACGCGATTTCTAAGGCAGAGGTCGCGGCAAAATTGGAAAAGCAACGCAAGCGAAGACATAAAGTTCCACCACTTGAGACTGCCAACAATAATGGCAGCAGCAGCAGTAGTTTAGGTTACAGTAGCCCAAGTCGTAGTAGTGGAGTTAAAACCTTAGAAATCGATTCAGGCACGAGTGGAAGTGATATGTTGGTGGTGCAGCATTTGCCAGAGAAGAAGGTCAATATGGTGGATCATCAACAACAACATCGGCATCTTATGGAAAAACGTGATCCAGAAATACTGCAAGTGCTTCCAATCGATAACGATGACGATGATGATGCCATTGATCATCATCATCAAGTAGAGGTTGTGGCTGAAGAGCCAACTCGTGATGTGCCTCCTCCACCTCCATCAGTATCAGTGATGACAACGAAAGTCCATACTGCTCCAACTAAATCTCCATCAAAAGTCAAGGATGAAGCAACACAATCCATGAATGGCGAAAAGGAAACAGCAAAAGAAGTCGAAGAAGATGCCATCGGAGAGGAGAAAGTCCTAATCGGAACGCCAGTGAATTTGCGCAAGAATTTTAAGAAGCCATCCGATAAGAAAGTCCATCGCATTGAGGTGGCCCAAGACAATGAAAATGTTGCTGTGATGCTACAGCCAAGTACGTTGATTCCATTGCCCGTGACCACAGATGTTTTTGGTCTGCAAAATGTCATTGGGAACCTTCAAATTGCAACATACATCATGCAGCACCAACTGAAGATACCTCAAGCTGTGGAACTGGCGAGCTCGAAAGTGTCATGTGATGATGCAACTACTCAACGTTCGGAAATGTCAACCGAGAGTAAAATGAGTGTGGCAGAGAATGGCATATGCAACATGTGTGGCAAGTGTCATGGTATAGCTTCCAATAGACATAGACATGACACAGATGTCACCCCTGAAGACTCGTTAGAAATAGTTCAGTCAGTAGCAACGCCAGTGCCTGAATTGAATGTCACTGGACAGGAAGTAGCTTTGATTCCGGTAAAAGCTGCGCCAAGTCTGACAGAATTTACCAGTGAAGAAGTTTTCAGAGATGCGGAGACGCAAACGGAACTCCCACTCAACTGTGACCTGTGCCTGTTTCATGATAGCTTCTATAAAGTTCTTCTCAAGAGAGAAGTGTCCACGACGACAACAACTCAGACTTCAAAAACTTCGAAGAGTAAGCCGTGTCATGTTGCGAGTCCTGCACCATCTGAAAAGGACCATGAAACCACAACCACGACTACAACCACCACTACCACAACTTTTCGGGCAAAAGCCAAGGACAAAGAAAAGGACAAAAAGAGAAAGGACAAAATGGACGATCGACCGAAGTGGGGAGTGAACCGACCAGTTGTTCAATATGTAAAAGCCAGTGATCGGGATCCTTTTTGCTTGCGAAACAAAAAACGTAACACTTCCAAGCCGAGTCGCAGTCAATCTGTTGATTCACGCTTGGACGTCGAAGAAGGATTTCTGCTGAAAGCTCGAAATGTTTGCACAGAAATACTGCCAATCAAGACCGACGAAAAGGGTAGAATTTTTTTAAATTTCCGTGAAGCTAGTGCCATCATGAATGAAGATGAGATTAAGGACAAATTAAGAGAGAAGTACTTTAGCTTTGGGAGAATTCTACCACGGCGCAATTGGGTTTCGGCAACAAATCATGACATGAATTTGATGCATCCAAATGTTGACATGGAAATAGCTTAAAAGTCATGATGAGGTCTTCAATTCAACTTATGAATTTTAGAAAATAATTTTCTACATTTATACATAAAATAATTATACGATCGAAACAAAACAAAATAATTATAGATGTAGTTTAGTCGAATAAATTATACATTTTAATGCACTCTAGAATTTCAAAATAATTGTTTTTATTTAGAGATTGAAATAATTTTGATAAATTGGATTAATTCACGAAATAGCTACTTTTACCTTCGTTTCGTTTACTTTCAATGGTAGTTAAGTAAAAACAAAGGATTTTTGGCTTCTGAAAAACTTTTATCTATAATGAAAGTAATTTATAGACGCTGAAAATAAGGGAAACACTTATCAATCATATGAGTCAAATGTGATTCATTCTTTAGTAAAGCTGTATACTTTTCTTAAAACAAAAACAAACTTGAACGTAAAATAATTATATTACTATAGTATCGCTTTTATTTAATTAAAATTAATCAATACTTAATAATGTAAGATTCCGGTATAGACAATTTTTCATGTTGTAGATTTGCAGAAACTTAAATTTGTTTCATATTTTTTACTCAATTTTTAGTTTCTGTTTTCTTTATTTTGGAATTGATAACTTTGTGTTTCCTTAAAATCAAATGAAAAAATTAATTAATACATAAAAATAAAATTAATCTTAAGAATTAAAAAAAAATAAATTTAAAAAAAAAGTTGAAATTGAATTTTTTGAAATAATTTATATATTTATGATGTTTGACGAAAAATTAAGGATTTTTTTTTTAACTACCTACCAACTTTTTCTACCAAAACTGTTCTGTTTTACTTAAATACGATGATGTATCAATCCTTTTCCAAAATATTTTCGTTAGGTACTTAGCTATATGTTTAAACAATTTTCTTTGTTAATTTATATAATAATTCTGGGAATCTTTTCTATAAAAAAAATTTAAGGTATGTAGGTATGTATTATAAATTAAAAAATCGATTTTTTTTTATAAATTTTTTTTTTTTTAATCTTTGAATAATAAAAGACCAACAAATAGGAAGAAATAAGATTAAACAGTTTCATAAATATAGTGGAGAGAGATATTTTTCCAGCAATAAGGATAAGTACAAGACGTGTTTGTTTATTGCTCATCAACAATAATTATTATCATAAGCAAAATGAAGTTAGTCTTAGTATAAACCATGAAACTTTGAAATTTTACATTTTGCTATAAATACATTTACTTTTTAAACTAAGATTTTTAAAGCAAATGCCTTTGAGTCAAATGTGTATCTGATTTGAAAATATTTAAAACGAGAAGCAAAGTTATTTCAAATTTGGCAGAAACATTCTGAATCTTGAAACGTCTGTGACCAGCATTTCTGCTATAAACTGAGAGCTTTTATTATAATAAAACTAAATTTGAACGGTTATATCAAATAAATTATTTAATTTTTGAAAAAAAAAAAATATTTTTTAAGATACTTTAACTCACAAAAGCCGTGATCATAAATTGCAAGACTTGAGTTTATTTAATGAGCTTCACCCCTGCTGTCGACTAATCTACTTTTTGTTGGTTACATTATACCGACCCAAAAATTTGCTATGGGCTCTTGGACTATAAATATTTTCCTTATGTTTTAACAATTTTTTTTTAAATCTCTTTTATTATTTTACTTTGTTAATTTGATTTAATTTTTTTTTTGAAATGTATTTTAATGTTATGACTTAGCTTTTTTTTCAACTTTCATCTCTTATTTTTTTTTTTTAAATATTTTGAAATTAATTCCTTAAAAAATATACGATTTTTTATTTTTTTTTTTAAATATAAGACATACAAAATAAAGTTTACAACTGTGTCGCACGAAATTGCTCTTCCTGGAAGATATCACAAAAATAAAATTCAATTTAATTAATTTTTTTAGTTTTAAATGAAAAATATATGAACAAAAATCATATGAATTTTTACTTAAAGTGCTAAAACTTCTTTTTACATAGATTCAAGCCAAAATCAAAGTTTGCGTAAATTGTGTTGTATATAAACAAGTTTACTAAAAAATATTATAGGTACATAGGTAGCATTTCAGAGCTACAGAACATCAGAGCTACGTTAACATCGTAGCTGTAATGTTTCAGGCGTATATGAAATGTTTACTGACTACACAAAATGTAAACGGTTTTTTGGGAATGAAATGTCGTGTTGACAGTATATGAACAAATTCTATTTGATGTACTTGATTTGTACATTTACAAATGTGAACGTTCAAAAACTCTACAAAAAACATTTACACAAAAAAAAAAAAAACAGATTTTTGTTTTACAGTATTCTTACGTTTGAAGATTTGCTGGGACTATTTACTGTAAACGTTTTGTAAGAGTAAAGTTTTGATAATGGCTTTACAAAAGTGCTACAAATGTAAATGTTTTGTGATATTAGTTTTAGATTCACGAAATTTGGTTTACAGTACGTTTACGTTTGAAGATGTGTTGCCTCAACTACATTCTGTATGTTACAATTTGCTTACCAAATCATCCATAAAACATTTTCAGCAACTGTATATGAATTGTAAACAATAAATTTGTACAATCAATTTGTTACATAATAGGTACAAAATGCTGCTTGGGTAAGTACTTGAAAAAAATTAATAAATATTTTTTTTAAGTACCAATTAGTTAAGTAGGCTAACAGTTAAGAAAAAATAAAAAAAAAACAATTAAGTAGTTTTGCAAATATCGAATAAAAAAAAATTCAAAAATACTAAAAATGAAACTAAGCACTTTTGAAAAATATTGGAATTAATAAAAAAAAAGAGATGGTGTTTGTCTGATTGTCTTTAGTTTAATTGATGCAAACAAAAATTTTTGGCAGGCCTGTTATAAACGGTACCTCCCCTATAGAACAGTTATTTTTTTAGCTATCTCGTAAACGGGTTAATGGACGCAATAACAAACGTAATTAATTTTTTTAGAAAGATCTAGATGGCTCTATCGTTGGAGTTGTTTTCGAAAAAATTAAGTAGCTTCTTTATAATAAGTGAAACACATCGAATTATAGTCAACTAAAACCTTCTCATTTTGAATTTCATTTCGAATTTCATTTAACTAGTCCCACTTAAAATAAAATAAAAATGAACATATATAAACGATGTACCTAAGCAAAAACGTAAACAGAACTATCAAATTAAATTAAACTAAACATCTAAGCTATCACAGAGTTTCAAGTACCTGAAACTCTATTTTCAATGTTGGGTCGTTGTTATGGGGTTGATTCAATAAAGAGAGTCAAGTCTTAAATGTAGCGATTTAGTACTAAATTGAATAAAGTAAACAAATCCCCTGTAGAAGTAAGGAATTCTTACGAAACGTTGGGAAAGTAATGAAATAAAGGTCATCATTTAAAGGTTATCATTTTAAAATCATAGTTTAAAAAACTTAGGTTCTAAAAATCATATTCTTCTATATGATCTTTCTGTGGAGTCTGGAAATGTACGATTTTTTTTACAAAATTTTAACTGTACTGTAAATTGATTCAAATTAGCTTTTTATGGCCTTTAGTCCATGCAAAAATGGCGTTTCGTGCTGATTCTCACTTTGCACTCATCAGTTGACGACGAGTGAGCACCTTGTCAATACGCGAATTTCCGCTTGTTTCAGTTCAACTTACATAACTTTTTTGACTGTAAATAGCAAAAAAAAAAAAATATTTTATGTTTTAGCAATTTGGAAAAGCGGTAACCATGAAAAACTTCCATTACTACTTAACGGTAATTTCAAAGTAAACATTTTTTTATTGAAAATTTACAGTTCTACAAGATGGCGTACACCCTTTTTTTATTTACAAAAAAAATATTTAAAAAAAAAAACATTTAAAAAAAAGATCCTTGCAAAAAATAGCGATAGACTTTTTGCTCCCTATTTTAACTTAATAAAAGAGAATTTTTAAAAGTGGTTTCAACTTATTGTAATTAATCTGTGACAGGTTGAATTGTCAGGGGACTGGACTATAAATAAGATGGCTTATGAATTCTTTATCAACAAAAATTCGAATTTCATCCCATGTTTCACACTTGACTTGACTTGTTCACAAACTTTTTCAACTTAAATTTCCATATATTTACTAAATTTACTAATTAAATTATTGACACCTTTCTCGAATGCAGATCACCTTTCTTTCTAATAAAAAGATGATGCTGCTTATCAACATCGACGATCTAAACTAAAACTATTTTTCTTCAACATACATACCATTCGGACAACCACAATCTAAAACACGCACAGTCCCGGCTCTCCTTCTCGAAAATGACTTTCTGCTTACTCTTTTGGCTCACATTACATAACCTATTTGCTACTGTGGAAATCCATGACTCTATAGTGCAATAAGCACTGGGGCTTCAAAATCTAAACTGATCTGGGACAAAGGCAGAAACAGGAAGATAACGCTCTGCCTCAAATTTCCTGTCTGATGATACTCAACTGTCAGCAAAAAATAAACAAACAACTAAATACAACTTAACTTAAACAAAACAAAGTATTTGCTGAAACTGAAATAAACAAAAAATTGGTATAGGTTAACAATTTATTCTTTTGGAAATTGTTTTGCTGCAAGCAATCCGTTCTTTCAGTGTAATAGCATTTGGTAAAATTGCTTGCAGTCCCTTTCATTGATTCAGAAAGTCGATTTAAAGTGCAACAATGTTTTAAAATTTTGTTACCAACATGAATACAAAATTTGATTTTACATTTAAATTCAACTGAGAACGAAATTCCCATGACACAAATAGGATTTCACAGTGAAATTACATTGCATTGCATTATATTCACTTTGATTTGGCTTTACTTCTGGTTAACCCATAATAACAACATTTAAAAAATGCCCTCGGCATGTTGCGGTATATTGCTATATAACTGCTTTATATAATAAGTCCACAATTCATTGAGAGAAAAATGTTAACAATCCCTTCTTGAACCATTGTTCATCAGCTTCCTTACAATAGCCATCTTAACTGTTATTGTTGTCTTAAAAGCCCTCACGTCCATATGAACACGCACAACATACCAACGAAAAAAAAAAGAAACAGAACAACGAACGCCTCCATCTCCATCAATCCATACAACCACTTGACTTAATTTTAGAGTTAACATGTAACTCCTGAGATTCTTGTATCTTTTCCCAATGAAGTGGAATTCTCCGTCAAGATGCGTTTGTGCTCAATTTTTGGGCCAACAATCGGCCACAAATTGTTAATTGTATCATCAAACACAAAAAAATGACAACATCCCACGAGGTTGAAGGTTGCGAGGGCGCGGGCAGACACCCGCTGGCTGATGTTTCTAAGTTCTGCTTTGGGAGGTGGTTGATCTGGATTTTCCCAGAAGTGTTTTTTTTGTGTTGTTGTTGTTTATGTTTTGAACACCTACTCCATGGATAACACAATTCATGGCCCTAACAACTACAATGTTGTAGTTCTGGGGTTTTGTTGAACAATCGTTACAATTGTCTCAATATTTTCGTCAATAAATATTAAGATTTTGGGTTTGAGTGCTTTGTAGTTCGGTCTAGAACTCTTCAGATAGTTTCTGAAGTGTTAAAATTGGGGCTTACGGATTCCCGACAACTCGTTAATCTGTCATGCATTCGATAATTACTGAATTCATTTCACATTGAGAATTATTATTATGGAATGTGAATGTATCTCTTGGCTTTGATGTTGGTGTGAAGTTGTGACAGGTGGTGGCTTTGTTCTCTCGGCAATAGACTGCCGATGTAAGTTTTCCCGCTGTCAAGACTTAGAAATTTAGAGGATTAACATACGTATTTGGTGTTTAAAAGGTGATAAAATGTGGAGGCTTTGTGTTGCTGTGGTGAGCGTGGTTCCAGAAGATATTGGAGAATGCTTTGCTAAACAGTGGTTTATTGGAGTTTAATTTAAAAATGTTATGGCAGTTGGCACTTTAACAGAGAGATTATGTCAGGTGACAGGACCGATAACAATGGTTGGTTAATTTGGAGAATCTATGAGAAAATATAAAAATATTAACCAAAACCTAAAGGTATGTTGCAATGGGTGTGAGAAATATTTACGGACTTATTTTATTTTTAGTTGTTCGATTAAAATTAAGTTGCTGGTGGTGATGATAGTCTTTAATTTATAGAAGGTATAAGACTGATATTTATTAACTTCTTCTTCTTCTACATATTGGAAGTTAATTTAAGGGAATTTAAAAGCTTATTTGACTTTTGAATTTTTAATTCAAACAAATAGAGTCTTACTTTATTGGTTTTGAAAACAATCGATAAACAAATGTATTAAATAAAAATTCTTATGGTTTGCCTTAAAGCAGTTGTTGATTTATATTCATATTCACAAGTTTTTGCGACACATATCATTCGCACAACTATTTTTATATTAATAATAACATTAGAAAAATGCTTTTGTAAAACATTTATTCGCTAATTCGACGTATGCAATTCATATAATAGCTAATTCAAAATATTTGAATTCTTCGAAATCAATATAGGCACAAACATATGAGCATATCCTTTAGTTTTGCTTTAGATAAATAATAATTCATATGAGCATCATTATTTAAAATTGTATTTTTTTTCTTAAAACACTGTGGAATGTACCATTTGTGGAATGTACTATTTTATTGTATGTATAGTTATAGTCTCCTGATGATATGTCCCAATAAGACGAAACGCGTCGAAATAAAATAAAATATACAAGTGTTTTACTCAACATAATGCTTAAAAAAAATTGTGTTGAGTATTCGTGAACGAACTGAAGTTCATCATCTTATAGTTCAACTACTTCAATATAGTTCAATATAGATCTTCAATAGTTCAAAAGTTTCGAAAATTCCATAGTTTAATAGCTCAATAGTTCAATAATTCAATAGTTCAATAGTTCGTTAGTTAAATAGCTCAACAGTTCAATAGTACAATAGTCCAATAGTTAAATAGTAGATAGTTAAATAGTTCAATAGTTCAATAGTTCAATAGTTAAATAGTTCAATAGTTTTATAGTTCAATAGTTTACAAATTTATTTTCATAGTTCAATAATGAACTAAAAACAAACAACTAGAAAAAAAGATACAAGATACAGATATGTAATATAGACAAATGTCGATAAAATACAACAAACATACGCATATACCTTAACAAAACCGATCCTTTTAGTATTGTCAGTCTGTGTCTAGTATTTTTGTTCTACGCGACCCAGAATTCAAATTTATCGGAAGGAATTATTATACAGAGATCTAAAAAGACTAAAAATTTAACGGACTACAACTCAATATTGAATTATGAGGTTCAATTGAACTAAATATGTTTCAGAAAGCAAACGAGTAGAGACAGGATATACATATGTAAGCCAGCGGACGAAGATAATAACTTCGATTGTTTCGAGCACAAAACAGCTATTTAATATAAAAGGGCTTTTAGTTATTTTCCATTTATTTTTGAAGATGATATAGATTAAGTAAGCACCATTTTGTATGACCATATGGGTTCTTATACCACATTTTCAATCGATTCAGCAATAAAATTCGAAATCTTTTCGGATATTGTCTTGAAGATCTTTTGAAGTTTGTGGCTTGTTCTTATACACAATCGAAAACCCTAAGAAAATAACTTTTCATCGCTAAGACCAAAGTGTTCAACTAGCATAGGAAACGGTTGGGAAATAGTACAGTCAATGGGAAATCATCTGGCAAGAGTTTGGAAGGTCACCAAGTTTGAATGCAGTTGTGAAGGTTGTTTATTTTTGAGTAGGTTTAAAACTAAGTTATGAAACAGCCGCCATCTTGAATTTAAGATATTTTCGTGTTCTTGCATTTTCTACGATTGTGTGCGGTTCTTGTGAAAAAAACGTTTCAATAGTTTTATGTTGAAATATGTGTTTCCTACAAAACGGTATGAAAATTATATTTGTAGTGGTAGTATCTTGAAAGTTATAAGGAAAAAAACGAATAAAAAATAGAAAAGAAAATTGTTTTAATTTTAATTTGAAATTCTATTTCTAAAAAATCATAAACTTAAATAACTTAAATAAAACATAAAATTAAAGATAGGCGAATAATATGTAAAACAAAATATTATAACATTATCAAATTAGCTTTCGTAGAGTTTTAATTTTTTTTTTGTCAATTTTTCAGACAAATTACCCCTCCCACATAGGCATCCCTTCTTTAACGATTGTTTTCTTATTTTGACTTAAGCTACACGTTCTAGCATTTTGTAACATCTTATGCAAATCACTCTTTATAATTACAAGTAAAAAACAACATAAATATATGCATTTCATACTGTTCCGGACGTCGTAGTGAGGTCAAAAATCAACCGAAGTTTACAAAAACTACATAAGTTTTTTTTCCAAAAAGATTATCTTAAAAAAGTGTTTAATTTTTTTTTTTTTGAAAATCGAAAAGTTATAACGAGCTGTTGGAAAATTAAGGATTTTTACTCGTTTTTTCCTCATTATTTATTAGATATTTCTACTACAAATATAATTTTTATAGCATTTCGTAGATAACACAAATTACAACAAAAAAGTATTTTATAGTTTTTTTCATAAAAAACACAAAGCCCGATCATGAAGATATAGGAATGAAAGACTCGTATTCCAATTTATTATAAAAGATAATTAATATTGTTGTTTATTGATTGAACGATTACATGATCATAATATTTAATTTTGGAAAATAACAAAACAATTATTTCAATGAAATGCCGAAAACAAAAGTGAATTATAATCTTAGTGATATTGAACAGGTAGATATTTAGAATATTATAAGTAAAGTTTTTATAACGCCTGACTTGTGGGTCGCCACATTACCCCCTTAGGAGCTAGAATTTCGTATGGTCCTATGGACGGTGGTTGAAGAGATTTGCGAATAGGTCCGATTTTAAGAAAGGCATAACGATGAAGAAAAATCGTTATATCTTCGACTGCTTGATTTTGAGATGTTTGTGTGAGCAGTTCTTCAGGAAGCTTCAATGTTTCACCATAGACAAGTTCTGCTGCTGTTGTCTGAATGTCTTCCTTAAAGGCAGATCGTATTCCTAGCAACACAAGTCGGAAGTGCTTTAATCCAATTTTCGTGGTTGTGGGCCATTATTGAAGCTTTCAATTGACGATGAAATCGTTCGATTATCCCATTTGCTTGAGGATGCCAACTCATTGTGTAATGAAGTTCGATGCCAAATTGTTTTGCGATGTCTTTGAAACTGTGTTAGGTGAATTGAGATCCTCTATCGATGGTCAGTTTTTCGGGACAGCCAAAACGAGATATACAGCATGACCGAAAATCTAAGAAGACAGCTTCTGCAATGATAGATTGTAAAGGACACACTTCAGGAAAATGTGTGAATCGATCCGTGACAGTTAAGCAATATCGGAAGTTGTTCATTACTGGTAGTATGGTCCGATGATATCAGCGTGTACATGCAAAAAACATCTAGACCCGCGGGCCTTAATTCCGCGGATCTTATTTTACTCCACCGTTTACTAAACTTAATCGTTCAAAAGAACTGCAAAAGTACAAACAGATCTCACTCCGAATATATAATAGCTTTAACATCTGTGAAGTATCAATTGAGCATAAACATTTATTTTTGAAATACTCATTTACAAATAAGTTAAAAATATTAATAATGATATCTTTCCTTCATAAAAATAGACATTTGACACGATTGTGGAGACAAAAAAAAGCACGGCTAGTTTCAAGTTGCCCATAAGAGCTTTCAGTGAAAAACATAAATGTATCTTTATAAAAAAGAGCTATAAATCTATGAAATCGAAAAAAGCAGCTCAACCAAAACAATTAAGTGATCATGATATTAAATTCTAAAATGTGTCATAAAATTTGATTTTAGTGTTGGAGGGACGCGCAGTGTTTAACTAATTTCCTTGCTTTGTTCTTGGTCCAAATGATTCATCATGATTTTATAAAACCAATCTGGTAAGCACTCCCTGCTTATATTACGGAACAATCTAGCGTCTAATTTTGTTCAGTTTTTTCGTACTCATAAAAACGCAATGTAACTTTCAACTATATCTATCAGATTTCTGTCGAATTAGTGTCTAACCTTCCAGTGTCAATAACAAGGCGAATAATATATTCAAATCTAGACCCGTCAATGTATAATAATCAATTTACTAATACTTTTAAAATATTTCTAACTTCAATAATAAAAAAATTTTCTATTACAGATCAGAGAACATACAGAAGATACATTTACCCGTTTCCCTGTCGCTATTTCTACATACATGACAATTGGGCAAAAAATTTTGATCTACGACCCTTTCTCATGAAATGCCTGCAGCATTTATTTTGACAAGCAAACAAAACACGAATGAAATTCAAATCAAAATGATATCCATGAAATATACTTACATCCTTTTCCATCATCCACCAATCACTGCCAACAAATTATCATTAATCACTGATTTCATTTTCATTGTATTTTTTTTGCTTTATTTTTTTTTTTTATTCTCGTATGTATCTAAGTTACGTTTATAAAATTTCTTAACATCAATTAGGTGTAAATATGATGGATCGTTTATGATGATCCTTACACGTCTATTGAACTAAGCTGTTCCACTCGATTTAAGAGTTCCGTGAGCTCAAAACTGACAACAACCAAACAAATTTGAACGAATTTTTTTTTGACTCAGCTATCTGTAGGGATATAAAAGTATCTATAACCTATCCAATCTGCAATCACTCCTCTTCCTGTCTATCGAGTATGGATATTGAATGTCTATAGCTTTATGTGCCTGCTTGGCTGCATTCATGCCCTTTGGCATCATCTGGTTGGACACCCTGATCAATCCATCCTTCATATAATATTCTATCTTTATGCGGATTTATTTTAATGTCGGTCGGCCTGTTCGTCCGTTGCGTCTCTCATCGATGTGATGTACCTACAGAATTGTATTCGGTATAATATTGTGAAAGTAACAAGCCGTGATATGCACCCTGACGCGATGATGCCAATAATCGATCTTTTTTGAATGTAGCAACTAACAAAGTAATCCCGTTGATCTCTGGCGCTGTTCTTCTGCTTCTTTTTGCTTTTGGGTCTGGAATTTCTAAAATGAAATAGATTTTCATAAAAAAAAAATGAATGACTGATAGAACTAGAGAAAGGGCAACCAAGAAACAAAACAAATAAATTGAAGCCTTGTGATAGATTAGATCGTGATATCAATTAATCATAACGAATTATTGATTGAAGTCAAAAAGATTTAGGTATTATGATGAGTTGGAAGATCTCTGGTGTGGAATTTGAAATTGGCGCCCAACAGCCTATTAATTTTACATGCTTATGATAATTTGTAAATGGGATAAGAAAATCATAGATAGTTTTTATTTATTTTAAATTTTTATTGTTGGAGTTACGTCCTTAGCAAAAGGTAGGAAAAGCACTTTTTTGGTTCTTGTTGCTTTTTTACCTACAACTGCTTAGGTCATTCGGTATAGAATCTGTTGAAATCTTTTATTTTTGTGACTAGTTCTCTATGTCTGGCATATGTTTCGAAAGTATATTTTTGCCATGCAAAAAAAACTAAGTTATTTAAGTAAAAACATTAAAACAAAATAAAAGTGGGTCCAATTATGTATTTGTTTTGATATTCTGATTCATATTCAGCCCTATCACAGAGTCCCTCGTAACAAAGTTCCGAACAGAACGACACTCCAGGAATACGAAGAAAACTAAGTCACAAGCCCCGAACGGAACTCGGTCCTACTCCTACTTTCGGAATCATGATACAATCAAAATGTCAAACAAAATATTCATGCCTATTACTGAATTTGCAAAATTTCACTCCCGGGAGTCGGTTGGATCCGCAGTGGATCCGCATTCGCATAAAATTCTATTATTGAATCCGATGAATGAGCTGCATTATCGATCCGCGAACTACTTTTCCATTTTTGAAACTGCATCATCGTAGATGTCAAAAGTTGACATTGGGCGCGTTCAAGTGCACACGAGAAAAGCAATCTAAGATACTTTAGTATCGTAAATATCTAATATCGCAAATTAAACCTTTTTTAATGATTTTAACGACCAATCTTAATCCGTCAGTGTTTCAGTAATGACTGGACCGATTTACAAGGTAAATATGCTCTTGGATAGAGGAAATGTCAAATTTGGTCATGGGGACTATATTTCTGGACAGATTTCCACAGTTTGGCCAAAAAACGACACCAAAGTTGTACTTTCGGAACTCGAAATAATAGGACAAAAAATAATTATCTTTAGTAAAATAATTTTTTTACCGCAAAATTAGCCTTTTTTAATGATTTAAACAATTAATCTTAATCCGTCTGTGTTTCAGCAATCACTGAACCAAATTTCAAGGTTAATTTGCTGTTGGATAAGGAAATGTCAAACTAGGTCGAGGGGACTATATTTCTGGTTTGGCTAAAAAACGACACCGTAGTTGCACTTCCTAAAAAAACGCATATGATGTTTTCGAAAACGGCCATTGTTGTCAATTAATTATTAGACATACTGTAAAAAAAATTTTATTTCTGTTTTAAAAAAATCAGATTTGTTAATTAACTATCTGCTTTTCTGGATTTGTTTGCATACAAATTTCTTTCAACCGCACCAATTTTACTGCGGATTTGCTTTTTCAACATTTGTATGGAGCGCGGATGTGGTGCGGATGCCTTTCGTTTTAAATAATAATAATTTTACGAACAACGTTACCGATATTTATTCCCGTGTATGGCCTGCGGTTTCGAAAATAGCAAATCTACCAAAAGTGAGTAAGACTCCCTCCGCAACTCATTCGGCGGATTCCCTAATAGGGTTGATTAATTATTTATCCTTTATTTGTATTCTTTAGTTTGTGAATTTGATTTATTTGGTTTTGGATTGTAAAAAAATGTATTCAAAAGCAATAAATTGAAATCTCCAAAACAAATGTTCTATTATTTTATAAATTTTGAGCGTTTTTATCATTCGCGTTTTTTTTTTTATTGATTCCGAACAAAAAATCTGTGCGTATAGAAAAATCGGCCAAACTTTCTATTCATTCGGGTCTAGTGATACCACATTTCTCGAACTCCGAATTCCGTAGCAATATTTTCAGTACGTCGGGAGTTTTGATTGTTTTTTTCAGGATTCGTACTACGAATATATTACGACGTGACCTGTGATAGGGCTGATTCCTTTGATAAGCCTTCAGTGGGTTCGTCAATCATAAACACTTTAGTATTTGAAAAACGTGAACATTAACATGAACCTGCATTTCCGCTCTTAGAAATGTACTCAAGAAATTAATAATTTTGATGTTCACAAAAGTAGTTAACTTCAATCGATAAAAAATTTCTGATAAGATTTTCCACCTTCATATCAAACGGAAATAGTTTAATTAAATATTCAAGACAACATTATGCCACAAGAATGATATAGGCTTGATTTTGACATTCCTCTTCTAGGCTATAGAACATTATCAAAAGTAATGAGTTTTTTTCTATTTGCTTCTGGGCATATTTTCCGTCTTTGGTGGTTTCAGTAAATCTTTTTATAGTCATGATGATATTTTATTTTTTTTTAACAATATCAATATCAGTGCGCATGCGTATACGTAATATTAATGCACTTCACGTCGAGTTATAAACATTTTATGTTGTATCATATTGGATGGATTCAAAGATGGTGTAGATTAGTAACACAGGTGTTTTTTATTGGATTTTGGTTTTGTTGAACGAGAGATAATAATTCATAATTATTCGAAATGTCATCAAAATCGAATAGTATCGTAAAATATTACGAGATATGAATTTTATAAACAAAAACCCTTTTTTTTTGTTCAAAATGATAACTCTTTTGAAATAAATTATTATTCATGTATAAGCTTTGAAGAATCTATAACCCTTATAGCCACAACAAAGTAATTGAAATAAAAAGGGTTTATTGTTTTAAATTTTGAATTTTAGTGCAGGCAGTATATCTTTTAATTGTTGGCAATTTTATTGAGCAGCCATTTTGAGATTTTTTTTTAGTTTATTTAGATTGACTTTGAAAAGGGTGGTTTCATAAATTTTATTGTAACATCTCAAGAATAAGGAGATGATATCAAACATTTTTTTGATAATCATACAATCGGTAAAAAAGTTTTGTTTAGTTATAGGTATGTCAGACTGGCTATGTATAAGTAGCGCACATCAAGCTGATTCGGGGTCATATTGCAAGAGCGATGACTTCAACTAATGGCTTGATTTTCGGGGCTTACTACCCCAAAGATGAATACTACGAAAGTGTGTGTCTAAGCGGATTTATCCCACCCGACGCTTTCCTCTTTTTAGACAGTCGAGGGCTGATACAGGATAGTTCGGCGGTACCGCTGATCTACCACGTCGGCCGAAAAACTGTGGATAGGCGACTCCTTTATGGTCGTGACGTCGTCGCAGAAAGCGGAGCAGAGCGCCTTCGGTTCAGTAGGACTGTGTCCGAAAGGGACCAGATAGATAGATTGGACCAAAATCGCCAGTTCTGGTGGTTGAATCATATGTAAAATAACTAATAAAATTTAAAAAATAAATAATAATAAAAGTTCACTAATTGAGTTTATTGCCTTGGTTTGACTTGCGCAGGTTTAGGCGTGTCCTTGGCTTTAAAAGTAGGCTAGGTTAGTACAAAACAATCATGGTGGCACTAAAAAGAAAAAAAACCGTTGCTGTGGCTGTTCTAGTCTTAAGTTATTTTAAGTAGTTTTAAGTGTAGTTTTAAGTTTTATAAAAAATAAAAAAATGATACATACATAATAATGATACATAGTATAATAAGTTTTTTCCTAATTTTCTTATTTTTAAGTAATAAATGAATTTTGATAATATTTAAGCTAGGTACGCCGAAAGGCAATAATTTTAAGTTGGTTATGGTATAATTTAAAGCGCTCGCATAGGGCCAGTAAGTTAGTTAAGTTAATATGTAAGCTAGTTGTTAAGGTTTTTGTCTAGCAAGTAAGTAGTTATAAGAAAATTGAAATATAAAAACTGAAAATACAAAAAAAAAAAAAGCGCACAGGAAGGCCATGAGAAAGAACTCTAGTTCGAAACCCGGTGATGGAGGCATCCGCATATTTCGAAAACGGGACGTTGCCGTCGAAGAAAAAAAAATTAAAATCGAAAAATTAAGTTCACAAAATGTCCTACAGCTTGGTAGCATACATTATTTGGCAAATGAATAGAACCGTTTTTGAGATACCGTCTCTGGAAAATGATTTGAAAAAAAAAAATGTTGTTTCTACATAAAGTTTTGAATGCAAAAGTTGTAGAAAATATTTTTTTTTTAAGAATAGTACCTACCTACAAATAATAACTAATCTCCAACTGATAGTAAGATAGAGGTATTTATAATGTTAGTACCAAGTAGAAAGTAGTAGTTTAGATCAAGAGAATTAAAAAAAAATTATGAAAACAAGTCCCCCATTAGACGGCAGGGGCGAAATTGACTTAAAATGCAAAACAATTTACTAATAAACAACGAAAGCACGTATGGTTATGCGATAAATCTCTTGTAAAAGTGAGTACTCCATCTTTTATTTAGGTGATTGATTTCTGTTATTTTAACAAACAATTTTTGTAAAATAAATTTCAGAGTCAAAATTTGAAAAACAAAAAACTGTTTTCTAAAAATATAATTTTCATAAAATTTTATATTGTTAAATTCAATCTTTGATCAAATTCTAAAAGCCCTTATTATTAATTGTATATTATATGCAAGAAACTCGATGCTAGAATGTAATATCTTTTGGGGAATAAAATAAAATAAGAAGTATATCTACTTAACTTTTGTCTCAGAAAAAAAAAAAAAGAATTTTTACTTTCTTAAGCAGAAGTATTGGATTCATGTAAAAATATAAAGCACGACTGGGTCGGACAAACTTGGTCTTGTGTCAGATTAGTTTAGTTTAGTTTATTGACTTCAAAAAGTATAAAAAAATTTACATTACTTGATATGTATGACTAAGTCTTAATATGGTTTGGCCGATGGCCATCTACCAGACTGGCATTTGTATATTATTTTACATATTTTAAACAATTTACAATTTTAAAGATTAAAATTATGTTCTTTATAACAATTTCATAGTTTCATTGCAAGTAATTTTTTCAAGTATTTTTAAATTTTTAAAAATTTCCCTCAATAATACGGGTTCTTTATCGAATGGCGTTTAACGCATAAGAGTGCAATGTGTCCCAATCTAGTTCTCCATTCAAAATATTGATCGTTTCATCTAAATCAAGAATGTCTGATCCAAAATAGTTTTTCCTGAATTCCTTCAGTATCGGACGGATTGCAACAATGTGGAATACATCTTCTCTTACTTTTAGATTACATAGGTCACACAACAATGGCAGCTCTGGTCGATGTGGTATATAGTTAAGTTTAATTAGTTCTCCTCTTATCTTAAATAACAAGCTAATTTTTTCGAATGAATTCTGTGACAAGAAGTAGGAGTTAAGGTTTAGGAAGTGGTTCACTGTACTATAGTAAGCCCTGTATTGTGTAATTCTGCTTCCTCCATATACCTATCCGTAATTCATGTTCCCGACCTTCCTCATCAGTTCCTTGAATTTTAAATTTAGCGTATCCGGATTTTCGTTGCTATCGAAGTCATACAGTCGGCTGCCAATTTGCTCCACTCATTGACACAAGACCCTCCAGAATTATCATTTGTGTCAGCACCATTATTATTTAGTGTCAGATTATTAACATTTAGCTAAGAATACTAAACAAGAAACTATAATAAATAATCGAATGTAAAAATAGAGTTTCTATAGCGTTTATATGGCTGGTACCGTTAATAAGGTGGGTTTTGAAAATAAATTTCAAACAAAAAACATTATTATTGAGAAAAATCAGTCACACAAAAATTTATTAGAATAGAGAAAATTATACGAGAAAAATTAGATTATCCTTAATGCTTGTTTGCCAGGTACCGTCAATATGCAAATTTATTCTGAAAACGAAAAACATAACATTTGGCTACAAATCCATTAGATATAGGTACGAAATTTTATCAAAATCAATCGTATTTTTTAAGAGAAAAATGCAATTGTATAAAACGCTTGTATGGCAGGTACCGTTAGTTCTTAAATTTGGCAAAAAATCAATCATACGAAATTTTATCAAAATCGATCGTATTTTTTTTCGAGAAAAATTTAATTATATGTTACGCTTTTGGCAGGTACCGTTATTTTCAGACCTAGGATAAAAATCAAAAATACGCCTGGGCATATTACTCTAAAAATACAGAGTACCAAGTTTGAAGAAAATCGGCTCAACTGTTTAGGCTGTAGATGTCGATACATCCAGACTGACATACGGACAGACAGACAGTCATAGTTGTCGAACCTACTTTTTTCGTGTTCTCTGCCATCGCAATGTCATGTTTGATTGTTATCACAAAACTTTTTTTTTACGAATGCAAAACTTGCCTTATAGTTCCTATAATTTTGCAAGTAAAAATTAGGGTACTTTTTGGTGATTAACTCGATAAGCCCAGATATATTCTAGAATAGAGTAAAAGCTATATCACATTACCATAATGTGCTTTCGTTGGTTTCTGGCAATTTTTTTTAGAATTTTAAGTCAATTTCGCCCCTACTGCCTAAATGGGACCCTCCTCACACTTTTTTTTTACAATCCTTTCATTCTCTTGACCTTTATACTACTTGCTCTAAGCCTGCTTTAGCATCTTATACAAATTCTTATGACCTACTACCTTGATAATTTTGCACTACTACTTTTTACTTGGTACTGGTTGGAGATAAATTATTATTTGTCTGTATCTACATACATTTTTAAAGAAAGTTTGATTTTCTACAACTTTATGTTTAAAAAATGTGGAAAGAATGTTTGCGAAAAAACATTTTTTTATTTTTTTTGTTCATTTTCCAGAGACGTTATCACAAAAACGTTTTTTTTGCCAAATAATGTATGGTATCAAACTCTATCAATTTTGTGAATCTAATTTTTCGATTCTCCTTTTTTTCAAGGTATGCGAAGGCAACCCTGGGAAAATACTTTTAAACCACGCCTAAAGCCCCCACGGCACCTCGATCACTGGGAATTTTTTACCGTGAGTAGGTAATGGACCCTCCTTAGGGGACACCTAAGAAAATTGGAACTACACGAAATGATTGGTTTATTTTTATTAGTTTGACTGGTTTATTCCGATTTCAGAAGATTGAATGAATTAATTTTTCTTCTTAATTCCTCCTTACGGCTTTTATATACTTATAACAATAACTTACCTAGGTACTCCTATTGGACGTGAAAAAGATGTGCTTAAAATAAGGTAGACTTCCATGAAGAAAAATACACCTCATTCAACAAATTACGTATCCAAAGTACCGCAAGTGGATGGAAAACCCAAGAGGTTGCCTTAAGGCCACAACCGCAGACCTTCTCTGCTTCCAGATCTAGACCAACCAGTCGTGGCAAATAACCCTCGATGAATGCATTCCTGCTCAGGAAGCTAGGAAAACGTTGAATTAGAAAATTTTAGCATCAAATAGCAACCAAATTTCTTATATTGTCAAGTGCTGAAAAAGTAAAAAAAAAAAAAATAAAACAACAGCTGTGCCAACAATAGTTGAATCAATAACCACACCAGTTAGACCGCATCAGTTAGAACACAAAAAATATATCAGCTACTAGAGGGGGAGGGTTGGTGGCAGTTGTAACACCTTAAAAGAACCCTCAAGATACTTTGAGCGCATCCCAGCTAACGGTTCTTGAGGAAGCAATCATGTGCTTTACCCATTTAAAGCTCACCTTTAAAAAATCCTTCTCCCTGGCAACAATACCTACATATTTTATTAAAGGGGTCAATGAATATTTTTAAACACGTAAGAATAATATTCCTTGACAAAATCGTTTTAGTTAAATGATCATACCAAGACGATCTAATCTGCCGGTTGTTATGACAACAAAAGAATCCTCTTTTGGCTGATGTTGTATTAAATTAAATAGCCCGAGATTCCAAAAGAACTACTATTAGATGTCAAAAAGTCGTGGCAGAATCATTTTGATTCACGTTAACACACACAAACTATAGAAGAAGAAGATCCTGAAGATCTCAACAAGGCAAACACAATATACAAACACACAGATTGATGTAAAGTCTTAGCCAAGATCTAACTTATATAAATATTTCCCAAACAAGATACATTTACGTGGGCGTCAAATCAACGGTCTTGTCAAAAGGTCACAGTTACATTATAACTTGATCTTCATGTTATATACGACAAGCAGACGCGATCATCACTATAAGATCAGAGATGATGTTCTAGTGTACCAAAAAAGCAATCTATTTGAACTCTCTTTGCGGATATAGGTAACTGTAATGGGTTTTTATGTCCACTAAATGATACTGGAGTGCATGAGTTGCCCTGAGGCCTTCCATCAGAAAAGTATACCAACCAAGCAATAATATACTTTGTTCATATAAAAAGAACAAGACAAGTGGATTGCTATGTGTTTGGATATAATATTGTTGGCAAAGTAGATGCAACCATTTAGAGTTAGATGGGATGATGATGATGATGATGCGATTGCCTGGAGCCTTTTGGCTATAATGTCACATTGGAAGTACTCATTATTAAATTTAGAGGACGCGAAATAGATGTGACCTCTTTTGTTGTTCGATCGATCATAGGAGATCATAATGGTTGGGGTTGAAGAGTTTAGTATTATACCGTTAGAATATAATGTGTAGGTATATAAATTCATTATGATATTGAGAATAGTATCAGTTCACAGTATAAGCCATTTATGTAAGACCATAACTCTTGATTTACAAAAAAAAAAAAAAAACGAACAATAACACCAGAGCCTTATATTGAATTTACATATAAAGTTATAATAGACTAGTATTCAAACCAAGTTTTCACAGTCACAACGATCACGATGTCACAGTCACAACCACCAAAAAAGTTACAGCTTCTGTCATGTGGCCTGAGCTGATAAGATTCCAAAATGAGATTCCAATTTAAATTGTAATGCTGTATGCGTATGATCATACATATTCAAACATTTCATTTCTATGAATTACGAACGATGTGTGAAGTATAAGCGTGATGATCTTTTAAGCAAGGAAACTGTGTGATGTATGAGTATGAAGTATAAAGTATGATGTATGATTTATAAGTTATATCATGTATGAGTTTATGTGAGTATGATGCCTAAGTTAAGTATGATGTATGATGTATATGATTTAGGATGTATGATGTATGTTGTATGATGTATGATGTATGATGTATGATGTATGATGTATGATGTATGATGTATGATGTATGATGTATGATGTATGATGTATGATGTATGATGTATGATGTATGATGTATGATGTATGATGTATGATGTATGATGTATGATGTATGATGTATGATGTATGATGTATGATGTATGATGTATGATGTATGATGTATGATGTATGATGTATGATGTATGATGTATGATGTATGATGTATGATGTATGATGTATGATGTATGATGTATGATGTATGATGTAGTATGTATGATGTATGATGTATGATGTATGATGTATGATGTATGATGTATGATGTATGATGTATGATGTATGATGTATGATGTATGATGTATGATGTATGATGTATGATGTATGATGTATGATGTATGATGTATGATGTATGATGTATGATGTATGATGTATGATGTATGATGTATGATGTATGATGTATGATGTATGATGTATGATGTATGATGTATGATGTATGATGTACAATGTCTGAAGCATGATGTTTGAATTATGATGTATGTATGATATATAATGTTAAATGTGCGCCGTTATATAATTAAAAAAAAATATTTTCCCATATCATCGGAAACTATGATCCCCTGTTTGTCCTTGCAGGCTTTGGTTTGGGCCTTGCAACGTTGTGAGGTTCCAATAACCATTTGGTAAGACTCCATTCCTGCTTTGGCAACCTTCTATTTCATTGATCGCGAAATTAGTATCCTCCTTCTTTTTCCACCCGCTGGTGTACATCTCTATTTTTCGGCACGTAGAGCTCGCGATCGGAAAAATGATCACACGATCTCTTGCGACGTCAGTCGTCTAACCTCGAAGTTAATGTTGTTCTTGATATCCGCATTACTTTGCCAACAATAAGTCAGCGTTGGCTCCTAGGGATTTCGGACATCATTAAAATTGGATAAATGCTTTGCGTCAATCGCAATGTGGTCAATCTGGATGACGGTTGATTGATCAAGGTGACACCATGTACCTGTATAAATATCACGATATGGAAACTTAATACTAGCTACCAGAAAATTATTTTCCCATGATTGCAAAAGCAAGCTTGTATCGTGCAATAAAATAGTATACGCTGATAATTTGGAACTATGTATAATGTAACTATAACCCTTCATCGATTCGCAGATAGACTTCACTTGAAACCAACTTAACCAAAAGAAATGCAAATTTACAACGACATACGTGTTGTTATTTTCTTTAAATTCTTAACAATTTGATCTGTCATTTTTAGCTTGAAAAAAAAAACACTTTGTGAAACAAAAAATAAAACAGAAGATATGCCAATGACAAATGAATACTCAACAGTAGGGGGTATATACCTACTTACAGATGAGTTTCTTTCAAAAGTTGTCAAAATACCGATTCAGATGTTTTGTCTAAAAGTATTGTTTGAAAGTATTTCAAAAGATAAACAAAACATTCGGTTAGATCTAAACACCACTTGACAATTAATCATTTTGCAAAAATACAAAAAAAAAAAAAAAAAAAAACGGTGGTAACTACAATCCTTCACATATCCTTATTAACGCATAATAAAATTAAATTTGCACAAACAAAACCATTCCTATAGAGGGATGTTAAGCAGAGAGTGTTTAAAGATATCTGCAGAAGGGTCACATGTCAAGATCAATATAAATATTTACCCAGCCAAGCGGCAAGAGCATCACAAACACTTAATTCTATTTTAAAAAAGATCCTTCAAAGGAATTCGCCAAAAGGCATTCCATCTTCTTCTCGGTCCAGTAGGTGAGATTTCTTCTATTTTGAAGAAATGATCTATTCGCTGTCGACTGCAAATGTTTATCCCCCAAGGAGAAACAAAAAAAAAATAACATAAATACAAAACTACCTCAGGGATTCAGGGCCTAAACTAATTTCCATTATTTTTTTTTTTTTTGGGTCGCACTCTTTCATTGTATATGAAATGGATTGTGTTTGATGTATAGGGCTGTGATGATGATAGCGCGTTCCGATATCGTTATTCATTTTAAGTTGGTTCCTCCTTGGGATTTAGTTCAGTGTGTGACAGGCTCCCGTGATGATGTTTTTTTTTGTATTTGGACTCAATGGTTCTCCCAGGCCCCTGTTTTAATGATTTATGAAAACGAACTTTTAATGAAGATCATTAATCAAATCTTCAAATTATTGTGCAGTTTTGTTTGTGGGTTTATATGTATGAACAGAGGCATAATATAATAAATCAAATCACATACCAACAAAATAAAAGTAATATATGTAACAAGTAAACGGGTTGACATAGGAACATACCTATAGTAGAATAATCTGCTGGAATTTTAATGTTAGGAGTTGCTCTTGAGGGAATATTTTACCTTTCTATATTGCTAATGTAGATTCCTTTTGCAAGAACTAACACATCACTAAGAAATTTAACAATTCTCAACGAAAAATAAAACATAACATTTGGTTGGGAACCATTGTTATGGAAGGAGTCGATTCCTTATGATAGTTTTATTCTTTTATATAGTATAGGGTTAGGAAAATAATTTTATCAGAAAAGTTTTGTACTAAAATTATGCAATTTTTTATTAACTTCTTGACAATGTAATATAAGGTTTTGCATGGGATCTTAATTCTCAGATCGCTCTAATTAAAAATCATTAACAAGTGTCTCCTAAATGATTGCATAAAAATCTCTCATTACAAAATTCCGCAAATCAAAATCTCGCTATTACATAAAGCCGCTTCTGATAATCTCGCAATTGCGAAATGCTGTTTCTTAGAATCTCGCAATTACAAAAACCCGCAACTTAAAAAGTAGTTCAAGTTTATAACGTTTCACTATAGAATTCGGAGTGGGTGAGAGTTTGGGTATTTCTAGTTTCTTTTTGATTTAGTTTTTATGTTTTTAGTTTAGTTTGCGGGATATTTGGTTGAAAATTGCAAGATTTTTGTGTGCGAGATTTTAAAAAGTGAGATTTTGTGAATGCGAGATAATGAAAAGCATGATTTTAAGCTTGCGAGATTTCATTTTCGAGATTTAAAAAAAATCAAGATTTCGCTATTGTACAGAGATTTTAGAGATTGTAGAGATTTTAGTTTGCGAGTTATATCGTAACGCTCCCATCATTAGTAACGCGTCGAATTTAGGAATTTATGCTATTGTACAGTTGTAAAATGCTACACAGGAGAACAGTGGTAGAATTTATAGCTGTCGAACTTCAAATTTATTTATTTTTTCAAGAATGAAGAGTTAACTCACTAATTAATTAGGTTCAATTCTGACCTATTTCCTATATTAAAAATAATTGAAAAACATATTTTTTAACTATAACGCGGATACTTAAAAAGCTTTTTCTTAATATGAAGTATATAGAAGATAGCTGATACTAGGTAAAAAATATAATTATGTGCCATTGTACCTATACTTCATTATAAAATGCAAAGAAAAATAGAAAATGAAGAGTGTGTTTATTAAGTTCCAATTTTTTATTCGGCTGTTAAACAGTCAGTTAGCTATGAGAAGAATAAAATTATCTGACTCTTTAACAGTCTGACAACACTGGTGGATTTTTCAAGCAATAAAGAAGAGTCAGTTATCTATTCCATAGAATAACAAAATAAACTACATCTTACTTTACAGTGTTAAGAGTTGTTACGGTAAAATTTACCGCAACAAAAACCGGTCTTCGACCTTTAATTATTTAACCTTTTCTTTTCGTTGCGGCTGCAAGATTCTGGTTAAGTAAAGGGCAGCCATGGTACCATCAACCATAGGTGTACTCAACCAGCGTTTTGCAAAAGTGACAATCTATTACAGGCGATACATATAATTGGAAGTAACGAGAGTGAAAGGCGTGCCAGCGGATGAGCTGTAGAAATTCACTTACAATTCTTGGATAAAAGTGAATGCCTATACTTAAGGCTAACGAGTGTGACGTTTTTGTCAAGAAAGATATCTTGACGGCCATGAGCCCTTCCTAAAAATATTATTAATATATTAATGTTTTGGAAGAATGGAACGTTAACGTTTTTTTACAGTAATTTTAACTTGTGGTTTAAAAGGTCTATCGGGATTATTAGAGTAGAGTTCGAGTTTTTAAAATTATGCCTTCTTCACTCTTCTCAAAAATTGTTTGATGAAAAAGATTGTTTCGCGTTTCGAATCACGAGTAGATAATTAATTAACTGGGAGAATGCCCAGCAAGAATCTTTTTCTTGAGTTTTGTTCTTTTTAATTTTTCTCGAAAAAATTGTTAATTGGGTGTGATGTCCGAACTCGGCCTTGCAGAATTCGTCAAGTTTTGGGACAACTCCAACAACTTGGTGAATTCCGTGAATGTGAAGCGAGAGTAAAGTTTCGTTAGGAATTCAACAACGGTGGGGCTGGAAAGTAAGAGAAGCTTCCACGCTACCGCTATACCCGTGACCGAATTCCACGAAAAAGATTGGATGGTTGTATGTATGTGTGAGTGAATGAGAAGGCCGAGGGAGGACGAATAGATTGATGTTGGTGAAAAAGATCTCTTCTGGTTGAGCTAGATTAACGAGAGGTTGATCAAAACAAAAAAAAAGAGTCGAGAAAAGTAAAAAAAAGAAAAAAAAAAATCGAGAAGGAGATTTAATAGAAAAATAGAAATTTTTTGAAGATAAAGTAGTGAAAATTAAAGTTGAAGATTGAAGGAGAGTGAAGGAGAAAAAAAAAAAAAAATAAAAGATAAGTAGAGTGTAGAGTGTTGTGGTTTGTCTCAAGTGTGTGGCCATTTTGGTTTAAATTGTCGCGGTAGACCTTTTCGATTCGATTAATGTACGTGGTTTAATTTGTTTAATTGTTTGCCCCTTTTTAATTTCGGTAACGTTCCATTCTTCGGCCCCGTGAGCCCCGTAAAATTTCATTTGATTCAAACTGCAAAAAATCAGATTTACTGTTTGGTACCTTTTCATCTTTATTAACTGTCTATAATTTATTTGAAAAAATTTAAGGTTTTTATCCTGGGTTATCCAAGGTTTCCTTAATAAAACATTTTAAAAATCTCAACTTGAGAATATAAAATTGTTGTTTTGTTATTTTATTCGATTATTTCGTTTCGCTCAAATATTTTAAATACATCGCACCCAGGTTTGAAATTTTACCTATAAAGAATTTCTGGCGCCCAAATTCCTTTTTGGACACGGCCCTGTGTTCAAATATCAAATAATTTTTGATTCGGTCGATAATCAATAATTATAACCCATTCTCATTTGTTTACCATTAAAAATAAAAATTCTTCCAAAGAACCTACGACCTGCTGAGCTAGACGGGAAGGTAACATTATTAACGTGTTACTTGTTGCACTTTTGGTGGTCTCTTTCGTGTACCTACCTATTCTTCGTTATCTTCTGATTTGGACCATCTGTCAAATTAGTTGATAAAATTATTCGGTCGTGTCGGTGCAAATTCTTTTTAGTTGTTTTGTTTATTCGGAAGTCGGGTTTGTAATAATAAAATAAATTAAATATTTAATAACCCTCCCCCTTACCCGGTGAAAAAGTGCAACAGAGTGAGAAAATTCCTTAGCTTTCTATAGGGCTATGTGATGGAGTGGAACAGACATACCTTCTACATAATCAAATGTCATGTATGTGGTTTACTTTACTCAGGTTTCAGAAACAAATCGGATATCACTTTTTTAAATTCAGTTTGTTCGTTTATTAATTTCAAAAAATAAACTCTTAAGGCTGCCACAATATTAAAAATTCTGAAATTAAAAACAAAACTATAATTATAATACACAAATAATGAATATTTGCTCACTTCTACAATGCTTTTCGAAATCCTGACTCCTAGTCCAAATCAAAACAAATAATTTATTGACAACCATGTTTGATATTCTAAGGGAGAGGCCGATCTTAAAGCGCCACAGGTGTCAGTTATTTAAAGCTGTTGTGGTATACTTTTTTGACAGTCAAACAATGTATTCCTATAGGAATAAATTCTAAACTGTTTCTGAAACGAACAAATAACTTTATTCCACAGTTAAGTTATTTATTCCTAAGAACACGTAAGAACGTGCTAACTGACTGTTGAAAATCCACTTTTTTCAATAACTGAGAAATAAGTACTGACTGTTTAACTGAACATTGAAAAACTGGTCCTATGTCATAAGAATGTTCTACGTATATAGTATATACTGTTCAAAATCACATCCATGTGCTCCAAAATATATTGGTTATCATCGATCTGTAGAATTCTGCGTGGATTATTATGGTGCAATATTATCGTAATTTTCGAATAAGTACGAAACGATAATGCCACCTATAAGGACGCTTTTTCTTTAGGTATAGACCTCATTTTGATTGGCGTCATCCAGAATCCAGTAATAAATGTCCATTACAAAATAAGTTCCAAAAATGGACCTCAATGCTAAATACAATTTTTATTTTATATCGCAGTCCGCTGCTTACTGATCCATAACATATTTAGCAAAAACATCGCGTTGTTTTTAGAGACTGTATCATGTCATGGCAATTCTTTAAGAGTCTGAATAATAAAAAAGAACATAGTTAGATACCATTCTTCCTATGGCATCTTCTTATTCTATATAAAAATATGTATGCATATTATGTTTATATTTTCCTGTTGAACTTCAAAACGTTAAGACCGATTTCGACGAAATTTTAATGGAATTCTCTATAATTAGCCGATAAGGGGTCTTGTGAAGCTTCGGAAAAATAGAATACCGATGAACAAAGCTGAGCTATCAACTTCATCAACTATAGAACCTCCAGAAACGTATGATTTTTATGATAGAATTTGAATGACTAAAATGAGCAATAAACCATTTACTTAATAATATAAGACCTACCGAAAACTGTTGGAGCTAAATCCACGACCCTTCTATTTTACTATCATTTGTTTTTCTTTACTTATTTAAACTCTTTTTCAGATGAAGTTCATTTAAGAACCCATCGACTATCGGTGGACCAATAACTAAAAATACTGAAGACACAAAGTTCTCTTTGTTTACTTGCCGACCCTAATATATTCATTTTTCATGCTTCATCACATTTTGGTTGTTCAATGCAATGCTGAGTGCCATGTTCATACGCACTGTGCTGTATTATATTGTTGGATTAACGGTCAGAACACTCTTAAACTAGTTTATTTGAACAAAATTCAACTTTAATATTTGTTTTCGAATTTCAAAAAATTTAACCTATGCATAACCCTTAAATCAAATTTACTGGTTTATTTAAGAATTATGTATGTACAACATGTTAACATTATGTATGCATACTCTTCTGACTATACCCCATTTCACAGACCTGTCATATAATTTCTCTGCTCTCAAACTGCAAATTTCACAATTTATTTATCGTTTCTATAAATTGAGGTCTCAGCAAGTTCATCTCGCTGTAAAAACCAGTGTGATGCATCCTTATGTTAATGCAAGAACCTTTCTGTTACTGCTTAGTTTTTTTCTTTTTTTTTTGTTGCCTTCCTCATTTTTTCATTTAAATCTTTGTGGCGATTTTGTCCATCCACTCGGTTGCTCGATGACCTTATGACATTATGAAATATATAGATTCTTTCCAATGCCACAGCCATAACAAACACAAAAGTGACAAAATACCTCTTTCATCATTATCCACACCTATAGCAGCAAAATCACTAACAGCAGCAGCAGCCGACCAACATCACACTTTCCAGCCAGAGTCCATCTGCATTCTCCCAGCCACTGTGCACTTCACTTTAAAGATTCATGCCTGCCAAACTTTTTGAGTTATGCGCTCCGCGTCAACTTATTCTTAGCATATCGATTGGTTGTAGTTACAGGTATCGACAAAAGACAGGGGTGTATTCGATTTTGGAGAAATAGGGCGAAATGGACGTGGTAACATTGGGCCCAACTGATCTTTTGACTGAATTACCATAGTGCATGAGATTGTAAAAATTAAAAATATTTTATTGTGTGGTTGCCAAATGTATTGAAATTATCAAGCATTTGATAAAAATAATTGCTTGAAATTTTTCAAAGATTGCCAAAGTTGAGAGAATCGAAAACTGCACCTCAATTTCAATTAATGTTCTACCAATATTCATTTTAAAGCAGTTTTTTTTTTCTTCTTTGTTTTATATAATTAAAGAAAACTTTAAAAAACAACGGTTAAAGAAAAATTTATAATTTTCTAATATTAAATGCGGCTCGCGTGTTAATGAGTGTGTTGTCTCGATCAATGGACGACAGGTCGAAATTGAGTAGGATATCGCTATTATTTACTCTGAAATGAAAGAATTTTCCCACAAAGCTATTCCATCGAAGGCCCTGGACGAATTCGGTGGAGTCAATAGTTTAAGTCAGGCCGAACTACTTGGTGAACATCTTATATGTGAGCTGCTCTGACATATTCGAATTTCAGACCTTTAAGGAGCAATTTTATCTGGCTCTTCACTCTAAGGTCTATCGAAGAGTCTGATGGTTCCTCTAGAATAGGGGCTTAGCATAGGAGTAACTTCGTTAACTCGGACAAAAAACTATTGGTTTCCAAACACCAACAATCCTTTGTTATGGATGATTTTAATAGTGAACGAAATAAACACCAAGAATTTTGTACGTGGAATGTGAAATGAGAAATATGGTGACCCTGGATTGGCCTGGTTTACAGCTATGAAGCAAGTATGATGGGATGAAGGGAGAGTGCGAATATTATATCGTTCGACATCTACCACAGAGGTTGTTGTTAAAAGCAGATCAGCGCCAGCACCTCAGCAGTTGTTTTGATGCGGCCTTGTGATAATGAGAAGACAGGGGCAAGATGTCTTGGTTTTTCGTTGTTTAAGCAATTGTCCGCATCCATATATGCCCCTAGAGAAATGAGAGAAAATTAAACCAAAGCCAAAGAGACATTTTTCGATCTCCTACTGAACACATACGGAAAGTGCCCGAAGTACGACGTCAAAGTTATTCTTATGTGGCTTCAATGGCCAGATTCAGAAAGGAGGGCATATTTTGTGCAATATTAGGAGCACACAACCTGCACTTCCAGTAACAGACTTCACGGCAGGGCGAAATCTTAACACATCGAGTTCCATATTCGCAATTGATATACACAAAAGGACATATGATTGAAAAACCGTCAACCAAATTGATGACATCGCACCCAGACACTCTTCCAGAATTTTGGATTTCTCATCGTTATGCTGGCCGAACATAAAGTCGGACATCAACTTGGTAGTCTCGATTATAGGTTTATAGTTATGTGCAAATTCAAGGCACCACAATACCGAGCTGATGCTATTCGATGTCGCGAATCAAAGATCGCCAGATGAGATTGCCATAACTTTCGCTGATCATGTTTTTGTTAATCTCTCAGAAAGTCCGCCACCATTAGAATGGGTCGTAAAAAAGAACAAAAATTGTTGTTAACATAATGCGTTTTCTAAGATGGCGGCTGTAGAACAGCATGCGACATTTTTTACTGAATTCAATAATTGACACGACATTTTGTTGTATTATGGAACCCCATTTGGTTTCTGCTTTTGACTTAAACTATTAAGAGGAAAACGAATATAGAGACAAATCAAATTGGGGACGATTTGGTTCATTATCTACCAAAAAAATGTCAGCCTTAAATAATTGTCGCAACACAATATTCTTCCCTTGTTTGGTTATCTATTACCCAACTCAGGCCTTCCAGAGATTCGAATCCTTCCCTGTAATCGCCCATTCACTTAAAAATTCTTCCTGTGTACTCCGGGCCACAAGCACAGAGCGAGGTGTTAAAGTGTCCATCGGCACGTCTCTTCGGGCGTTTTATGCATTTTGCACCGAGTCGAGTGCAGATGTTTACAAAAAAAAAAAAAAATACAAAAAAAGATACACCGAGCCTAGATTAAATTATGAAGTCTATTTGGCGCATGGTGTGCGCGCTTTGTGTCGCAACACCCAGCAAACGCCTCAAGGACATTTAATTACTGTGGGAAGACTCAGCTGCCGTCTTCTGTCTTGGACAAGCCAGAAAGATTCATTGTGCAATGTCTTGCACGGTAGCGCTAGTGCATAGAAAAATGTTCTTCGATATGATCAGGTCTTTGGTTATGGATTAACTTACCATCATCATCAACATCATACGGTGGTGACAAAATGTATCTGAAAAAAAAAAAATCTTTATAATGAAAAATACCTTTCAGAATGCAAAATGAAGTTCCGTTTTTTTATCTATGAAACATCTCCCAAGAGCGGGTGTAATTTAAATTAAATTTTTGCTCGTGTAACATTAAAGTCATATACTGATGGTGTGTATTGTGATGGCGACTGAAAAAGGCTAAAAAGACTGATTGCCTGGGCAACAGATACAATGCTTGTAATTACAAAGAACGCTAAGGTGCAAAGTAGGTCGGTGCAATATGCCTTTGAGCCACAATGGAATGATTTTATTATGCTTTTCAACTGGCAGTTGCCTATTTCTCATGACATTGGCAAGTATCGCAGAATTGTGAATATATACCTAGTTGCGCGAAGTTTTGTGATTTGAAGTACAATTAAAAAACTAGAACACAGCTGGGAAAACGAGGAAAACAAAAAGTGTTAATTTGAGCTTTGTCGGTGGAAAGGTTAAATCGATTGAATTGCATTGAACTTGTTGAAAGGGCTCATTAATCTTGAGTTTCACAAGAAATATAGATGTAGAGGTTGCTGGATCTTGGGGGTCGATTGAAATTATAATAATTTACAATGAAGTGTCAAAGAGATTTGAAGGTGACTTTGTCAATCAGAACCTTTTGTTTTCTTATGGATTGAATCATTCTGATGAAATTAAGTTTTTATGGGAAACAAAGAATTCGACTCAAAAATTTTATTACTATTTTGTTCTTTGTGATTTAGATACAAGTTTTTCGGTAATGTAAGTAGTATGCAATAGCATACTTCGATACTATACCGGAATCTATAATTTATTAACCTACGGCTTGTACAGTAAGACACGATAAAGGAATAAATCCCATCTAGACAAATAACACCATTCTAAGTAAAGCGTGTATTCATGTATACCTTTTTCCCTTAAGCCAATGGAAATCACAGCTATATACCTAAAGTTAAAGATGACTAAACAATAAAAATAGGAATAGAAGCTGGTACTCTAAATTTCGAAAAAAAAATCGAGGAATCTGAATGAGTTTGTCAATACAAGAGGCAATAATACTGTCTCTTCCATGTATGGTATACCAAATGATCTTGGAACTTGGACCGATCAAAAACGAACTAGCCCTGCCTCGGCTAATCCAAGATGCCAATTTTTCGGTCAGTACTTTATTGAAAACCTTAGCGAAATTTCAGTTTTGAGCATAGGTTATCTCCTTGGCTTTTTAAATACAACTTAAAGGCTATAAAACGTAAGAACCCGTATCAATATCTCACCTCTTCTATGGTTAGACAAAACAGACCAAGAGAACTACATGATTTCTGCAGGAACCTTTTCTTTAGCCGTGTAGGCGGCCTAAGTCTACTGCGGGTATCATGTTTTTCCCTAAATCTAACTGATCTCACGGGAATCTGGTCCTACCCGAAGTCATCCAGCACCCTGCCTGTTTAGGTTTTAAGCGAAGACAGACATATCGGAGCTAACAGCCTGGCATAAAGCCTGGTGGGGGGAATGTATCCGAGGATCTCTTTGATTTCTATATGGAAGTTGGTAACTAAGGGACTTACTTTCAATAAAAACAATTTCAAACCTTATAACATAACTCACAGTAAAAATATCTCACCTTTTCCATTGGCCGACAAAACGGATCAAGAGAACATGATTTCCGCAAGAACCATTTCTTTAGCCGTGCAGGCGGGTTATGTCTACTGCAGTAATCATGTCTGTTCCTAAATCTAATAGACTTCACGGGGAAACTGGTTCTACCTCAAACCAACCAGCACCCTGCCTGTTTAGGTTTTTGGCGAAGACAGACATATAGAAGCTAACAATAAAGTCTGGTGGGGGGTATGGGCCAATTCCCTTGGCTGAGGTGCCCGAGAATCTCTTGTTTGTTTATGGAAGTTGGTAATAAAGGGGTCATCCCCCAAGCAATATAATTCCATACCTTAAAACAACATAGTCATCTAAATGTTAACCCAACCTCCACAAAATGATAGGTCTCATGAGTTTATGGTATCAAAACGGCGCACCAAGCGCAAATTGGGTTTTATTGTAACAGAATAGCCGTCATTCCTAAATACCTACCTACCTAATAATTCAATAGTTTAACAGCACAATAGTTCAATAGTTCTGTAATCAGTGTTCTTCAATAGCCTTATTGAAAATTGGAAGAAATATCTGGACCTGCTTCTGGTGCAAACCAGACTTTTCAGGAACTGAAACATATGCCAACATGAATAAAGGCGCAACTACACATCGTGATTCTTCAAGTGATTTACATGCTGTGTTTTTTTTATTTTGAAGAAGCATTCGATCGACAACCAGAGATCTGATATGGTTCCGGAAATTTACTTGCGGATGATCATGAATATGAGCAAGTCAAACCAAAGGTAAGATGCTCTTTCCACACGAGTCACCGAAAATGTTGTTATAAAAGTCGGTGTACACAAAGGAAGCGTTTCAAGTCCTTAACTCTATATTACAGTTCTTGACTAACTACTTGAATACAAGGTGAGGCGTGAGGGACTCAAAAGTGACACAATTATTCCTTGTTGTTGATGGAGTATCATAAGAGAACATCCTTGATACCAGCATTTTATGCAAAGTATGGGTGAATGTTTTGGAAGGCCATGCATGGGCACCAAAAAGACAGAACATCTATTCTCTCCATTTTTTGATCCACTCAGGAAAATTAAAGACAACGGAACAATGCCTCCCGAATGCGACAAATTTAAATACCTTGGATCTATAAAAAGTGTCGTGAGAACTTTGCCATCTTCTGTGACCGAAAATTACCCGATAAGCTGGAAAGAAATTTGCGCACTGCAATAGTTCGTTGAGCGTACAGGATGTTTGACAATGTACAAGAGGTATGAGAGCAAATTCACGGCAACTAAGATGAAGAAAGGCACCAGAAGTGATAAATATCGATCAAAATTAGAAGATGGAAAATCCATTTAAAAATAGCATAATGAGTAAAATACAGCATGACAAACAACGTTCATTTTCAATCGCGAAAGGGAGGCAACAACCCCACGATTCTGTTGGCCTCAGAGATGTAACAATCCATAACCGGAAAGCTTGCCGAGCGACGTTTTCTCAGATCAATCTGATAAACCACAACAAACATGTCTGTAGTGAAGTGGAAGTTGTGACCCCATTCGAGATATTAATATCTTCGGAATTGAAGAAGAAGAAGATAATTACAAATGACTTCCTTACGTAGTAACCCAAGTAGCATTTTGTACCTATTAAGTTACAAATTTATTGTATGTCGTTTACAATTCATATACAGTTGCTGAAAAAATGTTTTGTATGTTTACATTAACTAATTGGATGATTGGTAAACAAATTGTAACACACAAAATGTTGTTGAAACAACACATCTTCAAACGTAAACGTACTGTAAACCAAATTTCGTAAATGTAAAACCAATATCACAAAACATTTACATTTGTAGCACTTTTGTAAAGCTATTATCAAAACTTAACTGTTACAAAACGTTTACGTAAATAGTCACAGTACATCTTCAAACGAAAACGTACTGTAAATCAAATATTGTAAATATAAAATCAATAACACGAAACGTTTACATTTGTAGCAGTTTTGTAGAGCCATTATCATAACTTTACTCTTACAAAACATTTACAGTGAATAGTCACATCACATCTTCAAACGTAAACGTACTGTAAATCAAATATCGTTAATGTAAAATCAATATCACGAAACGTTTACATTTGTAGCAGTTTTGTAGAGCCATTATCAAAACTTTACTCTTACAAAACGTTTACAGTGAATAGTCACATCACATCTTCAAACGTAAGCATACTGTAAAACATTTCATTTACAGATAATGTAACACGTATAGCATTGATCGGCCATTATAATGTTTCCATTTTTTATCAAATTAGAAAACCCAAAACATTGAAAATCTATTTTTGTTGATATTTAGTAAAAACAAAGCATGTTTAGGTTTTGATTGAAATAAGACTTTGAATTTTATCTTACAAAATATTGAAAAATATGGTTTTTGTGGGACAAAAAATTGTCTCAAATATTTTTATTAGAAATCATTTCTAAAATAAGAAAGTTTTTACAGGCCCCTTATTTTTATCGACCTGTTTTACAAAACTGGTAGAAAATATTTCTCGCGTTCGATATTTTGCCTTTACTTGCACGAAAAGTATAATTATTGAATATTTGTATACCTCCCATATTATAATAATAATGTCAAGAACAAGATGGAAATTGTTTAAGTTTTGGTTTATATACATATAGTAATATGATCTCAAATGGCATTACGTATTTACCTATACAGTTTAATATTTTTCTGTAAACGATTTGTACCTAAGTTTGTTTTTATGTTATTTATTTCGAAGTGTTTTTGAACGTTTACATTTGTAAATGTACAAATCATGTACATCAAATAGAATTTGTTCATATACTGTCAACACGACATTTCATTCCCCAAAACCGTTTAAATTTTGGGTACAGTGAGAAAACATTTCATATACGCCTGAAACATTACATCTACGATGTTAACGTTCAGTAAATGTTCTGTAGCTCTGAAATGCTCCTTGGGAACGCTGAAAATAAAAAAATGTAAAGCTTTTATCTCTTTAATGAAAAACTTTGTGTGAGAAGGACGCAGAAGACTGAGTAACCAAAGCATATAAACAATGTTCATTACAAGTTTTTGGCGACTTTTTTTTATATTTTGCTCTCACTCATGAATACTTATGAATAACCTTTATATGATTAACACAGTACGAGCGTTTAGGAAAATTGGTTAGGGGTTGAAAGGAGAAACCGATGCACATTGGCTTGAAGATTAAAATTGAGGTAAAAAACAGAGCCGGGTAAAGCATTCCACATTCGTGTAGTGCGGCTAAAAAAAGAGTCTCTGTACTTAACTGTTCGTCCGAAGTTGGGCTCAAGGGTGAACTCATGGGCATTCCTTGCAGTACGAGTATTGCGGTTGAATTGTTTTAGGGGAGGAACGCAACTGGATATTTCGGCGGAGCACTCTTTATAAAAAAAAAACGATAAAATAAGGAGAGGCAAGAAACATTTCGGCGGTGTTCAAGTGACACAAATGTTTTCGTTATAATCCTGTCCCCTTTCATTTTTAAGGCTCTTTTCTGAATTCGATCTAGGAGATTCAAATAAGTTACAGCACCTGCCCAGACATTTTTTGGAGAAAAAAATTTCTTGCATCGTCGTATAAGAAACCTAAGCATTTCGGAGCGTTTTGTCGACATCAAATCCACAGAAGGTGGTTGGTATACCGAGAATGGAGAGCTTTTCAGTTTCCTCTATACAAGTGCCACTCATAGATAATGGCATAAGGGGTATGTTACGCTTTAACGACAAAAGACAACATTGAGTTTTAGAAGCATTAAATTCCATGCGGTTGTTAATTCTCCATTAAACAATGCTGTCAAGATCGGAATGTAATGAGCTTATCATGCGCTGCCGCTCCAGTTCCACTACCGAAGAGCTGGGTTGTGAATCGAATATGAAAAGCTGAGGGTGCTGTCGTCAGCGAAACAATTTAGTGGATTAGAAGTTTCAGACAAAAGATCATTAATAAAAATCAAGAAGAGAGTCGGAGACAAGACGGATCCTTGTGGCACACCAGCATTTATATTGAAGATTTCAGACTTGAAACCATCCAGTACTACTTGTTTTGAACGGTCCGAAAGGTAATTTCTAATCCAACGAACTAGAGATTCATCAATACCGAAAGCATGCATTTTCGAAAAAAGAGCTTGATGCCAAACTCTATCAAGTGCTTTTGAAATGACTGAATAGCTGAAAAATGAATAGATGTTATCCTAGTTAGCAAACATTTAAAAAAAAAATAATTATTTTGAAAAAAATGTTTTTCCATCGTTTGTAATTTGTTTTCGACGGTTTGTGACAAAAATAAAAAGTTTTGTGACTCAATGTATTTTATTTATTATGCATTTAAATTAAGTGTGGTGGAATTGAATTAGTTTTTCTACTTATTCTCTAAAACTGAGTTGTCAGAAGCGATTTTTTTTATGTCACAAGCGATTTCTAATTGGATTGAGCTTCAAATTACTAACGTAGGTACATTTTCAAAAAATAAAATTTTGGCTTATTGATACTTTTTATTTAATTTATCAATAACTTTAAAAAATTGAGTCACAAAACATTTAATTTTCTATCAAAAACAGTCACAAACGATTGACAAAAATTTTTTTTGGGAAAAGGTGTTTGCTAACTGAGATGATCTAGTGAAGGGAAGTATACCCATTCTAAGTTAATGAACGTATATAATAATATGATTAAAATTCTTACATACCTACTTCTCCGTCTCAATTAAAAAAAATCTAATAAAATATTTCATTGAAATAAATATATATTTTTCAATTTATTAAATAAAACACATCAAAACAGGATGCAATGTTACTTTAAACGTGTAATCATCTGAATATATAGAGAAAAAAAAAAACACCTGCTCGACGATGCAAATCGCTCAAGTGAATCTTCGCCGTGATTCTTTATAATTGAAATTCCTCTCCCGTAATTGCCATAGTTAGATACTGATCATGACCCTCCTGTCCAATAACTGCACTAATGATTGTAATCACCGTTTCCCTGTCATCCAAATAAAGTCGTGATTTTTTCATTTTAATAATTCCGTCAGCCTCTCATGATGCGAAGTGCCAATGATGCAGAGAAAAAAAAAAACATATTCACTTTTTTTTTTTTATTTTGCCTATATTATTATGAAATCAGCAGAGCATCATCTTTGTCACGGCCTGAACTTGAATTTAATTCCACGATCATCGATCATGCACCGAAAAAAATTCCATATACTCTTCGGTTTACATCCAAGTGCTCGCGTATATATCTACGGATTGGGGGATGGTGCTCCAAAATATATATTTTTCCACACCAGAAGATGCAAAAAAAAAAAAAAATCACGGTTGTCGTGTCTTGTGTGTTCAAAAAAAAAAAAAAAAAAAAAACAACAACAACAAATAAAATTCATGCAAAGGAAAACGACAATCCATCCATGCCACTTCGGGGGCAAAGTCACAATGTCATTTTCCACGCTTGAAAAGACAATGAAAATCTTTGAGTGCTATGATATGAGTTCCATTCAAATGTCGGGCGAATTCTCCATCCTTCATTTGAATGAAGTACCCAAGTATGTATAGTTACCTTTGGAATTGATCTTGGTGGGTTGTTATATGGTTAAATAAGTTGCGGTCAAGGTTGTAACCTTTTTATTATAAGAACAATCATTGAGTTGTCTTTACATTATTTATTTTCTCAGTTTGTATTGTAATTTGTGTCCATTCACTAATATCATGCATTAATTTATTAATTTATGATCATAATTTTTTTTTTCATTTTGTTGCATGAAGTTTTATTAACAACAATACAATATGTAAGTTAACACAAAATTTTAAGTATAGGTTAACAATTCTTTAAGTTTGTAACCTGGTCGGCGATTCTCCGTGGAGAAAATGTTAATGTTTTAGGTGGTTATCAGGAAAACTGTTGATTTTGGGGTGCTTGGAGCTTATAATAGTTTTCCCTGCCAGCAGCTTTTTATGATTTTCGGAAAATGTTGTCAGTTTTGTAATTCATTAAAAGCTAATAGAATTATTTAAAATTTCAAAAATTAATATAAACTTACGGCGCTCGGCCAAAGAATAATTCTTTAACTTTTTTACTTGCTCAATATAGGGTTAGTCTTGGTTTGGTGTAAAAAAAAACTTCGCGTTTTTAATACGATTTTATATAGAGAAGCCTAAAAGGTAGGCTTAGTGATGCCGTCCGTCGGTCTGTCTGTGGGGAAGTGTGCATGTGCGTATGTTTGCTTTTCTGTGCACCGACCTACAGCCTAAACGGTTTATCTGATTTAGTTAAAATTTCAAGCACTTTTTGTTGATTCCCTAGAGGAAAATTTTTGTTTTAGCCCGGCTATAAAGGGTACTTGCCCTATAACGGTTTTAGTTTGCTCAAACTTTCTCAAAAACGGCTCTAACGATTTTGATAAAACTTGGTGTACGTTATATTTTCAGTGGGTTTTTTGCAATTTTTTTAACCAAAAACCCACTTACTTTCTTACTTAGAAAACAAAATAAAAAAAATCCCAGACGTAATTTTTTATGTGTACCCGTTTTTACCCTATCAAATTACTAAATTTTGAAAAAATATGCATTAAACCTAAACTAAAATATAACCTTTCAAACACGAAAAAGAAATTTCAAATCGGACCTATGGTTTCTGATAATACCCCGCACGAACAAACAATCAATTAACTGCCTTTTTCCGCTTAGGTATAATAGAGAACACATTAAAAGTTACTTTCGAGGGTCAACATGATGTGATTACTCATCAGGATAACAGGTTGAAAAGGATACAAAAAATTCCTAATGTAAAAAATATAAAATCCACAAAGCTCAAAATGTTGGACATACATAGAACAATTGTGCTTTTTCCAATAATACAAGAAGGGATATAGGACATTCGCTTTTTTATTTGCAAATTTAAGCTTTTTATGACATCAGACACTCATATATAAAAGTACTGCATCTTAGCTTTCCATTTGTACCAATACAAGTATCAACTGGAGCTGTCTTCTTTCTAGATGCTCCAACTGTAGTGTATTTCAAGTAGATGTTCTAGCAGCAAAAAACAGCGTCCAGAATGCTTCGATAATAGCAATACCGCAAAACTAAATAAATATTTGTATTGATTGGTCAACTTTTTTTGTTGAAATAAAATCAAAGCTGCAGAAAAACTGTCACATAGAACTTATAAGAATCTCGCATCATAGCATCAACTGGTCCCTTGGTCACAAATGATTTATGAGAAACGAAAATACCAACAATTTGCCATGAAATATTTAATACTTTCAGAAGACATTGTAAAACCTCCGTTACAATAGCCCCAAACATAATGTGATACCCTATATCCAGTAATTCAAAATAGGCAAATCATTTCAATTTCAATTCAAATCAATTCAAAATTCTCAAAAAAAAAGAACATATTGTAAGTTTAATAATGAAATTAGACAATGGCCTAAGACCGTCTTCCAGATATATTTTTTTTACATTCTCTTATTCTCTTACATTCTCCTATTTTGTTAATAATATAAAAAATAAAACAAAATTAGCATTAAAAACTTTCATCTACAATTTGTCTTCGATAGTTTAAATTAGTTTTACAAAACGTATAAAGCTTCTTCCAAACTTTTCCGTTTATGATAACGAACATTTCATCCAATGTTATATAGGGCGTTTGTTTCCCATACTGATCGACGTATTTCTCTGAGCACCCAGTGTGACCAATGAAATATTTTAAATCATGCTAAGTCCAGTATTTAAGCATATTTTTTTTTTAAGAAAAAGTGCTAAAAATCATGCTAAACATTTTTTCGAATACAAAACCTGCTAAAAATCCTGCAAAAAGCTTTAAACTAATAAAAACATTGTTTATTTTCAGAAAAAATAGTATTTATAAAGCAAACATAACAAAAACATAAAAATCACTTCGTGACACTAACTATTTTATAAAAAGGAACAAAAATCAGTTAAATTCAGTCATTGTTTTTGTAAATAACATTAAAAATATTGGGCTTCATTTAAAGCCTCCTCAAAAGCATCAGGCAAATCTTTTTCTTCTTCAGGTGTATTATAGAATGTTGCTAATACCACTTCTCTCTGTGACAGTTTCGCCATTCCAAGCAAAATAGTGAAATTTTGCTTGGAATGGCGAAACTGTCACAACAAACTTCTGACAAATTGTCTCTGATAAGTAGAATACTATTTAGCATGTTTATTTTCATTCTATTTCTCCGTTGGTCTTTTACTAAATTCATGAAGCTAAAAACTCTCTCAACAGCAGCATTAGATATCGGCAGAACCAAATAAGATATAGCGAAATTTGATAGCTCTTGGTATGGATTTTCTTTGGAAGCATCAGTGAATCTATTCACCTCACACCAAAACTCAACAGTACTATCTACATTTTCCCAAACATTCAAGTGTAAATTATTCCACTGCGTTTCTATTTTACTTGCTAGTTCCGAATTGATTTTTTGAGTTTTGAAAAAATCTGTTACCGATTGTTTGTGAATTCTCAAACATTTGTTTGCCGAAAAAAAGTTGATTTGTTTCAAAATATTAAAATTTTCTGGTGTCCTTGCTTGAAGCTCTTTAATTAGCCTTAAAATAAAATTTTGACAGTTTTTTCTAAATTTATTTTCATCTTATAATGTTATTGAAAGTTCTGATCTTAAGACTTGCAATTTTTCCTGAAAATTGTATTGGGCTTTGTTCACACTTACGTTTGTTTTGATTTGACTAACCTTTTGTAATTCTATACTTTGGCTAAACTGAAATCCTGCTAAATTTTCAAACTAAAATATAGAATCATGCTAAAAAAAATGCTAGCATGATTTGATAAAAAAACCTGCTAAAAATAAAATTTTCCTGCTAAATTTAGCAGGAAAATGCTAAATTTAGCAGGAAAAATGCTAAATTGGCCACACTGAGCACCGGGCATATGCACAAAAAGTGTCTTACATCCTCTCTCTCCTTCATATTAAAGAGCGAACACAAAAGCGGTAGATCAGCCCTGTGTGGAATAAAATTCAAATTGAGAAGCTGTCTCTTGCTTTAAAAATGAAAGAAATTGCTCCAACGCTTAAACTCTCCTGAAAATAGTTGTTTTCTCCCAAGTCGTATTCAAGCTAACAGTAATAATTTCTGTATATTGATGTTCTTGCGCACTCAAAATAATATACAGGGTGAGTCATGAGCAATGCGACAAAATGCTAGGGCGTGTAGGTTGCGTTGAGACAAGAAAAAAATCGTATGGGAGGGGGGGGTCTATTCCCCACCGTTTAGCCGGGAGGGGCAATTTTCGAAAAAACTGACTTAAAATGGGAAAAAAATTATTTAAAATCAACGGCTTCATTCACAATGCTACGCGATACGGTTTTGAAAAGCCAATAACTTTTTCTTTCATTTTGTGTTTAAATAAATCTATTCTAAGAAATAGTTTTTGAAATATTAATTTTCAAAGTCAAAATTTTGAAAAAAAAAATTGAAAAAAAAATTTCAAATTCATTTTTTTCAAAATTTTACGTACTAAAGTGCTAATTTTAATTTCAAAATTCAATGCTGTTATTAATTTTAAGTCTAAATAAGAAAACCGGATGCAAAAATTTCATGTCGTTCTCAAGAAATTAAAAAAAAACCAAAACCACCTTTTTCTAAGAAAAACATTTATTTTTATTGTAACGAAGCAATTTAAGAAGCATTAATCTTAGTTTTTTTAGTTTTTTTTATTCCTTTTATTTTTACTATGTTTTTTATTGGAAGTACTTACAAAAAATTCTCGATATGATCTCCATTGTTTAGAAGGCATAGATTATATCTCCTTGTAATGGCTTCACATAAGTTTATGCTTGACAAATTTTCCTGCAATTTGACTCCAGCGACTTCAATTCGTTCCTTCAGTTGTTCCAATGATACTATTTCCACTTCGTAAACATAATTCTTCATAAATCCCCATGCATAGAAATCTAGGGGAGTTAAATCTGGTGACCTAGGCGGCCATTCCGTGGGGCCCCTTCTTCCGATCCAACGGTCACTAAAATGATCATCCAGCCAGTTTCTCACCTGTAAGCTGTAGTGTGCTGGAGCACCATCTTGTTGGTAGATTAAAGTATCTGCTACAACCAATGGAACGCTGTCTAATAAATCGGGTAAAAGGTCTCGTAGGAATTGCAGGTATGATTCTCCATTAATAATGGAATTCATAAACCGGGGCCCGATCACAGTGTGTCCAACAATACCAAGCCAAACATTACAACTAAAGCGGTGTTTTGATTTGTTTTGTTTTTTTTTTGTGTGGATTGGCGCTACTCCAATAATGTAAATTGTGGAAGTTAGTAACCCCATCCCTAGTAAACTGTGCTTCATCCGTCCAGAATATTCTTCTAAAATAGTTTTGTTCGGTTTCATTTCTAAGTAGTAATGTTCTACAAAATTCGGTTCTCAATAACTTGTCGTTTGAGGTGAGTTCCTGAACAGGCGTAAAGTGGTACGGGTGTAAATTTTCCGCCCGAAGTACTCGACATGCTCTAGATTGGGACACTCCAAGCATAGTGGATATCCTTCTTGTACTGACGGAGGGATTATTTCGGACTAAATCCAGAATTCTTTCATCTAAGATTCTTGACTCATCAGAAACTGGCCTTTCGCTTCTTCGATGCTCCAGCACTCCATGATCATGACTCATGTATATATCGATACTTTTCATATAATTTTTGCAGAAGTATATACAACTGGCTTTTCCAAGTCGATACATTCTCCAAAGACATTTCGAAAGAGAAGTTACAGTATAGTCTGCCAAATCCATCCATTTTTTGAACCAAGAGGATCTTCGGTTGATGACATGTTCTGCTACTTTTCTGTGTATCTGGTTGTGGCTCCATGACAGTATTTTCAAAACGTAAGCGAAGTGTAGTCTGAGCGTTGTAATATACAGAGGAGACAGTTCCGTCTCAAGATATAACATGTAATTCGGAGTTGTCCGTGGAAGTCTGAAAAGTCGTTTTAAAAATATCCTTAATAACTTTTCAACACTTTCTAATTCCAAAAAACCCCATGCCTGTGATGCATAACACAAAATCGACTTCTGAGTAGCCTGGAAAACTTCGTACTTTGTATTTGGTGTTACCAGACCATTTGCCTTGAATATCGCCCATGTCCCCTTCTAAAAATCATTGCCTTTGACTTACTCAAATTCACAGTAAGATTCCAGATTTTACAATACTCTGCAAAGCGGTTAACCATCAGTTGAAGTGAATTTACTAATTCTGCCATGATAACAATGTCATTAGCGTAAATCAATAGTCTTAAAAAAATTCCTGCAAAAACTATTCCAGCTGGTAGGATTTCATGCAATTCAGCTATAAATAAAGCGAATAACTCTGGGCTGAGTCCGGATCCTTGTTTAAGTAATGAAAACGTCAAAAATTCATCAGACAGATTTTCCCTATTCCTAACGCTCGAAACAGTGTGGTGTGGTCATATAAACACTTGATGGCTTTGATGAACTTATACGACATGCCAATGCGATACAACTTGTAAAATAAAGCTCTCCGATCTTATATATTGTCAAATGCTGCCTTGAATACCAGATTCGCTAGAGAAACCCCATATTTTTCATATTTATCTTTTAAAAAATCAGGACGCTGCGCTTTTATAGATAACCAAAAGCTGACAGTCATTTGATGGATTTACTTGAAAAAAGTTCCAATATACATCAAAAGACTTTCTTTCAAATAAATGTTTAAGTCTTTTACTTTTTTGATGTTATAAACAGAACACATCTTTACAAACAAAATTATCTTTCAATAATATAAGAACGTATTTCTCCAATTTGAAAATAAGAATTATAAAATATCCTTCCCAAGAAATTTCTATTTTTGTTTCCCATGACAATAATCTTGAATTAATATTAAGATGTCATCCTTCTAATTTTAATCAGTTAACAAGCTGCATACAAAATCAAAGTGTTTCGTATGCCAATTAATCATTCACGCAATTCCTTGTAAATGAAAATCCTATCATACCAGAAAAATCTTCCTTTCATTTTCTTCCATACATACTGTATCTGCTACCACATTTCTAGGACATAGATAAAATTCTATCTTGATTTCTCCGAACAAAACAATACCATAACTAAGAAATATAAATTACTAAAAATCCTTCACACTTAATACACTTATCGATCAAAATGTGTCCTTTTTTTTCTCTCTTTATACACAAGAAGAGGAAGTAAAAGTTTGACAGTTCCACGATCGTACATAACTTCTAACACTATATCAAAAGGATCTCCTATCATATATACAACAACGGTGTGCCCCGCATTTTAATCCTCGTAATTGCACATTTCGCAATAAGTACAACACGTTCTCATCCGATTACGATCAGACCCTGGTAGAGAATGTCCTTTTTGTTGTGGCTTCATGCGATTGACGCCTAGAGATAACCTCTCTCTCACTCTGAGTTTTTGACAATCAGAATCATCATAAACTGGTAGCTGGAATTTGGGAGCCAGAAATCAATTTACTTCAGGGTGGTTGGTTATATTGTATGTATCTCTGCAAGGACAAATAATAAAATTCCAAAAAAGACAACCCGCCCAGAATAAAGACAAGAGGATGTATCTAATGTTTGGTCCGTTATCGATATATATGAGGATAAACAGGATTCCCTATCACTCAGGTGGTTCAGTTCAGATGTTTGGATTTGCTTGATCGATCTTTGCTTGGGTGCTATGATGTTGATGATGACGCTTGTTCATTATGTGACAAAATGTGTTATAACGATCGCCTTGTGATTTGATTTTTTTTTTTCAATATTGGTTTAAAGGAAGGTTGAGTAACAAAAGATTGACACAAAGGTAGGATGCTGGGAGTAATTTATCATTGGATAATCGACATATTCAATAGGATTTTCGATTGGTTTTTTGTTCTCCTTTTTTTTGTTGAATGGAAGTTTAAAAAAAAAAATTATAGAAGCGGGAAAAGGATGGGTACACAATGAGAAGCATTGTTCTGAATTTTGAAATTGATCGAGGAGAGGATATTATAAAAACCAACACATATGGGTCTTGAAATGTTTGATTTATTCATATCGAGATATGAAAAAAACAAAACAAAAAATCTATGCGGGACTTTGTTACAATTTAGTCATAAAAATTTGATGACCACAGGTCGAGCAGTTGGATTTGGAAAAGAAGAAATGTGTGGGTATTGATTATTTTGATTTATTAGGTGTCAGTTGTAAATTTGTCATTTTGGGATCAATAAAAATAATTTGATGGACATGTGGAGTATAAAGATAATGCGTAGTAGAATCCAAAGAAATATTTTATAGATAACTATAATTTTTAAGGAAATTTTACACTTTAGGTACGTACACTTATTTTATTAAAGAATTTTCCTTTTGTCATATGAGAAACCTTTTTTTAACCAAAACTTGAAATCGAAACAACCATCAAAAGTTGTATCACGTTGGAGTTGGTTTTTCGAGATCCACGGGCCTGTCTGCCGGTGTACCCAGGGGTCAAATTTTCATTTGCTACAAATTTTGTATAGGGTAGGGTGGGGCACTTTCGACGGTGGGGCACATTCGACTTTTACAATTGTGAGAAGAGAGTTGATTTTTAAATCAAAATTTTAATGGTATTGTTGGTCACATATTGTTCTCTCCTATCATATACGTATTTTTACAGTTCTCTTTCGACTGCTGTGGTGTCTAGAGTATTTTTTTCATATTCAAGTGATTTTGTGTAACTTTGCTCAGACACGAGGTAAGCGATAATTTATTTTGTGATAACGGAATTTAAAAGGTGTCCAATTCAAGTTGTAGTGTATTATCAAAAGTAAATGTGGGTTTATTTTCTTTAATTTATGTTTAGAAGTTTTCAAAAAAATGTAATTTAAAAAAAAAAAAACTAAGTGTGGGGCACTTTTGACGATAGCACGTGGGGCACTTACGACAATAGTCGAATGTGCCCCATGTTATTTCTGTAATTTTTTTAGAATGGTTTGCTCATATAAGAAGAAGACTGATCGCTGCGATATCGATGAAACATAGCTTAAAACTGCTCTGGAAGAAATTTTAAGCAAAACAGAAACACCCACGTCAGCGGCTCGGAAATATGACTTGAAACGTACAAGACTTATTTCCAGACTTAAGAAACTGAATCCAAATACCGAGTCCAGTGATTCCCACCACAGTTATTATAAAAAAAAATGATTCAATACTCTCACCGAAAAGTTATTGATACTTTGTGATCTTATTTGATACATACTGCGTATGTATATTCGTATAAAAGATAAATGTGATTTTAATTTTAATTTAAACATTAATTTCTGAAGTACCTTATTTAACTTTTATGTTTTTAGATATGAGATTGATTTATTTAAATAAATAAAGAAAAAAATGTGCGATAACCTAACAAAAAAATATTTTTTTTTGTTCTACATTCTGTGTCGTCTATACAAGTGCGTCGAATGTGCCCCACGAGTACGACGAAAGTGCCCCACCTACGGGGCACTTTCGAAATTTTGAAGTAGTTGTTTAACATATCTTTTTTAAACTCTAAGGTTTGAGTAAAGTCTTCAAGCTTTGTGAATTCCTTGAGTAAAATTGTTAAAGTTTCAAATAAAACAAAAATCTCGTTCAAAAATGCATTTTTAAAAAGGAATTTACAGAAAATCTGTCGAATGTGCCCCTACCTACCCTACTTAAGGATTAAGCTTTACAAACATAATATCTTATTAAAATGTATTTCTATTGTAGGCAGTTTATATACTTATGTCAGGTGGTTCAGTATAGTGACACTGCAGGAAATGACTCGCTGAAAAAATAGGACAAAGTCTCGAACGAACCCACCAGAAGAAGAGTTAATTAGCTGCGTTTTGCCAACAGTGTATAAAAGACAAAAGAACTTACTTACGTGTTCATGTGACATGTTCATGTGACATTTTTTGAACTAAGGTCAGAAATGATTTTCAATATAGGTAAGTCATCAGAAAAAGTCTAAGCATGCGCGAGGTGGGCGAACACCATTTTAAAATCATCTCCGATTAAAGAATCCAATTTTTGCCGTCACATCGTATATGCACAATTTTCTTTGCAAATTCTTGAATGTTAATATTCCTGATAAATCTTAATATTAAAAAAACGAAAAGGAGGCGACTTTTAGGCCTTGATATGATGCACTCATATATGCTTTCATATATAAGCCCACAATAAACTCATATTGCTTATACAGATAAATCTACACCTCCATTTTAATATCATACACCTTGTACCAGTTAAACATTTTTGTGTGGAGAACCGGAGACCTTCTAATTTTCAATTTAAAATCAACATTACTCACATCATGTGCAACATTATATCTTGAGAACTGAATTTGTCATTAGTTTAAAGTTGTTTGTTCTATAATTCATGAAATAACACCTAGAATTACATGCGGCGATAAGAATCTAGAACGCATGGTGCTTGCATTTACAAGAACAATAAAACTTACCCAGTGGATACCTTCAACCCCCATCTTATTAGTGTTGTATGTACATATGTTCCTCTGATAATTTCACATTGCTTGCGTGCAATCATCATTGAACGTCCGTGCTGTATAACCTTCAAGCAAATGAACAACAAAATTAACCTACAAAATATAAATTAAATAACTCACTCAACAATGGAAGACAACAATATTTTTGTTTGTTCCACCACCACCAACATCGTCAAATTGAAAAAAAAAAGGAACCCAATTGTTAATATTGAGAAAAACCACTCTTGTACATTAAGTACGCTGGTACTTTGTTTACAATGCAAAAATTTGTAATAAATTTGTCTTTGGAAACGCAATAAAAGTTCACTGAACAATGTAAATGGCACACGTTCGGGGGCCCAGCTTGTTGACGGAGTTAGCGCAGCGCGTGAGCTCACATCGTCTTGCATAACCTAAAATTCTGCAGAAAACTATGGATATAAGCATATTTTTTTTTCTTACAGAAGGTCAGAATGGTTATGGTTTTTCTAGAATTAAGTTTTAGAATCAGTGTGACCAACAGCTTTATTCTTAGTGCAATGAAATAGCAAAAAAAAGCAATGGAGATTTCAATTTATTTTTTAGATATTATGTAATTTTTTGCTTCATAAGATTATATTTTCTTTATTCGTATAGGTATTTCGACGAAAGTTTAAAGGAGTTTTAAAAATTAAGGTTGAAAATCTTTTCTATGATATTTATTTGACAAATACAAAATTTATTTTTCTCAGATGCCAACCTATAAATAAATTATTTTATATGAAATAATTACTTAAATTCTTTCAATTAATAAGAAATAATAATAAAAAAAAAATAATTAAAATAAAAAACTTTGAAAATTAATTTATAATAAACCAGAGTTTTAGAAAAAAATCGTAGTACGCCAGTTATTTTTTAAAATAATTTAATATATTTAACAATTTTTTTAACCAAAACCGTATCTGCAGTTTTAGAAAAAATCGATTTTTTTCAAACAAATTATTAAATATATTTTAATGAAAAATTTTAAGTATAAAAATTTCAACAAATTATTAATTTTCATGCAAAAAAAAAATCATCTACTGTTTTTTTTTAAAATATTAAATTAAAAAAAAAAATTGTTTAATTAATATAATTTTATAAAATTGTTTAATGAATATAATTTTATAAAATTTATGAACAAATTAAGTTTGCCATTATCGTTTGGCTATCTAGACCTTGCTAGAAATAAAATTTGGTTAAGGTCCGCTGAGTCACTAACGAGAAAGTCAAAATTAAAAAAATTAACCGTTATATGGCAGATAGAACCGTTTTCGAGAAAAAAAAAACAAATTTTTCACCGTTATTTGGCCATGGTACAGTTATTTGTAGGTCTAGAACAAAAATTCCAAAAATCCATCGGATGGTCACCCTAATTACCCTATATACCAAATTTAAATGATATCGGCCCATCCGTTTAGGCTGCATGCGCCAATGACAGACTGACAGACAGACAAATGGACAGAATTTTTAAACCTACTTTTTTCGTTATTTTAAAACTTTTTTTTTTGCACTAATTCATAACTTGCCTCATAGTAAAGAGTGATTTTTTAGCTGGTTTGGTTTTGGCAACACTGGTTTTGACAGCTGACGTGTGTTTATTACCTTGTGTCCCTGTCAAACAGCTTCAGTTTGGTTTGCAATTTAACCATGGATCGTCTTACAAATGAACAACGCTTGCAAATTATTGAATTTTACTATCAAAATTCGTGCTCGGTTCGAAATGTTCATTTATCGAAAAACTGTGTTCAGCGATGAGGCTCATTTTTGGTTGAATGGGTACTTAAATAAGCAAAATTGCCGCATTTGGAGTGAAGATCAGCCAGAAGCATTGCAACAGCTACCAATTCATCCCGAAAAAGCCACTTTTTGGTGCGGTTTATGGGCCGGCGGCATTATTGGGCCATATTTCTTCAAAGATGATGCGAATCGCAGCGTTACTGTCAATGGTGAACGCTACCGAGCGATGATAACAAACTTTTTTTTGCCCGAAATGGAAGTTCTTGACTTGCATGATATGTGGTTTCAACAAGACGGTGCCACATGCCACACAGCACGCGAAACAATGGCGCAATTGCGAGGCGAGTTTGGTGAACAGTTAATTTCACGTTTCGGGCCGGTCAATTGGCCGCCTAGATCGTGCGATTTGACACCATTAGATTTTTTTTGTGGGGGTATGCCAAGGCTAATGTCTATAGGGACAAGCCCGCTTCGATTGACGCACTGGAAGCCAACATCCATGCATTCATTCGTGAGATACCGGCCGATATGTGTGAAAGAGTATGCCAAAATTGGACTCAGCGGATGGGCTACCTGAGACGCAGCCGCGGTCAACATTTGCATGAAATTATCTTTAAACATCAAATTGCAATGTTTAAACTATCGATTCAAATAAATATTTTATTCATTTTTTTGAATTTTTTGTGTTTTTTTAAAAAAAAAAGTTCTAAACCTCTTAAAAAATCACCCGTTATTTATAATCGCAAGTAAAAAGGGTGCAGGGAAATAACTTCACTGGGAAATAACTTCACATAGGAAATAACTTCCCCACTATAGTGGGAAATAACGTAATTTTTTTGAGGTGAAGTTACGTCCTACTTTGAGTGGTAAATAACTACATGCCAAGGAAGAAACAAAAACATTTCAAGGTGATGACACATATTTTGGCTCTTTTGGTCTTTTTGAAGTTCAATGCAAAAAAAAAACTCTATTCCATTATTCTTCCAACGTCTCGTAAGAAATCCTTACAATCTGTTAAATGTAAAATACAAAATCCAAACAATTCACCAGCAGGCCACGAAGCAAATGAGCGTATAAAATCATATTATAGCACCTGAACCACCGGTGCGGTGGTACATGTGGCCCCCTGATAAAAAATTCCCTGACCTACCGGTGGGTCAGGTGGTTGCCAACGTGTTAAATCAGAGTTTTGAATATACTAATTTAAGAAGCATTGCTTTTGTTTTGTTTCAACTCTCAACCATCGCCTTAACAATATAACGTGTTACGCTACCAAACTCATAGGACCATCATAATTCAGAACCCATTACAAGCTAAACGGTAACAGAACTGCAAATTCTTCTTAGGAGCATTGTATGTTGATATCATTCTAGATATTTTAAAATTATAGAGGGTAGGTTAGTAATTTAATATTCATTAAATTAAATTACATAAAAGTCCACCCATGAAGAACTAAAAAAAAGTGTTTTTTTTTAAAAGAGGTGGTTTTTGAAATTTTTAATTTTTTCAAAAAGTACGAGACATTTAAGCACCCAGTTTTCTGTTTTTGACTAAAAATTAAAAAGAGCATTGAATTTTGAAAACAAATTTTACACTTAATTATATAAAATTATGAAACAAATTAGTTTGAAACTATTTTTTTCATAATTTTAAGTCTGAAAATTATTTTTTTTTAAAACTATTGAAAACAAACAACTTTATTTAAAATAAAACACATTTCTGGCCTTCTAAAAAGTAAAAACATGGCTTTGTAAAATTTATCGCTGTTTTTAAACAGTTTTTTTTATTTAAGGAAACTTCCCCTTGCCATATAACACTTTTTTCTTGTCTCATAATCTAACCTACTCGCTCTAGCATTTTGATGCACCTTACACAGATCACCCTGTATATTTTTTTTATTAATTTTTTTTTTGCTAAGCACGCAGGCTACTTGCCACAAGAGCAAGTTCGTGCAACTCAATCGTGGAGTTTATTTTTGTTTCAATTTTCAAAAGGAAACAATTTATAAATATTTAGTTTGAACTTTCCAATAAATACTGTGCTTACCACACTATTTCTTTATATGAATTCATATTGTGAATGATATGAAGTAGTGAAGTACAAGACTTTTTTGGGCGGTTTTAATTAGAGTCATAAAGTGCATGTTATGCATGTTCACGTATGACAGTGACTTGATTGTGTCGGTTTTTACTTCTTTTTTCTGTCCAAAAATAAGACGTTGAAGATTGAAAAATGTCAGAACACTCATGCGAGTATACGCAGTTCATGCGAAATTAAAACCTAGTTCTATTATACTCCCCCTCAATGTCGTGTTGGATTGCTGCAGATCTATTGTCTTCCAAGGTAACAATAAGTACAGAACTTAGTCGTTGGCGGATGGCAGCGGCGCTTGATGGAGCATTCAATTGGAAGAGGAGGGCAATTTAAATTGTGCAAAAGTAAATTGGCCTCCTGTGTGATTTGACACAATTTTTTTTTTTTTTTATTTATTTCAAGCCAATTTGTAGTTTCGAGTTCTCATATTTCAAGGTCGTGACGGAAGTTAATGTTTATTGTCATTCACATGGTGTTTAATAGCGTGATAGATCATAGAGGAAGGTTGTCAAAGAAATGTACTCAACCGTTAATATAGCCACTTTTGTTGATGGTGGCATTTTGTTTAAATTCATTGTGCTATACGGTGATAAGTAATTTCATGGTTCTATTAACTATACAAAACTATGAAATTATTTAGTATGAAATTACGGTCACTGTTTCTTATGAGTTTTGAGACTTGATAATTTTAAAATTGGTTTATTATGCTCTTAAATTTAATATAAAATACAAATTAACACACATATTATTTATAATCAATTATTAATCATCAATTTTTGTGGGTATTTTATTGTTTGATATAAATTACTGTTAGAAAGGCACATTGAGTTATATATATATCTAAGAATCATCATTTCAAGTACCTACTTTCAATAACAATAGTTGATAAAACTTAAATCAGATTCAAATTTGTGTATAGCTGCGCTAATCAAGACTCCATAGCAAACCTCCTAATTGACGAAGCAATTTATTTATTTAGTGGCAAGTTCGGCACAGGGACATAAGTCCCAAATTTATTTTTTGGGACTTATGTCCCACCGAAGAGGGACATAACTCCCAAATTCGATTTGGGACTTATGTCCCACCCCGTCGGGAAATAAGTCTAAAAAAAATAAATTTGGGACTAATGTCCCACCTTCAATTTCTTTTAAATAAATTTTATGAATCTACCAAGAATACACGCATGTTTATAGTTTGTTCAGTAAGTTTCATTTAGTTTTACGCATTGTCAATGCTTAAATGCGTTAAACTCTACTGTAATGCAATTACAGTGAAAACTCTACTTACTGACAGCTCCCATAAGCGAACAATTCCCATGACCGGGCAAAACTTCGGGGACCTTAGGGGTTCGCTTATGGGACCTTAGACTGTACAACTAAATACAGTTACTTGTTGTCTTACTTTTTTCAAAACTGTGAACTTGAACCTTCTTAGATTTTTTTCATAAATTCAAAAAAAATTTACTTTAAAAATTACAGTTTTGAAAAAAGTAACACAAGAATTATAAACACTATATTTTTGTTTATTGTATGTAAAGTTTATCTGCGATTTTTTCTAAACTAAAATTTTTCTGTTAATTTGTCATTTTTTGTTATAAAAGAAAAATGTATTTGTTTTTATATGTAAATGAAATAGGTAGAGTGAAATAAGGGCCGCGAAAATAAAGCCCGTGGGACATAATTTTCACTATAGCAGGAAATAACACCCGCTGGAATTCATTCCTTTTCAAAGTGGCAATAAGACCCTCTACAAAAAAGTATTAAGACCCGCAGTAATTGCACCCACCTAAACTCGCACCCACCCCAAATCATTTAGTAGCCCAGGCAGGGGGGTTGCAGGGGGCACCATGCCCTGCTTACCAATCTCACGCAATCGTACTTTCTGTAATACCTAGAAAACTTAGCCCAGGAAAGAAAAATATGCCTCCATACAAACTTCTAACTATTTAATATGAATAGATTTGGGAGTAACATATATTATACCTTATATTATTAGGACACAACTTTTCAGGAAAGGCCCCGCTTGTCGGCGATGAAACGGGTTTGATACATCAAATTATTTAAAAATTTTTGTTCTTAAATAATAAAATTTATTATCAAACAAATTTACAGAAAAAGTTTATAAAAAATACTGACAAATTCAATAAAAAAAAAATGGAAATGGATGCTGGTTTACTTAGGTTTTAACATACTTAGGTTCAAAACATAAATAAATGTACTATTAAGAAATTTTTTTTTCAGAAAACCCTGTTTTTGGAATTACACAAAAAATTAAGTAAAAAATGCTCAAATTATACAGAGTAATTTTGTTTATAGGACTGCGAAAAAAAATTGTGTTCAATTCTGTTAATTGTTTCTTAAAAAAAAATGTTTTTTTCAAAAATTAAAAATTTATTTTTTATTAATTTTGTTTCTAATTTAATTCAAAATATTCCTTATTTAAAGACATTATGTAAATAAAATAATATATCCTGTCCTATGGATAATTAAATTTGACGTCAAAAAAAAAATACTATTTCAGGTTTGTGCAAAGCTCCGTTCAAAAAATATATACCTGAAGAAATATGAATTTATACCATTATATAATAAAAAGCTTCGTGTTTAACAAAATTTTAATTTTTGTGAAGTACTCAAGACACAAGCTTGCAAAATGCCTCAAAGAACGAAAACTTTATTTATACACCACACAAAATTCAAAAAAAAAATTCGCCCTATAATTATTATTATTACCTACTGTTAAAAAAATAGTTTAAGAAAAAAAAATACAATTTTCCACCTTTTTTCAAAATTTTATCAATTTAACGGTATATAACAAAATTATATTTTTATCATTCCTAAATATATTGCTTCATCATTAAAAATACTTTTCACGTTTGTGCAATGTACTGTTAATTAAATATAAAAAAAAAAAATGCACATAAAAATGCATCTTTTAAACGTTTGTTTTTAATAAAATTTTAATTTCTCTTAAAGTGCTTATCGCTCAAAATTGCAAATAAGCTCAAATCATGTAGAATTCAACTTTTTCTTAAATTAAAGCTATTTTTTTTGTTCAATTCTTCAAATCAATTATAAAAAAATATAAAAAAAGAACAAAAATTACACTTTTTTAAATTTGACCCAAAACTTTTATAATTTAAGGCATTATATACGTATAATCAAATTATATTTTCTGTTATGTTAAATTTATTTTTGCATCATTTAAATTAATAATAAATTAATTATAAAACAAAATATTATGCTAGGATATTTTATTTTTAAGAAAAGGCTAAAATTATTAATAAAATAAAAGAAAGAATATTTTTTAGTCTTCTTGTTTTGCACTAAAAAAAATTAAAAAATCACCTTTTAAAATTTGACCATTTTTTTTTTTAATTAAAAAACATTACATAAATAAATTTTTCAGCTAGCTATGCTTAATGTGATTCTGCGTCATTTGATATACTTTCAAGTCCCGTGGCGTAGTGTTTAGTGTGTCAAACTATCATGCCGTAGGTCTGGGTTCGAGCCCTGAGTATACCTTATGTCTTTTCAGGGGCACTGCCTCTTGCGAGGAAGTGACAAATCCTCCCTACAAGAGTAAACAAACAAGAATTTAAGAAAAAAAGTCATTATTTCAAATTTGGCCTGAAATTTTACTTGCTTAATTATACACCAAGCATTGAATTATATAATTCTGATGACCTTTTAAATATTTATTGAGTTATTAAATCTTTAAATGGCATTTTTCAATTTCACCAATCACTTTCAGTTTTAAAAGAGCCAATAAAATAAAGTCCCATTTTGTTACAAATAAATTTTAAAGCGGTCTTAAAAATGCAAGACCAAGAGAACGTTGAAATTTTTCGATTGATGGTTGGCATCAAGTTTCCTCATTTTTAAAAATTCACCTCACACCATTTTAAGATTAAATGCCAATAAATTTTATGACTCCGTTAACTAAAATGCTTTTAGGTGTATTTTGTTTAAACTGGGTAATTTAAGATATTTAAGATATATTCAAAGCTTAAAAAATGTTCCGTTCCATTTTGATTTTTTTTAATTTGCTTAAAATTTGTGATAGTAACCCTGTTTGCAAGGATTTTTCAACACTTAGAGGAGTAGAATTTTGCAGAAATACTCCTCTCAACTAGATCTACAACCCTGGTTCGTATATTTTGTTTTTGAATTTTTTTTTTTAAATATTTACAACCGCTAAGCTATTTTACTTTCAAAATGGTAATATCCATTGAACGGTCGAAAATAGTTAATTAGGGTTTTGAAACATAATCATTCTCCATTTCGCTTATTCGCAATAATGTGTACAAAACAGGTCTTTATATATTTTTTTTTGAAACCAAAGAATTCTTTTCATTCTTATCACTGATGGCAGATGTCATAACCAGACTGTCCCATTAAGCTATTTGGCTTCTTCAAAAAACAAAAAAAAAAAACAAGCCACACAAGAAAACCATTTGAAAGGATTAATCCAGCAATAAAAATCACTTTTTTACTCTCATTTTAGTTTTGAATAACACGATTATGTATCAGCCAAGCTCTCCGTATAGTTCAATGTCTACGTGTGTGATATTCTCACCTTTATATGCAACGTAATTCAAGTCATAATAGGTATGTATCCTTGAAAAATAGTAAAATCCTAATGAAGACATTAAATTGTCACGGAACAATGCTCGCAAATGCCATGACGAATGATAAGCAGGAAATGGAATTTATCACTCAGAAAACGTTCACATCCTTGGGCACAGGCATTCCTCTATTTTCACAGACGTTCTTCTGCAAAAGGGTCCGCATGTTATTTATTGAATGACATTACAAACATCCCAGCTATTATAAGCTCATGGAATCAGTTACTTCTTTATTTGCTTTACTCTGATTCCAATTGAAGATTGTCGCCTTTGAGAGAATAATGTAGCTCAAGGATCATTATGATAATTAATGCCCATAAAAGACGATCATAAATGGTACAGCATATAGATAGGGACCAATAAAAACCCTTTAACAATTATTATTGTTGTCAAAGAGTTATAGGTATAACTTCTTGTGGCAGATATAACCTACCTATGAATAAAAAAAAACAAAAGTGGTCAACCACATAAAACAAAAATAAACATCCGTGAGGAAGGGTTGAAGGTCAGAGTGAGATGACGACCTTCTTTTGTATAGATTCGGATGGTTGTTACTCTGTGTGGTTAGAGGGATTCAAGAGCAATCTTTAACATCCTATTGTACTGCGTAATGAAGACGTTTAAGCAATTTTTCCTCCTTTTCTTTTTTTAGGGTTGTAATAAATGTCTTGGGTTGCGGTTGAAGTTGGATTGATTTATAGCTGATCCTTTAATCAAATTATTTATGCAGATTATTATGGAAGAGACAATGTAGTTTCAACTTTCTTGGGGTTACCCTTGGCAGATCGCTTATACTTGCACTGGAAATAATTTAAACAATATATTGAGTTGATTTCGTAATTCCAAGAAATACAAATCTTAGTGACCTAAAATTTTTTGTCGAATCCGAAGACAATGATACTTTATCGTGACAATTGTACTCTTAAAAAATATGTCACCTCCTCGCAAGAGGTCAGGCCCCTGTAAAATTTGTTTGCCTAGGTGAACGTCAGGGTTTGAACTTATTAGACCTTGGCGTGTTTGTCCGAAACACTATCAGTACTACCCCACCGCGGGCACGTCTTTCTTGAAGTTTAAGGACGAATTGCGGTATACCATCTGAAGAGTACTTCAATCTCTTGGGAGTATCAGATTTTTCTAACTTGTGAGAGAATTCCTATCATCATCATCATCGGCTTGACAACCGGGGTCCGTTTCTGACCTCCTTCAACAAGTCTCTCCACCTATCCCGGTCTTGAGCCGACGCCATCCAGTTGCGCACCCCAAGGCTCCGGGCGTCCTGGTCTACGCCATCTCTCCAGTGCAAGTTTGGTCTACCACGCTGTCGTCTGCCATAGAATGTACCAAAAAGAACTTTCTGAGCAGGTTCCTCTTCGCTCAAGCGAGCTAGGTGCCCTGCCCACCGGAGTCTACCGAACCTAATTTTTGTCACGATATCTGCTTCAAGGTAGATTGCGTATATACCGTCTCCGGAATCGTCTTTTCTCACATATGAGGCCAACAATTATTCTTAAGACTTTTCTCTCGAACGCGGCTAAGAGGTCGGAGCGCCTTTTGCTAAGCCCCCAAGTCTCGGATCCATATGTGAGTACTGGCAGGACCATATTTCTGTACAGCAGCAGTTTTGAGTTATGGTGAGATTTCTGGATTTGAAGAGCTTTGACAGACTGTAGTAGGCTCTGTTGGATTTGAGAAGATATCGATTGGGCAAAAAGAGCCTGAAATCAAAATAGAAATTGACTCAGAATATCAAGATTTTCTGGCCTAACTTCCAAACTCTACGTTAGACCCCAAAAAATGCATCTTTGCATTAAATTTCAACTTTTAACAACCCCAAACCTACGGCCCTCCGACCCCGAAGTTATACCAGAATGTTCTGGGGTTATTTCCATTGCCTTAAAACCTGGCTTAGATGAAATGTCAGCCCAAAGAAAAAAAAGCTAGAATTTTGTGGGAAAAACGCCTAAATATTGGGAAAAGTTGTCACAAAATTTTTTTTTTTTTTAGGATAATAACTCAGGAAAAAATAAAAAAAAAAAAAAAAATTGGTGTAATGTGTCGTAATTTTTTCCGGCAAAAATCACTTTCATCCACGCTATGCACCGACTGACAGCAAATTGCACTCCATTAGGGTAAAATTTTACAGTCATCTTAGCGAGATTTGGCACGACAACACTACATTTAAGCACCATATGTGTGTGTGTTACCATGGCATGGTAAGATCCCAATCAGCACCTTCTACTCACATACTGTTTATGGGAACTTTGCAACTTGAGCTTGTGGTATTAGTAACAGAAGACAGAGCACAAGGTGACATTAGCTTCTGTGCTTTTAAGACGATTCAGTAATTGTTTTGAAATAATTTCCGATTACAACATTTCGTCATGGATTTAGACCGTATATTCTAATAGTTATACGAATGAAAATCAGGTCAGAAAGTATGCGGGATTCTGGGCAGGCTTATCCTGCATAAATCATAAAAACATCTGGACAACCATTAGTAGAGCAATGCATGGAAGTCAATTTTCCACTTGGTCTGATGCTATTTTTCGATTTTGAAAAGCCTTTTGATGCATTATCGGGGCTTTTTCCGAGCGTGTAAATAGTCAAATTTGCATTACGGTAAGATAATCGGTAAGATAATCTTTCCTATCACCATTGTTATTTCTGGTGATGGAGAGACTCTGGAGATTAGAGATGTCCTACTGAACAAGCACGGGGAATGCCATAAATTTTGTCTATGCAGACGCTATATTTTTATTCGGTGAGAATGCTGGAAAGTGAAGCAAATTTATTCAGTCCGAGAATTAACACTGGGAAAACATATCGGGAACATTTATGGTAATTATATGCCGAAGTTCGCGTTCCAAAGGCAGTGTGTTTAATTGATGAATAACTTTCTATATGATGGAAGGGAAGCATTAACTAAAAAGACCATGGTGATCAAATACAGCTATTAACTCCCGAATTGGTAAAACTAAATTTTTGCAATTTTAATTTTCTTCAATTTTTTTTTGAGGTACTTACTCTAAAAATTTGAAGAACCGTCTGGAACATGAAAACGAAGTAGAGTCAGTTCTATATATATGACAGAAGTACCCGGAAAATTACCACCTTCGTCACTAAACAGATATTTCGAAACATTCTTATAATATTTTTGACAAAATACAAGTAACACTTTCGGAGAAACGACCAAAATCATATCTTCATAGTTATTTGTAAATGGAAAGCAGAGGTTGCTTCGTCACACAAAAAGCGAGGCACGTAATAGAGTGAGATGTTTTGTCATGACCTGAGTGCCAAAGAAAATATTGACCCCAGTCGAAATAGATTTCCAGAGCTGAACAAAAGTTAAGGGAGTTCAATATATTTTCCAAAAACAAAACAAAATGTAGTGGAAATAAATAACTAAGCGTTGAAAATTGTGATTCAATAGAAGGAAGTTTAATATAGCACTAAAAAAAATCAGTTAGACAAGATGTTACGTGAAGGTAGGTACCACGGCGCAGGGCCAGAAGTCCACGGGCCAAAAGTCCATAATGGACTTCTGATCCACTAGGGTGGGTCAGAAGTCCACAAATACATTATGGACTTATGACTCACCCAGGTGGGTTAGAAGTGCACAAGAAAGTGGGCCACAAGTTCATAACTTTTAAGGAGAAGTGGGTCACAAGTCCACAATAAAACTAAAACAATTGTGAAATCATAGATACCTATTTATTTTTAAAGAAAATAACAAAATTAATTAACATAAATTATATCAATACAAAAAACGAAAAAAAAACAAAATTAAGCAAATTCAGTAACAGAGACAAGAAATAGTTAAAAAAAAACTTTTGTGCTATTACTAACAATTTGCCTGCAAAATGGGCATAGCACTTCATTTTTGTTGCGTTTGGCCGTATCCTTCACACTCAAAAAACATTCCTCGCAAATTTTGAAATGAATCTGAGAGGAACTATTTTATTGATTTCAATCGCGCGATTTTTTAATTGATTATATTAATTGATTACTACACTAATCAATTAAAAAATCAAATTCAAAATACCTCATTGCAATTTGGAAAAGTAATTCTAAACAACAAATACTAAGTAGGTACTTACGTGCTTTGAATGTGCTACACAATAATCACTAATTGCTTCCATTCGCCTGATTGAAGAACGCTGAAGGTGCCATCAATAAAATAGTTACTCTCAGATTCAGACAAGAGTTGAATTTCCTCACACATTTTCCTTGCCATGAAAATGGAGTAGCAAAAGTCTGTTTCCAGAACCTTGCCTTTGTACACCATTATGGACTATTGGCTCACCTCAGTGGGTCAAAAGTCCATAATCGATGGGCCAAAAGTTCACAGGAATTTCTTGTGTACTTTAGACCCACCATGGTGGGTCATAAGTCCATAATGTATTTGTGGACTTCTGACCCACCCTAGTGGGTCAGAAGTCCATTATGGACTTTTGGCCCGTGGACTTCTGGCCCTGCGCCGGTACCACTTGTGAGTTTCTGAAAATTTTCGCCTGCTACCTATATCAGAATATTTTAGAATAGTTTTGGTTATCCTCGAGAGTAGAAAGTAGTGCTGTTACAATGTATCCCTATTATACTGCACTAACCCCTATATTAAACATTTACTTCCTCCTTTCAAATGGAGCAATATTTTAAAAATAAAATCAAAATCCACTCTCAGAGTATTGACACAATCAAATCAAATGACTCCAATGATGGTTTATCTATGCTTCGTGTGTTTGTGCCCTTATAATAGCCGAAACAACTTTTCACCATAACCGATGACATCAACCAAAAACCATGACCGCTCACATAAAAGGCAAAACAAAAAAAAAAACTCACATCACCCAAATCACCAACACTCATATGAATATGAGGATCCCATTTATCTGCCATAAATAAAAAGGAAGACAATTTTTAAAAGGCTTTTTATAGCCCACGACAACAAACCGATAAGACGAGTGGAAAAATGACAAAAAGTCTCTCTGAACTTTAATGGCCAAATGTGTGGTACGATCATAAAGTTCCATTAATCGCATTTGAATTACTTTGGTCACATTTATTTCTCATAAACAATTTTGCCCATCATTCTGACCTCCTGCCAGTCGACCGCCTTCCCGCTGGTTGTTCGATCGTCGCGTCGTCGACGAAGGCCAAAGAAGTACCACACGCATAACCGTCATTTCAAAAACATTGAACAAACTGCGATAGGTGGCGTGTGCATCATTGCATGCGACGAGTTGTGGGATACCTTCCTCAGTTTTTCCCCAATAAGCCTTCCCAAAAGGCATTTGTCAACTGATTCTATGTCAAGTGACTTCCTTCACAACTCCAAACAGACCTTATCCGCCGCGCGTCCTGCGCTTCCAATCGCGACGGACAGTGGACACAAACCTTTTCAGAGATGACTAAATGACATTTTCCTCCTGCACTCGATGGTCAGTCGTTCCGACGGCCGTCGCTTGTATAGCTAAAGAAGCATCTTGCTTGTGTCATGAGAACCTTCTTCCTGAGCTGAGGGAACGGAAAAAAGCCCGAGGCTACAGTGGCAACAGCACACGTTTGCTAGAGAGACGACTCGACGGCCAATATGGAAGTCATTTATTGTCATTATATGACACTTTATGTCCAAACATTAGATATTTAAACCAAAAGAAGACTGTCTCGACATGGTGGTAAATGAGGAAGTAAGAGAGAGGAAATGAAGGAACTTCGTGCACATTTTCAATGTGTATGTGTGCGGTTAGGTCGCAATTTGTAACTCTAGAGGTTTTACCTACGCTTTTAATCTGGTGATAAATAGCACACTTGGTCCGGGTGTCAAAGTAGGATCTTCTTGTGTTGTTGTTGGTTGTTCTTTTATTTTTTTTTTTTATTTTTTTGGAGCAGCTCATCTTTGCGCAACCTCAGTCTCTCAGTCTGCGCATGCGCACAGTTGTTCATTCATTCAAACAGCAAAACGCGGTCTCTTTCGTCGTTTTTATGGCGGGAACAAGGAAGAAAAATTTTAAAATTGTTTTGATTTTTTTTTTCTTTGGTTTTCTTTTTCTAGTTTTAGATTTAATTTCACTGCTTTTTGTGAGTTTTTTTTTGTTTCTTTTCTTTGAACTTAAGGGGCAGAGATTGGATCCTTGAAAGCTTGAAATAAATAAACGGAACTGGATGATAATAGAGATACCCGACTAGGGCTATAAGAAAATCACAACTACTCGGACGTAAATATGGCTAATACCGAACATTGTGACCTAATCGTAACTTTAGTGAGCATTACTGGACTAAAAACTTCTTCCCAGCTGTGAGATACAAGAACTCTTAGGGTAGATGGCGCCCACAAGCTTATATTTAACGAAGCTTTTAAAAAACGCGCTATTAAGATTTTCTTGCAAAGAATGGAATTCCCATATATCGCAAGACGAAAAAACTTAATTTCGGAAAAAAACAAATGGAAGACATTGGGCGTAGGTGTCTAAAAAAGAAGAAGAAGAAGAAGAAGAAGAAGAAGAAGAAGAAGAAGAAGAAGAAGAAGAAGAAGAAGAAGAAGAAGAAGAAGAAGAAGAAGAAGAAGAAGAAGAAGAAGAAGAAGAAGAAGAAGAAGAAGAAGAAGAAGAAGAAGAAGAAGAAGAAGAAGAAGAAGAATAAGAAGAAGAAGAAGAAGAAGAAGAAGAAGAAGAAGAAGAAGAAGAAGAAAGGAAGAAGAAGAAGAAGAAGAAGAAGAAGAAGAAGAAGAAGAAGAAAGAAGAAGAAGAAGAAGAAGAAGAAGGAGAAGAAGAAGAAGAAGAAGAAGAAGTAGAAGAAGAAGAAGCAGAAGAAGAAGAAGGAACAGAAGAAGCTGAAGAAGGAGCAGAAGAACAAGAAGAAGATGGTGCAACATTTTGCATTTTTGTTGAATATAGGGGCTTTATAACCCCCTATATTCAACGGAATATAATTGATTTTCAAATAGACTTTTATTTATCGAAATTTTTTTCTGTTTTTCACCTTCGAAAGTAATTACTCAATCTTCATATCTTTCAAATGAAACATCGTTTACGTGTTCATAATTTTTTTAAGACAATCTTTCGTTTGCGATTGCTTTATACTTGACTCTGATTAGTTTAAGGAACTATTTTAGATAAGGCATCAAAAGTTTCCAGGAGTAGTGGAGAACTATTTCGCGTTCCCGAAATTAGGTGCCTTTAGACAGAATCTTATTTTAACTACTAGCTAAAAACCAGTCGAAAATGACAGTGTAAATAAATTAATTCTCGTATGAAGATTCTTAATTCTTTAAAATAAGTGTTCTTGGTAAAACATTATTGTTCACTTGAAATTGGATCGTAATCACATTTTTTTATGAAGGTTAGAACCTGTAAAGACAAAAAATGGTAGATCTCTGATACCACTGTATAGTGTGGAACTTTAACACCAATAATAGCACCTTAGACTACAATAAATGGAAATGCAACTTTGGTGTTGTTTGCCAGCTGAATGGTAGACATCTAACCAGAAATAAGGTTCCTACGACCAAGTTTGACAATTATTGTTCCATCCAACAACGTTGCAGAAATGTAAATCGTTCCAGTGGTTGCTGAAATACGGACAGATAAACATCATCCCACCGAATCTCCGAAAAAGGCTTAGCTTCCGGTCAAAATTTAAAATTAACTTTAGCTTTTGGTCAACATTTTGAATGAAAATTATATCTGAACATTTAAAAAAAATTAAAAGTTAAATAAAACACTTAACTTAAATATAAAATTAAAAAAAGTGAATTTAACAAGTATTTTATTTAACTTTAAATTTTTTTTTAAATGTTCAGAACAATCAATTTCCACCAAGTGCCTAACCATGGCTCTATTGAGCATATTAAAATTATATGTTTCCGGTTCAGATTTTAGATAAGCTTAATTTGAGCTTCATATTGTGCGGTATTTAGCTATTTATGCTTAGAATATATCATTACCTCTACTATAAGAAAAAAGGATATCGCATCAAAACATTGCATCTACTACATAGTATGTATATAGGGTTTGATGACCATTCTTTAGAGGGAAATTGAAATTTGTTGTTTAGCTGAATATATAACGGTACTTGCAATATAACCTTGATTTGAACTTGAGATATCTAGTGATCGTAGATAAATTGGTAAGACTTCAATACCAACATTTTACAGAAGTCCTTAGTTCTAATTTAATTTTTTTTTACTTTTTTTTTGAAAATGGCTTGACTAAAAATTTGTGTACTTTGTGCATACATACAAACTATTTAGCACTTAAAATTATAGGATAGGTATTCAAATTCGTAAAAAATATAAAATTTATTAAGTAAACATCGACTTATTTAATAACCGCTCTAACGATTTTTGAATTATTTTTTTGTTAATATACTCAGACAGCAAAATTGTCTACATACTTTGATTTTGGATTGAAACTTTATAAGAAGCAGGTCAGTTTTAATAAAAATTTATATGATCTTTTTCGTACTTCTCAATTATATTAGAAAAAAAATATTAAATTTATTTTTATTAAATGAAATTTAATTTTTTTGGCAACTTGCCACATGAGCAAGCGACCGCCTTTATTTTCAGCACCGTATCTTCGACAGAAGCTTTTATTCAAATTCAACGACTAGATAACTTCTCGGAGTTGGGACAAATTCTGTCTAACATAATGGTCTAACATAATTCTGTTTTTACATACTGGATGCCAAAATTCCGGTTTTAAAAAGTTCTGAAAACATGTTGTACAAGATAAATCATCGAAAGTGCGCACTTTTATTTCAAAACATTTTACATTTTTACAGAATGTTTAGATATTCTTGTTAGTTTTTTATGACATAATTTCAGTGTTTGTATGAAAGGGTAGAATTGGCTAAGGAAATTGATTATCGCTGTGTATATTGTCGTTTTAAATTATTAACTACTCATGGATCTGTATAAAGCAAACGCAAACACTATTTTTTTTCCTTGGCAACATCTATATAGGTGTTGTTTAAAATTATCGCAGAAATAGTTGTTTTTTCTAATAAATGTTTTTTTTATTAATCATCTTCCAAGGACCCAAAATTATGATTTATAATTTATACTGTCAACTACCAAATATTACCCACCCTACGCGATTCTTCCACTAACAAAATTTTGAGTACCTACAGAATTTTGAAGAAATATAATTTGGATACAAAATTTTACACACCCATAATTTTGAAATATGTACCGAATTTCCACACGTTCTAAATTTCTCAATCTGGTGCCTTAAAACCGACTTGGAATTTTATATTTCAAAATGCTGTCTGATTGAATCACTTTTTCACGAAAATTTTTACTTCATCAACAACGTATACAACATGGGCGACTTAAAACTTTTTATGGTCTAAAACGTGAAATCTTTTGATAAAAATAGTGAAATTGAAATTTGCCTTGGAAATTGGAATGATCTAAGCTTTTATCCATTTCGAAGGCAAGCAGAAGCAATACTTGGTCAATATGACGTATACAAATATGAGAAGAGGGTATTAAAACAAGTACAGTTTGACGAATTTAGCATTTGATCCATCCAGTCCAGTGGCATTAGTTTATTGACATATTTCAGTATCGGATAATAAGTGTTCACCAGAATCAAGATGAAAGTACAATACCATCTTTCTTGCTTAAATTTTCACAAAGAGGACAATCATCAATGAACAACTCCATACGACATAGTCATTCTGTTTTTTGTTTTTCTTTATTTTTATTTGGTACCTCGTTGATGTTGTTGTTTTATCTAGGCTGCGGTGAATACCGATTTGTTTTCGTTGGTGAGTTTATCGCGCATGTAGAGAGGGCACGAGACTTTCCATCATTAATTTCCCCAAAGTGAACCACAAATGCAAACAATTTGTCATTGCACTAGCATTGTTGTTATAAAAGGTAAAAGATCCGGTGCGCGATGGTGTAGTGGTATACTGAAGAGCTTCTTCTATTGCTTGCACGCAACGACAGACGCTCGGTCGACCCGTCACTTAGGAGTAGTGCAAGACGGGAGGAAGATTAGTATATGAGAGTGCACACGGTGGTCCGTATTCGATTTGAAAGAAGGTGTCCTCCAAAAGGACCATTTTTATGTATCGCCCGAGGAATATGGAATTGAAGACATTTTTCAGTGTTGGAGTAGGCATTTTGCTATCCGTGATAACTATGCGACAATTAGGGACAATTGGTTGATCATTTATTATGCGCAGGGATTATAAACTAAATAAAAATATATACCTACAAACGCGGCAGAGAACGCTGTATAATGTCTCTGGTGTGGTGATTCGATTTGGGAACTCATGTAAGGTATAAAGAAACCGATACGGATTGAGATAGTGAATGAATGGTGGATCGGAGAATATTAAGTGGATGGCATTTGTCATACACAATTGGGGATAATGGATTCTTTTGAGGATTAAAGGGTGAGAATAATTGATTCGAAATATATTGGTAGGTACCTATACATCGCAGTGTACAAAGTGGAAACAATAGCTAATGGTGTTATGGTTGGTGACAGTAATGAATTGGATACATTTAAAAAAGAGACAAAAAATAGACTAGATAAAACAGACTTGTGGATGGATTTTTTTAACATTTTATACACAAACAAGATTTTGTATTTTATGGAAGAATAATGTTTATGGGAAATTTTTATAATATCAAGCTAATTAATCAATTTTAAAAGCAGTTTTCCTTCTTTACTGTGATGTGTTTCAAAATGTTTTGTAACCAAGATGTGACATCAAATAAGCTATTAGAATGTATATAATTCATAGAATGTATTTATTTTGTAAATTTTTATACGTATCTTCATTCAGAAGAATATAGTTTGCAAAGGCAGTAGCGAGGGGTTCGTCACGAATGAAATCATCAAACCACTTATATTTGAAATCATTTGAAATCACTTTGAAATCCAGTGCAATCACTTGAAATTATTAGATTTATTTGAAATCATTGCAATCACGAAATATTTAAATCCTTAAATACTGCTTGATATCATGTGAAATCATCTGAAATCATTTGAAATATTGCAATCATTGAACCACTAAACTGGCGTGACAAACCCCTCAGGCAGTAGGAGGCAGATGTATGTAGATCCGAAGAAGATTTCACTTCAAAAATGATGTTAAACAATTTAAACACAACTTGGCCAATTCACAGCTGGTAGAAAGGACTTAAGGAGAGACGCTGAAAACCCCGTCTAATTATCATTATACCTATACGTTTCGTAACAGTAACGAAAAAAAGGATATGGGAGTTGCAAAAAAAAGGAATTTAAAGATTCCCTGAAAATTTCACTAATATCGTTCCAGACGTTTTCGATTACATATAGGGGACATACATCCAAACATAGGTTTAGTTTGAATGTGTTTTGAACACTTGTTTGTTTGTATACCACTAGAGCTAGATTTTTTTGTTTATTTATTTATATTATGGACTCGAAAACGACTGGACCGATTTCGATGAAATTTTCAGGCCATTTTTAAATTAGCCCAGAAGATTGGTGATAGGATCAACAGGAACAAAAAAAAAAAAAAAAAAACACAGCCGAGCAACGCCTGAATTTTTATTTGGATCATGTGACCCCATTTTCACTTGCTCTATAGGTATGTTCTAAGAGGCACAAGGATTCGTGAAAAAAAAGCTTTGAGATAACAATCAAAAATGACATTACGATGATAGAGAAGACGAAAAAATTGGGTCTTGCAATTCTGTCATTTCTGTCTGTCTGTCTGTCTGTCTGTATCGGCACCTACAGCCTAAACGGGTGAGCCGATTTACTTCAAATTTGGTAGGTATGGTTTTTAGGGTAATATGCTTGTAGGTTTTTTTTTGTACGTCACTGTAAATCTAAAAGTACCTACCATATAACAGTTATCGAAAATTGTATTTTTCTCGAAAACGGCTCTAACGATTTCAACTCAATTTTCACATCCGTAGGTAATAAAGTGCAGAAGATCTTAAAAAAATAAAGAAAACCAAACTTTCAAGAAAATTCGTTTAACGGTAAATAACGGTATTTTAAAATTCCGACTATCTCGATACGGATTTAAGCGATTTGAACGAAAGTCAATACTAAAATTTTCCTAGCTGTTTAAAATAACATGGCACACAATTATTTTTTCAAAATATTTTTGTTAAGTTTAAATAATTTTTAAAAAACTATTTTTGTGAATTCAATATTTCAAAAACCAGTCGACGGATTTTTATGAAATTGAATTTTAAGGTGTAATAAATTAAGTTTAAAAAACCTGCATATACTCACTTTTTTTTTAGAAAAAAAGTTTTCGAAAAAATATTTTGAAAAAATCGATATTTTCAAAAACCAGTCCAACGTTTTTGAATAAAATTTTTCTTTAACTCACATTTAGTACAGACATTTTTTAGGGTACTTTGATTTTGGTTTGAAGCTTTGTTAGAATTAGTTTTCAATCTTTTAAAACAATTTCATACGACTTTTTCATCGCATAAGAAATCTTAAAATTCTGATTAAACCCATTGTTTTTAGTTTTTTTATTGAAATCTCAAATATCTCAAAACCTATACGTGATTTAGTGAAATTGTGTTTTCTTATAAAATTTATTTGCCTTTAAAAATTATGTACAACAAAACTTGCAAAATTAATATCCGCCCGCTGTGTACGAAGATATCTTCAAACAGAACAAAGATCAATTTGGAGGCCGTTTTTCCGAACACGACGTTGTTTTGACAAAAAAAAAAGTGACTCCCAGGCTAAATTGTGTCCTTAAACATGTCCAAAAACAACTGCAATCATAGAAAAAGAATACGATCTCAATTTCTTGACTGAAAAATGTTAAACAATGTACAAAAAGTATGATTGACGTCAATTGAGATGCAGATGTTTTGCATGACAGCAGGAGTGACAACGCTTGATCGAATTAGAAATAGAAAGATCCATAGGAGCGTTCACTTCAAAAATACCATAGTCCAGTAAAACATAGCACGCCATAAATTCAGTTGGTGAAATGGTAAAGTGGGATACTTGTAGTCCTATTCGAGATCATAATGTCGTTAAAAAAGAGGAGGAGTAATGTAACGAGAAGACACAATTTATATTAGTGTCGCATGTATTTGCTTTATTCTAGTTCTTTCTTTTTTCACCTTACCTTATTCACTTACCAAAAACATTATTCAACGATTTAAATGAAAACTCAATAAAATTGTAAAAATCAATATTTCTCACATTGCAAAACAATTAATTTAACAACAAAAGGAGTGCCCTCCTTAAAGCCACACAATGCTTTCTCCTTCACTTTCGAACGTTACAAATTATAAAATTTTTATTGTGCCCTTCACGCATAGAGATTGTGATCTTTGTTAGCAACACTGTGTGTGTGTTAAGAACAAACCTTCTTCACTGTCGATAATCAGTCAGACACAGGGTGTTTATTTGGTAACGATGTACAGCAGAAGTTTCTCTGTCCATATCTATACTACCACCCATGGTTGCCTGAAGAATTCCCAAAATCAATTAATCAATACCCATTGACCAAAAGAAAACCACCAACCATATTTCTGACCACACTATGGACCACAAGAACAAAACAATACAATTGGCATTATCTCGTTAACATGATCTTTATTTTGTGCACAACTACATGTTTTTTTTTTTTTATCCTGATGGTCCAGGTCATGATCCGATTTCTTTGTACGATTCCAATCGAATTCACACTGCTCTTCGAAATATTTTGGAAGTAGTCAAAATGGAGTTAATAAATACTTTTTTTCTTCTTTCTTGATGTTGGTCAGATAAGAAGGCGAAAATCAGTTTCAATTTATTACCACCAAATCAATTGGTATTTTTTTTTTGGTGGTTTTCGGTTTCCAAATATTTTGTTTGGGTGTTCTTATTTTCTTTTTTTTATATATGTGTGTATAGTTTCTGCAGAAAGAGCACACGACAAATAATTTGAATAAAAGAACAAAAATATCTTCTCAAATTCCACATTAAAATTTATAGTTTTTATTGTTGTCTTTGAACTTTTAGATTTGTCAATTTATTGTTGTATTTAAACTAATGGGTTGGAATATACTTAAGAACTGGATCTTCTCATTTATTTTCATTTATTTTTTAAAATACAAATTTCTTGGTATTAATAAATAGAGTGAACACAAAAATAGTTTTGTGTGTAAAATATTGAAATATGACTCTCGGTTGGACAAAAATTGTGTGTTCGTTTTGTTGTTATCAAAACAGCGCAACATAAGCCTTAATTAGACTTTTATTGAGCTAGCTAGTCTATTTTAAAAACTCACAATCTTTACATTGCTACCTTTGTTAATGTTCGAACCATGGAACCTGGGAACCAATTATCAGCTAAGATACTCCTCCAATAATTTCAGAAGTGCAAAGCATTGCGTACTGATATCCAATGCAGCTCCCAGAAAAACATCGAGGAGAAAATACAAAGGAACCCCTTGGTTCTAAATGAGAATCATAAGGATCGATGCCAACCAATGTGAATAAAATGAACATCAATAACTTTGCAGTACTGCAGTATAGTTTTTTCGGTTCTCACAACTACAACATATAAAATTCTGGTTCGCAGTTCAGTTTGACCAGGTGAAAGAAGGCGAAACCTCTCAAATAACTCCAAGAGTGGAGAGTCGGATTAACTGTTCCTTATAAGCATAAGCCCCGAATTTTAAGCATAAAAGGATTTTTTTCGCTGCCAACAACCTTCTTAAGGTTGGATACCCAGTTGAGTTACTATAGGCACGCGTTGTTCCCCCCCGGGGGTTGTGTTATAAAAATTAATAGACAAAAGTGGGTTTTGCAAAAAAAAAAAAAAAAACTGAGGACATTTGTGTCTTATTGAATGAACGTAAATACTATTTGAACATCACATACGTAATATTTGTTTTCTGATATTTTAAAACATAAATAATTGCATTGAAAAGATGAATTTACTTTATAAGTTTATTATTACCCCTGCATAGATCGAATAAATTCGATCCACTTATTCCTTTTGTCAATATTTGAACAAAATACAATAAAGAACATCACCTTTTATTATAAACACAACAAAACATTCAATTCAATTTTCATCTCTTTGCCAGGACACTCATGTTTGCTGTTCTTTTTGTGTCATTCCACTTGAAAGCAATAAATTGCAACACACCAACAATGGTAGAGCAATCACAATAATGGTGATCCTCAAAAATATTGAGCTGAATCATTATTGTTCTCTTTTACGCAGTGAGTTCATGTTTGGTTGCTTCCAAGTCGAACGATGAACTTCAATAAATAAAACGAAATTCACACTTTCAAGAAAAGATACAAACATAGTTTGTCGCAGCGTAACCTCCTGACGTGTCCTTGTTTTTTTTTCAGAATTTATGTGCGTACGGCCGTGGAAATGTATGAGAGCCTCTGTCTTGTTGTTATAAAATGTTTGTGCTGATTGTATCGGTTGCTTCTTTATTTCTCACCTTTCCCTCATTCAAATTTGACTTTTGTGGTCAAGCAATAATTTCCTCATTTCACAATGTCTGTGTACCTATATCTTTTATGTTCTAGTTTTTGAATTTGTCGTGTGTGTTGTCCTCAATCGTGAACCCATAAACATTCTAGGGTTTGAGTAAAAAAAAAAACTACCTTTTATATCTCTGTTGGATAAAATGTCAAAATATTTTAAACTTTATTGGTTTTCTCGATCATCGACACCAGATGCCATATATCTTCCAAAGAAATCAAAACTCCAAGAAGCAACACCATCAGACCTGGCCAAAGAGATGAGTTTCTTTTATTTAATTTTTTTTTTTAGGTTTTGGCCTTTTGGAAGACTAACTTTTCGAAAAGAGATGCTTTGGTTAAGATTGGGTGAGTTGGATTGAAATAAAAATGGCTTTGTGTGTTCAGATTTGACATGTTATTGGTTTCGAGGGTTCGAAATGATCTAGATAAATTTCACAAGGCGCAATCTATGTAGCCAAATACCTGAAACAGGATTATAATGTGGTGTTATTTTTCATGGAACATTTTTGGTCGTTCATAAATTCATACTGAAAGAGAGATTTTTTTTTGGGGTATGAATTTCAAACTCAGCTGAACTAAATATATGATTGCGGTGGGAGGGTCACACATCGATGGTGTTTGGAATGCAATAAATTAATGTATTATTGTTTTGTCGTATTTGTTTTTTTTTTTTTTTTGGAATTGACCTTTTCGGCAAATGAGATTAGCTCGATGACAAATGCTTGGAGTTCTTTTATAGTAAATTCCTGGGGTTATTTTTCTTTTTGTTGTTAGAATTATTATGGCATGAGATTTATTTAAATCTGATAGATTGTGTGGTTTATATAAGGATGTTAAATTGTGTTGAGCAATAACTTCATTGGAATTTGTAGAAGTGGATCTTTGGCGAACATGTTTTCTTGTTTGTTTATTCTAGATTTAATTTTCAAGCTTCCACGGTAGTCAATATTAGAACACTATACGTGTGTTAATTTACACTACACGCCTAGGTGACATTTTTAGTCACCTGTTCTCTGTTCTGTCTTGGGCCTTATTCTTTTCTTTCGAATGCTTTTCGAACCAACTTTAATTATTTTTCAAAATCCATTAAAATCCCAGAACAGTGATGATGAGTGTTTTGTACAACGCTTTTCGGTTCGGTTCGATAGGGTTTTATTTCTCGATTGTCCCTGAGCCCATGGTTACGGAACAGCGACCAGCATGATTTAACCAACGTTTAAATTCTGCACTTACCTACGGTTTGACAATTTCTTCGGTGGAATTTGGCTTTAGCTCGCTTTCGCCAGGAAACTTGCCAAAAAACTGCTCGTTCGGTATTTCTGCTTTTGTCACGTTGACGTATTCTTCGACAGAAAATACTGCATACATTTGTGGAAGATAGTTCTGATGTATTTGTCTAGGCGTTCCGTTTCGTGTTTCTAAGATATTATAAAATTCTTGTATGTTTTCCAGGATATTCCGGAATTTGAAAATTTGATCGATATGTTTGATTTCCTAATTCTATAATAACGCTGTATTGTCAAGGTATATGATTAAAGATACGTAAACAATTATTCTGTAAGGAAGCAAAGTGTTGATTCGTGCAGTGTTTGCGCATTTAACATTCAAACCGCTTTCGGTCGTGTCGGGCAAGATGATAACTTTCCTCTTTATATATATATCATCTAACCCGGAAGGTAGTATGTAGTTTATTTTATTTTAATACTAGCTCTTACCCAACGCGTTGCTGCCGTAGAAAAAAATAAGCGAGAAAGCATTGATTTCGGAAAAGTAACTATAGTCATATTGGTCCAACATTTTGCCAAAAGCTTTTAAGTTCATATATATGTTCACATTTAAGTTCATATAATAACAGCTATAAGTCCCGCTAAAATAGGTCCAGTAATTTCTGATCGGCTCACATATACGAATAGGAAAAAAAAAAACACCCGAGCGCCACCTAGGGACTAATTAAAATAGCCCAATTTACCCGCTACAATATTAGCTATCGGTCAGTGAAACTCCCGTCAAAATTGGTCCAGCCGTTGTCTAGATTAGGCAAGTCAAACAGACAGACAGACAACAATTTAATGTATTTTTTTTTTATAGGTGCCGTATATATATATATATATAGATAATATATAGATATATATATATATAGATAATATACATATTTAAATTTAATATGTAGGAAAAGCTACATTTAAGTAAATATATTATCCACCACCACCTTCTATCGGGTCAAAATTTTGGCAAAGGCTTTATTTTTGTTATTTTTGATTTTCTTATTTACCTACATTATAACATGATGTGATTTTGAGTCATATTGGTCCATAAATTAGAATTTTCTTGAAATAAGCGACCCCAGCGCCATCTAGAGGGTAACTAAAATAACCTAAGTCACTCCCTTAAACATCAGCTGTAGTGCTAGTCCCGTCAAAATCTGTCAAGCATAGTTTCTGACCAGGCATAAAAACGAAACCTGAGCGCCATCTAGGGATTAAATGAAATAGCCTAAGTTCCACGCTACATTTATCTGCCAGTGAAAGTCCCATCAAAATCGCTCCAGCCTTTCTCTTGATAAGCCAGGACAAACAGGCAGACAGACAGACAGACGAAAATTTAAAAAAAAATTGTGTTTTGTTATAAGGGCTGTGTATGCTTTCACATGCGTGTAGTAAAATACTGTTATTTTGACATTACAAACAGACACTCTATTTTTAATTTATGTGTATAGAAGAAACATAATATATTAGCGAGCAATGAGGTGTGTTTCTGCAGTTGTTTCACAAATTTCAAAACCTGTGGTTGGTTTAGGAAAAAGAGGTACAGATTGATTTTCCTATGTTCTTTTAATGATCTTGAATACCCCTAATTATTTTGACGTATCAATAGAATAGGCATTTTGTAACACGTTATGATTTTGAAAATTATTATGTCGATTTTGCGATTTTGATTTAATTATCAATGAAAAATTGATTAGGTATAAATAAGAAATTTTAAAAGGTTGTTCAAATGTTAACTTAAATATTTAAGCAAATTAACTAAATGACGTCTGAGACATGTATTAAGGAAATCTAATAAATACGACTGATACAACTTAACCCTTCAGAATACCATTTTTGTAAAAAATTATCCAATATTTGGAACAAATTCAAATGTTTAATAGAAACATAGCATGTTAACATATCAACAGCTACAAAAAAAAAACGATCAATATCGTTATATTGATATCCATGAAAATGCACTCATAAACATATCACAGTTCCTTACCGCCCCATGTCATTATCTATTTTTCCCATTCAATATCAGATGTGAAAATTCCAGGTGGTCTAAGATATTGTCCGTCACTGATACGATGTCGTAAATTAACTGTGATTTCAAATCATACCACCTGAGTAGTTTATGGAAATGAGAATCAATTCTTCATCAAAATAAGAAAAAGAAAAAAAAAAAAAAAAATACCATGAAGAATCATAATGGAATCAAATTACTTTTTCGGAAGAAATTATTAAACTTTGCTTATTCATTAAGTTTGTAGTTTCGAAGGAGACAACTCAATGCCTTTTGCTTATCAAAATTTGAGTTGATTTCTATTTTTTTTTTTTTTTTAAATCTTTTAAGTGGAACGCGAGTGTATATCGGGTAAATATCAAAGCATTAAACTGTCCAAATTGATGGCACTCTGTTGCTTCAGATACACGGCTAAATCATGTCAGATATCGAAGTGTAAACACATCTCCCAGATAAGTTTACATAGTATATGGGCTTGGAATTGGAAGTCAACATGGACCGCTCCCTTATTGAACGAAACAAAAAACCCCAAGGTAAATTAACTTTGCTCTTTCACTGATCGTCAGTCATCAGAAATTGATTTTGTGGCACCATTCTTTTAGATAAAAGTGTATCAGCGTGAAGTGATATTTGTGTTGAATGAATTTCACCAGTCGTTTAGTTTGCTTTTAGTCAAAGATAAATACCTATTTATTAATTAATACTGGTGCACGTCATAAGTAATTACTAAATTCCTTTTACGTTTTAATTGAAAAATTAAAGGTGGATTTCAAAAGTCCAGTCAGATAAGTACTAAAAATGCTATTTCTATGAAAGGATGGTTTTCGTTACTTTTAATATTCTCAAAAGGTACAAGACATATAAGCATCCAGATTTCTGTCTATAACTTAAAATAAATAAGAGCATTGAATTTTGAAAACAAAAGTTTTACTAAGACCCGTTTGCTCATACTAAACATAAAACCTTAAGTAAATTAAATTATCAACTCAATAGTTTGCAAGAACTTCAAAGTCAAACGTAAATCTCCTAAGGTTGAACATAATTTAAGGGCAAGAAAAAGTAGACTTTAAATACTTATGTTCAACTTAAGAATTTTTTGAGGTACAATTTTTCTCTTAAAAAAGATTTCATTCCAAAAAATTTAAGCTTTGAATAAAGCCAAAAATGACTATATTTTGTTAATGTTCATGTTCAAAAACGAATATAAAAATATGTTGCAACTTTCTCCCCATTTTATTCACACTAAAAAAAAATAAACACACATAATAATAATCGAAGACACAAATCCAAAATAATAGAACGTCACGAATTTAAAATTGGAATTTAAAAGAAACAATTCGTTTTATCACAACGAGAAGCTAAATTTTAATAAAAAAATAAAAAAAAAACACCATAAATATTTGTTAAACTTCAAATAATAGAGTAAACAATGAAAAATAATAAAACAAATTTGACTGTTCGTGCAAAATAGACATTTTAACTGAGATTTCTAACATGAAACTAAATCATAGCTAAGTAGAACATATTTTTTTTTGTAACAACGCAAAATAATTTATGTCGTACATAAGAATTAAGAGAATGAGCGAACGGGACTTAATTACATAAAATTTTGACAAAAAATAGTTTAAATTTTGTTTTTATTCTTATTTTTTTTTTTTAATTTTGAGTTGCAAAATAAATTTTTCAAAAACAAAACCTATAGTGAGTTTATTTTTAAGAAAAACTAAAAGAAGGCTTTTGAAAAAGTATAACATGGCATTTTAGATTTTACTGTTGTTTTTGAATAGTTTTGTTTTTGTTTTAAGTCAATCTTTTAAGAATAATGTCCCTCCCACCTAAACAGGGGGAGAAAAACCCCCCTCTCATACGAATCGTACTATATATTTTCTGTCTTAACCCAACCTACTTACTCTAGCCATTTATAGATCACCCGATACCATGATCATCCTGTTTAATAAACAAATTAAAAACAACAATAATCGGGTCTTTGATGTGAATAACTAGTATATTAGCGTGACAAATATTGTTCATTAAATTAACAAAGAACATTTATCAAGCAATTTTTTCACAACAAACTTTTAATGGCCTTATCTTATTAGTCAACGTGTGGTAGCACTTTACCAGTTTATCTATCCCGATTTAAAATAAAATTTTTACAACCCTATACGTACAGAATAAATAAAGGTATCGACTTGGTGGCACAAACTTGCTCTTGTAGCAAGTTTCGTGAGGACTTAACAAAAAAAAAAAAAAAAAAAATAAAAGAAGAAAACTATGAACGAAAAAAATGTATGAAACTTTTAAAAGCGCTACATCAATTTTCTTCTTCTTAAAAAAATAGATTTGTTTGTTCGTTCTTTATGCGCTGTCATACCGTTCATCCGATTGCTTAGACAAGAGCGATAGTTCCTACATAGTACAAATTTTTTACAGCAGGTGGAACGCATGTCATGTCGTGCCGTCCACGTTGCCATACCGATCATCCGATTGCAACATCACTTTGTCAACTTATTTCTTGCACCTCAGAAACAGTTATAGGCATAATACAATGCACTTAAATTGAATGGTTTGCTGGCTGTACATTAAAGTACAAAAATAAGAAAATAATTTTTTTTAGCATTTCGTATTAATATACGAACTCAGTTTCAAAAAAAAAAAATTCAGAATCAAATAAAAATTGAAAAAATTAAAACTTCAAATATGTAAGTTTCTAAATGTATATTTTCTTGATTGGTTTTATTTTGTGTTTGCTTCCATACATATACCACTGTGCAGCAACATAAGAAGAAGAACGAAATTGAAAGGATTCAGGACGGTATCACAAGCCAATCGGATTCTCCATCTCAAAATTAAAGGGCGGTGAGTGAATCCTTTAGTGTTTTTTTTTTACTCTCCTGGTTAAAGTTTCGCAACTGTTTTTTTGTTTGCTAAATGATCTCTGCATCTCTTCGACATCCCGGTGCTCCGTTTATGTCGTTTTTTCTGAGAAGATGCTTCTCATCTCTTCTTAAATCAATCTCCATGTTTTCCTTTGCTGCCATTACAAAATGAATTTGTTCTGACATGACGACATTCGCGCAATTCTTGGCGAACTTGAAAATCCTTCAAAGGAAATGTGATACGGGGTCACCCATTATGCACGAATAAAACATTGAATCAAGCTCCAGAAACAAAAAAAAACCTTAAACCTTAAACTAAGTTTAATAAAAAACATGTTTTAAAAATATTGAATTAACAAATAGTATAGTATCTAATCGTTTTTATTTTAAACCTAACGAAAATATTTAATACAATAATTGGTATGTCATCTTATTTTCAATAGGCAGTTGTATTTCTGCATATTTTTTTTTTTTCATATTGCTTCAGCCGTTATTGAGAAATTTGAAAAAAAGAAACTGAAAATAATTTAGCCTTTTATTTGTCTAATTTTCCTCTGCTACATGATTTGTATTACAAACAAAAAAACTATTAAAATCTTTGTTGAATGTGAAATTCACCTTCGTTTTAAAGTATTTTGGTGCACTGTGTATTACATTGCTTCAAACTAAGTCATCTTTAAAAAAAAAATTTTTTTTGTTTAAAACAAAGGCAATAAGCACAGCAAGGTGACAAGCAGCAAGTGTACCCGAAAGTTACATACAACAACAACAAAAATCGAATCCCACACACAGAGGAAGATCGAATTGTTTTAGTTTCGTTTCTCATACAATATAGGCCCACAATATCAATATTTGGATGAAAAATTAGATACTTTTGGTGTGTGTTTTATTTTTGGTTAAGATTATCTTTCCCCGCTGGTTAGCTGTAAGATTTTTTCAATGAAATTTATATTTCGTTTTAACCAAAAAAAAAAACACAAATTTTTAGTGACCAATGTTGATTTGTTCAATTAGACTTAAGAGTAATGCCTTTTTAAGCTTTTCACACGAAGCATTGCCGGTGCATATATGGCTGATGGGAACTGCTTCCTGCTAATTGGGTGATCTGTTGTTTCTATTGAAGCTCTTCATGGGAGACAGATCAGTAATAAAATCAGATTGATCTATTGAAGAAGAAGTGTTTCTTTTTTTTTTATCTGGTAGAATGTATCTTTTCACTTTGAGTGCTTATATAGCATCAGGTGAATATTGGAGGTGTGATTTTTTTTCCTAATGGGGTTATTATTAGAAGATTGATGCGAGCATCTTTTGTTTAGTTTTGCTTTCGGTTGTAAATTTGATGTTTTTAAAATTCCTAAATTAAAATATTGTTAATTGGAGAAAAATAACAAGTAATTGGGTGTGGGTGTGTTGTGAGAAATGATAAGTTGTGAGATAAAAACGAAAAATATGTTTAAATGATATTTAGACTTTTTGTATAAGTGATAAATGACAGTGAGGCCATAAATGTCATTTAAAATTGAGCAAGTCTAAGTTGAATTTATGATTATGATCTAATATGACCGAAACATCCTAAAACTGAATCTTTTGGAGTGTAAAACATTTTTTAAAATACATTTTCAGGGTATTTTTGTATTCATATTATTTTTCTCTTCATATAAGGTCCTAAATATTAGGAACTGCGTTTAAGTAATACAAATATGGTCAATGAAATCATGAAATAATATAGTGAATACTTTACTGTTAACTCTCTTGTCTCTTTAATTCATTGTCAAAATTATATTCCCATAGTTACCCATGCTCATAATATAAACTTGCAACCATATATTCATCGATCTAAGATACAAGATCAAGACAAGTGCAAACAACAACCACAACAAAAAAAACTTTGTCTTTAGGTCATTGGGTTAAAACCCTATTGTCTTTTATGTTTTGTTGTGCAAAAAAAAAATGTACCGCGTCTCGTTGGTTATTCAGTAAAGATTGTTTGCTGATAAAATCGCTATAATTCTGCACACTGATGATGGTAGATGGCTGACAGAGTATTATTTCATTAAATAATCACACACCTTTTAATTATGAAAATATACAGATAAAATATAGATAATACATTTTCCCGTACATGCTGGGTGAATAAGGTCTGCGACATGAAAAAGGTTGCTCAGAGTTAACTTAAATTCGTTTTGTGTTGCTATAGATATATATTGTACATTATGGTAGCCCAAAACGTAGCTTCGCAAAATGTTATATATTTGGAACTAGTTTCAAATTATAACATTACATTGATGTGGCAATATGCGACTACCATACAAGGTGAAACGTGTAGCACGCGGGACCTACTTCCTTCAAAACGGATCTTTTATGTATTAAAAAAGTTCGAAAAATAGAAAAGGATGTCGCTATACTGATTATGCTTAATGAAAGAAAATTATTCTCGAGACGTATTCAGCGCTAACGTTTTCGATCCTGTAGGACGATTAACTTAGCGACCACACTATAAAAACTTCAACGTATGTTTGGAGTACAGGCATATTAGAAAAAAACCTATTTATACGGCTCCAAAAACTCTTTGAGTTATACAGGGTGATTGGTTTAAGGTGCACCAAAAAGATTGAGCGTGTAGGTGGGGTTAAGACAAGAAAAAAATTTTATGGGAGGGGGGTCTATTTCCCACCGTTTAAGCGGGATGGGCAATTTTCTAAAAAAATTAACTTAAATCAGAAAAAAAATGATTAAAAAACAACGGTGAATGATACAAAGCCTTGTTATATCTTGAAAAGCCAGAAAACTACACTTTTATTTTATTTTCAAATTAAGTTGTTTAAGTAAACAGTTTTAAAAAAATTCATTTTCAAACTCAAATTTTTGAAAAAAAAATTTAAAAAAAAAAATTTTAATTTTAATTTTTTTCAAAATTTTATGTATTTAACTATTATTTTTATTTTCAAAATTCAATGCTCTTATTAATTTTTTAGTTAAGAACAGAAAACTGGATGCAAAAATGTATCTTAGTTTTTGAGAAACTCGACACTTGAACGACTGCACAATTTCGGTGTTTATTTGTTCAGATTCCTCTCCCCTGTCAGTTATTTATTTTATTTACGTGTATTTTAAGTTTTTTACGAGCTTTTTTACGTTTTGAAAGTAGTTTTTATAACGCGTTTTTTACGTACTTTAGCAAGAAAAAAAAAACGAACATTACTGACGAGACGACGTGGAGCCAAACATTTGGCTGTTATATAATTCTTCCCTGCAATGCACTTTATAGATACAACTGAAGATGTTCTTTAACAATGTGCAAACAGTTCATCAGCTATACTGGCGGATTATACGTTCAAAATTTATCATGAAAGATAATGCCCATTTTAATCTATAAGGATACGTAAATGTGCGAAATGCGTATCTTTGGCACTCGAATATCATTTTCGGAAAGCCATTTCAGAAAGCAATTTACTCAAGTGTGTCATTGGGCCTCGTGGTCGTGTTTGAGAAGGGAATGTGTATGTGGTGACTGGTATTTCAGAATTTACAAGCAACTACTTATATTACAAGAATCTTAATTTTTCAGCTAAAAGCATTAAACTAAGCTCAATATTTAACGCAGACATTATAAAGACTTTACTTAATATTCAAAATGTCTACCTCTGTTAGTTTTTAAGTCACTTTTCTAATCTGTGTATCATTGAAATAATTGTTTATTCAATAAACAACAAACTTACTAACATATGTTTTATAAATAAATTGGAATACGAGTCTTTCATATGTATTGGGTACGTTAAATGAGAACCTCTTTTGCCTGACATCTTCTTTAAACCAAATAATAATGGAATAGAACTCAAAAGTTAATTTGAAAATAAATCACGAAATAAGGTATGTAATTTTGAAATTCGTAAAGCTGAAATTATTTTTATTTTTTATTCTATTTAGGTATTAATTTTTTCAATGTATGTATGTAGATACACACATATTATATAGAATTTGTATTAGGTATAACAAAAACATTTTATGTATGTCATTTTATTTTAAAAACTAGCAGAAAGTACCCGGCGGCGTTGCCTGGGCACTCGGTGCACTCAGCCTAGAACGAGGTCTATATTCCTAATCCTTGTTTTAATAAAAAACAAAAATACATTTGGACTCATTTTTTTTTTATTTATTTATTTATATTAATTTTATATTATATTTTATCTAAATTCAAAATTTCAAGGGAAGTAGAATTATTGTCAAACTTCTCATCTTTCTCTTCAGGGAAGTCATCATCGAAATTTAACGAAGAGCAGTTCGAAATTTCCATTTTTTTTTTTTTGACATTTCTGCTACTTCTGCTTGTTTTTGTTGTTTTTAGACACTTTTTTGTTGTTCGCTTCGTTAACAGGAACTTTCAATGCGTCAGACGAAGCTGACCCCAAATCTGCTTTAAAAATAATAAAATAAAAACATCTTTGAGTACATATTATAGTCTAATTTATATACTTGTACGTGTAGATGTACGTGATGTTATATCTAATTCAACCGTCTGGGCGTTTGAAAAATGTAATTTTTCTGATTTGTTTTCATTTTTTTGGGGGCGCTTGGCAGTCCTTTAGCTGAAAGGAAATCGTCTGGAACTGAATTGAAGCGTTCAGATGAAGAAGGGGTTAAGTGACATTAGTGAAGTTTTGAGATATAAGAGTTCAAAGTTTCTTGATTAGAACTTTTTTTGGGCTTACAACTGAAACTTTCTAATAAGGAAGAAAAATAAAACACATAACAATCTTTTAAAATATAAGGACTTCATTTAATAAAAATAGCTTTAAGATACATTTTTTTGATAACATTGCTCAAAAAGTGCAGTTAACTCCTTCCACAATTTTTTTTTTTTATTTATTTCAAAGGAATAACAAAGGGGTTAAGTGACATTTTTAGTTCTTTTTTTTTTTGTTTTTTTTTTGTTTTGTTTTCTGTTAAGTCTGAAGATTCTGATAGAGCTTTTTCATAAAACCATTGATGCTCAAGTGGAATAAACTGCATTTGTTCTTTTAATTTTTTAATTTTTTCAACTGAGAGTGTTTTGGTTTTTTTTTTCTCTAGGAAAAAAGTCTTGGGTTCTGTCTGAAATTTGTTTTGATTTTGCTATCAAAACTTCTGTGAATGATGCATCTTCATCATAACATTCTTTGTAGGAATATGAGCCGTATTTAGTAACACGTATCCATTTGACACTGTCCCTAAAGTTGATTTTGTCGTTCAAAATGTTTTTTGTTACGTTGCGGACATTAAGCTTATCCTGCAAAGCAGCTAGCGAACGGAAATGGTTTTCCATATTAACAACAATAGTATTTTTCTTACTAGCGCTTCTAATGATTTCCCTGTATTGTTCGGCGGTATATATAGTTTCGTTTTTCCTCAACTCCTTCTCAATTCTTCCAAAATCTCGATCACTATCCAAGTGAGTGTGACCAACTTCCAGAAACTTATGGTCGATGACATCGAAAGAGTCAAGTAAAATGAGAACTTGATATAGACAGATTAAAAAAAAGTTTTTGTTTTGTCCAGGGCAAGAATCAGTCCACGCTATGAAAGCTCTTCTATTCTTCGTAAATTCACATTGCTGAAAAAATGTAAAGAGTGCACTCATTACTTCTGTGCTTCCTCGGTCTGCTATATCTTCTGTCCAGGTTAACATGTAAGACATTTCTGCATCAGAAGTAATGACATGTATTCCTAAATTATAAAACCACATCTGTCTCATATAAAAAGCTTTTGAAGTTGTGAGTTTAGGCAACGGCATGGTTTGTTGTAGGTCGAAAGTAATATAAAGAACATTTGCATCGGATCGAGCTTTTTCGCGATCAAATTTCAGATTTTCGAATGCTGACTTATAGCTTATTCGATGTTTTGCCGAGCTTTTACCAGAATCGCATAATGTGCTGCAAGTATCACTTCTAGGGAAGCGGAAAGACAAATTGAATTGCTTATTAAAAATGGTCCTGTAGTAAGACTCGTTTGCCAAAAATTCCGCAGTTTTGTCTTCTTGAGTGCATTTTTTAAGGTAGAGGTTATACATTTTGGAAATATTCAGCAATGGTGAAAGATATAGTTTATGCGGGTTTTTATTTCGAGAGTACTGGGATTCTTCAGCTGGGAATTGACTTCTGTGCTGAGATACAAAAGCTTCTACTTCACTTGGAGTTTTATTTGGGCGGCTTAAGTGCTTACCTCTTTTATCCAAAGATGGCGCAAACTCACAGCTTTTAATCTTACCTTGGATTACGTCAAGTTTTTTCTTTCTAATCTGGTAAAGCGAACACATAGCAGTTTTACATACTCTTACTATTTTTCCACCAACAATAACATAATATTCAAATGAAAACTGTCTCTCCTTACTAGAATTTACTTTTTTGCGGCTTGTTGTTCTCATAAATTATTTGCATTAAGGTGGTAAATGTGCATTTAACTCCTTCATGCCAAAAATCATTTTCTTTTTTTTTATTTCTCTCAGTAGCATGAACGGGGCATTTAGGTATTTAACTCCTTCATGCAAACAAAAATGTTTTCAATTTGGATTTTTCAGTGCGTAAAGGGGTTAAGTGATTTTAACTCCTTCTTCTACTAATATCTTGCACTTTTGTGATGCATTTACCTCCTTTACACCATTTTTTGTATGGCTTTATTGGAAACTAGAGATCGTAGAAAGACGCAAATCACACAGAAATTTAAGTTTTCATTTAGCTTCTTCGTTGGTGAAAAAAACCAGAAAAATTCAAAAATGTCACTTACCCCCTTCTTCATTTGAACGCTTCAATTATTTGTTATATCATTGTGCAATCATCTATTGTTTCCATTTTATATCGAAATCGGAAAAATCATCTTTTTCAAACGCCCATTCCCGTTGAACGGTTGAATTCAATATATCATCACGTAAATTTACACGTATAGGAATATACATTTTGTTTAAACAATCACTACCAACATTTGCTCTTGTCATTTTGTCATCTCGGTCATTTATTGAAGAAGAATGTTTTTTTTTTTTAAATGATGAAAACTTTCAACCAACCTGCCACAGCCATTCCTTTCTTAATTTGTAATTTGTCAAATCCAACGCGTCATCGTTTTACGTCAAACGTCAAATTCATGTTTTGGCGCTGCAGTAATCAGGTTGGTAATAAAGAGCAAAGATAACTTAGTTCTTATTTTGACTACTTGTTGCGCATTTCAACTTTATCATATACGTGTAGCGCAGCAGTAGTCAAGTTTGTACTTATCCAACATGATCGCTTAAAAACAGGAAAACATTAAGAATTTATGACCGAATTTCGCATCTCCTCAATTCGATACTTATGGTGACTACGTAGTAGTGCTTTTTCACTTCATCATATACGTGTAGCGCAGTAGTAGTCAAGTTTGTACTAAAGACCAACGATAACGTATTACTAATTTTGGCTACTCGCTGCGCATATCAACTTTACCAATCCTCAATAAGTTTAACAATGGTAGGTATGACAGTTGGGCGAAATGCCCGTGAAATATTTTGTGAGCTCTCTTTAATATTCACTGATGACAGTTGTTAGAAAAAATTGGAAACGTGAAACGTCGAAATGGTAAGAAAAATTACTTTAATTGTTCGCCGGGCAAAAGTTTTTTTAAAAATTAACCCAGTTTTAAAGTGTATTTTGTTATTTTTAATATCCTAAAACCTGACGAACAGTTAAAAGTAATTTTTACAATAAATTTTAGAAAAGAATAGTTTGTTGTTATATGTGTTGTACCACAGTAACAATATAACAAATAAACTTACAAAACTACTCTTTTATATAGTAGTAGGATAAGCAAAACAACAGTGGATTAGTGTTTTATATCGATATTCATTTTGACCACGCAATGTTACAAAAATTGCTCAAAGTCCTGTTAAGAATGTATACATATGTATATATATACAATTCAGAGCATGTACATATGTAATAGATACAAACTTTATTATTGTTGACAATAAGGTACTACTTTACCTATACTTCTCTTTCAGTGGCTTCGTTGACACCGCATGCAATGCATTTTTGTTGGTTTAAAGCTTTCATAGAAAATTTCAGTTTCTCACGTTCGCATCAGCAATAACGAATTGAAAACACCCACTCACCATGTAATTAACCTATGCAACCCATGTGCTCATTTTGTCATTTTAAATAATAATTGTTATACAAACAAAGATAACACTATACAGTGACGAATCAAAAACCTAAATTAGACATACTTTAATTTGACATATGGAAATAAACATTCTCTTCAAAGACTTAAACCTTCTCCCTCTCAGCATACGAACGTTCAAATCTCACTGTTAAGCCATCACATAATATAAACTTTGCTTTAATTCTAAAACGTGGCCATCCGCTGATTTGGCTTATTATATGCAAATTACCATAAGATGACAGGAACGAATGTTGGCAATAAAATTGTTGACTTGTTTTTCCCACATGCAATGATGATGATTGCTGTTGTTCGCATGGCTCAAACGGAGATTGCTTGCCCTATGCGACAAACGAGACAGTTTTTTTTTTTTTTTGACTTATAGTTGACCAAAGTTGTAGTTTACAGAAATTGAACATACAATCTTATATCTCATTGGTCTGAGCCATATAGCATGACTATTACAGAAAGAAACGGACGCACCATGAAGCAAAGGTAATGCGGTATTTTTCTATTTCGACTTTGATAGATGGGCGCAAAGTGTTGTCAACAGAGAGACAATTTTACCATTTACCATACCATCACCGACATCCCTGGAGGAACTAAATTTCAAGCCATCATGTATGCGAGTGTATGCAAAGCGAAATAGATCGATTTTCTACAAATGTGAGAGAAAAATAACGAAGAGTGGTTGGGAGTAGTACAGATTTCTTAAATCTAATGGTTATAAAGGTAAGAGATTCGTTGTTGTACCTTTAATAAGAATTTACATTGCGAACGGCTGAGATAACAGCAAGTTAGCATTTGGGAACAATATGGGACTGGCAATTGTGATCTAGGGGTTTCATAAGAAGCATCGGTCGATAATTTATTGGGAGTCATATAGAAATTCCTATTCTGTTATTTTTGTATTGCTAAGATATTACAGGGAAAGAAACCTACAAGGTTATCGTTTTTTGTGACTTCATTTTTTTGTAACTTTATAAATAGCATAAAGGAGCCTTCACCACCGTGCAATGAAAGTGCAGCAAGCAAGACTAAACGTCTTGCAAAAAAGGAGTTATATTGAAGTGATATGTTTGCATGCAAACGCTTGCACGAAAAACATTTGCATGGTTTAATGAATTCGTGCAAGTGTTTGCATGCAAGACTGTTACTCGAAGCAAGCCCTTACGCTAATAAGCCCCAAGCGAACGTGTGTTTTTTTTGTCGAGTTGCTTGTGTGAGAATTAAAATGCAAACAAGAAATTTTTGTTTGTGACGAAATTTTTGTTTGTGACAAATTTTTGTTTTGTTTTAGCGTTCGTGCGAGGACTTTTCGGGTCGTCTGAAGCAAAAATCTTCTGCAAGCAATTTCCTTGCATGATGGTGTTAAAACTTTTTAGGCGATGATGTTTTGTTTCCTATTGTTTTTACTTTGCTTCTTCATTCTTCAAATTGGTCTTTCTCACACCAAAAACCGAATTGCTCCGACAAAACGTGTGGATTTTCAGAATCATGTTTCCAAAAATATCGCATCTGAATTTTTATTCGATCAGCCACGTTTGGCGTATCAAATGCTGAAATGTCTATGTGATAACTCTTCATAATTTTTCCAGTTTTCTGTCTATTTTTCAAGATAAAAAAAAAATTAATTGAACTTAATGAAAAATATTAGAACCGTTCACACTTATTGCAGCAAGTGCTTACGCTTGCAAGATATGACTCTCAAAAAGTGATTACCGAAAGTTTTTTTTTGAAAGTGAGTTGAAATTTGCTTGTAGCTTGCCTTTTCCTTGCATGGTTTGAACTGCTAGCAAGTATCTTTCAAAAACGAATTTTTTGAAAACTTTACTACAAGCATTTTTCTTGCAAGGTGTGAAAGCACCTTCAGAAAATGTAAAATATTTTAAAAATGGTTGTATAGAAATATTTGCAAATTATATCGTTGGTAAACATCACCTTAATAGAATTTTCGATTTGCATATTTTTTTAATAATATTTTTTATATATCAAAAGATATTGCCAAGTTTTCCGAAAAACTTGTCGAACGATTGCCTTGCATTTTTTTTTTATTTTTCTGGCAATCTTACAAAAATTGGCATGTTGGCAACCCAGACCATTCAAAATGAAATAATTTTTATTTCCAAGGCAATTTGTTCCATGAGCAGGTTAGATAGAATTCAAGTTTGGAAAAAAAAGTACACCACATGTATGGCATACTATAGCCTCGTGAAGCATTTTACACGTGGATCAATTATTGGTATGCCAAGACACCTAAAATATTATTCTCTTTAATGCGAATTCTTGAAATTCAAAAATATTCTAATAATTTATTCATGATTTTTGTTTTCTTTTTTTTAATAAAAATGTACTCTCCCCAACTAACCCAACTCCATACTCATTTAAAATCTTTAAACAAATGCGATATCTTCAAATCCAAACAATCCATATCGCAACACGCAACAACTGCTGCACCATTCCATCAAATGTCACCATGAAGGACGGACCGGATCAATCTTTGCTCGAAAACTTTGACAATCGAATAAGTTATGGGTTTGACTTTTATTGTTCTTCTACGAGGACGATAAGGATCACTATAAGTCTGCTGTGGCATTGTGTGTGCTTTGCATTACACAATTATTGATTCTTGCGAAAGTAAAGTGCTATCAAATCGTTTGTTACCGACTTTTTTGCATTTATGCCAATTCCATTCGTTACATTTGTTCTTCCATGTATATGATGTTCACAAACAAGTCTAAGTACTCGAGCTATGGTCTAAAACCAGACATAGAGTGCATATACGGACTCAGGAAAAAAAGAGTTATGCGTTCGGATCGCTCGTATCGAAAGATGGAAATCGCCATGCCGCTCGAAATTCACATTGAATCGGTATATTATTGGCTTGCGGTGTGTAGTGAATGGCCAAAGGAAACTAATTGGAATTCGAAGACGTAGATGCCCAGCCAACAATGGAAAGTAGTAGATATGTAGATACTTATGAATTTAAGCGGCTTAAACAAATATGCGTTCTTTGAGCACAAAGCGAGCCATCGAGTGAACGTCGTCGTCGTCGTCGGTCGTCGTCATCATCATCATCATCGTCTTCGCGCCCGCGCGGTAATGTCTTGATCATTGGAGACGACGCGACGCGTGCAAAACTGCAATTAATTTTTGCCGCTCCAATCGGAATGAATAAAAAAAAAAAAAAAAATAGCTTCAAATTTCTTCCCAGCATAGGTCGGCTTTGGTTTTGGAGCATACAAAAGTCAAATAATGCGCATGCAATGCATTTCGAATGAAGATGCAGAAGATTTGATAGTTTTACCGTGTGCACAGTGTGTTTTCATACACACGAGGGGCTTTAGAAGGAGTAAACGAGCTCAAAGTATCACGAGCCAGAACAGTTGGGGTGATCGCGAAGAGTATCAAAACATTATAATCTCAATCGCAATCGAAATGAATTAAAGGACGCCCATTGTTCCGCCTTCGTTGGAGGTGGTTTGATTTTATTTACTTTGTACAAAGGAAGAAAATAAAAAAAAACTAGACCTTGAGGATACGATGATCTATATTAAGTGGAGTCTATAATTTAGGGCTATAAGACCGAGTATTTGAGGGTTAAGTTCCTTCAAGAGTTAAGAAGTTATCTTTATGAGAAATTGAGAAATGGAGTTTAACTCATGTGAATTACCACCCACAATAAAGAATTACTATACGAAACATGCCAAACTGATTCAATTTGTTTCCTGGGTAAGGATTTCACATTCTACATAATGCTTTGCTTAGAGTGGTTATAAGATTTCGCTTGTAATGCTTCAAGTTGACTCTAACGACTTTATTTGATAGGTCATGCTTCAGAGTATGCTTTAAGATGGAAGTAACTTACAGCTGTTGTTTTAAAAAAGTTGCCAATACATAAAAAGATAATCGAGATTGTATCTTGTAAATGTTTGTATTCTTAAGAGGATTTATTTGACAGATTAAAAGCGAGAGTTGAATGCGTTTGTGACCGCACCCCTTAGCAGAATGAGTTCTCTACAACTGCTTCTAATATTTCAAATCATTCGAAAAAAATGGCGCCCAACGTGGGGCCTGACAGGTTATCGAGGGACACTGAGAAAAGTGTGTGTGGAAATAATATGTAAATATTAGAATTAAAAGGTACTTTGAATTTAATAAATCTGAGTTGTTTGTATTAAAAATGCATAATACTAGAAAACCAGCCCAGTTTCTCGGCAGAAAATTTATAACTTTTTAACTTGAAGTATTTTTCTATGTTTAATTGCATTTAAACAAGAAAAAAAAAAACACAATAACAATGTGTCGTGCAACACCTGTTGCATTTAAAAGGCAATGTGCATTACAGACACATAGCTAAAAAAAAAATATTTGTAGATGCTGTTCCTGACCTAAACGCAACTACTGGTGGTATCCAGTTGCTCGAATGTCAACGGACGGATCTTGAGCAGCAGGTCTTGTAGCAACCTATGAAACATATTGACTGGTATCAAAACACTTGAGCTCTATATGGTACCATCACCAAGAATTTCAAGATGGTCTCTAGCCTGAAACCTAGAAGTTATCTGGCTTGGTGAGGTATTTTTTGAACAAAAAACAACTGGACACATATAATAAGATAATCACCTCCAGATTATTAAAAAGTTTAGCTTGATTCCATCACTGATAGCTTTGTATAATTGCTGCCGTGCGATATCATTTTAGTTGGGTAATTGGAACTCTTCAACCATCATCTAAAATATGAGTGTGTCCAGAACACATACCTGGATAGGGCAAGCGGTACATAAAAGGATGGCTCACAATCTATTTTATTCACACAGAAGAAGATGTAAAAAGAAAAAGCAGGAACACGAAAGGGTGGTATAAAACTAAGGAGATGTTGAAAACTTTCGACAGGAAACCGTTGCTTACCTTTTACGTTTACAGTATTGTCAACAAAACTAGATCAGAATTCTGAAGCCTGCTGAAAAAAAAATGAAACGAAGCGAACAGTTTTATTTATTATTTCCCACGAAGAAATAATAAATCAGCCAGCCTCAAAATTCCCGATGCAGTGCTATTCAGTTTCCTTCTGAAGCTTCATTGGATGTTTGTACCAAGCAGATGCTCATCATAGTCGATATTCACCATCGCCAAGAGATGTGGGAATCTCGTCCCAGTCACCACCACGTTTTTCCCAAATAATGTTTCACAACTGTTGTAGCAAAGTAGTCTTCTCCTTGCCAATCTTTCCCTACGAGGATCTTACTATCATGATTGGGGCATTGCTCACAAGAGTTTTTATAACTCTTTTCTGGTTTTGTCGTCCTTTTCGTGGGCGGCAATGATACGATAGATGAAATGCTTGGCTGTTACACCAGATAGGTAGCCAGTTCAATACTCATACGGGTTCATAGCATGTTTTTTATTTTTAGCATAACTCCAAACGTCCCAACTAATGCTGGACATCGCTCACGAGGTAGCTATATGCAATGAAAAATAAAAATACGGGTTCATAGCATGTTTTTTATTTTTAGCATAACTCCAAACGTCCCAACTAATGCTGGAAATCGCTCACGAGGTAGCTATATGCAATGAAAAATAAAAATCCACTATCCATTGTACAAACAATTCTTTCCTGTTTTTCTACTCCTTCTTACTAGATTCATACAACACCTGTTGCATTTAAAACGGCAATGTGACTTACAGATATAAAGTTAAATTATTAATATTATTATTATTAATTTTGTGTGTTGGGAAAATTCCAAAAACAAATCATGGTTCAAAAAAATGGCGCCCAACGTGAGGCCTATCTTGCGTGGAGGTATAGGAAAAATTACTGTAAATATGTAATATAAGAACAAAAATGTACTTTCAATTCATTAAAGTTGGCTCATGGAATAGGTACTGTCTGACCCACCTAGTGCTGTTTGGTAATAAAGTGAAAAAAAAAAAACAATTTGTTGAATTTGTTTCCCAAAGTTAACAAATTTCAAGTACCCATCAAACCTTAAACAATAAAAGTCTATAAAAATACATTCTCACACACTGTGTGTGGTAAAAGAAAGCCTTTATCTATCGTCTAATATCTCAAATGATATAAAAAATATCATTTGCATTTTAATTAATTTTCATATTAAATACCGCCAAAAAACATTTCCCTTGCAATAAATCAACATTTACAACTTTCAAATGATCATTCATCGCATCACTTAAAATGCAGGGTCCATAACTCAGGGCCTTCAGTTAATAAAATTAATTTCCTTAATTCATAATTCAGTTATCTTTAAAGTGAAAATGTCAATACCATCATTTTTATTTAAATAAAATATTCAAAAAGCATTTCAACTAAAACTTAAGTTAAGAACTTCCTTCTTTCGCTTTTGCTATAATATACGTCTCAATGAGGATTCATTTAAGAAGTACCTTCGTCACCTCACAAAATCAAAGCTTCAATCAAAATATTGTATGCATATTATGTTCGATACCTTTTTGATCTTCAACCGACCAAAACACATCAAAGGGCTTTCCAAAATATTGTGCCCAAAAACCTTTAATAATTTTATATCTTTGTAGAATAAAAAAAAAGTAACTTAAATTAACCATCGACGATGATGTGTCGTTGTTGCGTAGTCTTCTTCTTCGACCATGAACTCAGCTCTCAACTTCTTGCTTCTCTACTGAAGAAGTTGAAGACCATCAGAACCATAAAAATGTAGGTGAGACGTATGGAGGAGGCAGTATACTTCGTTTGGTGATGAATTAAAAATCGATTTTTTTTATTCCGAACAGTGCATCATTCATTCATCAAATAAAACAGCAAAAACGCGAGTAACATTTTATACAGCGATAGTAGCGACAGCGGCGCAGACAAATTGTTATGCTGCATTTGTTGCAAGAGAGGAAACAATATTCAAATCAGTGGTAATATAAAATAAAGTCACCACCCGATCGGCAGACGGACGAACGTACGCTTCTGGCCATACGCAAATTATGCTTTCTGGACATAGAGATGGTGTGTTATAAGATCAATATACAACAACAATGCATAATGGACAGTGGGCAAAATCAAGTGCCTAATCGGAAAAAATTGTTAAACTACTAATTCGTTTACTAAAACTAAATTCAAAAGCCCAGAATAATATCAGTCCCTACATAGTCCTAAGTCAACTACTTCGTTGATATTTATAAAAAAAAATATAGTGGCACAGACAGCTCCGAAGAACCACGTCCTAGTGACTTACAAACTTAACCAATCCTTTTGTGTGCGTTGTTTGTTCTACAGGATTGGAGGGGACCTACATTTTTTAGCCGAATCCGAACGATTAAGGTGAGATGCACTTTTGATACTCTTGGAGGATTTGTCACTTCCTCGCAAGCAACAGAGTGTCCCTGAAAAATCATTATAAATGTACTCAGGGCTCGAACCCAGACCTCCAGCGTGATAGTCTGACAACCACTTCATCACGGGGCACTGTGATACTTAGCGTTATTTAATCGCAGAACTAGTTTTTGCAGATGGGGAGACCCTGATCGACAAGTTAAAGTGCGATAGGCTGTCGTTAACTACTAATACCCTATACTCTGTAGCGAAAGAATGTCCACACCGAGGAAAAAACAAAGGGAGATGAATTATCTATTTTGACGACACAAGCTAGCGAAACAAACACAACCATTTGCGGATCTGTAAATGGAGTATTCTGAAAGTAAGTTGTACAAACATTTAAACCGCAGTTCATCTATTTTTATCTACAAAACTAGGCAACTTAACTACGATCTAGTTCTGGTTAAAGGTTCATATATGTGATAATAAGCTTTTGCATGCCTTTTCAAAAGTTGAACCACTGTTAACCAGCCGAAATCGGTGAGTCAAAAACATGAACTGAGACTGAACAATGCTTTTACAACTGTATACCTAAGTAGTAAACCTCATTGATTAAAGACAGGTTTACCAACCCATCCAGGAGTTCTGATATGATCGAGAAAGCGTAAAAGAGCTTGAAGGACCCGTTCTACGATCTCCAAGATTATTCTTGGCGACTGATTTGGGAAAACCTTTTGGATCGACAGCCGGAAGATAATTCGCATGCTTGCTAACACAGAGGTACAAAGCATTTTTTTCTTTTCAGCATACCTCCTAGGTCCCAGCTAATGCAGCTAAGAATAAGATTACGGCGTTCACTATGCTGTGCTGCAGACTTTAACCACAGAAAAGAATCCAGAAGCTTTTCGGGAAAAAAGAAAAATTTATTAAAACCGACTTCTTAGAAAGATAAAGTGAGAGCACGAGTAGCGGGCGAAAGGTCTATCAAAGGATGAAACGATCTACCCAAGGCAGCAAAACCACATCAGATAGGCCGGTCAAGATCAGATTGAGAATATTGCTGCAAATACATCAGAGTCAGTGCTGAATATGGAAGCATTCATGGCAGCATTACACGGAAAGGCCAAACATGTGTCATTTAACTTCGAGGATGATTACCAACATTTTTGGCCAACCCACCAAAAAGAAGAGCACCTGATCGCTTAAAACTTTTTGGCCAGGCAGTCAGCCATCAATCAAACGTTCACACTACGACAGTATTTAGAAAAACTCAGGAATTTATCGATTCTGAAATCGATTTTGAAATCATGAAACGTATGAAGTATAGCACCAGCTTGACGAGTTTCCTAATCTAGTTCTAATATTGCACCGAGCGGATGAAGAGCTCCTAAGCTTAAGGTAAAACAGAACGAAACAATTTACGAGCTTAAAATTAGCAGACAGAATATCTTTTAAAAATTAAGTGGCCTTACTTTACTTTACTTCTACTATCTTAAAATTAAATTTTTTTAAAAGGAAAACAGTTTTATAAAAATATCCATATTTTTTTCCTCAAAACGATCCACTGTATGTTTTAGCTGAAACAAATTGTTAATATGGCATTCTTAAATATTACCCATAAAAAAAAAACAAAAATAAAGATAGAATAAAATATTTCGATTCCAATGATCAAATGATCATAAAACGCGTCGAATTAAAATATTAATGTCTATGGACGAAATTCAAGCGCACACCATTCGCATGCGTAAAAAGGCAACCCATCATGGTATAGACATAAACTGGCGGACCCCACCTTACCCGCATGAATTGGTCTTTTGCTTCCATCTAAATCGGAAAGTAAATCATTTTAAAACTGTCCGTCGTCGTTGTCCATTCGAATTCGTCCGTTGCGTTACTGTCGCTGTGTCCTAATCACCATCATCATCATGATCGCATCGATATAAAAGTGCAGATGAAACTTAGCTACCGCTAGTTGAGAAGCCTTTTGCATTGTAATAGTTTTGTATGGCAAACGCTACGTGACTCCCTTAGATTCTATACAAGCTTCAACCAAAGCAATACTTTTCCTCGTACATGCGATATAATTCTATGCGGTGCTCGGTGTCTTAAATTGGAAGGTGGAGGAACATTTATGACAAATATGGAAACTTAATGGGTATGAACTTCTATTAGAGTGTGATGGTGGTTTCTTGTTGGACAGGCACTAGGTATAGATACATTAAATTCAATTCACAAAATCCCGCATAAGTCTTTGATTCTTATCGTATTAATAATTTTGTTGTTTGTGTAGTAAAGTTTGGTGTAAATGGACATAATGACCGTGCGATTTATTTAGAGCTATGTGGTCAGAATGTTGTGGCAATTAATGGTAACACTAAAATATTGCTGAGGTGTGTGGCCAACATTTTAATTGGTTTATTGATTTTTTTCGAATTTAAAGAAAAGTTTGACAAATATGGCGGCTAAGATACATGAAATAGCGCTAATATGGCTGATAATCGTAATAAAATGATATTTTGGTAATCAAAATATGCAGTAAAGTATTTTAGTTTTTTTTCAAATGATGTCACATATTTGTTTTATGAGGTTTTGCTTGAAAATAAAGATTCAATTGCAATGATTAACTAAGAAGAAAAGTTAAAAAAAGTATAGAAATAAACTAAATAAGAGTTAAGAAGTCAATGATAGATATATAGCTAGATACTATTCCTAAAATAATATCTAGTACAGTACATAGCTAGGCATATATTGACACAAGACTATTTTGTTAGGTAGCAACGTTAAAACAGTGACACGGGTACAAAGAATGGGCATCAATGCTCTGGGACAGATTAAAGGCAAGCTTTAAGTGGGTATGTAATAATTAAGCATGTAACCCTCGGTGAGCGAACCCGCAGCAGGTTAATTTTGACGTCAACCAGCACCCTGAAGTATGATAGTTGTACTCCAGTCGCAGTTCTGTGAACATGTGGGTATGTCCACACACCTTGCTGAGGAGCGAGGCCAATCTACACCTCAATGCCAATGCGTTTCCGCTTGGATAACCACAGCCAGCACGAGCGCCCACAAGGGAGCCAACCCAATGTTGGGTAGAGAATCATCATCATCATCATCGGCTCGACAACCGGGGTCCGGTCCTGGCCTCCTTCAACAAGTCTCTCCACCTATCCCGGTCTCGAGCCGACGCCATCCAGTTGCGCACCCCAAGGCTCCGGGCGTCCTGGTCTACGCCATCTCTCCAGCGCAAACATGGTCTACCACGCTGTCGTCTGCCATAGAATATACCACAAAGAACTTTCCGAGCAGGTTCCTCTTCGCTCATGCGAGCTAGGTGCCCTGCCCACCGAAGTCTACCGAGCCTAATTTTTGTCACGATATCTGCTTCAAGGTAGATTGCTTGTACCGTCTCCGGAATCGTCCTTCCTCACATATGGGGCCAACAATTCTCCTTAAGACTTCTCTCGAATGCGGCTAAGAGGTCAGAGTGCCTTTTGCTAAGCACCCAAGTCTCGGATCCATATGTGAGTACTGGCAGGATCATGGTCCTGTACAGCAGTAGTTTTGAAGTTATGGTGAGATTTCTGGATTTGAAGAGCTTTGACAGACTGTAGTAAGCTCTGTTGGATTTGAGAAGCCGCCCGCGTATTTCTTCTTCTACAGGGTGGCTGATGAAAGCCGCTACCAAAAAAAACTTTTATAACTTTTTTTCTATTTAATGGATCTGGTTAATTTTTTTTTTATTTTGCAGATCGATTCTTAGATTTTACAAAAATGGATAACTGGGACACTGAAACAAGGATTTGGATTGTCCGCCGCTATCACGCACTGGAGTCCATAGTTTCGGTCCAAAGAGAGTACAGGCGCACGTTTGGCGGCAATCCTCCGAGCAGATGGACCATAATGCGACTTGCTAAGAATTTTGACGAGCATGGGACAGTCGAAAGAAGACCTTATACCATCGAGAACCTTCAGTTCGGACGGTAGAAACAATCGCTGCTGTAGCTGCTGCCGTACAAAATAATCCAAGCTTTTCGACAAGGAGCTTATCAGCTCAAATGGGAATAAGCAGGCAGTCATTGCAGTCAATTCTGCATAATGATTTGGACTTATTCCCATACAAAATTCAAATGGCCAACAAACTCAATGCATCAGACTTGCCGATTCGCTTGGAATTTTGTCAAAAGATGCTTCGAATGTTGGAAGGAGACGGAAACATCTTGAACTGTCTTTTTATGTCTGACGAGGCCCACTTCGATTTGAACGGCAACATAAACAAACAAAATTGTCGAATATGGAGTGCTTCCAACCCACAGATACTCCATGAGACGGAATTGCATCCACTTCGTGTCACAGTATGGTGTGCAGTTTCTGCACGCTGTATTGTCGGGCCCTACTTCTTCGAAGAAAACGGTCACACCGTTACAGTCACTGGAGACCGTTACTTGAGCATGTTGAGAGAGTTTTTCTATCCAGAATTACGCCGAAAGAGAATTCCTTTCAACTCTGTGTGGTTTCAGCAAGATGGTGCAACTCCTCACATAACCCGGCCTGTTATGACAGAATTGCAACGGAAATTTCCCAATAGGCTGATATCCAGAAACTCCACATTCCGTTGGCCCCCCAGGTCACCTGACCTTACTGCACCTGACTTTTTCTTGTGGGGTTATTGTAAACAGGAAGTTTATAAAGCAAAACCAACCAATTTGGATGAACTAAAGCAATCCATTCGAGAAACAATACACTGAAAAAAAAGTTATTTGAGTTTCTTAATGTAGCAATATTCATCAGCCACCCTGTATATTGTTATCGGCTGCTACTATTGACCCAAGGTATTTAAAGGATTGCACCACTTCAAATTCGTGCTCCGCTACCTTGATGATCATTCTCTGGGTAGAGAATGATCCTTATTACATTCCTTGAAGGATTTTCCTCTGGAACGAACTCTAGGGCTCCCAACAACCGTGATAAGTTTATTTTACGTCAAACCTAAAATGTTGTTTAGTTGAGGAAAAGCTCTGAACTGAAACACTAGACATTCTGACTTTACCCACAAAGCCACAGAGACTGCCTACCCTAGAGATGTAGCTCAAGTCTGTTTTGAGCTGGATCCGAACTCAAGTCCCAACATCTCATCTTCCGTTAATTTCACTTAACTTGCTCAATTTTTGACAGTAGTAACGCTCGTTACCCAGTTTATGTTCTGGGATAGATTAGTTATCTACCGCCCTTGCAGGTGGCCTCCTTGAGATACAAAGACCACTCTGCTTATTTGCTACTAACGCATGGCACTACCCCACTGTCAACAACAAAACACATATGTTATGAAACCAACTTTCAAACGCAGAATGAAACATCGTCAAGGGTACTTTCGTGATTCTCCTGTCCTAACTGCTTTTGCCTGATGTAGGGCCGTTACCCAGTCATTCTTGGGATAGATTACCAATAGAACACTCATGTCCGTGTTCTATTGGTAAGATGTATAAAAAATAACATTTCGGTATCTTCTGATTCTTCACCAATATTAAGGGTGACCGTCCTCGGATGAGGCGTTCGTAATCCATTCGGTAGGGATACTCTGGGACAATGAGATCCAATTTTACAATGGAAAATAAAAATTTAAAGATGTGCAACTGTACCGCCGCTACTACTACCGTACTAAGTAACTCCGCTGGGAACATAGTTTGCAATAATGGCGCCCAACGTGGGGCCATTGAATCTGCTATTGCCTTCTATTTACAATATGGGATCTAAAACTGATTTCAATTTGTTTCGATACGTATTCGCTGTTAGAGGCAAACTAAGGCAAGACATATCCTAACCTTTAAATGTGTGAACGAATGCCAAAAGGCTGAATTTTACAATAAAATGCAGAGCACATGCCCCATATAAGAAAAATAATATGATACCAAAGACGAATTCTAGAGGTTTTTTTTTTTCCTAATATCACTTTGTCTATGTTCTCGGACTCATGTCAAATCGTTAAACAAAAAGTAAAGCCTCGATTGTTGATGAACTTAATTACTTACACTTAATTTGATATCTAGAAATTATCTTAAGTTTTTTACACCACGAAGTAAACTTTTCAGGATAAGTTGCATCATAATTTACCCCGAATAGAAATGTTTAAAGAATTAATAAGCACACCTACACAATATTTTGTAATATTTTTATTTTATTAACATAAATATATTTCATTTGGAAATTGCGAACTCAATTAAACAATTACTTCATGTCAGTCCATATTAACACCTACGGTTGCTATTCGAGCGAGATTAATGCAACTTGGCTGAGAAATACAATAATTTTGCCAGTTTCTGTCTCTTGTCGCAAATAAACCACAAATTAACAATGCCAATTGACTTACCGACCGCACGAGTGATTGTTGTCAAAGTGTAGGCGCTTAGCTTTTTTTAATTTATTTATTCATAGATATATCCACCATCCAGACTCAGTCGAATGCAATAAATTACATAGATTTACAAATTGTACTCGTGTTGTTATTTTTTTCAGCCAACAGGGGGAGATAATTGCACCAAGGTTCACAGCCCATCAATCATGTTGAACAATGTCAAACCGACAGTCTATGTGTAAAATGGTACTGAATCAATCCGTCAGTCGCATTGCGATCGTCATCGGCTTACTTAACATTGGTAACAAAACGTTTCGTCATTTATTATCTGAAAATAAAAACGCGACAAGTCGAAAACATTCATATATATGTATGACTGTGATGATTGTGCTGCCAAATAAAAGTCCCTACGGTCGTCGTCATGTCATGTCGCGTCATCAGTCTGTGATACCCCATTCCAACTTTAGCCACATGAAGAAAATTGATTTCCAATAATGATAGACGATCATGGCTTAGGTAATAAAACAGATGTACACTACGGGAGTTTGGAGTGGTTTCATGCGATGTGGCATCATAAAATGACATATCCCGAAAGGGAGAGAAAAACTCCATATGATGACGAGGTCTGTATCCAGAAATCATAAACCAATAGGGCATCACCTCAAACACAGTGGTTATACATATAGAAGGTAACATGATGCACATGAGCGAGGAAAAAGACCAACAAGATGATGACACAAAGTTCAGTCCAATGAAAATGTACAAACGTCTTGAGAATTTATGAGAACCCGACTCTGGTATTCTGGTTAATTTCGAATGCTTGTCTTTCAGTAATGATCTGCTTTTTACTCCTGGACTGTCATCATTCTAGGGGGTCTTTCAAATCCCTTGCAATGAACAAGGATCATTGAAACGCAGTAATGTGTCAAACTGCAAATTGATGTTTACAGTGTGTTAGGCAAGACAGAAACATCAGAAAAGGTTTAAAATTTCAAATAACGTTGTACTTATTTACCTTAATTTGTGCGTAAGAAAAAGTCAACCGAAATAGTGTAAGTAGTAGAGAGGTGGCTTTCTGCCTCGATAACGATATAGACTTTTGCTGATCGGATGTAAAGATGTTAAAGTAACAAAATTATCCTAACACTGTTGAACGCTATCTTTTAGGAAGTCTCATATAGATATCTAAGTATGTGTTTTCTATTTAAACTAAGAACGCGATCGGAAATGAAAGAAATTTTTAGTTGTAAAAGTTAATGTATTCGCTAGATCCCCTTTCAGTACAACTTGGAATGTTTTTCCGATATCGATAAAACATCCAACCGACTACGCCGACCGCAATATTGACTTGTTGGTTGTTGAATCTAAAAGTAACGTTGAATCTTAAAGTAACGTGATCTATGTGACATTATTAATGATGAACTGAACGTCAATAGTCGTAAATTTTTTGGCATTGAAAATCAAGTGCCCAGGGAAGAATTGCTAGCAATATTGGAAATGAAAAGTATAGCTCGTGGTCAGAATTTATTCAAGACATATTCATAACTCAACTTAAAATGAAATTAATTCATAACAAAATTTAACATTAGCAATGATTAAAGGAATAATAACTTTTCAAATATTCAACCATTCAACTATACAACTATTCAACTATTCATCTATTAAACTATTCAATTATGGGACTATTGAATTATTGAACTAATAAGCTATTGAATTATTAAACTATTGAACTATTGACCTATTGAAATACTGAACTATTGATTTAATGAACTATTGAACTATTGAACTATTGAACTATTGAACTATTGAACTATTGAACTACTGAACTATTGAACTATTGAACTATTGAACTACTGAACTATTGAACTATTGAACTATATTGAACAGTTCTAGTATTGAACTATTGAGCTTTTGAACTGATTCAATAATCGAACTATTGAACCATTGAGCTTTTGAACTGATTCAATAATCTCTTCTCTGCAGATTGCTATTTTTATATTTTTCCAGATTAACTCTCAGATTTCACATCCTGAAGGGATAATTTTTGTTTCACCTTTCTTGTCGAACACATGAAATTCAATTCTATTTCAATAAAACTTATGATCTAGAATCTTTTGTAAAATTCCCAAGTGAATTCCTTAAAAATGGTGCCTCTTCTCATTGAAAACCTGTGGTTTCGCTGCAATGTGTCCCTTGTGTGCGAATTGACTGAAAGACAACCTGCTGATTCAACCACCCGCTGATTGTGATGGTTACTCTGCTGATGAGTGAATTTAAAAGATACACCGCAAAAGCTGCGGCCAGTCTGGGTCAGTCCAACATATAGAATATAATGGACACACTTCTCCCGACACATCAACTCACGATTATATAGCGTTTATGTCAACTTAAACTATCCAATCATGATGACAGTCATAATTCTTTTTGCGTTTTCACTTGCAAACACTGCAGGAACATTGCAGGAGGTATTAATGCGTAAAATATCGTTCGGATGAAGTAGAAAGTTATGCATTCAGTTAAAATTATTTAAAAATAAACAGAAAAATTTAATGCTTATCCAATCTAATGCAAAAAGATTTAAGGACAGATCACGTTATCGGATTTTTGTTTTAATAAACAAATTTACTCACTCTTGGGTGAAATAAAAATCTCACGATTTAACAGTGTCTCTATTTTTATCTAACGAATTTTCTAAGAAAATAATTTTATGTTACACTTTTGTCAAGAATGATCACCTATCACGCAATCATCTCCATACGAATTTTCTTAACTTTAACAACAAGATGACCCCTTCGTGATAAGTTGTCTTCTATTTCAATCCGAAAACAGATGTCGTTTATTAGTTATGGTCAGAGGTGGTGTTATAGAACATGTATCTATAAAGTGTCACCTAATTAAGTTGATGCAGTCACGCAACAGTGTTGATAGAAATTAGTGCTACCAGTGTTTTCGTTCATTTTCTTGGTTTTGTTTCCCAGATCATCTTAGGTTGATGATCTGGGAAAGTTTTTGTTGAAATTATTTTAAAATCTTTTTTCTAACACTTTAATAAGAGATTATATAATTGGTATTCTAAGGGAACTCAATGATTAACATATTTTTTAAGACTTTGAACTTTATTTTGAATTGCATCTTTGTTAAATATATCCATACATATTACATATAAATAAATCATCAATGAAATGTATATTGATTTTTTTTTGCAATCAAAAGAGAGTGAAGAATACATAGAAACACAAGTTTTTCCTCTTAGTATAATTCTTGTCAATACGAGTTAGTACTCGAACTACCTGTATACGAGTTATTACTAGGAGTACCTAAACTTGCCCGCTTTGGACAGATTTTTGTGGTAATTTATGGGAAATAGTGGGAGGAATAGTTTGACCAATTTGGCATTTTTCCCTTACAATGAGAATAGAGTGGAAGAGATACATGTTGCAGAGGTGGTCAACTAGATGCAGGGAAATAAGTCCCCGGGAACCAAGTCTACCGAGGGACTAAGTTCACACTTAGTTGAAGTGGACTTGGATCCCATGCAAAGTGGGAACGTACTCCACTTTCTGATAGGAACTTAGTACAAACTTTGAAACATGAAGTGACAATTAATTTTCAACAACAACATATAAACGAAGAGCTCTAAATTACAAAGGTTTCAGACCCTTTTAACGTACTCTTAAGCTTATCTTGGTGATAACGTTAGTACCTACTAAAAAAAAATCCGTTTTTCTTTGATTATTTTCAGAATGTTGCAATCAAAAATTTAAGGTAGTTTATTTTGAAATTAAGGAGGCTGGTCACACTGTGACTTGACAGTTAATATTTCTTTTGGTACGTCAACAGCTTTTGGTTGAAAGTTCTATTAATGCAATACATTATAATAAGCATCTTCAACTATTTGACAAAATGAATTTATGTGCCAGTTTTGAAAAAAAAAAATGGTGGACATTTATGTTTTTTTACGGATTCTAACCACCATTGCATGGTAATGAGCTATTAGATATAGGTTGATTTCCCATGTCAGTCAGCATTTTTGTTCATCTATTTATTAAAAGCTTCCGTAAAAATATCGCAAGCTTTATAGAGGTTTGACACTCTAATTATTTATAGATACAAATTACAGAATTGAATTTAATTTTTTAAATTTCGACTTGTAGTTCAGTTGTGTTTAAATTCGAATTTTCTTTAGTGTGAGTTTTTTTTTTATTTTTCGTAGTTTTTCGGTAACTTGAAATGGCTTTACTGGGTCTCAAGAACTTGCTCTTGTAGCAAACTATGGGGACCAGAAAAATATTGATCTATGAAATTATGCATCATCTTTTCGTTTTATGTTGTTAAGCTAATAACTTTAAATGCCATTTTGTGCTGCATATTTAACTTATGTGCTTTACTAAATATAAGTGAAATCAGTTCAGCCGTTTTGTAGTTCCGGCCAAATTTGTAAGAAGACGTTAACACCAAATCATCGTTTATGTGCATTTTTAGCCAAAATCCTAAAATGAACTTATATTCCCAATTTTCTTAAAAACTGATCATACGATTTTATGAAACTTTTCAGGGTTTTAATTATAAGTGCATTTCAGGATTATGGCTAAAAATGCTCATATCAATTGAAGACTTGGTGCTTACAAAATTTGGCCGGAACTTTAAAACGGCTGAACCGATTTAATTTATATTTAGTACGGCAAAAAAGTTAAATATGCAGCACAAGATGGCGTTAAAAGTTTTTAGTTTAAAAACATAAAACGAAAAATATGAGGATACATAATTTCATGAATAATAATTTTTGTTATGTCCCATAGTTTGCAACAAGATCAAGTTCGTGAGACCCAGTCATGCATTTAATTTTTGTGTCTGTTGATTTTGCTTAATGGAAAACTACAAAAAAAAAATAAAACAAAAAGGGCCAAATACTATAGTGAAAAAGTGCAATGTTGTCGAAAAACAGTCTTTGTAACAATTTAACACTTTTTTCTCGAAATCGGTTGATGGTACCATGAAAAGTGACCTTTTTGTAAGAAATCATATAAGCTACAATTTTTACCAAAACATATTTTTTGAAAAAAGTTCATAGTTCATAAAATTTGCTTCGGGCCAAATCATGATTAATTTTGACATAAAAACAAAGGTCTTCAGCAAAATACAGCTTTGTACGAATTCTTTCGTAATTTTACCTTTTTTTTTTTGTCTAATTTTCCTGCGCTAAATCCTTTGATGTAGTTTATCTAAATACAAAATTATTAGGAAATACTTTTCTTTATATTAAATTAGTTAACACAAAAAGCTTATGAAAAATACTGACAAAGTTAATTAAAAAAAAAATCGAAATGGCAGTGTTCGGCCTTTCGTTGTTTCGAGAATTTAGGTTTCCGAAATTTTTAGTGCAAACCAGATCTGTCACCGAGTACTGTATTTCGCCGGTGTTCGAAAAAGTATAATTCACAGTCGTAAAGATCTCGAAAACATGTTAGTACCACGGACTGAATGCCAAAATAATAAGTAGGTATAGAAAAATTGAGAAATATAAAATTATTTATACCTTTCTACTGAGAAATACAGTTAAATAATCTGTTCTATTATCCTTTAACAAACATTTATAGCATTTACTTTGTCACCTTCATTATTCACCATAACATACCTTATTAATGTTTTTCACCTGAAACTGTTTCATCAAACACAATATTCTGGAAATTATTTTGACATTTATTACAAAACACAAAAACCAAAAAGGGATATCACTTCAAATGATGCTATCAATTTGATCATTTATCCAAAACAAAACAGATAATTAAATTAACCAAATAATGTCTGTCTCCGTCTTTAAAAACAGGATCTCTATCGCTTGATAGTGTCTGCTCATCACAATATAAATTGGCTATAATACGAAGAAATATAACACTAGCTTTACACGAAAATTAAGATCATTATAGACCTCTTGACTGATATTTTACACACACACACACATATAAACGGTGCTCTCCTTCTAGCTGCTCTATTCGATTTTAACCGATATATACTATGGTTGATCTAATTTATGACCATAAGGACAATCGAAACGGAGTCTGATGGTGTGGTATATAAAAATATTTCTCTCCTTTCATATATACAGAGACATTCTCTGAAACTAGAGACAGTGGGGTTATAAATTTTCAAATTGGGATTGAATGATTCGTGGAATTGTTTCCCTTGCGATATTTTAGTTTCTATATAGTTTAAACCACACACGCATACAACTTAAGTTTTGAATCTGAGCTGAGATTAAACATCTTGCTACGCCATAAGATAATTTTAATGCCTTAAAATCTTTTTGTTGGTTTTATAGTTTTGATACAGATAAACAGAAAAGAGTTAACGTGTGTTAACCATACCCACAGTTTTGTCTTGCTACACTTTATGACATCGTTAAAATTGTTTATTTCGATTTATTGATGAGGAATTTCATTCGTCATTCATATTGATATTGACGGATCGTTTGGATGTAATGGTGGCGACACCAACATCTCATTGGAAATTCGAATTCTTTCCTAATTGCTCATTTGAAGATTTGATTTCGGTTCTTAAATTAGACCTTTTTTGTATGAAACATATATGATCGAAAGGAATACTTTTATTACTTTTGATTTTTTATTGAAATTGTGATCCATAGTCTGGATTTTCGACCCGGATACAATTTTATTTAAGGCGACGATACAAACTAGAATAAAAAATTGATTTTTATTGCTTGTTGTTTGGATGTTATAAGTTTGTCTGTTAATCAGGCTAAAAGTGTGGGTCTATTTTGGACATAAATATTTTTTTTTTTTTTTTTTAAGAGTGATTTCGGCATCTTGATTTATTTGATCAAAACCAATCAAGTTTATTGAAGATGTTCCTATCTACTATTAAATCAATCCACTTCAGGGTAGGAAAATGGGCTTGTGATATTTTAAGAGACGACTGGATTCGAAAAGATATTTCAAATTTACATAAGAATTTAAAATAAGAAAGCGTTTCTGAGTATTTGAGATAGATATTCAATTATAAGTACAAGAATTATCGACAGCTTGGAGATGAAGATCCTTGAGTTGTATAGATCAGCGGCTTTCAAACAAATTTATATCGATTTTTTAGAATAATCTATTTTGACTGTCTTGAAATTTTACTGAATACTAGATAAATGTGTGCGAAATGGGAAGAAGTCATCTGGCGGATTTTTTTTTGTCGTGAAAAACTACAAATAAAAGAGCACGACTGGGTCGCACAAACTTGCTCTGCTGGCAAGTTACCTTCTTGCTAACTACTTGGATGTTAATTTGACTAGTTTGAAAGAAAAAAAAAAATTATTTAAAATTTTTTTTTTAATACTTTCTCGAATTTTTTTTGTGGAATATTTGTTAAACTCTGCAGGACTTCTGGATATAAATTTTCATAAAAAACGGTCAATAAGTTTCGTATTAAAAAAACGGTTCTATGGAAAATACCGTTTAAAAGCTTTTTTCGAAAAAAAAATCCGATGAAAGGCTTCGTGCGTTAAGCAGCAAATCACTCATGCGAAATTTTATCAAAATTGATCGTATTTTTCTCGAGAAAAATTGGATTTTCGTTTACGGTTATATATGGCAGAGGTTTGCAGAGCTTAGTGTTTTTTTTTAATTCATAATCTCATGTCTGTTGCTGTGGTTGTGAGCTAAGAATGATCTGTGGCTGTGATCCTGAACCCGATGCAGTTGATATAAACTGTGATTGAGACTCGCTTTGATGGTTATAGAAATTGGTTGAACGCATGGGGGTCACAATTTGAATCTGTTGGCCATCTTCGGATTTCACATACTGTGGAGCCGGTGTTGAGGACTGATATTGAACAGGACTTGGAGATGTTACGAAGTTGTTGAACTGCTGTTGATGAGTGCTCGTTCCGCCTACACTACAATAGTGTCCAGAACTGGGAGAATTTCCTGATTAATTTATCCCCAGTTATTTTCATTTTCTGGTACATTACAGGGGAGCTGAAACTTTTTGAACGTTGTATTTGGAGTTCTGTTAAAATAACTACATTTCAGATTTTTTTATAGAAATTCACATAACGTATAGATTTGGTGTTAACGGGTTTTACAAATTTGGCCATAAATTGAATTGAAACCACCGTTTAAAGGTAGCAATACCATACAACTTTATCTCAGATATAGTTCATTTTTTTAATATTTTTTGTCTCACAACTTGACTTAATAAATTAAAAGTCCCATTCTTGAATATTCCAGCCAGGTATGGTCACCCTTTTATGTTTCTCACTCCCTTCGTATCGAAGCCATTCAACGAAAATTCCTTCGTTTTGCACTTCGCGGATTACCCTGGCCCGATATGTTTCACCTCCCACCATATGAAGATCGTCTTCAGCTCATTAATTTGCAACCACTTGATATACGTCGCAAAGTATCTGACATTGTATTTATTCATCAACTATTAGCAGGTAACATTGATTGCACTGCGCTTCTTCAAAAAATTTCTTTGCACACTAATCCTAAAAATCTGAGATCGGTGTCACTCTTTGAAGTTAACTTCCACCGCACAAACTATGGAATTAAAGAACCAATGACCCGCATGCTTCGTACGCAAAATTTCTTTGACTTTCATTCCAGCAAACACTCTTTTAAAATATCTCTCTAAACCAACTCTTAACCTTATCAATTCCATTCCTATACAGCTCGCTCGCTCTCAACATCTTTACCTCTAACACGAAACAGTAGTTCTTAAGTTATAGATACCTTAGACGTAAGTTCTCTCATTCCGTCTACCTGACCATTGTAGTGTGTTCCAAGCGGAAATTCTGGCGATCAAAGAGGTATTATCCTGGTTAAGGGAAAACGTGATATCTGTATCGGATATCCGTATATTTTCAGACAGTCAGGCAGCCCTTAAATCAATCAGTGCTGTTTCCACAAACTCAATAACTGCCCGCGACTGTCGATCATCTCTTATGGAGATGGCAGAACAGTTCAATATTCACCTTTTCTGGGTGCCGGGACACAGAGACATTGAGGGAAACTGCAAAGCCGATGAACTCGCCAGAAATGGAACTCTATTGCCGATTTTACCTAACAAGGTGAATATTGGTATACCTATCGCTACAAGCAAACTCATGCTAAAACTAAATGCCATAGAGAAAGCAAATTTAAGATGGACAAACACTACTACCTGCGTAGCGACAAAGCAAATCTGGCCAAAATTAGATCAGAAACGTACTAAATGTCTGCTATCTATGAGCAGATTACATCTTAGCTCCGTAATTGGTGTCATAACCGGACACTGCCTCATAGGAAGACACGCCATAAGACTTGGCGTATTCTCTAATGATTTTTGCAGAAGCTGCATGGACGAGGAGGAGGAGGAGACTATCACCCATCTTCTCTGTTCATGCCCAGCTCTCTCCCAAAGACGTAAATTACACCTGGGTAATCTCTTTTTCGACGATCCAAGCGATATGTCGAACGTTGATATTCTATCTTTACACCGCTTAGAAGCTCCAACTGGTTTAGTTAAAGAAATACTCCCTCGCTCATTCGTGGTATCACAACGGACCTATCTGTGGTCTAAGTGTGTCAGTAGTCTTCCTGACAGCCACATAAACCTAACCTAACCTAACCTCTAGACGTAAGTTTTTGTTGCTTGTATTAAGCTAATAAAGTTAAACAATCTCTCCGGGAAGGGAGGGGATCCTGCCCCTTCCATCTTCGGGTGCTTGTTGCTAAATAAAAAAATAAATGTTTCTTAATCTTATATTTTGGTATGTATGTATATACAAAGAATAAGCTCTACCAAGTCGTGCATTTTTTTTTATTGTTTTATTTTTATTAAAACCTATACCGAAAACTAAAAATTCGATATTTTGTATCTCTCTATAATAATATTATATATATCTACAATAACAAACCACCTATTTAAATATTCACTTCGTTCAAACAAAATACCAATGTTTTTCAATAATTTTAATGATCAATCAACGCCCACAACTTTTTTTAAATTAAAACAAATTAATTACAACTACACGTGCTAACAATCTTAAAATTTTATTTTTATAGCACAAATATAAATTTATTAAAATATGATTTAGAATTCCTGTTCTTTAATTCGATGAACACAATTAGTTGTTACTTTTATAATTTTAACCAAATTCTAATGCCAGATTAATAATTATTTAAATAAAACACAAAATGTATCTTATTTTTTTTTTGTATTCATAGATACTTAACTTATGTAGGTATACCTTGAATAGATTTATACTTTTATATATAAAAAAATGTTAACTTAATGATAAATCTTTAAATATAGCTTGAAATTACTTATTCTGTTTTGTTGAAATTTATCGCCATTCGGTACACATTATGGATATCCACAACACTATATATAATATTCAAAGATAAAATACAAAAATACTCATTAAAATTTAAAACAGTAGGTCTCTTTGATGAATCCATTAGGATTTTTATTGCAGCCATTTTCGTTAATAACAATCCATTTTCAAAAATAACATTTAAAATTTAATGAAACTATGAAACTTAATTGGAATTGTTGTTGTGGTGCCTAAAATGTGAATACATGATTTTGATTTGTATTATTTTATTGATATGGATGTTTAAAATTTCTCAATCAAAATGTCATGCATTATTTAGTTCTGGTCAAGAAATAGATAAGAGACAAATTAATGTCGTTAATAAACGTAAAATCACAATAAACGAAATGTTTTATTGGATGGAGATTTTAATCCGGGATAAGGAACAGACAAGGTTTTGAAGAAAGATTTGACATCAATTTGCAGTTCTTGTAATTTGTGGTTGATTTAATTTAAGATTATGGTAAATATTTAGATTATAGAAAAGCTGTTGAAAGTAGTGAATATATAGTCAATATTATGAATAAGCAAGTTTTAATACGTAAAAAATAACACTCGACATATTTCATCTACTTTAAAAGTTCTTGGACAATGTCGCCTTCTTCTAAGACAGTCTTCAAGGCAATGTAGTATGTTTTCTTAATATCGAAGAAGTGACAGTGATTTATCAACTAAGAGGTGATAACTCAGCCAAGTGCCAGTGATCACTAGCAAACAGAAACATCCTTGGTAGGAAAGAATGGCTGTTTATTCTAAAACTAGAATAAACCCAATTAGAGCTAGGTGCGCCGTTTTGATGCCAACAATAGTGTGATAGTGGGAGTATGTTCCTTTAATGACATCCAGCCCAAGACGGAACAAGAGATCCCCTGATCAGAAAGACCGTTCGTGTCCCAGGCAGTTGGTAAGTCCGGCAGTTAGCTCCGCTATGTCTGGCTTCGCTTAGTGCCTATCTGGACATGGTACTGAATGGCTGAGGGCACGTCGGCCTCCCATCTAGGGTGTTCGATTTTAGAGAACGATGTGGTTCACGAAGCGACCATAGTCTGCCTGCACGGCTTTGATACTGGTTGCGACGGGAGTTTACATAGTTCTTTGCTCTGTTTGTCAGTCTGGGAAGGATGTGAACGGGTATGTTATTCAAGGTTCTGGTAGATATGTTACTTGGGAGTTAGTCCCTTGTTTTCAAGTTCCATAAGAAAACAAGAGATATTTGGATGCCTCACCAATGGCTAGTGGCTCATTCCCCCCACCAGGCTTTATACCAAGGCTGTTCGCTCCGATTATGGCTGTCTCCGCTAAGAAACCCTTATAGGCTAGAAGACCCTCATTCTAGGGCCAGTTCGCCTGTGAGTTCACTCAATTTGAGAGACAAACATGGTCCCCGCAGTCGTCGTAATGAGTGACTGTTTCCCTTTCTCTTTCATCTCCACAGCTACGGCAGTGAGTATTGTGTGGAATGAACATTTTTGCCGCATGCTCTCCTAACGGCCAGTGACCCGTGCTGACTGCAATAATTCTGGCTATTACTGGCCGAGTTCTACACATGAGTTCACTTGTACGGGATTTATCATAAGCATGCCACCAGCAAAATTTGAAGCCACCTTATATTAACCACCCAAAATCATTACTAAGAACTATCAAAAATAAATTTGATATTAAATCGGTTTAGCCGCTATCAATTGATGTCAAACTTTGTAAATCACCAAATTCTTGTGATGTGCATTTTTAGCCAAAAACATTTTTAGCCAAAAACAACACTAAAGTGCTTTGTTCTGCATGCAGTTTGAAAAAAATCTGTCAAAACGTTGAGGCTGTAGCACATACACGCCTGATAATTGATGAGCAAGTAAAAAGAAGGGATACATCTTTAGCTACGAGTGTTTGCTTAGCTTGACATTTTAAGAACATTTTCCTTAGATAAACCTTTATGGTGAGTTACCTTCTCTTCCACAAGATCCAAAATTGCAATGATGTCAGTTTCAGTTTTCCTTTTTGTTATTCACACATGATTTGGAAAATCGCAAGAAATTTCTCCCTCAACAAAATAATGATGATTGCCATAATGCATTGAGAGTAGAGGCGTACCGAGAGGGGGGTCTGGGGGGGTGTCTCACCCTCCCAAGAATTTCCAGAGTCGGTTAAGTCAGCAATTTTGAAAATTTATAAAACTGCAGTCGGCATTTTCAAGAGTTTCAAATTAAGTTCAGCAAAGTCGGCATTTCCAATTTTTCGAATTTATAGTATGAAAGTTGGCATTTTCATAGTCTTTTATACTTATTCTAACAAGAAAGTCGGCATTTTCAATAATTCCAATTTTAAGTGTTTAAAGTCGGCATATTCACAGGTTTTTTTACATATTCTAAGAAAAAAGTCGGCATTTTCAATTTTTTCGAATTTTCAGTGTGAAAGTCGGTATTTTTCATGTACGAAGTGTACGAACTTCGAAGACATTTCCAAAGTAGTGTTCAATTTAAAAAATGTAATTCCGTTGGCGTACAAACTTGTTTGCTTCATTTTGACTGCTCCTGTGACGTCAGCTTCATGTGAACGTTCGTTCAGTAAACTAAAACTAGTTTTAAATCATTTGCGAACGACAATGGGTGATGACCGTTTAAATGCATTGATGTTGCTCTGTTCTTCAAAAGATATAGTGGACAAAATTCATCTAAGAATGGTCCTTACTTAAACACCGCCGAGTTAAAATCCGACATGGAGCAGTCTAATATAAAGAAATTATAATTGTTGTTTTATTATTATTTACATAATGCATCGAATTGTGTATAAGGAATTTTTAACTTTACTGTAAAAATAATAATAAGTAGTAAGTAAGTAACAAATGCATTTGTTATGTTAACAAAATGTATTTAATTTGTTTTTTTTTTAAAAGCTATGTCTTAGTTTTCAGGCTGGTTAGCATATTACATATAATTGTGTTTATAATTATAAAATGTTTAATCAATTAATTTTAAAATCAAAAACATTCAATAAAAATAATAAATATTCCCTTGTATTACATATATGTATTATATAAATGTATTATATAAATCTAAATTCATGACACTTTTTCATTATTATTGTCTTCTTATATAAAATGCTGTTGCATTAATTATTTATTTATTTATTCCATTTATATTATTGAAAACTATTCATAAAAACAAATTCTTTTAAATACATAGATACATATTTATTAATATTTTAAATAAATACATTGCTCTTAAAAGAATTCACGTGGTATATTTTTTTCAATATTACATGATACTCAATATTTTTACCTAGTTTCATGGAAATTTATTGATTATTCAAAAAATCCAGTAATTTTTTTACTTTTACTTTTTTTTACTGCAGTCGGCAAATGTCCAAAATAAGTCGGCAAATTCCTAATAAAAGTCGGCATTTTAGTAAAACTCACCCCCCCACGGCTCGACCTCTCGGTACGCCCCTGATTGAGAGTATGGGTATTGATTATCCTAATACCTAAATTTTTTCATATACCCATATCGAAACGAGAAGTGAAAATCATTCACCACCCGCAGTTCCAAATCTTATCATTGATCCCAATTCACTGAACTACTTTTAGGATGAGAAATATTTCTTTCTGACGTATTTAATTCTGTTGCACTGTAAAAATCAATTGAATTACTCATTCATAATCATCTCCACATGACAGCAAACATAACACCATGTGTGCACATCAACTGTATGTTTGACTTCTTCCTCCTTCTTATAATATCCCATGATACATTCCATATCAAAGGTACAAATTGTTGAACCCAACGGAAGTAGTTACTTCCTCGAACTTCTTCTGCACTATAAAACAAACTGTCACAGGAAATCAGATTGGACATCTCACGGAAGTTGCATTGTCATCTTCAACATTAAAAACTGTCATCACACGCAGCAGTTAGTTAATAAGAAAAAAACAAAACAGAAGACTCTAATTCATATTCTTGTCTCCCGTTTCCAAATCAAATTGACTATCGCACTCTCTTCTTCTCCATCCGCATTTATAACTATTTTTATTATTGTTTTTTTTTTTTTATTTTGCCCGTATTTATTGTGTTCCTTGCCCTTTTTTGTATCCATAAGATTGTCCACAGCATGTTTACCATAGGTTGATATAAATCAGTACGCGTCCACATTTTCTTATCATAAGTGCACAGAGAGTGGCTTCTTTGAATGTTGCACTCTGACTGGATCAGAATACTAATGTTTGATTTTGTTAACCAAAGAAGCCGGATGTGCCATCAACGTATACTCTCTATACACATAGTCCACCCTGCAAATGGTCAGGGACAATCCTAGAACCAGACCAGAACATTTATTTCACAGAAAAATAAATCGATTTTGGTTGCAAGTCGTACTCTTGCACCATCCATGGCTTCGACACTTGATGGGGAAGTGCCATGCAATTTGGTATTCATGTGCAGTACTCGAAATGCAGACTAGACCGACCAACCGCCCTATTGTGGCGGGAGGATTTGGTAAAACTTCTTGATGTGGATGACATGGCACCAAACTGTAACTACCAGGTACTTTTCGATGCCCGTTGCCCCCCCGTTGTTTCCAACGCCCCCGTTAGCCAGTCGATGTAGCTCCTGGCATTGACAACATTTAAAGGCACGCCTCGCGGACATAAACTATTTTGGTTGTTCTGAAATGGAAATTTGTTCAACTTGGCTCTTATCCAGGGTTGTTATATTATTTGATCTAATAAACAATATTTTAAATTATAACGAATATTTTTAAAGGTTGATTCGAATTAAATGTGACAAAAGGCAAGAACGGTTATGTTTAATTAAGGAACTAAAACAGAATTAAAAAAACGCTGCATTTCATTAGGACAGAAGCTGCCATATTTGAGAAGTAAAATTGATATTACTATCGCTATGCAAAATCCTCAAAAGAAGAGCAATGAGCGCAAAAGAGTGGTGCATTAATAAGATAATAGAGTGGATTTCACTTGTCGAATTCAAGAAACCCAGTTAACCAGAAATCCGAAAATTGGCCAGAAATAAAGTGAGAATTTCGGGCGATAAGTTTTTGCACTCTAGTCGTCTTTTCATTTTAAAACCTTACAGAGTTTGAGGCTTGTTTTCATTGACCGACGACCTTAAACAATCGTAAAGAAAGATGTCTGGAGTAGTCAAATAGTAGACCTGGTCTGCAAGTTCAAATCACATATATCAGATATTTGGTGACCAGAAAATTCTCAAAATGTCTACAAATGTCGCATTAGGTGTGTGTGCGGTTGCAACGTAAATATAAAACCCCAACCCGCTATGATATCTTTGCCATAAATGGCTCACACTGCTGTGACTTCGAATGGATGATATGGCTCTTTGTGACTGAAACGTGGGTAACTGACTATTAAAACGACAATGCAGCATCAGCTGCAACTAGCAGCAAAACTACAGCTTAGTATCTCAGTGAGATGCAAGATTGTAAACACTTAAAAAAAAAAAAACATATTAACCGTATAACAACACTGACCTAGGCCAAAGAATTAGATCCTTAAGACATTTTCTCCCAGATTGCTCCTGAAAATCAAATTGTTCATCGTGATCACGTTTTAATTGTTTTTTGTATACCAAAAGACACAAAATTATCCGGCTGGCGCCATCGGGCTTCACATAATTAGCATGAGTTCTCCTTTGCGGGAAAAAGCCTACCGAAACCAAACCAACCGCACCCTCTGCGTGCTGCATTTGTAAAGATGGTACTCCAACATAATTCCAAAACGGATTTCCCTTTCAAACCATTGTGGCGGGAGTAATTCATATGAATGCTAACAAAAGAGCATCGCGCAAGTGCGGCGTGTTGTCGGTCGTCCAGCGGTGGCGTCTTGGTGGGATGAATTTTCCCAGGAGTTTCTTTTAACTTTTTAAAAACAGTCAATTGTCATTGGGGATAGACAGAGCGACACTAATTTACACAGATATGAGATACTTTCGATTGCGGTTAGATTTTATTTCTTTTATAATGGTTGTCATTATATGGCCAACAGGAGCTGATATCTAGAGGAAATCATTTTCCACGCACTTATCTTTCAATAGACATAATCTTTTTTTTTCGTTTTGGGGGGACTTTTAGATTACGAAGTAAGTCAATTATAATTTTTGTTTTGTTGAGTGAAAATGATCTGAGATGACCTCGATTTGGTAATAACTGGAGAGCAAAAGGTGACTTCATTTACAAGATAATATATCTTTGGCCAATTTTCTTCTGTCAAGACATTTTTGTTTTGTTGAAGAATTATTATCTCGTGCAGAATCATGTATTTTTTGAAAGACGGGTGCGGACATTATTACGTCCATTTAAGTTGATTTGAGTTAATTTTTTTTTTTAGTTGAGAGTAAAATTTAATGTTAACTTAAATGAATACTAATGTATTTTGATTTGGTTGATATGCTTTAAATATTGTTACAGTATGAAAGTGGAAATGTTGCAAAATCACTATTTTTAATGCTGTAGTGTTTTTTTTAGAGAGATAGTAGAAAGTTTGGTTTTTATCTTCAAAAAGATTTTCGTAAGAAAATAAAATGGAAATTTATTTGTAGTACTCGAAGTTTATATTTTCGAATATCCCTATACAGCATTTTCGCTCATTCATTCAGCTCAAAAGCAAATAAGTTCAATTTAAAATGCAAATAAATTATATAAACAAGAATCAAACACCTTTAGATGTTAATAATTTGGGATTAAATAATCACTTGACTTAAGTTTATATAAAAACTATTTTTTTAAGCCCATGAACAAAGTAGTGCCCCGGTGGCGAAGTAGTTAAAAAGTCGTACTATCACAACAGATGTCTGGGTTCGAGCCCTGAGTACACCTAATGTTTTTTTCAGGTATACTGCCCCTGCACTGATGCTTAACCATGATTAATACTAATATTTTTACTAATATATTACTAATATTTTTAAAAAAAATTATTAAAATAAAAAATTTATTAAAAAAATTAAAATTTAATTAACGCATTTGTTGTCAACGGTTATTTTTCCAAAGGATTTTTTTCCGAAAAAGCTTATTAACTGTATCTGTCATAGAAACCATTTTTACACCTACATTCTTTTTCTTCTGGAAAAGAACAGTTTGTAAAATTAGAATTTTTTTTTTAAAGCTTAAATTTCTAGTCAGGTGAATTTGTTTGCCATTTTCTTTTTTCATACAATCTTTAAGCATTTGGCAACTATAACATTCAGAACTATAGGATATTTACTAATTTTGAGCAATAAGGTAGCTTCCCATAAGAGCTATATTGTCGTGCTCCTTATTTTATGATAAGAACAGTGTTATTTTAAATAAACCCGTACGGATATATACGAAAAAACCATATGCTTGGTGTCAAAAGATAGATGGTGAATTGGCCAATTAGTCCACAACACTTTGGAATCTTTTAATTAATAATTATCTAAATAACCAATTTATTGTTTTAATTAAGTTTATTCATGTATATTTTTATTTATTTATGAATTTGAAATACAAAAAATTAAATTAAATAAATTAAATAAAAAAAAATATTTTCTAGAGTTGCCAACTTTTTAAATTTTTTATATAAACAAATTAGAAAAATGTTTCTAATAGGATTAGGTTTCTGTTTTACCGATTTGGAGAAGACTATTAAATGTAAAGTTAATCATTCAGACACAAAATCACAAGTGCCAAATCACCGGCAAGTTAAACAATTAAGCACCAAAATGGTTTAATCCATACGTAAAACAGAATTCAGTAATGAATTATTCATTTAATTCACTCCTTTGTCAAGTGAAATAAGTTCAGCTTAAAAAAAATAATAAACACTTAAATAAGAAATCAAAGGTAATCCAAAAGATGCACAGCAATATGCGAAAAGAAGGATTTAATATTGAAACAGACGAAGTAAAATAGTAAATAGATTATTTATATATGGATTCAAACTGGTGAACGACTGAATAATATGGCTGTAAATGTTAACTTTTTGAAGTTTTTCAAATTAAACTTATTAATTCAATACAGTGCCGATTTATCTTTAGAAATCAGTATCCCACAAATCGATTGAAGATAAATAATAATCCTCTCTACTTTATAATAAAATCCAGTTCATGGATGTTTTTTCCTAATGCTATGTTTTCTTAATGCTATTAAATTTTTAATTTATTGCAATATTATTCTGATTATCATAACAGCTGGTTATGATTTATTCTAAGCAACAGAGATAAGCACAACAATAAGTAGCTTTTAAAGCTTATCGAAAAAGAAACTAAGCATTTTTCTTGGGTTCGGTGGACACATCTTTATTCGTCTGTATTTCAGCAATCACAGAAACGATTTACAATGTCAAATTAGGTCGTGAGAACTATATTTCCGTTCAGATGTTTGCCTGGCAAACGACCTCAAAGTGTATTTTCGTTACAAAATAATTAAAGCCATTTAATGCGATTTTTTAGAAAAACTGACCAGAGATAACCACTAAAATAAGCTTTATAGCATATTTTTCGTTTATGCCTTTACTTAATATCCAAACCACCATAAACATCGAAAGGTGCCATTTATGTTTGAGGAAAAATGCTAAGCTGAGATACCATAATAAGTTTTTAAAATTGAGATTTTCTCGTTCATAAAAAAAAGTCTGAACAACCCCTTAGAATCTTCACCAAAAATAATTTATTTCCACAGTTGTTTTCGACGGGGTTTCAGCTAGTAATATAATAAAAGTTGGTTTCGTTATGCTGTCGAATGAGCAATAATCTCTGCACTGAACTATGTACATCATTAAATATTAGGCTGGTTTTCCTAAAACTTTGTACAAATGTCCCAGAGGAGAAATTATAATTTTCTTTTTTCAAAATTTTGTCAAAAACATTTATTTTGATTTCGTTGTTGTTTTTACGATATAATGGTTTTTCTTAAGTCATTTCTAACTTAAAGAACTCCTAAAATCATGTGTCAAATAACACCTTACCCAAGAATTATCGTTCATCAACAATTTTTGTTTTATCTTAAAAAAAAAAAAAGAAAAAAATAATATTTGAATATAGTTATTTATAATTATGATTTTCTTGATTATTAAAATTGTGACCAGCATCATCATTATTTTCCAACAACCAATATGAATCATTGTTCAACAAGAATTATAATAAGAATAATAAATTTATTCATCGATACATAAGCTTGCAAGCATATATGCATAAATGTCATTCAAAATGCTGCACCTGTCTAATCACACTTAATGTCTCATTCTTTGCAAACATAAGTCTTATTTATATACATATATATATATATTTAATTTAAGCATATTTTTTTTACAACCATGGTAGGTATACCATTATAATGAGGCAATCATATCAACATGAAATTAACAATTTTATTCATGAAGTAATATTGTCTTCAAAATTATATTAACTCTTAATACCTATGAATAAATATATATGTTATTTGCATTATGTTTTAAATATATTTATATATATATATATATGTGTATCTTTTTTTAAACTTATAACAGCAAGACAATCTTATTGGTTAAGTGCTCCAACTGACTGACGTGTGTAAGCGTAACCTATGATCTTTTGTGTTGGGCATCGAATTACCTGTTATAGGTTGTAAAGAGTAGGACTGAGGACAGACGCCAAGAGTCGTGCTGCTACTATAAGTAGCTAACCAATAAAAATGTAGATACCAATGGGAGCATGGACAACGATTTCAATCCATTGAAATTAGGCAATTATTTTGAAATTTTAAACCAAGGAAGACATGATGGTTTTAATGATATTTTACAATTAAAACTCAAGACAGGATGAAACTGGCTATACTCTGGATATAAATTTAAATGACCGCTTATAAATTTAATTTTCAATATCTACAGAGAGTTGGAAAAGTAAAACTTCTTATGATATGGGTTGCTATGTTATAAGTTCAGTTGGTATGAGTTGAGACCGAAAGGTTTTTTACTGGGTTATACTAATACGCAACCCTACATAATCTTAGTTTCTTTTTTTTTTTTAATCCAGGAAAGCAAAATTTATATGGACAGACAAATTTAATTCGACCGATTTTTTATTTTATTTTATTAATTTATTTATTTTAAAAGAGGAACTTAATCTTAAGATATACAATTACATTTTTAAAAATAACTAAGGGCCATTCGCTCAAACGATACTTAATCATTTATGTTCCACATACATCCTTCAGTAGTACTTTTTCATTTGCATAAACTGTTTGTTCGTGTATATTGTCACCTTGGTGTCAATACAATTTCTATTGGTTACACTTAGTGTACTCTTAATTCAAAGTGACAATATACACGAACAAGCCTGAGGCCGACCCTGGCTTTTCACTGTCCTTCTGACAGAACTAAATAATTTATAGTCATTCAAAAACGTGATTTCAACCCGACACAACTTCTTTTTCTAAAGTTCTTTTTTATATGAAGCCAATATAACGTTGCTAAATTATTTTATAAAGTATTGTTGCTTTTGCATATTTGCATTGCAAAGTTAATAAACAGGCCAAGTATAGAGAAGAAGACGGCGCAGCATATCCAGGGCTCCAAGAATCATCAGAATTGTGGGTTCTTCTAGATAAGTAGCTAAACACTGTCACTTATGGATTTATGTAGAACATAATAAAAGAACACCAGTTTTACTCGCTATCTTTAAGTACTAGAAGGCAAGTCTTGGATTCGTTAAAAAAAAAATTGAGCTAACAATCAAAAATGACATTGCGATGATAGAGAAGAAGAAAAAAGTGGGTCCGGCAATTCTGTCTGGATCAGCACCTACAGCCTAAACGTATGGGCCAATTTACTTCAAATTTAGTAGGTATGGCTTTATTGTAATATATGCCAAAAGATATTTTTTTAGCTCACTGTAAGTAGGGTGACCAGATCTATGCTTGAAGAAAAGAGACACATTAAAAAATCTCAGAGAAAAATAAAAAAAAATTAAATTCATATTTATACCCAACTAACCAATATTCCGTTTTATGGTACATTAAGCTGGGTGCAAAACTATTAGACATTCTGCTTGCAGCGCTTCATGCAGTGCCACATATTAAACAAATTTGTATACTTTTTGATTAAAATAAGTGTTCATTTTGAAGTGGGAATTTTCTTTTATTTTGTTATGAATTTATTTATTGAATTCTTACCACAAGATGGAAAGAAGATTTCAGCTCAATCCATCACTATTTCAGAGGGGAATTTCGAAAAATATAAGTACAAAGACCACATAGCTTTAACTTAGGCCGTGTGTGCATTTTGGGTTAAATTTTCTCTAACGACTAAATTTTGACGTTTGGTTCGAGGTGTGAATTGGATTAAAAGGGATTTGAAAAACACTACTTTGGCTTAAATTCCCTCAAGATTTAAGAAATTTCCCAGAATTTTTTATTTTCAATATCAGTGCATTTTTGCAAGGAATTCAATAAGACGGAAAAGACTACACGTTATTCATCTTTGCCTTTTTTGATGTGAATATATGTAATCAAGCTCAATCCTTATGTTTATAAGTTTTGTATTTTCGACATGAGCCCCTTAACAAACAAGAATATTAAAACAATTTTATTTTCCAATTGAATAAGTTCAAACTTACATTTATGATATGAATTCCCATTTATTGCCGTTTTTGCATTCACGTTAATCATCTTTTACCGCTGTGATTACAACCAAAGAAAAAAAAAACAAATACAATCTTCTCTATCTATCTTGAAACGTCAATTTTTTACCCATTCACAGTTCGCTAAATTTTAACCCATTTTATTCGCCACGCTAGTGTCAAAATTTAACCAGTTTAACCAACTTTTAACCCAATTCACGGCATTAATTAATTAATATTTTGTGTTGTAACTGAAATGAAACTGCGCAGCGAATTTAGGAATTGAGATATCGTATATTGGTTCTAGTTTTAAATTTACAGTTTAATAAAGAAAAAAAAAATTAAGAAATTGAGAAATCAAAAAAAAGAGGACAAAACGTTTATTTTTGAGAAAAGATACGGACAAACTTTTTTAGCTCGAATAGAGGACTTCTCCTCTTTAAAGAGGACGTCTGGTCACCCTTACTGTAAGTCTTAAAATAATGGTAAATGTCATATAACAAACGGCTCCAACGATTTCAACCAAATTTCACATATGTAATGAAGTGTTAAACATCTATTATGTACAGAAAACCAAACTTTCAAGAAAATTCTTTTAACGGTCTGCCCTGCCATATAACTGTTAAATTTCGACTATCTCGATAATGGCTTAAGCGATTTGAACGAAACTCAATACTGAAATTGTCCTAGCTATTTAAAATAACGTGGTATCAAAATTATTTAATTTTTGAAAAACTGTTTTTGCATTCTCATTTTTTTTTTTGAAAAAAGTTTTCGAAAAAATATTTTCAAAAAATCGATTTTTTCGAAAACTGGTCCAACGATTTTGAAACAAATTTTTTTTCGTATATTCCGTTAGTACTTTAAACCCTCAGTTGACTAGCCACAAGATCAAGTTTGTGCGACCCAGTCGTGCCCTTTATTTATATTTAAGACAGTTCTCGAAACTAATAACGTAAGTATAAACGCTTTGATGGTCCTGAAATGTGGTCACGATGCTTGAGTTCATTTACATATACATATACATAATGGAACAACATTAGTAAATAAATCTACCTACTACATTTAATGTTCGTAGGGAACAAGAGTCTAAACAAGAAAATATTTCACACCCGAATCTTAAGATAGGGAAAATGAGCGTTACTGGGTTTTCCAAGTCAATGACCTGTTGAAGAATATTCCAAAAAAATAATTGGATAATTGGTTGTATATACGTACCCTACTGATTGTGTCCATTTAACTCTACCACTGGGAAGTAAGATTTATCAAGTGGTTCTTTTTTTGAATCAACAAGACATATTGTTTTGTTTGGATGAGAACAAGACCACAACAATTTGACCACTCCAAAATATTTTTTAAGTCTCTATTCAATTAATTTACACAGTCTTCCATCATACCCAAGTCAGAACTAAATACAAGCTGGCCCTATGTACCTATACCATCAGTTGCGTAAATCTAAAAATAAAATGGGCCCAAAATAGATCCTTGCGGAACTCCACGGGTTAAATTACAGCTAATTACAGCTTGGCGTTGTCCTAACAAGTAAGAAAAGTAAGCTAAACAGCCTCGGGGATTAAACAACACATAATGTGATGATCAATAGTGAATATGTTTTAATATTAATAGTCAAATGATTTAGAATAATCGTCGAGAAGAACCAAGAATGTGAGTTTATCCACCATCTAAAGGCTCTTCTTGTTTGCTCAATAACCTCCAAAAGGGCAGTTAATGCAATAACTATGTTGAGCTCTAAAGCCGGAGTGTTTGCTTCAAGCAGATTGTTACAGGTGATGAAATGACAAAGAATTTGGATACAGGAATGGGATGAAATTTTTGAGTGCACCGATTTTTTGACACTGGAATAATTTTTGATAATTTCCATTGTGAGGCAAAAATACTTTTAGTCAGAATAGTATTAAAATAGTTTGCAATAAAAAACTCCTTAAGCGAGTTTCTCTTAAACATATAGCAAAACTGCATCCTCTTTGCTATGTTTCTTTATCTCGAAATTCAGCCAACTATCAAATATACACCTTTAGAATTGTGCGTTTTATTTTAGAAAAATGTTTCAAATTTCTTCCTTCCAATCGTTATAAGTTAATGCCGAATTTGAATCAAAACCTAAAATACAAAAACACCATCACAGAATTCTCACCCATCAAATGTCCGACGCATTAACAATTATCTATCATTAAATGACCATTCAAATGACCTCCTCTTGTGCATAAAATCTGTTAGTAAAAACGCAACATTTAATATCAATTAAGGTCTGGGAAAAGGTATCAAGAGTAAAAACTCTCTCATTAAAACTTTTATCCATTCATTTACTGATCGTGTGCATTGCGATCCCTTTTTCTCTTGAATCAAGCACACCAACCGAACAGACATTAATTCAATTCCATACCATCACCTCACACAGATTACCACTAATTGTTTTAACTTTTTTTTTTTTTGCAACAAAATGAACTGCATCACATCGTTTAAAAAACAATACCACAATAATGTATTAAAAGAGACATGACCCTTAGGCATCCTAGGATAATCGCTCCAAGGTGAACAAAACATTACGCCCATTTTGGATTCAAACAAAAAAAAAAAAAAAAGGTACGACTGGGTCGGACAAACTTGCTCTTGTGGAAGCTAACTAACCTTTGGCGTATAGGATACTAAGCAAGAAACTATAGTAAATAATCGGAAGTAAAAATATAATTTCTATAGCGTTTTTTTATGGCAGGTACCGTTAATAAGGTGATTTTGAAGAAAAAAATTTTAACGAAAAACTTCCTTATTGGCAAAAAAATCAGTCACACAAAATCTTATCAAAATCGATCATATTTTTTTCGAGAAAAATCGGATTTTCTATAGAATTTATATGGCAGGCACCGTTAATAAGGTGATTTTGAAAATAAATTTCTAACGAAAAATTTCATTATTGGCAAAAAATCAGTCATACAAAATGTTATCAAAATCGTTCGTTTTTTTCGAGAAAAATTGGATTTTCTGTAGCGTTTATATGACAGCTACCGTCAATAAGGTGATTTTGAAAAAAAAAATTCTAACGAAATACTTCCCCTTATTGGGAAAAAATCAGTCACACAAAATGTTATCAAAATCGTTCGTTTTTTTCGAGAAAAATTGGATTTTCTGTAGCGTTTATATGACAGCTACCGTTAATAAGGTGATTTTGAAAATAAATTTCTAACGAAAAATTTCATTATTGGAAAAAAATCAGTAACACTAAATTTTATTAAAATCCATCGTATATTTTATGAGAACAATTGGATTGTCTTTGAGGAATTTTTGCCAGGTACCGTTAATATGTAAACTTATTCTGAAAAAATGAAAAACACAACTTTTGGCATACAAATCCATTGTACGAAATTTTATAAAAATCGATCGTATTTTTTAACAGAAAAATGAAACTGTCTAAAACGATTGTATGGAAGGTACACCGTTAAAAATCTAGTTGTAAAAATTTTTTTGTCGAAAAACATAACCGTTTTCAAATAATCAGTCATGTTAAATTTTATCAAAATCGATCGTATTTTTTTTTTGAGAAAAATTGAATTATCTGTTACGTTTATATGGCAGGTAAACCGTTATTTTCAGACCTAGGAACAAAAATACGCCTGGGCATATTACTCTAAAAATGCACAGTAACAAGTTTGAAGAAAATCGTTCCAACCGTTTAGGCTGTAGGTGTCGATACATCCAGACTGACAGACGGACAGACAGACAGACAGAATTGTCGGACCTACTTTTTTCGTCTTCTCTATCATCGTAATGTCACGTTTGATTGTTATCTCAAAAATTTTTTTTTACGAATACAAAACTTGCCTTATAGTACCTATAATCGCAAATAAAAAGTCGCATGAAGAAAGCCAAGGGTTCCTTAATTAAGTCAAATGATTTCTATTCCAAAAGAAATCATTAAGAAATCATGATGTGCCACAAACACACACAGACATTTTGATTCATTAAATTGTTTAACAAAAAAAAAAAAAAATTATACAAAACACACCGATAAAAAAAACAATCATGAATAAATCACTTGAGATGACCCCAAGTGTAGCATCGGCCACTGCATCCAGTATTTCATCGGCAGCTCAGTTGAATGCGTGAATGGAGCGTGCAATTTCCACATAATTGCAATTTCATAATCCTTCAGACCAAACGACTGATAATAATTATTGTTATTCCAACTGTTATGACTTGGGATGGTGGCAGCAGGAGCACCAGCAGCACCATCAGTTAAGAGTTGTGTGTCGCAAAAAAAAAAAAAAAAAAAAAAAGTAGCAACAAAGAAAAGACTGCAACTTGAACGACAACAACAACGCATCGTTTTGCAAACCGTGAGAGATTTAGGCCCCCCACTTTTAACATTCTTTCCTCTGCCGTGTCCGAGTGGCACTATGGGAGTGAAAGGTATGAAGAAAATTTCATATTGCCAAGTAAGAAGGTTTATAGGTAATGCTGCGGTTGGTATATGTTTTGTGAGTGCTACGGTTATGTAGCATTGCTAGATTGTCTTTAATACTTTGTTTTAGGCCAAAACCAGGAGACATGCTGGAAACGAACAAACATCATCGACTTTAATACCAGAACTGAAAATCTGACTAACAATGGACCATCTAAATATGGCATGGCACGCATTTGATGTAAATGCAAAGTATAATCGAGACACTGTGTACCATTTTGAAGGCGATATTGAGTTTACCATTTTTCCATCCCAACGCCCCCTATCATTGATGGCAGGGACGTAGTCAAATGAGAGAAAGATAAAGGTTTCGGAATAATGTTTTTTCGATCATTTAAGGCGTTTTTTTTTTTGTTTAATTATTTCAAACATGCCAATTGATAATTTTGTTGCAAAGGTAAAAAGGAAATCAATTAATCATTTGGCTACTATTATTAATATGTGCGTTAAATTAAGAACCCTCCACCCATAATTTTGAGGAAATCGATAATTCGGCAAATGGTTATAGCTATATCTATATTAAAATCGAATTAGAAAACCCTGAAAAATATTATATGTTAAAAAATAACCGGAAAAGATTATGATGGGCAAACCTGAGGGCGTGATAATTATTGTGTCGGATATTTTATTAAAAGATCTTAGTTCATATCTCACAAAAATTCAATCAAAATCAAAGTATTTCTTTATAAAGTATGAGCTTACGAGATTAAAAAAATTCAAAATCTTGGAAGTGGTTTTCTAAAAAATTAAATAACTTTTAGAAAAAATTTTTCTCAAAAACATAAGTAGGTATTATGTTAGTCCTAAAATTAATTTATTATACCTTTAACCTTAAAAAAAATTCATGTTATGTTATTTTAAATAGCTATACGTTAATTTCAGTATTGAACTTCGTTTAAATCGATTCAGTCGTTATAGAGATAGTCAAATTTAAAAGAAAATACCATTGGCAGGTATGCCACAACAAATTTTCTTGAAAATTTGGTTTTCACTATCTGATAGATTCTTCACACTTGTATTATATATTTTAAATTTTATTGAAAATATTTGAGGCTTTTCGAAAACGGTTATATTACAGGTAGAGTTATTTTGAGACCTGCAGGGACCTATACCGTACCTTCCAAATTTTTGGTTAATTAGGTTGTGATTTTGTGTGAACGTCTGAAGCCGTTTGCTGATGATCTAATAGGTCCTTACCAATGCGGTTTTAGACCTGGAAAATCTACGACCGACCAAATCTTCACTCTACGCCAGATCCTGGAGAAAACCCAAGAATTTAACATCTTTAATTAACTGAACTTTATCGTGCCATGTTCAACTTTAGAATTCCTGCCAAACTGATACGACTAATCAGGATGACGTTAGAAAATGCTCGCTGCTCCGTCAAAATTGGTAGGGACTCTACTGAAACCTTCGACACCACCAGAGGGTTAAAACAAGGAGATGCACTGTCATGCAGCTGTTTTGATATTGTGCTCGAAAATGTAATACGGAATACCCAGGCTAGTACATCGGGCACCATCTTTAATAAATCGACACAACTACTTGGGTTTGCGGACGATAATGACGTGATAGGACGAACAAAAAAGCAGTAACCGGCGTCTTCACGTCTATGGAGTCAGCAACAAACAGAAGGTACTGAAAATAAACGAGGATAAGACGAAGTATATGCTCTCATCAACGAAAGTCCAATCCCACCACCGACTTGGTCAAAATGTAACCATTGATAGGTATAACTTCGAGGAAGTTAGTGAATTTGGCTACCTGGGCACTGCTGTAAACTCACGCAATGACATCAGCGCTGAAATCAAACGTAGAATAACTATTGCTAATCGCTGTTTTTTTGGCCTGAATAAGCAATTGAGGAATAAAGCCCTATCGAGAAAAACCAAGGAGACACTATACAGAACACTCATCATCCCGGTCCTGCTGTATGGTGCAGAAGCATGAACCCTCTCCCAATCGGATGAAAAGTCACTTGGAGTTTTCGAGAGAAAAGTCCTGCGTACGATTTATGGTCCTGTCCGCGTAACAGAGAAAGCAACGTTTGGCGAAGAAGATACAACGACGAACTATACGGGCTGTACAGCGACATAAGCCTAGCCAGAAAGATTCGTCAACAACGACTAAGATGGCTTGGCCATGTAGAGCGAATAGACATCAACGCTCCAGCACGTAAAGTCTTCAACGCCAAACCAGAGGGAGTCAACGCCAAATCTTGTAGAGTCAGAAGCCAAGGTAGACCTCATCTTCGATGGAGCGACCAGGTAGAGGGAAATCTCCGACTACTTGGAGTGCAAAATTGGAGACGGCAGGCTAGGGATCGAGCCGGCTGGAGGGGCATATTAAAGGAGGCCTAGGAGGACAACACTCTAGTTGAGCCAGCATAAGTAAGTAAGGTTGTAGGTGACGAGACAGACAGACAAACAAAATTTTTCGTGTTCTCTATCATCATAATGACGTCATGTTTGATTGGGATTGCTATCTTAAAACTTTTTACTTGCGATTATAGGAAGGGTAGGATGGTGTATGAGTGCGAGGTTTATAAGAGGATAAAAGAGGCTGAATGCACTCATTTTAGATACATCGAAGTGAGTAAAAGTTCCTGTCAAAATTTTATGGAAATGCTATAAAAGGTTGAGGTGCTATATAAATGAGTGCGCGTGCGCCCTCTTATACTACGGGTGCTCTTATATTCAATATTTAAAGTATTCGACTTAAATATTATTTACAAGGACTTTTCACATTACAGGATTTCTGTCTAGGATGATAAGAACATTTAATAAAAAATTGTGTCCGTTTAAGCAGCAACTCCAGGAAAATATTTCTTACAACAAAAAAGGTCGAGACAAAGTGCACAAATATTAATGAAAAAATGAAGAAATCAACGGAACTGTCCCTGGATGCCAAGAAATTTACTTTGAGACTTTAATAGAAGACTGGATTGAATGTTCAGAATGCAAAGAGTGGTGGCAAGCCAAATTTAGTCCTTATTTTAATAATGGCAATTTTACGTGTGACGTTTATATGTCAAATAACCACCTGCGTACTCTTACATTCCATGACGCGCATTCTTATACGACACGTTGGATAAAAGGGCGCAAATATATTTTTATGTTTTTTTAATTGTTATTAACTAATGAATCCTTTTTTGTTGTAAACTTAAATTTACTTTGGATACTAAAATAATAAGAACTGCAAGCACAAAAAAAGTTTGTTGGTTAAATGTTTTTAGTTTGTCTATTAATTGGTGTTTAGCCTTAAGTGCGCACTATACTATACCATCCTACCCTACTAAACTGACATTATGTCAAAATTTGGCGATTTTGAGTTAAGTATATACAGAATGAATCGCAAAATTGACTAAAAATTTTCTGTCAAACCGTCATAACTATAACTCTTAAACTGATAGCGCGAGGGCTTATAAGTGTTGTTTCGCATTCAAGGAAACATCCGGTAAATATGTTTTTTTTTTTATTTTCGAAACTTTTCATTTGTAGCACTCTGCCTTCAAAAAAATATGAAATCATGATAAATTAGTTTCTAGAAAAGTGATGTTTTTTGTCATTTTACTGCCTACCTTGTAACGAAACTAGTTGATGAACTGCAAAGTTCGTTTGATTACTTTAAGAAGTGTCACTTTTACCAATAACCTATAGGTATTATTTTATATAGGTAATATAATACGAGTTATTTTCAAAGATTGCCTTTTAATTCCTTAAATAATATTTAACTTATTTTTAGTCATTAATAAAAAAAAAATGTTGTTCCAGAAGATAAATGGGTTTTTAATATGTTTTTTGGAGAGTTGCATTTTTAGTTTTTTTCTTATGTGTTACAAACTGTACTTTCATCCTTTCTTCCGGTATAAGTGCAAAAATTATGTTTGGAAAGACGCCTTCGCATAGTTATTTAGCTAATCGAAGTTTCTTGCAGCAATTTGAAGTCCAGCTTATGACTTTTAGGGGTCAATGAAGAGGTTTTAGCGCAGTCCATTCACATGTGGCTGTCTTTTTTATGTCTTTTTTTTTGTGTTTTCTAACCTGCAAATGGTGAATCCGGCACAGAATTAGTTCTGTTGTGTTGTCGTATTCGGTAGTCTATGGTTTGTTTTCATAAATTCAGTTCTATGCTCAATCGTTTAGCAAAAATTATAGATTGCAACATTAGTTGCTCTCTCTTTAATACTTAAATCTGTAGATTTGTCATATTTTTCACAAAATGGAATCTGTACGAATTTGACAGAATGATCTCATCTTCAAAATTTAAAATAAATTATATTACCTTACCAAGTTAGTTAAAAAATTGTTTACATTGTCTACGTTGTCGACATTGTTGTGTAGACAATAATCAATTGAAATATCTACAGGTTTATAGTCTACACGGAACAACACTGCTGGTTCTTAATAATATCCAATACCTTTAATGTAAAATATTAAATCAATACTTAAACCATATTTTGTATCTACGTCCCTGTAAAATGGAGTTTCTCACCCAGTCAAAGAAAATGGGTTCATTTTTAGTCTTGCGGTGAAGCCGCTTCTTCTCACCTCTTCTATACACACATGCAAGTGCGGGGGAACTACGCGTGTGGGCTGATCTTTGCCAAAATGAATGGTGCAACCAAATTCGGATCAAAAGAAAGGCTATGGGAATAATTCCTTATGCGGTCGGGTTGAACCTCTTCCATCCACTAAACCATCATGTGCTTTGGCTAGAAAATATTAGTTGCACGCTCAAAATGAGAGTTTTTCGAGGCGCTCTCATCGTGCCCAGTGTGCTGGGGGTATCAAGAAAATAGCTACTGCAATCTATCGATAGTATCGATCTTATACCCGTATAGCAGCAAAATCACCATTCTACCACCGTGATGATCACACACATTTCCACAAAAAAAAATACTACCAGGATGGGAGTTATTGTAACAGCTCAGCTCTACAAGGAATAATATGCCACGGAGGCTATGAACACAAACAGTGGCAAACCAACAAAAGCGATCACTATAACTGTGGCCAGGCTAACCGATCTACCATATAGTTCGTCGATAGATAAGCGCCACAAGATAATATGCTGATTCGCATTAATAATGGATTATCACGAAATCGACTGGTCACACCATATGGAAATTATTATTATGCCAACATATTCTTTCACCGTGTGTTTTGTGTATATATGAACAGTGTGTTTTCTGAATTGGTCTAGGATAGGACCTTAAAACTGTTCATATATATACTATATACAGGCAAAGCATGAAGTGTTCATATTTTGTGCCTTATATTTTGAAGCACTGTTGTTGAGAAAAAAAAAAAGAATAGAATCAAATTCGTGTGGTTAATACACACTTTGAAGTGTCGGACAGTCGTGAGGTGGATTTTAATAATATACACTATGCTGGAGGTTCAACGAGTTGCACGACATTCGACTTCTTAAATGTAATTTCACGAAAACGGAGTACATTCCTAAAGACAAGGGATCTGGCTGAGAAGATTTTGTCGATAGCAGGAATAATATTGAAAGCAGATTTGATAAAGTCAAGTTCGATGCTCAGCTTTTTCGTTTTGGTAGTTAAACAGTGCTTTGTTATTGATGCTGGTCACTTAACTGTTAATTAATATTCTTCCTTAGGTATATATATTTTGAAAAAACATGTCTCTTATTTAGTTGGTAACTTATAATTCAATTTGTTGGATACATATAAGTTGGAACTTAAATCAATTAAGGCAAACATCGTGTATTTTTTAAGGTTTCCTTTTTTTTAATTTCTTCTGTTGATTTTTTGTTCATAACTCTGTATTCTTCTATGTTTCAATTGGAATTACAAAGTTTGGCTGTGGATTAAGGCATATACTCTTTTCTAGTCTAGGATATGTTTTGATTTTTTAACAAATTTTAAAATGCAATACCTTCCTCATTCAAAGACCAAAAACAAAGGCTCAATCACGATGTAGTAAAATCTAATGATCATGCCCTAATATGATAAGTGTATGAGAAAAGCTTTCTGGAAAATTTCCACCAAATCTTTAGGAAACCACAGTCAAGCAATTCGATTATAGTTAACAACAGGTTGATTCGCGAAGATGTAACTGCTATACTCTGTCTGCCTATCTTTTGAAAATAAAAACGCATTTTTTTTTATTTTTTACTTGAAGACTTAGCATATTGGCTGTAAATGGATTTCAAACCTTTACCTAGATTATCTTGGTATAGCTTCCAATTGAATAGATACATTCGAAGCGACAATAAATGGAAATTATTTCGAAAAGAATGAAATGAAAAGCAGAAAAAAAAAGTATTCAGATACACTGAGCAAAATAACAAAAAAAAAAAACTTTTAGTTGTTTTTTTATTCACGCTTATATTTTCTCCTATTTTCTGTCCAAAGTCATTTATGGTTAAGTCACGAAGGAATAATTTGTTTTATGTTAATGCGAACTGGTAGCAAATGAATTGGAATTTAATTTGAGTCCATCTCTTTTTCTTCCTGCCATATAAGAGGAGTGTGTGAGGATTTTTTTTTGTTTGTTTGTTGTTTTTGTATTTCTTCGAGAAGTCAGTGTATTTATTCGTTATGTCGGCAAATCGATGTGCAAATCCGAAATAGTACGTAAAGAAGTACTTTGTTTTTATTGCGGCACAAAATGCAAAAAGAAGGTATACACCTCTTTATTCGATTCCCATGTGTAATATGGACATCTATTCAGTGTACTCACGGTTGAATTGCAAATATTTTTATCTACCTTTTTTTAACATTGCTTTTAGAAATTGATTGAATTTTGTAAGTTTATAAATATCACATAAGGAACGAAACAATATGGTTTTCTTCTTAACTTAACTTTACACGTTGAATTTCTAAATAAGAAACTGGTTGAAGAAAGTTGAATTTTCTGTTTTTAAGTTTAGAAAAATTAATACAATGCTTTTATTTATTTGTGCATTTTGATTAAATTAAAAATTATTGTTTCTAGTTTTTTTTAAATGTTCTAGATATAAAATTCATTTAATAGATTTTAATAATATATAGGTTACCTACATTATAGATTCTATAAACCTTTAATGGGAAACGCGTATCAAGAAATCACACATAAGTAAACAAATAAACCAAAAATTTAGGCAGATAAGTGATTTATAGCAGCGCAATCCGTTCAATTTGCAATTCAATTTGTTATCTTAGCTATCGATCGCTTTTGTTTATTTTCAATTATAATCAACGCACCACAGAAGCACATTTGCTTCAGGTACATATTAATATAATGCCTATAAATTTGTGAAAATGAAAAGTGAACCAAAATAAAGGTGACAAAAGATGAAATATTAAGTTTTTTTTTTGTTTGAAAATATTAATTCAGTAAAAAAAAAAGAACCCACGGGTAACACATACCTACATTAAGTACTTTTTTTTTTAAATTGTGATTTCAATTTTGTTTTTGTAAAGACTCCCATAAAAGGTAAATTTTATAATATTTAGTGCCGTTAGCATCTCTTTTTTGTCAATAGGCACTTCAAGTACGAAGAGGTTTCAGCTTTTGTGCGTTACTGAACAAACAAAAGTCAATTAGGCTGACATATTAGTGACTACTGTAAGCTTCTGTAACGAATAAAAATAAACAGCATTTCTTTGTAAAATATTTTTTTTTAATTACAATAGAAATAAAGGGCACGACTGGACCGCACAAATAAGATGTTGCGACAAGTTATAGTATAGGGAAAAATGGACATTTTGGGCTGAACCAATTTTGGAGTAGGTATATACAATATGTTTTTCCCTATAGGCTATTACGTGAGGGCTTAAAAAAAAAAGATAAAATAAAAATTAACGAAAAAATATATGAAAATTTTGTTAAAAGTGTTAAATTAATATCTAAAAAAGATTCAAATTGAAATCAAAGTATGCAAAAAAATTTCTCCGATAAATATCAAATTAGAAAAAAAACGTTTTTTTTTTTAAATAATTTTTTGAATTTTTTTTCTTTTAAAAACTAGGTATGCATGTGAACTAAATCTGTTACATCTTAAAACCAAGTTTTATAAAATCCGTCAACAGGTTTTAAAAATATTGAAACAGCAAAACAAAGATTTTAAAAAATTATTTAAAACTTAACAGAAACATTTAATAAACAAAATTTTATGCCATATTATTTTGATAGCTAGTTTAATTTCAGTGCTACTTTTTATTAAGATCACTTAATCGAGAAAGTCAAAATTAAAAAAAAACCTTTATACATATTTCCTCAAAATCTTATTCGCACTTACTGATAGACCTTTCATGCTTTATTACTGCTGTGAAATTTGATTGAAATCGTTAAAACCGTTCTCGAGAAAAATTAGTTTATCAATATTGGATGTACATGGCAGGTATCGTTATTTTTAGGCCTAGAATGCAAATTAAAAATACGTTCAGTTAAATCATCCTGAAAATACTACCAACAAAGTTTAAAGCACATCGGCACAGCCGTTTAGCCTGTAATTGTCAATACAGACAGACAGACAGACAGAATTGTCGGATCCACTTTTTTCGTCTTCTCTATCATCGTAATGCCATGTTTGATTGTTATCACAAAAGTTTTTTTGTACGAATGCAAGAATTTCGCCTTGTTCTATCTACCTATAGAGCGAGTAAAAATTAAATATGAGGCATCACCTTCCTTCGGGTACAAATCACTTATACGCAAATCTTATCAGAATTATTGTTCGTTTTTTTCGATAGAAATATAATTTAAAAAAAAATAAAACAACTTTTCAGTAAAATTAGTAAATTTTACTTCTAAAAAATTCCGACAAAGCTGGATTTTGCTGGGACTTTTGTTTTGATGACTCGAGCAAATCCCAAAAAGTACCCCATGATTTGGCCCAGAGCAAATTTTTTTTGAGGCCATGCTTGGTTGTTTTATTAGCACATTTTTTTAAGAATGCATAACTTGCCTTATTAGTTCCTTTAATGGCAAGTAAAAAGTTATAACCATATCCAAAAGCCCTGGTAGCTAATGCTTTATTTGTTTTATGTATTATATATGTAATTTATTTATGTTTCAATAAAGTTATAATAATAATAATAATAATAATGATAACAATAATAATAATAATAATAAAAAGTTATAAGTATTTGAGGCGTTCAGAATATTAGTGTAATAAGTGGACTTTGACCTTAGTCGAAAAATTTGGAGTTTAATCAAAAAGAAATGCTTTCATAATGACTGGTAAACCCAAAGAAAAACCTTGGTAAAATCAACCAATATTCTTGGTTGATTTCCAAAAAGCTTGCCAGGTAATTTTGCGAATTTTTAGAATAGCTATATAATTTTGTTATGTGTCGTTCAAAAGATAATCGAATCGGTATAAAAATGTACGGTTTTATTGCAGGTTTACAGCTGATGGGCTCTAAAACATCTATGTCCGTCAGCAACTTTTACTAAAACAAATTTTTAGAGAACAAAAAACAGCCAGACAGAATTGCCGGACCTTCTTTTTACTTGATCTCTATATCATCGTAATGCCACGTTTTATTGTTAGCTCAAAACTTTTTTTTTACGAATTTTTCTAATAGTACCTTTAGTTGCAAGTAAAACGTTATAAGTTATAATTAATTTTATAACAAAATCTGCATATACTGTGCCTACGTTTATCTTCCTACATAATTATTCGATTGTTTTGACTATTCTCTCTATAATATACGGTCTGTGTTGTGCAGTCAAGTTCATTATAATAAAATATTTACTATAAGTTCTTACAATTTACAATACAACTTTATCGTACCTATATCTATAGCTATATCTCAGTTCCCAATCCTTTACGGAAAAAAAACCATTCTCAAAATCAATTACCTACATTTTAAATTGCCCTACATATAATTAGACATCCACCAGATGCGTCAATCTATAACCAAACAAAACACAACACGATATTCAGCAAACCCTATAATTTTCAGACTGCCTTAAATTCGAGGACCTTTGAAGATGTCTAAATTACAACCTAGAATAAGTGTGCGATCCTGAGATTGTCGAATGATTTTTAGATAAAATATTTTCTGCCACCCATGCCGATGATGTTGTAGGATTAAGATAAATATTGAAGATAATTATTTTGTATCTTTGATGTGCGAAACTCGAAGTGTTACAGTTGTTCTGGTATACCTGGACTGATGGACATTGGACAGGGCACTTGGATTTGAAATTCGATTGGGTCGATTGATATCATTCAAACAGAATAGGGAATTAAGGAAATTAAGGCATTAAAAAAGGAAGCATGGAGTCGAGTATGTCTGGCTAGAGGCGTTTGCGGAAGAAGTAATCACACACCTTATGTCGTTATTAACATGCAATTGAACACATCTAAACAAACGTGGAGGGTTACATGCTGACCACCGACGATGTTGAGATTGGGTGTGTATTATGTAGGAAGGAGCAATTATAAAGAGACTGTGAAATGAGGAAATTAGATGATGATTTATTTGATCTCATTTTGAAGGAGCTTAAAGTAATCTTCAATTTATGAACAAAGATTTGGAAAGACACACCGCTCCAGATTAATGAAACTGCCTGGGCTAATAGTAGGAGATCTACTATCGTTAATAAATGACAATTACGGCTTCCGGAAATGGCCGAACACCAAAGAGACAGCCCTCCAAAGTGCAAACAATGGTAGGTAAATAACATTGCCACAAATTTTTTTACTAAAATGTAGTTTGACACTTTCAAAATAATAATATATAATTGCCATTACATTATCATGGATGGAAAAGGTTGCCAGAGCCACTCTAAAAATACGTTAAAAAAAATTAATTGAATTTGTTGGGTTGATATGCGACAACCCTTTTCCGGCATGATAATGTTATGGGCAATGGCAGTTACACATTGTTATTTTAAACGTTTCAAATTACATTTTAGTAAAAAAAAGTTTCGTGGCAAAATTATTTACCAATTTTGTTGGATGATTTTTTCTGTACTTGGAGGGCTGTATCTTAAGTGCGGCCATTTCCATAAGCCATAGATAGCATTTATTGACGACTGACAATCAAGTTATAACTGGAAAAAAGTTCAGGACTATTATGATTCACAAAGCCCGATTAAAGCTTTCTTTATTTTAAAAAAAGTCACTAAAGGAAGGACAAGTCTCAAAACTACAAGGTACCCATCCTTCGTAAAAAAATAAGGCTTTTTCAGTCCTCAACAAAAATAAATAAAATATTCTTCTATTTCTATTTCTATTAATGGTGGAAGGCCCGCGGTTATTTGACAACAGTTAAAATTGGTATGGGGGCATGCTGCCCCCTGCCTGACCCGACTATAGGATTTGGCGTGGGTGCGAGTTTGGGTGGGTGCAAGTACCGCAGGTCTTAATCCTTTTTTGTGGCGGGTCTTATTGCCAATTTGTAAAGGAATGAATGACCGCGGGTGTCATTCCCTTTATTAATGGGAATTTTAAGACCGACGGGCTTTAATTCCGCGGCCCTTATTTCACTAGACCTCTATTTATATCCGGTTATCAGCCAGTGGCGATAACCTGGAGTAAGATCGTCAAGGACGAAGAGTGGAATTCTAAAGAGGCTAGACCGGAAGCTTAGCCAAGCCAAGATTATTCCTAGACGACTGAAGGCTTGCATTTGGGTTCCCTATCTATCAAGGAAGAAAGTTGTAGATATCGGCATTAGGCAAGACTCATAGGTTTGAAGCCAGAAAAATGTGAGGCTTCAGGGAAATCTTCACAATCTATTCTAACATTGTGCAAGACTCCATCTTTCATATTTTTAAGTCACTCTGCTGTGAGAAATTGCGCATTTCTATGAAGAAGAAAGAAGAAGAAGAAGAAGAAGAAGAAGAAGAAGAAGAAGAAGAAGAAGAAGAAGAAGAAGAAGAAGAAGAAGAAGAAGAAGAAGAAGAAGAAGAAGAAGAAGAAGAAGAAGAAGAAGAAGAAGAAGAAGAAGAAGAAGAAGAAGAAGAAGAAGAAGAAGAAGAAGAAGAAGAAGAAGAACAAGAACAAGAACAAGAAGAAGAAGAAGAAGAAGAAGAAGAAGAACAAGAAGAAGAAGAAGAAGAAGAAGAAGAAGAAGCAGAAGAAGAAGAAGAAGAAGAAGAGGGAGAAGAAGAAGAAAAAGAAAAAGAAGAAGAAGAAGAAGAAGAAGAAGAAGAAGAAGAAGAAGAAGAAGAATAAGAGAAGAAGAAGAAGAAGAAGAAGAAGAAGAAGAAGAAAAAGAAAAAGAGGAAGAAAAAGAAGAAGAAGAAGAAGAAGAAGAAGAAGAAAAAGAAGAAGAAGAAGAAGAAGAAGAAAAAAAGTAAGAAGAAAAAGAATAAAAAGAAGGAGGAGTGCCCGCAACTAATTTATTTTTAGTTTAAAAAGTTTGCCATGACATTATAATAAATAGGATTGAATATGTTTGCAATAACTGAGCTCTGAGGAATTTTCAAGTATTCAAAATATCTATAGGTATTGTTAAATAATTGGTTGGTTCTGTCTTACTTCTCCATGAAATTAAAAAAATAATGTTCACATATGAACGAGATTTTATAAATATAGAATCATTGTTAAATCTTTTACAATACAAATACCTTCACTAATAATTAATTACGCAATTATTATTTCACTTAATTTCATTGTTTTCAATTCAATAAAATAATTAAAATAAATCGATTTCTATAATTATTCCCAGAATACTGAGTTACAATTTCAAGTTGAAATCGCAATGCATAATTGGAATTCCCCAGCAATCAGTGCACACCTTATTAACATGAGATTTGATTCCGAATATCCATCAGTTAGAACCCACAATTCAATAGCTATAAGTGTAGAGTTCGTGATTGAACACGAGTAATTTCTCTTAATTGCCCCTACTACTTGAATCAAAAGCTACAATCTTCAAGTTAATTCTAGATCGACCTGGTAGACCAATTTACCCGTGCTATGCATTTTGTAGTGCTCCCACATTCTCATACATACTGAATTGAACTGCGAGTGATGTCATGTCCTTTAACACCTGGGAACAAGTTCAAGTTTCTGCAGAACCAACTTCGATCTAATTGTGTGAATTGCATAATTTGAATAAATTAATCTAAGCTTAAAAATAGATTCTGTATATCACCGTTGTAAAAATTTTAACCACAACTCGTGAGGCAGTTACTTTGATTCTCACAGCGAAGATGATGTTTGCGTGGCCATGGTGGTGACTGAACCCGGGATAAATAGGAAATTTCTTGACTCATATCATTAAGACTTATAAGCCTGAGAAACATTTCAGACGACGACTAACGTTCCGGAAATTAACATAAGTATCTTTTTATTTTTTTGTCGATAATTATGAATTAATTGTAAATTAAAAACAAATAGTATAAGCTCACGATTATACATTAGATACAACTAGTTCCGCTTCAATTCAAATCTGGCGAATGGACGGTTTTAAATTTCAACGTCACCACCCAAGGGATGATGACCGATCGGCCTTAGCGGAGATGATGATATACGAAAGCGCGCACTTAACCGAGGCTCGGTGTCTGGCACCGCGGCGGTACAAGACTCCGTGGAAATTATATTATTGATGACTACTATTAGGGTGACGCAGGCGCAATATGTGGTTGGCGCAATATTTTTATGCAAATGGGCACGGATAAGTTGTAAATGCATTTCTGGGACTCTGATGGTGTTTCTTATCCCAAACGCAGGTGTTTGATGAATGAAAATAATTATTACATTGACTCTAGAATATCGAAACATTTTTGCAAAATGAGAAATTGTATTTGTGCAATGACGTTTGGCAAACTTGTGACTCCATGGGAAAATATTTTTTTAAGAAAAAGAAAAAACGGTGATTATTGTATCAAGTTACTTTTTATACATAGAATATAATATGGATAGACTAAGTGAGGTCTGTGAGTGTGAGTCAATTACTTATTTATAAAATTACATTCATTTACATAAAGTTTTTGATAAGTTGGTTGGCAGTTTTGACAGATGCTTTGGACGAAGTAAACAAGATGAATAATTTGCTTATTACGTCAAAGTGCAGATAGAAATCAATCCTACCAGATATGTAATTAATTTTATAAATAATTTAAGGTTATATAGATGAGAAGTACTAATAAGATAATAAATAATTTCCCCTTATAAGCAATAATGGTACTTCCATATTTGTTTTTTACTTTTTCTTTTCCTTTTTTCCAACAATAATAAATATTATCGGAGTTTTGTTTTCTTTATAAATAAAAAAAATATATTCTTTCTCATCTTTCTACTCCTTCTTACTAGTGTCGTGCAACACCTTTTGCAATTAAAAGGCAATGTGCCTTAAAGACACATAGTTAAAATATTATTATATTATTATCATTTCAAACAGCTGGACCGATTTTGATGAAATTTAATATTATAAAAGTTGTTCTTTACCTGCAACTGCAAGAAAATATTTGGAACAAATTATGTTTTTTGTAAAAATGTAAAATACAAAAGTCGAATTAAAAAAATAAATATGTAAAACGAATGGTAAATGGAAGTTTTTTTAAAAACAAAATAGCATTTTAGTTTTCTTTTAGAAAATTCATTGATGGGTTTTGGAAATGTTAAAAAAAGCCATTCTTTTGAATATTTGCTTAATGCGTAAGTATTGGTTTCGTGTTGGAAAACAAAATCAAGGTTTTAAACATCAGAACGATAAAAGAGAAGTCTAAAAATGTAGGTTTCGTGTTGTCGTCCTTCATGCGTCGGTCTTTCTTTGCGGATGTGCGGTTGTCTGTCCATCGAGCTACAGCCTATACGGTTTGACAGATTTTGATCAAACTTTGTCTATAGCACTTTTTTATGATTCCCTAGACGACAAATTTGAATTTTTGTTTTTACCCGGCTATACAGGGTATACCTCCCATATAACGGTTTCAGTTTTAAATATTTTCTCGAAAACGGCTTTAACGATTTTGATAAAACTTTGTGAACGTTATAATTGGAGTGCTGTTAAAATAACTGCATTTCAGATTTTTGCGCATAATTGAGATTTGATGTTAACGGTTCTTACAAATTTGGCCATAAGTTGATAACGGCTTATCCGACTTCATCTTAATTTGGTATAGATTAGTTAATTAACACAAAATAGCGTTTGAATTTTATGGCTGAATAACGGGTTTTTGGTAGCTACTATATAGCTTGATCTCTCGTTTAGGCCATTTTTCCATATTTTTTGTCTTCCATCAAACACATAGCTAATTTAATAAAATACATTTTTCGTAATCCCATAGTTTGCTATAAGAGCAAGTTCATGCGGCCCAGTCGTGCATATTATTTTAAAAGAAATGATTTAACACGATTTTTATTTTTTTTTATATAAGACAAGTTATGCATTCTTACAAAAAAGAAAGTTTTGAAATAACAATCAAACATGGCATTATACTATGATAGCGAAATCGAAAAAATTGAGTCTGGCATTTATGTCTGTCTGAATGTCAGTCTATGTGTATAACATCATCTACAGCCTAAACGACTGAACTGATTTTCATCAAATTCGGTACATAGGGTTTATGTAAACTATTCCTTTGAGGTGAAATAAAAAAAAATTTTACTAAAAAAAGGGACTTGCCATATAACCGTCATTAAGAACCTTAATTTTCTCAAAAAGAAACTCCAACGATTTTCTTCGAAAAAATTAGAGATGGTTTTTGTCTGATTGTCTTTTGTTAAATTGCAGAAAAAAATCGCTAGTTACCTTCCAAGGGTTGGTACCTTCCACGAACCGTTGTTTTTTTTTTCTTGATGAGATACATTGATTTTAACCCAATCTACATGAATTTATAAAATTTCAATGCCAACATTTTGCGAAAGTACTTAGTGTCGATAATAATTATTGAAATACATATGTACCTATTATTACCTGTTCACTTTCAACTTGTTTACTTATTATTAATCAATTTTTATTTTCAAAACACAAAACAAAATTATCAAGTCAATTAAATAAATTTAATTCTAAGATATCTGTAAAAGAAAACAGTTGTTATTTTATATAATAAAAAACTTTAAAACAGATTCATAGTCTTCAACTTCAGAAGTGGGTCATACCTAAAAAAAAAAGATGCAGATAGTTGAGATTTAATTTGAAAATCATTGTTTCAAACTTTTATCTAATAATTGTGATCAGAAGAATTGGTAGCATGGCTTACTGAATGCAAAATTGAATTCAGCAAATGTTGCACAATTACATACGTGAAATTTATGCAGAACATTCCGAAGGTAATCATTCCGAACAATTTTTTCAGGCTGAAAATCTTGAATTTTGTGTCAATCAAAATTCCGATCTTCCAAAAGCTCAACAAAATCAAGAACCTTTAATTGAAAGTGAAGCTGAGATAGACGCAGAAATTCCGCAATGCACGGTTAGAAGAAACTATACCCATCCCTTTTCCGAAATCGTTTAAACCTTCATTTAAGGACATTAGGTATTCTATTACGATATTTTCTGGTGATGACTCATACGATGCCCAGGAAATGGATTAACACTTTTGAACGGGCATGCGATTCTGTTCAAGGTAATTATGTATTCCGACTGAAGTCCATTCGCAGATTGTTAAAACCTAATTCCGCCGCTGAATTTTTTTACAAATTGATACATCAACTATACGTATAAATTTTTTTTAAGTAATTTCCTAGCCAATTTTGGACACAGCGATTCAACTTTTGATTGATCGTTCCCCCAACATTTTGCAGTGTTTTATCCAGGACGTACAATTGACGAATTGAAGCAATTGGCTCATCGTTATGCACAACTAAGAGAGCTTAGTTTCGCAAATTACGCACGAACTAATTCCGCTTCAGCTACTTTGTATCAAAATAGAACAAAGCCTAAGATTAAGTTTTAGTTTTAATTTTTATTAATTTTTTAAATCATTATTAAAAACGCTTGGCTGAGTTCCCCGAGATTCTCATTAGGATTCATACTGGGACTTCAAGGTGGTTAGTCGAAAGTTGTAATGTTTTTTTTTACCTCGAAACAGCTGTTCTCCAGCCTTTGAGAGATGTTGATAGGCACGATATTTTATACCGTATACCGTCATATACTGTTACAGCTCAATAATGATTTGAAAGTTGTTTCTTCCGGGTACAAGTGCAAAAACCAGCTTTAGGCCACCCCCAGCAAAGTTGCGAGTCATTCTAACCTCATTTTGTAGACGTTTGTCATGCCAGTAAGAATAAAACCCATCTGTGACGTCTAAACTATTTTTTTTTTCTTATCACTAAATAGAACTTTTCACTATTTATGGGTTCGCCTGATGTGAATTTCTTTATAATTTAGTCCAGCTGTCTTATGAGCTGCCTTCAAAGGCTGATTTTTTGGATCTAGACAAAGTTTTGTTGGCTATTAAAATGTATCTTACGGGACTGTTAGAAACATGCAATTTAAGTGTGGCCTTAATTAAAGACGACAACACGTTATTTTTGACTCCTACTTTATCGGACATCAGTCGAACTTAATACCCTGTAAATTTTTTATTCTTTACATGGTTAGCAATTTGTCCACAATTGTCACCTAATCTGAGAAAATTATGAATAACTGTGGTTGATCTGCAACTTTTTTAATCAAAAAGGCCACATTCATTGTATGCTGATGATTTTTTTTTATGATTTTGGCCATCTCTTTCTCACTTCAAATTCTCCCTCGCAACATATGTCTATAGGCTTTCAAATGAAATTATCCTTAAAAAGTGCAAAACACAAACAAATATAATTTCATATCAGTTTCAACCTAAAAGCCTCTGTACAGTTCACTGTTTTCATACGAATTTCCTCCTTAAATGACCAATTTTTAAACATCACATCGCAAAAAAATTACTACATTTTTTAAATATGTCCAGAAAGTTTGAAAAACATAAGGTTTATTTGCTCATAGCTTCGAATGATAATTTCGGTTTAGTAAAAATAAATTTGTTGCCGAATTTGCAGTCTCTGCAACAAGTTTTTTACTGGATATAACAATGTTTTTATGGGAATTTCCTCCACTGTATAACTAGTTATTTTTCCCAAAATCAAACACTTACATTTATTGCGAATGAAACGGAAACAACCATAATATTATGAGAATTATTAAATATTTTTTTTGTTTTGGTTTAGTTAAGGGTAAAACTTGGTCTCAGCGGGGGTCTCAGTAAATGTTTTACATATTTTGGGCAAAAGACTAAAATGGCCAAACACTCGGTAAATACATCTTACTCCTAATTTTTTTTCCATTTGTTGTTTCAACTCCCGTAGATTAATATGTCAACTACCTGTTCCAAATCAGGGAAAAAAGATACAACAACGTATATTTATGGCATTTGCACACTTAGCCACAAACAACACATAAATCTTTAGCAGGGGATCAATTCTAACCACAACAACAAAACAGAATAAAAAAAAAAATAAAAATAAAAATGTTATCGCTCTACAACGCCCGCACATTAAAAGACTAAAGCAAACACCATCAGAATAATATAATTTTTTTTTTATAGATTCGTCCTTTTGATGCGAAAAGACAACAAAAAACTTGACATATCTCTCGAACCCTAGAACGAAAAAGAAAACACACTGATGTGCACAACGACATCAACATCCGTCCTTATAATATTAATATGCAATCTAAGTACACATATCGCATGGAATGTGATTTATTTCTCACATCACCTGGAGTGAAGATAGAGAACCTGATGCGCCTGCCTATTGAAAAAAAAATTTAAAAAATAAACAGTTTATAGGGAGCGATAAAAATAAGACATATAATTCCAGGACAAATTGCACAATTCAACTCGCGTGAGAGGATCCCAAATCACGTTCGTTTTCGATGCAAGGTTATTAATTATGAATGCACGTTTGTTGTTTGTGGAATTTATTCTGTTTCCAGATCTGTTCTTTTTTTTCTTTTTTTGTTTAAGGAGAACACAAAAAGGATATCCGTTGAAGTTTCCGTTTTTGTTATAAATTTTATACCACCTTGGTTTTGACAGGATCAAATATTGTAATGACCTTACCTTAGTAACGGAAGTTGGTCTTCATATATTAGATGTTTTAAAAGATATGGTTAAAATGATTTCCTTAGGCTTACAGGTAATCAAAATCCGCATTATAAATTAACACTTTTAGGCAAAAATAAATCAGTTTTTTAGTCCGATGTTGTCGATATAAAAGTGAATTACTTTTGGTCAGTGGGTGCACCTAGTGCTTTATTCAACATGTAATTTCAGTCAATACGAAAACTTTTGGACTAACCTCCTCCAATTTCACACATCAAACTTATATTTTGTTGTTTGCTTGGTTAGGACGACCTTATAGGTATGGCCTTCCTCTCGTGCAAACTCCGAATTGGATGGTTTCGAAGATCCGACTATGGCATATCCTTCCGACTAGATCGATGTCTCCGTAGAACGCGTAGATCTCGTCCTTGAACTTTCTTTTCCACCACTCATATACTGGGACATCATTCGGAATATTGCGTAAACTCCGCCTGACTGAAGCTGTGACCGCAAACTTTGTCTCTTTCCTCTGCATTGCCGTCCCGATGAAAGGGTATGCCTAAGTGGTCACCCCAAGATAAGAACAAATGATAAGTATAAACAAATTATTTAAGTTGTTAATTATACCCGAATTATTTAATCATAACAAAAGTGTAAAATCTCCACTTCACTCTACAAAATATGCTATACGACGTGTTACGTAATTCATCTTCATACAGATGAATCCCATTCAAAACAATCCGCATAATATTGATTGTGCAAACGGATTTTAAAAATTTATGAACTCCTAAGAAAACAATATCACAAAATAACAAGAAACTTTAACACGGTCATGATCGTTATTAATCCACGATCCCGAATCGCATCAGAAGTTAAAAGAAAAAAAAAAAAAAAACTTTTCCCACGTCAACATTCCCGCCAGCTTCGAAATCTCTGTCATGATCATCATCCTCATAGTCACCATCGTCGCCGCCGTCGTCATCCAAAAGATGTTCTGTTCAGCCTTAATCCATCACCACCACCGTGTCTGCCACTGCTGGGCTGCCACACCAAAATCCCTCAGTATTTGCTGCCACTCTGCCCAGAGTTTGAAGTCAATCATCATTGCGCATTACCATCCAAATGGTTTAATTCAAAATGGGGACTCACAAGAAAAAAAAAACGTCTAAACAAACGCGCGCGAATATTTTCCCAATAAACCGCCCACAGTCATCGCGATTCATCGCGAATTCAGCTTTGTTAATCCGGATCCCTGCATTTTTTCAATTGAGCAATAATTCATTGCGCATACATTTTATTCAGTGCTCGTTTAATTCATTTAACCCATCGCCGCCGCCACCGCTGCCGTTGTAAGATCGTCTGCCACAGTAATGCTCAGTCAAAATGTATCTCTAAAAAACAACATCCAAGGGTGTCCCAATTTCAATTGTTACAAAATCTGTTTTCATTATGAAAAGCGAGATAGAAAAAAAAAACAAGCAAAATCACTTAAAAATAGTTCATCTTTGCATCCTCGATGATGGTGTCACAAAGGGAGTCCCCTGATCTTCATTCTACTCTCAGACACTGGCTGTTAGCTTAAAACCAAAAGGAAATCATTGCCACTGAACTCCATCCTGCATCGTTCTGTGCTGTCCTAATCAAAGATCATCACTCACGAATTCCGAATATCCATCTCTTGCGAGACATTCACTTGGTCTGGCCAAAACATTGTTATATACCGTCTCAGGTCCGTCGAGACGATAAAAGTCACAAAAAAGGCTTTGCATTAAACGGTGCATTTGGTTTTCGGTGCACTTGTTTGCCAGTGTGTCTCGACTTGACGCTTTTGTTTGGTTCAATTGTTTGGCAGTCTGAGGTCTCTCCATGGGTTACATGCTTAACTAGGTGATTTTATTTAGATTTCAATTATTGTTATAAATGGCAGCTTTTTTTTTTTTAGGTAATTGTGAGGACATGCAAATATTGCATTAAATTTTTTAAGATATCGCAAGTATAGGGTAGGCAACAAAATGAGAAGCTGAGAGGCCAAAGAGGTTAATGGTTGTTAAAAAGTGTTAATGGGAAAACAGTAAATCATTAGAATATCAGTTTTAAATATTTTATGATTTATTGTGTTAGCTCGGACTTAGATGGTCTTAGCTAATGGGAGTAAGATCTAAAAAGATATCGAAAAAATATGCTTACACTAACTTAGTAATCCAGTATATACTAAAAAGGGTCAAACCTGTCACAAATTATTTACAAGTTGAAACCATTTGCAAAAAAAAAATTCTTTCGATGGGGCCTAACATTTTTGTTTGCAAGCATAAAAAAGTTACTAACAAATATCAAAAATGGTTTTTTTTTTTAAATGGTTTTTTATCCTAAGATATTTGTTTTAAGAAAAAAAAGTAAGTTATAGCTATGCCATCATGTAGAACTTAAAATTTTCAACAAAAAACAAGCTTTGACTTGATTTATTGGACTTTTCGTTAAGTATTTTAGTCATTTTTCGTGATTGTCATTTTTTAAATTGTTACAAAATTAATGTATTCCTAAACCCCATAGAAATATAATATATCTAAGAATAGGATTTTTAAAATCTAAATTGTTGGTTTTTAATTATTTAAAATATTTATTCGTTGTTTGTTTTTGGTTGCAAATATTACTGCACGATCACATTTATATATTTTGTTTTAAATTTAATTCTCCATTCAAAAAGTGTAATTTTATTCGTATCAACGAACGTTTAGAGGTGAATGAAACTACAAAAAACCAATAATTAACAAAAAATAAATATTTTAAATAATTAAAAAACATAGTTTTAACAATTAAGATTTTAAAAAATCATATTCTTATACATAATTTTTCTATGGGTTCTAGGAATATACAGGGTGATTGGTATAAGGTGCACCAAAAAGCTTTAGCGTGTAGGTGGAGTTAAGACAAGAAAAAAATCGTATGGGAGGGAGGGTCTATTTTTACCCGTTTAGGCGGGAGGGGCAATTTTCTAAAAACTTGACTTAAATCAGAAAAAAAAAATTATTTAAAAACAACGGTGAATGATATAATGATTGGAAAGCCAGAAAACTACTCTTTTATTTTATTTTTAAATTAAGTTGTTTAAGTGAACAGTTTTAAAAAAAATAATTTTCAAACTCAAAATTTTGAAAAAAAAATTTTAAACTAATTTTTTTTTTAATTTTATGTAATTAACTATTATTTTTATTTTCAAAATTCAATGCTCTTATTATTTTTTAGTCAAAAACAGAAAACCGGATGCTAAAATGTATCTTAGTTTTTGATAAATTAAGAAAAACTTTAAGTATTTTTTTCCAAGAAAAACACTTTTTTTTTGGTTTTCCCAAATTTGAACTGCTCAGGCCAATTATTAATTAGGGCATTATCCCTTTTTTATTTTTTATTACATTCCATCCGATTTTAATCAAATAATAAAAAAAAAACGAATTAACTTTTTACTTTACTTACTACTTTTTTTTAATTTCTCAAAAACTAAGATACATTTTGGCATCCGGTTTTCTGATTTTGACTAAAAATTAATAAGAGCATTGAATTTCGAAAATAAAAATAATAGTTAATTACATAAAATTTTTAAAAAAATTAGTTTAAATTTTTTTTTTTTAGTTTTTTTTTTCAAAATTTTGAGTTTGAAAATTAATTTTTTTAAAACTGTTCACTTAAACAACTTATTTCAAAAATAAAATAAAAGAGTAGTTTTCTGACTTTCAAAAAAAATATAACCACGCTTTGTATCATTCACCGTTGTTTTTAAATAATTTTTTTTCTCATTTAAGTCAAGTTTTTAGAAAATTGCCCCTCCCGCCTTAACGGGGGGCTCAAGCTTTTTGGTGCATCTTATACCAATCACCCTGTATAAACATCTTTACAGAATTTTAACTGCACTGCAAATAGGTCAAAAAAAATATTTAATTCTTTAACGATTTCAGAAGTGGCAATCACGAAAAACCTTTTTTTGTTGAAAATTTGCAGTTCTACAGGACTTACTTTTTTTGTTTTTTTGTTAAAAAAAAAAATTTTAAACTCTAGGTATTTTTGAAATTTGTTAATAACTTTTTATGTTTACAAAAAAAAAAAAGGATTTTGTTTCCCTATTTTTACTTACCAAAAGAAAATTTTTACAAGTGGTTCGGTTATGAAAAAAATTGTTTTCTCGAAAACGGTTCTAACAGTTTTGATAAAAATGATACGGCATTAAACACCTTTCAGATAATTTGAACTATATTTCTGTAGGAACAGTTTTAAAGGTACCTGCCATGTAACGGTTTTTCAAATTCTGACTTTCTCGTTAAAGACTAAGCAGATCTTTATCAAATTTTATTTCTAAAAATACCTAGATAGCCAAACGACGATGGCGTACTTAATTTGTTAATAACTTTTCTTAAAAAATAATACTAATTAAACAATTTTTAATTTAATATTTTGAAAACCAATTCATGAATTTTTTTTTAAATGATTTTTTCCTATAAAAATTATTAATTAACAATTTAAAAAAAAAAAAAATAAAAAAGTTTTTTGAAAAAATTGATTGTTTCGAAAAATGGACTTACGATTTTGGTAGAAAAACATTTAAAAAAAATATATTGTAATATTTAAAAATTACTGGCCGATTTTCTCGGAAAACTCTGCTTTGTTATTCATTTGTTTTCAAAGTATTTTTTTTTTATATATTATTTTTTTCCCTTATTGCAATTTAAATTTATTTAAAGAATTTAAAAAAATATTTCGTATGCACAAATTGAAATACTACAACATCCGAGAGAAGTTAACACTTATGACCCAGTTGTGCTTTTTTGCTGTTGAGCAAGTTTGTGCGAACCAGTCGTGCCTTTTATTATTAAAAAAAAAATCGAAAAAAACATATGAAACAAAAGTGCTAAAATTACTTTTTACAATGATCTTAGCCAAAATCTAAGTATGAAAAAATTTTGTTCTGTGAATACCTATAAGATTAGAAAAAAAAAAATAATTTCAAAAGCGGTTTTTAAATAAATAGATGTTTACTAAATAATTAATTTTACTTTATTAATAAGTTTATTTAAATCATTGCGAGTTTCCAAACCATTTTTTTGGGTTGAAATCGATTAATCCATTCACGGAATAGAATGAAAAAAAAAAAAATTAACGGTTTTATGGGAGGTACACGGTTAACAGGTATGCCAAACATTTTTTTGCAACTTTTCGAAAGTCAATCAGACAAAAACCATTCCTAATTTTTTGAAAAAAATCCGCTGTAGGTGCTGATGCACACAACCTGACAAAAAAACAGATAGGTACACAAAGAGACACACAGACAGAATTTTCAGACCCGCTTTTATCGACTTTTTTTTTTATTAAAATCTACTTTCTTTCTTCTTTCTTCTTAGAATAAGACTTATTTTCTTGCGATCATCATTGGATTCGTTAGTTGACAAAATTAACTCATATCATGTATATATACCTTCCAGTATTAATTTCAACTCTTGTATTGTTTAACACGCATGTTCTTATCTTTCTTGTAATCAATTAAAAATTAATAATTCAATGTCCAATTCAAACAGAAGCATCCGGCGCTATTTGTATATAACAAAACCCAATGGCTACCATTTTTATACCACCACACCTTCAGAAGCTCGTCATTAACATTTGACAGTGGTAATGGCAGTGTGGCACACACTTTAAGATTCCAAAGTGTCCGCACACTCTTGAATGAAGATTTCCGTTCAGTTGACACAAACCTTGCGATTCTTAATTCATAATCCACACCATCTGGATGACTCACAACATTTTTAACAATCAGCCTATTCCATAACGTTTATTACATACAAATCACAAGCGAGAAAAGTACCTACAATCCAATCCATCTAATAAGCCTTTAGGCAAAATGGTCATTCTGTCGTCCGCAAAAGAGCTCGTCGTGCGTCGTCGTAGTCGTTGTTGTCGGTTGCTCGATTGACACATTCCACTGCAAGCCATGATTTGGCCAAAACCGCAAGGCGCAAACTATACCCATCAAATGTATAAAAATGTATGCCTGCTGCCAAAGAAGTGCGCTCTGCTTCCACAAAGGTACATCGAACCAAAACCGACGAACTTCAATTTACAATTCTTAACTCGGATTCGGTTCGGAGTGATGCGATGGACGGATGAACGAATGTATAAGAAAGACAGACGGGTGTGTGCTGAAACGTTCAAGGGAAATGGGAGCGTTACCGGTGCGGTGAGTGTTGTGATGGGCAGCGACTAGGGCCACGTATCCCATAGTATCATCCATTAAATGCGACACGTATTTTCTAACTGCTTATTTGGATGCATCTCGCTGGTTATAATAAATGAAAATTGGCTTACATCGAACCCACCCAGTGGAGTGGGTTCTCCAGCCCCTGGCAGTCTAAGAAATTTTCAATTAATATTCAACAATGGATATTTTGACATGTGCTTCACGATGCACCACTCATTGGTATTTCATTCAGTTGTATTTTTAATACGTACCGTACTAGAATTACCTTTCAGGCAATGAAAGATACTTACATCCGTGCAAAAGGGTCAGAAAGATAATATACTCACATGTCAGTGTTATGAAATCGTTCAGCAACAAAACAAAATGAGAATTCGAAAAATTCAAAAGAATTTCAGTCAGGTTGAATTCAAAGGTCCATGATGAGATCTTAAAATATTAATTAATCCATCGAGCTGGATCTGAGATTCAACCCAACAATTTACCGAAGACAACTTAATATTTACTCAGATTTATCTGATTTATCGCACCGATGAAATTAAATCACTCTTCGAGCATAACTTGTGTGACTGTAACCATTGATTCCCGGAATATAATATACCATCGATGCCGAAATTCGATTTTGTCTCCATGGTCTCTTTGAACAACAAGTTTCCCTCAACCTTGTTGTTTTGTTCAGCGTTTCAGCCTCTGAACTGCTTGCTGGTGAGCGTCTCGATTTCTTCGGCATAAATTACAAAACGGTCTAAAGATTTTTATCAGAAAAATTAAATTAATGAATTATTTAAAGCCGATGTGATTTATGGCGTTGATCGATATGAGTCAGATTGTTGATCTATAAATTCGTGATCTCGCAGGGTGTTTGAATTAGGATCACCACATTTGCATTTTTTGGTTCCACATAGCTTTGTTTTTTGAAGAAGATACTTTTTTTTTCAAATTTATATCTGGCACTGGCCTCACCCATTTACATACAATTTATGGGTGTTAATGAAGCTAGAGATGAGAAATTATTGCTTTGTATGTGTATAGTTTTCAATATAAAATTAATTTATGAGGTCGATTCTTGTTAATTTATTGTGAAACAATATATCGCATTAGTCAGAGAATATTTTTGTTAACTGAATCGTTTAAAATTTTGAAAATAAAATGTTAGAAAAACATGTTTTTGTTATTCAATATATAAGTAACTTTTATCAGTTCTATCATTTTTTCGTGGGATTAATGAAGTAAATAAATCAGAAAAAACTTATTGTTAGTTAGTTAGTTAAAGTTATACGAAAATGGATTTAAAATTAGAGGAAATAATTAAGATTTCTTTGGGTTTATTGAAATCAGCTTGTTTCCGGCTTGTCGAAAAGTGCGTTTTTAACACTTTGCATATTAAATAGAGATAAGCCTATTTATATGTATAATAGGTCAGAAGTGGGATTTGTGCTCATTTTTAAAGAGGTTGAGTTTAATTTTGGTATTGTCATTTAGTAGGAAGTTTGTCGGTTGATCTGAACCAAAGGTAAGATTTTCAAATGTTATTGCCGAAGAATTCGCAAATGAATTTGGAGTACATCAGAGTTGTCTTTTGAGTCCTTGATCGACTTGAAGTATAAAGTCATAAAACTGAAAGTGGATGATTTATTCTTTGCTGGTTAGAGAGCCATCGTAAAAGAGGATAATATTTTTTCACAACAAGCTCTTAAAGTAAATGTTAAACTCTGCGCAAAGAAAACAAAATACTTGTGTTCCTTTTTCGCTGATCCACTCAGGGTTTTCCTGTAATTTTGTTTTTCAATGAAAATTTTAAGATTTTATATTCAGGTTCAGAACATTTGGTGATGACGATATCAATTGTCGCGTAAGCTTAAATTTTGTGATGTGTTTGCTGAGTTATCTACTTATTGTAAGTATTATAGCATAGGAAGAAAAAACCCAAAGGCGCTGTCCTTCTGACTAAACGAAATCTCTCGTTAAACTAAATCTCTCGTTAGTTGTGGAAATGAAACATAGGGGAAGTAACACGACATAGAACTATTAATTTTGTAGGATGACCTTGCCTCAAAGTAAAATTGTAAAGCTTCGTCGCCATTATGATTGTTAAAATGTCTTCGTCCAGAAAAACAATGGCGTCAAGGTAGCGAGGTTCGGAGTGGTCTCTGATCGCTTTACTATAGCTCTTACCAGTGGATTGGTATGGCTGTCCAAATTGTTTGGTATAGTCTTTTAGCTGTGCCTCTGTATCCGCATATATATATATATATGTAGGTTGTTGATTTTATCACGCTGTGTTCCATAAAGTATTTCTTATTAACCTAATTTGATTCGGAAAGCCAAATTCAGGAATTAGATTTGGTGAAAGTGAGAAAAAGTGATGCACTCCTGTTTACACCTTGTAATTTTTTTTCCAGTCAATGAAAAAAAAAACTTGTTCAAGACATTAAAACTTAATTCAGTACAATCAAAAATCACCCAATTTGAGAGAAGAATTTAAACAATTAAAATGATAAAAATTGATGGACATCGCCGATTAACATCCTGCTCTTTGATTCGGTCGATGTCCAATTGGGACAAAATAATTTTAATTGACAGGTACCTATATTGAGTACACCCACACTTATCTCAACCTTATTTTGTTGAGAGGAAAAGGAATAACAGGGTGCTAATCGGAGTCCATCATATGACTTCTTTATATTTTTGACATCAATAACGCCGATTCTTTGTTAACTGCGAAAAAAGGGGTGTGCATTAACTTTGACCATATTCTTCAAGTTGGACTTCAGTTAGAAAGTTATAAAGAGATAAGAGATGTTGATAACTAACATCAACTCTATAATTACCGCACATATCGATCAATTCGCCATTTTGAAATGTATATCTTGAAGTGCTTGCATGGTTGGATTTTGTCGAATATTGGATAAGTTTTCCAAGTGGGACTGCTTAATAATAAAAAATCATTCATTTGATTGAAAACAAAAGCGGAAATGTTAATGGTGTGCGCGAAATTTTTGAACAGTGTAATATTAAACTTTTAAGTCACTGAAATCTCAAATTTTACACGAAAAAGAGTGCGTTTTATTATTTACAAAATGCTTTAACAAGAATAAACATTTTTATTGAAAAAACAGTCAATAATCAGTCTTATTATAAGGAATCCGACGAATGAGTTGCGGAGGGAGTCTTACTCACTTTCGGTAGATTTGCTATTAGCAAATCCGCAAGCTGTTGTTCGTGAAATTGGTATTACTGAAAACGAAAGACATCCGTACTACATCCGCACTCCATACAAATGTTGGAGAAGTAAATCCGCAGTAAAATTGGTGCGGATGAAAGTGATTTTTATGAAAAAAAAGAAGAAAAAGCAGATAGTTAACTAATCTGAACTTTTTCAAACAGAAATATAAATTTTTGGATCGCCGAAATGCATAAAGTTTTTTTTGCAGTATATCTAGTACTTTATTGATAATGGCCGTTTTCGAAAACGTCATCTGCGTTTTTTTAGGAAGTGCAACTTTGGTGTCTTTTTTTTACCAAACCGTGGACATCTTCCCAGAAATATAGTCCCTACGACCTAGTTTGACATTTCCTCTATACAACAGCAAATGAACCTTGAAAATCGAATCAGTGATTGCTGAAACACAGACGGATTAAGATTGGTCCATAAAATCAATAAAAATGGCTCATTTTGCGGTACAAAAATTATTTTAGTCAAAATTTTTGTCCTATATTATTTAGAGTTCCGGAAGTACAACTTTGGTGTTGTTTTTGCACAAACCGTGGAAATCTGTCCAAAAATATAGTCACCATGACCAAGTTCGACATTTCCTCAACAGCATATTTACCTTGATAATCGGTCCAGTGATTGCTGAAACACTGACGGATTAAGATTGGTAGTTAAAATCAATAAAAAAAGGTTTAATTTGCGATATTAGATATTTTACGATACTAAAGTATCTTAGATTGCTTTTCTGGTGTGTACTTGAACGATACCAATGTCAACTTTTGACATCCACGATAATGCAGTTTCAAAAATGGAAAAGTAGTTCGCGGATCGATAATGCAGCTCATTCATCGGATTCAATAATAGAATTTTATGCGAATGCGGATCCACTGCGGATCCAACGGACTCCCGAGGAGTGAAATTTTGAGGATTCAGTAATAGGCATGAATATTTACATATATATTAATAAAAACTTTAAAAAACAAAAACCGAGTTCATATTTTAACTTGAAAGTTAAACACAAAAAACTTCGCCTTAATAAAAAAAAATTCGTTGACATATGTATAAGTCAACTAATTTCTCTTTCCTTCCTTAGAGATCCTTTGATTTTTCTATGGATAAATACAATAATTAACTTACAATAATACAACAAAAATCAAATTCGAACAAATTACCTTTTGTTTATTTTCTGCCATTCTTTCTAAAAAAATAAATTCAACTTTAATATTTTCTCACTTGGTTGAGAGTGGTCGATTTATTTTGACAGATAAATCGAATTCATGTTTCGACTTCAGAGTTACAGACCCATTTTTATTCACATTTTTCCAATATTTCCATTAATTTCATTTCATTTTGTTCTACTTGGTCAATTGAAAACAAGTTGCAGAAACATTTGCATGCGAAAAAGAGATTTTTGACCCATTTCATCATAGTTTTGTTCTGATTCGCACTGTTTATGCGAAAACTTATTCGATGTGAGAATTACAGAACATGGGTCCAGACAAATTTTCATGTACCTATAGAGTTCCACCATTTGTAAAAAAAATGTTTTTCAAAACACACAAAAAACAAAAAGAACAGAACTCCATTTTATAATAATAATATATACAAAAAATACACGAACAAAATAGAAACGTCAAAATTTCGCGAATTAATGTCCCGGTAAAATTAATGTGTGCTAAAAGAGTGTAGACAGTAGTGTAGACTTGATTATCTACCCTTTCACCGTGCGGGAGCTGCGTACTACAAAACGGAAAGAAGGACGGACATTTTCGTTTATGATTTCACTGTGTCATTTTTGTATGAGATTTTTCGTTTCACTTCAGCTGCATTCTCGGCTTTACCAGCAGTCTTATATACGATGTTCAATTTATCCAGGTTTGTTGCGATATCCATCAGGAGTCCTTACTTATTATCTGTCTTGATACACTTTTATATCCATCTTTTATATGAGATGTATGAACCTTATATTTACTTCCGTTCAATTCAACAAAAAAAAATCTCTCATTTGGTATCTCAAATATTCATAAATAAATCTATATTTTTAGGAATTTACAAAGACATTTATTTTCAATGCTATATACTAATCAAAATAAGCTAAAAGCAAACATGCTAATCGTCATAACAATTTCTATCGAATACTTATACTCATTCATGTTAAATCAATAACAAAATTGATCTACTGAACCAGTTATCATCAAAACCCATGACTAATAATCCGGTGCTCCACAATCATCACCAAGCTCGTTATGAATTCTTTGAATAAAAACATTCAATCAGCAGACATTGCTTTACATTTGAGTGTATCTGGAAATGATTGTGTATATTTTCTCATCTAATTAATGAATCGATTTGAAGTAGTTGGCGAATTCGATGGAACACTTTGTATAGTCACACCCAATTCTGACGCAACTTGCTCAGTATTTCATCAAAAGAATCCAGAAGATTAAAGCTAACTCAAGACATTTTAATGAGATACATATTCCATTGTAGCAAATTTGAAGTGCAAATATTGCCAACATCCAAAGTGAGATTTAGAATTCGGATAGCAGTGTTAATTATAGCCAGGTTAGTTATCCATTGAACATCTAGCCTAAAATGACACTCGAGTGCCGATAGAACCACGAGTTAGAGTCATGCAAGTGAACCGATCACCGAATAATAAAACAAAGACAGGTGTCGTTGTCGATACTTTAACTTAGAATTTGCGGTTAAGATACCTAAAGGCAGTGTTTCTTCAGAATAAAAATAAAGTAGCTTAAAGTTGTCTTTATAGACTTATTAGAATGTGTGCCATGCAATAAGACGATTTAGATTTATTTAAATAAATTTGAGATTTTAAGGTGCTAATTTAATTTGGCAACAATTACCTATTTATTCTTGATTTTAGGGAGCGGCTTTTGGCCATATGATGATCATTCTTTGTATATCCACGAGATAAAGATGACAACGATCATTGAAGCGACGAGACGCGACGATCACTTCATTAATAGATCTCAGTTCAAGATAAACAAACTAAACATGAATGGAATGGTATTTTTTGATGAGGGAATTGGAGGTGAGTTATGTCAAAGGTATAATGTTGTGCAGATTGTGTTGCACTTAAATTGGTTCTTGTTTACCAAACTGCAAGGCGAGATTACCTTCTATTGTTTTGGGATAACGTTTGTTTAAATATGGTGTAACTTCAAGGTGTTTATTTAAACCAACTAAAAAACAATTATTTTTTAAATGTGTTTTTAAATCTTGTTTTTTTATATTTTTTTTTTTTTACGAAGTTTGAGATTTTTTTTATTTTTTGTGCTTAATAGTTTTGAAATGCAACAAGAATTTCGGTTCGAAACATATGTTTTATTAACTTGTGATTTTGTATCAAATGAAACTCATGAACACAGAAAAAGTGGACAGTGCACTTTTAAGTAATTTAATGAATATTAAAGGATTAACTTTGCTTTTATTATTTTTTTAAATAGCTAGAATGTAATTTGCATACACTGTTTTAAATAACTTTTTTTTAGAAAATTGTCCCTCCTGCCTAAACGGGGGGAGATAGACCACCTTTTCCGTACGATTTTTTTTCGACTCAAACTATACTCCCTCTAGCGAATATAATTTAAAATGATATTAGCTAGACATTAAAAATAAAGGACACGACTTGGTCGCGCAAACCTGCTCTTGCGAAAAGTTACTTGTATGTTCACGACTGGAAACTTCATAAATTGATTCTGAAAAAAAAATCCTTTGCAGTATTATTCAAAATGTACTGCAGTAGTTGAAAAAATGTAGCAGTAGTTGAAAAATATTAAATTTGGTCAAAATCAGTTCAGCCGTTCAAAAGATAGTCGGTATATAATAAATAACGCTTCTACGGCAGGTACCGTTAATAAGCAGATTCTGACTTTTTTTTTAATGACGGACATGACCATTAGCAAAAAATCACTCGTATAAAATTTTATCGAAATTGATCGTATTTTTTCGAGAAAAATTAATTCTACCTAGTTAGAAGATAATCGGCTTAGTTTAAGGCTGCAGGTGTCGATACATCCAGACAGACAGACAGAATTGTCGGACCTACTTTTCTCGTCTTTTCTAACATCGTAATGTCATGTTTCATGGTAACTTTTTTTTTTAAGAATGCATAACTTGCCTTATAACGGGTGATTTTTTAGCTGGTTTGGTTTTGGCAACACTGGTTTTGACAGCTGACGTGTGTTTAGTACCTTGTGTCACTGTCAAACAGCTTCAGTTTGGTTTGCAATTTAACCATGGATCGTCTTACAAATGAACAACGCTTGCAAATTATTGAATTTTACTATCAAAATTCGTGCTCGGTTCGAAATGTTCGAAATGCTTTTTTATCGAAAAATTGTGTTCAGCGATGAGGCTCATTTTTGGTTGAATGAGTACGTAAATAAGCAAAATTGCCGCATTTGGAGTGAAGATCAGCCAGAAGCATTGCAACAGCTACCAATGCATCCCGAAAAAGCCACTGTTTGGTGCGGTTTATGGGCCGGCGGCATTATTGGGCCATATTTCTTCAAAGATGATGCGAATCGCAGCGTTACTGTCAATGGTGAACGCTACCGAGCGATGATAACAAACTTTTTTTGCCCGAAATGGAAGTTCTTGACTTGCATGATATGTGGTTTCAACAAGACGGTGCCACATGCCACACAGCACGCGAAACAATGGCGCAATTGCGAGGCGAGTTTGGTGAACAGTTAATTTCACGTTTCGGGCCGGTCAATTGCGATTTGACACCATTAGACTATTTTTTGTGGGGGTATGTCAAAGCTAATGGATATAGGGACAAGCCCGCTTCGATTGACGCACTGGAAGCCAACATCCATGCATTCATTCGTGAGATACCGGCCGATATGTGTGAAAGAGTATGCCAAAATTGGACTCAGCGGATGGGCTACCTGAGACGCAGCCGCGGTCAACATTTGCATGAAATTATCTTTAAAAATTAAATTGCAAAGTTCAAACTATCGATTCAAATAAATATTTCATTAATTTTTTCGAATTTTTTGTGTTTTTTTTAAAAAAAGTTCTTAACCTCTTAAAAAATCACCTGTTAGTAGGAACCTACTGAACTGGTCCAAGTCGGCTACCTTGAGGAATTCCGGATGATACAAAAACTGGTTTCGAAAGAATTTTTTCAATATAGAGAAAAGAACCAAATGCGACCTATTTATATTTTGTAAGGGGAAAGTGGAGTGTCACGTTTGATTTAATCATATATGATACATGGAAGCTCAAAATCAAATATGATACATCGGACAGTGAAGTTAATTTATGAATAAATACATTTTTCTTACTTATGCTGGTTAATAAGAAGCTAAGCAGTATTTTTACAGAAGATGGTTCTGCAGCACCATCATGATGACAATGTGCTTCATCGCTAAATAAGATTTATTTTGAAAATTATTTCCAAAATATTAACACACACTTAAAAAGCACAGTTCTTTTTTGCTCCCAATTAGCTGTTGTATTTTTTGATAGGGCTTACCTAAATGAAGCTAAAAGGATTTGTACAAATTATGCTTCTTCATCTATAGTATTCACTATTTATTTTAACTAAATTCACAGTTGTTTTTTTTTATCTATACAGTTTTGCTTGGATTTAACAATGTAATTTAAATAGCAAAAGCTCAAGTTTTTTTCTCAAAAAACAGCTTAAACATAAGTGTCTATGAATATGCCCCAACATGTTTTATTTGTTATTTGATTACCTTAATATTTTTTTCCAATTTACAGAAATACAATTTGCTATCCGGAACAACCAAATCCCCATTATGGAATCTAATCATCTTAATATATCCGCCTTTGTGGTCATCACAATCCCGCACGATCATCTTAATTTATCTTATCGGGTGCAATCAATTTTTTACAAATAAAGTTACCTTATTAAACAAATATTTTAATTAACTTTTTATTACACTTCACAGAAATTCAATAAACCTATAGTAATTCCAATGTGTTATTATTGAATTCCTTGAATACTACAATTAGTAACATCTTAAGTTAAATTGAATCGATTCTTACTATATTGCGTGAATCACTGTGTCGTCCCCACCTCTCTCAGCAAATTAATTTGTAAAATGTGCAGTAATTTTAGTTGACGTTGAACTAAAAACCAATAAAAATGTTAATTCCATCATCGAACTTGCATATAGAAGATAAAGTAAAACATGCACTCATAGAAACGCCAGACCTCTTGACCTTTCTTTAAAAAACCTTCGTGTTTTGGATTTCCCCATATGTAGAAATCGAAAAATGAATTGAACTCGCTGCAATATGACGATGACGATGACGACGCCTATGACGATGATAAATTACATAGCGCGCTTTGTCTTGGTCATACCTAGATGAAAATTATTATTATTTTTTTTTACAAATGTAGAAAAAAAAGAACAACAAGCATAATTTGTGATTTATTTATTCTTTCTTTATTTGTAGTACAAATTTTTGCTTGTTTATATGATTGCACATCCGGTCTTTGGTCGGGTTAAGCAAATGTAGATGCATACATCATTCTGCAATGACTAATAATAACATAAGTTTACCGTGGGAATAATATTTAAATAAAAAGCTGTTGGATCATTTTTTTTTTTTAAAGACTATAGTTGAAAGAGAACATATTAAACACGTAATCTTTATGAACAGTGAGAGACAGTGTTATTTTTGGTAGTTTACCTGTGAACGTAATTCAAACTTTGATACATTATTTATGGTAAGAAACAAACTGGGCTGGAATCGTCTTAGGTGCTTTGTGATAAATGACAGTCAAAATCTGCACTGTCTGTCTGCGTAAGGTGATCATCACAGTGATAGCTGAAAACCAATCACCAAAATATTGTGATAGTCATCTTCTCATGAAATTGACGTTTCATTTTCATTTTTGTGGCAATGTGACTAAAGTTACCACACGCATACAAAACATTATAAAATTTTCAACTTTTTTTCAATTTTAGTCACCAAATCATCAAAAACAATATTTATTTTACCATATGAGTATACAACAATCGAAAATAAATGGTTAAATTTAGAATTATTGCATTTATTCACTAAAAAATTAACAATTTCAATGAATTTATTTGAAAATATTACTATGGCAATAATGGTTTTCAAAAATATCACTGACAAATTGAACAAAGTTGAATCGAGTTGAATTGGTGGATGTGATCACCTTACGCAGAAGGAAAAATCAATTTGATCACAAGTGATGATCAAAAATGTGACAATCAACTATCATTTTATGCGATTCCACCCCTGTTGTCAATTAAGTTTATCAACTTGATTATGGGTTGGAATATAGAATAAGGGCCAGTCTTTTCAGCTCTGGTTAAGTTTAATCATTGATTATATCAGCTGGTAACCATAGATTCTGTCATTTCAACAAAATCTTAACCAGAGAATCTATGGTTACCATATATTACGTTTACCAGCTGATATTCTGTGGTTAGTGTCATTATTCCAGTCGGTTAAAAGAGATTTGGTCTTTTCAGCAAAATTTTAACCAGAGAATCTGTGGCTAACAGAGATTTCGTTAACCAGTCAATTTTGCTTGGTTAACCAAAAAAAACCTATTATTTTTTCGCATTTGTGTTAAATGATAAATAATAAACTGGATAATAATTGATTATCACTATTAATCGTAAAGAATAAATTTAAAGAAAATGATGATCTACTATCTTAATAAATTCCACCCCTATATTTTATGTATATTGTTTTGTTTTCCTTTGTTCGTAAATGAATAAATTCAGTTTATCTATGTGCATCGAAACGAGACAAGCTGTTATCAATTATTTATTGACAAAATATTTTATCTCTTTCTCTCGCATTCAAAAAAGTATAAACAAACTTCACCAGAGATTCCGTTTCACAACTGGACCACTGGAAAACTGGAACTATCTTTGGTTTGGTAACCAAAGTAGATAAAATGGTGAAAAGACGAACTGTGCTTAACCGAGTTTCAGAACAACTGGTTAAGAAAAGTATATGGTGACCAAACCAGAGATTTAACCAGAGCGAAGTCTAACGCTATAATCGTTCGCCATAATATATAGTAAAATTAAAAATATGAGACGACAAAAAGTATTACGATATTATCTTAACTCTTTATTGTCATATCAGTGCGATAATATGTAATCTATTTAGCTATTTGGTAAAAAAATTAGTCTTTAAGGCCGTGGTGCCAATTGCGTTAAAATTGTTGTAAAATTTGAACCCTTTTTATTGGGGTGAATAAAATTTAAGCTTTTTTCTGTGCCAATTGAATTAAATAGGATTTTTTAAGATATAAATTTCCCATCGTGTTTCACAACAATACGATCGATAAAAAAAAGATGCAATAATAAACGCGGCCGATAATAAAAAGATATACAAATGAACGCAGCAAAACAAATGTCAAAAATAAACCACTTGCTAAAATTTTAACGAGCTCCTTAACAGGTTAATTTTTGACGTCTGTATTCACCTGAGTAGTGACAAAATTTAGCCATGGGATCAAATTTACCAGCACTTTTAAAGCAAATGTATGAAAATGACCTAAAACAAAAAATCGAACAAAGCCTCCGCCATTTTTTATGGATGTCAAGCAACCATGATTTGCGTTAGTTGAATCCATTTTGCCCTAGGTTTTGAGATAACAATCAAACATGACATGACGATGTTATTGAAGATGAAAAAAGTGGGTCCGGAAATTCTGTCTGTCTGTCTGACTCTCTGTCTGTCTGGATGTATCGACAACTGCAGCCTTAACAGTTGGGCCGATTTTCTTTAAACTTGGCATAAACTATTCTTAGTAAAATACCTCCGAAAGTTTTTTTATTTTTGACCTAGACATAAAAATAACGGTACCTACCATATAAGCGTAACGCGATAATTCTTTTTTACTCGAAAAAAATACGATCAATTTCGATAAAATTTTATATGAGTGCTTTGAAGTCAACGGTTATGTCCATCATCTAAAATTTTTTTTCAGAATCAGCTTATCAACGGTGACTGTCATAGAACCGTTTCTTATTACTCCGAATATCTTTTGAACAGCTGCACCGATTTTAATATTCGAAAACTACTGCTAAACTGAAATAAAATTGCAAAAAAAAAAATTGAAAAAAAGTAAATTTTTTGCCAAAACCCATAAATCAAATTTTCTCGAAAAAAAAAAAAAAATACTATAAACCGAGGGGTTTTACACGAATGAAATAACCAAACCACTTATATTTGAAATCATTTGAAATTACTTTGAAATCCGGTGCAATCACTTAGATCGTTAGATTTATTTGAAATCATTGCAATCACGAAATATTTAAATCATTAAATATTGCTTGAAATCACGTGAAATCATCTGAAGCCGGTGACAAACCCCTAGCTATAAACTTTGATAAAATTTCAAGTAATTATATTTTTACCGAAAACTATATCTTTCATATAATTTTTTTTTTATTTTATACATTTGTTTATAAAAGGTTATTTTAAAAGACAAATATTTCAAAATATAAAAAACTAAAAATCTTTCCTTTATAAAAAAAGCTGGTCAAATGAATTTTCCAGTCATAAACACGAAAGTAACTTGCCTCAAGCAAGTTTGTACGACCCAGTTTTGCCCTTTATTTTTTTTATTTCTACTATCTCGTAAATTTATTCAACGATTTTGATGAAATTCGATGCTCAGGTCATGCAATGTCTAACAAATATATTGCGTAGAAATATGTCGAAAAAAGTATATTTGGAAACAATTTTTTTTTTGGAAATAATTTTTTGTTTTAAACTAATAAAAAAAAAACAACTGGTCAAACTTATTCCCATAGCCCTGCAGCAGAAAGGTAATTAGCCACCCTGTCATGGTCATTATTTTTTATTTCTATATGGGTATTTACCAAAGCCTGATGGTAGCAAAGCTTATGAATCGGCTATGCGACTGCTCTATATCAATGTTCAGAGCACATTTCCCAGAAAAACAATTTAAGCCGTAATTTGCGATTTATTTATTTTTAAAACTATTGATTTTAAAGTATATGAGAGATATTACGAAAAACTGTTTTAAAAGAAGCCTTTCGTTAGTGGTGTTTATATCGATGGTGACTTTTTATAGTTTCCTTTTCCTTATAAAGGTAACACAATGAGGAAGCTCTGACCGAAATCGAAATCAGCTGATTTTTCGCTTTATCAACGACTGGACTAATAAGCGGCTTCATGGCAAGCAAACGTGAACCCCTGGTTGTTAACTTAAAGAGAGTTTCAATGTAATGTTTTTGATCTTCTGGATCAAAACGATCATCAAATAAACAGACATCTTATTAAAATAACTCACAACGAGTTATTTGAAATAAACAAACCTTCATATTGATAACGGTTAGAAGGGCTGAAAGATGTTTTGGTCTACCCATTCGAAGAGTGATTTTAGAGTTTTTGAAATACCGAATATTTTGTTTGTTCTCCGTCCGGCTTTTTGATATATTATAGATATTACCAAACGTTATTTATTTTACTATAGCTTTAGCATACCTAAATACCTATACTAAATGTATCTAAGCACTATAGCTATGCCAAAAAATGCACCCATCCACTGCTCGTACATGTTTAAAATTTAACTCAATCTTGAATTGAATACAAATTAAGAAACAACAGTAAAGGGAAGAGTAGCTAGCTTCCTATAACTACCACCAAACGTTTGGCATGTACGCTAAAACTTTGTACTAACTGATGTCATCCTAATTACGTTCTTCATGCCAGGACAGATGCAGTCAGCCAACCAGCCACAACAAAAATCCCACAACTCATGCCCCAAATGCACGTCTAATATCGCGGCAGATCCACTCGTCCTCTTATAAAGACGGGCAAAAGCGATCTCCTGCTGGATGATGCTTGTGCAGTGGTGGAGCATATGCACCAGTGTGCTGTGTCCCATAGCTAATTTGGTTAAACGATTGTGCCCATTATATTTGTTGTTATGTATCGATGAAGCGATATGCTTTCATAGATTATTATGATGATAGTATATCTTTTAGTTTCGTTGCAAAGATTACTGTTATATTAAATCTAGTTTGAAGATACCTACGTTCGATATTATTTTTTTTTCTTTTTTGGCATTTTGTTAACCATGCCGCAAAACGTTTTGTTGAGAGGCTGTGCGGTGCACATGTACATCTGGACCGAATGAAAATCTCTTTATTATTTTAAGCTCGTACTTTGCTTTAGAATATCGTGACGAACGTGATACAGGATACCAAGTCGCAAGGTGATTCCCAAGATTTTTTTTTTCATTGCACTTCGTGTGCCTTTTTTGTATAAGCATTTCCTTCTGTATAGGTACTCAGAATATGATGATGATGATGAAAATGATATTTTATATGATAACCAATTGATCGAAAATCAGTTTAATAACGTCAACAACAAGGTCTTAAGAAAGTAGAGAAAATTATAATAAATAATATAGGTATGTATAAAGTGAGATACTTGTGTTTTGAATCGATTTGAATACTTTCTTTCTAGCTATATATATAGGAAGTCAAAGGTAGTCAGCATTGTCCTATTAAGATGTCACGAAAATGACCTCAACGACCAAGAACAAGGTCGAACATGATTTACATTATATCGCTTACAATTTTTACTTGCGATTAGGTACTATCACTAAGTTTATACACATAGAGAAATCATGTGCAAGTTTCAAATACACTGCTCGTAGGATGTCGTTACTATCGATTAGTTTTTTTTTTTTACTCTTGTAGCAATTATTCTTAAGCTAAAACGCAAGAGAATTAAAGAAAAATAAATAGAAATGTATGCAGAAGAATTTTGTTCGTTCCGGTTTGAGTATATTTTTCGTTACAGGGAATTAGGGAAATAATAATTACTCTATATGCTCATTTAGCGACATCTACTTCGGTGAGTTTGAAACCATCTTGATTCATCTATGTGTATAAACTGAATATAAGGATCCCGACTGCCAAAATCCAGACTGCCAAAATCCCGACTGATGAAATCCCGACTGACTAACTACTTTTTTTGGTATGGTAATTTAAAACTGAATTTTTCAATATAAATTAATTGCAAAAATGTTTCATAATTTTATGTAAGTACCGTTTTTACCGGTTATTTTTCATGTATTTAACTTGTTTTCTGGGGTAGCATTTATGGTATTCATTATTTTTTCGTCAAAATCTTTTCTGTAGTCAGTCCCGCTCACGCAAATTCGTATCTCCGCTTAGGGTATGTCCAGCCGTCTGGCAGGCGCCTGAGTCCAAAGTTTCCAAATTCAACAGTACCTGGGGTGGCCTGTTTCGCTTCTTATATTTTTTTCCTTTTCAATTCCTATTTCAAATAATTAGTGTAAAAGCAAAAAAAAGGTACAAAAACGTGCTAAAAGTGCTGAAAATCATTATTTTTTATTCGTGCCATTCGGATTTTGGCAGTCAGGATTTTTCAACCTGTCCAGTCGGGATTTTGGCAGGCAGTCGGGATTTTGTCCCTATCCCCATAAAACATCGGTACCTACCATATAAACGTCACCGATAATTCGAAATTTCTCGAAAAAAATACGATCGATTTTTATAAAATTTTATATGCATTATATGTTGAAAATGGTGATGTCTTTCATCTAATTTTTTTATCCGGAGAGGCTTTATTAACGGTACCTGCCATAGAACTGTACTATTTCGATAGCGATTATCTTTAAAACGGCTTAACCGATTTTGACGAATTTCAAAATTTTTTAAGTCCTCTTAAACTTGATTAATACTGCAATAAAAAAAATTGAAAAAAGTTTTTTTCTGAAGTTATTTTTTTTTTTAATTCCATTTTTCTCGAAAAAATCCTATCAATTTTTATTAAATTATATATAAGTGCTTTATTATCAACTGTGAAAAGTCGATGAATTTCCCAGTTGCTAACACGAAAGTAACTTGCCCCGGGAGCAAGTTTTTGCGACCCAGTCGTGCCCTTTAGTTGAATTCGATTTTAAATATTGTTTATATGCATAATGGCGTGCAGGTACTTTGATATGGGGAAACCGATAATTTAAATGTAGAAAAGCTTGTAGAAATAAGTATAAAATGTCAAGAGAGATAGATTCATATATAGACGACTCTGCCAGTTCAGCCCTAAGGAGCTTATAGACATTAGACACGAATAAACAATCCTCCATCAGCCCTCAAATTTTCCGATGCTTTTGATTATATGAAGCGCAATAATCATTGTTTCTCCAAAACGATGTAAAGATTAGTCTCACTTTTGGATAAAATAATGATACAGTTTCAAATAATTTTAGTAATATCTTTTAAATTGAGAATTTCATAAAAGAAAAGTGTAATCTACTAGATTTAAAAAAAATGAAGATTGTTATTTTATTATTGTTGTTATATTGTACTATTCGTACTAGAAAGTCAGTTTTATTACTTGAGCATTCTTTATTCCGTCAATAATTTTCATTGAATTTTTGAACAACAACAGCAACATCTTAAAGGTGCTACCAACAATTGTTTTAACGAATTTTAGTATTCGTATTTTTATTTTTGGCTGAAGATATAGCTATTTCAAGGAGTGCCAATTTCTATCATCAGTCTCCTTATTAATGGTGCTGAGCTTTAACTTAATTTTATTATGAAAAACTTTCTATGCACATCATGAGATTCGAACCCACGCATTATCAGATTTGCTTAGTCTTGTAAGTCGTATGCACTACGCATTCCACCGCTTATGACCACTGACTTATCACAGGTCGAGATGGATGTTTGTTTTTAAACGCATTTTGAGCATCAGCATTTTTCTAAGCGCCTTTAAGTATATAGGCGATTCCACTGGGGACGATTTTCGACATCAATTTCAAAATAATTTTTTTTCCTACTTTATTCTGATGCCACTACAAAGAAAAACCATAAAAATATGCCGGTTTTTCACATCAGCCAAAATTTATCTTTCGTACGCGATTAGAAAAATAAATATTCCAAATATTCGATGATTTGGAGAAAACTGAAAATCAATGTTTTAAAAAATTTGCTCAAAACATAAATTATATCGTTCGTTTCAGTTCCCAAAATGACTTTTAAAGTTACCTAATTTGGATGCGTGGCATCCGTACAAAAATATTTCACGCAATTAACAAATTTAGTGCTTTTTGTGCAAAGGTCTGAAAACGTGGGATATTTTTGTTGCACCCGCGATAATGCTTTAAACATTTCTCATTGTTTTTTGTACGTATTATTCAAACTTTTATAAACAAATAAAAAAAGAACTGCATAAAATGTAGCCCTTCAAATACTTATACTTAATTCAAAATGTTTTTAATTATATTAAAAAGAAAACCTCAAAGTGTCTAAATGTTGCACCCGCAATAATTGAATCGCCCATTTGCTGTTGTTATTATTAGCTTGTCATTGATCTTCTAATTTGCAATTATATCTATGCAATGCATGGTTATCTATCTTAAGACAAAATTTATCTCTCTAATATCAATCATCTTAAAAAATGTGTTAAACTATGATATTTTTCTATAAAACGATAACTTTTCAACTTTATCAATATTGTCAAACTATAAAACAAAAACTTAATGCCAATGATTTGTATCGGTATCCCGATGTCTCGTTATGATTCCATACTTATAGCAATGTAAACTCAAAGCTTCAAAATCCAAAATGATTGCCAGTGTAACCAAATGTTCTATAAAATTATGAAAACCAGACTCAAAGACACTGTCTGCTTTAAATTGAAATTATCCTATTAAAGAATTACCCCACGCTTCGTTTCATCCATACAAACAAATAATCCAGGTTCAGATACAGATTGAGTCGCGACGAGTATGTATTGAAAAAAAAAAAACTGAGTTATATTGCCTAACTTTAAATTTAAAAGCGATAAAAATCATGATTTTATGGTAGCAATGAAGCTTCAAGAGGACAATCTTCGTTTCTGTCTTTGGCTCTCAATGGGCGACATCTTCTCGAACCAAATCTTCATGGTTTGCTTTTCGTATATAGAAATTGGAGGAGATCTGGTGTATTAATTCTCATCTCTGATCAAATCAAAAATCGTAACCATATTTTATGCAAGTTAAATATGACTAACTATTGTCTTGACATTTATTGTTTTATAAAAATAATTTACCATGGAAGATATCTGATATGCGATTGCGAATTCAAATGAGAATATTTTTACAATTTTGCTGAATAAAAATGTGTGGGATGAAAAAATAAGTATTCGATTACAATCCATTTAATATTTTTGTAGGTTAAAAGTTCTTTAATGAATCGATTTATAGATAAACATATCATATTACAATTTTATTTTAGTTAGATATTTATGTAGGTTTATTCTATAGTTTTATTGTCACAACAGGGTGGCAACAAGGTATGCCGTTTATGATGTTAAAAACTTAAAAAAAAAAAAAGAAGAATTGAATATAAATGGTCAAATTAACTTTTAAATGAAAAAACAAATTTTATAATAGATTACATTTTAACATGCAATTATTACAGTATTACATCAAAGTTCTGTTGCACCAAAAAATCGTTAAGAGCATTAAAATTTTATCCCATCAGTGGCTAAATTATGACGCTAGTGTGGTGAACATAAACTTCAAAAATTAAGCCTGCTCCGGAGCAGGATAAAATTTAAGCCAGTGGATAATTTGTGTGTTTCTTTTTTAGCTCCGAGCCTCCGAACGCTCAGAGTGCTCAAATTGTGTTACTTTTTACGATCAGAGATTGATAGGAGTGCGTTCTATGAGCTCAGGATAAAATGATGAATGATATAAAAATCAAACATGACATTATGATGATAGAGAAGACGACAAACCAAGAAGGTCCGACAAATCGGTCTGTTTGTCTGTCCCGTCGGTATGTTAGGTACCTATGTATCGATACCTTCAGCCCAAATAAACGGTTAGTCTGATTTTCTTCAAAGTAGGTTTATACAAAGTATTCTTAGACAAATATCCATAGAAGTTTTTTTTATTTTTCAAGTGTAGGTATTAAAATAACGGTACCTCTACCATATAAACGTTATCGATAATTAAATTTATCTCGAAAAAAATACAATCAATTTTGATAAAATTTTATAATTATTGAGTGGGTTCCTATTTTTTCACGAAGAAGGAAATTATAAAATTTTGTATCGTAAATGATTTATTGTCAACGGTGATGACTTCTAGTAAAAAAAAATTCCGAAGTAAGCTTATATTTTAAGGTACCCGACATATAGAATGGAACTTTCTTACAAGGATTATATTTTGAACGGCTCTACCGATTTTGATGAAATTGTATGATCTAAAAGTTTTTCTTAATCTCAATAATAGCTACTTCCAGAAGCAATTTAAAAAAAGTTATTTTATTTTTTCGAAAAAAACAAAAATGTTTCTTTGTTTTTGCAGAAAAGTACGATAATTTATGATAACATTTTTAATTGAGTGTCGATGATGTACTTTATCTTAATTTTGACTTGCTCTATAGCTATTACGACAATCAAACATGGCATTACGATGATAGAGACGACGAAAAAACGTCTCAAACGATTGATACGTGTAATTAGATGTCAAATGTCTATCAGAAACTGGAAACCAAACTTCCGAGATAATTCGTTTAAGGGTAGGTACCTGCCATATAACGGTATTTTTAAATCTAGATTTTCTCGATGGCGGCACAAGCTGTCTTAACTAAATTTTTTATCTGCACCAATTTTTGTCTTAAATGTTTTTGTTAAATTTTGAAGAAAAAATTTTCTTAACTTTTTTTGTTAATTCAATTTTTTGAAAACCGTTAACAGATTTTTGTGAAACTAAGTTTTAAGATGTAAAAAATTAAGGTTTCAAAACATACAGAACTACATTAAAAAAAAAATATTTTGAAAAAAAAACAATGTTTTCAAAATATCGTTTTTTTTTAAACTGGTATGACGATTTAAAAAAATTATTTTTCGTAGTTTTATATTTACCTAAGAATTTTTTTTGCATACTTTTATTTAGGATTGAAACTTTGTGAAATATCGATTTATAACGCTTTTCATAAAATTTCATATGATTTTATATGACCATAAAGTTTTTTCCTACTAACGAGTTATCAACAGCTTCAGCTTGTGTCTATTACCGGAGACTTATATGATCTCGTGCAGGCTGTTTTTTTCTTCAACATATTTAAGATTACATTTGGGAATTTACTCGTATATTTTGGGAGTATAGGAGCTTTTTCTAAATTTCTTAGGCTTCCGCTGTGTTTTTCTTCTGTTGGGCATGAATTACATTGTGGTATTATTGTCTTGATGAGAATCGTTGCCATTCTTTCTCTCAACTTCAAAAAGCTCATTACTTTGTTAGCCAAATTATATTCTGGCAGCAAATACGCATCCAAACAAGTTAATTTCTGCTCATACCGTAGTAAAAAGTCATTATAGTTTCGACTTTTCAGCCTCCTTGTCCGTCCGTCGTCTCCATAAACACATACGAAATGTTAACGAGTTGTGTAGAGTTGCACCATTTGTAAAAAAATATTTATCAAAACACACAAATAAACAAATAACAAAAACAGAAATCCATTTTATAATAATAATAACCACCAAAAAACACGGACAAAACATTTCGCGAGCAATTAATGTCCCGGTCAATTTGTGTGCGAAAAGAGAGTGGATAGTAGTGGAGACTTGAACTGGCTATCTGCCGTTTCACCATAGAGCTGAGTACCACAAAATTTCGTTTATTATTTCACTGTGTCATTTTTGTATGGGATTTTTCGTTTCACTTAAGCTGGCATACCAGGCTTTAATATTTAAAATAGTTCCAGATATTTCATGAGGCTCAGTTTATAAATTTATGAACTTATGGATATAGTGGAATAATAGATATATTTATATGTACAACATTTTTATTATTTTAATATACCAACTCTGTCCTATTTACTGCTAATTTACCACAAATCGTTAAGTTAACTAACAACAATAGCTTATTAAAACTTAAATCGATTGGCCGTAGTACTGAAAAAAATACAAATTATATTGTCATATTATAGCAAAGAAGAAGTTGAAATTCATTTCTCTATGATAACACTCTTTATAATAAGGTTCCCTATGGCGATTTCAAAGAACACTTTGTGAACTCTTATAAATCTCTAATCTGATAAACTAAAAAAAAAAAAAAATCTTCATAACACAAAAGTGTCTCCCCAGATTCTTTAAAGATTTATGACTCTAAGAACAATATGAACATTTATGTCTGGACTTTGTTAAGTCTGAGTTCTAATTTTGGAGACATCTTCATCATTCCAGATAGAAAGATCAGGATCAGGAATGAAAAATTTAGGCAATAAATGATTGAGAATCAAGTCGACAACAAGTTTCTCTGGTTGCATTCGTTTGTGTTCTACACACATGTTATTCTTTATCATTAAGTATGATATTTTCTAATTTTGTCTTTGTGTATCTTTTTGTCCTTAAAAGGTGTAGAAAGATAAATTATCTGGACTTTAAATAATGTTATTTATAGAGTCAAAGTGATAATGAGTTATGTTTAACAAATTAACGTTTTTCTACTTAAAAAAAAAGATGGACAAAGATCTAATTTACTTAATTATCTTTGTCGTCTAAGAAAGATTTATAGGTTAGTATTGAGAAGTTTCTTTATTTTTATTTTAGAGGATTTCAGAAGCACAATGTTCTACACACATAAAACAAGAAACATTATAATCCGTTTGGTAGAGTTTTTAGGAATTAAGTTGTTTTTTTGGAAAATTTATCTGTGGATTGATTTTAGTAAAAATTGGTTAATGTCTTGAAATCTAACAATTTTTGTCGTTTACTTATAAAAATCAAAACAAAATTTTGACTTCTAGTACAGCATGGCCAAAATATATATGGCTTTAACAAATTGCAATAACTGTCAGTGTAATTTTAATTTTTGTGAACCAAATAATTTGGAGTGGATATTGATCGCAGATGGTTCCATATGCAAAAAAGCAAAGAATCTACCTTCAACAAGAGCCATTATGCATTAAATCAAAATCCCTGCGTTGGGCGCCATTTACGCTGGAGACGTTATCGGGTATAACTTTTTTTCAAAGACGCCATTGTAGGCACGGTTGCTGTGAATGGTGGGTGATACAGAACAACGATCAAATCAAAGAGTATTTGCTCCCACAAATTTATGAATAGGGGCACAAGGGGCTATGGAGTACTCAGTTACAATTATGAGTCTACTATATAGTGACTCATGTTTAGGTGATTTGCAATGCACTGAAAGATCGCCCGATTGGATAAATCCAGATTGTTTTCATTGTTTTTTGAGACTCATATACATATTCTGAAAGTTCTTGGGAAAAGTATTTGAAAAGAGTGCTAAAACTTTTCACCCGAAGTGAAAAGATTTGATTAATGAAAAAAAAACGACATCAACTTAATAATTGGATGAAAAAAAAAAACTTAAATATACATATCAATTTCTATAAATGTATGTATTTCGATATACCAAAACAACATCAGGTGAATTTTTTTGGGCCACCCTATATAATATATTTATTTTCCATTCTCTATTATCAACATTGTGTTAATGACTAATTAAAGTACAATAAGATTGCAGGTGCAAATATCTCATCGGCAAGTACAATCATTTTCATTCTGTTATTTTTGTTTTTAAAAGATGCGCTACCGCATTTGAACTTTGAATCTTATTAAAAATTCCACCCATACCGTACGTTAAAATAATGCGTGCAACTAAAGAATTTGCGTACAAGGAGCTATGGAAATCCTTTAAATGTTTTAACTCCGAATGAAGGAGTCTTTTTTTTTCGAAAAGCACAGTATCATGCACAACACACAATTATTCCCTGTATCGCCATCATGGTCATCTCTTGGTCGGTAAAGTTCTTCTGACCAAAGTTATAATTTCTTTAGTTAAGTCGCTGATTATCTCGGGGAATTATTCACAGTGTTGATGCGCAGCATCTGTAACCAGCCCACAGCAAAAATTCTTGCTTATATTCTTTTTGCCATCCAGCAACCAGAAGCACCCTAATATAGAGTATTCCCAATTCCATGGCAAAGAGGCAGCTGTGATTGCAATATAGTGAAGATGCCATCTCTATCCCTATATATAAAATAAAATCGAATGGAATGAGGAGCTCGTGGGGAATTTCCATTTTGTCGACTTTTGTCCCCACTTAGAGAACTAAATTGAAATTTCAATTTCAGCACTTTGTTTGTGGCAAACTGTGTGTGCGCACACAATTTGAGTCCAAATGAGCTGCAAGAACTTGAAAGTTTTTGTCCTTAAGTTGGCATATTGCAGATTCACCAGATATATGTATGGTACATTCAAAGAACAACACCGAATTTCTACGGTTGGGTTTATCTTTTATCGTTTGGGAGTCGGGACAACAAGATCAGGGTTGTATACCATCTACGGGGCCAAAAGAAAGCGAATGCTATGGATGAATGGTTGCCATCTGAATAAAACATATACATTGGTAAAAGTTTTTATGATGCTTTTTAACTTGCGATTATAGGTACTACAGTGGAACTTCCATAAGTCAAACCCTTAAAATGAGAAACAAAATTTTCGAGTTACAGAAACTTCGAGTTATAATAGAACGAAGTTGAATACGCAAAGTTGTAAATAAAAATACGATTAATAGAGAAATTCGACTTAAAGAAGTTCGAGTTATGGAAGTTCGACTGTATAAGGTAAGTTATGCATTCGTAAAAAAAAATTGACATATTTTTTAATTTATTATAATTTTTGTATTTTTTTTATATTTGACCTTTAGGTATAAAAATAACGGTAACTACCAAGCGTAACCGATAATTCCATTTTTGTCGAAAAAATATGATCTATTCCATAAAATTTTATATGAGTGATTTGTTGCCTACTGTGATGGTCCTTCATTTGAATTTTTTTTTAGAATCAGCTTATTAACGGTACCTGCCAAAGAACCGTTTTTTATTCCTACGGTTATCTTTTGAACCCCTATGCTGATTATAACGAAATTTAATATTCTAAAACTACTGCTAAAACTGAATACAAATGTAAGCAAAATTTACAAAAAAAGTAATTTTTGAAAAAGTTGCCAAAAACTGATAATTCTAATTATCTTGAAAAAAAATACGATAAATTTCGATAAAACTTAATATGAGTGATTTTTTGAAAATGGTGATGTCCGTCATCTAATTTTTTTTTCAGAATCAGTTTATTTTTTTTTTTTTTTTTTTATATTGAGCGCGCACTTAAGGGGTTATGAATACCCTTATAATGATTAAACACAGTGCGAGCAATTAGGAAAGGAGGATAGGATTAGAAAGGAGAAACCGATGCACATTGGTTTTGAATGTCTGCACACTGTATTGAGTGGGAAATACTGTGTCTGGTAAAGCATTCCACATTCGCGTAGTGCGGCTAAAGAAAGAATCTCTGTACTTAACAGTACGTCCGAAATTGGGCTTAAGGGTAAACTGATGGGCATTCCTAGCAGTATGGGTATTACGGTTGAATTGTTTAAGGGGAGGAATGCAACTGGCTATTTCACTAGAGCATTGTTTATAAAAATAACGATAAAACAATGACAGGCATGAGACCTTGCGGCAGTGTTCACGAGAAGCAAATGTCTTGGTGAGAGAACGATCTCCTATCATTTTTGACGGTACGTGCCATAGAACCGTTTTTTTATTGCTCCGGCTGTCTTTTGAACGGCTTCACCAATTTCGACCAAATTAAATTTTCTAAAACTGCTGCTAAACTTGAACAATGCTTGCTTATATATTTAGGTTCAGGTTAGTTGATCTTGAGGGCATACATTAAAAGGGTTTCCCTGATATTGTCCTGAATATAAAATATAACCTGCTAAGATATTTTGGGATTCAGTTGACCACATTTCAACAACACACTTGACTTCAGCAGAGTAGTTTTGTTAACTATCGACAGCCCAAGCTCAATATCGTTTCGCATTTTGCGTTTCGCTTAAGGCCTAGTATGCAGCAGAAGTAAAACGAAAAATCCCATACAAAAATGACACAGTGAAATGATAAACGAACTTTTCCGTTCTTATTTCCGTTTTGTACAACGTAACTCGATGACGAAATAATGGCAAAACGATAGATAACCGGTTCAAGTCTCCACTTGTCTTCACTCTCTTTCCCACACACTTTAATTGACCGGGACACTCGCAATTTTAAAGTTTCTATTTTGTTCGTATTTTTTGAGGTTATTATTATTACAAAATGGATTCCTGTTCTTCTTATTTGTTTATATGCGTGTTTTAAAAATATTTTCTTACAAATGACGAAACTCTACATACAAAATTTCTGGTACCGTTTCGTTTACATTTAGTCTGTATTTTTGGAAATTTTCGTTTCACTTCAGCTGCATACTAGACTTAAATAGAAACTTAAAAATTTCAAAAGCAATTAGTGTCCCGGTCAATTAAATTGTGTGCGAAAAGAGAGTGGAGAGTAGTGGAGACTTTAACTGGTTACCTACAGTTTCACCGTAGAGCTTCGTACCACAAAACATAAAGAAGGACTGAAAATTTCGTTTAAGATTTCACTGTGTGATTTTTGTATGGGATTTTTCGTTTCACTTCAGCTGCGAACTAGGGCTTTACACCCCGATTCTGCCGTTGTGACGGGTGACAAGTCACAATCGATTGTGATTGATTTTTGTTAGGATTGTTGTGACTCGATAACATTTTCCTTATTCTGCCCCAAAAGTCACAAGAAAAATCACAAACAAACAGCTTATTATGACACAACAGAAGCAAAATTGAATTTTTTTTTGTGAACAACTGTTGACAAATCTATCAATTGAACATAAAATTTATTTTTTAAGAAAAAAAACATTAATAACAAACGTATATAACAGTGCTGCGCGCTTTCTTTTTTATTGTACAAAAATATAAAAACAAAAAGACAAATCATTATAAGTTCAATAAAATCTTATTCTCTCCGTTTTGTGTCAATGATATATACGAATTACAAATACAAAATCAACAAGTTTAATCAAATACAAATTTTACTTCAATATGGGTACGAATCACATTAATATTTACCTAACCTAGAAAAATATCAAAACAATTAGAATTTGTGCGTTGTGACAGTGAGTTTGACTGGTTGTGACCTTCTCTGAAGTAGATCACAATTTCGATTGGTTTTATGACTCTCATAAATTGAGACTGTACGGCAGAATACGAAAAAGTCACAAAATCGATTTCACCTTCATCTGTCAGAATCTTGTGACTTGTAAGGTATCACAGAGGTTCGACAGAATCGGGCTGTTAGACGTCAAATCATTTATTTCGCGATTGATTAAAATTGGAATTCAAGTTTTATTTAGATTTGTATTCAATATTATTGTCAATCACTGGAATATTAATCTTTCGATTTCAGTTTAAAATTATTTTTGATCAAGTCACAAAAATTATTATTTGTCAATTTATTTGGTTGCAACTTGGTTTAAGTACCTTTTTTTCGCGAAATATAAGTTTGCATTATCATTGTTTTATACAAAAATCACTTAACAAATCAAAAATATCATGCAAAAAGTTGGCAACAATGGGCTTATAATATCGTGTTCCGCTTTTGTTGCTACCAATGTTTTAGCTTCCTGTTGCTATACTACAAAAAAAGAAAAATAAAGTAAGTCAAAAGCAAATTCCCACAGGTGCACAACCAATGAGTTGTTAAGTGTTTGACCTTTCACATTGTTTGATTGTGGAGCAAATGAATGTTTATCTGTGTGTACTCCTCAATAGTCAATTTCGCGAGCCACACAATATATATAGTAAGGTACACTAGCGAGAGTTGTTGCCCTGGGAAAAAAAATCAGATCATGCCTAACCAACCCGAACAACCACACACCGTAATTCGTGTATAATTAAACGTTTTCACATAATTAAGGTTTGATTTCTTTATTTAGTTCTCCTATGGTTGTACTGATGATGCATTACTCTATCTTGGTGATATGGGTATACTTGACTCGTATAGAGCACTGATGAGGATGACTGATCACGGGATAGACAAAATTAAATGACCTGTAAATCATTATAAGCAGATACGCGCTGACTGACCCGTGAGATGATTTCGTTTTGATTAGAGTACGAGATTAGCTTGGGATTTTTTTTTTATGGGAAAACATCATGTATAGTGTAACACAGTGGAAGCTGAAAAGAAGTGAAAAATTATATATACTTACCGGTGATTTAAATCATGGATCAAAATCAAAAACACTTTGTTTCTTAAGTAAATTAACGGAAGTAGTTGCGATTTAATGGGAATTTGAATTTATCATAGTTTGTTTTAATAGGCATGTGAGAATTTTTGGGAGCCTTGACGATATTATAATGAAATAGGAATGAGAATCGAAAGAATATTTTGCAATAGAACGAAATGAACTACGTGGTTTAAAAGTTGTCTCTGTAATGTCAAAAAGTCAAAACAGATGAAATTAATGTACTACCACAAAGGTTCATTGTCGCTGTTGGAGGACATCTTAAGTTTCGTTTTTTTCTTTGAGCCTGCAACCCAGAATGAGGGTTTATATTGGTGATTCTATACAAATGATTAAATACGGAATTTATACAGGGATTCAATGAACGATGCCCGCACAATAATGTCGACATTCCTCATCAAACCAGAGATTTTTTTAAAGTGATGGACGAAACGGCAACAGACAATTTCCATGGTTTCTTGTCAAAGGTCTTCTAGCCATGATGCTAGCCGTTATGGGTAAGATTCTTAATTAAATTATATAAGATACCCACCCGTTCTTATATGACTACTTGTGATTGCAGCTATTCGATATTTGGTTTTTCGGAAATTCTAAATTCTAGATTGTTGTTTGAAACTCCCCAATCGATCGCAATGTTGTCAATCTAGTTTATGATTCATTGCGATGAAGTCAAAACTATTTGGTTTGCATCTAAATTTTTTTTTTTTAAATCGAAAAACAATCCAGAAAAGTATGCAATAGGAACTTCGCAGAAGCAAAAGATTTATTGAAAACAATTCTTCTCTTTCTTCTCCCAGGGGATGAAAACAAAGTGGTGAATCCACAAACTGTTCTTCTATACGTAGGCCCCTATTACGGTTGTCATATATCAAAACGATAATTGATGTTATTCCATCGGTATTATCGTTGTCAGAAATCAAAATTTTTGATAAACTGTGAGTGCCAGTTAGATTTCGTGAATAGTTTTATTGACTAACTTGGTATTATCGTTGTCAAAAATATTGGTGTTTATCAAATTTTCAGTCAAACGCAAATTCGCTGTTGATAAATAATTTTGCTATAACTAATTCTTTTTTTTTTGTAAGAAAACACAGTGTATTGTTAACTTTAATATAAATTTATACAATATACAATTAATACTGTTCGGTTAACATACTTTTATTAAAATTCACTTGCACACACTGTTTTTCTTTTTGTTGTTTGGTGTGCAAATAGGAGGTACATGTATGTACGTACATTGTACCTACATAATGCACATTTCATTTGCCTATTCCATTTTTTCCACAAAATGTGTTTTATCACTTTTTTATTTCACTTTTTTACAACACAAATACCTATAAAAATAAAAAAGACCAGTGATATTTACTTTATTTACTCGAAAATAAATTAAAACAATAAAAAAAACGCAATTCAATCACAAATGAAAAGAATAGAAAACTGAAACGTCAAACAAAATGCCCCTTCACAAGAGAATTTTGTTAATCATTCACAATAGATCAAATATTTATCAAACGACAATCATAATACCGAAATTTTGTTTGATTGATAAATGTTATTCGTCTATCAAACAAATTGATCTTTGACAACCGTAATAAGGGTGTTAATCTTACTTAACATTATATGAGTTGTCCTCGGATCTATACATTCCATCAATTCTAATGATTTTTATGATCTCGTTTCTTGTATCATTCAATAATTCTTACTCCCATTATACCTATACCGATACCCCTATAGATAAATAGCAGTTTTACTTCCTCGAAGTTGTTGGCGCTTCCTTTTGGATATTCGATCATTGAATTTTACATAATTTTTCTCCAAAAATATTCTTCCTTACACAAGAACTTTATAGTATGTCAATATTGCCTTCTGGATCACGCCCACTGAACTTCCTTCTTCTTCAATAATAAATGAAATTAACGATGCTTAATTCAAATTTTTTTAAGCTTCACCAGTTACGCATAATGATAGTTCATCGAACAGATGCCCGCACACATATTTTATTACCTTTAAACACTGCTTTTCACTCAAAGGCTCAGACAACCTCCAAATTCGTCGTGCAAGTTAAAAAAAAAAAAGGAAAACAAATACAGTACAAACTTTTACCAAAAAATTCAAATAAACGATCGCATACACGCAATCGAAGATAAATTACTTTATACCGACAAAACGGTATAACATAAGGATTTTCGTGTATAACGTTACGATCGTTTTCAAAAAAAAAAAAAAGAACTTAAATATTGGTCAGAGAAACTGAACCGATAAAAATTGATAATGCATTACATACACAAATGTATAAAAGTACTATAAGGTTACTCATGATGCTTAATATGTTCCTGCTGGAAGTGTAACTTCAAATACAGGTGGGGATCTTTTATATGGTCATAAGGTAAATTTGGTGCATTTGGTTGAATTGTTCAGAAAGATTTAACGTTTGAAAGTTTTATTTTTCAAAATGTATATCAAAAATATAAAAAATTAAAAAACAAGAAATATTGGTAGCACAAGCGTATTCCATATTTAAATATGTTTGACCGCTTAGAAGAAATTGTTTTACTCATAATTACATTTTTGTTTGTATTTTCCGGTTTTTCCTCTTTAATTTTTTACTTGCGACTAAAAGTAAGGCACCAGGTAGGTAGATACTATAATAATAACATAATAATAATAAGGCGAGTTATGAATTCGTGCAAAAAAAATGGTTTGAGATAACAATCAAACATGACATTACGATGATAGTGAAATTGAAAAAAGTGGGTCTGGAATTTCTTTCAGTATGTCTGTAGGTTAGTCTGCCTTTTTAATTCTATTGAGTATTATACAATGCTTTTAACAGTACGAAAAATGATTATACGAAGTTTCTTCGTCGCACGAACTTGATCTTGTGGTGTTCGACTGGGTATCATGAATTTTTTCTCTTAGCAATTAATGACCTTAACCAAAATAAATTTAATAAAAATAAATTTAATATATATTTTTTTAAATTAGAATTATCGGTTTTTAAAAAAAAAATAAAAACTTTCAAAAATCACTTATTTGCTAATTTTATTTGCATTATTATTTTGGCTTAGCAGTTGTTTGATAATATCAAATTTCTTCAAAATCAGTGCAGCCGCTCAAAAAGTAGTCAGTGTAATAAAAAACGGTTCTATGGCAGGTACCGTTAATAAGCTGATTCCGAAAAAAAATCCTATGAAAGAAATCAACTTGAGCAACAAACCACTCGTATAAAATATTATCAAAATTGATTGTATTTTTTTCGAGAAAATAAGAACTATCGGTTTTTCGAAAAAAAAAACTTTTTCAAAAATTACTTTTTTTCAAATTTTTGCTTGCAGTATACTTTTTTTCAAATTTTTGCTTGCAGTATAATTTTGGATTAGCAATTATTTGATAATATCAAATTTATTTAAAATCAGTGCAGCCGTTCAAAAGATATTCGGAGTAATAAAAAACGGTTTTATGGTAAATATAAGCAGATTCTAAAAAAAAAATCAGAGAAAAGACATTGCCATTGGCAAAAAATCACTCGTACCTATAAAATTTTATCAAAATTGATCGTATTTTTTCGAAAAATTTGGAATTATCGGTTCTTGCCAAACAAATTTTTTTGCAATTTTATTTCAGTTTACCAGTAGTTTTCGAATATTAAATTTCGTTAAAATCAGTTAAGCCGTTCATAAATAGTCGGAGTAACAAAAAACGTTTCTATGGCAGGTACCGTTAATAAGCTGATTCGGAAAAAAAAATTCAAACGAAAGAAATCACCATTGGTAACAAATGACTTATGTAAAATTTTATCGAATTTGATCGAATTTTTTTCGAGAAAATTGGAATTATCGGTTTTTGCCAAAAAAATTTTTTTTTTAAATTTGTTTGCATTTTTATTTCAGTTAAGCAGTATTTATCGAATATTAAATTTCGTTAAAATCGGTTAAGCGGTTCAAAAGATAGTCGGAGTGATAAAAAACTGTTCTATGGCAGGTACCGTTAATAAGCTGATTCTAAAAAAAATTTTAGGTGATGGATATAACCGTTGACTTCAAAGCACTTATATAAAATTTTATCGAAATTGATCGTATTTTTTCGAGTAAAAAAGAATTATCGGTTACGCTTATATGGTAAGGTACCGTTATTTTAACGCCTAGGTCAAACATAAAAAAAGCTTCCGGGGGTATTTTACTAAGAATAGTTTATGCCAAGTCTAAAGAATAGTTTATGCCAAGTCTAAAGTGAATCGGCTCAACCGTTTAGGCTGCAGGTGTCGATACATCCAGACAGACAGACATCCGGACAGACAGACAGACAGAATTGTCTGACCTTCTTTTTTCGTCTTCCTATCATCTTAATGTCATTTTTGATTGTTATCTCGAAACTTTCTTTTTTACGAATGCATAATTTGCCTTATAGTATCTATAATCGCAAGTAAAAATTGTTAAAAATACTAATATAAATATTTATATTACTAGCATACTACGATTTTCTCGGAAAACTGCTTGTTTCTTACAAATTGATTGATTTTCAAAGATATTTATTTTTATTATTTTTTTTTTTAATTATTTCTTATTGAATTTTTTAAAAGAATTTAGAAATAATTTCATGTAAAACAATTTCGTGGATGGTTCTTTTAAGCTCTTATTTAACTTTGCCACAAGAGCAAGTGTGTGCGACCCAGTCGTGCCATTTATTTTTCTTAACTTGGCGAAATCGTTCTGGTTTGTTTTGTAGAGCGTTAAATTTTCAACAATATTTAATTTCTAAATTCCTATATCGGTGCTAAAAAATTAAAAAAAAAATAAAAATTTTCACCATTTTACTTTTCTTATTACGCTTTTTCTTACATTCTACGGCAAACATTTTCAGGAATGTTTTGTAGAACGTTAAATTAGGTATAATATTGATTATCGAACCGAGTTTGTATGTCAGGTCGTTACCGAGATATGGTTCTCCAAAAAATGGTAATTTTCGCAAATTTTGGCAGCAAACTTTTTTGGATCGCCATTTCTCGGTAAAAAATTGACATACAAACATGCTTGAATAATCATGCTTGAATAATAATAAAATTGTACTAAATTCTTCCATTGTAACTAATTCTTTCCTATCTTTCTACTCCTTCTAACTAGTGTCGTTCAACACCTGTTGCATTTAAAAGGCAATAGGGCTTACAGACACATAGTTAAATAAAAAAAAAAGTTCGTGCGACCCAGTCATGCATTTTATTCTTTTTCTGTGGATTAGGCTTAATAGGAAAACCACAAAAGATAAATCAAAAAGCGCCAAATACTAGTCAAAAAGTGCAATGTTGTCTAAAAACAAACTTTGTACCAATTTAAAACTTTTTTCTCGAATCTGGTTGATGGTACAATGAAATGTGTTAAGACCTTTTTTGTAGAAAATCATATAAGCCACAATTTTTATCAAAACATTTTTTTCGGAAAGTTCATAGTTTTGAATTTAGAATCACTATACGAGGAGTGAGCTACATGGCTCTACACTATATTCCTCCATTCTGGGTCGATCCCTGATTTACTGTCTACAATTTGGACTTGAGATCTTATGTTTATAGGGTAAATCAAAATAAAAGTCAATCCAAACTAATATTCTTTTAAATCGTATTTTATTAAGTTTTCGGTTAAAGTAAAGTAACTCCTGCTTGAGCCACTTAGTCATCGATGAACTGCCTCTACTTTAATTTAAAAACAAAAAACAAAAAAAAAACTCGAAATGAAAGCCAGAAAACGCGTAAAACACTGCAATTAGTGATTTAGTTCACTTGATAAGGGCTTAATTTGAACGTGCGCGCCCAGTGGTCCACATCAAGGATTGATCAAACCACATAAGAGCATATATAGAAGATACATATTCTTGTCCAGGCAGTTCGTGTCGATTGGTTAAACTGATTATAGACACTGGACCAATTTTATAGCCTTTCAATCCTCACGCATGCAATTGGAGACAACGATACTGCGAGCTGACGTTCCAAGTTGATTTCTTTTTTTCATTTTCAAATCCCCACGATATTGTTGTTTTGTTGAAAATACGAGGATTTTTTTCCACTGAAACCTAATTTTTTTTTTGTTGTTGTTGCATTTTTAATTTGGAGCGCGATTTTATCAGTTTTAGTTTTCATTGCGGGGAAGATGTTGTCCGGAGAAATCACCACACACAATTATCACAACCACATCAATGGTTTTACTTTGAAACAGTGACACCATAATACAAGATGCCAACATTATTTTGTCTAAGGACGCCCTGTTGAGATCAGTGTAACGCTCATAAACAATTCAGTTTAACTATTTTAACGTTCTACCCTGTGATATCACCTGTTTGCACTAAATTTCAGGTAGATACAGCTATAAAACAATCATGGGCTGGGCACTAATTTTTTTTTTACTGAAAAGGACCTCACATGGTGTCCCCGCCACTATATTAATTGGACTGGTTGCATCAGTTTTGACGAGATTGATTTTTATCGCAAGGGAAGATCTTGTCTTGGCCCCTATTTTAGATGAAATTAGGTTTACAGATGTTTTGTTGGTATTTTTCAGATGGTCAATGATGATAGGGAAAATATAAGTTTTCTCGATGAGTGGCGTAGAATTTTATTTGTTTTTTTTATTTTATATACATATAAATAAGGATACAGAAAGGGTTCATATTTTTAGGACAGAGGTAAACGAAAGATGTCAGTATTGACAGCGCCACAAATTATAATTTAAAATATTATGTTAAGTAGAACACATGTTACTTTTATATATAAATTCAAGGAAAACAGTAATAATGGTAATTAATGACAAAACACTAATATAGTTGAACAGCTATAAGAAGAGAATATGTGACCATTAGCTTTTAGCTGAGCCTAAATTTTAAATGAAATTATGAACTGTATTGGCGGTTAGAAATGGCATTATGAACATCATGAGAAGAAATTAAGGCACGACTGGGTCGCGCAAACTTGCTCTTGGGGCAAGTAACTTTCGTGTTCACGACTTGAAAATTCATTTGACCAGCTTTTTTTTATATAAAAAAAAATTCAGTAGGTATTAACCTATTTAATATTTTAAAATATTTTTTTTTTTTTTTTTATTTTAAAAACATATTTATGGAATAAAAAAAAAACAATTATAATTCAGTTACATGAAATTTTATCAAAATTGATAATATTTTTCGAGAAAATTACAATGATAGGTTTTTCGAAATTTTCAACGCATATATACGGAAATTTTACGTTCAATAGATTCCGATGAGATTATTTATAGTTCTACGTTTGGAAAAGCACGGCGGCGTTATTAGAACATAAAATATGATTTTTGTAACCATATATATGATAAAATTGTTGTTTATATCATAAAAGTACATACATACGTATCAATAAATTGTAAAAACGGTGGAAGAAAAAGCTGATTCTGAAAAAAAAATTATCAGAAATGTAATTATTGGTTACTCTGCGCGATTTATACAAAATATTTAAATTTAATTAAAAAAAAAAATAAGTTTGAAGAAGAAATACGAAAAAAATCGTATGAATTCTTATGAAAAGGTTCAAAGATATTTTTTGTAAAGATTCAAGAAAAAAAATAAAGTACCTATATGCAGAAAATTCTGTTGTATAACAAAATCGTTAGAGTGGTTTTTAAATAAATCGATGTTTATTAAATAATTTTTAAAAAGAGTTTTTTTTACAATTTTGAAGTTCCTATGCGCCAATCTTAAAGGCGAAATAGTTTGCATTATTATAAAAAAAATAAAAAAGAATAGTCAAGCGGTTTTCCAAAAATTGAATTTTTAATGAAACTATGTTAAAAAATTTATTAAAATTAAAATTAAGTACTTTTGAAAAATTTTGGTATTGAAATTAGATAAAGCCATCTATAAGTCTTTCTTAAACAAAATTGTGTTTAAAACGATTATTCCGTTCACGGGAAAGCTAAGGAAAAAATATAGGTTTTATGGGAGGTACAGTTAATAGACTTGAAAATTTTTTAATAGACTTGAAAATTTTGTCTCACTGTGTTCTAGACAATGACAGTTTAGTTCCATCAGTTTTGTTTTTTATGCCAAAGATACAGTTATTGCCGATTGGTAAGAAACTGATCACTTTCAAGACTTTGTTTGACGTATAATTAATACCACTACAAAATATTTCCATGCATATTGTACAGCTTTTCTTAGCTCCTATATAGGTTCACATCAAACAAAATTCTTAGATATACAAATACTCGAGTCATCACATCAAAAAAAAGATAGTGAATAAAATTAAAAAAAAAAAGACGAACTCAGCTGATGGTACTATCATAAGAAGAGACCTCGTCGAGAAGGCACTATCAAACTACGTATACTCCTGAAAAGAAAAAAAAAAACTGCGACAGCAGTTGGGCTCAGACAAGTAAAAATCCAAGGCCGGAAGACTTGCCGACGTTTTATGAGGTCAGCCCGACAAACCCCACAAGCACTTCTGGAGTGAAGTGGTGAAGTTCTATATAGTTGTAATTCTATTCGAGATCATAATATAGTTAGAAAAAGAGATGGAAGATAATAATAATCAAGAAATACGAAATCCAAAGTTAAAAATTACATACTTTTAAAAAAAAAAAAAAACGCAACTTGATGCATTTCAAACTCAAACATCCGATGGAGTCAGTTTAGCACAGATAAAGAAGCATCTACAGAACCAAATTGTGAAAATATAACACTATTGATACAAAGAAGAGGAAATCGTTTGCAATCATTCACACTTCCTTTTGCCACAGATCAATAAAAAGTCTGCATACAATAAAAACCATACATATGTGCTAATTTCAACAACATTCCTCAATGGAACGGTTTGAAGCTTAACGAACCCCTTTATGACAACATCTCAAAATAATTCCGCATATCTTTAACGAAGAATATATATGGTCATACCATATCTATGGCGATGGCATCATCTTCATCTGGTATAGAGTTCTAGATGGCCATTCGGATTCCCCATGGACGGCAAATTCTAGTTATTTACCTCAAAAATAGCTCCATCATTTCAATATTTACTCTAATAAAGCAAAGTAGAAGAAGAAGAAGCACACAGTACGCAGAACAAACCCAATGAACACAAAATAAAATTAAGGAAACAACTAAAGAGCAACCATTAAACACTAAAATAAATGCAAGTGCACTTTGATGTGAGCCGCGCTTTAGTGCGGGGTTCCTATATAGCCTTTAATACCATGGCCGAGGTTGGACTTGGGACAGCAACTATATACGGCGGCGGCAGCGGCTCGATGTGCATCTCAGCATCTCACGCATCATAGTTCTCGCAGTGATACTTGAAAAAGAACCTAGGCCAATCCATGGATGGATATGAGTATAAATATTGAGTAGCCACGATGCGCGCGGGTGCCGGTGGTCAGTATCCATTAGAACGATTTCTAGGCATTACCAAATGGAATATGCATAGCACCACCGCAGTCGTCTGCCGCCGCCGCTGCTGAGCTCTTTCACTAATAAATGAGAATGCCAAGTGTTCTAATAACAAAACTTAACCAAATATTGACACACAATATGTCGGCGGCTGTAAGGAAATATTTGTGTACTTATTTCTATGCCTTTCATTCAATTTGCAGGAGAATTACACAAACAGAAATGTTTTTTCTTAGAATTTTTATTTCTGTTGTTAATGTATGGTATATTAAATTAATTAATTATCTGTAACTTACTTTCATGACTGAGTCGCAAATACCTGCTTTTAAAGCAAGTATGTTTTTGAAAAACCACGAAAAACGCTCTTTAAAGAGTTTAAAAATGTCAATCTTATACATTTTTATTCTATTTTTATTTTAAACCCATGAGAGTAATGGAAAAGAAAATTTAAGGTGTTTTGATTTGTATTAAAAGAAATAAATTTTATTATAGGGATAAAACATAAGAAGTGAGTTTATAATTAAGAAAAAAAAAATTATAATAATTAGTTAATATATGTATATAACACTGGTGTCAGAAGTAAAATTGAATAAAACTAAAACTGCAAGTAAAAAGTATAAGACAATTTTTTGGACAACAAATGACGAACGTTCTCAAAGCAATTCTTAGAAGACAAAGTTTAGCTGTACGAATTTAAAAACAACAACAACAAAATTTGTGTGTTTAAAGAAAACTTCTAATGTTGAAAAAAAAAATTGACAAAATGAAAGGAAAATTTAAAAATAATTTTGTATATATTTCCGATGAATTATAGACAAGGTATGAAATTTTAGAGTCCAAGAAATTTTTTGCGAAACTGTCAAGAAAAACCCGCATCTACCGTCATTTGATGGAGCAATCTGGTTGTCAGTCTTCAAGAGTCTATTCGATGCAGACAAGTTTGTTGTACTGAATTTTGTCCTTAAAAAGCTCTTCCAATTTCAACATAACAGCTGATTTCCAGGACGAAGAGAACTGTTGAAGCAACAAAACAAGAGTCACAAAAATCAAAAGGTGATGATTGTTTATGAGAAAATGCTATTTCAACAATTTCATTATAAGGTTCGGTCAGGATGATTGCATACGGTGATGGAACTACAGAAAGATTGTTCATCTCTAGTTACAGTGGAATGCCACTAAAAAGCTACTTACATGCATAGCCAAATGGCAATAGTATGAAAACAGACTGAACGCATTCAGTTTATTCAGTGGACTCCGATCCCGATGTTATCAAAAAGAAGACTCCGATATCATTAATTGAATCAATATCAAATAAACTGAGAGGTAGTTTTTGACAGTATAAAGTGACTTTGAAAAAAAGATTAATTCAATTTAAAAACTTGTTCTTCTCATAAACATGAGATTACAAATGGACGAGCAATCATTACTAATAAAAGGAGCGTGCTGATTGGTTTAGCAGCCATGAAACCAAAAATATTTATAATATCTTCTAAGCAACTTTCAATATCGTGAAATTCACCTCTCTTATTTCTCTTCTCATTTGCCAATGTAAACAATAATGATTATTCTATTATTTTTTTTTTTTGTTCAAAGGTTATGCCTTGTGGTGCAATCGAAATCGGTTCTTGTGTTCAATAAAGAACGTCTTACACGCGCAAATCCTTGGTTCACTATTATTATAACCACTTTTTGGGGTGAAAATTGGTTCTATCGTTGTTGGTGGACTTCAAAGGTATATAAAACTCGTAATGGTTTTAACTCGCTCCTTCTGTTGATTTAACTAAAATAAGAGTTCATGCAAGTAACAAAAGGATTTGGTTTGCTTTTAGGTTCGGTCAGGCTCGCAACGGAGTTAAATGTGGTCTATTAGCCTGAATGTGAAAAATGGATTTAAGTAAATATTGTTTTCATTTTTGAAGTTAATTAGGTGCATTTATTGATGGTTGAGGTTAAATATCACGACCGAATAGAAATGGTTTTTAAAGAGATTCTCTTTAGAGGATGAAATGTGGTAAGGATATTATGGGGTCTTACCTGCAGATCAAATAGATTGTATAGGATCATTCTACCAAAGCGTTTTATTTATTTTGGAATGGTGAGGAGAGTAGATGAGTCAAACACAATTCCCCTCAAGATAGAGTGATACTTTTGGTTGTTGTTTTGCCAACTTATTCGTCAGTGTTTTGATCGAGTTTTCTTATAAGCGGCAATTCCCATTTGAATCTAAAAGGATGGTTAAACAAAAAAAAATGCGCTTTTGGAAGGTATACTAATGATCTACTTATCGTTTGCAAAGAGCCATTTCATCCACCTAAAGTCACTGCGTTGGGCGCCATTTACGACGGAGATGTTATCAAGCTTCAAATCAATGAATTAAGGCTTGAGGATGTGGCTTCAGCAGCAAAGTATAATGGGTACGCAAGAAAACTACGACATGTAGACATTTTGTAGCGTTTCTCTATGCGTTTCGCCAAGATAACAATATTTTACAAATCCAGACAAATCTTTTTACTGCTTTTTTTATAGAAATCATGGGTCTATAAGATGACCTCTTGCTCCGGAACCAAGGACTGTGTCTGATATGAATTCAAGAACACGCAAAGTTCTTGCCAAGATGTATACATAATATGTATATCCATAACATATCATGGAGTAATTAAGTTTATTTTGATGATACATATTAAAGCTCAATAGCCAAACGAAAAGCCCCAAAAATAAAATCATCCAATCATATATCGGTTTCCGTCATAAAAACCCTCCATAACCGTCCCCATAGAGCTATCCATCCACACCTCTTTCACACTCACACTTCTTAAATTAAAAAATTCAATTCAAAAACCAAACGAATTGAATAAAATTAAAAAAATGCCAACAAAAAAGAAAAAAATAAAGTGCATCGAACCAAAATGGCACAATCTCATGACTCATCGCCGACAGACAACCAGACTGCAAAGTTTCTCAATGCCCACCCTTTCCTTTTGATAAATCGATCGGATCGCTCAAAATGCAAACGCATACCTCTTTATGCTGCAAGCCTTAACCGTGCTACGCTGCTGCCTGTGTCGCAAAATATCATATTGCATGAATACCAGCCCCGTTCGCGCTCATATGACAAATCCAGAGCCTCCAGAACTGCCTATAACGCGCCTTAAGCTAAGACACCGAATTCAAATCCGAAATTAAAAAAAACAAAATCCGCCGAACCGCAGTCGCAAAATTAATATTCAGGGATGCGCTCCCTGACATGTGCTTTATTTGTAATTTAGACTGTTTCTGAGAAGTGTGCTTCTGCTCGTATTTCACGTAGGAAGCTATGTGTGCATGAATAATTGGACTTGAACTGAAAATGGGGTCTATAACTATCTTTAAGTTATATGTAGGTACAGTATATGGACAAAGTAGACTATAATAGTTTGGTCTTTTATAGACTTTTGATAAAGAAGAATGTACATACTTTCGAAGTGCGCTCAATCGCAGTCTATTTGGCTTGAATGTCAAGACAGTCAAGAGAATAAGATTTTTAAACTATAAGCTAATATCTACAAATAATTTGATTCTGATTTCATTCAAAACGCGTGCCGTATGGCAAATTCATGCATAGCAAAGCATTCATATATGTATAGGTATGTATATGGACAAAGTGAGGCGCGTTTGTGCAGTGATGGACAAAACAATGGAAACACTATTTTGCCAACTTGGCTTTAGAACAAAAGAATTTAAAAAAAATTAAAGAAATACTTTAACAAAAATATACACCGAACGGTTGGCGGTGGTTGTGGGTGGAATAGTATAGTCATATAGAAAAATGATATAAAAGCCAGGACGTGTTGTCCATAACAATCACGATATTGACCACAACGTGTCGAGTGTGTGTTTATTTGGAATGAAATCTAGAGCTATGAAACGTTATGAGTTACTAAGCTGAGACTAAATAGTCTACTGAAAGTTGAATTACCTTCTCTTGTTACACTGCAAAAAATAAAAACGAAATAGGATACCTACCTATATATTATTTTTCCATTATTTTTACACTGTAAATTATTAAAAACATTTAGCGGTATTTTACGGAGTGAACGTGAATGTGAAGCCCTTCTACAAAACCATCCCAATTAAAAATGTTTCCAGTTAATTCCATGAGCTTTGAACCTACAAAAAAGCGTTTTTGTAGCACTCTACCAGAATTTTGATGTAACCATTTCAGCGTAAAATGGCCCCAAAATCAAAAGTATAATCCACTTTCATAAGTAGGTACATTATATTTAAATCTATCAGTTTCTAATACATTTAACAATTTAACATGTAATCGGAAGATAAACATTTCTGTATAAACGAGGTGTGAAGTGTAAGCGCGAATGAAAATAAAAGGCACGACTGTGTCGGACAAACTTGCTATAGTGATATTACTAACCTTTGGCTTAGGATACTAAGCAAGCAACTATAATGAATAATCGGAAGTTAAAATAGTTTCTATATCGTTTTTATGGCAGGTGCCGTTAATAAAGTGATTTAGAAAAAAAATTATTCTAATGAAAAACTTCCTTATTAGCAAAAAATCAGTCACGCAAAATCTTATCAAAATCGATCGTATTTTTTCGAGAAAAGTTGGATTTTCTATAGAATGGCAGGTACCGTTAATAATGTGATTTTGAAAAAAAAAAAAAATTCAAACGAAAAACTCCGTCATTGGCAACAAATCAGTCACACAAAATTTTATCAAAATTGTTCGTATTTTTTTTCGAGAAAAATTGAATTATCTGATACGTTTATATGGCAGGTACCGTTATTTTCAGAACTAGGATAAAAATCAAAAATATCCCTGGGTATATTATTCTAAAAATACAGAGTACCAAGTTTGAAGAAAATCGGCCCAACCGTTTAGGCTGTAGGTGTCGATACATCCAGACTGACAGACGGACAGATAGACAGACAGACAGACAGACAGACAGATAGAATTCTCGCACCTACTTTTTTCGTGTTCTCTATCATCGTAATGTCATGTTTGATTGTTATCTAAAAACTTTTTTTTTAGTACCTATAATCGCAAGTAAAAAGGTAAAAATCAATCGTACCTACTATCCGATATGATTAACCTATCTTTTGTAATTTTTTGCTTTTGCTATATTGACCCAGTCGTCGCGGCGATCCAATATCAGAGGGGAACTCCACGCTGTCATATAATAACTTTCAGGAAGATTTTCGAAACTGATATTCGATATTATTCGTCTTGAAAAATTTTTGAGATAGAAATGTGAATATCAAGACAAATTTTTGCTTTGAAATAAAAATGACTGAAGAAAGAATAAGTAGATGCACACTTGACCAATAGAGTGGCTGTTCTATTTTTCCACTTCGAAGGACTAACGAATAAACAATTGAAACAAACAAAAATGCTTGAAAAATTAGGTAGAATAACTAAGCAAAAGAAACTTCTGGTTAAATAAAAGAAGAATGTTCTTAATTAATTCAAAGAAGAGCAGAATAAAGGAAACGACTGGGTCGCACAAACTTGCTCTTGGAGGAAGTTACTTTCGTGGTCACGACTGATGGGAAATTCATTTGACCTGTTTTTTTTTCATACAAAACAAATTCAATTTTTTATGTTTTGAAATATTTTTTTGCCAAAAAAATCTTTAGAAAACAAATGCATGGAACAAGAAAAAGATTTAGATAATATATGAAAGACGTCTTCGCCGTCGTCGGTAAAAATTCTATTACCTACATGAAATTTTATCAATTTTTTTTCGAGAAATTTATAATTAGGTACCTATCTGTTTTTTTAACAAAAAAAACTTTTTTTTTTCAAAATTGTTTTGCAATATTATTCAAATTTAGCAGTAGTTTTAGAACATCAAATTTGGTCTAAATCGGTGCAGCCGATCAAACGATATTCGGAATCCTAATAAAAAACGGTTATATGGCAGGTACCGTTAATAAGCTCATTCTAAAAAAAAAATAGATATCGGACAGCACCTGATCGGAAAGCACTCTAATAAAATTTTATCGAAATTGATCGTATTTTTTTCGAAAAAACTAGAATTATCTGTTTTGCCAAAATAAAATCTTTTTCAAAAATTACTCTTTTTCAAAATGTTTGTTGTTGTATTATTCAAATTTAGCAATAGTTATGGGTGAATATTTCAAAATATTAATATTCCGTTGTCCATCATTTTAAATTGAGAAATATTCATAATTTTTCAAATATTTTTAGTTATTAAGCTTTATAAAGCTGTATTTCTTCTGACATCTCAATAAAATATATTTTGTTTTAAAATATAACCGTAATTTCAAGTTTAACACCAAAAATATCATTACCATAATATTTATGTTCCAAGCCCTACCTTTGTTATATTCGCAGAATTTTTTAGCGAAATAAGAACACGTTCAATTAATCTAGTAACACATTTTTGTGAGGTATAAATATAGCTAATTTTGTGCAGTAAGTTTATTTTTAATACTTTTATCAAGTAATATAAGAGTTGTCTAAGGAGTGTCCCAAGAAATAAAAACCTGGAAAATATCAAATTAACAATCGAAAAAGATTCACCTTTTTTCTTAAAAATAACGGTAATTGTAGTTTATTTTTGAATATTGGGGCTGTAACGATAAAAAACATTCAGAAATGTGATATTTTTCAATTCGAATGGACGATTACAGTTATCATCATTACCATGCTGAGTGATTTTTTATGAAATATTGAAGTATAAAATTTATTTTTTTTGTCAATGAATGTATTTTGGTCGCATCTATATTATAAACTTCTTTTAATTTGCATTATTTTTTTATATTCGATTATATTCTCGTAGAACACTCTCCTTTTCTAAGCCATCATTACCATGGTTATCTTTGCTTGCATCGCAAAATCAAGATATATTTGGAGCATCACGACTTGAGAATAGTTGCATTTACTTATATTGAACGTTCTTCAAGCTCAAAATGACGAATTTGATTTCAAAAAAGTCCCGGATATGGTTTAAAAGAACAACAAATTATGTTGAACCTAATCTCAAACGCTTGTATAATTTTGTATGAAAAAATGTTTTAATATCATATGGCTACGTTCAACAATCGTTTTTAAGTTTTTTTAATGATGAAATATTTTGTTTTTATCAATTGGCGGAGTTATTTTGTCATTTCTGTATCAGAGGTGTCATTTTTGCGATGAAAATTAAAGATGTTATAATATATAAAAATGGCGGACAATCATTATAAAACAAAATCAGTTAATTTTAGGAAATGTCCATTTTTGGGTCCAAAATATTAATGTTTTGAAATATTCACAATTATATAGAAAAATGAATTTTGTCTAAATCGGTGCAGTGGAAGAAAAAATTAAACAAAAACTGAAAATATTTCCAAATACATAGCTAGTTGAACATAAATCATTGTATATAGTCAGTCAACAAAGTAAGTGACTGGATCCAAGAAATTGTGTATCAGTAAAGTTGTAACTTAATACAATAGGTACGGCCGAACACCTTGAAATTACTTTGGATGCAAATATAAAATAGAAAGAGCACACCAAGGAAAAAAGAAGAACCAATTTCGAAATAATGATGGAAAGAAACTTTGACCTATCTATCAAAAAAAAAATGCTATTTTGGCAAGTACTGAAACGTATACTTGTGCATAATTGTATCCAAATCTGTAATTGTTATACACAGAAAATAAATGCTGATATTCATCCAAACTTTTAATACAAAGTCCTTCGTGGAATAGTTAATGCCCCTTGGTATGTATAAGGAATAACGTTTTACATCGTAGCCTTCTAATAGAATTAATGCTTACAGTAGTATGGTTAGAAAACACGCTTAATTTAACATACTCAGCCATTGCTTAGTCATACTAATTCCGAAACAATGTTCGGAAACGAAGAAGTACCAAAAGCCTCCGAGCTGATGGTCTAAAACGATGGTAAAGTAATAACACTTTTTCCAATGCGATGTAAATGTATGGAAGAAAACTTCTTTGTTAATCTTTCATAGATTAAACCATGATTGCAGGTTGTATTATAGTGGAGTAAAAGTCCCACACTACTTAGAACAAAGTACTTTCAATTATTTCTGAATATTTTTAAATGCAAATTGATAATGAATGGCATATTCAACAACTCACGAAGAAATTAGCTATTTGCAGCCAACGAAGTTTTTTTCGTGGATTTTCTGACATTAAAGTCTTAATAGCACTATGATTAGCTGTTCATAATGTTTTTTAAAGTTACGTAAGATATTATTTTTCAACCATTCAAGAACTACAACTTATTAATTATATTTCTTTACTTAATATTAAAATAATTTTTTTCTACGTGTATTTCCTTGTCCATATCAGTGACCAATGCTTTATTTTATAATATCGATGATTGGCGTTCATACATTATTGTCTATCAGTACATTACCAGCATTTCCAAGCAAGCTAACAACATTATACCATAAATATATCAAACTAATTATGTCACCCTAACCAAACTTGAGTTTCTTGCAGCATAAATTTAACATAATTTTATAGAGATGTCCAAATTAAAAATACAAAAATAATACATTTAAAAATTATTGAGATTGACTACAATGAGTGTCATGATGGATATGACATGATGGGAGGTGTGCCTGCAACAGAGTATGCACATTAATATCTTCCTTAACTTTTACCACACTACTATGCAAAATCATAATTAACCAAATCAGTGTATTTCCTTTCCACCACTCATATCGACCATCATCAACGCGAAAGTTCTTGGTTCACCAAATTAAGATTACGTATGCAACAAGTGCGTTCTTTAAGATTCCATTGTATAATTTTTAAATTAAAAACTAAAATGGAAGAATTATGCTCGAAATGAATGAACAAAGACCATCGATGAATAAAAACGAACAAAGGAAAACAGTTTATTAAAACAAAAAAAAAACATTTTAGCATATTTTATTGAATTGGCGATATGTTGAGGGCTCGTTTGCATCGTTTTATTGATATTACTACTGTTGGCAGGTAGAACAGGTAGTATTTAGTTTTTTTTTCTTGCCATTACACAATATTCTTGGGTAGGCAACACAATCCTTTACAATATCTGTCGTTGTAGTTCGTGAATTCTTTTTTGTTTTATCAATTGATTTCCGTTCTGACGACAAATGTTGCATAAAGAATCTTTTTATTTGACCAAAAGTTATGTTAAGAGTAATTTAATTGAGTTGATATCATTTAGGGCAGGATGAGGCATTAGGAGTGGTGCGAGTATATCATAAGAATATTAAATATTTGTTGTTCAGCTATCTTTATTGATTAATCATCGAAAATAATGCCTTTTTGGTGCTTAATTTATTATACATGTTGAATATCTTATTATATATAAACCATCTATATGATTAAACATTTCTTATGCAACTGCATTACAAGCAGGAGATTAAGAAATAATTAGTGTCATATAAGTTGTAATTACATTCAATTTGCTGTTACCAAAAAAAAAAAAAAAAGATTTTATATTCAATCATCAAATATTAAATTCAAAAAATAAACCCATTATCCAAGACACAACACGTGTCGCCAAAAAAATAGCCTCAAATCTTCCAAATTTATTGTCAATATCATGAATGTAAGCCAATTATAAATTTATGAGGTGATCCATAACGAACTGACTTAATTAAATGAAAAAAAAGTTAGCTTCCGTAATGATACACTTAACCCAAATCCAAAAACTTAGATCACATTGGTCAAAAAATTATGCCAAATAAAACAAAAAAAAAAAAGACCTTAACTTATTATTATAACTATGACATTTATAATTTAAAACATTGTTTGTTGTTTTTCTTGAGTGAAACAATGCAAACAAACAAAATAAATAAATAAAACAAAAGAGCTGAGAAACGAACGCGTTTTGTGGTTAATTTTTTTAAGTTATTACATTTTTCATTTGAATATGTCCAAGTTAACAATAGATGAACTTATAGAAATCGATATCAAAAATATTATTATCTAAAACTTAAACAAGTTTTGAACTGTATTCCGGACAATGTGGTTTAAACCTGCAAATTTAGTTGCCAATTTGAATAAAATTATTAATGACTTTTGCCAGCGGCAACATTAAAATTAAAAATTAGCACTGTATCTACTCAAGTGAAAACCACTTAATTTTTGTCATATTAAAATGATAAGAGATTGCTTTGTTTTTGTTTCTGTTTTTTTTTTTAATAATAAATACTTGATTTATAAATAATATATAAGCTGAAAACAAGCTTTAAATTTTCACAATGTGCTCTTGCTGCAGGAATAAGATTGACATTTTTTAAAAGCAAAAGAAAGTTTTATATTAAATTTAAGAATTCTTGTTTACCTACATTTTTATCAAATCAAGCTGATCTTCACCTTTTATGTTTGTTCTTTTTTTTATCTCCAATGACAAAATCTCGAAATTAAAATCTCAAATGCAAAACTACTATTGTACTAAAAAAAAATAGTTTCAGTTATTTATGGCGTATTAAGAATTGAAGGCATGCTGCCCTCTTACAACCCCCCCTGTCTGAGCTTTTTATAGGATCTGGGATGGGTGTGATTCGAGATTTATGGCATTCGAGATTGTATAACTTTCCCAAAGTTACGTTCAAAAACTATTTCCCTGTAATCAATAACAGTCCTTTAAAATAATGTGATCCACACATAACGAACAAGAGATGGTGTTTACATGACTTCTATATGAATATCGCTGTGTGTGCAAAAAAGATACAAAAGTTATTTAATTGTGAAGAAGTTGAAGCTATATAAATGAACAAATATTTCCAAATTGAAGCATTCTATCTGTCTAATAAATTTCTAATACAAAGAATCTCATGCTTATTTATATAAACGGAGCTATTTTCCATTCCATCATTAGCATGTTTGTGCATAAATACTTTTAAGAAATAAGAAAATTCTCACAAATACCATAAAAATTAATCAATTGATTTCTTTCCTTACCTATTTTTTTTTTTTTTTTCAAAAATAAAATAAAATTAAATTAAATTTACCACCAAACCCATATCTCCCTTTATGCAAACTCAAAAAACAATTCTCTGCAATTGCCTTCCACAATATCCATTGCTCAGTTACCATCACACAAAACCGTCAACAATTTAAGCGTTCAGCATGAAATCACTTAAAAATCATCTTCATCGTCACATTTTAGCTCTTGATTGCCGAAGTTCACAACAATCCATCGTGGCACTGTTGATCCATAACATTTGCAATAAAAGACGAAGTAGCACCAAATAACAATCCAATACAACAACCACAACAAAGAAGAGCCTTGCATGAGCATTGAACTGTAAGTTGCTGCCATTTGTGCTTCTGGCTGCTGATACAACTGATGCACCGCACCAATCGATGATGGTGCTAAACGTGCATTGATGTTACGCAAATAAAATGCTCCAAACGATTCTATATGTTCACACAAAGCCTCTGATGAAGCTGCTGCAGCAGCTTAACCAATTCCCCAGGTCCACAAATGCATCAAGTGCACGATCATGGTTTTGTTATTTATCACGCATAAAAGTCGCACCAATAACTTCTGCTAAAGTGCCTGACGGTGTCACATAATCCGACTCGACTGGATCTCTCTTTTCTTTTGTCAGAAAATAAAAGCAGTTTAAGAAGCCAACGAGCGACGAATGCATAGCAAAGCATCTTTACCACATCAGAGTTCGAGTCGAGTCGTCCAAGTATCGCTGTATCTGATGCTTCATTTAAATTTAAATTGTGTGATTGAAGGAATTCACATTTTTTTTTTTCCTGCTTCATCTTGGGATCAATGAGTCCCCAGCCCAGCCCAGCACCCAGAGATCTAATTTAGAATTCAAGCAAATTCTCGTGATAGACAGACGATTAAGTAGTCTTCTTACAACTATCGATGGATGTTAATTTGAAAGGTAATCTAAGCAGGAACCCTTGTGCTTCATGGCGATTTGATTAGCATTTTGTAATCTGAGAACTTGTACGACACTTAAGCTTGACTATCATGATCTGGTTGAATACGTTCTACTATACGGTAGACGGACATAATATTGATTTTTTATCGATATAATGATGTTCCAAAGTGGAACTATTAAAGCAAATATCTGTGTAAATAAGAATTAAATGCGTCGATTATACATATTTATTTTTTTACACACAAGGAAGCTGTTGGGTTGGTGTTGTTTTTAGATTTTTATTGAGTAAGATGTTTGTTTTTAAACAATTAATCAGTCAGTCAATGAGTGTTTAGGGAAATATTATATGAATTCTTCAAACTTATTTAGGAAAAATGTTTTGATATTTTATCATTGGCAAAAATTTGTCCACAAAAATAATTTAAATTACTATTCAAACTACGAAAATTCTAAATGGTATGGTTTTGTTATGGCAGCCATTTTCATACGCGCAAGTAAGCAAATTAAGCAATTTTTCAGTTAAGCGTATATTCACAAATGACGTGGTATTGGTGCAAACGTTTTTGTATAAAGAGGAGAACAAAAAAGAGCTCCATATATAGTAAGTCTATATACTCAGTGACTTAACACACACATTCAACAACAGCTCATGTTATTAGGGTTCTTATTGTGTTCTTCAAGGTGCAGTGCAACAAGTTCCTCGGAATAAAGGACTGCGGGCCTCGATTCTCAAAATAGTAAAAATTTCAGCTGAATGCGAGTTTGGGTATATGCAAAGCACAAGGAGTTCTTGATACTTTTTTCAGTGGGTCATAATGCCATATTTTATTTCGAATAAGGTCCGCAGGCGTAGTTTTTTTTTTTTTTTGAGAATTAAAAATTGATGTCACCAAAACCACAACATAGGAAATGCATTAGTGTATTTCAAAATTAAGTCTATCTTCTCTTTTAGGAATGGCGGCTATTCAACTAGAATAAAAACCCAATTAGCGCTTGGTGTGCCGTTTTGATAATCTTCTCTTTTAGTATCGTTTGCATAAAAATTGGTGCCACCGAAACCATAGTCTTATGAAATAAGAGTAATCGGCTGAAGTGGCGATTTTACGCGATCAGTTTCCACTTGTTTCTTATATTAAATCTATAAATTCAACTTGTTAAAATTGAAATTTGGTGCCATTCGGTACTTTTTCGAAAGCAACAATTTCGCTGTTAGATTTTTAAAGAGAACAAAAATAATATAAATATGAAAAACCAATTTAGCAAAAATTCTATCATTTTTATTTGTGAGATTATTTCCGTAAAAATCTCTATTCATGGGAAAATTTTGCCGAGCGCGCACTCTAGACTGGAAAATCGCAAATTCGTCCATGTTAATATTCGCGATTTTTTAACAGCTCTTATAATCGCAAATGCGCGCATAAACAAAATTAAAAAACAAATAAAACTGTTTTCATAGCGGTGATTTTAATTTTAATTTTTTCTTGGATCAATACTTATTTTAATTGTGTCAAATTGAAATGTTGTGTAGAAAAAAAAATGGGGGCCATTTTCTACCATGAAATATCACCTCAAACTTCAAAATAAAAAAAAGTCCCCAATTTATGAATAATCACTTCAAACATTAAAAATAGAAAAATATGTGTTGTTGTTTGTTTGTACAGGGTGATTGGTATAAGGTTGCGTACAGGGTAATTGGTATAAGGTCAAAAAACTAAAAAAAATTCTTTTTGAAAAATTAATTTTCAAACTAAACAATTTGAAAAAAATTGACAAATAAATTTTATGGTGATATCATAGAAAAAAAAAAAACGTCTAGTCTACACGTTTTTTTTTCAATGATTTATTTATCCAATATTTTTTCACATTATTGTATGCTAATAAATTTCTGGATATTTAAAAAATAGCAATTAAAAGGTTACATTAGCTTTAATATTCCTTAAAATACATAAAAGTCCATTCATCATGCAAGAATTAAAAAGGATTTCCGTTATTTTTAATTTTTTTCAAAAAGTACAAGAAGCATTTGAGCTTTTTGTTTTTCGTTTTGACTAAAAATTAGCAATTACATTTAATTTAAAAACAATAATTAGGTATACTTAATTACCTAAAATTTTGAGAAATTTTGAGTTTAAATATTAATTTTTTTAAAACCATTCACTAAAACAATTTTTTTTTTTGAAAATAAAATAAAAGATGAGATTTCTGGTTTTTCAAAAAGGTTTAACGTGGCTTTGTTTTAATATTTTTTTTCTGATTTGAGTCAATATTGTAGAAAATTGCCACTCCACTCCTGCATAAACAGGGGAAATAGACCCCTCACCCATACGGTTTTTTTCTTGTCTTACTCGCTCCAGATTTTTGGCGTACCTTCTACCGATCACCCTGTATTTACAATTTTGGGGCATTTTTCATTGTTAGTAAGATATTTTGTGGTTTATTTTCATAAAATTGGGGTTATTTTTCCAAGACCCCATTTTTCCATTTTTCTTTTTTTGGTTTGATCAAAAATCATGATTTGTTAGTGACTTCAACTAGAGGCTAGTTGAAATTAGCACAGATAAATCTAAATTTGAAAAACACTTTTATCGCAGAAACATTCTATGACGAAAACATATATATATAGGATATCGTCATCATCATTCAATAGACATGGGGTTCGAAGCAGGAAAATCAACTGTAATTAGTTTAGTCAGATATCAAACTCTTAGCTGAAAAAAAGGTACTTTATCGAATAAAAACATAATTTACCCTTTACAATTTATAAGAAAATTTATGAAATGAAGAAAACCGAAACAGAATTTCCATGACTTTATATACCTATAAGAAGTGAATAAAAAGTCAAAATTTCATATAGCTATAAAAAAAAAAATGTTTCACGATTTCGGGAAGTAATTCATTATCTTATTTTTAAGCTTATATGTATTGTGATGCTCTTAAAGCAAACGATATGCAACTTGTTTCAATAAATGCACCTGTCTGCTGTAATTTTAATAAATACGAACATAAAAAGATTGTTATTCTTAGAGCCTACCAACCCCATCATAAATGGTTAAAAAAAAATCACGAACCCACGTTCCTTTAAAAAACTCAAATGATAAACGGAAATCATAAAATATCGTTCTCTATATCGATTGTCTTACAAAATGTAATGAATTAACATTACATTTCACACCCAAAATTTGAACAAATTTACGTTGAAGAAGTATTGTATTCAAATCCTCTTCAATCACCAATACAATTCAATTACACTAACACATATTATAAATAAAATGCATAAAACAAAGTGAGCCCATCATTAAATCAAATGCATAAAAACCTCAATCTATTCAAAATCAAATATGAAAAAAAAAAAAACAAAAAATATTTAAAATTCAAAAGTTAAATTCTAACGACAAAGTTAAACAAAATAGATGACAGAAAAATATATTGTTTCTGGGCCCAATTCGTATAATTTGACACTTTAGCGTGCCTTCTCGTCTAAAATATAATTATTTGAAAACACGTGCTGATTTAAATAATAAACTTAATATTAACACATATAAAAGTCATGGCAGTTGAAGTGTTGAATTTTAATTATTCGATTAAAATGTTTTATCATAGATTGAATGTTATATCTACATAAAGAGGCATATAATATACAAATAAGTGTGTAGATGGTGGGCGCGATGTAATGTGATATTTTAAAGAAACCTTTTATCTATCATTATTTAACATTGTGTTTGTACATAACAGGAATTTTCATGAAGGGCTTTTATGAGGCACCAATATATTTTCTAAGTTTATAGTCTTAATAGCTATAATAAAACAGAAAAAAATATGTGGAAACAATTTTTGATTAAAAAAGTTTTACAAAATAAGCAGTAACTTAACCAACATAAAGTTGCTTAATACCAGAAAACAGAGTGACAGAAATGAGGTTAGATATTAAATAATTAAATTTTGAAATAATATTTTGGAACTTCTAGATTTTTTCTAACATATTTTACTTGCAATTATGGCAGTTGTTAAAAAATTGAGATAATAATCTAACATGACATTACGATGCCATATAAATAATTAATTAAGTTTGAAAATTATATTTTCAAACACTGTTTGATATAAAAACTTTATTTTAAAATGAAACAAAAGAAGATATTTCTGGCTTAACAAACTAAAGAGAAGATTTCTGGCTATACAAAAAGGTATAACATGTTATTGTAGGCGTTACCGTTCTTATGAAACAATTTTTGTTCTTTTTTCAGGTTTTTTATTGCTCTTCCCGGTTAAGCGGGTGGGAACAAACCCCCATACATTACGATTTTTTCCTAATCTTGACTTAACATACACGCTTTACTTTACTACAACTTCTTTTATAGTAGGGGTCAGAAGATATGCGTTCAATCCAGACTGACAACCACTCTCCCTCTCTTAATTTTGCAAAATGTTTCAACGTATTTTTCCCCACAAGAGACGAATGGAAAAATGATACGGTGACAATGGTTTATGACACCAAAATTTTTACTGACGGCTCAAAAATGTTTGGGGCTGGTGTTTTTTTTTTTTGAAATACTCAATATCAATCAATTCTTCCATCTGCCCAATGCTACCAGAGTATTTCAAGCTGAGCTACTTATCATTAAGCCTGTAGGATGCTTAAACAAAAAACAATATCTAACCAAAATATGCACAATGTAGCCTTCTGTATAGACAGCCAGGCGGCCGTTATAGCAATTGATAGTTACCTGGTGACCTCTAAGTTAGTTAATCAATGCAGAGCAGTGACCATTTCCTATCAGAACCAATAAAAAGGTGGCAAGGTCTGTCAAACTGTAAAATTATCAAGGAAGAAATGGCCAACCTATGACAAAAACAGATCAAATTATTTAATAAATCGAAACAGAGTAGACAAGGCCAGGATCGTACTGGCCACTGGCCAATAGAAAAACATGCAGCTAAACTTCGTATACCCTTCAATGGCTGCTGCCGTAGCTGTAAGAATCTATTAGAGAAAGAAAACATTAACAGGTCTGGCCTTCTGGCATTCGGAAGGCCTTTTCTTGATAACATAAATGTGCTGTCAAACAAGAAGATAAAGAATTTTATTTCTTTTCTCAACAGCACCAATTGGCTCTAACAAACCAAACAATATCCCTTCCAATTTTTTTTAACTCTTACCTTCGAAGTTTTTTGTAACTTCCTTATGGGACTGACATAATGGTCTATCGAAATTAGCAGATAGTAAGTCCTGGACTATATCGCTATGGACTCTCGCATCCAACTGATTCCCGGTGGACCATTGTCAGCCTCTTTAGTTTCAGGTTATAAAACCATAATTATAGTATTTCACATATCAATCAACAATATCGTATAGATATATTCTATTATGAGCGAAAGCATCAAAGCAATAAATTATACTTAGTAGGTATGCCCTCCCTGCCTTTGAAAGGGAACAGCGCTATATAGTTTTAGTGTAAGGTTACTTGGCCGGCTCACAGCCACGGGAAAACTACCCAGAACACAGTGTGAGCTTAATCTTTCCCCTGTGACTGTGGGCACAGACCAATACCTTGTCCTCTATAACCATTTCAGAGATCACAATAAACATCACTCCCAAATCAACTAAAATTAGGTCAAACGAGTTATGGTATCAAAACGCCGCATCATTTTAGCTCTAATTGTGTTCTTCTAAAACAGGTGTTTTCTAAGAACAGCCGTTTTACCTACCTACCTAGGAATCAGAAGACCCCAAAAATATATCAGCTGGACTTCTGTCAGTATTGGGCTTATACAGAACTGGTCTTACACAAAATGTGCTTATAGTTTAAGAAATAGCGGAAATCTGAAAAAAGTGAGAAAAAATTGGATTTTCTTGACCCTCCTCAAGTTAGCACAGGGTTCTAGAGGTCAAAAACTAAATGGTATTCCTATAGTATCTAAACCCCCAAAGAATATGTGCAAGTTTCATTAAGTTCCGAATATTTTTCAGGTAGCTCCAGTTTTTCCGACATACCGACTGGGTTATTAAAAAAATATCTAAAATAAAAAATACAAAATTTCATTTATATCAAATTAGGTGTAAATTATTTTAAAACTTCTGCTCAAAATACTGAACAATTTCGATATAGTAAACAGTCATAGTTTTTATAAGTTCACCATATCAAGCGTCTACTGTAATATACAAAATCAGGGCAATTATCAGCGAATGTTTTCAGATCTATTTTTTATACTGACTATCATTTTAACAGCACCGATTATGACGAAATTTAATTTCTATAAAAGTTCTGCAATAAGCCCTATTAATACTGCAGACCAAAGTTTGCCTAACGCATGAAAATCAGACAAAAAAAAATAAAGCTCGATTTTGGTTGAGACCTTTGTTTTGATCCTACAAAGAATCCGGTATTTTGACTAAGGCTAATTTTTTTTTAGAAAAAGGTTAAAATTCAGTTTTTTGCAAATTTCTTGGAAACTATGAACTTTTTGGAAAAAAAAAATATGTTATAAAAAATATTGTAGCTTATATTCAATCCAGTAATCAGATCGATTTTGATGAAATTTGATATTCAGGAAGTCTTTTTACGCCTTATAATTACTTCATAAAAAAATTGAAAAAATTGTTTGTTAAAAAAAAAACAAAACCAGCTAGTTTGACTATTCTTACCACCTTTTGTTTTCTATTAACTTCTTCTACATTAGATGGTGAGTAGTTCATTGTCATGTCACTAATTTAACAACATTATTAATTGTGTTGCATGTAAGTTTCATTATAATTTACAATTCGGCACGGATGCAAACCAATTAAGATACCAGTTATAGCCGTTCTTTGTTGAATTAATGCAGTCTGTGATATAAGATATTTTTTTGGTACATCAAAATATAATGCTCATGCAAAACACGATTTGTGACAATGGTGAGAAATAATCTCATCCTTATTAGATACAGTGAGTGACTGAGAGCAAAATTAATGACACAAACATTGGGGTTAACTTTAATATGTAAAATCTTAAAACAATGATTTCAAACATCATTGTTTTGGTGTGTGTTTGAGTTTAAGCGCACGTCTGAAACGCTTTGTTCGTTCATATAGGCACGCGATCAGCAACTCATTTCAACACTTTAATATAACTGTTGCCATTACTAATACTTTTTTTTGCATAATTTTATTGTTTAATTAGTAAAGCTAGGTATAGTTTAACATACATATAACGTAAATGGTAAATGCTAGCAAAAATGAGAGATATCATTTTCAATGTTTTGAAATATAATGCTATCAATAAGAAAGGTACCTCAACATCTCCAACTTGGGCAAAACTTAAAGATGGATAGATATAATTTTAAAGTAGTCAAGGACTTTGTCTACTTGGGATCCACTATTAGAACCCAAAACGACATCATCAGTGTAGATATCAAACTAAGAATTACACTTGCCAATCGCTGTTTCCTTGGGCTCAGAAGGCATTTAAGTAGTAAGGCCCTCTCTCATAGAACCAAAAGGAGACGTTATATAAGACACCTTATGATCATCCTGGTCCTGCTGTATATGGCGGAACTTCCGTATGGCGGAACTTCCATGTGACGGAACTTCCGTATGGCGGAACCGTGGGCGTTAAATATGGCTCGGATGAAAAGTTACTTGGAGTGGTTTGAGAAAATGATTCATCCAGCGTTCCTGTGACTATCGATGGAGCATAGAGAAGAAGATTCAATGACCAATGACGAGTTGTATACAGCGAAATTAATCTGGTCAAGAAGTTGAAACTACGGCGGCTGAGTGGGCTGAATCACGTGGAGCGTATAGACACCAACGCACTAGCCCGACGAGTCTTTGAGTCCAATACAGATGGTGTACGCATCATTGCACAAGACTCCCCAATAGATAGCGCCACACAAGTAGAAAACGACCTCAACCAACTTGAGGTGCAAAATTGGAAGACCATATATAGAGTAACAGAGCTGGGTATATAGACATGTTGGTTGAGGCCGAAGTCCATCCTGGGCTGTGGCGCTATCTATACTAAGTAAGTATTGCCCGTCACAAGACCTAATAATTATAAGTATTTTAATTCAAGTGATCAAGGTATTGGTAATCTGACAAAAAAAAAAGAAGTACATAGCGAAAAAATGTGTAACTCTTGATTCTTTTTCTAGGCCACGCTTTTTTTTTATTGCAGTTCCTAATCAAAACTTGTTTTCCATATTTTAGTGACGAACGCGACAAAACATTTCAATTGCAAATGTTATCAGTTCAACGAACTATCGATTGTTGTGTTAGAACCACAAAATACACGATAAAGTTATAACTTGAACTGCAATTCAAGAAGTTATAATTTTCTTTTAAAAGATTCTATTTTTAGAAATAAAAACATTAAAGAAAATTTGTTGTTTCATGCTAGAATGTTACTGACGAGGTATTAAATTTGGGCTTTTGTCAAAAAAAAACTTTAAATTGACTTCACTTTTAAAAAGCGTAGATAAAAAGATCAACTTACGAACATTGGGCTTAGTTTGTTAGGACCTTATTTGAAAGCAATTTTCATCGTCGAGTTCTGTTATTGGAAATGCGTGCTTTTGGTATTAGAGTCTTCTTAATCGGAGTTAAGACTCAAGTAGTAATGGAATATTTCAAAACAAAACTCTATACAGGGTGATTGGTTTAAGGTGCACCAAAAAGCTGGAGCATTTAGGTGGAGTTAAGACAAGAAAAAAAATCGTACAAGAGGGGAGGTCTATTTTTCCCCGTTTAGGAGGTAAAGACAATTTTCTAAAAAAAATTGACTTAAATCAGAAAAAAAATTATTTAAAAACAACGGTGAATGATACAAAGCCTTGTTATATCTTTAAGGAAAGCCAGAAAACTATTCTTTTATTTTGTTTTCAAATTAAGTTGTTCAAGTAAACAGTTTTAAAAAAATTAATTTTCAAACTCAAAATTTTAAAAAAAATTTTAAACTTTAGTCAAAAACAGAAAACCGTATGCCAAAATGTATCTTATTTTTTGAGAAATTAAGAAAATACTAAAAGCACTTTTATAAAAAAAGCTGAAATCTGGTTAATCCAGTTAATTGTTTTTAAATAGATTAACCAGATTTCACCTTTTTTTAGAAAAGTGCTTTTAGTATTTTCTTAATTTCTCAAAAAATAAGATACATTTTGGCATACGGTTTTCTGTTTTTGACTAAAAATTAATAAGAGCATTGAATTTTGAAAATAAAATAATAGTTAATTACATAAAATTTAGAAAAAAATTAGTTTAAACATTTTTTTTTTTTAATTTTTTTTTTACATTTTGAGTTTGAAAATAATTTTTTTAAAACTGTTCACTTGAACAACTTAATTTGAAAATAAAATAAAAGAATAGTTTTCTGGCTTTCCAAAAAGATATAGGTAACAAGGCTTTGTATCATTCACCGCTGTTTTTAAATAATTTGTTTTCTGATTTAAGTCAATTTTTTAGAAAATTGCCCCTCCCGCCTAAACGGGGGAAATATACCCCCCTTCCCATACGATTTTTTGCTTGTCTTAACTCCATCTACACGCTTAAGCTTTTTGATGCACCTTAAACCAATCACCCTGTATAAAACGTATGCTAATTTGCCCTAAGAATCAGTTTTGTCGCTGACACTGTTCTTCTGTCCACAGATTTTTCACAGATCATGATTTTTCTAATCCCATAAATTTATTTGCTGACAAAGAGGATATTGGTTGTATTCATTTCTAGATCTTTAAACATATATTTTACATGCGAAAAAAATGGGACAAGCTGAGGTAAATTTGCGGCGACAGTGTTTATTAAGGTCATTAAATTCCGATCTTATCAGCGTTTTTCAATGTTGAAGTTACAACAGCTCAAAATTTAATGCTGCAAAGCACTTAATTCTACTTTGTTTCAAAAGTGGAACGTAAATGAGTTTTTCCGTGAGTTGTACTCGCATTCAAGACATTGAACATTTCTTATATACATTAAGTGGATCTCCACATAATAAGAGGTCACCAAAAACTAAAATGCCAGGAAGAAGTGCTATACGTTGTAACGGGTGATTTTTTAGCTGGTTTGGTTTTGGCAACACTGGTTTTGACAGCTGACGTGTGTTTAGTACATTGTGTCACTGTCAAACAGCTTCAGTTTGGTTTGCAATTTAACCATGGATCGTCTTACAAATGAACAACGCTTGCAAATTATTGAATTTTACTATCAAAATTCATGCTCGGTTCGAAATGTTCGAAATGCTTTTTTATCGAAAAATTGTGTTCAGCGATGAGGCTCATTTTTGGTTGAATGGGTACGTAAATAAGCAAAATTGCCGCATTTGGAGTGAAGATCAGCCAGAAGCATTGCAACAGCTACCAATGCATCCCGAAAAAGCCACTGTTTGGTGCGGTTTATGGGCCGGCGGCATTATTGGGCCATATTTCTTCAAAGATGATGCGAATCGCAGCGTTACTGTCAATGGTGAACGCTACCGAGCGATGATAACAAACTTTTTTTTGCCCGAAATGGAAGTTCTTGACTTGCATGATATGTGGTTTTAACAAGACGGTGCCACATGCCACACAGCACGCGAAACAATGGCGCAATTGCGAGGCGAGTTTGGTGAACAGTTAATTTCACGTTTCGGGCCGGTCAATTGGCCGCCTAGATCGTGCGATTTGACACCATTAGACTATTTTTTGTGGGGGTATGTCAAGGCTTATGTCTATAGGGACAAGCCCTCTTCACTGGAAGCCAACATCCATGCATTCATTCGTGAGATACCCGGCCGATATGTGTGAAAGAGTATGCCAAAATTGGACTTAGCGGATGGGCTACCTGAGACGCAGCCGCGGTCAACATTTGCATGAAATTATCTTTAAACATTAAATTTCAAGGTTCAAACTATCGATTCAAATAAATATTTCATTAATTTTTTTTGAATTTTTTGTGTTTTTTTAAAAAAAAAAGTTCTAAACCTCTTAAAAAATCACCCGTTATTAAACGTCTAATCAACAACATCCATCAAGCAATGGATGAATTTCTTAAATTCTTATTTAAGAAACTATTTTAAATCCTATATTCATCAATAATACCCAGACAGACGATAGTGTAGAAGACCGAATACCATTCTTAAATCACTCAAATCATCAATCGACTTTTTTATCTTTTTTTAAACAAAATTTTTCATGTTGTAATTGAAAACAATCTTGCTAAGTCCACAATCAAATTTAGTTTATAATTAACTTCCTCTTAAAACAAATAAAACATTGAAATTTAGATTATCAATTTTATTTTAATTTACTTAAACGTTCTTACATCTTAACTCTTATTCTAAAAAAAAAATCATTTACGAATAAAATATAATATTTACAATCCTCGAGCTTTACTATTTTGATTACAACTTTAAAAATATTTACAATAATTTATATAAATTTAACAATAATTAACTTTAATATCATATTAAAAAAAAAATATATTTAAACACAAACAAATATGCCCCTTAGACTAGTTGAATTCATATTCCCATTACTGACCCCATAATTATTATATCCTTGTTCTTCCAGCTTTTGCCTCTTAACACTTTCTGCTGTATCTTGAGAAACATCCGACTCATTTTCACTCAGATGGTAAAATTTTCTCCGCGCCAAACGAATCTCCTCTTCACTTGATTCACTTTGAATATCACTTTCTCCACCGGAAATTAAACTTTGGTTATCAGAAGGGACTACATCAGCTGAAGAGGTAGTTCTTGATTGCGATCGACTACTTTGGGCTTTCATACTAAGATCCATTGGACTATCTTGTTCTTGATCAACAATCGAGCAGATAGAAACTGGAGATTCAGCTTGAAATTTCATATGGTAGGCGGTTTCATCAATTTTCGGGGTGGGTTGGTGAGAATGTATTGGTGATGCCGAAGTAGCCATAATATCGATGGTAGCTTCTTGCGCTGGGAGATCTGGTGATTCGCGACTTTCTGGAGTTCGACTAACTTCCAATGGTGATCGTGTCATTGATCGTGCTGGACTCCTTTCACGAATAACTTCATGTGATAATGACTTGGGAGAGCATCTAGCAGCGGGACTGGTGAGTTCTTCGGTTCTTGCCTCGGGACTACAACTTTCATTCCAACGATTAGAACGGTTAGAACCTTCAGATAGTGTATCTACTGATTGGCGATGTTTATACAACTCATCAGCACGATGATATGCGTCGGCAGCATGATACCCCGCCACTGGACCGCCAGCACCTGGGAAGAGTAAATGTGGCGGCAATTGGAATGCAGATCGTGATGATATTGGCATTGAGTTCATCATGAAAAATGGCATTGCAGCCGCTGCAGCCGCAGCTGATGATGATGAAGATTGCTGATGTTGCATTTGTTGTTGTTGTTGATGTTGATGATAATCAGCAGCAGCAGCAGCAGCTATCGCAGCATCAGGATGTTGAGATAAAAATTGACTGTGAAATGAGTTTTTAAAAGCATCCTGACTTGACATCATTTCCGGTAGATACCCTGGATAGCCCAACATTCCCATGTGTGAAGCCAAAGAAGGTGCCTGTGCAGCAGCGACGGCCGCAGCAGCAGCAGCAGAACTCATGTCACCACCAAAACCATGCTTGCCGGCGGCTTCTGCAGCTTGTTGTTGTTGTTCTTGTAGCAAACAATGAATTTTGAACCAATTCGAACGACGACCATAACGTGATCCACCTTTGGACATGCCGACTGTATAGCACTTGCGCAATCTGCATGCTTTGCAAGTGGTGCGGTTCTTTTTGTCAATGACGCATTTGCCATGATTTTTACATTCGCTTATTGACGAAAGATTGTTGTATGATCGGCCGAAGAATGACTAAAAAAATATATAGAAAAAATTTCGTTAGTTTTCAGAGTTCCAAGCACAAAAAAAAAAGAGGACTATGTTTAACAATCCACATTTGAATGACACTTACCTTGCATCCTTCACAAGTAAAGGCACCAAAATGAAAGCCGGCGGCAGGCTCTCCACATACTTTGCACGTTTGGTTCATCTGAAAGCAATAAAACAAAATATCCGTAAAATATTTGTAAATTTTTTTTTCTTTAGAATTCTTTTTATGAAAGTCAAAAAATACGTCTCACTTTTTAACGACGCGACGGCAAATGATTTTGTGCCAAAAAAAAATGTTATCCCTAATTCACAGAACTATGGCTATTTTTTACTGCTGTCGCGTTTGTAATAATCAAGGATAAACTCAAAGGACATTTAAATGATATTTTTTGTGTTCTTTCACCATGCAACCTTCTCGGGGAATTACTTTTTCCTTAATGAACAATTGAAACAATGCTTAACATTATGCAACCCTTAGTAAGAGGGCGTAACGTTTTGCAATATAATTTTCTTAAAAAAAAGGTACCGCACCTAAATATTATTGCCGCAATAAAAATTCACAATCAAGTGATCGATTATGCTGACAGTCTTGGGCGCGCACACGTTTTGTTAAAAATGCAGGTATGTAAAAATTGAAATTTGCAAAAACCGACCAAAAGCAATAAAAGTAGAAAATTGAAACAAAAAGAAGTAAAAAAATGTCTTTCTTTTAATTTTTTGTAAACGAAATTCATGTAATACCCGTTCTTCCGCGAATTTAGTTCAAAACAGTTTTTTTTACGATTTCTGAATAACTTCGCTGAAAAATATTTTATCGAATGATTTATTGACAAAATATGAATATCTAAACTAATCACGATGTTAATAAATGTTGTTTTCATTTGAAATCAGAAAAACAACCAAAATCGAGTTCGTAGCTCAGCTCTTTTGTTTCGGTAGATTGTGACAAATCAAGTTCGTTATCGAAGGCTTTGTTGTAGCAAAATAATATCCAATTAAGCTTACCTTATTTATAAAATTGTTGTTTGTTCTTTTTTGATGATGATAGAGATTAATCCGTTGATGGCTGAGCTAGTATGTCAGCGGTAAATTTAGTTTTGTTTTCACAATTTTTTTTTCAAGTTTTTTTCTCACAATTTTTTTTTTCAGTTCAGTTCGATTAGTTAATTTTTTTTTCACTTGTAACACTTTTCTTATCACTTATATGTTATTATGAGTTTTTTTTTTAATTGTTTTTTTTATTTAACACTCATATGGCACAGCGATAATTCTTAACTCTTTTTTTTTCTTTTTTGTTAATCTAATCCCTTCGGAGAGATGAATTGTATCTTTCACTTCAACTATCAGCAGACGACTGATTTGTTGCTCATGTCAATGTCTTACAAGAAGTATTTTACTCCGTGACATCTCAGCCTCTCCTTAAGCTGAGTATATTCAACGTATATAGTATCTGAACATAGTCGTGGTAGTTTTATCGTGTCTGCAAACATCAGAGGTGCTATTCATGAAATTTTCAAATTTAAGAGAACCTTTTCATATGAATGAATGGAAGTACGATCACAGATAGTAAGCAAAGAGAATCTTGATAGTATATAAAAGTGTTTACCTGAGTCTGCACAACGCTTACCTGGGAGGAGGAGTTAACTCTGAATCGACTATGAACGGTACTTCGATGTATATTTGGTTATTTATATGAATTCATAGAATTGAAGTGTGAAAAGGTGTAACGAATTCATTGATCATCGGTTATTTATTAGGTTTTATATATAAAATACAAGTGCTGGAAGATTGTGGATATATAAATATGTAGGAAATACATGATGGACGATGTTGTGTGGATATATGGAAGTTTGAGATCACATCATTGATTTTGTTTTGTGGTTTATTGAATAGAAAAACATATTTTTTTTTCATTTTGAAGATCAAACAAAATGTTGTGCAATTGTTTTACTGCGATATGTACTGAAATTTAACAATGATTAATTATTATGATATCGACTCTTAGAAAAAAAAGGAATAAAAATCTATTAAAAATTCAATTATTTCATTTGTTTCTATCATATTTAAAATGGTTTTAAAGTGAACATGGTTTCTAGTGCAAGGCCAGTTAAAACGTAATTTTTTGCTTCAAAACATCAAAAATGGAACCAGTTTTTTTTTTCTTGTATATGCAAAATATTATTTATTACTTTAATATTTTATATTGACTTGTTTATTTGCATCATTCTCTTAATCAGAATAAATTTCAAAGATGACTTAATTGCAATCAATAAAAACTCTAAATATGAAATTTTATTCTTTAATGACTTATAAGTTGATTTAAAGGTTATAACTTGCTGAGAGCTTACTAACATTTATATTGTATTTTTTATATAAATTAAAACCAGACAAATTAAAAAAAAATAAGTGTTTATTTTATTAATATTTAATGTGATGCGCGTTGATTCGAATAAACTTAAAATTAAAATACATTATGAAGCTATAAACCCTAAATATGTGAGATATATACATTCTGTAAGCTCCTTGAGGTTAAAAGAAACATCTTTTTTTCCAATATATAAACAGCAAATGTTTTTATAACTAAAAAAACTAACAAAAGTATTTTTTCAAACCCCATTTTGTATTTAGAGGACTTTCAAGTAGTGGATAAAAACGAGCTCTACCACTTGAAATTTATATTTATATTATTGATGTTATTAAAAAAAAGAAAGAAGGAGTTAAACTTATTTTAAGGGATAGCAAAGAACGAATTGTGGTTATTATTACAGAGCACATTATGATACATACAACATCAAAAAGAAAAAAAATATTAGGAATGATTTACCTAAGTTAATTCGAAGCCATAAAAATGATTAGATATTGTTTCAAGCGAATTGCAGTTTTAATATCTTCTCTGAATGTACAACTACCTTTTACGAAAATTTACAAAAATAATGAAACTTCTCTTGGAGAAAGAAAGCTGTTGAGACCATCATACAACAAAAATACTAATCGTTGTTGTAATGACTCAAATAAATTTATTGCATGTGTTGTTAAGAGCAGTTCCGGGTTATCATTTTTAGCATCATTAGTTAATGAAACGCAAAATGTCAATTGCTTTTTTATTTTTCCAACATATTTTTACTTACTTGAGTTTTTAACTGAAAACACTTTTTATTTTTTTTATAAAAAATATATTGATTTTGAAAAATAATTTCGAATTTAACTAAAAAAGATACAGTATCTATCTAACAATTCCTTTTTCTTCTTTCCTTATTCAAACCGTTACTAAATTGAAATAATGTTTATTAAAAAAAAAAATGGTGAAAAATAATATTATTAATTTCAATAACAATAAAATGGCATTATACGTTCAAGTAGAAGAACCCAAATGTAAACTCTAGATATGAAATTCAAGCAAGGTGTTTTGTTAAATTTTAATTTTGAATTTTTATGAAATATCAGGTAGTATAATATGTAGAATATACTTTAACGAGAGAAACTATATCTAAATATGAGCTTTATTTCTAAGCAGTGGTATTAAAATAAGTATTAATCTAATCCCATAGAACCGGGGTCATCAATTAGTTTCGCTTGGGGTCCGTGTTAAGAAATGAAATGACCACAGCTGTCTACAACAAAAATATATTTATTGAACAAATGTAATTACGGAAATCACAAAGGTATTTTCATAGAAAAATTAATAATTTTGTTGCGGACTGTGGCCAAGCGCGAATTTGCGATTGTAATCGCACGATCAAACAATCGTAGAAATATAGAAAATATTGTTTTAAATGAGAGAGCGCGGACATGCGAGTGCGAAATCGCAAATTATTGCATGTAAATTTTTGCGATTTTTCAGCTGCGCAGGCAAATAATCGCAAGTGCGCGCTTGACCTGTCTGTCTGAATTTTGGAATAATATTGGTGTACATTAAATCCTGGAGACATTTATCAGAAAGTCGAGATCGAAATTCATTCTTAATGAAGTTCATCTTCCAAAATGTTGATTAACAAAATATGTGTTGACCCAAACAAAGTAAAAAGTTTCAAAGCTACTTTTTTTCAATTTTATTAAAATCTGCAAACCTGCTTTTAAATTCCAATTTAAAATCCGTTACACACTGGTGCCAGTTCGGCATGAACTCTGCTCTAATTTAAAACACGCCATGAGAGCAACCAATTGAGTTTGAAAAATTCATGTCCAATCAGGCGATTTGTTGTAGAAATCCATTTTTTAGACAGGGCATGAGAGCTGTTGATAACTTGGACATGGATTTTGACGTTTAGTGTATGTGAGCTGCTTTTTGTTGTAGTGTAATTTCTATTTTGTTTGTCATTCTATATCATTTTGAATGTACTTTGTATCTTTTGATGGGTAAAAGGGAAATATGTTTTTTTTACTCGTTGTTCGTTGATATTCAAGAATGAAATAAAACGAAAAATTTTTGATGTTGAATTGTTGTGCATCGGCATGCCCAGTAAAGCCTGCGTAAAAGAAAGAATTTTTTTCCTGCAAACATTAATAACTTTTTCCAAAGTTACAAAAAAGCTATTTGAAAACTTTATTGTATAACTATTTTTTTTTTAAACCATAATTATTACTCAGAGAATTTCAATAATTGTTTAATATTGTTTAATACTTTTTAAATGACTGAATTATTTCTTAAAATAGTAAGTTGAACATAAAGCTCAATAATAGCTTGAGATGAAATTGAGAGAGTTTGTGGGTTTGACTCATGTATATTAGGTATAAGCCATTGCCCATTGTAATGGTGACAATATGTCGGGATTTAACCCCTTTGGGTGATTTAAAAATTAAGTAATTTAAAAAAATTGCACGAATTCTTAAATGCAGCACTTCAAAAATTGACTTCTTTCTGTATATTATAAATTTTCCTTGGGTGCAATTTTTTTAAAGTTATAAGCCAAAAATTGAAAAAAATTAACCAAAAAAAATGAGGTTTTTTAAGAATCACCAAGTAAGGGCAAGTATTTCGGAGTTGCAAACTTTGTTGGTACCTATATCAACATATACCAAAAATGCAATGCAGTCCAATTTTTTGTGACCTAACGCAATTTTTATTTCTTGAATGACGACTGGCCTATTAACACACAAATCGCAATTTTGTTCTTAAATTAATTAATTTTTAAATCAACCAAAGCTATACTGGGTTCCAACTTTTAAAGTATCTTCCTATATACAAAAGTTGTAGAAGAAATAAACTCACGCAAGCGCATAAAAAAAACGGTGGTTTAAAATTGAAGTTTTTTTTTGCAACTGTAAGTGTTGTATAGAAAAAGTAATAAAGCATAAAATGTAGGACATTTCCTAAACTAAACTTGTACATTGACTTTTTTGAGCTAAGACTATTTAAAGAGGAGATATGGCCAAAATCCTGCGGCAAAGATATGAGGTGGCAAAGTAAAAAAATTGAGAAAGAGCACCTTAAAATCTGTATAACTTAAATAACTTTTATTTAAAACTACTTCCATACTCTCCAAAGAAAACTACCAATTGACAGGACTAGAGGGGTTAAAAAATTAAAAAAAAGCATGTAAGACAAATTTAAGTAGGTATTATATTTTATAGAGAATTTGAGAAAATAATTTTATAAGTTTCTAGTTTAAGGCAACTAAAAAAGTGCTGAAATTCGGGATTTTTAAATTCTTTAACCAAGTTCTTAATTAGGTTTTTTAAACTATATGTATTCACAATAATGTCTAATAAAAATGAATTAATTAAAGCTACTTACTTACTTACAAGGTATTAAAGATTTTTTCCAGTCGGAATTTGGAACGTCGGGATTTTAAGAGTCGGGATTTTGAGAATCGGATTTTTCCTAGTCCTGATATAGTAACTTGGGTTGGGTTCGATATCCTGCTGTTTATATTCCGGTTTTAAAATACCGCTTTTTAGATTCCTGGTTTTTTATAATCTCGCTTGTTGTAATCCCTGTTTTTATAATCCCGTTTGGTCGTTTTTTATAATGCCGCTTTTGCAATCATTTTTTTTTTTAATTTAACATAGGTATTTTGATAGTCGCGATTTTGAGAGTCAGTTATATTTTAGTTGACGGGATTTTAAAAAGCGGTATTCCGATACGCTCCCTTGTAACTTTTGTTATACTAAGTGAGGGCCTTATGTTATTGTATGTATGTAAAAAATCATTAAGAACAACAAAATTGATGACCCTGTATTATTAGCGCAACAGGTACAATGGTTGGCAACCCTAGTTTGTCACCCCGTCGTTCATTAACGATTTTTTCAAAAACTATTAAAATCAGTTAGCCTGTTTCTTTTTTTTTCAAACTGTAACAAATTTCCTAAAATTGAGCGACTTTAATTTTGTGAGTTACCTCTTCAGTCAGGGTGTGATTGTGATAGTGAAAGTGTCAACACGTTTTAATAAAGTGAACAATTTGCAAAATTTTGTGTGTTCCTGCTAAGGACATAAGATTTGGTAAGCCTTATTTAGTTACTAATATACGTTTATTTTATTTAAAAGCTAAGTTTTATCATAATTTAATAAATTATTTGTTTTAATTTTTTTTTGTAAAATTACTCAGTAATTTGTTAATAAAAAGGGTGCCAATAGTTGGTTCTAATAAACGTAGGGTTTGGAGCTTCTATGGAGCTACAATTATTGGCACTGCCAATAAATATCCTTTTAAGAGTGCCAATAATTATATCATTCAACAGTTATACATTTTAGGATTTGAAAAATGCCTAAAATAAGAAAAAACTGTGAAGAAAAAGATGTGCAGGAAGCTTTATTATGGCCAATAAAGCTTCTTGCACATCTTTTTCTTCATAGTTCAAAGTACACAAATATCAAAAAAAGCAGCTTCCAAAAATTATATAGCGAGGCAATACCAGGAAGAGGATGGTTTAGATCGTTTTTGAAACGTCTTAGCTCTTTGACTTTTAGAGCTGTTGATCCAGTCTCGTAAGCATTTAAAAATGTACATGAATTTGTATTGATTAATTTATTTTTGTTCTATACTTTTTTTTAAACTTTATATTGTTAACCTAATTTATTCCTTACTTCGTTTATTTATTGCCAAAAATGCATAAGTTTTTGTTTTTTTAAGTTTTTATTTTAAATGTGTATATGAATTTGTATGAATTTATTTCTGCTGTAGACTTTTCTTTTGTAGGTATTTTTATCTTAAATTTACTGTTTACTTTTTACTTTGTTAGGTAGCTATTTTCGTTCGACAACTAAATACAGTTTTTTATTAATAAAAATATGAAAAAAAAAATTGTTTTCCTTCAATTCTTTGTTGGTGCCGATAATTGTATATTTTTGGGGTGCCGACAATTGTGGTCGGGTGCCAATTTGTGTAGTTTTTGGTAAGCTTTTTTTAATTAAAGATTTAAACACCTTCCTTAACAATAAAATAAAAATTAAAAAAATGTGTCTGAATAAAAAATATGATGAATTATAATTTGGTATTTTTAACTCTATAAATGCCAAATATACGACCAATTCAAATCGAAAAATCCTAAGTGTTGCCAACCATTATTGTAATCGTAACGCTTTTATTATTCTCGCCAAATTTTTTACAGAGCAGGTTAATTATGAATTTTTTTTTGATGTACTGATGTGATGTGCACATTTTTACTCAATAAAACACTGAACTATCCATTTTTTATTTCAAAAAATAAATTATATTCTGTATGGTTAAACCTAATATTTTATTATCTGTTTAGAAAACATACCTCCCTAAATTTCACTGTACATTATATAACCATACCTAAACACCTTACATTTATAATTTTATGATTCGTAAGCCCATTAACATCAAAAAATTATCGTCAATCACTATACCTACTATGTATATAACTGCTTAATATAAGTAAGTTACCTTCCTATACCTGGACCTACAAATATTGAAATATGCCCATTTTTTTTATTGAGCTAAAAAACAACAAGACAATTGACTTTAAAATTGCAAATATTTTTTTTTTTTAAGATGAACTAAATTCAGGTAAGAACTCAATCTTTTTTTTTTACACCTCTAGATTTTTAGAACCATTGTTCTAAATTTTTTTATGATTTATCCTCTTCTCACATTATTAACAACTTATGTAACCCTTATAAAATGAGTTAACAGTATTTTATTTGGGATAGGTATTTTAAAAGTGATTTTTAAAATTCACCTTTTATAAAAAACCTCTTTTCGGAAAAATAAAATAATATAATAATGTTTAATAGATTTTCTAAGAAAATGAAGAATACATCTTGAATCATTATAAAAATTATGTTAAAGTGTAACTTATGTAGGTAAAGATACATACTAGCAAAATTTAAATTGCGAAACCAATAATAACACCACTTTTACCTCAAATATTTCATCTAAAAACCATAAGATACAAATTTTCCCACGCACAAAAATAGTATGTATCTGCTTAGATGCAGATTAGCTGTAATATCCTAGCTTAGGGAAATTCCTTACTCGGAAGTTGATTTGCAAAGGCTCTGCGGTTTTTAAGATGATTAGAAAAAGAGTGTTACAATCGTATATAGTCATGGCCAGTACACACATATGGTGCGGTGTTAGCAGGGGTTTCCCGTGGTTTTCTTTTCAAATATCAGACTATCAACGTCATGTGTGAGTATTTTAATATTGTATCTGCTTTTGAAAGATGAATCCAGTAGCGACATCTATGTGCTCATCGGAAGAGCAATTCTAGTTAGATAATATGTTTGTAATTTTTTCTGGTTAGAAATATTTGCAAATGGATTTTTTTTTTTCATTTTACTGAAATTCGTTGGATTGGAATCCAACTTAAAGTGGGAATTTTCGGAATACAAAATATCAATGTTGCCATTGTTGCATTCAATGTGGTCGGCATAATTATTTTGACAAACTCGAATAGCTATCTTTATATTTTAAAATCAGAACCTTGTCAAGCAAAAAAGAAAACAAAATAAATGCCTAGGTAAATATGGGTATATTCAATGGTATAGTTATACATTATATTTATTGGATAAATTAACCAATACAATTAAAAACTCTCGTTTTGTTGTGCCATAATTAGCTATTTTTACAGAATTTATTTTAACTTGAAAAATAGATTTATTTTAGTACTTAACCATAAATTATTCACAAGTTAAACAAAATGCCGTTTAAAATATTTCTTTACCATAATGATTATTTTCTTCATTTTCAATAATTTGCCTTATTTCTACTTATTAGATAACTTTGTATAGTTTTTTATGAAAAAATACTGTAACTTTTTAACCAATTTTTACTCACCAAAACAAATTTTTAACAATGGTTTTCAACTTTCTAATAATTTGTGGGAGAATTGTCCCTTTTTTATAACTAAAGGCCGGGTTGCGTTAAAATTGTTGCTAAATTTGATCCCCCAGTTAAATTTGATCCCTTTTTATTGGGGTGCATAAAATTTAAGCTTTTTGCTGTTTCAATTGAATTAAATAAAGGATTTTTTAGAATATAAATTTTCCATTGAGATTCCTTATGTTCAAGAGGTTTAGTACGTTAATTCAGATACCTTTAGTACGTTCATTACAATAGTTGACTAATCGTCGCCCTAGTATTGTAGTGCCGTAAACGCCAAATTGCGTTTTTTGAACTGGGTATGCAGTCTTATGTTTTCGGGTGCTCTCTTTTCAAATCTGTTATCTGTTTGTTCCTATCGCTTCTAATTGGTGAGATATTTGACGTTAACGAAAAATGGTTGGCACATATACGTCAAATTTCCCAAGGAGTTTATATTACGTTTTTAGTATTGAAATGCCATATGTTTTCGATTTTTTGACGTACGTGTATGGAGCAAAAAGAAACTGTTGATTTTGGTGGCGTATACGGCAAACTCATTTTGAACGAAAATGTAAATATTTTTAAAACTAAAACATGCGGAAGGTTTCTGATAACAACATAAAAGAGGATTTACAAATGGATACTGTGTAAAAAAATAAAAAAAAATCCTACGGTCAGTTTTTCCACACTAGACTGCCAAACCTTTAAATGCGATATCCCAAAAATGTAAAAATGGCGTTTACGGCACTTCAATACTAGGGCGACGTAATGTTAAGTGTAAGTGTGTCTGTTTATTATAATTGCATAAACAGTTTTTCACAACAACACAAAGTTATCCAGATCACTTTAGATACAATCGATAAAAAAAATGCATTAATAAAACGTGGCCGATAATAAAAATATTAACAAATGAAGGCCAGAAAAACAAATGTCAAAAATTACCCACTTGCTAAAATTTTAACCAACCCTTGAGCAGTCTGTATTCACCTCAGTAGTGTTAAAATCTAGCCATGGGAGCAAATTTAACAGCAACTTTTTTTGACGTCTGTATTCACCTTAGTAGTGTTAAAATCTAGTCATGGGATCAAATTTAACCGCACTTTTAATGCAAATGGCACACATCCTATAAGAGAGGACTGGACTATATTTTATGTATAAAAATTGCAAATTGCTTAAATAACTTTTATTATGTTTAACGTTATGTAAGTAAAGTATTTTAAACATAAATTTTATTTGATGCAAAAATGAAATACGAAAAAAAAAATAATTTTCTGTTAAAATTCAGCTTTTAATCAAAATGATTCATATAAATAATCTTAAGTTACATCTCGATTGCATTTCATTGAATAATTAAAGTTAATTTTAATTGCCGATCTGACCTTTTTTGCATCTTCTTCTTCATGCCACGATATTGTTATTAACAACAACTATTTTGCAATACACCACAGCTGCTATAAAAAATATATATATATATATATATATATATAAGCACTTAATAAAAACAACCATAACACTATACCATTACATTGTATAACGAATACGGAATACCTTATAGCCTTGCTTTAGAGTTGCTCATCTGCATCTGCATCTTGGTTGAGTTTTATTGCTTATGCGGACGATCGACAGTGATGAGAGTTCGGTCGTCGATAATATTATTTTTTTTTTGTTGCTGTTGTTGTTCTTGTCATTTTATAAATATATTTAGCTACATATATAAATAAAAAGAGTTACTCGCCCCAACCTTGGTACGGATTTGTTTAGAATTTTATGTGGCTTATTAGAATGCAAATTTAACCCAATGATGGTTAAATTATGTCAATGTGAACTGTATATATTAATATAATAAGTATGACCGTACAGTGCTGTGTAATAAACAATTAACAGAATATATTAACAATTTTGAATTGTTATAACTGCTTTATCATATACCGATTCAAGTCACGACTAAAAGCTGGAATCTAAAAGAAATTTAAAGATTTTTTTATTTATGATTTTTTTTTTTTTCATTTAAATTAAATATTAACAACTTCGTTTTTTAGAAATTGCTGACTGAGTTATGGTTAAAATCACACCTTTTCATTTCCTTTTGTCATGACTGATAGTTAATTCGGTTCTAAAAATTGGGGTGTTTAAAAACAAACGTTGTTAAAGACCTAACGCCATCACTAGACACCAGAGACTTTTTTCTTGCAGCAAAATTCCCATCCAATTTTATTATTGGATAGTCTTTCAGGAGTATCTTCAAAAAATGGCGGTATGGTAGAAGGTTTGCGTTAGTCGACATATTGAAAACGCTTTTTTTATATACCTTATAAGAATGGCTTATTGGACGAAAACAATTATTAACAGCTTTCCGATAGCAAATAGGATTTTCTTTCTCTATGTGTACAACAATTTTTTGTAGGTATAACACTTAGGAGTTATGACAATTTTTTTTTTCAAAATTTGAACGAAGTGGTGTTTTATTTTTTTTATTTTCAAAATTTATAACAAAAACTAAATTGTTATACGCTTTCCCTTCTAAGCAAACAAAATTTGAAGGCACGTAAAACAGAAAATAATATTTTCTATCGAAAAGCTGATAATAATTTTTTTCGTCCGATACGCCATTCTTAAATTATATGAGAAAAAACTTTTTCAATATGGCGGTTAACGTAAATCATTTTTACTTGCGATTATTGGGTACTATAAGACAATTTATTCATTCGTACAAAAAAAATGCTGAGATAACAATAAAGCATGACATTATACCATTATAGAGAAGACGCAAAAAGTATGTCTGACAATTCTGTTTGTCTGTCTGTCTGGATGAATCGATAACTGCAGCCTTAACGGTTGGGCCGATTTTCTTCAAACTTGGTACAAACTATTCTTAGTGAAATATTCCCGCACGTTTTTTTTTATTTTTGACCTTGGTATTAAAATAACGGTAACTAAAATACGATCAATTTCGACAAAATTTTATATGAGAATTGTTGCCAATGGTGATGTAATTCATCTAATTTTTTTTTTCAAAATCAGCTTTTTAACGGTACCTCTGCCATATAATCGTTATTTATTATTCCGACTATCTTTTGAACGACTGCAGCAATTTTGACCAAATTTATTTTTCTAAATTATTGCTAAATTCGAAAATCATAAATTGCAAGAAAATCATTTGAAAGAAAGTAATTTTTGAAGAAGTTTTTTTTTTTGGAAAAAGAGACAATTTTAATTAAAAAAAATATTTAATTTAAAAAAATAATTTTTTAAAGAAAACATTAATTTCAGAAAAACCGCATACTAAAAAAAAAAAAAATTTTTTAAAATTTTTAGTCATCTACTTTTTTTCAGAATCAGCTTTTTATCGATACGTGCTATATAACCGTTTTTATATTATTCCGGCTATCTTTTGAACGGCTCAATCGATTTTGACTAATTTTCTAAAGCGAACTTTACACGGTCAGTCATTTGACATCAATCTGTGATTTATAGTATTTGTAAAAATAACGGAAAAACGAAAATTCTTATTTTTTTCGAAAAAAAAATACGATCAATATATCGATAAAATTGTATATTAGTGATTTGTTGCATTATGGTGATGTCTTTCATTGGATTTTTTTTTTTAAATCAGCTTATTTATTGCACCGACTAGCTATCTTTTAAATGGCTGCACTGTTTTTGACAACATTTAATATTTTAAAAGTTCAGCTAAACCTGAATAATACTGCAAACAAAATTTTGAAAAAAAGTAATTTCTAAAAAAGTTTTTTTTTTTTTTTTGAAAAACAGATAGTTAAAATTTTCTCGAAAAAATACTCAAAATATTTAATCAATTTTGATAAAATTTCTTGAAATAACATTTTTACCGACACTGCACATTGATATGAACATGCCCAAAAGCGAAGCTTTGAAAAACGTGAAAAATATGTAGGTAGGTATATAAAAATATAAAATTTATATTAGATTATACAAATTCTCTCTTCCCATAAACGGATTGATAAGCACAATTAGATTGGGCCTAGCTTGTAGTTTCAATGCAGAACTTCGCAGTACAGATGGTGAAGAGGTATAGGTATCTACACATGGTGCATTCCCAACTATTTATCGTCAAATCAAATAAAAACAGTTTTTCTATTAAATATAAATTTGTAATAGACTGCTACCACTAAAAGAGTCTGATGATCGGTTTGTCAGCCGTTAAAAATCTATAATTCCTGCTCTATTAATTCACTGAATACTTGCGAACCAAAAATTATAGCATTGACCTAGAGGAATCAACCCTAAGAAACAGAATAAGTTCTCGCAACTAGATTTAGTGATAGAAAAATAGATACTTAGTTTAACATTCGAGAGATAAAAACTCTTATTAAACCTCCGTTATCAGACTTCAAACATCGAATACACTCATACAATTGGTTAAAAAGCGCTCTAAAGTTTTAGTAGACAATATAACTTTTTTCTATTTTTTGTTTGTATTTTAAATATTTAAATTTTCAAAAATATATTCATGTGACACAGTAAAATATTTATTTATTTTTAATGCTAAGCCTTAAGGCAACTTTCCACAAGATCATCAAATTAGCGCAAGCTATTACAGTTCTACTTTTAATCTTCTTTCTGTTGCTACTAAACTTTTGTATCTTTTCTGTCATTGAACTTAAGTGCTTTCTTATAAACCAATCTCACAAATTTCACTTATTAATATTGACACACCAAACACCTCTTTTCCATACAGACAACTCTGCTAATCCTCATTTTATTCTAAAAGCATACTTCGATGCTATAATGGCTTTGGCTTTAAAGACATCAGCCAGAATTTTCCTCGTTCCATTCATTAGCAACTGCACAAACATAATTAACAATAAAATCTGAATCAATGCCAGATTATGTGTCATAAAATTAATTTTCCAGACGGACCCCACATCAAAATCATCCAAAAACCTGTCCACTGTCCAGCAAAAGACCATCAACACCAAAAGCCCATCATCATCGTCTCATCTGTATAAACACAAAAATTAAAATCATTTTCGATATCAAAATGCGAGTATGGACAAAAAACATAGGAAATAGAAACCGGAGAAATGTGCCAATAATCCTTTTAACGATCGATACACTTTCAAGCTGTGTGGTCCCACTCGTCTTATTGTCGGCTCTGGAGGTACCAGAGACTGCAGACAAGAGTGCAAGCCGATGTAATCGCCACAAATAACCTCAAAGCGACATCGATTGAGAATCGTTTTTGAATTTTTATGGATTTTCATGGATCAACGAAGGAGGCATCCCAATCGAAATGATGACTCCAAATACCTGATAAGGCGGGTAGATCCACTTCACAAAACACACTGCATTGCATACTGAACTGAGCTGGGGTGTTAAGATTATCTACAGCTTCCTCGACCTGCATATGTTTATCGCACCGGTGGTGCCGGCCCGTTTGGTCTTCGTTTTTGTGGAGCAATAATAAAGTGTCATCAGTGTCATAAAATCGATCGGCCGATTGAAAACTTAAGTCAAAAAAATCAGTCGTCGACTGAACTCCCGTGTTGTTGTCCAGGAAGTTGGTTCTTACTTATGGGTTTGTCTTCAAATGGTATAGGCATGCGCAGAAGTGGATTTTATGCTAATTCCATCACAACTGATTTCAAACCACCGATCTGGATCTAATGTGAAAAAGACCCACACATCGTGTCCCGCCACCCAAACGATCTGATTCCATTAAATTTGAATCTGTTTCTTTGTGTCTCTTCATATTATAAGCAGCTGATTGAAGCAGTTTGAATGCAACTTGTGGAGTCGCCGCCGAGTTGTGACATTTATTACCTGTATGTTAGTAGAAATCACCTGTGGACTGAATTCAAAAAATTATGATTACCATTTATGATAATTTAGTGTTTCTGTCTGAGTGCGTATATGGTGGTTCCAAAGTGAACTGCTTTCCAAAAGGGGACTTTATGAAAAATGGACCAAGATGAGGGCTTAAGTTTTTTTTTTTTAATGTTTTGAGCGACAGACACTCCTTAAAATTGCACACCAAGAACCTGTTGCAGGAAATACTAATATAATTTTGCGTTCATTATAATGATTGCCAAAGAGCACTTATTAAATTTTTATAGATCTCTTTCATTCATTCGGCTTTACGAGGGATTAATTTTGTGTTATCCGATTAGAAGCGAGGAGAAAATTCAATTTAGATTGCACATTAAAATTGCTCTTAAGACCTCATAAAGTGTGTACTGATATCGCACCGAGTGGAGCGGTGCGTTATATGATGGGGTTGACTTATATTATGAGAGTTATTAAAAAAGATCCATAAAGTTGACATTGTAACTAATTCATTTCATAAAATGTGTAATAGCTTATAAGCTGTGTGTTAAATAGTTTTGTTATGACATAAATCATTTTTGCAGCTCTGCTATTAAAATAAATTTATGAGTTTGTAACATGATTGCGAAAAAAAAATATAATGCAGCTTCAAAGAGTAAAACGTTTTGTTTCAGTTTAAGTTTAGACGGGTTTTCGATATCTAAGTTTAAAACTGTATGACATAATGTTTATATAATGTGACGTGTGTCTATTAATTTTTATTTTATTTGTTTAATGATTTCTGGAGGAGATAGGATACCTATTTTTTATATTTTTTTTATACTAGAAAGAGACTTATTTTAGATGATTTTTATATTTGACAACAAGAAACACTTGCTTGACATATTTGCAAATCAAATAAAAATAAATTACATTTTAATCAAAATAAATTATAATTCGGTCTTATTTTCGTAATTTTTTTCTATATTCCAAGTAAAAACGCTTAATCGTATAGAACGAATTATTTTCAAAATCGATAGTTCAATATGTTAATAATTCAATTGTTCAATAATTATATAGTTTAGCTGTGTATTCATTTAACAGATCAATAGTTTTATATTTTAATAAATCAATAGATCAATAATTTCAATAGTTCAACAGTTTAATAGTTAAATATTTCTATAAATTTCAATGGTTTGATAGGACAATAATTAATAATTTAACTGTTCAATAGTACAATAATTCCATAATTCAAATAGATAAATAGAGAGCAATACTTCATTTTAGTTCAATAGTTAAACAGATCAAAAGTACACTTGTTCAATAGTTCAACAGTTCAATACTTCCCTAGCTTAATAGTTCAATAATTCGTTAGTCAAATAAATCAATAGTTCAACAATAGCTTGTTCAATAGTTCATTAGTTCAATAAATTAAAATTTTAACAAACCAATAGTTCAGGAGTTCAATAGTTCCATAGCCCAATTTTAAGTTTAATTGACCAATATTTTTTTAGTTCAATAGTTCAAAAGTTCAACAGCTAAAAAGTTTAATAGTTGAATAATTTAATAATTCACTAGTTTAATAGTTTTTTATAGTTCAAAATTTCAATAGTTCAACATTTATATAATTCTAAAGTTCAATAGATAAATATTTCAATAGTTGTATTGTTGAAATAGTTAAAAGTTTTAGTAGTTCAATATTTTAATAGTTCAATAGTTCGGGTTGGGTACGAAATTCTGACTGCCAAAATCCCGACTGGACAAAATCCCGACTGAGAATCCCGACTGCCAAAATCCCGACTGCCAAAATCCCGACTGGCGAAATCCCGACTGACTAACTGCTTTCTTTTGGTAAAGGCAATTTAAAACTGAATTTTTCAATAAGAATTAATTGCAAAAATGTTTCAAAATTTCATGTAGGTATCGTTTTTACCGGTTATTTTTCATGTTATCTGGGGTAGCATTTATGGTATTCAATACTTTTTCGTCAAAATCCTTTCTGTAGTCAGTCCCGCTCACGCAACTTCGTTGCTCCGCTTAGGGTATGTCCAGTCCAGTCGTCTGGCAGGTGCCTGAGTCCAATGTTTCCATATTCCACAGTACCTGGGTGGCCCGCTTCGCGGGTTCCTGGTTCTCGGTGGCCTGTTTCGCTTCCTATTTTCTTCCTTTTCAATTCCTATTTCAAATAATTAGTGTAAAAGCAAAAAATAAAGTACAAAAACGTGCTAAAAGTACTGAAAATCGGTTTTTTTTTATTCGTACCAATCGGGTTTTGTCAGTCGGGATTTTTCCACCTGTCCAGTCGGGATTTTGGCAGTCGGGATTTTGTCCCTATCCCCAATTGTTCAACAGTTAAATAGTTCAATAGTTTAATCGTTTAATAATTCAAAATTTTTGTAGTTAAATAGTCCAATAGTTCAATAGTTTTATTGTTTAATAGTTCAATAGTACTATTACAACTTACCCTACGCTTAAACGCGTATAATGGCTTTTTATCCTCGAAAACGGTGCTAAAATTCTAAATTCTAACATAAAAGTCTATCAGACGATTATAATCAAATTCAAGATCGAAATTTAAAAATTTGATTGTAAACTGGTCCAATTATTTTGTGGTTTTTTCATATTGCGATTAGGTTTTTTCATTGGCTTGGGTATATTCTCATGGTACCCAGAGTATAAAAATAGTAGCTCTAACTTCAGATTATTTTAGTTGAGACTTTACTGTAGAAATCCTGAGACATCAGGTTTCACTGTAGAAATCCTGAGACAGCTGGTTGCACTTTAGGAATCTTATAACAGCAGGCTTTACTAAAGGAATCCTAAAACAGGAGGTTTGATTTAAGACATCCTGAGACAACAGGACTGACTTGAAAAATCCTCAGCAGGCTTCACTGATTTGCTATTGTTTAAAATTTCTAATGTATAATGGAGTGTTTGCCCAAAAATTTCAAAAACATTTATATTTTTGGTCTTATTGTTGAGTTCGGATTTATGCAAAAAATATTATGTTTACCTCATCATTTAATTTTAAAAATTGCATGACTTTTAATACTTAGTAATTTCTAATTCTTGATAAATTAAATATTTTCGTCAGGAAATTGCATGTATAATATTAAATTTTGGTGTTTGAGATAATACCACGATTCCGCCCTATTCATATACACAATACCACAATAAGTCACTGTCCCTTGGCAAGTCATCCTTAGGTTATTAATGACAATAATTCTTTTCCTCTTATGTTCGATCACAAAATTTTAAATTAACATTCAAAGTTTATCATTGCCTGGTTGTCCAAAATAAAAATATCTTAAAAAATACAACTTCCCTATACCACCGCCATATTAACGCCAATTAAAAATCATGACAAAAAGTCGATTACGAAAAAAAAAAAATTATAAAAATTTAATTTATACTTTCGAAAATTGTATTTTATTTGTAAAAGGGATTATACCTTGGATACCTGATCACTGAACGCACCATTGTGTATATATATGTTCTTAACTGCCGGATGCACATATTGGACATGTGCGTGCACTTTGGAATTTTTTTTTTTTCAGATACCCAAAACCAAGATATAGGTAGTCAAGTGCACCCACAAACTGACTGTTTAGCACGTGGATTGAATTCAAGAATACCACCAGTCATTTGGGGTCAATATACGATTTTAGATTTTCCATCCATCCATCCATCCATTCATCTATAGAGAAACAGTATTCTTACATGTGTATCTACAAGCATGTCACAAGATACTTTTTTTTTTGTTTACCCATATTAAGTTGTTTCAGGTGTAATGACAACTTTATGAACTTCCTTACTGCTTCTGAGCTCATTCTTGAGGACAATCGAGAAAAAAAAGGTTTACCCCAAAATCAATGGGTGTTCATGTTCATTCGATATGCGTAGCTGATTCTCTTCTTAGCGCAAAAGACCAAGGCGCCAGTCAGTAATTAATCGATTTTGAATAGAAAGGGCCCAGAAAAAGAGCTAATACGCCGACGTTGATGAGGATGGCCCTCGTGGTGGTCTGGTTAGAAGGTTTTCTTTTAAATTAACAATCAAATTAGTATGTAAAATAGATGATGTGGGATTGAACATGGTAAAGTTACAATGTACATTCCTCATTCAATCAAGTACTAAGTCAGTTTGAATATCGTTTTTTGTTTTGCGGCATCTAGAATTGATTATTGAAGTTAAGAAATCGTTTAAAGAATAACAACAGTATAGAAAAATAATTGATTTTTAAATGATGTTTTAAGATACTTTAGAGCTATTCTTGGGATACTAATATTTTTTGAAACTCAAAGCACGTTCAAGTTCTGGTGACGCCAACATTCCGCTCTATGATGATTGAACAGACAAAAAAAGATCTAGAATTGAAAATTTATTTTAAGTAAGCCGCATTCAATGTAATTTGGTTGTTAAAGGACACTTTGGTGTTTGGAATTTAAAAAAAAAAAAAAACAGTTGTTAGAAGTGTGTCTGCATACAAATGGACTCAATTAACATCTAAATCTACTTTGAAATCACCGAAATTAAAACTTTTCGGTTATTTTGACGTGTCAATTATTGAAAGATCGTGAATTTGTTAGAGAACTAATGTAAAATAAGTTATAATTGTGTTGATTTAAGTATTCAAGGTATCCTTTCTCTGTTAACTATACATTATCGTCCTTTGTTTTTTTAATTGAAATTCATTTAAAACACGTCTTCTTTGACGCCGATATTAAAAGATATAATACGTTACAATAGTTGAATTAAATTAGAAATCAATTTTATTTATTCATTCCTTGACCGTTAAACTTTTAAAGGAATTTGTGTCTACCAAACTACAAAATCAGAATATGTATCTAATCCTGTTCGGGTGAGTATAGGTACGTCAAATACCTAGTTTATATGCAGAGTCGAAAGATCGAGTTTTGGTTGAAACGAAATTCCAACACAGGTATTTCAGCAAACTAGTTGAAAGCTTGAGGAGTTGAGTTAAGTGAGAAAAAGTTGAAATGACAGGAGAATACTTGCGTTGCTTTGTAGGCATTAAGGCAAAAAGATTGAGTTTTCGAGAAAAAAATATTTTTATTGCTCTTACAAGTTATGCGCATACTTTTCAACAACAAATATTCATTCGTTTATATGCATTTAGTCACATGCAGAAATAATTGTGTATTCAACATTTCAACCCAGGTATTTCATATAATTTTCGACTCAACACCACTGCTCGAGTGCGATCGAGTCGAATTCCATTTCGTTCCAACTCATCCCCGTTTACAAATGGGTGAACCTAAGTTCAAGCTCGCTTCAACCATGCATATAAACTAGGTAAAATACGAAAATTATGTAATTTGTTGCATACCTCAGGGAGCAACAACCGTTATTATTATTGCATACTTACAGGTTTATTTAGGTATTTACATTCGTACATATTTCATTTCATAACGTGTTCACGCCTAGTTGTATACCCTTTTAAATACCTACATAAAGTTTTTTTTTTTAATCTTACGATTCATATTACCTTTTGGCAGAAAAGTGCATAAAATTTGTATGTAATTACCTTTAGCTTAGCTAACCGAGTTTATATTTTGATGTTGTGCAATAAAGCTGCACAGAAAATTTAGAAATAATGATATCGAGCAGCACTGCATTGCTGCAATATAAACCATATATGGGTGTATCAAATTCTGTGTTAATGTGTTCTACAATTTTACTGCCATTTTTAAAATTATTTGTGGAAACAAAATTTCCGTTTATTTCTTGTGTTAACATACCTAAACATGTTTACTTGCGAATATAGGTACTATAATATAAGGCAAGTGTTGCATTCGTAAAAAAAAGATAGAGAACACAGTATAGGTCCGACAATTCTGTCCATCTGTTCGCCTGTCAGTCTGAATGTATCGACACCTCTTATATATCCTAAACGGTTGGGCAGGTTTTCTATTCCCAGGCGAATTTTTGATTTTTATGTCTGAAAATAACGGTACCTTTAGCATAAGCGCAACATATAATTTAATTTTTCTCGAGATTTTGATAAAATTTCGTATAATGGATTTGTAGCCAGGGGTAATGTTTTTCATGTTTTCAGAATAATTTGACATATTAACGGTATACCTGAGAAATTAGTTTTAAAGTTAATCCTATTTTTCTCGTAAGAAATACGATCGATTTTGATAAAATTTTGTGCGACTGATTTTTTGCCAATAACGAAGATTTTCGTTAGATTTTTTTTCCAAAATCACATTTTTATGGTAAGTTTATTCGTAATACGCAGTCATTTTTAAAGAAAAAATACATTATTTTAACTTGCTATTATAGGTCCCAAGATAAGGCAAGTTCATATAAGAAAATCCAATTTTTCTCGAAAAAAAATACAATCGATTTTCATAAAATTTCACATGAGTGATTTTTTGACGACGATAATGTCTTTCATCAGAAATTTATTTTCGAAAAAAGCTTTTAAACAGAAGGTACCTACCATAAACCGTTTTTTTTATCGACTATCTCTCTAACTTGATATTCAAGCAGTCCTGCAATGTCTGATAAATATGGCATAAATATGGCTGTTAATTGAGCTGAGCTATTAGTTGAGCTGAGCTGTTACTTTAGCTAAGCTGTTAGTTGAGCTGAGCTATCAATTGAGCTGAACTTAGCATAATGTTGAGCTGAAATGATTTGAACTACGAATTTTGTGTAACGATTTTTTGCAGATATGTACGTACAAATTGCAGTTAGTAACAATTTTTAATACAACGTTAGCATATACTTTTAATAACATCAGTTAAGTATTTGCTACACAAGTACTTATTTATTCGTAGACAAATCTTATCTTCCACGCCCACTCCAGCACTCTACCTCTACGACACATTGTTTTTGAGAAAAAAAAAATGATCAATTTTGAGCTATTTGATACGATATGAAGAAAATGTTTTGTTTTTAGAATGCATATTTTCGGATTAAATATGTTCAATACTTACCCTTCCTTTTTTTTTGTTTAGAACTATAATGTTGTTTCTATAAGAGCTTATTTATAAGACTGACATTAGCAGGATAATTAAATTCGTATAAAGCCTTTATAGGCAAGCCTCTCACAAGTTGTTTGCATTGACTTGTGTCGTGGTAAGCCATATAGCAGCTTTTTTCTTTTAAATTATCAGTAAACAACTTCGGAAGGCCTTATACGGGCTATTTTGAACTTTTATCTACAAGCCTCGTATAGACCTCGTCAAACATGGCCGTATAACTGCTTTTTTTTTAATTGTCAAAGTTCGAAATGTATGGCTTGCAAAAATTTGGCTTGTATGAGTTCTAAACTGTAGCTATTGCTTGCCATATTCTAAAATTTGGACCTTATACAAGCTATATTGATAGTTGGAAGAGGACACCCTTTCTAACTTTTATTTTACCCCGGCTAAAAGGGGTGCCATATAACGGTTTTAGTTTTTACAAAGTTTCTCGAAAACGACTCAAATGATTTTAATGAAACTAAGTGTACGTAATATTTGCAACTGTCTGAATAATTTCAGGTTTTTGGCTTAAAATGTTTTTTTTTGAGACGAGAAGAATACAAGCACATCCATCGCAACCCATCTTAACATTGGAGACCAATGGAATCATGGTCTTCAATATTTTGATACTGGCGGAGTGGACTATATAATTTATATGCTAGAGAGATAGCAACCGAGAAAGCCCTCTGTTGGATTCGGCTTAGGTGATTTGTGATATGTGACAGTCAAAATTTACACTTTCTGTCTGCTTAAGGTTATCATCACAGTGATAGCTAAAAACCAATCACCAAAATATTGTTATAGTCATCTTCTCATGAAATTGACGTTTCATTTTCATTTTTGTGGCAATGTGACTAAAGTAACCACACGCATACAAAACATTATAAAATTTTCAACTTTTTTTTCAATTTTAGTCACCAAATCATCAAAAACAATATTTCTTTTACCATATGAGTATACAACAATCGAAAATAGATGGTTAAATTTAGAATTATTGCATTTATTCACTAAAAAATTAACAATTTCAATGAATTTATTTGAAAATATGACTACGGCAATAATGTTTTTCACAAATGTCACTGACCAATTGAACAAAGTTGAATTGGTGGATGTGATCACCTTACGCAGAAGGAAAAATCAATTTGATCACAAGTGATGATCAAAAATGTGACAATCAACTATCATCTTACGCGATTCCACCCCTGGTGAAGTGGTGACTTCTTGCAATTGCAGTTATAGCTATTTGATGTTAAGTTTTTTTTCAATATTATTACGTATGTGGTTTTAACAATCCGTATATTCGTACCTTGGCTGGAAACTCTATCGCAAGATAGATGTCAAAATGAATGCTTAATTTTTTTTAAAATTCGGATGGCCAGAGTGATGGAAATGTGGTCAAGCTTTTAACGCTTTTTGAATGCGGGTCTTTTTTTTTTAATACGATAGTCTTATTTTCACGTTGTAACTACCTTGAATGAATTTTATTTAAGTATTTGGGTATAGATACATACGAAATAGATGGGTATTATCATATTACCTGAAATGTTAGCCATCTAAGGCTTGACTCCAATATTGGGCATAGTTGACAAATTGTTTAAAGAGTCTCAGCATTTCGATCACGAATGTCTCATAAATCAAATCATAAAAAAAGAAATAAATATTTTTTAGGCCTCATAATAGATACAAATTTTCTATTATACATTCCAACATTCTATTTTATAAATACTTTTTTTTTATCGCAGCTAAGCTATAAAACATAAAGGAGTTGCGCCAACTAAATACGATCAATAGATCAATAAATTTAAAATTTGACTTCAATTTATAGGTTTACTGTACATGTTCAAAAAAAAAAAAAACTTAAAACGTGCACAGTAAATGATTCTCACAGTATGTCTCCCGCCTTTTATAAAGGCAATCAATACCTTTCAACGAACGTGAAAAAGACTCTTCTTGTAAATATTTCGTCTTGCAGATCATGCGTCAACAAAATTCTAAATCATCATCATACATATTATATGCCACATACCGCAATCCATAAAATGATTGAATCGTTTCATGTCCACCTTCATATACAAAACAAATGATTAAAAAACCATAAAAAAATGCCCCTCTTCACCTGAAAAGCTATATATGCGTGCATAAAAATGTTTGTCGGTCGAGACCAAAGTGCCCGCCAATAAATTAATAAGCAATCCAGAAAAATGAGCCTCGATTGCAGTCCGATCCACAAATATGGTGAGTTATTAAATATTAGCACATTGCTCATGGTGTGACATTAAAATGCCTCATTGTATTCGACGCGAGGTCCGAGGTTTGAGTGTGGTTAATTATTTAATTTTGTATTAAATACTTTTAGACTGAAAAAAAATTCTTTATTAATTTTTCATCTTGCTGGTGATCGAGCATTTTTGAATCCACGTCGTGGATCGACGCCGCCGCTGTCTTTTTATTTGACAGTTGGTTAATGTGCCTCCGAACTCAATTCATAACAATATTGATCGTGGTCCGAATTTGAAATTAATTCAGTCCGATCACTTTTGATGGTCTGACTGATGATGGAGCTGGAACACAGGTTTGTCCGTCTATATAATGACGGCCAGAAAATATTACCACTCACAATCAAAAGCCAGTCTGTCTGTCTTTCTGACTGACATCCATTTTCACTTGGAGTACATAATTGCGTCTCAAAGCGGAGCTGTTTAGTCGTTTGCCAGGGAGTAACGCAACGCAGGGAATGCTCGGATTGTTGGCGTATTTTTGAGAACACATTTAGCTCATAAAAGTGATCGCAAAAGAATAAAAATCGAGTTTGACAAATAAAATCGATCGGACAAAGATCAAATTGTTAAGTAGTAAAATGAATGCCATCACAGACCAGGTTGTGAAGTGGTGGGTAGACGGGGGGGGGGGGGGGGTTAACATAGCGACAGCCATAAATGAGCGTGCTTACTGTCTTTTTCGTTGCGGCTGATGATCATTTTTGGAATGCAGTGTTTTCATAAAATCAAATTCCAAATTGTTTTCTGAAGTATTTCTGATATTTTTGTGAGTGTGTGTGTGTGTTCGTGAACCGATTATTTATTGAATGTTCAATTTTGATTTTTGAAAAACTATTTTGTTTGTGCGCATTTAAAATTCAGTTAAGGCGTTTGGGTGATTTTTTTTTTTTTATAATGTTGTCTGTTCTCCAAACTGGGAGATGAGGGTTGGCAGAATCAGAGTGTTTATGGATTGTTGCGAACGTCATCAGAATTTATTTTGGTTTGGTTTTGTTCTTTGAAATTGTTGAGAGCTTGGTTAAAGGATATGACACAGTATGGGGCCATATAATGCGAACAGGCAAAATAATGTCATTGATTAAATAACATCTTAAAGGCTTCACATATATGATGTTGTAAAGTATTAAAGCGTGTAGTTTTTAAATTATGCTAATATATTCTTAAAAATTAATTTAATTAATTAGATAAGAAAAATCAAAGATTTTATAAAATAAAGGGCACGACTGGATCGCAAAAACTTGCTATTGTGGTATTAAGAAATCAATTTGAAATCCCTTTTTGAATTCTTTAAATTAATTTAATATGAAATGATTAAAATAAATAATTTTAAAATATAAATGTAAGAACAAAAAAAATTGGATAATAAAATAAAGTGCACGACTGGGTCACACAAACTTGCTCTTGGGGAAAGTTACTGTGTTCACAACTGGAAAATTTATTTTACGTTATTTTATTTAAAAAATCAGTTTTTCATATTTTGAAATATTTTTTTTTTTAAATACCTTCGGAAACATCACCGTCGGTGAAAATTCAATTACATTTAGTTTATTATAATTTTCGGTTTAAAAAAAAAACTTTTTCAGAACTTACTTTTTTCAAAGTTTTATTTATAGTATTATTCAGACTTAGCAGCACTTTTAGAATATTAAATTTCGTCAAAAACAGTGCAGTTTTTCAAAAGATAGTCGGAATAATAAATAACGATTGTATGGTAGGTACCTACCGTTAATAAGCTGAGTCTGAAAAAAAAATAAGATGAGGAACATCACCATTGGTAACAAATCACTCATATAAAATATTATCAAAATTTAATACCTATGTCAAAAATAAAAAAAAAAAATTACGGGGATAAAATCGGCACAACCTTTATAGCTACAGGTGTCGATGCATCCAGACAGACAGTTTACTAGATAATTAAAATTTCGATCCAAATTTGAACATGTGTATTTTTTTTTTTGTATTCAATTCTTTTCTGTTTAATTTTTTTAGACCACAATTAGAAATACTGAATAAAAAAAGTACTAATTCAATTTTATTTATTTAGTTAACGATACAATGTACAAAAACAAACTTTTAAGATTATAAATTGTACAAACGTGGGAAGTACAGTACGCCGTCCGTCGGTAAAAGCAAGCCTCGATAAACGCAATACCTCGGTTACATCTACCATTAGTGACTCAGTAAATGCAACTTTTCAAAAAAAACTGTGACTCGGTAAATAACGCAAGTTTCCATCCATGCTCTTTTTTAATTTTTTTTTTGTGATTGGTGTAACTGTAACTAGGCAGTTATTTTACTGCTACTTCTCTCAGAATTTTATACACACATAGATCGTAGGTGCGTTTTGACATTGCCGTTGACATTAACATATCCTCTAAGAAAAAGCAAACGAAAATTTCCCAATATTTTAAAGCCATTTAACAACAAACTGTATAAGCTGTATAAATATTTTTTTTAAAATAAATTAAATTATATTCCTTTTATTTTTTTTACGACGAACAATATTCTTTTATTTTTAATACTATGGTTTTCACCTTAAATTCCAATTTAAGGAACATTATTTTCGTGACTCGGCTACAGCAACAACCTCAATTAACGCAACTGCTCGAATTTCCATCAGTTGCTTTTACCGAGGGCGTACTGTATTTTTAACGATGCACCATAAAATAAAGCAATGATTTTTTTTTTTAAAACAATTTAGAAAAAAATTTTTTTATAAAAAAAAACTTTTAATATATTTTTGTTTTGTGCTGTTATAATAATTGATCAAAAAAGTACTTTAAATTTTATGTACAATTTTGAAAAATATAATAAAACAATAATTATTAATTTAACAAAAACTGAGAATTGAAGAGAATTTTATTTTGCAGTCTTATTTTTTTCTGCGTAATATTAGCACTTTTGAAAGCTTCTGATTTAGATTTTTTTTTTATTTTTTTGTTATGTTTCTTTTTTTGAGTAAAGTTTATAAAGAGTGAAATAAAAATAATTTATGAGACTGTTTAATTAAAAAAAATAAATGTATCACACTTAAATTTATGGTTTAATTTAAACAAATGTTAAGGGTGTGCTAGTGCACACATTTTTAGTTATTAATTTTCCGAACTTAAGCATGTATATTTTTTATAAAAAATGACTTTGTCAGTATATTTTCTAAGCTGTTTTTAAATTCATTTAATTGTTAGTAATATATAGTGTGCAAATTTCTAAATCACTTACATTTAAAGATATAAAGCATTTCAAAACACCGAAAATTTAAATAAAACTCTCATTAAAGTACCGTTAGGTATTCGTTTTCTTATGAACATTTTGAAAAAAGTTTTTTTTATTTAATTTTTTGTTTTTAAACGATTATTTTTCTCGAAAAAAAATTTATGAGTTATTTGCTTCTAACGGCGATGTTTTTCCGTAGAGCCGAATTTTTTTTTATAAAAATATTATTTTTCCATAGATCCATTTTTTGTAAAAACCGAATAGCTACCTAATCATTTAATCGGCTGCATCGATTTTTACTTATGCTTTGAGAATAATTTGCGACAAAAAATGATTTGGCAACCATTTTAATTTTGTAAACTAAGATATTTATAAGTTTTTAGTAGTAAGGTAGCTTGCAACAAGAGAAATTTCATGTGACACAGTCGTGTCCTTTATTTGAATATCTAAAAAAAAGTCTGTAAGTTACAACCTATAATTTTAACCATTATGTTAAAAAAGGGATGAAACAAACGTCAAGTCTATAAGCACTTTTTGTCTAAGAGGATATAATAACACATTCAGTATAAAATTATTATCATTTACCACCTGCCAATTTAAGAAACCAACAAAATAAAAACGATTAAAAATCATCAAAATGATATATTTGAAAATTATTTCGGCTGTAATGTCGATCGTCAAAAATGATCTGCATCCATATATGGACTCTTAAATGTTTAACCTGAAAAGAACTCGTGCGTATATTTCAGAAATTCACCGCAGCCGCCGATCGTCTGCCTATATCTACCAAAAACGCGCAACAATATACCTTAACAAACGATCGACCCAACAAAGGCAAGCAGACATTCGTGTGATATTTTATAAATCAGCAGTTAATTAAAAATACAATTTAACATTATTAATATTCCATTGGAATATATCAATATCAATGACCGCGATCGCCAATATTGAACGATCGATCGTCAGCGAATATTCCAGTCCTATATAACTCCCCACTTATGGTACACGTTTTGGAATCCTTATAAAGACCATTTATCGGGCTTTCAATCGAAATAATTACAAACGATCGAGGACACTCACACATAATTCAAAAATAAATACATAAAAACAAAAACAAGGAAAAGTCTTTTGAAAACGTTCACTCTACGATTAAAGCCAAAAACTGATCGAGTTTGTATAGGTCCATCACCATATCGGTCGCATCGTATCGCATCGCATCTAAGGAATTACCAAACGAATCCAGACACGCGAAATATTCTCTCTCCTCGAGAAGATCTTTCGGCCCAAAGCCACCACCAGGATACATCACTGCGCCTCACAACACTTTGTCAGACGTGATCTGTCTGTCAGTTCGATCTTCATTGGAATTCAGAGCATTGTGTCATATTTAATACAGAAATTTTAATTAACCATAATTTGTAAAAGATGCACGAAATATTCGATTCCGCTTGTCGCCGACCGCACCAATGGTCACTTAAGTTGTCTTCGACATGAACACACAACTCTCTGCTGCTGCTTTGCCTTAAATTAAGGAACCAGGAGCAGAAGATGGAATTCAACATTTTGTTGGTGTTGACTTTGTTTGCCTAAAGAGCCGGTCATCCTCTGGACCTTGCAGATATATACGGAACGGATATCAAGGCGCACTCCCTTGGTATAGGTAGTTTTGGTCTAAAACAGAAGCCAATTGGATGGTATAGAGTTTGTGTGTATACACTACGACGGCGACTACCTGCAGTGCAGTAATTTACGCTTCTGTACAATTGAAGCCTTAAGCTCTGATTTTTATAAGAATTTTTTTTTTATTATTTTCCATTTTCTGTTTGCCATAACTCAAAGTCGTATGCCATTTTGTTGGCTAAAAAGGCAATCAAAAAGGATTTCTTTCATTTGGCATGAATTTGGTATGTCTTGCTGTCCTGGACGTTTGCTAAGATTGCCAGTACATAATGAATTATTAATATTTCGCTAAACAAACAGAAGCAGGTGGTATATTTCAATGCATGTACGGATATATTATTGTATCAATATGACATGATTAATGAGTTCATAAATTTATGGTTTGTAGGTATAAGTTTTTATTTAATGTGCGATCAGCCATTTTTTATCATATAAAAAGAGTAAGTTGCACTGTATGTTTGTTTTGAATATTTAATTTAATAAAACAAATAGCTACTTGATTAGCTTTAGTAGAGATTTTGTAAGCGTTTTTAAATGGAAAATAACACGAAATTCACAGCCGGAACCAAATATAAAATAGACTTCCCTAATCAATATGTCTATGGAATATTTTTTATTTTTACTTGGTCAACAGGGCGAGTATTGGTTTCGTGTGAAAAAAATTCGAGGTTTTAATCAAACCTGATGACAGAGATGCCAAAAAAGTAGGTTTTCGTCATGCCGTCCGTCGGTCTGCCTGTCTGTGCGGATGTTCGGATGTTCGGTCCTATGTTCACTGAGCTACCCCAAGTAAAATTTTAAGCTCGTTGTAAGTTCTAACAGCGCTTGTCGTAGCTACATGTTTCACAATTAACTCTATATACGCTTCTAGAGCCACTGTACGACTTATTTGGAGTCAATTTCATGAGTTTGAGAGCACTATTTTGCTCCTTATCAACTCTAGAAAAGCAATTTTATTGTCTGTATGCTTTAATGTCAGCTCTAGAAGTGCTTCTGAAGCCGGTGTCTTGCTTATTTAAAGCCATATGCATATTTGACATTTGTTTACCTAGTTCTTTTCATCATTCGTATAGAAGTTTACAGTGTAATAAATATTTTGTGTTAGTATTATGTATAAATAAAGATAGATAAATTACCATTGTCTGTGAAAAAGAAGTTATTTGTGTTTGTGATAAAATGTATCATCTATTAAATCGATTTCAAATTACGACATAAAGTGAATTAGATATTAATAAAATGACAATTAAGGTTTTTCCAAAGTGATTTCTCAGTGCGGTTTTGATTTTTCCACATGTTTGTAAAGTATAATAATAATAAAGCACAGGGTGTCACTAGAAATTAGAGCGTTTTCTTTTTTTTGGAAGTGAATACTTGTGAAGAATATTAACGCCCGATTAGTAACAAACGGGCAGGAACATAATATAAAACACATGTATTAAAGACTTGATTCGCTTAGCGTGGCAATAAAATAGAATGCAGCTGAATAATACGAAACTGGTTTTAATGTGTTAAAAAAAAGAACAAAAACTATATACGGTAAAGGCAAGCATTAGTTTTGCATATAAACACAGATTTCCAGGTTTTAATCCAACCAAAAAAAAAAAAAAAAAAAATGCCGTCTGTCGTTGTTCCTGTGCGGATGTGGGTATGTGCGTATGTGCGTATTTGCGTATGTGCGGTTGTCTGTGCAGTGTGCACAGAACTGCACATCCTATATAAGGGTATTAGTCTTTCCTTAAGTTTATTATTCAACACAAAATAGCATTTAAAGTTTCTGGGTAACCAAACTTTCTCACGTTTAGGACATTTTCTGATGTTTTCCCATTTGAACCAAATTTATTTACCTATTCGAATTCTTCGCAATCCTTTATTTGTTAATTTTGCTCGCAAGCAACCTATTAATTCTCAGTTTAATTTATTCAGGATTTAATATTTAAGAAAGTAGTAATTTAAATAACATGCTGTTATTGATCAAATGTGTAAGAAACTTTTATTAAACTTTTTTATTAAAAAAAAAAACAAATATTTGTTTCTTTCAAATGTAGGTACGTACACCCTGTAAAAATGTACCAACACTTTCAATTCTTATGAGAAGAAATTTATTAAAAACAACAACATACAACATGCTTTGTAGAACTCTTAAACATCTTAGTAAGAGCAAATAGACCGTAAGTAGCAGCGGATTGTGTTATTATAAAACTAGAAACTCGATTAAGAACTATAATTACATCACTGTAGAGCTGTTGTGTTTTAAACCAACTCTATAAAAGTACCTCCATAGAAAAGACACATACAATACATAGACAAACCAGGCATTCAGCTGTCAGTTAACAGATTTATAAGAGCTGTAAAAGAACTTTTTAGAAGCAAAACCGCCAAGAAAACATAAAAAATGCTAATTTTATTGAAATTTCAACCAAAAACTATTTTATTTTATTTTCGACACTGAAATTTTTTTTTCTCTAAACGCAGTCGAATTCACCACTGTCAAGTTGTTTTTAAATTAGTTACAGCCTCTTAAATTGTCATCTTGAAAACAATTTTTTAAATGTCATATTATCATTATTTTAATTTGTGTTTTATAATAGTTCTAAAAGCACAAAAAAAACACACAAGGCCTGTCATTTGGTCGAAATAAACTAGAGCTACAAAAGAACTTCTAAAAAACTATCCATTTAATCAGTATTATAAAATTAATATAAAAATTAACTAATAAGCGCTCAAAGTAATATCGCCAGAAGAACTCTGTGTACATAAAACACAAACAATATTAATATTAATAAAATTATTCAAAAGTTGAATTTTCAAACATTGGTTTCAAACAATGCAAGAGTGTGTTAAATAGCTGACGGTTTTTCAAAAACAAACAGTTCCATTGAGCCTCTAAAAGAACTCTATTATTGCTATTTAGAAGCTTCTCTACAGCACAAAGACGTTAAGTGTGTAATGCTTTTATAGTGTCATTTCAAACGTTGTTAAGAAGCATATTTTTAGAGCCAAATGTTTTATAATATAATAGAGCTGCAAGTTGTTGTCGAACTTCAATATAGAGGCGATCTTTTAGAAAAAAACGCCAACAGCTGCTAAGGTTTTCGAAATAGAACAGAAGCTTTGAGATTAACTTTTTTAGAGCTGTTTAAAAACTTTTTAAGTACTTGCAGCTCCAACGATGTTACTTGGGACAGCCTAAAGCGTTAGACGGATTTTTTTTTAAACTTCGTGTGTAGTACTTTTTTTGTGATTCTCTAGACCACACAATTTGAATTTTTGTTTTAGACCGGCTATAACGGGTACCTACCAATACAAATTTTCTCGAAAACAGCTCTAACGAATTTGATGAAACTTGGTGTACGGTATAAATGCATTAGTCTGAATTTCAAGATTTTGTCTAAATATGCAGATAACGGAGATTTGGTGTTAACGGTTTTTACAAATTCGGCCATAACTTGATAACGGCAGCACCAATTACATTTAAACTCGGTTTAGAATTAAAATAAGCCATTTACCAGAAAATCGCATTCACAATTTTTCGTTAAAAAAACATTTAATGATAGCTACCATACAACTTGATCTCGCGTTTATGCCATATTTTGATATTTTTTGCTTTTCTTCAAAACTTTAATAAATTCAAATTTTTGCAGTCACATAGTTTGCTAGAAGAGCAAGTTCGTGCGATCCAGTCGTACATTTTAATTGTTTTATAATGAACCCAAGTTCCCATTTAGGAGTGACATAAATTAGGCCATAATGGCGAAATGGCGCTTTGGAAATGACAAATTTCCATATTAACAAATATGGCCTTACCTATTACACTTTTCGAATGTGCCATGCATGGTCATTTTTGTAAATATGGCCATATGACGCACAGCCTCTTTTCTCATGGCACCGAATTCTTAAACGCATTAAGGTTTAAGGACTGAACCTATAGAACGCGTTAAATTTTTGTATGACACTGCAGTTGTGCATTTTTATTTTTTTAATGCACATTTTCGTTTTGAAAAACAAGGTTCTTCGCTTAGTAATAAAAAAGGTCCCAATCACACAAAAGGTAGCTCAATTTTTTTGTTTCTCCAATAAGATTAAATATGTAATGATAGACGACATCAAAACCATATAATATTCAACTCACTTAAAAGTCGAGGTAAAACTGGACATAATTATTTTTAAATAATTATCTTCATAGAGCACCCGTCAGGATTTTAATAGTTTTGTTGTGGTGCAACTGTACCCCCCGTAGATATTTCAAAACATCAACGAACATAAAATCATCTGGGAAATGTCAGTGGAGGATTCTTAGAACCGATACAATCATCTACCAAATGGGTCTGATGGCTTCCAGTTTAGATCATTGTCATGCTAATAATTAGTTCACTACCGGTTTCGCTCTTCAAGTTGTTCTCCACTCGCCAACACCAAATGCTCGGAATGTACGCTTTCACACACCCAAACCTCATTGATAGACCATGATGATGACCGGGACAGTCTCAATTGAAACCCCTGCTGATTACCTCCTAGCATACTTAAAATAAATAACCAAGAACTTGGAACTATATCATCTTTTATCTGGATCCCAGCCATCTAAGCCACAACCTCATTCGACTAACATTAGCAACCGAACCAAGTCAATGCGTTCGTCGCCAGCCCATTAAAGCGTCTTGTATAAATTCAAAAGGTTGACTTTTTGTGTTCGGATTCAGAAACAAACTGTTAGTGGTGTGGGAATTCATTATATTATAAGGATGGAGCGGGAGATACACGGATTTAGGTTGTATCTTGAAGTCTAACGCTACGCATTCGCACAGATATAATAATCGTTCGACTTATAACGGATGTGCTTAGTAAAATCGACAGATCTAATCAAAACGGAATCATGTTGGCTGTCAATTAATTTGGATAGATTCTTTAGATTTTCCATATAGTAAAGATACATCCATGTATAATATACAGAGAGATATGTTTAAGACGCCACCAGAGTAGGCGTCTAACGCACGTTCGTCGCGTCGCCTTAATTCATTTCTTTTTTTTTTTTTCTCTAAAATGCAACTGGATTTTTCTGTTGGGCCATTATTTTATTTAACATTTGCGAAAGTTGACTTTGACTTGAGAAGTTTACGTGTACGCATTCGAAAAACCCATAGCATCATTATGTTGATAGGCGTTATTAGACTTCCCATCGAATTGTATTTTATATGGCAGTCAGTTTTACCTTTTTTTTTTTGCAGAAGCAGCTCTTTAAGAGATTTTGAGACGTTAGTTTTGTTTTGCAAAAGTGCGTCGAGAGAAATTTTTAACTGCCAAGATTTTATGTCAGCATTAAATTTGTTAATTTATCCTTGAGGAGAGTTATAGCCGTTTTGGAACGCGCGGGTACAGTCAGGTTTGTATGATGGTCGTTTGGGTTTATTTCTCCCCATCCAGTGTAAGTACTTCTTCTCTAGTAGATGCGCTGTCTATGATTCCTATATGGAACGTTATGGTATGTGCTTAGTAATGGGTGCCTTATTAGCTGATTTTGTTTCCACTGGCTGATAGTTATAGATCTTAAAATTTTAATTAGAATATAAGAGTAAAATGGTATATTGTGCTACCTGTTGTGTTTGGAATTAAGTGAGGTTTTAATTTTATAGCGGGTAATAAGTTTAACTTGACGTTTAGATTTAAAACCATAGATGTCTTAGAGATTTGTGTCTATTTAAAATTGTATCTATTCAATAAAGAAAATGGTATAGAACTTAAAACAAATTCAATTAAGTGTTTTTTTTATTACTCTTCGTAAACATTAAGTTTTTGACATGGTGTTGAAAAAAAGCTGATGTTTAGATGTAATTTGAGCAAAACAAATATACATTATAGATACACACTTTAGTACTCTTGATTCTCATTATCAGTTCTTGTTATTATTTTAAACCGTAAGTGGCCTACGGGAATACCTACTTTCATGGAGTACAATAAGGTGGCCGTAAAACTCGATTTTCGAAAATGGGTCGGGGGAAAAACCCCTATAAAATGATCAGCCTCTGTACATATTTAGATCATAGGTAGTTACAATTTGAACTCGACTGGATAAAGCTAAATTGTGCCAAATAGCTCAAAGTTTCAAAAAAATCGTAAATTTTGTTTTTGTTTTTTTAATTATTTTTATTAAAAAAAATAAGATCATGGGCTATGCCGTGCATTTCATCGAATAGAAGATTGTAAATAATCCTCAAATTGTCGAGTTCTGGCATCAGTATTATTTAAATTTTAATTTTTAAATTAAGCCTGAAATATTGAGCATATAATGACTTTTCATATAAAAAGAACTTTTTTTTGGAAAAAGGCTACAATTTCGACAAAATACAAAAACAATGCAATTAAATGACTAAAAAAACTCTAAAAGAAAAAAAACTAAATAAACGAGGTTTTTTGAAACTTTGAGTATTATTGTATATATGTACATTTCTATAGGATTTTCATGCTGAATAATCACCGCTTGGCCATCTTAAGAAACTTGTGAATAACACATTTTTAGGTTCGTGCATTTACTAGGTGTCTATTCTGTTACCCTAACAACAGTCGTAAACATACATGATTTTTGTTTTGCTTACGACTCTTGTCAAGGAAATAAGGATCTTAGAGCCAATAAAAAACATTAAATTGTTAATTTGTTTTGTTGACGACTATTGTTAGGGTAACAAAGTAGACACTTAGAAAATGTTAGAACCTCCAAATGTGAGGTTCACAACTTTCTTTAGATGGCGCTGCTCCATGATTGTACTGTAGAAATTTTATATACAATGCTTTGAGCTATTATCATCGGCACCATATAGCGTTATCAAATGGAGCGCAAATTGGTTATCTGAATATCTGTAAAAGCTGATCATTTAAAAATTTCGAGCGTTGCGGTCACTATCTAGTATACACTCATGGTATTCCATCTTAAATTTGCTTGAATAATCTCTTGATGTCCAACTGAAAAGAGGACATTATTTGTTTCTTTCTGACACTATGTATAATTTTCTTCAGCCTTCGTTTTTTTCTTTTATACAAAATTATCGACACAAACTAACTTTTAGCTGAGATGCCGATACCCAATGCATTTTTTTTAGTATTGAATGTTACAAATAAAATAATGAGCTTAGGTACGTTTTAGATTATGGTATGGATTTAGTATGAATCATTTATATACTTACAACACAAACTTTTATACGCAAGTAGAGCACTTTTTTATTAAGTTGAAAAGAGAATATATATTTGATTTTTCTTAATTTATTTATTTCTTATTTCCGGAATGTCAGAAACGCCTGCTTTAAATGATTCAAGTGGTTGACAATTAAATTTTCCAAATTTTCCTTCGAATATTTTTTTCTGGTTTCTAATTTTGTGCTGACGAATTTGTGAAAAATTGCTATATCGCACGTTGAAAACAAAAGTGGCACTATACAAAATTTAGCACTTTTAAGTTATAGTGACATCTAGGTTCCGATATATACCACCCATCTTTTGTGAAGATATTCGTTTTTTACTTCGTCTATTTTCCACAGGAGGTCGCTAGTGCCACTTTTAAGTTTAACGTAAATCACTCAATTGCAAAAAGATAAAATGACACTTTTTGCATAATGTCGATTTATTTTGAAGCTAAGAGTTTTTATGATACTGAAAAGTGAATTCATTAATGTCATAATTCGTTTAGCGTCGGTTTTCTCCTAAAAAAAACATTGATTTTATGTTCAGTGCAATTATTTAACAGACACTTTTGGTTTAAAGCCATTTTTCAATATTTTTCTTTTATTCTAACCGTAAAAAACATTTAGTTTATAACAGTCATATTTTGTTTAGTGCCGTTCTAACAATAATAAAATTTCATTTTATTTATAGTTACGTGCCACTATACCCAACTTTTTCAAAAAGCAATTTTTTTCTAAATACACATGATTTTTTTTTGTAATCTTAAAATGCCATTTTATAAGAAGATAAAAAAATATACTATATACTTTTCTGCGAGGTATAGACAATTGAAGTAAGTCCAAATCTTTAAATGGCCATATTTCAAAACTAGGTTTTTTGTTTAGTGACACTTTTGTTTTCAACGTGCGATATTATGTTCAGTTATTTTTCTACTCCAGTTAATGTGTTTTTCAACAAAAGATTCCAACTGATTTTTAAATTGAAATTTAAATTTGTTGAGTTCTTCAAATATTTCTGCCAAATAAGCGACTTTAACCCAGCACTCATAATTCTTTAACTTGTTTTCAAACTTTTTTTTGAATATCCAAAAATAGTTCAATTATTCTTTCAGTTCAAAAATGTTTCTTTTTTTCTTCAGTTTAACGCCCTTTTTCATTATTAAATTTAAAAGTTAAGTTAAATTAAAAAAAGCAAACGCCCTACATCTGCTCCTTTTTTTAATACTCCTGAAAGACTAAAGCGGTGGAATGACATAAGGTCCGCGGACATTATGTCCATGGGCATATGGCTGCTTCAAATGGACACAATGTCCATGGACAATAAGACCGATAGGAATTAGTCATAAGGTCCAAGAACAAAATAGTCATAAGGTCTAATACTCCTGAAAGACTAAAGCGGTGGAATGACATAAGGTCCGCGGACATTATGTCCATGGGCATATGGCTGCTTCAAATGGACACAATGTCCATGGACAATAAGACCGATAGGAATTAGTCATAAGGTCCAAGAACAAAATAGTCATAAGGTCCATAGGTTCTGAAATCTTTAAACAAGCACCCACTCAAAATCAGGTCAATATTGTGTGGCGAAATTCATTTGGAATTTCTTTGTTTCACCTTAGTTGGCAATTAACGTTTCGTTTTCTATTCATTTTGTTTTTTATCTATTCGCAATCAACATTTCGATAAATTTGTTTTGTGTTTGGCAATTTACTGTTAACCTTTTTTTATGACATTCAATTCTTTTGGAATTTGTTCGCTTCATTAAATTACATGCAATAAATTGCCAAACAAAATGCTTAGTAAAAAAAGAGAAACGCAAAAAAAATTGTGCCATATTAAAAGTAGCTTAATTTGAAAAAGATAATCAACCAAAATCTAGTTGGAAATGGCGAAAATAAGAATGCAAAATGAAGTGACGCTGACAGAGAAGTTGTAAGGGGCAGCATTCCCCACACCTATCCTACTTTAAACGACAAAATTTCAATATTATAATATTATGAATTCCCAGGCCATATCATCCCTATACCTACTGACAACAACAGGATATTTGATTTGCTCTTAAACAATTTGCGTGGGAAAATTAATGAATTAGTTTTTTAATTGATTTAAAAAACCTAGGATCAAAAAGCCCAAATTTAAAATACACATTATTTAAATAATACAATACTGATCAACTTAAAATTAAAATTTGCTCATTTGCTCTCACACTCGCACACCATTGCTCATATCAGGTGAAACTACCGAAAAACCCACTAACGACCAACATCAAACCACAAATATAATGTTTTCCAAATGTATTTATCTCAGAAAAAGTACACAAGACCGCACAGGTAACAACTAATCTAAGTTTTTCGATCCTTCAGCCACAATTCCCACCGCCAGAAAATCCAAAAGAGGAGTTTCAATTTCCAGTAAAACAAAAAAAAAAATCACTGTTTAACAAAACCACCTTTTTGTAGTTGAAACATTGCAGAACATCAGCGCATATCGCACACACAATTATTATCGAATGTTTCTTTATGTATAGTAAACGGGCGCAGAGGACAGGAGAGGCGTTGTTCCCCTATGTCGACCACAAATATAAAAATTATAGCTTCTCTTCAGTGCATGTGCTAGAAAATATTATTCGAAACGGGACGATCGGTGTGCAGCATCAGTGCAGACATAGAGGTTAATTTCTTTGAATCCAATTTCCGCGGTTCGCTGTGCAATTTATGCACAAGTTGATCTCAAAGCAGGTCAAATCTCATAGACGTTGACTGGACTCTCTGGACGAGCGATAAAGCTATGTCCAAATCCCAACATATCCGTTTGCATGCACGTACTTACATGGGCGAACATATAACCTTCTTCTACTAGAATCCTCTTCCATAGAACCCACCCCTCCGGGATAAGATGAAAGAAAAAGGAACCATTGTCTATATGTGTGTATGAACTGTGCGGTATTATCATCATGCGCGTTTGCTTTTTTTCTAATATTAACCCGATGTAACGGTGGCCCGAAGGCTACATCAGCGATAGATTTAGTGTGCGGGTGACTGAAAGTACATTATATGTGGGTAAATATGGTCCCTCAGCTATATAATCTGTAAGCCGGGCTCACAATATCTGGATTACTTTTTTGTTCGTGTGTAGAAACATTTGATTCAGCATGTGGGAGAGATCGTTTGGGATCAGCAAATGAGTGCATTTCAAGTCAAACGATTTTTGATTTGATTTCATATTTGGTCAGTTCCGTGCGGTCATCATCGCATCGTCTATACTGCACTCATGAGGATTTTTTGGGCGGACAGGCTTAAGACAACAGGTAAATTGCTATATTCGTTGGTTTAGTTTGAGGCTTAAAGGTAATTTTCTCAGTCCTGTTGGAGATATGATGGTAAGTTTTTTAACAATCTTAAAAGAGGATAATGAGATTGTGTTTAAGGGTTTATAGTTTTTCTTGGAAAGACTTCATTTATTTATTTTAAAATGTAACAGGGAATCATAATAGCTTAACATATAAAGGCTCCTGACTAAATTGTTTACAAGAAGTGTGTAGAGTTTGAAAAACTTCAAGAAGAATAGAGTACATTTTGTATTACTCGACTATTCAAATCAATCCATCAAAGTCGATCAACAAAAAGACTTTATTAACATTTATAAACCTGCAGACTAGTGTTTTATATAACATAAGAACCAAATGACACAAACTTTCAGTGCGTAAAGTTCCACTTAAACTTCCAATCACTTAAAAATTTTAATTGGTTTATTAGTTACGATAACCCTTTGCTTTACACAAAATGCGTAAAGTTTCTGGCCATCGATAAAATGCGTTGCACTTGTCTTTATCCCGAACACCACACACCAACCATTCAATTGCACCTTGTTTGACTTTAACAAAACACTAAACTTCAAGAATTCCCTGCTATTTGGTTAGTGCCACAACACGGGACATGATGGAGGTGTTTACCACGCTGATTGTGACAACCGCAAAAGCAAAAGGATGCAATTTTTATGGTCTCCAGACAGAGACACTTCCGTGCCTGGACTAAACTACAACCAACCGATCGACGTGACGCCAACAACTATGGCTATAATGAGGAAGTCTCTTTTCTTCTGGCAATGATGGTGCTTTACCAGGGCGTTGATGGGTGCAGTTTAAAGAAGCACAACAAAAAACAAAATTACTAAGTGGATGCACATCATGGCATCTCTGTTGTTATTTTGAACTTTTTCAAAGTAAATAACGAACAAAAAATCCATCAGTAATTATCTTAATGGTTGCGCGCAGATGCAACTCCTTGCTGACATAAATTTTCAAAATAAAAGCTGTTCTTCCCACAACCATCAAGCTGAGTATCTTTCTATAAAGCTTGATGGAGTATCTTCGATCTTAAACACGCTCTGACTTTCAATCGAATTCGATTAAAGCATTGATCTGATTCAAATACGTGATATCCATTGAATAGAGGAAAACACCCTCGGGACGATTGGTTGTTCGGGTAACTAAAATTCAACCATCTGGGAAGACACTGGGCTGGTTGGAGAGGATATACTTAGTCTCTGCACATGACCTTTAGCCGAATAACGCCAAATAATAATAACAATAACCATTAACAATTGTATCTCACGTGAAGAGAAAGAGATTTTCATGATTTCAACACACGGATGTGCAACTGAGAAGATGAATTCATTAAGGTGGATTTTACCAGTTAGGTATGTTGTATAGTGAATTTAACTGAATTACGATAAGCAAGATATTTGTATATATACGTGATTTTTGATGTAATATAGGTTTGAGGATATAAATTTAAATTCATACCACTTGTTAAATTTTTATAAAATTTTCCCTTTTAGCGACAATACAATCATTCAAGGCAAAACACCATGGGTGACATTGAAACAAATATATCTCTGATCTGAAATGATTTTAAGCCATACTAATTTTCCCCTAAGCATTTACCAAGAATGTTATTCTGCAAATACATCAATGACGAACTTCACTTGTAACAGTTGTCAAGGAATAAACTGGCCCAGTAAAGTGCTTTAATAATAATACTTCCTGCTTATTAAATAGCAGCCGAAACCAACCTCTCCAGGGACACCATCAAGACAGTTCTTCTTTCTACCAACCGAAAATCATGTTTTCAAGCTATCAGATTTAGAAAACTATATCTGCATAACCCCTATCACAGTGACTCGGATCATGAAGCTTTTCTATTTGCGATTAGCCTTAAGTAACCTACATGGAAAACTATTCAAAAACTATTTTAAATTGAACGTATATGTAGATATTTATTCTGACTTAACTCGAACGGGAATAAAGACCAAAAATGACAGTCTGCAAAGAGATATAGATTACTCAATCTTCCTTACCAGCTAGAAACAGTATCTTTCATAATGATGAAATTGATGCTGAAATTCATGGTACGAAACTTGTTGTCAGCAACATACTAGGAAAACAGAAAATTCTAAACTGCATGAGACAAATATCAGCTTTATATGAAGGTAAACATACGAAATATCTACTATCGCAAACATGTTTAATGAAGTTGTTAAGCTCACCAGAGGGAATTCAACACCGCCAACAACAAATACTATATTAGCTACACTTTGGATGGCATAAACAAATGTTTGACTATTTTGTTGAAGAATTCCGTTGAACACCATGTAATCCAGTTCCACGTTACATAAGCGGATGATAAGAATTAAGCATTTGCTAACTTTTTTGATGTTAACTCCAAATAAAAAACACTTCAATTAATTTTTTTCTATCGACCGTGTTTATAGACTCTGCCAACATCGATCAACTTATCACTCAGCCACTCAGAGAGAAATATAGCAACATGATTTTTTAAATTAACGTTGTGGCCTTGCGGGCTTCTTTGAAAAAATGACTTTGAATTAAATTAAAATCACTTTGATTGAAGTACCAAAAAGATTAAACTAAGATTTGTACTTCAAACGCCTTTGAATTAAAATGAAACGCTTTTGAATCAAGAGTTTTTATGATTTGAAAATATTTTAAACGAAAAACATTATTATTTCAAAGACAAAACCACTTCAATTCAGGGTACAAAGCCTTAAGTCAAAGTTGAAACAATTTTATTTTTAGGTGACTTTTGATCGAATTGTTTTCTAAGTTTCAACATTTTTATTTTAAACACTTCGTTTTTAGTCCTTAATTGAAACGATTTTTCTTCAGTTTTAACAACTACCAAGCACTGAAGGAGGCTGCTTTCTTTTTATAGAAAAAAAAACATTGCAGAGTCTGTTGATAGATTAACCAATACGTATACACTTTTCCAACTTATTATTATAAGTTTTTCAACAACCATACTGGTGAAATTCCCATGATCGTTTAGCTTTGCTTTCTCAAAAGTGAAGTCTATCATTGCGAATTGTCGGCCATTGAATGTAATACATGCCCCGATAAAGATTGATGAAGTTTTTGGGCAAACACAACGTAAACAATCCAAATTCAGCGATCACATTCCGTAGATATTGATCGGAAGTTTTCCTTTATTTTAAAATTGAAAAAAAAAAAATTAGGTATCTTGAAGAGTTAGTGAGGGTGGATTGTTTGCCAAATTCATGTCCCTGGCAGATATAAGAATATATCGGCTGCCGAAGGCTTGCATATCGATACATTTTGTTTGGCAGAAGAGTATCAGAGCAGGCAGGGGATATAGAGCGTGATGGCCGGTCGAGATTTTGGACGTTGCACGATGTTTAAAAGCATACAGAGTATAATACGAGTGTATAACCAAGTTAACACAAAAGAGTGTAGGCGGATACTTAAGGATATCAAAGGTCATTTATACCACTGGTTGCATTGAATTATGAGTTTCATTTAGAAGAAGTCAGTCGAACTGGTGTAATAGTTTTGATTGTGAGATGTTTTTTTTTTTTTGTGGAAGCATTTAGTGTAAGAAGATGATGGCTGATTGTTTAGTCTTATGGACAAATTCGAGAAAGCTGCTTCATATCCGCCCACGGACTTCTATTTTTTCTTTGTATATGGCTTTTTGGTTGCAGTTGGAGGCGATTGAAATGAATCAATATCAATGACCTGGAATCAGAAAAAATGCATTAGATCAAGTGATGGAAGCAAAATAGGAGGTAAGTTTAATGGTTTTGGGATTGGTATCGATTTTTCAATCATATTAATCAAATTAATATAAAATTTTATGAAAAAGAGGCTGAAATTCTATTCAGATGTCTGAGAGATCTTCGGAAGATGATTTCATTTAACGGGGGATTCCGGAGGTTCTAGCTAAGCAATCTAAAATTGATAATCCATTATAACTTTTTAACGATGATATTGAAGGTTTGAAAACCTTTTTTAAAAGCACTCTTAGATTCCATTTTATATAAGAAAACACTATCTAATCACTATAAATCAAGCTTGAAATCGCTTTGTTGTTTCTGCCAAAAAATAAAAAGTCATATTTTTAATTGAATAAGTAAAAATTTCAAAATTTAAAAAAATTAAAAAAATTAAAAAAAAATTTTAGAAGGTGTAAGAAATAATTAAACTGCAACCTTAACAAGGTAATACAGAAATGTAAATGTCAACCTATTCAAAAAGCGGAAATACATCTGCTAAGAAGACTGTGACACAAAGGAGCTGGAATAAGCTGGTCGTTGTTTATTCTAGACTGAAAGCCCATCTAAAGTTACTAATTATTAAAAGACATAAGAATTTAATTTATTGGCGAAAATAAAAGAAATTCAACTTAGTAAAATAAATAAGTTTCACTACCAAATCAGAGCAGAACTCTACATTAGTGTCAAAAGTGAGATAAGTGTGTTCTTTAAAAAATGGTTAATATCAATGCCGATGTCAACTTATCAAATAATTCTCTAAACGTCTTCAAGAATTCATTGTACTTAAATAATTCTTTCAGATCTTTCTACTCCTTCTAACTAAGTGTCGTGCAATGCCGGTTCCATTTAAAAAAGGTAATTTGCCTTACCTAAGGACACAAAGTTAAAAATAATAATATTAATATTAAAATTAAAAATAAGAATAATTTCCAAGAGAATGATTCCGAGAAACACCACATTGGTGTCAGAAGTGAGATAAGGATATATTCTTTTCAAAAGGGTTAACATCAATGACGTGGTTAACTTATACAGAGATTTGATAAACGTCTTCAAGAATGTTTTTTAAGAGAGTTGTTTGTGATATGTTGAAATAAGCAACTTTCTTTGACAAGTTTATCATAATGTCGCATGAATTTTCACTTCGAATTAACAGCAACATTTTGAATAAAAGAGGAATATTTATGCACTTCTTAAAGTAACTTCAATTTACTTCAAAACAAAGTGTAAAAGGTTTGTTTTTCATTTCTAACCAAAAAATCATCATTGATCTCGATTTCAAAGTATTTTTGTTTTGTATTTTACATTTTTTATAAATAAATAGCTACTGCAGCTTTCTAAAATATCTTATTTTTTTTTTTTTTTTAGGTAATATCTGCATTCTCTGTGAGAATTTTACTTGAAAAAAAAATTAACACACCTAGTTTCTGATTTAGTAGATTTAAAATGAGCGTTTGAATTGTGTCGTGTGGTTTTTATGTTTAAGTGGCAAATTATATTTATTTAAAAGAATCGTTTTTTTTTATTTCAAAAAGTGGAAACTCAAAACGAACAGTTCCAAAAGGAAGCAGTTTGGGGACAATTTTAAGGCATAATTTGGCATATGAATATTTTGAAACATTTTATGTGTTTTTGTAAATAAATATATCAATAATCAGATTTAAACATAACCTACTACAAATCACCGTTTTTTTATACTTACGTTGATGAAAAATAAACAAATCTTGCAGTTCACAATTTTTTTCAGTCGTTCGCCTACAAAAAATAAGATAACAATAAATTAAGCTTTAATGACATTTGCATTTTGCCGAAAAAAGTCATCAGAAAAGGAAGAATTTTTCAGATGAAATTCAAAATTGGCGCGAAAGGGAGATTTCAATTTTTTTAAGTTGAATGCCTTTCGGGAAAACTTCACAGTAAGACTGAATATCAATGTCAACACTGCTTTTTCGATGTGAGCGGAGAAATTCGAAAGCGGAGATATAAACAATATTAAGAATTATATGACCCACTTGATAGTGTTCCAGTTTTCTAAAATTATCTTCAATTTCAAGAATCTAACATCTGCTAGGCATCACCACTATCAGATTATATAGAGATCACAAGGAGCACTGATTCTTTAAGAAACGTAAACATCAAGATGCTCCAAAAATTATTATTTCGAGGAACTTTCTAGAAAAGCCTCTTTTTAGCAAATAAAATTGGTGTTTTTATAATATAGTTATGAAATGGTTTGATATGAATTTTCTTCAAAATGCTGACAAACTTAAGTGCCTGAATAAACAAAAAGGTGTCAATAACCTTTCTTCAACACTAAGTCATGCTACACATAACATGAGGTCATAGACTCGTCCACAGTGTCCTATCCTTCCAATCGATAAACCGAAAATAATTTTGTACGTTATAAAAGAATTTCAACATAATTTATTGCTCTGTTTATGAAAACCAGAGGCATATATTTAAAATATTCCACACGTATATCCAGAGGTCTAGGTTTCCAAAGAATCAATATAACTTACATTATATATACACATTCACTCTAGAGACCATATAAACCGTCTTCAAAAATGGCAGATTTATTTGTCTTTAATCAACTCTTAGCCTAAACTCAACATTATCAGTCAGAGAGCACACTCCCGGACCCAAAAATATTATTAACAACCTTTTTAAAAAATAAATCTCCCGCAATGAAATTCAACTACAAAAAAAGACACACATACAAATTTTGGCGCGTGTTTGTCAGTTATATTCATAAATGATTCTACAAAAGGCGAACTTAAAAAAAAAATTAAAGAATGTCTGAAAACCCAACTTTTTATTGCCGTCACCCTAAGTCACACCAAAATGCGGTACCTTGCATTTGGGACACGTAACCGAAATTAAATCATTTCATTTTATTATTTTTTCAACATTATACTCGTATATGTATATCTTATGGATGTCATTTTTGTCCAGTCGTCAGTCAGTAACGCTGTGATGGCCTCCTTCCAAAGTTATTTGTTTAAACAATAATAATTATTATTATACCCTTATATTCATTCCAGAGAATTTTTCGGCCATGTTTGTAAGCAGGGTGCTATTAAAATGCACGCTATGGTGTCGCAATAAACCGAAATCAGTACGAGGCCTTAAACAGAAAATAATAATAATAATTGAAATCGTCTCAAGTCAATAATTTTTTTTTTTCATTCGATGACAACCACACGTTGGATATAATGTTTTATTATTATTCAACTTCAAGTTGGTTGGCAATTATTTGTCATACGAATATGCATATGAGTCCGATCGGGATATCGCGATTTTGTTGGTTGTCGTTTTTAATTTCCTAAACCATTGACACCTGCCACTGAATTGCTGTCTGCTGACAAAAGTTCGATATAAATCGATATTGGATAATAGAGGTTTATTGTTTCAGTGTAATAATGAAAAGAAGAAGCACAATCGTGTCTGATGTTTATCTTTTGTAAATTGACAGCGAGGTTTTTGCGCGAGTGTGATTGCACTGTGGTGATGTTGTTGTTTATCCTTGAATGCGTAAATCAAAGCAATCACATTTGGGTGACATTTTTAGGACATGTTCGACATACGTACATGCAAATTATGTGAAACGTGCTTTAATTTTGTGGCGCCTAAATTATTTAGCCTAAGCACTAGTAGAGCCGATGATTAGTATGTGATTGTGGTGTTTTCGAACATATTATATTCGACGAATATTGATGATGAAGTTGATGCATTTTCTTGACCTATTACTAGAAGGTTAACAAGTTATATTGAACTCAATGAAATTAATGCATAAAGTAAAGTTTAATTGATTTTTTTTAGAAATATTTTGTTGCACAAGTTTAATCTGTAAAAATAACAAATTTATAAAATTGAATTCGAGTTTGCTTATCAGCTCTTTTGTTTAGAGCGCACAATTAAATTATTTCATTATACGGAGCTTTCTAATATAGGATAGTAGATTTTGACAGTTCATATGGCAACTAAAAATTAACAAAAATAAAACAATAAAAGTATCTTTTGTTTTTTCAGACAATTCACCATGACAAGTAACAGAGTCGGATGACACTTGAAAATACGATACGAGACTGTACATTTATTGAATGTAGAAGTAAATATGTTAGTTATAGGGACAGGAATGTAAATACCAACAATGTAAATACCAACGGAGGAGAAAATGATTTTGGAATTTTGTTAAAAAGATGCATAAATGGCTATAGACAACAGGAAATCAGGAATCGGCGAAAAAACCATATTGTCTTCTTTTCGAGTAGAGAGATCTTGTATTGTGGGCAACATATTTAATATCATTTCATCGAATTAAAGAGAGGGCGGTCGGTAAAAAACTGCAAAATTGATTTCTGGAAGGAAATTGAGAAATGGATCATAATTGGGTCACGGTTTTCATCTCTCAAATAAATCAGCATTTAAAAATCAATAAAAGAAGCGGGGAAAAAATTGCGGGTTTTTGATTTTGGATGCTGAAAATTCTGCCGCCTGGAGTTAAAGCCTATAGTTAATATGTGCCATACTGTGGATCAAAGGTAACGTTATTTATTTTATGCTATCTTCTCAACCAAAATACCTTCTCATTTAGATATAACATATTTGCTTCCAAAAGTAAGAAAATCAAATTAAAAAAAAAGAAAACATAAAGGTTATATAACCACTAGAATCAAACATCAAAATAACATCTTCAACAGAATAGCAGAAATAATAAATTACTTTACAATAACTCCAAAGTCGACACATAGAAATGGAAGAAGATCTGCAAGAAAGGAACACTTTTTAACGTTAATCATTTTAGCAACACACAACAACGCCACCAAATCGCACATTGGACAACGGACGATGATGATGGCGATAATAATCTAGCAATCTTGTATCCCAAACGGAATATATGCCCACCAACACCACCACCATCACCATCACTATAGATTGCAAAAAGGAACATCACATCTTGTATCGCACCATAAACCACAGAATATTGGACCTGATACGAATTGTAAGCGACTTCAACGACCGCGCGACGACTCCAACTCTAAAAAAAAATCCAACAACGAGGACGGGGACGACCACAAAAAAGAGGTGCCCAAAAGGCCAACGAGCTGACATACACATTTCGCCTGCTCTTCCTTCCAATTCCAAAGCACTTTTTGTGGACCGGTAATCGTTTTCAATTCCACACAGCAACAAGACACTAACAACACCTAACCTCTCCTAGATGAATGAATTGCTGAGGTCTCCCCCTGCCATTACCAGTGTTTCGCTCTAACCTGGTATGCCCAAAGAGATAGTCCTGACCAGACTCCGACACCGAAATGATATTTCCCACGATTCAGATACACCCACCTTTAATAATAATTTGATTCTTTTTTTCCTCGTCTTATACTTTTGGTCGTTTCCTGAGCTCGGGCATGGCTTTCTTTTGTATACGCGCGAATTGCTGATGATGATGCAGCATCAGCTCAAGCTCCAACAGCAGCAGGAGCAACAACATCAATGTAAAGATCTTTCTTGGTCAACTCTTTTCCACACATTTTTCCAGGTGTTGGTGGCAATATCTCTTCGTATTTATATCGTCGCAACAAATCGCATATTGCTGCCCGGAGGCTAAAAGAGTGTGTACATTTTGTGACTTAGAGATTCAGAGGATATATACAACTATGTTGGGGGATACAATTAAGATTAAATTTCTCCCAGTCCTCCATAGAGGTATGGGAATGGACAAGATGGGAAATCGTCTGAGTCGCCTACATAGGTTGATGTAGTTTAATTATCACAAATGTGTATAGAGGTAAAATAAAAAATAAATATTTTTGTGTAATGTCTGAATGGTTAAAGTCTTTTAATTTTGTTGTTGGTTTCTCAAGGATGCATAATAATACTGTTAGATTATAGTAGATAGTCATATAAATTAAAGCATTCCTACTTTGCTTGTATGAGAACATTTATCATAAGTAATATAAGTTTTTTTAAATTTAGCTTATATAAGTTTTTTAAATTTAGCTTAGTTTTAAATTTATGTTAATGATTCCGAATAAGACCAAAACTCTTGCATTTGCCTGCCTTACCATTATCATCAACGAGTTAAACTTAAAAAAACGTCGAAAAATCTTCTGGTATTGTATTGTTGCAAATCTGAATTTGTGCACTAAATTTTGAACCTACTGCTACTATAGAAAATTAGAAGATCTCGGACGTCATAAACGAACTGCTAAAATTTATATGAACATTTTTTTACGACAAATAATAAATTACATACGAATATGTGTTGTAGGTAGGTAGGTAGAAATGGCGGCTATTCTACTAGAATAAAATCTCAATTAGAGCTTGGTGCGCCGTTTTGATACCATATAAACTCATGAGACCTATCATTATGTCTAGGTTGGGATATCATTTTGGTGACTATGGTGTATTAAGGTGTGGAATTGTGTTGGGATGTGATCCCTTTATTACCATTTACCATAGGAAAATAAGAGATCCTCGGGTACCTCAGCCAAAGGAACTGGCCCATACCCCCCACCAGGCTTTATGCCAGGCTGTTAGCTCCGATATGTCTGTCTTCGCCAAAAACCTAAACAGGCAGAGTGCTGGATGGCTTAGGGTAGTTTCCTCGTAAGGTCTATTCGGTTTAGGGAAAAACATGATTCCGCCGTAGACACAACCCGCCTACACGGCTAAAGACGGGGTTCCTGCGGAAAACATGTAGCTCTCTTGATCCGTTTTTTCGGCCCATGGTGATTTATGTTATAAGGTTTGAAATTGTTTTGATTGGGAGTAAATTCCTTAGTTACCAACTTCCATATAGGAAGGCAAGGAGATCCTCGGATACCTCAGGGAAGTGGCCCATTCCCCCCACCAGGCTGTTAGCTCCGATATGTCTGTCTTCGCTAAAAACCTAAACAGGCAGGGTGCTGGATATGGCTTAGGGTAGGACCGAATTCCCGTGAGATCACTTTGATTTAGGGAAAAACATGATACCCGCAGTAGGCTTAGCCCGCCTATACGGCTAGAGAAAAGGTTCCTGCAAAAATCATGTAGTTCTCTTGATCCGTCTTATCTACCCATAGAAGAGGTGAGATATTGATAAGGTTTGTTACGTTTTATAGCCATTTGGTTGCATTCAAAAAGCCAATGAGGTTACTTACGCTCACAACAGAAAGTTCGTTAAGGTTGTCAATAAAGTACCGAAGAATGGGCATCTTGGATTTGACAAGGCAGGGCAGCGGCAAAGATAGTGGGACACTAAATGGGGTGAGATACACATCCCTCCCGTACGATTTTTTTCCTTTTCTTAGCCTAGCCTACTTTTCTGTCCCATCTTATGTAAATCAACCTGTATGCATTCTCAAAAAAATCAAAAGGAGGATTTTGCGGCCAAGAAAACTTACGGAAATCCATACGATGTGTGTATAAATTTCCGCTATGTATGCCAAAACGGATAGAACGATTTTGATGAAATTTGCAGTCAGTCTTCAGATAGACCCAGCGAGTAATCCTCTGAGGTTTGGTAGCGATAGCATAGGAGAGGAAAAGCAACGCCAGGCCAGGGAGAGGGAGTTTTCCATAAACACAGTTAAGGTCGATCGATTCATTTTGAAAACGTTTAATTTTACCAAAAAAAATTTGTGATTTTTTTGTAGGAAATTGTCTAAGCTACAAATTCGCTATTAATTTTTATTTTCTGGCAGTGATAGTTAGGGAGATATTGAGTAAAAACGGTTTTGGGGCGTCTTTGACCCCCGTAAGATTGTTAGTGGTGCTCATATTGATGGGGACTTTTCACAGTTTCCTTAGAATACAAGTAGGAAGCTTTATGGACGAAAATTCAGCTTTCCCTTAATTTTGTCCAAGTTGAATGCTTTATTGACTGGACTATTGAAAGATTTTTTGGAGGATTCATATTCAGTTTTTTGGAATCAGTGAAAAGCCAAATGCAAAAAATTTCGCGGTATCCCAAAATTGTAATCATTGTTGGTTTTTAAAATAGTATGAGGAGATAAGTATTGAAGTACTTTTGTGAAGATGGCGCGACATTAGTGCTTGTGATATTTAAACATCAGTACCCATGAGTCATGATACTAACACTTTTTTCCAAAATTCACTGCACACCACATCTTACAAGCCAAGATCTGCTCTGATACAATGACGTATCAAACATCGAAACAGGTATTGGTTTAATTATTCTTACTTTAGTAAAAAGTCTTTGTTTCAGTGATTTGTCTTCTATGAATCAATTTTTGAAGGTAATGCTAATCATTGTATAAGACTCCACTCATGCCAGCCTTTCCATGCGGTGCAGTAACATGGACATTTTTAAGATCTGATATTTTACGATTTGCTTTAAATTTTCGTTCGTTCTTATAGTTCACATTTACTTCTCTTCACATTTACTTCTCTTCAGAAATGTTTCAGAGCAATCGTATGAGAACTGCTAAAAAAAAGACAAGATTAACAACTGTGTGTCACATATACTTTCTTATAACTACCGACATCCATCTAAAATTCAACGCAAATCAAAAATTTCATTTAAATCTAAAGCTCAACTCAGTTAAGTTGGCTCCAAATCCTAATCCTGCATAATATTATTGAGCAAACCAAACGTTCGTCTAACAATAACTGATTAAGTGATTAGCCTCAACAGTATCAAGTACGGTCGTGCACATCTTCTTCGAAATCTAATATACATATACCAATATGCGGTTTTAGGAACGAAATAAATTGATATACTAGGTCATCTAGCTGACCTTAAACGTCTTCTTAGGTTATGATCCAATGTATTTCACACATATCTTCACTCTCCATCAGTACTGAACCGTATATACAAAAAAAACACACGCGTTCAAATGCGAATTGGCAGATTGCAATCTTCTATTCCAGAAAGCGCATCATCAGTAATTCCAGTCCATGCATCATAGTTTCTTCTATATGTCGTGTCTAAAGAGAGTGTGTTTCGTTTGCGCATGCAAGTTGGGCACGTCCACAAATGTGAATCTAATGAATCGCAATCATTGCAGGGTCTTCTAAACTTCAACTTCAACTTTACAAACCCTCTCGCATGATTCCTAACTCCCAATCTTGCCATATATAAAGTTCCAGTCCGGCTCTCCAGCTCATATAGTGTAACTGTCTTTAATATTTCTAAGTGTTGTGTGATTTGTGGGAAAGGTCATCCAGAGGTTACAAATCATAGTGCAGCTCTTCATATTACTATATTTCCCTCTCTTTGTCTGCACTGTTATTTTGATATTGTTTTCACTGATATGTTGGCGGTGGGTTGTTATTGTGATTGTTCTTGTTGCACTGTAACCGTTGTTGTTTGGTAGTGGCACTTTGATTTTAACAAAATTTATTACTAAGCCCATGCACTTGTGCCAGCATAGTGCAAACCAATCTTTTTCCTTTTGCAATCCGACGACATGGACTTTCATAATGTGCAGGGCTTGAGTTAAATACAATGCTTTGTCAGTATGGGAAGTTTTCATAACTCATGCTGTGCGACATAAATCGATTAAAATTTTAAGATAAGATTTAACAGTTAATTTATGATTTCAAGCGACCAACATCCTCACTCTCAGCTGTGGTATAAGATTCACAGCACACACACACAGAATGATCTGCGCCAGATAAAGGATCACACGACCTTGTGTCTTAAGGTTGGTCTATGGTTTGTGAAGATTCGAATAAGAGCTGCACTATAGGGTCACACAAACGGTTCGTGGTGGAAGTCGGGCATGTATGATGGTTCTTTGTGGTCTATTAGGAGGAAATCAAGATTAATTGTGGTGACGCATTTCTACTAGGCATATGAAATGCATTAAGTATTGTTAGTTATAATCGGATGGATAATGGACAACAAAGTTTGTATTTTAAAATCATAGGATTATCTTTAAATCATTTTAAGTTCAATGCATTCATCACCATCTAGAAAATGATGCGTCATGATGTCATGATGTCCTCAAAGATTCAAATAAAGTAAAATGTTATAAATCAAAAACTTCAATAACAATCACAATCACAATCACAATCACAATCACAATCACAATCACAATCACAATCACAATCACAATCACAATCACAATCACAATCACAACCACAATCACAATCACAATCACAATCACAATCACAATCACAATCACAATCACAATCACAATCACAATCACAATCACAATCACAATCACAATCACAATCACAATCACAATCACAATCACAATCACAATCACAATCACAATCACAATCACAATCACAATCACAATCACAATCACAATCACAATCACAATCACAATCACAATCACAATCACAATCACAATCACAATCACAATCACAATCACAATCACAATCACAGTCACAATCACAGTCACAATCACAATCACAATCACAATCACAATCAAAATCACAATCACAATCACAATCACAATCAAAATCACAATCACAATCACAATCACAATCACAATCACAATCACAATCACAATCACAATCACAATCACAATCACAATCACAATCACAATCACAATCACAATCACAATCACAATCACAATCACAATCACAATCACAATCACAATCACAATCACAATCACAATCACAATCACAATCACAATCACAATCTCAATCTCAAATCATGAAAATCGAACATGTCGATCCTTGAATCAATCCTCAACATATTGTTGATCGTCATCGTTCCTCAAAGTGGGCATCAACGAGAAAAGCCTCGGTTTTCAACTTGTCGTCCCAACTTCTTATGCAGACGAGTATTCCGGTAATTCATTCCAGTAGTAGAAATACCTTATTTGTTCTGTTTTAAGTTCAACTGGATTAAAATCAGGAAAGCTTACTTATTTCGTTACTAAACACAACCAATTTTGTTTCTACTTTGTCATCGTTTTATTTAATTTCACCTCTGACACCAATGTTATATTTTGCTCTGGGTTGGCATATAACTTTGCTACTATCGTTTACAAATCTATTTCATTGTATAAGTGTGCGCAGTTTAAAGTCATTTGGTATTATTTCACATGGTGATAGAAAGAACAGCAATTTTATTTCGTACTACTAGACGATATATTTAAAAAAGTAATAGTATGGTTTCAGGAGTACCTAACATACAGGTAATAATAACAATAATAATCTTTTTAAAAATGTTCCTGTCGTTTAATCTTAGATTCACTAAGGCTACAAATCCAATGGTTACATAAATCCAATCCCCCTGTTGGGCCCAAAAACATAACGTCAAGTCAAGGATTCAATTTTAATCCTCATGTCTTTAAATCCACAGAAAAATAAAAAATAATCGAAAAGGATGCTTAGCATCATTCGCCATATAGTGCGCTGCAAATACACACACACAACAGTTCTGGAAAAAGTATTGAATATCTGGCAAAAGTCGTGTAAATTGCTACGACATACATGTCCGAGTCTAAGTCGAAGTTTTGTGTTCAATTGAAAATTGTGTCTGCTGCGTTTCTTCATGTTTTATTCCTTATTTTTATTTTTTATTTTATTTAATCCCGATGTATTTTATATACGTTCCCTTAAATCGTTGTCCAGTTGAAGTAGTCAATGAACGTTATAAGGGGCTTCGAATGGCCACGAATGTGAACTGAATACTTTGGAGCCACTGTGCGATACCCGGATTCAAGACAGAATTGGCGTAAATTGATACGGAAAAGGCGCTTGCGCACCCAAATCACCTTCTGGATTATTATGGTGTACCCATATAGTGATGCTCATGTACACGATGGGTTCATGTGGATTAACACGAACTGCTGGATGCTTGTTATTGCTTCTGCTCGAATTAACGTGCGACACTTATCCGATGGGGTCGTGCGTCGTCGTAGTTGTGCCCGCCATCGGCTGTTAAGGCTGCAATTCTGGTTCTTTGGGAATCGAGAGGTAGTCTATAATGTAGAAAGTGTGAATTGGCACTGCGCGTTGTGCATCTTTGTGATTAATGGAATTTTGTTTTGTGGTACTAGCAGTAGTTACTATTCTTGTATTCAGGTAAAGTAACGTGTGTTATTGCCACTGTTGGTATTTTTAAGCATCCAACCATTTTCGTTTAGGGGTTGGGTAAAATAGAGACAGATCTTAATTAGATACAGGATGTTAGGTTTGGTTGGGAGAGTAGAGTCGCTGTATTTTGTTTTATACTTCCAACAAATTGAAGTTCAGTAATTAGAACTCCTGCATATAAAATTTGGAAGCATTTGCATTATCTATTTGGCAACATTTGCTGAGTAAACGAGTACAAAACCGAGTGGCTAGTACGTGGCTATCAGCAATAGAAATAAAAAAAAAACATAATATGTAGATATGTCCGTCCACTCCATAGCACAAGACGACACTATTTTTATAGCACATATTTAATATATAATATTGCTTACAAAAAAAAATACCACATTAATGTTTGAAACTGATTATCTGGCCTGTTGCGAGATTAATAGGGATCCGCTTTTCTTGACTCAGGGTTGCATCACATCAAAAATGATGACCCCCCCCAAATAAAAATTAATCCCAGAGGCCGGAATATCAAAGCCAAAATAAAGTCAAAATAAAAATACGTGCTCGATGGCCCCCAAATGTTATCGCCAAATTGCAACATTATTATTTATTTTATCACATTTGCCATAAAAGATTGCAAATTTAAGGCTTAACTAAAAGTAATTGATTTGACGTTGGACATCTAAGTAAACCTGAAGCTATTAGAGACTACAGAGAGCACCTGAGCAAACAGATGATACTTAGTGGCTAGCGCAAATAAAATGTTCTGTCAAAAGCGAAACGATATGAGATCGAAACTTACATGAGTGGAACGGGACCATCCAACTGCTAGGGTATGCGGACAATATGGATATCATCGGCCGCTTCCTCCGGGCTATCATAGAGTCCTTCACGTTGCAAAAAGAAATGGCATTATATGTTAAATAAACAAGGCCGATTACGTGTTAAAAAAAAACAAACATAATAATGTCCGTCCAGTCCCTAGCAAAAAAACGTCACTATTTGTATATAGCACTGACTTCAACGGAGTTAAAAAGAATTCATCTAACTTGAAAACGATAGCAACTCCACCAACGACAACTAAGTGGAGATCAAACAAAGAATAACTCAGCAAACAGCTGCTTATTCGGTTTACTAAAACAGATGGGTTCTGAGTCTCTCTACCAAAACCCTCAAACAGTTCGACCTGGTGCCAAGAGTTTGACACTAAGCGAAAATAGGGAACTGATACTGGGATCCTTCAAAAAAAGAGGGTAAATTGAGGAGAACAACATGTAAGTTGAACGCCCATTTTTAGAAAAACCAAGTGAGATTAACTGCATTACTGATGCAAATATCTTATACAGGGTGATTGGTTTAAGGTGTACCAAAAAGCTTGAGCGTATAGGTGGGGTTAAGACAAGAATTGTCCCCTCTCGCAATCGTGCGAGAGGGGGGGTCTCTTTCCCCCCGTTTAGGCTGGAGGGGCAATTTTCTAAAAAATTGACTAAATCAGAAAAAAAATTATGTAAAAACAACGGTGAATGATACAAAGCCTTGTTATATCTTTTTAAAAAGCCAGAAAACTATTCTTTTATTTTATTTTTAAATTAAGTTATTAAAGTGAACAGTTTTAAAAAAATTAATTTTCATACTCAAAATTTAAAAAAAAAAATTTTAAACTAATTTTTTTCAAAATTTTATGTAATTAACTATTATTTTCATTTTCAAAATTCAATGCTCTTATTAATTTTTAGTCAAAAATAGAAAACCGAATGCTAAAATGTATCTCAGTTTTTGAGAAATTAAGAAAATACTAAAAGCACTTTTTCAAAAAAAGGTGAAATCTGGTTAATCTGGTTAAAAACAATTAACTGGATTAACCAGATTTCACCTTTTTTTTTGAAACATTATTTTAACAACTTCTCTGTCCGTTGTATGACAGTTAATTCACAGCATCATATTTGTCCATTATTTTCAGTGATCAAAGCATACAAAATCCTAATTCACTAATGTCCCCATACAAAATTGGTTTATGACATCTCTACTCCCTGAAATAAAAAAAAAAAATAACACTTGCTTCACTATCACATTTCAGTTACACTTGATTCATAATCATATATGTTATGTCAAACAAGATTGTTCATATTGTGAGGTGATTGAAACAACTCGTTGCAACTTGCAACCCAGTCCAAGTCGAAGGTAGTTCTAAAGAATCTACCGAGGAAGATTGAAGGAAGCAAGTTTGGAACCCAGTCGAAGGTAGTTCTGAAGGATCTACCGAGGAAGCGATTGACGGAAACTTAGTATACTTAAAATAATTGCGCACAAAAGGGGAAAAAATTATATTGGCCGCTAAAGCCCGAAATTCTATAGAATCTGTCTTCTGTCACTGCCCGATCTTTGATGCCTTGAATGCACTGGATTGGTATTTGTAACAACGGAAGGCGAAAGAAAAATTTTCCATACGAAAGACTCACGAATCAAAGACGGTGTGAATCGTATGGATGACAAAAAAATAGTACCTTCTACTACAGTATGGAAAACAGTTTGTACTTTTAAGTACTATTTTCGGTACTATTGGCCTACGATCAGAAGCAACCTTATTGCTAGTACTACCGAAAGGGGATCGTATTAGTTGTATGCTTTTGCACGATCAGCCTGCCAGGAAGAGGGGGAATAACGAATTTAATGAAGATAAATTGTAACGCTTCGTTAGAATATAACAACGATAATAATTATTCATATACAAACTATTACCTGTTCACTTTTAACTTGTTTACTTATTATTAATCAATTTTTATTTTTCAAAGCACAAAACAAATTTATAGAAATATAAATTTAATTATTTTAATTCTAAGATATCTGTAACAGAAAACAGTTGTTATTTTTACGAAAATAGCTTAAGAACTCAAATGTTCATAATAAATTGTCGGTATTTTTGTTCATAATAACGAGATTTTTATTTACAGAATTTCACCCAAGTGTTTTTATAGGACCAACGATTATGAAAAATTGTGGGTGAATAATTAAGTATCAATAATTTTTTTGAGTAAAAATTAATTCAGATAAGTTGAGCATACTGTATTTTTCTAATTTCAAAATTAACAACTAATATAAAAAGCAAAGAGAAAAACATGGATGGGTGTAATTTCAATCTAAATAATTGATACTTTCACTTCCTGCTTTTGTTCACATAGCTCCATTGGAAATAACCGTATATAATTGAATGCCTAAATAGAGGTATAGGTAGGATATATGAAGACATCTTACTTCCATGAATCATATATGAGCAAACAAAAACGGTTCATTTAAACAAAAAGAAATTATTAACTGAAACCACCTTTTGCATTGCAAGAAATCCTGTTTATGAATCTAATGTGATTCACTGACGTTTAAAATAAGGCACACATTTATTCGCTTGAATCATATATGATTCAGTGGAAAAATAAATTTTCACAAGAAAATTCCTCTGTTGAAAAAATTTACTTTGTAAAGGAGAAGAGTATTTACTAAGCAAAAGCAAAATTAACAAAAACTCTAAGCTTACTTTATTCATCCAAACTATTTCAACTTAGTAGAGTTAAAAAAAAAATTGTGAAACTCAGGCATCAGTGTAAATCTACTTGCTTCATTTTTCACCCTCACAAAAACGCAAAAAAAAAAAATGAAATAAAAAAAATGTACGACCTTATCAATGTTTCACGATCTACAAAGCGATCTTGTTACTTACCGTGCAGACAAATGTTGAAAGTTTTTTGTTTTTTCTTCTTCTCCAACGAATTTATCTTTTCAGCCACCAAGATTCTAAAGCTGTTAAGCTGCACATATTCCATAATGCGATCTTTTTTGTTGGTGGAATGCATTTTTTTTTTTGTCACAAATAGCAACCAATAACTGCAACAATTTGGTTCAGGGCATCCAGAAAGGAAGCTGTGGCTATCTGAACAAATCGACATTGCGACCAAAACGTTGTTCAGTATGGCATGAGAGAGGAACATTTAATTTTAAATGGAAGGATAAAGAGTGACAATTGGGGCGAAGGGACTTCTTCTACAGAAGCAATACGACTTGAGTCTACATGTGAGATTTTTATTATCAGTTTTATGGAACTGATTTGTACGAAGGCACATCATTGCAAGTTGACCAAACAACATCCTTCTTTCTTTGTTTTTTTCTTGCCATTTGTGTCACTAAGATCGCTACCATTTGGGTATATGTGTGTATTGTAAAAGTGATTCACACGCACCTGTAATCTACAGTGACATAACCCGAAAACATTTAGTTTTGGTAAAGCTGAAAGTTGTTATTGTGTGGGTTGCCTTGGTTTTATTTTCCTATGCGTAATTTATCCCTTAGTCACCTTTGCATCTTACGATATTTTGATTCGGATCAACGTATTCAATAAATTTTAAAATAATCTTTACTATAGTAAGTCAGACTTAACTTTAATTAAGTCAGACTTAAATCTAGCTTAAGTCAGACTTAAATCTAGCTTAAGTCAGACTTAAGACTAGCTTAAGTCAGACTTAAGACTAGCTTAAGTCCGACTTGAGACTAGCTTAAGACAGACTTAAGTCACGCTTAAGTCAGACTGAAATCTAGCTAAAGTCAGACCTTATTCTAGCTTAAGTCAGACTTAAGTCTAGCTTAAGACAAACTTAAGTCTTACTTAATTCTAGCATAAATCTAGCTTAAGTCGGATTTAATTCTAGCTTTAGTCTAGCTTAATTCAGACTTAAGTTTAGCTTGAGTCAGACTTGAGTTTAGCTTAAGTCAGACTTAAGTTTAGCTCAAGTCAGACTTAAGTTCAGCTTAATTCAGACTTAAGTTTTGCTTAAGTCAGACTTAAGTCTTGCTTAAGTCAGACATAAGTCTTGCTAACATCAGACATAAGTCTTGCTAACATCAGATTTAAGTCAAGCTTAAGTCAGACCTAAGTTTAGCTTAAGTCAGACTTAAGTTTAGCTCAAGTCACACTTAAGTTTAGCTTAAGTCAGACTTAAGTTTAGCTTAAGTCAGACTTAAGTCTAGCTTAAGTCTTCTTAAATCAAAATGTTAGTCTAATTTAAGTCTAGTTTAAGACAAACTTAAGTCTTGGTTAAGTCTAGCTTAAGTCTATCTTAAATCTAGCTTAAGTCGGACTTAAGTCTAGCTTAAGTCTAACTTAATTCAGACTTTAGTCTTGCTTAAGTCAGACTTAAGTCTTGCTTACATCAGATTTAAGTCAAGCTTAAGTCAGTCTTGTTAAAGTTAAACTTTAATCTAGCTTAATTCAGGCTTAAGTCTAGCTTATAAATATAAAAAGTCATTCATAACTTATGTTGATGCGCAAAACAAAAAGTCTACACTTTACAAATAGTAACTAGAACTGAATTGTATATAATATATGTATAATCATTTAACAAAGAATCATTGTAATAAAATTGTTCGCCTGAACAACGTTTTCATATCATGTCATAAGTCATCAGATACGTCACTTTCAAGTGCACACAATTCGTTCGATGGAGTTGCATTCATTATTACGTGGTTATTGTATTCACGTCTATACCACTCAACAAGTATCTTAATGTACCTTGACTGACGGTTGTCTTCACTTCTTCAGCAGTCAATTGACGTCATATCTGATGGTAAGACAGTTTTACTATATTTTCAACCCGCACTTTTGAAAAAGGCTACCTTAAGCTAAAGCCTATTACATGAAAAGAGTTAACTTGTGTAACAAAGACGAACTCCAATTTGATAAATATCTGACCTGAAGAAATTCATTCATCTATACTATACACTTGCAGGGTCTATAGAGTGGTGACAACAATAGATTGCGTCGGTGTGGTAAATCTACTGTTTGTAGAATTTATAATAATGACACCTACAACACTGGAAGGGATATTTTCTGTCATAATGACTTTAGAAAATTCCGTTGTTTATACTGTCTATCAAAATGCACCATCAGAATGTATATGAATGAATAACTCGGAATGAATAAAATGATGGAATAATCACAAAGGTTCTATTTACATGCTGAAGACCAAATATGGAAAACGGAACTATAGAAAAGAATTTAAAATAATCGTCATGACTGGGCCGCACAAACTTGCTCTTGTGGAAAGTTACCTTCGTGTTAACGATTTATAGAATTTTTATCATCGAAAATGGCACTCATAAAATTAAAAAAATAAATTGATTTTCGAGAAAAATAACGCAGTTTGAAAATAGATTTTTTAAAATAAAATGTCTAGTAAATCTGGTCAGAAGAAATTGATTTTGTTTCATACTTGTTTTTTCAGTGTATCTTGACATCAGCATTCTTGTTTTTTTTTTTTTTTAAATTGATTTTGGACATTTAAACAAAAATTATATTTTTCTTCATTTGTTTTCCATTTTCTTATTTAATTCTTCAACTTTTTTAATGAAAATATTAACAATAATTAATTCTTGTTAATTTCATCGACCTTCATCCTCTAAGCGCTTAATATCTTTCATTCACAAAACAATTTAAAATAACGCGAACAAATCGATTTCGACACACGTAACACCATCTATCGGACATTTCATTAAACTAACTCAAGGAACAAAAAAAAAGAGCCCAACAAAACATCACATATCACACACACCTTCCATAATCCACTCTGAAAAATATGACAGTGGAACGGGGGAAAGATCATCTTGCTATTGGTCATTATAGCAATCACATAAGTCTGTAACGTTACTTTCGTATTGCATACAAAACAAACGCATTTCTATCGAAACCAAAAGAAAATAAAAATAAAAAAAAAAACCTGATGGAATAATAGAAATGAAAATGTGAAGAGAACGCGGAAAAACCAACAATCGTAAGAGCATCTCAATCTAAACTCTTTTTCAAAGAGCAGAGCTGAATATGTTTGCTGTGGAAAAATTATAGCAAATTAAAGAGAATAAAGCTTTTTATAGGAACTTTTCATTTAATTTTCACTTTAATCGAGATCGTGCTCTTAGAAATTGATGATTATATTTTAGTACCAGCAATACACCTGAACAACACACACCTTATCATGGAGCGGTTAAAACAGTCAGTTGTGACTTGCTTATGAGTAAAGCGGAAGTTTGTTTTATATTTAAGTGATGATGATGACCACCTGAGTGCTTATGGATGGTCATTAGCAAATAAATGCTAACTGTTGTAGTTTAATAAGTTAATGTTGTTTTTAATTATGCAAGTGTGTTTAAGTGATTGGAATGAAATACGATAATATTTTTTTATAAAAGATTCATAATTTCTGTCGAGCATTTCAATAAAGCTGTTTACAGAGGAAAGTTACATTTATAAATGAAGATTCCGAAGATACACTATATTTGCATAATTTATTCAGTAAATATTTCATGCATTGAGTTTTACACTTGAGTTGTATGTATATGCATTCGATTTGCATTTTTCTTTGTATTTCAATTCAACTTCAGAAATGCAAGCAATTGGAAAATTTGAATGATTCGATTTCTTGCATTTAATTGCATTATGTTAATTACTTTTTAATTTACACCGTATTTGTATATTTAATGATCGTTACAAGGTATATCGTTGTAAATATTTAAGTGAGATATGGTAAAATGTTAACAAGAGGTTGAAAGTTGATTTTTGATTTTTTGGTTCAAAAGAGGGTTACAATTGTCATGATAGTTATGAAATTATTTGGACTAATAAATTGAATTTTTACTCAAAGCTTTCATTCTATTAAAAAAAAGATTTAATTTTAATTGTAGCATTATTCAAACATAAGTTAAAGGTTATTAGCTACTTAGTTTTATATCGAATTTTGTTTTTATTGAAATAGCTAGGATATGACATATATTTAGAAGAAGTATAGCTAATGATCCGCGTAGGGAATAATATCCCCAAATTCATTTTTTTTATAGTGGAGTTTTTACTGTTACAATAACGGTAATAAATATAAAGTCGTCGTATCAGTTCATTTATTTATGTGTAAATGAGGTTAAGGAAAGCAGAAAAATGCAAGCAAAGAAATAAGGCTTGATTTTATAAAACTACATTATATGTATATTATCATGCATTTAATATGGCCCTCTAAAACTGCAAGCATTTTGCCTCCGGGGCCATATTATATACAATATGGTTCTTTAATTAAATGCAAGTAAAAAACACAAATTTGAATCATAAAGAAAAAAATTTTAAAATGAAGTTCGCTGCTCAGCTCTTTTGTTTAAAAAAATCCAATTATGTTTGTATTGCTAAAAAGTACTTATTTATCTATTTTCAAATTGAAATCATACAGGTTAACATAAAAATACGGTAAGAAACAAATAATAGTGGTTTCATTCATTTTAACACTATATAAAGCAAATTTCTCATACATTCGCCCAGCCACTGTGAGTCGTTGTAGTGAAATTTTGTTCGATACTTAATTAGGTATGAACATTTTGAGCTCATTTTAAGGATTCTCACAGTAAATTTTGTTAAAATTAATTTTTAGTTATTTTATATTGAATTAATTGAAAGATAACTGAATTAATTAAAATAATTGCTTGGAAAGTAACTGTAACCATGAGCGAATAAGTACGCCGTGCAACTCATAGTAGTATTTTTATGTTATTTTGCGATTAAATTGACTAAAAGGCAAGTTATGCATTCGTAAGGAAAATGAGAAAACTTTTAAATATCACATATACGATACATGAAGACGAACTGCATGAAGTGGTTGTGCCGATTTTTTTCAAATTTGCTGTATAAACCGATTTTGATAAATACCGATTTTGATAAATATTCCAGTCAAATTATACATCTCATGTGTATGCGTGCAATCCAATGATTCTAATTTTTTATTGACTTTCTTTTTTATGATATTGGCCCAATGAAAAATCCAATTTTGTGACCTCCAGCGCTTAATGCAACTTTGTCAATAATCGAAAAAACTGCGAAAATTTCTGTTTTTTTTTTTCAGATTTTGGCAAAGGACTAGTTTTAGGCAGTACCTTTCAGAACGTTCTTAAAGATTACTAATTTGCTACGATATTAAACTATAATTGTCTCAGTAGACTTAAAAAATTCTAATTTTTTGCTAATTTAATAAAAAAAAAAATGATAATTTTTTGCAGCTTTTGAATTGCTTTATTTTGGAAACTATCGAATCTACAGCGACAACCATAGTCTCATATTGTTACCAATGTTTACGATAATATGTTAAAGCTAATGGTGTCCCTCATAATTCTTCATTCTAAAACGTTTCGTTTAGTTTTTCTAATTAAGATTATGTAGTAATTAAAATATTGAAAATACAAAATATCAAATGTAAGTTTTCCAAATATCCTTTCAATTCTATAGAATATAAAATGTTTTGATCAGACTTTGATATGTTCTTACCGTAGTCATATAGTACAGACTTACACTGAATTCCTCATCGTGATCAGGTTGTCACAATTTGTCAACTGGCAACATGCTTCCTCCATGTTCAACCTATCCACAGATAATCATACAGATAAAATAAACTAATTAAGGTTTCTTAGCGATTAAGGAAAATCTATTAAGTACATCTTCTAAGAACAAAATTAAAAGAGCACTCTATAAAAACAACTCTGTATATACTTAAATGGAAATTACACCTTTTATTACCACATTGGATTTGGTTCCCAAAAACTAAAAAGAACTTAAAAATAAAAAAAAAAAACAATGCTCTTACTCCTCGTGATCTTGAAACAGACCAACACAATTTTGGCAAAGCAAATAAACAGAGCAATCGAGACCATCCTCGTTTGGCCGTGGTAATTGTATCTGCAACCAATGTCAGACTTTGGCAGACGATCCTAAATGAGAATTTCAATAGATAACCATTTTTTTGTTTTGCTTGTATTTTTAACTATTTGGAAATTAAGAGTTTCCATTTGAAGTTGCAACTTTAATGGAGTAATTGCGCTTGGAAGAAAAAAATATTGTAGTTTTTTTTTGTTTGTTTTTCTTTTTTATTGCAAATAAAGTGCACGATCTGTTTGTTTAAGTTCGGGGTCGGTATTTTGTGTAAGATTCTAAGATGTGGTTAATAGTTATAATGCTATGCAGATGTGTTCATATCGAACTGTTAAAGTGAAGATGTCTTTACTGAATTTCATGTTAATGAAATTTTCCCATGCAATTATTTGTTTTTTTTTTGTATGGTTTTTTTTACGTAATGGTTATTGTGAAGGTCAAAACTATAAGTTTTTATTGAAGTGTTTGTAATGAAACAATTAGAACTTAAAGGTGATCAATTGAGTTATAGCTGTTTATGGCAGTAAAACCTTATATGCGATTTGGTTTGAGAATTTCAACTTCTTACTTTGGTTCTTAACTCAGCCTGCAGATACAAGCGTAGATAAGTTATTATCTAAAATGTTGTCGTCATTTGTCTAACTTATTCGACATGTTCTGTTTCACTGTTTCAGTTTTATTTTACGATAGAAGCAGATAAAAAATCTTATATTTATAGAAGATATCAGCTCTGTATCGTCGTTTAAAAGATTTTAAATATCTTTTATAGTCATAAAACTCAAAAAAACGAGCAGCAGAGTTACTTTAACGATCCAAAGAAGCAATGATTAGTTATAGATTTTCTATTCAATTTGATACTAATCCAACTTCTAAGTTCATTTGAAAATGTGAAAAAATCGGACTAGTCAACAGAAGACTTTAATATGGTTTACCCTTGTGGCCTCGAAGTCTTTTTACTAATAGGGCACTTTTATATCAAAAAATCAAATCACAATAAAATCAAAAAGTGTTGGCTTGTAGGGTATTCATCTTGCTTCCTAAAAACACTATTTCTTATATTTCACATATTTCCAATACCTTTCCTAGTAATTCGGTCTTATCTGAATAATGAACAAAGTCAAAGAGAACACTGTAATTGCTAAAGACGCTATTGCCTCAGATTTTTTTCAATTTCAATATCTCTTTTCTTGTCAAATTATTAGAAACTGTCGTCATACAGAAAATTACGTCGCAAATTTACGTGGAGTCCGTATTCTTTTCCGAATACATCTGTACTATTATAGTTTTAATAAAAGTAACATTATGATAATATTGCAGGATATTTCTTGAGATGAGGTGAAATTTATTAAACTTTTTGATTTATCAAAAGCATTTGATTTGGTCAACCCTATAATGAACTTGACTCCAGGCTCCTAATTTTTTTAATATCAATACATTCCTGCCAACTTATCATATTTATATAATATTTGCACACCATTTTTAACTTATCTAAAGAACTTTGTGGAAACTAAAGAAACTTACAAACCATCGGTATTCCTCAAATCTCAATACTTGCGGATCCCAACATATTCATTGATGATCTTCCCCTCGTTCCTGAAACTGCCTCTTTTAAGTAAACCCTGTATTGAAGAGAAGCATTTAATTTATTCTAATTGATGGAAGATGCTATTAATAGAATTAATTAATATCTGTTGGATCTATTTCCTATAATGGCAAAGAAGCAGGTGTATCCTATTAAATTACCCTAAAACTAGAACTATACAAATTTGCTAACATATCCAATTGAAAAAATGCCCCATTTTTTCCAATTAGATGGCGCATTGATTTAAATAGTTCGTAATGTTAAGAATTTGGATTTTTCTTTTAAATCTCTCTCGCAGTCTCTTCTATAAAATCAAATATTACCACTTCCTAAAACTATGTTAAATTTTTCGAACTGATGGGCTTTTTGATTCCTGATCTTGAAATACTGCAATGAAGAAATTTTTGGTCACATACGTATTAGAAACTTAATCATTTGGATCTTCTAGAATCTAGATGGTATGCATAATGGGTATTACAAAAAAATATTTGATTAAAGAAACAACAAGCTTAACATATTGTTTCTTTAACCAAATATTTTGTTTTGTAATACCCATTATGCATACCATCTAGATTCTAGGAGATCCAAATGATTAAGTTTCTAGTTCATATGTGATTAAAATTTTCTTTATTGCAGGATTTTAAGATCAGGAATCAAAAAGCCCAGTCCGAAGAAACCTGAAGACAATTTAATTAGGTAAATATATGTAATTTTAATAAACGGCAATATTATTTTGATAACTTCTGTAATTTTTATGAGTTATTCTTTCCAAAAAAACGGCTTATCTTCAAGTGATCCTGATTCTCTAATGTTATGAATATAAGAGAATTCTTCTGCCCATATGTTAATGATTATTGAAAGAACAAGAAATTCAGATTATAGTAATGATATATTTTGTCAGATTAGTTTGAAGATTTCGGTTTTTTTGTCTCTAATGGAATAGCGAAAGGAAATGAGTATGCTGAGTATGAGTATGAGTATGAGTATACTTATGTTTATTAGCTTCCACATCCAATCGGTTATCGACTTCTATTGCAATAGCTCGGGAATGATTTCTTATAGTTGAATACATTGATGAGGACTTGAGTTGTTTAAGTATATACTTATATGAGTAATTTCATATGCCAACATATATGTTTAAGTAAAAGTAAATTTTCTTGAGAAATGATTTGATTAAGAACAGTGCTCTTGAGAACTAAAAGCTTCAGAATGCTCTGCAATTTTGCACGTTACGGAACTACAACGATATTAAATCTCAAAGGAATTTTAGGTTTAATGTTCGCAACTAGGAGTGTATGGGAAGTATGAACTCATTGTTCTTTAACACTATATTCTTGCAGAACAACTCAAAATTCTGCTGCTATTGAAAAGAATCTCCTTACTTAAAGCAAAACATAACAGAACCAGAGACGTAGTGAAACTAGATTCTTCATCTTGAATCAACTTTATTTTTTATGAAAAACAATAAATTAACGGGTACTGAAGGTATTCTTATAGAACAAAAAAGGCCAAAAAGTATTAATTGAAAACTTCTCCAACCTGCTGTAACAATGCTTGTGTACCACAAATAAATGTTTTCAATAGGATCCGTATGTAGGAAAAGTTACTATATAGACAACAACAATGATCGTCTCAAGGTATTTCAAGCTGAGTTTCGATCTGGATTTTCAATTACGGATGATATTTATACTTTGAATAGAATAATCAGGAAACATATTGCTGAAAATAAAAGGCTGAAGTGTGTTATGATTTTATATAGCCATTTATAAAGACAGCTTTGTGGGTTTTATTTTTTTTCAACAATTTTTGCTGTACTAACTTATCACGTATGCTGTTAAAATCTTCTTCTTCTTTCTTCTTCAAAATTCACAATTATATGACAACGGATTTTAAACACCATTAACCAAAAATTTCAAATTGCACATTCATAACTACTTCTGGCATAATGAGGATGAAATGCCTATAAAATGGCATCGCTGGGATTATCTATACATATTTAAGACATCATCAGGCGCAATTATCTGGAATGCTCCCAAATTTGTTAGAATAATGGTTTGATATACGTCCGCTGGTGTTCCACAAGGCTGTGTTTTTGGTCCCATTATGTTTGCCCCGTACGGCTTGGATGTCATTTCTGATATTCTTTCGCTTCGTAAGCTCTGTGTAAGAGTTCTGCAGCTGTTGATATACTAATGGTTTTAATTGCTGATAAACCCTTTGCTCGTCAACTTCATACTAAAAATACTACTATACTAGTCATACTCGACCTTATCATCAACGTGTTTAAAATCCAAGAAAAAAAAAATGGCGTTCTCATGATTCACGATTAAACTATAATACTTGAATTTAAGTTACTACAATTTCACAGATTGGCTCTAATCTTTTCAGTTATAATTTGAAACCATTTTTAACCAGTTTAGGTTCTTTTCAGTTTCAATCAATCGCTTGAATTAGTTTTTTTTTCAAAAACGCAGAAGTGAAACGCGTGATATTGATAATGACATTATATCCATACGCCTTATATGAGATCAATCAAACAACCCTGCTTCGAAATAGTTTTACTTAAAAAAAGCAACACGCTGTACCAGTAACTCATCGTGACCAAAAACAAATTCTCATAAATCAAATTTTTACTTAGTTCCGCCCTAAAAGGATGTTATTTTCTTGCAAGCCATTAGTTCCAAACAGACAAGTTATATTATAAAGCTGAGTGCATGTTGCATGCATATAATATCCAACAGTTTCTTTCGTCCTCATTGTCCTCAAAACGATAAATTCTAATTAAATGGGTTGGTAAGTTCTCTTCCATCATTCTATCTTTTGTGAATTGCACCCCTGACACACACACATGATAATCATCTTCGTCATATTGGATGCGAACAAACGGGCGTTCATCTAAATGAAATGAAGACATCTACGACTGTGGCACGATGCGCAGTCTCAATTACCGAGCAAATATTACAAACAGCAAAACATCGAGACAGAGAAACACATCACAATATACGATTGGACTGCGTTTATATACCACAAACCATATTATTGATAGCTCAAGATGTCCAGTCTTGTAAAATAATTATGATGATGCATGCTTCAACTGCTTCCACGCTGCGTCGCCACCACCGCCACCGATGTAGCTCCATCACCACCCAACTCAATCGTTTCAACATGGGATAATTGCAAAAGTCGTTTAGCATTCTGCCAGTCCTGAGCAAGTTGTTGAGTCGTCATCAGACAGTTGGACTGTTTCCTAGGTGGAATGCCAAAGTTTCTATATGACTGAAGCCACAAAAGAAAAAAAATGTAAGTCCGAGCCTCGTGCGTATCCGCAGAAAGAGAGAAAGACATGTCATATTTTATGTTTCATGATTTATGACAATATTCTGAACATATTCCAAACATACAAACCGAAGCATGATCCATTCGTTTGAACAACCTGAAGAAGATCCACCATAAAGTGCAAGAGCCATTCACACGACCTGCCCCAAAGTAAAAATCATTCGATGTTGTGCATTATGTTGAACAAATGTGCATTTCTGTTGCAATTTCAAACGAATACCAAAAATGGTCAGAGGAAATTGGGTGGCAACAGTTTGAAAATGTGATTTTTTTTGTATGCAATTTTTTATACTATCACTGTGTAGTTTCTTCAAAGTGAATTAAGCTGAACCAACAATTCTGCATAGAAAGTTACTTTCAAATTCCAGTATGAGTAAAACATACATAATATTGACTGCATGTCAATTGTTCAGTGTTGATGAACAATGACATACATATTAATTATATGTATTTGTATAATAAATCAGTTCGATTCACCCTCGGGTTCACCCACCCATCAAAGTTCACCCACCCATCAAATACTCCACACTAGTCCAGATACAAAACGGTCGAGAACGCAGTCTTCTGCGTCTATAGTTTGCATTTACAAGATACTTATTGGGAAGATAAATCCTGACATATGGTGCAGAGGCATGACGTCGGTCAAGGTCTTTTGAGAGTAAAATTTTTCGTTTAGAGTGAAGGAGAAGATTTAAAAGCGAACTTTATTTGCTATAATAAAACAAGGATCTAGCAGAAAATCTAGCCAAAAAATTAAAGGTCATAAGACTGAAATAACTGGGTAATCTGTTTATTTGGTATTTGCATCACTCAACTTATGGAAAAGCTTTTTCAAAGACAGTGGTGCCTGTCACAGCTTCTACGTGAATCAATTTAAAAGATTATTGCCACTGAAAACGAAACAAAAAACCAGAATTTCCTTGAAATTATCATTTAAGTATCTTAGGAGTATCAGCCATTTTGAATTAGAGTTGCCATTATCCAGTTAAAGGATTAATAATTTGATTTTAGCTCTAAAATATGTACATATCGCCCATCACTCTTGTTGCATATGTACTGGAAAGTGTATCTAGAATCAATTTAAATCTTATATAGAAAAGTATTTCATTTACATTGAAAAGAATTTTGTACAAATCAATAAAAATTGATATAATAATTATTTATTTAATTATTTATTTTAAAATTATAAATTATTAAAAATAATTATAAAAATTAATGTTTTAGTATTATATAAAAAAAAAAAATTAATAATAGTTTATTAGTATTGTGAAATAATATTGAAATATATTGAAATGTTTTTATTTTAAAAGAAAATTTTATGTATTGTATCTTGTATATCAGAGTTTATTAAATAAAAATTTAAAATTTAATTTTCCCGATTTTAAAAGATTTAATAAATTATAAAAGTTAATGTGATACATTTTTTTTAATAATTTATTAGAAATGAAATGTTATTTGTTTTTAAAGGTATCTTTAGTTTTTTAAGAAATAAATTTAATTTAAAATTAAAAATTTATTTATTTAATTACATATTAAATTAAATAATTTTTTAAATTTAATATTTTATGGGATAAGCTATAAAATAATTTTTTTTTGTTTAAGATTTTTTCCTTGTTTTTTGCTATCGAGTTTTCAAAATGTATGTTTTTATAAAAAGAAGTGTTTTCTTTTGATATAGTTTCCTGTTTTCATATTTTTTTCGTTTTCTTTTAGATATGGAAAACAGTAAAAGCACTGCATTATACAATAGTAGGCTAATATTTTCTTTTAGAATCAATTATGACTTAATACTATTTGCGTGTTTTTGAAGAAGTTCGGTTCTGTAATTAATTACCATTTGGAGTGAAAAAATAAACATAGCGTTTTATTGCGAGGAAATATTTGAAAATACCAACGACGGTGCTATAATGAGCTTATGCTATTATATTTTATAATATTTTATATTTATATTTCTAGATTTAGATGTTATTTTCTTGAATTTTATTATTTTTTAGAAATTAAAAAAAAAATATTTTTTCAAAAAAAAAAAAAAAATTAAACAAAACATGAAGCTGGATTAAAATTAAAAGAAATAAATTGAACCAAAAATTGTTTAATAGCAAATTCATTTAACTAACGCTTAAAAATCAAATAAAATAACAGAAAAATTTTTTTTTACCAAAAGTCTAATTATAAAATTATAGTTATTATGAAAGTAATAATTAATTTAAGACTTAAATAGGATCATTCAAACTCTGATTTTTATTTAAGCCTGGCTTTAACGGGTACCACCCATATAACGGTTTAAGTTTTTCCAAATTTTCGCGAAAACGGCTTTATGGATTTTGATAAAACTTGGTGTACGTTATATATGCAGTATAGTCTGAATATAACTACATTTCAGATTTTTGGTTAAAAATGCAGATAACGGAGATGTTGTGTTAACGGATTTTACAAATTCGGCCATAACTTGATAACGGCTGCACCGATTATATTTAAATTTGGTATAGAATTAAAGTTAGCCATTTAACACAATATGGTATTCACAATTTGTCGCTAATCAATCGTTTAATGATAGCTACCATACTATTTAATCTCGCGTTTAGGCTTTTTTGATATTTTTTGCCTTTCTTCGGAACTTAATAAATTCAAATGTTTGCAGTCCCATCATCTGACTAAACTTTTGCAAAATAAATAACGAGATCAATCAGATAAAATGCTCTTGTTGTTTTTCAACATCTATCTAGGGGATTTAGTATAGTGGTCGACCTAACTTGCCTTTTGGTTCTGACATCCATCTGTATAGAGTTGGGTATACCGACAGGTGGTGGTGGGTGGTATCAAAGGTTGCTAAGTGTGGGTGTGGTGAATCCGAAAATGTCGTGTTATACTAAAAAGGGGACTTGGAAGATGATTGGGAGATTTCGATGGACTTTTAAAATAAAGCCCGACAAAATAAAGTGGTCTTCCATAGGCGCAATATCCAGAACCCAGAACATCTGGGGTAGTAAGTTTAGCCGTGCAGTTAGCCTATGTTTCAGAATCCGCTCAAGATCCGCTTAGAATAATGTATTTCATTTACATTTCTATAGAGGTTCAACGATATAACTTATGGAAGCCACGAGATCACCTACATACCCACAAATGCAAGTGGCCCATAGTTGTATTTTTTTATTTTATTTGCTAGCGAGCATATAAGTCAAGGTATTGGTTTTGTGCAAGAAAAAAAACCATTTTTGATTTAGTTAAACATAATATTAGGATGAACCTAAAAAAGTAGATCATGACGGTCATGGCGTCATGTGTGCGCTCTTCTCACCGACCAACATCCTAAACTTTTTTTCAACTTTAAAAAAAAAATCTACCTGCGGCTATCCTACTGCTTGTTGCAAACTCAAATCAGTTCAAATTGTCATAAAATGCTAGAAACCTATTGAAACAGATAGTTATCGCGGTCTAATCAATAATTTTATAAAAAAAAGTTACTTTAATTCAGGTTTGTGCATCAGCTCTTTTGTTTGTTTGTAAATAAAAGAGTTAAAAGCTAATTTATTGGTTTAAATTATACTGCTTAGCGTTATAATTAAATAAAAATGTGTGCTAAAGATATTTAAATCCTTATTTTCATTAATATGTTTCTTTTCGGATTATGTTAATGACATCTCAGACCAGTATAACTTTCATAATAATCAACCTAAGGAATTGAATTGAAATTATATTAAATATTTGAGGAACAGACATTAAATTTCGAAATAACGTCCCCAAAAAACTATTCAAGCAAATATTGCCTCTTTTGTAACTTGAGTAAAGAAGACTTACAGTGAAAGTGATCAAATTATACAGAAAAAAAAACTTTCTCTTTTAAAAGAATCCCCGCTTCACATAAATTAATCTGACTTGACCACTGAATAGGTAACAATTTATTTATTATCTACTCTCCTTTTAAATTGCATGTCTTTACTATAAACCGACCTAATTTTGTGTCGCGAAAAAAAAAAAAAAAAAACACGCACAACAACATGTGACAATTTTATCCCCAGAGGCTTGCGTGAAATTAATTGCGATAATTTACCAGGGAACAGCAGCAAAAGCAGGAGCTATCACAGCAAATTAAAAACAAAACAAAAAAAAAAAGTAGTAGATAGTCTCCTCATGTGAAGTTGCATTTAGCCGGCTTTTATACTTACTTACTCGTATCACCATCATGTACAGAGTGCTCTTCGCTCATTGAATTTGATTTAAGAACTTGTGAAACTAATTTGTTGTAATTAAAGTCCTCGACATTATTATAGCCGCGATATCAATTGGTCAGTTCAGACGTCTGAGAAACATGGTTTTGCTGATGCTCTGTTTATTCACGTGCTAATTTTTAAGAGTCTTAGTCCACTGGAGGAAAATATTATGTGCGTGGTGCCGCGTCGCCGTTTGCATGCACTAAACTGACATTGGTGATTATTTATATAGTTTCTTAACTGATATGACTTAATTAGTAATATATTGTGTGTTTATTTTTTAATGTTTTCAGTATTAGTGGAAAATTATAAATTCAAGCAAAGACTTAATTTTGATAAAGGTAATAAATTTAATAATTTGTTTTTGCATATAGTATGGTAATAAGCTATTATAGCTAACATCCACGAAGATATAGCCAAGATAACTACTAAACCTTGCGAAAAAGTCACCAAAAATTACCTCAATTGCATCACCTTCTATGGAAGGGCTAAAGACGGCCATTTTACTGAAATTATTGTTCACAAATATTTCATCGATTTAAAAAAATAGATGAATATTCCGTGTGCTTCATAATGCTTCTTTCCACACTATCATTATTCTTCATTTTCGGCACAACATTCAACACTTAACCTTATAGTCTTTTACCAAAATATGAGCCTATAAACCCGGGTGATTGTTATCCTTTCTGTTAAGCTATGCAAAACCGTTTCTCGCAATCGGCGAGAAAATTCACCTCTTGCTACTGGTGTGTTGTATGCCCGTGTGCCCTGATTTCAATCCCATTCCAAGAGCACTATACTCTTCTTATCTATTTACTACCCGCTAGTTATTCAATATTCCGATGTGCGCGCTACCATCATGCATAATAATGCCGGCAGCAATACCAAAAACTATACGGAGACGTCGTCGTTGTCGTCGTCGACATCGACGGTTGTCTTAATTCTTTCTTGGATATCAGAATAGCTATACATATATATTCTGGCGATGAGGAAGGCGGATGAAGTAGATGTGTCCTCAACGAATTCCATGCCTTGCCCGTTATCGGGCGCACACTTTGTTTTTTTTTTTTTGTTGGTGGTAAACCAAAGGAGCTGAAGATGCAGTCCTTGGACCAGTACCCAGTTGATCAAGGAAATATAATCTAAACAATGCTCAGAGAGGAATATTTTTTTTTCCTCTGTCCTACTATATGCAGGTTTTCATAGTCCAGCCAGACTCGATCGCAGCCTGGTGTTCAGTTTTTGTTTTTTGTATGTAGGCCACGTCTGGCAAGAGATCTTCCAGCAATAAAACGAAAAAAAAAGTATTTGTATATAAAAAATTCGGTCACGATCAGGTGAGGAAATACGATCGAGCAAATAAGTGGAGCTTGACTCTCTCATGGATTTCCAGATTCCTTAATCTGAGCGCAACCAACTCCAGCAGCTATATGCGCATTTGTATCAACATTTGAGCATGGTGTTTGCTGGCATCCGAATCCAAATCCAAATCCGATGGTGGTGATGATGTTCGATAGGATATTGAGGGTATAACCTCTGAGCAAAGAGCGCTCACATAGATTGTATCGAAAAGTTATTAAGTGTGACAAAATGTTTACTGCGCTTCAAGGAATTTCCCATCGATCGAAATCGATATTCTGCGGTTAGGTATTATGTGCAAGCGAATCACATCAGTATTGCTTTTGATCGTTGTAAAGGCAAGTGAAAGAATTTCTATCGTCAAAGAAATTCACGAAGAGTTTTCCCTTTAAACTGGAGAGCATTTAGAGATTTCTTTTTGTTTCAATAAAATTCAGAATAATCAAGTTGATTTAAGTATGCTCTTAATGTTAATTTAACAAATTTATAAAAAAATTATTTAGGAAAACATTTTCCATTAATAACACTTGAATTTTCCTTAAAAGCTGATTGTGTTTTAAAACAAATATGAGAATAACTTAGCGTTAACAACTTTGCCGCTTACGCTTACAATGCGGTTAATTAAATCTTTAAATTAAAAAAAGAATAAATGTCTGAAGAATTTTAATTACTTTAGCGCCTAATAGTGCATTCAATGCGTTATAGACGGCACAATCTGACTTTTAATTTATTAATTACTTTTTTTTAAACTAGTGTTTAATTTAAGATACTATAACATGGAATGAATGTAGAGTGTTTAATATTGTGTGCAATTAACGCCAGGCTGACTGGAGACTGTAGAGCGTCAATCGATCATTAGATTGAATTATTTTCTGTTTTATAAATATTCAAGAAGATAATTATTTTTAATTTTATTGCTCTGCTTACTTTTTTTTATATTTACTTATAAGTAATTTATGGGTTTGAAAAAAAAATCATGATAAATACATAATGCATGATGTTAATATAATAGAGAAGTCGAAAAATGTTGGGGAGAAAACTATGTTTATCGTTTTTGTATACATTATTATAAACAATCACTTTTAGATTATTAGTCTAGTGCGACAGTATTAATTTTTTTTACAAAATTCAAATTAGTTCAGTAAACAAGTACCTATAGTTTCCGATAGAAAAGTGTGTAGGATAAGTCAGTGGAAATTTACGATGTTATTATGTTAAGGATGGTTGAAGCTTGATAAACATTTTCTCACTTTTTGGACCTCGATGAGGAGGAAAAATTTTTGACTTTTCTTCAGTTTTTTTCAAAATAAATTTATTCTTTTACGTCATAAGGAAAAAAAAATCTTGGTCCCTGATTCCGTAAAAATTAAGCAATGGAACGATATTGTTTTAAAAGTTCTTTGATACTATCGTTCGATCGTTCTAATCTTACGAAATTATGGATTTCTGATGATTTTTTTGTGCAGCGCAAATTTTCCTAGAACTTTGATTATATAAACGTGTTTGTATAGGTTAATTGATTACAAAGATAGTATGGCGCTTTGAAGAAACGTAATTTTTATAATCTCGAAAAATTTTTTTGAAGCACCATTTTATTTCGGTAATGAATTTTAATTGGCATACAAACATGTTTAATCATTCAAAATAGTAGGAAATAAAAAAAAAAAAATATTTGTTTAATTTTTAGACAATTATTGATTATTTGAGGGTGTGTTTTTGAAAACAATTTTAGGTTTTGTTTTTTTTTTTTATTATTAAATTAAGTTCAAAATAGCAATCTTTCATAAAAATAAAGAAAAGTTTTGTCGATTTTGTGTCGATAACGCGTAATGGTGGAGGGAAATAACTTTACTGGGAAATAAATTCACATGTGAAATAACTTCACCACTATTGAGAAACAAGTTCACTTTTTGTGGTGAAGTTATTTCCCACTTTTAGTGGGAAATATCTTAACTCTTTGGTGGGAAATTAAACTCTTTTCTTATAAAATACATACAATATTGCAAGGTGACCAGCATGCCCCGTTACCAATATGTTGGGGCCGGGGAAATGATTTTCCCACCTATACCCATGTACTGGAACTCAGACGATTTCTTTTCGCTTCGTTAAAAAATGAAACGATTCATTCCTCTTATATTGCATCTGCAAAAAACAGGGTTTCTATAAGTCGATGCAATACGATCAATATTCGAGCTCATTTCGGCTGGAATTTTCGTTGTTAGGCCATAAGTTGAACTGTCAAATTACTTGTCATACAAAAAAATAAAAGTAATGAGTCGCACAATAGTGTTCTTCTGTCTTTTTGGTCACACAAAAAATTATATAAATGAACAAAATAAGTTTTATTGTTAAAAAAAAAATATGCTTATCAAAGACAAGCACCAAAATAAGTTGTAAATGTTAAATTTACAAAAAATCTGACCCGGATAGGATGAATTTTAAAATAAAAATTTTCATCGGAAGTAAAGTCTTTTTTAACGATTATAACGACCAATCTTAATCCGTCTGTGTTTCGGCAATCACTGAACCGATTTACACGGGTCATATGCTGTTAGATAGAGGAAGTGTCAAACTATAGGTTGCGGGGACCGTTTTTATACACAGATGGGCAGGGTTTGGTTAAAAGACGACACCAAAGTTGAATTTGTGGAACTCGAAAAAGGAGGAAAAAATTGTTATTTTCAAAAAAAAAATTTTTTTTTTCAAAATATTCAAAAAAAAAAAAAAAGAAAACAAGAACTGTAGTGTTGAGTCTTAACTCAAAAGTAAATTTCATAAGAATCCATCAATAGGTTTTGAAAATATTGAATTAACAAAAAACATTAATAACACAAGAACTATAATTATTTACTTCTGAAACTTTTATAACTTTGGTGGATATCTGAAAATCGCGATTTTATTATTCAATTTATAAAAATTTTTTTTTTTTTTTGCCCTCTTTGGTTCAGAAATAATTCTTTCCGCCTGCTCGGCAGTAGGTGATACGATTTTACGTTTAAAATGAAAACTTCATCGCCTTTTGATCATACAGAACACCGTTTTATCGCACTTTCCAGTATTTTCATTCCGATATATTTCAAACGATAAAATTATCGATTGTCAAAGTTACAGAACCGCATTGAAGCGATAACATGAGTTTCGTTCCAATTTTCATCGTTTCTCTATAAATTATATCGATACGATAGTTACAGAACATGGGTATACCTACTAGTGTCGATACTAGCTTTACAAATTTTGAAAAAAATTGTGCTATTTGACTATTTAAAAAAATAAGTATAAAAACATTTTTCCCTGCGATAGAAAATTTTGAGATAACAATCAAACATGACATTACGATGATAGAGAAGACGAAAAAAGTCAAAGTTCTGTCTGTCTGAATGTATCGACACCTGCAGCCTTATAACGGTTGAGCCGATTTTCTTCAAACTTAGTAAAAACTATTCTTTGAGAAATATTCCCCGAGGTTTTTTTTTATTTTTGACCTAGGTATAAAAGTAATTACGGTACCTACCATATAAGCATAACCGATAAATCCATTTTTCACGAAAAAAAATACGATCAGTTTCGATAAAATTTTATATGAGTGAATTTTTGCAAAGGGTTATGTCCGCCATCTATTTTTTTTTCAGAACTAGCTTATTAACGATACCTGCTATATAACCGATATTTATTATTCCGACAGGCTGCACCGATTTCGACCAAATTTAATTTTCTAAAACTACTGCTAAATTTAAAAATTTGAAAAGAAGTAATTTTTGGAAAAGGTTTTTTTTTGGAAAAACAGATAATTATAATTTTCTCGAAAAAGTACGATGAAAGGAAAATTTTTGAAAAAGTTTTTTTTTTTTGAAAACCGGAAATTCAAATTTCTCGAAAAAATACCGATGTTGACTTCTTTCATATAAATCTTTTTTTATTCCATACATTTGTTTTTGAAAGATTTATTCACAAAATTTTTTTTTTATATAAAAACTGATTTTTTTTATAAAAAAAAATTTTCAAATGAATTTTCCATTCGTGAACACGAAAGTTACTTTCTCCAGGAGCGAATTTGTAAGGAGAGTTACGTTAGTATTTATTTATTTAGCAATATTTTATGTGAATTTACAATCTGACACAGTTTAAACATTTGCAAGAGCATAATCACAAATCAAAATAAAACTGGTTATCCATTTTAAAATTTACCACGAAAAATAACACGACCATAAGTAAAATGTTGAAATTTCGGAACCGATATAATTTCACAATGTCAAATATGAACACACAATAAAATATTGCTCCTTTTATTGTATGATGAAAAAAAATACTTTTGGAGTACATCGGATGCTAAAAATATATATTTATGAAATATTTTACTTAAAATTATGTATGAGAAAAACTGACTTATTTAAAAGCATCATAAAAATCACATCCATCAAGCATAGGGGTATTTTAACTGACAGCAGCATTGTAAATCATTTTCATAATCCAGATTTTCCATGAACTCCTTATTTGGCATAAATATATTTCGTTCACATTTATCAATAAAATTCCATCACAAACGTGACAGGAAACAAATGACTTACTTCTCAGCAATTTGTATGCAACCATCTTGGTCCCGCGGAATTTTGCAGCAATTATCACCTTAGCGCCATGTCCGTCACAGAGCATCTTTTATTCACTCGATTCGTATTTCTTCTGCTCAAGCTAACTGGCGTCAAAGATTATGCCCACAGAATAAAATTCCATCGACTAGATCTAATCCAGAGAGTATAATTCGCTATAGTGTATCTTGGCTGTTTGTATCATAAAAACTCCATTCAATCAATTTGTTCTTAACTTGTCACAAACTTGTCATAATGCAATGTGAAAAATATTCGCAACAAGGCATCCCGCTCTGATGCTGGCTGAACAGGGCCACCAGCATCAGCAAATAGTGAATTATAAACGAGGAGCAGAGCAGACCATTTACCACACTGCGACTCTTGATGGAAGCAAGTTACGACCTAATAACTATAGATCCATCCATTGACTGCTCTGATGGTTGTTTGATGTTTTGTGGCGTTTTGATTAGCCAGTCAGTTGGCAAAAGATGTCACCATCAGTCAATGATGGTGACTCGCTTGGTGTCCATGATGTTTCTCTCTGTCTGTTGTCTGTTCGGTGTTCTTTTTCGTAGTCTAGAACATCTCTAAATCATGGCGCGCCACAGTCAAACAGTGTACCTACTCTCTGTCTCTATACACAAGTTTATCAATAAAACTATTATTGTTATGTAACTTTTGCAATAATTTTTATTGAACATTAAAACATAAATTTTAAATTCCAAACAATGAAAAATGAAGAAGTAATGAAATAATTGATAGATCAGCAAAATTGTTCATGTTATTGTAACGACAGGCACAGGATATGTCAGTTCCTTTGTAAATATAATTCATCAAAAGAAAAAGTGTGTTGTTAGTTGTCAAGGAAGATAAAAGGAAGTCACTTTGTTTTATTTATTATTTTATTTTAGACAATTTTAGCAGATTTATTTAGAATCTAATGAACGATTAGTTTTCCTTCTTTAATTAAATTTCAATAATTTTTTTTACTTCCAAAGTTTTGAATCAGGTAATTCAAATAAATTCGTTTCTGACGCGACTTGTTATTGCACTTGATTCTTCTTTATTATAATTTTTAAGCTCAAACCCTCTCTCAATATTCAATCGAATCACAAAATATATATTTTCATCAACTTCAATATTGCTTATATTGGCAAATCAATTTAGGGATTTATTGGAACCATTATGCTGAGCGATTACTAAAAGCAGAGTTCTTAGATGAATCCGGAGTGGTGTGGGTCTCATTTAATTTCATTAACATCATCGAACATAACATAAATGTCTCAACATACAATGTCGTTAATAATGTTGTAATATTTAATAGAATTTTAATTTAATAATAACCTTCCTATTGTGTTTTTGTGAACAAACGAAAGAGCTGATACAAGAACCTGAATTAAAGTTTTTCTTTTGTTTTTAATTAAATAATTATTATTCAATAACAAACTTACCAATTAAATCTTAAGAGCTTAATAAAGCATTTTTTACTAAATATCTAGCAACTTACATTCCAATTCAAAACAAAAACACAAAAAGAAAAATTCTAGAATAAAAAACACTGAAAGTTAAAAAAAATTTAATCGAAGTGAATCTTCATTCTTAAAATATACCACAACACCAGGGAATAAAAATGGAAGGAAAAAGTGTCGGCGTGTTGTTAGATCACGATTTAGATCAGGGTCACGTGCACGTAAAAAGTATTGGTTTACTGACTAAATTAACCTTTTACGAATAAATAAAGTTTTTATTTAATGCATAATGGATTATTTCAATGAAGATGTATCTATAGTAATTTGAATGGTGGTATAATGGAAATATCAAATCGATATAAAGGCGATATCTATATTTCTTATGAACAAAAAAAAAAAAAAAAAAACATGAAGGAATAATATTGTTTTGTAATTGTATAGGGATTTTCTTTAAAATAACAAAAATCATGCTGGCAGAAGCTATATCTACTACCACATATATACTCCTTAAATTAGCAGACCCCTTAAACAAAATAACTAAGAGTCACTGGGAAAAACATATTCCAAAGAAACCATCTTAGTCACAATCAAAATATCATAGCCAATGATTTCTCTTCGTATGTAAGCATGAGTCAGTCAAATACCTGGTTTTCACAAATATCGCACTTTTGAAACAACACTGCTGCTGCCACCCGCTTATCCTCCTTTCACCACCTCCTTAGAATTTATCATAGAACACATTCCTGTTAGCACATACACCACCACCTCTGATGATGATTATGCGGTGAAACTATCCAGAGTGCAAGTGGAAATCTGAATTATCTGACCAGATCACCATATGGACATGACACCGTTGTACTGTTCTCCAGCAGCTAAAGGTGGTGCTGGAAGCTTGTTGCAGAACGCACAAGCACCATACATACGTCAGGGAAAGCCATGCGTTGTTGTTCTGGATTTTGTATCTTATTTTCTTTTACTAATTTTTTTTTTTTTTCTTATTCTGTAGATAGGTATACATAACTACTCCTTTCTAAGACGCCGGCCGGGACGTTTTAAATCCCATAGATACAAAACACGACCAAACAGTTTATGATCTGTGGGAAAATATTCTTTGGAGAATTTATTCGACTTTGCATATATTAAGATGATCAAATGAAACTTTGAATCCTCCTCAATGAACTAACATTTTTACAAGAGGTGTTTTTTTTTTTGTTGTTGTTGTTATTGGGGAACCGGTATGAAATAAATATGATGGCAAGTTGGTTATTTGTGCGAGCAAGTTTAGTCCAGCAATATGATCATCAGTGTTGCACTGGCTGCATATTATAGGTACATGGAACCTTACAAATGTTCTTTAGCATTAAGATGAGGTTCAGGTGAACACATATATACCATGTGAGGAAGAGATAATGATAATTGTATCTAAAACAGGACAGGATCATAACGTCTTCATTTTAATAACAATATTTGTTGTTACGTTGTGAAGAAGGTGAAAAAAAATCTTATAAGCTTATGTTTTATGAACATGAGATGACATAGTGTGGGAAATGGAAAAAATGTTTCTATTTTGAGATACTTTTAAGATGAGTCAGGATCAACGAACGTTGCATACTTGCATCTATACTTGATATATATGACGCCCTGAATGCTTTAGGTTTTTTTTCAATTCCATATCAACGTATTTAAATTTCTTATTGTTTTTCACCATCTTAGCACCTGCATGTTGCAGTACAGATATAATAATACCAGTTTAGTTAAAGTTAAGAGAAAAATAATTGAGAACAATCAGAATCAAGATAGTATTGACATATTCAACGCAATCTGAATTTTTATGTTCAGCAGAAATTATTGTTCAATTTGTATTTTTGGTTTGTTAGATCAAAAATCTAGTGATATATCAGTTTAACTGAACTATATAGTTCAAATGATATCTTTACTAGCTTAAGCTTTCAAGTTTGAATGAACTATCTGATTCAAATGAACTATCTAGTGCCATAGAACTCGAAGTCCTCTAGAGCTATGAAGTTTAAATAATCTTCTGCCTTGTTCAAGTGAAATGTCAACTATCAAGTTCGAATGAATTATTTAATTCAAATTAATTATAAAGTTTAAAGAAACTGTGTGAATCAAATGAACTATCTAGTTTAATAGAACTATATAAATGTGGTGGAAATATTTGTTCATCTTTTTAATCAAAGTTTTTATTTGGGAACTTTTCCAAATTGAAATGTGCTTCTTTTTGAAAAGGAAAGTAAGAAAAATAAAGTGAACAATTGGTCACACGAACCTGCTCTCGAAGCGTGTTACCACATAAATAAAATTAAATTTAATAATTGGGTTTTTAATAAAAATGAAAAATACGAATAAAATCATTTGAATTGTTTTTAAAAATGCTAAAACTTCATTTTAGGAATATTCAAACGAAAATCAAAGTATGCAGAAAATTTTAAATGCAAGTTCACCAAAAAAATAATACCAAAATCTTTGATGCTGGTTTTAAATAAATCGATGTTTACTTATTATTTTTTATTAAAAAAAAAATGTTCACGAATTTATAAAACGCCAATAGTTTGCATTTTATGCACAAAAAATAATTTTTTTTAATAAAACCGTTTTCCAACTATGTATTGAATTTACAAAAAAATAAATTAAAAAACTAATTAAAACTAAGCGTTTTTGCAAAATTTTTGGAACGAAGTTTTATCAAGTCATCTAGGGTTTTCAAAAAAAAAAATTAAAATCGATTATTCAGTTTATAATAGATAGCTCAAGAAGAAAATAACTGGTTTCATTCTTATCCTAAGGATAGATCTCAATTAGTTAGAATTTTTGGTCATCTTAGTGACCCCTTGATTATTAACAAAGCAATAGAGATAATTTTGTGTTGATTCTTTAAACTGCAAAAAATCTCTTATTTCAATTGTGTTGTAATAAAGATATAATGATGGCATTTATTTATAACAGTAATTTAAATTGAAGACCGCATGTAGTTTTCAAAATTGAAATTGTTAGAAATTTCAAATAATTGGGGTGACTATTTGATCAAAATATGAATTGGTTAGGTAGATCACATCTCGTATTTGAAATAACATTTTCGTATATCTCTTCGTTATGTCTACAATTTAAAAAAAAAGTTTTTGAGCAATAAAACATTGAAATTGGTTTATTTTGCACTTTTTCATTCAAGACCTGTACGGTTACGGTGATCATTATTTCGGAGCCAAAAAAGAGTACACATTTTTTTCATAAGCGCACAAAAATTTAAGAACGAAAAATTTTAATTAAAAGACCTTTCTTTTTGTTTTCATTGTTTTTACATTTATTAGTCAACTTACATAGTACCTACTGATTTTAGGAAAAATAAGGGGCACCCTGGAAATTAGAGAGAAATTGCTCGAAACCCGTATACAACCTCATATTGGCGTTCTAAAAGTTGTCTGCAAAGGTAAGTGGCACTGACAGATCCGAAGAACCACGGCCCAGTGACTCCCGCTCGGTTCGCTTTTTTTGCACATTCGTATATATGAACCGATTAGAAACTACTGGACCGATTTCGACGGGACTTTCTCAGGTGGATAGCTGATGTTGTAATAAATGACTAAGGCTATTTCAATTACCGAATACATTAGGCTGGGGTCGTTTTTTCGAAAACTCATATATTATGTATGAGTTTGAAAGCCTTTGGCTGTTGGACCAATAAACTTATAATAACTCTTTCAAAAACAAAGTTTTCACCCTTATTTTTTCTGCGCCAGCAACGCGCCGGGTAACAGCTAGTAATCTTATAATATCTTGAAAATTTGATATAAAGTGTCGATACATCTATATCTTTCAATTTTTCCAGGTGTATGATCAATCGAGCTCCTTGGCTGCTGCTGAAGAAAAAGTAATAATTTTTCAAACTCTGTTTATTTTAAGACGTGCAGCAACTTTTCTATTTAGAAATCAATAAACCGTGACGCACGTACCCAGTTTGGAAATAGAAATATTAATATTAATAGCTCGCACTTTTTACTACTGCTCGGGGATATCTCTGATGTTGCTGCCATAATATGCATTTTTTTTTTCTATTTTCAACATCCTTACGGGGTGTTACCAACCACACTTTGCTCAAGTCTCACAAATCGCCTGAAAGATGAAAAGATACAGAAAAAAAACCCGATCACATCAGCAACGTGCAACAAACCATTTCATATTCGATCATCACTCGAAAAGGAATGGGTAGGGACATTAAAAGTGCTGTTGCAAATAAAAACAAAACAAAAATGGCTGAACATCTCAGCATATACAAACCGGCAGGACTGTAAGTGGCTTTTGGTGTCCAATAAACTGTCAGCGCGAACAAAAACTAAAAAAACCAGAGCCGCCACTATATTCCCATATACCACTTCCTCAAAAGGCAGCAGCAAGAGATCAACCAGCACATGCCACAACTGAAGAAGCATCATCTGCAAAATAAAAACAAGGTGCAAACCTAAAGAATCATCAAATAAATATAAACTGCATTAACATAATGTCCCGATCCTGATGCTAGCTAATGCCGGTCCTCTTAAAGTCTTCTATCGATAATGAGATCATTGCAGCCCATAAAGTAGCCATTCATTAGTGCAGGCGCGCAGTTTTTAGTGATGGCGTTGGATGAGGGGTGTCGGTGATCACACTGTATATACAAGTAGCTGCAGCTAATAGATATAAAAACGAGAGGAGCAACTCTGCACCGATATTGATTTTTTTACAGAAACTTGAAGTGGGGAATCTAGTGCATTACTCGAGTATGAGACCAATCAAGATATCAAGACATCATAAGTGTTTTACTTTCCGTATATATAAATCGAGACTATAAATTTGTTCTGCACATGGTGATTAAATCTAATTGCGTGAATGTGGGATTGGACTAGTGATTGCGCGGACTACTTAGTGACAATATTTCCTGTCGTTGATTATTAATTTTTCACATAATAGCATTTGCATTTTTTATCGTATACTCCACCGATATGGAGGATGAGGCAAGAGCTCATTTAATTTCATAAGGAAACAAAAATGTGAAAAGAAGCATGAAATAGTTATCAATACATTTATGCCAAACTCAAGTTTACAAGAGCGAAATCGCTTAGTGTAATTATGTCTTATGTCAGAGTCTCTGTTGTAACTTTAAGCTTGTATGACTTCAAGAAATGATATGAAATAATTAAGGTCAATACATTCATAAGTATAATGGCCCAATGAGGATCCCTTGAGATCCTTCTGAAAAAAAATCCAAAAGTTTGTTTAATACCTATATTTAGTTTTATCAGTAAAATAGTTTCGAAGTGATTTATAGAGACGTCACAACAAAACTATACAAATAAAGTGCACGCCTGGGGTCGCACGAATTTGCACTTGTGGCAAGATTAAATTTTATTGAATTAATTCATATTAAATAAAATTAAACTAATTTTAATTAAATTAAATAAAAATAAATTACATAATTTTTTTAATATAAATGAAAAATTTGAAAAAAAAATCATATGAATATGGGGGAGGTTAAAAGGGGAACACCATAATAAAAACACACTCGTTAATATTAAGCTTTAATTCATTTAATTTAAAGTAGAATAGTTGTAATAATAATTTTAATTAACATTAAAATTAGGTTTATTATAGGTTTCAATTTCTTTAAAGTTAAGTTTCATTTAATTAGTTTATTTATAAAATAAAAGAAAGGATTTTCAAGTGGGATTAGAATTAAATAAAAGCACTTCCAATTAAGTTTATATTTAAGTTAAGTTACGAGATAAACTAAAAGACCGTGACTTGTTGCGTGTTAATCGTAGCGGGGTTTAACTTCGTGTGTCTTCTTGGTTGATGCTTGCTGTTCTTCGTAGCGGTCGTTCTACTAGCATGTTTGGATGTGTGTGTAGATTTTAATCTTGCGGCTTCTAATTATACGATGAATACGGACTAAGGGATAGATTAGAGCATTCTAATCCCACATGAATAGTTTTTAAAAGTGCTAAAACTACTTTTTATAAAGATTCAAGCCAAAATCAAGGTATGCAGAAAATTTTGCTGCCTTAATATAAGTTTACCAAGAAAATAATTCCACAATGCACTCCAATGGTTTTTTAAATAAATCGTTGTTTACTTAAAAATTTTTTATAAAAAAAATTCTTTTACGAATTTGAAGTAAGCCAATTTTATGTGCTGAATAGTTTGCATTTTACGGATCAAAAATTAAATTCTTTATACAAGCCATTTTCCAAATATTGAATTTACAAAAAAAAAAAAATTATTTAAATTTAAAATTAAGCATTTTTTGCAAAATGTTGGAACCCATATTTGATCAGGTCAATTAGGTGTTTAAAAAAAAAATTGCGTTAAAATCCATTCAGCCGTTCACGAGAAAGCTCAAGGGGAAAATGGTTCTATTTTTAATAATTTTACAAACACAAAAAAGACAATTAGCCAAAACTAGAAGTGGTTATAGTGTGTCGGACTATCATGCCGAGCTCTGAGTACACCTTTAGTTTTTTCTGGGACACTTTCAGTTGCGAGGAAGTGAAAAATCCTCCAAGAGTATCATTGTCATGAAAGGTCGCTTTATAGTCGTTCGGATTTGTAGATCCCCTCCAGTCATGTAAAATTAACAACGCACATCACAAAAGGATTGGTTGAGAGTATGTAAGTCATTATAGGCCGTAATGGTTTTAAGGAGCTGTCGGTGCCACTAAATTTATTTTATTTGATTCAATTTTTTTTATGCATTCAGTTGAATTTCTACGAATCATTCGGATTGGCCAAACATGAGAAAACCAAACAGTGGTATAGAAGTGAGCAATGCAGAAGTCCTTAAGTTACACGGTATATGTTGAAAGACCAAGCATATATAGAAATCAACAGTATTAGAAGCAGCAAACTCCCAGAGAAGTACGTGATATATTAAATAAAGGGCACGACAGGGTCGCGCAAACTTGCTCTTGTAGCAAATTATGGGACTGCAAAAATTTTAATTTATTAAGTTCTTAACAAAGGCAAGAAAATATAAAAAAATGGCTTAAACGTGAGATCAAGTTGTATGGTAGCTATTATTAATACGGTTGTTTAGCGAAAAATTGTAAATGCCAATTTTTTTTAAATGGCTGATCGACGGACGACATGCATGACGAAACCTACTTTAATGCTCTTCGTTACCGAAATCTCATAATTGAAGAAAATTTTTAGAGCCTTATTTTGTATTTTGTTCTGAATTAAAATATGCGTACAGAATTTTTTAAACAAAAACAGCAAAAAAAAAAAAAAAAAGAAAAACCATTTTAATAATTTTAAAGTTTTTTTTCTAATCATGTATAATTTATAATTTAAATGTTAGTCTGGTAGACGGCTTTTGGCCAATCCATAATAGACTTATTATATTAACAACACTGAAATGTAATTAATGTTTATACTAATGAAGTCAATAAAACTAAAAAACTAAACTAAAAAACCTACTTTTTGGGTTTCTCTATCATCGTAATGTCAGTTTTGATTAAAAGATCGATTTTTTTTACACGAAACAAATACTTGCCCTGTTGACAAGTAAAAATGTACCTTATGCTGCAAAGGTCGAAGCCAATTTGTTGTCACCCTTCGCCATGATAGGGATTACAGGACACGATGATACAACGCAACGAGAAGAAATCTACGGCTGGAAATTCAAATATTAGCGGGAGAAAACTAAAACAAAGGTAAGAATCTCGCAGGAGTTATAGAAGAATTCACAATCAATATGGTTACACCAGCCACACGTCTTGAGTCCTTTGCTTTTTAGTATCTATATTTTATGAGTGCTTGCGCGAATAAAGTGATGGATCCTAAAGTGAATCAGCTACTTTTTTTTGACAATAAAGCCATATAGTAATTCAAGACCGTATTCTATTTGCAGATGTGTATTTTTTTTCTTCCCAGAGGAGGACTAAAATGGCACTGGATTACACGTGCCTACTTACATCCTGACGAAAATCTATCCGTTATACATTTTCGGGTCAAACTAGACTGTTTATTAAGAAAACAAAGCTTTAAACCAAATGTCATATGGCTATGATAATATCGGGGGTTTCAAAGTTTTATGACTAATCAGCGTTTAATTTATTTAGACTATAACGTTTAAATTGCAAATGTATCTTGCAATTTTCATATAAAAACCGGTAAATGCATAAATCCATTTAATTCAAAACTGTCTTTAAGTTAATCTTGTAGCAAATACAACAAAATAGTTTCACAATACAATTTTTCGCACTCATCCCAGAACAAATTATTGGGTAACATTATTACCTCCCACGAAAATGCTTCTGAAAATTTGTAATGCTTACTACTCACGCCTATATTACCGAAGAACATAATTCAGAAAATTGTTAACAACTATTCCGTGAGATAGTCAACTACTGAATTCGAAGTACACCATAAAAGAATCAGCCACCCCTGTGTTGTATCTACTCTTCAAATGGGCGCTTAACATTTTAAACTTAAAAATAGAAAACACAACAATCATCATTACAATTATTTTGATGCTTATATTTGAATGGAAAATTATTTGGTTTTTTTTTTTTTGCAAAGACAACTTAAATCAACGAACAAAATAATAATAAAAACAAACTCTTCTTCAACATTTATTTTTGCAATTCTCAAATTTAACCTGAGGCTAGCCTAGTTAATTTTTTTTTTGCTGTGTGCGCTTTATTTCCCAGAGTCTGATGATGGTTGAAGTGTCTCCTATAATGCCAACAAGAGTAAGACCTCCAGCAAGTTATATTGGCCCACACTCTCTAGCGTAATTGCATCCATTCGTTAGATCGGATTTCGACATGAGATACCTCCAAAGTAGGGAAAATTACACCGGCTTAACTATGTGGCAGTATAACACTCTGACTGCACTCTGAAAACCTAATCAGACTACAATTGAGATGCAATTTACACCCACGACAAAATTGAATTGAACTGGTAAACTCTGCATCGAGGAAGTAGGTAGACGCAGATGAAAAGTTTACAGAAAATTGCTTTATAAAAAAAATAAAGCTGATCCCAAAGTGATCTGCTCTGACATCACTCAGCGTCTGCGAGCAAGTTAGAGATGATTTTCTTTCCCACAAAAAAACATTGGAAACAATGTGGCTTACAAGAACATTTACAGCTAGTGTGAAGTGACTTGTTTTAAAAATGCCTTCAAGCCAACCGTAACATAGTTTTAAGATAAGTTAATTCAGTAGAGTTTTATGGAGAAGAATAGGCACGACTATTCCAATACGAGATATATGTATATGATAGTTCCGTTATGGGTATTTAAACCATACGCTTTGCTCGTTGATCCTTAAAAATTTGTCACTGGATGGGTAGATGGTATAAAGTTTTTCGCAGGCATCAAAGACAATCGAGTTTCCCTAGACTAGGCCCTAGAGTTTTTTTTCTAGGTCTCACAGGTGCTTAGAGAGTCTTCCATATTGATCTGACTTTTAATTTTTCGCTATGTTACTTCAAGTTTGGGGTCACATAACGGAGATTTTTCCTGTCGCTATCGTTATTGCTTGAAATACACTGCTATAATTATAGGTAGTTTGATTGAGCCTTTTTTGCCAATAATGCAGTTTTTCGATAGATTTTTTTTTTTCAAAATCACCTTATTAACGGTACCTGTCATATAAATGCTATAGAAACTTTATTTTTACTTGCGATTATTTACTAAAAATTCTTCCTTATTATCCTTAGCCAAAAGTAAGTAATCTGACAGAAGAGCAAGTTTGTCCGACTCAGTCGTGCGTTTAATTTTTTTACCAAAATCATAGGTCCAGTTTTCGAAAAAATCGATTTTTTGTTTCAAACAACTTTTTAAGAATATTTTTATGAAAAATTTGGAGTATACCAGTTTTAGTTAATTAATGTTTTTTATGCGAAAACTAAATTTCAAAAAAATTCATGCACTGTTTTCAATATATTAAATTAAAAAAAAAAAAAAATGTTTAATTAATAAAATTATTTTGAGAAAATTTGTCAAAAAATTAAGTACGCCATTCTTATATCAAAATCGTTTGAGCCGTTTTCAAGAAAAAAAAGAGTTTTCTAAACCGTTATATGGCAGGTACCGTTAGCCTAAAATATAAATTCGAATAAAGAACCCAGACGTTCACTCTAAAAACCCTGGGTTGGTTATGAAATCTCGCAAATAAAAATCTCGCTTTACGTAATCTCGCAATCTCATAAACCCGCTTTTCATAACCTCGCAATTACAAAATTCTGTTTCTTATTGACAGTTTACGACGTAAAAACAGTGAGATTGGTGTGGGGTGTAAGGTATTCTGCCGCCCTGCAACCCCATTACTTGGCCTTACTATAGGATTCGGGGTGGTTGCGAGTTTGGGTGTAGGTATCCAGTTACTTTCGGATTTAGTATGTATTTAGTGCAATTTTAGTTTGCGGGATTTGGGTGGAAAATTGCGAGATTTTTGTGTGCGAGTTGTTAATGCGAGATTTAAAAAAACTGGATCTTGTGATTGCGAGTTTATGAAAAGCGAGATTTCGTTTTGACTTGCGAGATTTCGTTTTTCGAGATTTAAAAAAAACGAGATTTCGTTTTTCGAGGATTTAAATTGCGAGATATCGTAACGTTCCCAAAAACTCTATATGCCAAGTTTAAAGGAAATCAGCCCAAACGCTTAGGCTGGGTGCGAATGACAGACAAACACAGAATTTCCAGACCAACTTTTTTCGACTTCGCTATCATCGTAATGTCATGTTAGCTTGTTATCTCAAAACTGTATTTTTGCACGAATACAGGACTTACCTTAAAAAATAGGGTAAACAAAATTTTAGAGTAGTGGCAAAGAGGGGGACATTGATCCACGGGGCACATTGATACATGGGGAACATAGATTCTGTGGACTTTGGGAAATCCGATAATTATTACATGAGATTTTTTAATAAATTCTAATTAATGGGCTATGAACCAAAGTGCCCCTGAACTGTACCAATGAACCCCGTGATTGGAGGCAGTTTGATACAATAATTTTAAATACCTATTTATAATATATTATTTTGTGAATATATTTAATAGTAAATTCGTAACCCGTAATCTATTTTGAAAGACACTGATGATTGCATCGAAATCGAATATTTTACTTTGTAACTACAGTAAACGTTACCTATGGCTTTTTCGGATCCCCATAATTATGTATAAATAATTTCACCACTTCTTTATTTTTTTTACATTATAGTTTCATTTCTTTCACAACACATTGTATTGTGAAATATTCACTTATAAAAGTAAACCATGTGCGGGAGGATATAAATGATAATCATTAAAGTTTTGCCGATCAGTTCCCGATGATCGAAGGCTGAGATTTGTCATCAAACTATATGTCTATATATTTTATTTAACCATCTGTTCTATGATATACTTAGAGTGATATTTTTAGATCAGTCTCATTTAAAAATGTAGTCATCATCATCACAGGCAGAGGTTGCGATGATGGTGCGATTTGCTTAATATAAATGATTGATTTACGAATGGGATCGTCTTAAGTGAAGTTAGTGAAGTGAAATGATGCAGAGCATCCTTGTTGGTAGATTGTTGTGTGGGTTGACAGTAAAATGGTTGTGAGTCATAACAATTCAAAAGTAATCATTGTGTGTAGTAATCAGAGTGTTTTTATTTGAAAAATTAAGAGTTTTATTTCTATGATAAAAAAGTTTCTCAATCAAACTTTAATCGAACTTAAAGTAAAAGAAGATGATTGATGGAATAAAAGTATCAATGCAATATTGTATGTGCCAATTAGTTTTTTTTTAAATAACAGTATCTAGTAATCAGTAATACACAAAGCCTTCGTCTATTTTACTTGTGTAGCTATTTTATAGTGGTTAAATTTCCAAAATACTCATTTGAAATTTCTACAATGAAGCCACGTAAGGGGCCGGTTATAGCGATCAGGAAAAACCATCAGGAAAAGTAGAAACAAATGAGAAAAGGAATTTTTTTCCGATATGCGTTTATAGCGAACAGTAAAAATGTGTCAGTGGACAGGCTGTTTTCCTGATTGAAATGCATGAATGAATACAAGATTACGACACTTGGTTTTTTTTCAGCTTTTTGTTGTTGTGGTTGTGTATTTTCCACTTGTGACGTAAGCACAAACAGAAAAACAATAAAATGGTGGAATCTTGTTATGAATTTACCCCAACCAAAGGGAAAAATAGTGCAAGGTGCTTACTTTCACAAGTGAAAATTACGTCACAAGTGAAACAACAACAAAGTGAAAGTGCCAAAGTGTCGTAATCTTGTATTTTTTAATTCATGATTGAAATGCACACGAAAAACTTTTCCTGACAGAAATCTGTCAGTGGAACAAGTGAAAATTGAACTCAAATAATTGGAACGATTTGTTTCATTTTTTTAAAAATGGCAGTCAGCTGTTACGAAAAATGAGATTCAATCAGGAAAATAAATAAATGCATTTTTTATAACAAATATTTGTTAAATTGAACACTTTTTTGGCACATAAAATTCTCTGAGCAATTTGTAATCGATAAGTGTAGCATATTTGTTTTAAATCAGATGAATTCATGGCTAATTATCGACTTGAACAATTTTACTGATTCATTTTCCTGATCGCTATAACCGGCCCCTAAGGCCGCTCATAAGAAAAGCTTTCTTTTTCTGATTGTTCTTATTTTTTCCGAATTTTATTGTACTCGATTAAAACTACAATTAAGCCACCTACATCGCTTCAACTTGGCAATAAGCCTCCCGGTTTTGAATTATTAGTGGCAAATAAGTAATAAATAATTGGATTTTGCTGTCCTTGTTTTTTTTTTTTTTTTGATTTCAAGAAAAATTTTAGGGCGTGTCTCCGTGATTTATGATTTTGCTCACGGGTTATTCATGATTAATCACTGAAAAAGGCAGAGTTATGAAATGGCACGACTTCATCCACCATTACGCTCATGTTACGATTGAAGCCATCACCACAAGATTCTTCCCACTCGCTAAAGATCTTAGGTATGTCAACTTTTTGGTTTTCGGAAGCTCTGTTGATTGTGTTCTGTATTTTATTTACATGTTCAAAAAATACTCTTTGTTCACTCGAAGTTCACTTTCACTTGTGATGGCGCCAAAACTGTAACTCATTTATTTTCAACTAAATCACTTTATTTCTAGAAGAAATGTAGAAACAGTAATATAGAGCAAAAGAACTCAAAACGCATTCTTGAGTACCTACATCACCAAGGAAGCGATTCCTGCAGATATTTTAGTTTTATTTTTACTCGTAAATAACCATCATCATCCCCATTCCGCACCTAGATTTCCAGAATTAATATCTACCTATCAGAGCTCGTAGTTTTCTATAGAATTCTTTATCAAAGTGACCCAGTATACTTATACAATATACTATATAGGTATACGCGAATCTCTTGAAAGTTCGTCATAAAATACCCGCGTAACAATTTTCGTGGTCTTGATCTTGGCTTGGTCGAACGGTTCCATTGCAGTTTCGCGTATCAACCTGCCCCTTGTAAATTGGGAAAAAGCAATTTTTCCTGTACAGACTTGGAGATGAGAATCGTTAAGCCAGATGTCTCCTTTCTTTTCTCAAAACTTAGGGGGTCTCTCGCATAACCCAATATTTTAACAATTTTTTGAGTTTTTCCACTGCTGCCACCACTGCACTGATTCACTGATTTCTTCACTGAGGTGTCGGGAGCTTTTTCGCTGTAAGGTGATGATATTGAAAATCATATAGCCTGGCAAACTGTTCATTATTTACAAATCCTTCATGAAACTTTGAAGAGTTTTGTCTTAAGCCACAAGAAGTTTGCCTTGTGCATTTCTTATCAACTTCGATGAACAAATCTCCTAACAATTTCATTTTCTTTTTTGAACAGAATATAGCCTGATGAACTTCAGCCAGCTGGTTCAAATATTTCTTCGAACAAGCGATACATGTACTCATGCTCTCCGTACTCACTAGTTAAGTTCTTCTGAGCTCCACTTCGGGAACTTTTTCATGATTCTGTTGAATTTCGTGTATATGCTTCACACTCTACTATCTCCAAATTGGACCATTTGATTTCTTCAATGTCTTTTTGTTTGTTTTTCTTTCTTGTATTCGTTAAAAATTCTGTCACCAGAAGATGGTGTTGCAATGCCAATTTTTTTCTTTCCTGTATCACTTTGCGGCAATAAGTCACTAAGTATTCAATATGAGTTTTTATTCCCATCCCAGCTGTAAGTGGTGTTGACTTTGTTCGACGAGCTTAGTATTTCAAGACATAAGAACATTTTTTTATGACTTTCACCAAATGCTAAGGATTCTTTACTTGAGAGAATTTCTAATATCGTTTTACAGACCACCGCACCGTAGAAAGAAGGTTGTAAAAATCTTGTTAAATCACTTTTCCGAATGCTCTTACCCTCAGGTTGAGGAGCATAGACACTCTATAAATACTTCCAACGTTCCAATTTGAAGCTCTCAGATTTCAGTATAACTCCGATCCTTTGAGTTCAGTCCAGTATCAGTTACATGCATTTATAAAAGTGGTATTGCCAAGTTCCTCTTTTACCAGCAAGTTCTTCCATAATGCTTGAAATTCCGTTAACGTTGATTGATCTGCTCAGTGATCTGATGTTAATTTCCAGTCGCTGAATACTTGACAAATGTTTCTTAATGATTTTTCAAAAGCTGATAGCTATTGAAATAATCTTAGCATCAAGCCTGATTGATGAAACTTGTTAACACATCTTCTGTCTCCATTAAGACTCCGATATGACATCAAGTTACGATATTCCAATCAAAATACATTTTGCATTATGCAAAACAAATTAGTGTCTATGAGTGCAATATTTATTTTTTTGTTTATCTCGATCCAAAAGCTGCCGCATATCGCCGCCAAATTGCATACAAAGCCCAATAAATTTTTGAATTACCTAGCGACAAATTTTTTCTTTATTGCTGGCTGAACAATACCGACACAAGTCATTTATATTTACGAATTATGCAGTCGTATATATATATAGTTTGAATATACCGCCGCGCGCCGCCTGATGTCCTCTACCAAATGCAGCAATTTACTTTTTGCATTCTGCTCTTCCTTGAAGATACTTCACCAAGGCTGCAGTAAGCATCCCTAGCCGCTGCAGATGATGCCTAGAAAAAAGGGATGTAAGGTAATAATAATTGAAGATACACTCTTTGTGGCAAATTCAATGTGTGTTGTCGTCACTATATGCATCCGCCACCGCCATTCCACCACCTCCATATTGCCGCAATGCCCGTTTGGTAAGTCTGGGCAAAGCTGAAACGGCTTGTTTGGCTGTCGATAGGTCGGCAATATAATTGGAAGTGCAGAAGATGCATCTAATCTGCCTCTCAGGTTTCTCGAATAACGTGAAATAGTGTAAGACTGCTTGTATGGCGTATGGTGATGGTGATGGAGGTGGTGATGGTGGCGGTAACGCTGTATATACCGATGATGTTTCTTTTTTTGTAGCAGTTCCACCTCGATAGATATAAATTTGTGAACATCTACGCGCACTGGGCGCATTTACGGGTTGTTTTTTTTTTATTTTCTATAAAAATGATGATGCGCTGTTAATGTTGTTGTTGTTGTTCTTGCTGATCTTTCCAATGTCAAAACGTAAATTAAAACGTGAAAATGCGAGAGTAAGACACAAAAAGAGGTTGCAAATAACAAGCGTGTTTGGCTAGATTTGTTAGTTGGTTACAACCCTCGTCTTTATACACAGCAATGAACTGAAATCCGAAACAAAGTGCAAAAAATATGATTCCAATAAATAGTTTCATGTTAATACAGTCTGGGGAAAAAAAATTGGTATCATGTGTGAAAAAATAAAAGTTGTTATTGGTATAAACCTATTTAAAAGAAGTGACTGGGAAGTCAGGTGCAGGTAACTAACTTCACGACTAGTGAGAATTAATTTTACTTTTTTTTTGTGAAGTAAATTTCCGCTAAAGGTGAGAACTAATTTCATTTGAAGATTAATTGTGTGAAGTTAATTCCTATCTACAATTTTTATATTACAGTACAGATATAAAGCTGAAAAGTGGGGCGACTTTAGTTCCCGGTGTCTCCAACAGTTGATATTGTTAAGGGAGGCATTCTGCCACCCCACTGCAACCCCTCCCCCCCCTGCTTCTCCCACTATAGGATTTGGGGTGGTTGCGAGTTTTGGGTGGGTGCAAGTTGGGATATGCGCAATATGTGCATTTTGTATGAAAAGTGTAACGTCAACCGAAGGAGTGAAATAATTTCCCACCAAGAAGTTAAGTTATTTCCCACTAAAAGTGGGAATTTACTTCACCAAAAAGAAGTGAAATTAATCCCCCCTAGTTAGTGAAGTTAGTTCCCATGTGCATTTAGTTTCCATCATGTGAAGTTAGTTCCTTGCACCGAATAGTCATCTAAGAATGATTGCATCTTAGCAGATCTCTTAGTTCCAAGTAAATTCGCTTAAAATATTGCCATTTTTCTTTTTAAAGCGTTTTCGCCAGTACCTAATTTTATTACAATAATATTTTTTGTTTGTTTTTTTTTTTTTTTTTTGTAAATCACTTTTAAGAACAATGAGACTCAAATTAACTTACATTAACTTGTGGTTGTGGGTGATTTTCAACCACCACTGTTTTCTCTATAGAAGCATGTTTCTGTTGTTTTCTCTGGATTATGTTAGCATCTTCAACATGGTCCCGCACATTCAAAATTTTGTGCCTTCTCTTGGACATTCCTGGTGTGATAATCAAAAGATTAGGCGGTCCATACCAATGCTCACAGTGAAAATTCGAATGCCGTTCCGCAAAATAGTAAAGCCGTTAGTCCCAAGTAACCAAAAGCGTAGTAGCCTCGTCTCTATAACCATTTGGGAAAGTCACTGTGCCGCGATCGATTGCACCGAACAATCGTACACGCACTCGGTTGACCTCTGCGTTGTGTCGTCTTCGTTTGTTTCATCTGGAATGACCACAGCTGAATGTGGATGATTGTATGATGGTACACTGTACCGCGAACCTCTACGTACACCTGTGAATCGACAAAATAATAATGTCATTTTAATATTACCAATTACAGACAGAATCAGACAGAAATTTAAATTTTTTTTTTGTTGGCTGTTTGTGAAGCGTTTAAGTTAAACACAGAAAAAGCTTCGACATGCACGACCTATCCGGGGAGAGATTAATGGATTTTCTAGCAAAGCATTATTATAGCTTGAACCTTAAGAAGAAGTTTGTTTCTTCGATGGTGGCATAATGTGAATGAATAGTATTTTGGCCAGCTGTGCTAGCAGCGGTATATCTAGCTGCTGGACTGTGTGCGGTAGGTGCGGCCTTATTGCCGCCTTTTTGCTTATGGGGATACAAATGTATTTCGCAGGCGACAAGTGGCAGGCGTGACATACTTTGTGGGGATGTGTGTTGGCTTTGGGAGATTACTGGAGGCGTTATTAATTTTACCAATGGACTTGGTCATGCAATGCAATTCTCCAGTTTCAGTGTGAAAGATGGCAAAGGCTTTCATTGGAATTTTGATTATAATCTTGAGTGTAAATGGATTTTTTTTTTTCAGAATTTTATTTATGAAATACTTTTTCATAAATGAAGTGTTGAGAAGTTTTATTGGTAAAGAGCTATTTATTTGATTTGTTTTGATTGTTTTTGTATATGGGAAAACAAATAGAATTTATATCTTAAAACCTTTTGTCATTTTGATAAGATCTTATTACTTCTTTTATCTCTTCCAGTTATTACTATATTATTAAAATATAATAATGTACAGGCATCTGTATCTTTACTTTAGAATGTATGGATTGTAACAAGTCAGTTTCAGTTTCTTCGCTATCTATTCTTTGCTACTTATTTTTACGGATTAAAACATTAATAAAATTATTACCACTTCTGCTATGTATTTCCTTTTATTATATTGATAACACCGAAGTACTTTGTGCAGATGACGTCAACGAAAACTGCCTATTACTGAATTCGCAAAATTCCACTCCCCGGGAGTCGGTTCAATCCGCAGTGGATCCGCATTCGCATAAAATTCTATTATTGAAACCGATGAAGGAGCTGCATTATCGATTCGCGAACTACTGTTCCATTTTTCAAACTGTATTATCGGGAATGTCAAAAGTTGACATTGGGCGCGTTCAAGTGCACACTATAGTCTGTCCACTAAAAATTGGCAGTACAGGGAAGATAGGGATGTTTGTCTCTCATTCGCACTTCTTTGCTTTCCATAAGTTTATCTTCTTTCAAAATCTCTAACAGGGTTGCCGTAGTAAGTATTTTGAATTGGAAAAAACTGAAAAAATATGATGTAGGGTTACCTTTCTTCTTTTTTAATTAAAATTATTTTCTTAATTTTTATTTATAAAAATGAAATGAAATTTATCTTTTTCCACACCACCAAGAGGTAAGATAGTAGGCGCGTTTTTGAAGGGTATCCCCAGTAGGCCTACTAATTTCCTTCGCCATGTGATGATGTCACTTCTTTCTAAAAGAATACTCTTTCGCTGACGTTGGGCAAATATAAACCATAGAGTTTTTCTTAAAATCGTGTGCAGGTAAGATCTGCTTATTTCTGTGATATTTGCATTGAGTCTTACCTCATGCAGTATTTTATCAAGCGTTGGAAGTTCATTATTTGAAAAAAACTGATGCACGATTTGTCTGATGGCGCACTTATCAAAATCATCTATTTTCCTTTTGGGGCCAGATTGGTTTTTCTTTTTTGGTGGTGAGTTGTGACCTTTGGTATCATTTTCGCTGAGAAGTCTGTAGACTGTTCGCATAGACACCGAAAAAATGCCTGCTACTTGCTTCACAGTTTCCGTTTTATTTTGCAGGTTCTTGTAAATCTTTTTTGTCGCTTCTACAATTTCTTTTTTTTTTCGGCGCTTTAGTCTTTCGATGTTTTTGAATCCATTATAAACTAGATGAAGGAGCACAACAGTAGCAAACTTCTCAAAAAATTTACGTTTTTAAAAAAAGGAATATTTACAACACTTCACTTCACATTAATTTCAAAACACTAATCACAAAAATAGGTACACGAAACATCAATACCGACTGCCCGCGCGCTTTAAAAATCTACGCAAATAAGAAAAAATATACACGAAATATCAACCGACCGACCGGCACGAGAATCTACGCAAATAAATTTTTTAAAGACAACAGCTTACCTACATTTTTGTAACTGCATTTTAAGATTTTCCCCACATAAAAAACACAAACATGATCAACAAAAACACTGCACGATAACACTTTTGTACTAGTAATATGCTCATCTCAATATCTCATTATCATTTCATCAATAAAAGGTATTTTTTAAGCTCTAAAATCAGAAGTTCCTCAACAGAAACTCAATATAAAAAAATACGAAACGAGTTACCAAATTGACAAAGGTATCTCTGTTCGAATGGATGTTAAAAGAGGGTTGAAATGCATTAGCCAATCAGTGCGTATTCAACTGTACGCTAGGCAGGTCGTTGTGGGATCTATGTCGGATGCGATCGAAAAATCATTGGCGGGTAAACATTTTTTAAATGGGGTTTCTTTCAATTCAGTATGGTGCACAAATAAGGCGCGCTACTGATTTTGAAAAAGCTTCCCCATAAGGCCTGTACTGCCAATTTATAGAGGACAAACTATAGAAAAGCAATCTAAGATACCTTAGTATCGTAAAATATCTAATATCACAAATTAAACCTTTTTTAATGATTTTAACGACCAATCTTAATCCGTCTGTGTTTCAGCAATCACTTTACCGATTTACAAGGTAAATAATGCTGTTGGATAGAGGAAATGTCAAACTTGGTCATCGGGACTATATTTCTGGACAGATTTCCACGGTTTACAAAAAAAGAAACGAAAATTGTATTTCCGGAACTCTAAATAATACGGCAAAAAATAATTATTTTGAGTAAAATTATTTTTCTTACCGCAGAATAAGCCATATTTAATGATTTATTCGACCAATCTTAATCTGTCTGTGTTTCAGCAATCACTGGATCGATTTTCAAGGTTCATTTGCTGTTGGATAGAGGAAATGTCAAACTAGGTGGTGAGGACTATATTTCTGGACAGATGTTCACCGTTTGGATAAAAAACGACACCAAAGTTGCATTTCCTGAAAAAAAAACGCAGATGACCTTTTTGGAAAACGGCCATTATTGTAATATAATTAATTATAAATTATTAGAAATACTGGAAAAAAAGACGATCTAAAAAATTTTATTTCTGTTTTACAAAAAATCTGATTTGTTAACTATCTGTTTTTTCTTGAATTTTTTTGCATATAAATCACTTTCATCCGCACCAATTTTACTGCGGATTTGTTTTTCCAACAATTGTATGGAATGCGAATGTGGTGCGGATGCCTTTCGTTTTCAGTAATACCAATTTCACTTCGCATTCACTTGGTACGAAAAATAACACAAGAGGACATATTCCGGAGTACGACATGGGTGGTTGTCTTTTGAATGTATCTGGTATCAAGTCATACGACACTTCGACAGTGGTAAAGTGGTTTACTGTTTACTCTTTCTTAGACATTTGCTTTACAACACAAAATTTTATAAAGTTAGGTATAATTTCGTCGTAGTTGACACTATCAGACAGTTTTAGAGGCATGAAGCATGATGGTTTGAATCAAAACTAGATTGAATTGTGGTTGTGGAGTGCTTCTTTTTCTGCTTTCTGAAACAGATTACTGTTAGTATCAATGAATTTCCTACTTGTCAGAGTTAACATGTCATCGAGGAAATCAAAGACCTTTATTTCGTTGTTATTAAACAATATGAAAAACTTTAACTTAGGTATCCAGTATCTACTATTTTGGGGGGTAGATTTCCACCAGTTGAATGGGTTCCTGTGGCTGTACCAGCAACCGGTGTCTATCACAGATTATACGTCAGCGCAACGATGAGTTTCCTCAATGAAATTTATGCACTATTTAATATTATAAGTAAGATTTAATATTATAAGTATCTTTATTTTGATTTTATTCAAACTTGGCTTAAACTATTCTCAGTGAAATATCTCCGGATGCCTTTTTTTGTTTTTGCCCTAGATATAAAAAAACGATACCTACCATATAAGCGTAACCGATAATTCTATTTTTCTCGAAAAAATACGATCAATTTTGTTAAAATTTTATATGAGTGATTTTTTGCTAATGGTGTTGTCCACCATCTAAATTTTTTTTCAAAATCAGCTTATTAACGGTACCTGCAATAGAACCGTTTTTTATTACTCCGACTATCTTTTGATAGTTCACCGATTTTAAAGAAATTTAATATTCTAAAACTACTGTTAAACTGAAATGAAACCGCAAAAAAAATTTGAAAAAAGTAATTTTTGAAAAAGCTTTTTTTTTTGGTCAAAACCGATGGTTCCAATTTTCTCGAAAAAAATACTTTCAACTTTGATAAAATTTCAATTAATTATATTTTTACCGAAAACTATATCTTTCATATTAAACTTTTTTTATTCCATACATTTGTTTATAAAAGACTTTTTTAAAAGACAAGTATTTCAAAATATAAAATACTGAAAATCTTTTCTTTCTAAAAAAAGATGGTCAAATAAATTTTCCAGTGGTAAACACAAAAGTAACTTGCCTCAAGAGCAAGTTTGTGCGACCCAGTCGTACCCTTTATTAATTCCATTTTTCTCAAAAAAAAACCCGATCAATTTGGATAAAATTTTATGTGAGTGATTTATTGTTAATGGTGATTTCTTTCATCCAATTTTTTTCCAGAGTAGCTTATTAACGGTACCTAACCCAGAACAGTACTCTTTCGATACTCTTAAACAGCTTAACCGATTTTGACGAAACTTGATATTTTTTTAGGTCGCGCCTGATAAACATTGGGTGCAATACACAGAAAGGCATTGCATTCTACTTTCACAATAAGCTTAATTGAAAGCACTAAATGCTTCTCCTAGTCTCAAACTTCTGATTATATGGTGTTAAATCAGTATAATTAGAAGTTTTGCAGACTGTATATGTATATATGATTATACTCTTTCGCTATAAAGGATTTGGCGACTGTAGTCTAACAATGCCAACGTGGTTATATATTGCCACGTTATCAATATAATTTCAAGATTTAGATATAGTTAATTTGGACTTGAAAGAGACATGTGTTTGTCTAGGTAATGTACTGAAAGCCAAAAGAAGCTGAAGAAAAGGCTCCAAATACCACATTATGTCTTTTTATCTGTCTGTTTTATTACTATACCTAAAGTAACTTTTATCAAATTCTTTTACTAATTTTCATTTTGTTTGTATCTACCTTATTCAATTGTATTTCCAAATAAAACTGTTCACAATATCAGATATAGATCCACTTTTCTTTTCTCAGCAATATGATATTAAATTCGCCATAATTCGTAACCCATAATTGTAAAAGAAAATAACTAACCAAAATGTTTCTTCCGAAGATCTCGCTAACAACCAACTTTTCTCGTTCAATGCATAATAATTATTTTCTATTTACTTAAGTCAGGTCGGAACTCTTTAAAGTTATTTTTGTCATTTCTCAATTTAAGATAACACAAGCTAGATACCACAAATTCTCAAAAAAACAGTCCAACATTGTCAATTAATTTTCTTCGCTCTGAATTTCATAAAGAATCTTAAAACAATCGACCAAGGAAAGACTTCTTTGGCTACATCCAGCTCTAGCAAAGTAAACTAGAAGCACTCTCCATCAGCTATACAGAGTAAAATGCCATCACCGAAGAACCATTTCAATAAATTGTCCTTTAATAATTGCAACAACAGAGCACACAATTGTACCGCGAGCATTCTAATTGCAAATCGAATATGCCATTATTTTCGAAATAATAATAATAACAGTTGACTGGATTAGGTTGCACCGACATCACACAATCCAACAAACAAATATACACAACAATCAACATAAAGGATATACCGTGCCGCTATACCATATTATGAATGTATGTAGAAACGATAGGAAGTCCACAATTGGAGGAATCTGCCGGTTAATCAAACTGAGCAATCTATTCCAGCTTTGTAATTTCCAATGGCACATTGCTGGGTGAATCACCAACAACAATGATATAGAAACCGGCGCGCGAGGCAGCACAACTTTTAGAACAATAATATTCCCAATAGGATTCACACACATATATACATAATATTATGTTGCTATATTGCAGCCAGACGGACAATCAAAGGCGAAATGATTTAAACAATCCACAGTAATTGTCCGAGACACTGCCGCCTTTGCTCTGGCATGGCATGGCGTTGCTGTACCGATTCGCCACTGATGCTGTTCTCTCCGGTTGACACAAATTATTCGCTAATAATCGTTTGATTCCATTCCGTTCCGGTTAAATAGTTTGTATTTGACTGGTGAGTTCGGAACCAAAGAGTGCCTCCATTATAGGTTCTCTGATGGTTAGGTGGATTATTTGTGTCTTTGTATCTAATAAAATATAAATTGGCCTATCATTGGAGTCATTAGAAGTCGAACAACTTATACAATAATGACCTGTAGGTGTATCTACATTTAAACAGTTCTGGATTTGAAAACAAAAATTTGGGGCCCACATTTCGGAAAGGAGAAGATGAAAAATATAGATGTTTCAAATTTTAGACAATTAAAGCCAAGCTTCATAAAGAAGGCAATGCGAACTGTGTCACCTAATTATTAATTATTAATTAATTTACACATAGGTACTCAACTTTTTAATTAATATAACTTTTTACTCAAACGCAACATATATACTATTTGCAGGCGTTTTCCGAGCTCTTTAGTCCGGCCCTGATGCATGTGTATAATATACATCCATAGCCCCACATAGATGTTCCTTCTAGAAAAGGTTATTCCAGCAAGGAAAAATATCCTACGCTTTGCCCATACACCCATCCATCTGACTTTGGACCTGGCACATATGCATATTGGTTCGACATTAATGCCTATCTTCTTGCCCCATGAAGATGTTTGAACGAAGGAAGCCCTATAGAAGCAACATCTCGCTTTCAATCTCTGGAATTGTTATTTACTATTTTGCTGTGAATAGCAAGTCAGGATGCCTCAACCTTAACGAAAACTAGATGCACCACATACCCAATTTCCATTCGGAGCATTGCATCAGGAGCACAACACAGCACATATACTACAAAAACAGTGGCATGGGCAATGGGCATCTCCAATTGTTAAAGAAACATGAACTTCGTTTCGGCATCTTCAATCTAATATGGGATCGTTTTATGCGGGGAAATGCACCGCCATCACAGACGCTCAAATATGCCGGTAGCCCTATTTTGCAACGGGCAATGGGTAGCATCAACACAGCACCACCAGCATCAGCAACATTCATATACATAGAGTGCACTCTTGGATCGACAGTCTGTTAGAGATAGATTGGGAGAGAGAGATTCCTTTGGGTATGGACTGATGAAGTTTTTTTTTTGGAACGCGATGTAGACGGTGAAAATTTGCTTTGAAGTTATTTGTGGTGGCCGACACCGCACTTAGATGCCATTTTTTGTTTTTTTTTTTATTTGTTGTTATGATGCAACATGTGGCATAGTATATAAGTAAGGTTTAAGTTACAGCTATGTGGAGGATGTAATGAGAACGTGAAAGCGATAAAATTATAAGTGAATTCTAAGCCCTTATGAGCCAACTTAAGGCTATTCCTAAATATCTGAGAAGTTTTTTTTAACATAATTTTATGAAGCTTCAATTATTAAATTAATCAAAGCCTATTTATATCACATTTTAAACTTATTGGCGTGCTAATCTTACATAGCTACTGTGAAAAGTCCCCATCGATATGAGCGTCGCTAACAATTTTACGGGGGGTAAAAGGCCCCAAAAACAGTTTTTCTTCAATAACTCTCTAACTATCAGTGATAGAAAAAAAAATTAATGACAAACTTAAAGCTTTGACAATTTTCTACAAAACATGTCTTAATAATTATTTTCGTAAAATTAACCGTTTTCAAAATAAATCGATCGCTAGGTCTCCCTCTGGCCTGGCGTTGCTATTCCTATCCTAACGCTACCAAAACTCACAGGATTTCTCGCTTGGTCTATCTGAATTTTCCTACACATTTCGTCAAAATCGGCCCAGCCGTTTTGAAATCCATAGCGGAAATCCACACACACATCGATTTCTATAAACAGTGTTGGTCATTTTCTGAAAAATGTATTTAAAACAGAAATAACAATATTAAAACAAAACAACGTTAAAACCTAAAATGCCAAAAATGTATTTTTATGTTATTTTTAAATATATTTGTTGCAGTAAATATTTTTCGAAAAATTAATTTTAAAACTCAAAAGTTTGAAGAAAAAGAAAAATTAAAAAAAAAAAAAATTTTTTTTTTATTTTACGTAGTTAAGTATTATTTAATTATGATTGCTCCGAAATTCTGGATTTCCGCTATGGATTTCAAAACGGCTGGACCGATTTATATGAAATTCGCAGGCAGCCTTCAGATAGACCCAGCGAGTAATCCTGTGAGCTTTGGTATCGTTAGGATAGGAGACAAAGAGCAAACGCTAGGCCACGGGAGGAAGTTTTCCATATAAACAGTTAAAGCCGTATTAGCAATCGATTTATTTTAAAAACGGTTAATATTTCGAGAAAAAAAATGATTAAAACAGTGAAAATTGTTTAAGCTACAAGTCTGCATCATTTTTTTTTTTTTTAGCACTAGGGAGTTATTGTGGAAAAACGGTTTTGGGGGGCCAAGGACTTTTCACAGTTTCCTTAGAACACAATTAGGAATGTTTTTCCAAGATGAATGCTTTGACTGGAATAAATTTACAAAAAAAAAAATAAATTAAAAATAACTGAAAATTAAAATTAAACTGAATTAGGTATTATTGCAAGTTATTTAGATTTGATTAACTTAAAAGGCCATTCTAATTTTATTGTTTATCAAAAAATAATCATGTTGTGAAAGTTAAAAAGCTTTTTAGGAGAGGAACACCGAATAAACATTTTTTTTCTGCAATCATATAAGGGGAAATTAGAGAAAACTTAGTTGAACAAACTTGCTCTTGTGTCAATTTACCTGGATGGCTTTATGAGAAAAAATTAAAAATATATGTGAAAGAAATAAATTTATGAAATTTTCAAAATTTCTAAATTCACATCTACAGTTGATATTCAACCGATTCGAAATCAAAAAATTAAAAAAAAAAAAAATTCGTCGGTAAATATGAAATTACGAAAATATATTTTTAAAACTCTAAGTACATATTTAAAAAAATCAATTTTATTTTTTCTATTTAAAAAAAAAAAATTGATTGTAGGTACATATGTTAAAACATTATTTTTTTATATAGGTAGGTACTAAATTTAAGATTTATAAAAATCCGTCATAACATTTTGAAAATATTGAATTAACAAAAAAAAATTTTGAACAATCATTTAATACTTAAAAAAAATGTCGCAAAATTATAGTCAAGTTAACTAGAAATTAAAGCAGATTTAGTTTGACACTAGGCTGAAATTTAATTTTTGGCAATTATAGATAAGTTAAACTACACTTTATCTTTAAAGACTGCATAAACATTAAAATCATGAAAACCCTATTTTAATTTTGTTACTGTCACACTTGCTTACGAATTCTGTCAATCTGTCAAATTCTATAAAAATTATTTTACAAAATGTTTTTTCGGAGGAGAATTTGATTGATGATTTTGAGCTTTTTGGGAAACAAAAATAATAAAAATCACGAGATGACGCTTTAATAATTCTGAACGATGCGTCGGCAAAAAATTGTAGACTTTCCATCCCGGCCGTAACTCTTAACAGATTATTTTCAAAACTATTTTCTCTTAATAGAACGAACTGTCACTGTTTAAGCTGTGTTCAGCAAAAAATTCTTAAATAACTGTTTTAAGTGTGGCATTAGTTGTCAGTACTTCAGAAAGTGTTGATAATTGCTTAAAAGTTAATTCCTTAAATATAGGCTGACTATAATCTTACGCCATTATATTTAATAATAAAACTGGTAGGTTATCTTATTTGTGATAGCCAGTTGTATCTCAGCATTATTTTTTGTTTATATTTAAAATTAAAAAAAAAACGGTTAGGAACCGGTAGAAGGATACGTTAGACAAACTTTTCTGCGAATTTTGTTTAGATACGTTTTATTACACATCAAAAACTTTGTTAAAATCTTTAGTGTCGTTCTCGAGAAAAGTAATCCTTCGTCAACGCTTGTATGGTAAATACCGTTATTTTGAGACCTATACAGTCCGGGCATATTAAAAAAACACTATCTACCAAATTTCAATCAACTCGGCCCACCAGCTTAGGCTGTAAGTAACGATACAGATAGACAGACAGACATGCAGACAAAGTTTCCTGTCCAACTTTATTCGTCTTTTCGTAATACAAAATATTTTTATTCATAGAAGCATAACTTGTCGTAAGGAGATTTTTATTCCATGTCTGCCAACGTTGGGCGCCAATTGCATTTGTCCATCAGCCAATTAGTAAAAAAAAATGAAATACATCAGTATCATTAAAATGTGAATTTTAAGACTTAACGAAAATTATATAAAAATGGTATCATACGGTCATTCGTTGCTTGCTTTACCCGCAGTAGCGGCGATAAAACGCCAGTGGTGCTATCACGTTGATATTTAAAGGAATCGTTGTTTTTCTCGTAAAAACGTGTGTAGGTTACACAATGTTAGAAAAATATATAAGTGATAAATAATGTTATAATTTGGATTAATGAAGCTGTTAAAACTTAAGCTATCTACATTGCAAAACATAACACAGCATCATGTTAACATAGATAGCTCATATCTTATTTGGACACATCACCATCAAATTCAATTGCCTACATTCCATATACCTAAATAAGTTGCATCCTTTTTGCAAGTGCGAACCAATTTCATGATCCTAATCAGACGCTCAAGTCGAGTTGTGTAACTACCACGTTCTCACAGGAATATACCTTTAAGCTATTCCTATCACTAAACATGCATTTCCCGATTTTTCCCTGACTCATATGTCATCCTGGATGCACCAGCACACTGCTGCACACACTTACAAAATTTATTGTATGGTACGATACTGTACCATGGCTACCTCTCCGTAAATTACCATACGAAACAATTAAGGCTATCAGGAGTTTCCGACCAAATCCATGTGTGCTGCAGCTCTGTAGCACTTTGTTTTGGTTTAAGATTACTACACAACGATAGACAGCCCAGGAAGACCTGAATTGCAGCTTATTTCAATTGAGACCATGGTCAAGTAAATTTTTTGAGATTTTTCAGCGCCCACCATCTTATACGGCGAGCGTAGAATTTAGAATGTCCATCTTATCGCTACCTGCACATCTATTTTGTTTATACTTGCGGAATTCCAACAATATATTCCATACGCTGCTTCTGGCTGATGCCTTTCTGTAAACTGATAATGACAGAAGGGTAGTTCGCACTTGCTTAACATCTATACCGACGGAACGATGAACACGGTACGTTGGACTTGATGTCAGCGGCATCAGTGGTATCGTCATCTTCTCTGAGATTCCAATTAATTCGCCTCTCGAACGTGTAAGATATGTAATTAACACCATTAAAGTAATGTTCAATCATTTCTGCCCGAACGCCAAACATAAATAGCTTTATTCCAGCATTATTAGGTGGGTGCGTTGCGGAGGATGCTAATATTGCTTATGCTTTAACTTTAACATTCATCTTTGTTTAAGAGACCGTCTTCTTATAGTGATGGTTGCGCGCATGCATGAGAAAACCTAATTAGCCAATTACTGGATGACCTGTGTGGCGGTAATTGAAGAAATGTGTTCGAAGACTATTTTTATGGATCTGCATGTGAAAATTTAGTATTTTGATTGGGTGCCGTTATGCCGTTAATAAATTCTTGGAATTATTTTTATTTTTATATATATATAGAAAATAATGAGTGTTAATTTAGCATTTGTTAATTATGGAGTTTTGTATCTTAAGAGACCGTTAATGACTTTATTATACAAGCAATTTGTGACAAATTGGACAAATCAAAATTTAATTTCAATTAAAAATTCAAATCGATGACGTAATTAAATTTAATGACTTATTTGCGATGAAAAGTCATACTTATAGGAAGCCTTTGAGGTAATAACAGCCACAAAGTACTTTTTTTAAGTATAAATATATGTTTTGATCTTTTTTTTTAATTGTTAGTTGTTTATGTGAATTTATGAGAAATTATGATACTTTTAATTATTTTATAAAATATACAGGATTCACCCTGTTGTTTCAAAAAATTGAGCAAGTAGGTTGAGGTTGGGTAGATACGAGGATGAAATCATATAGGTAGGGAAGTCTACAATCCCCCCCACCCCCCACCCCCGGGTCCGGTTAGGCGGGAGGGGCAATATTTTAAGAAATTGACTCAAAATAATTTAAAAATAACGGTACAATCTACAATGACATTGCTATACCTTTTTGGAAACACAGTTATTTATTATTTTCTTTTCTTTTAAATAAAGTTGTTTTAGTAAATAAATATTAAGAAATTAATTTTCAAACTCAAAAAAATTTTATGTAATTAAGTATAAATTTTGTTTCGGTAATTCAATGCACTTTTTAGTTGTTAGTCAAAAACAGAAAACCATACGATATTTTCTTGTCCCTCCATTTTTTCTACACATCTTTTGTGAATCATAAGCAGGCCCCAACTCTTGAAATTCATGGTCCACTTATTCTACCATAATTTCGGTTTTTTTTTTTTAATTTTGTTTTTTTTTTATTTATTTTATTTTTTTATTTTAAAAAAACGCAGTACTTCTTAAAGAATAAATATTTAAAGAAGAATATTTTTTTGATTTAAGAAGATTTTAAGAACTAATTAAGCTTATTAATTCTATCGATCGGATCGGATCGCCCACTTGCACCTTTGATTTGTTTAATATGAACTTGAATCCCTTTTAAAGAAAGAACGAAATTGCAACGCTATAGAATTCTTAACTTTCTTTGGGTAATTATGTGCTAAATGAAAAGAGTGGACCAGGTTTGTCATCACAAACTTCCCACAGGCAGATCAATTTCTAGCTAGCTGTCTCCAGTTTTGCACGCCAAGTTCGATGAGGTCCCATTCCACTTGCGTGCGCAACCTGCACTACGCTGTCCCACGGAGTTGTATTCTTGTCTTTAAGGGCTTTCCGAGCCAGAGCATTGGTGTACATTACCATCTATGTGACCCAGCCACCATATAGTCCTCGGCTTTTCACATTTGTGACAAGGTCGTTGTCACTATGATGTGTTAGTACATCCCGATAAATGTTAAAACCCGACTGCGGACCTCGGAACTAATGTCAAAACTTTATTAATAAACACAGAATAGCTTTTTTAGACTGTGAGTTAAGTTACACCACCCAAGAAGGTGGTTTAGCGATGCTGTAAGATTGAAAAGTGTCATTTCGTTTTGTTTTGATTTCATCATCGAAAATAATTATATAAGTGAAGTGCAATTTGTATATAAAAAGGTAAAAATATGTTTGTTAAATTCATGCCAAATGCATTTTCTCGGGTTTTTTTCTTCTTCTTTATTATTATTTTGGAAAAAAAATAACTTGAAAAGTGTATTTTTCGCCCTATTTATTTGAGTTCCAGATGTGCAACTTTTCTGTAGTTTTTTGTCCAAACCAGGGACATCTGTCCAGAAATATAGTCCTCACGACCTTCTTTCATATATGCTCTATCTAATACCATCTGAACTGTGTACATCGGTTTAGTGATTGCTGTGACACAGACGGATAAAAATTAGTCATTTGATCAGTAAAAAGGTGAAAATTTAGAGTTTAAATTTAACCTTTTCAAACAAGAAAATTATTATTTTGTATTTTCTTTGATAAGAGTCCCTTTATTAAAAGGGCTGGTACACATTAAAGCTAAGTTTTTACTTCCTTAAAAGAGCAAGTATTAGTTTCGTGTCAAAAAAAAAAATTCGAGGACTTAATCAAAAAATGACATTACGATCGGTCGTTGGTGAGTATGTGGGTATGTGCGGATTTGCGGATGTTCGTTTGTGTGGATATGCGGTTGTCTGTTCTCCGATCTACAGCCTGAACGGTTACATGGAATTTCTTGAAACTTTTTTTCTGTAATACCCGTTGGTGATTGCCTGGAATAGAAACTGGAATGTTTGGGCTGTAGGATTCTGGCTGGAAAAAGAAAAGCTGTTAAAAACTACAGCAAACTGTTATGTGGTAGTCTTATATTTTGTGAACGAAAGTATTACAAAAATAACGTGTTTTTTTTTTTATTTTTACTTTAAATACTTTATTTTTACTTTACTTTTGTTGTTAAAGAACCAAAGAAAGTCAGATTGCGCACTTTTGACCCATGGACAGGGTACGCAGGCATATGGGTAAGAGTGCGCAACCATTTATACTCTCAGGTTATAATGTTCTGAATTCATAAGAAAGTTACATTTTTGACATCAGCTAACACAACAGTCGACCCCGATTAACTCAAATTTCAATTTTTCACTTAATTTGTTTGATTAACTGGCATCTTTTTCAACAGTTCAACACGGGGTCAGTTTAAACACCATTAGCGTGATGATTTGTTATTAGAATGAACACCAATTGCTTTGGAGAATACAATATTTTTGTCTATCACGGGATGGGATGTTTAATTAACAGGGAAACCCTTAGTTTTTTAGTTGTTACAACTTACCCCTTTAATTTTAACCCCACTTTTCTGTACTGCAAAATGAACGTAAAGGTGTTCCCAGACCAAAGAAACATTTAAGAAACATTAAAAAGGGATTTCGGAAACATTAATTTATAATAAAAAAAACTTCTGGGAAACTTTCAATGTTTCGCAAATGACATAAAAAGAAAGCTAATTGTTCAGAACATCTGAAATTGAAAAATAATAATCGGGGTCGACTGTTGTGAATATGTCACGTAGATAACAAAATGAGTAGCACGAAACATTTAAAAACAAAATTCTTCTAGCGTCCACACGAAAGGAAACTACAGTCTTACACCAAAATTTGATATCCGGCTGGATTAGGATTTGGTTTTTTGTCGATTTGCAGTTGTATTGTGCATTTATCTCTAAAAATGGTAAATACCATTATTGAAATACATAGACATTTTTTTTAATAATAATTGTAAAGTAAAAATTGTGTGAAAAAATCTCCAATTTTTCTATTTTTAAAAATACCTGAAAAAAGCATAAAAAAAATCTTCTAATTCCTCACAAGATTTCGTATATTTAGCAATAAAAAATTTACAAAAAAATTATCTAAGTAAAAAAATTAGAAAATTGTATTTTCTATAAAATCCGGTTATCACGATTTTTAGCGAGCAATGCACAATACGCCAGCAAATCGTCAAAAAACCAAATCGAAAATTCCGGACACACACAAGATATTGAATGAAATTTAACATACAGGATGAACTTGATAGGTATTTGAATTATAAAGTTTAACTGAAGTTTTGTCAGTCATTCGGTTTATATTTTTTGTATCTACAATCTTTAAAATCTCTTAAAACATTTTATCTTAACCAAATTATATGCAAACAATATGTATGTTATTGTCCACTTATAGAAACAATGTCACTGATGTGTAAGTACGCTCATTTGACACTTGTCCGATTAGTGCGATCTGCCTTGTCGCATTGTTTAAGTTGTTGCTAACATTTGTTGTCGTTAAAATGTTTAGCTAGAACACTCTTGGGCATTCAAGTGCATATATTAAAGGTCTATACAATCTGCTAAAACCAACAGTTTTGTATAAACAGAAGCACGTAATTAAGTATTACGAGCTCATTCATCGAATAGTCGACACCTTATCGTGACTTCTCAAGGATTTATGCTACCTTCGGCATGAATTAAAAGCCTTTCCAGCCATCAGACCGATCATCAGACGAAACACATATGTATAATCCGGCCACCTGAAGATGCATATCAGCACTTTTAAAACCACCATCGGTGTGTCGGCATTCCCCGGTGTGGTGTGATGGTGATGTGATAGATAGTCCTGCTATTTGTCGCGATATCTTTGCTCCGGGTGGTGTCTCTAAACGAGTGTTTTTTTTTTTGTGTTGCCAATACTAAGGTGGAAATGTTGCGGTGTGACCCGATGGACGCAAACTTAACTAAACAGCGGTATTTTTGTTTGATCTCATTCAAAGTGTGGTGACGATGTCAATTGCTTTTAGTACACCAACCAATGGGAATTACCAATACCATAAAAATTAAAGACTGTTTTTTTTTAAATTCGATCTCTCTTTTTCATTTGGTTTTATTTATTTTTGTTGAAACTATTTGAGGTGTCAATGAAGATGAATAGCTTGAATTTAACTGACTAATTTCACATAAAAGTGTAGTGTATGAACAATCATTGGAGGAAAATAGTATTTTTTTTAAAACAAGACAACATTTTCTAAATTGGGCTTTTATCTGTCATATAATTGTCATTCATTGATCACTATGTCTGAAAAGCTCTCCCACTAAAGGAATTCCGTAATTTTTTTTTAGCATTTTTAAAAATCTTACTGTACCAAAATATAAAATGTTGAATTTTCAAGAATGAAACTTCATTTAAGGAGCATTCGTTTTTCTTAAACAAAATTATTGTGCTATAAAGATATTGCTCCCGTTTAAAACTCTCCATCAAAGAGCTGGCACAGGTGTTCTTTACCGTCCTTCAAAGATTTGTTTTTTTTTTTCAAATTAGCACACTTCTCATTGACTTGCCTCTTTTCAGATATACTGTCAGTCGTGTGGACACAGTTACCACTCACGTGGTAATCTACCTTGATTAGCACAAATCTCATGTTGTTTTTTTTTTTTTTTTTTTTTATTTAAAGCTGCAAGCAGCACTTTTGTATTGCAGCTTGTGAAACGAACAAAATGTCATTTAATAGTAGCACGCTATCTTTAACACAAAATCTTCTCAGTTATGCCAATAAACCTGAACGCATGTCAGCTCAAATATCTAACAAAAAAAAAAAAGCTAGACTGACAATACGTGCATCTACAATCTACCGATACTATAGAGCACTCCAAAGTCGCAAGACGACCAAACCCCAAAGAGATATAAACTTTAGAAGAAACATTGAAGCATTGTACACGACGTGCTAATGATGGTTATCGCTAATGAACACGTATACGCATAACACCTCGTAATCAGCAAACTACAATAAAGAAGAAAAAAAAAAATAACTAAAAAAAGATTGGAAAAAAATAGCCAGAGCTCTGTCTGGAAGTCCTTGAATCTATCTGCTAAGACGGGTGCTGAAATTGGTCAGTGCAATGTTTACTTTTGTTCCGTGAAACTTCATTTGAGCAACCCCCGAATACACTGAGAGAAAAAAATATTAAATTAAATAAAATTATATTGTATACCAATAAATAAATACAATATTAATAATAATAATAAAATCTGATACAAGTATTCTTACGGCATTAAGGAATCTTCAGTATCACCTTCCTTTATTTATAATTCAACATATTTTTGAACAAAATCACATATCATTATTTGCATAAGAAATCGTTGTCGTATTAAACCAATTAAATGCAAATAGCGTGGAAAAACTAATATCCAATGTCTGACGAGTTTTAAAGGAACAACCGCATAGTATAGAACTAATTTGCTTCTCAGGTTCAATAACCGGTACTAAAGGGTGTTTTTTTTTAGAGGTATAGAACTTTAAATTGCAATAAAACATGGAATGTTTGATTGAAATGATTTTTTATTTATTCGAAAGATAATCTTGTGGCATTACATTTTAAATTTGCCTTCTGACATATGACTGCCACGGCTGGCGCTCGGATGTAGTCCAATCTGGACGTCCAATTTTCGATGACTTTTTCCAACATTTGTGGCCTTATATTGGCAATAACACGGCGAATGTTGTCTTCCAAATGGTCAAGCGTTTGTGGCTTATCCGCATAGACCAATGATTTTACATAACCCCACAGAAAATAGTCTAGCAATGTTAAATCACAAGATCTTGGAGGACAATTCACAGGTCCAAGACATGAAATTAGGCGGTCACCAAACGTGTCTTTCAATAAATCGATTGTGGAACGAGCTGTGTGACATGTTGCGCCGTCTTGTTGGAACCACAGCTCCTGGACATCATGATTGTTCAATTCAGGAATGAAAAAGTTAGTAATCATGGCTCTACACCGATCATGAATGTCACGAAACCAATCCTCGGTATCTAACACTAATATCAATTAACCAAAATGCGATGATATCTCGGAACTAATATTCAGTGCCTTAGGGAATCAACACTGAATAATATAGTGAAACTGATGCCCCGTTTTTCACGGAACAAGAGAACAAGGTCTCACAGAACCAATTTCCGATTATATCAAAAAAGGCAATGCTCGCGGTGTCACACGAAATCAATGCTCGATATCATATGACTAATCTCCGGTTACATCGTGTAGCAAATGTCTTGTGCTTCAAACAGATAATGTTTGGATTTATTGCAGAACCTCCTATCTGTCCATGTCTTTCGATTTTGATTTCGACACGCATTAAAGCGAAACCATTTTCCGGTACCTCAGGGAAGCGGTGTCCGATAGTATCGTAGAATTCCGGAACGAAACAGCACCAAACCGGAAATAATGTTCGTTCTCACAGAACTAATTTAAAACATTTTCGTGGGACAATGCCCGGTATTTCAAAGAACCGATGTCTGGAGTTATCGAAGAGCCAAATTGAATCTATGCGCTATGCCTTATGGTCTTATGTCATTCGCCCTTATGTCACGGCACCAAATTAGGTGCATAAGGGCAAATGACATAAGACCAAATTTCTGAATTTGACCTTATGACACTTTCCGAAAGCGTCATAAGGCCAAATTTCAACGTTTGGCCTTATTTCGCTTTCGAAAATGACTTAAGACCGCAAAAAGATATAAATAATGCATGTACCTTGAAGTTAGGTTTAGGTCCCTCATTATCTCAGAGTGTTTAAGATAAAATTTGAAAGTGACATACCTAAGGTCAAATTGGCCACTTTAGGAAAGAGACGTATAAGACCAAACGTCGAAATTTGGCCTGATAACGCTTTCGGAATGTGTCATAAGGCCAACTTCCGAAATTTGGCCTTATATCACTTGCCCAAAATTATATGTTTTTGAAATAATAATTATCATTTTTGACTCAACACGTACGTCCTATAATTAAATACCACAAAACTCTTTATTATTTTTCTCAGTGTACTTTTAGAAAGAATTATTAGTGTTAGGCTATGAATTTAAGAAAATAATTCCTCCGCACCACCGTCTTCGGGTCTTTATATATATGTGCGTGAATATTGGTATTTAATTCGATATAAAGTCGATACTAACGAAATCGTTGCCGCCAGGGAATATTTGAGCTGGAATGCAAATGTGGACGGCAAATATCAAACACCGAAAACAGCACCGTCCGGAATGCGTTCCTCACTTCGATTACAAAAATCGACTTCGATTTGCCTATATATACCGACACCGTTCACTTATTGGTGATTTGCCCCCAAAGGGGAGGGGGTCTCACGTTCCTCACGCTCTTTTTAAACAGCAACTGGTAGTTCCAGAGTATAGATTAAACAACGCGCTCGAGTCTCGACACAAACACGACGGACGATCGACTCTGCGACCGATCGTATGTCGATGATAAAATTCTCGACGGTCGCTCAGCCAGAGTGCGCTACTGCAATGCCTCACCAACCTCACCACTACCGCCATACATTGCCGCCAGGGCATCATTTGAAAATTGAAATCTTAACACGGTAGCAACATGCTTACCTTTAATTAATGATAAGAAATCGTATCTATCGTCTCGGATCGAGTAATGAGAAACAATTTAGTTGTTCCTCGCATCACATGGCGGGGAAGGTGCGCAGATTCTTGGTGGACTCTCTTACTTCGGTGTTAGGTTATGCTCTGGCGTAACACGGGATCGCTGGGTTGTGATGTGTTATCCATGCGGATTATCGCACCAGCAGTTAATTTCTCGGTCTGGCCCAGCCCCAGAATCAGCCCCAGGAGTGCAGCGCGCATAGAGAACACGCTAAAAATACGAATTGATGGGTTGAACTTTCTCGTATTATGCCATTAATTAGTTAAATTTATTAGATGAGATCGACATGGGAAATTTAGTTGTAAAGATACGCGCCATGGATTGATGGCAGCTAAGAAGCGCGAAATCTTATAATGTGTCCCGTCGGGTGTCGGCTGTTGGTGAAGGTATGGTATCTTTTGGGTGGGGATCCGGGGAGGATATGTACCATTAGTGTGTCTTACAGGCCATTCTGGAGATGGTAATCCATGAAAGTAATGGCGGCAAAATGGAAGTACAGATAGTTTCATTAGGAGACAAGTTAAACAGCTATTGAACCGTTTTTAGTGTGTGTTTATATGTAAAAAATTAAGTTCAGATGCTGGTTTATTTTTTTTTTATTCGTTTCGTTGGTATTTCTTAATTTTTTTTTTCTTAAGTAAACGATTGGAAAAAATTCCACAGATTTTTGTTGACAACGGAATGCGAGCGCTGTCTATAAAAGTGGGTATAAACTTCGTATGTAATATAGGTTCCTAAACTAGTTTAATGGGGTTGAAAAAAAAAAAAATTGCAAGTTAATAAATAAAATGAAAATGAAAACAGACACGAGATCTTGAAAAGCAAAATTTTTTAACTACATAGAATTAAAACTAAATTGTAAGTGGTTTAAAAATGTCGTTTGTAGAGCAGGATTATTTAGATTTGTTGTTTTTCCAAAAAAAATAAGAAAACGTTTTTTTTTTTTTAATTTAAATATAAACCTTTAATATTTTTTTTAAATTTCGCCTTGTGACCCGTTTAAATATATTTCTAGGTATGATCCTTAGAATATATATATATATAAGCTAACGACTACTACAGGATATATCAAGCAAAACTTCCAAGGAATCGGTCAAAGAATACTTTTGCCTGATACGCCGTCTAATCGCCGCAAAATACAACTGATAACTTCTTCTCACAAACAGCTCCTTTTATACAATTTTGAGGAGACTATTTATTATTTATTTTCGTTTCTATGACAATTAGTTTTAATTTTGATATAAGATTTCTTAAGGCTATATTATTTGGTTCGAGAAAATAATAATAAAATAATAATAAGATATTAAATAATTAAATAATAATAATAACAGCGGGTTACACGTTTAATTTAATAATTAGTATTATTTATTTTATTCTAAGTGTGTTATACACTGTTATACATTCCAATACAGTTCCTTGTATAATTTAGGCACTAATTTTACCTTTATTTTGTCAAATTAAAGGTGGCCATTACACGATGCCATGGAGCCAAATTGCCCCGAGCTGAGTCACACTTACCATAATGAAGCTGCCTCACGAGAGTACTCACCCCTCATCCCTCTCGCCAACGAACTCTTGTCAATCCGGTCTCAAATTTTCCAGTCTAAACACGGTCTTTGATGGTATACTCTTCACATTTGATGGTCAAATGCGTGCAGTCTTTTTGGTTTGATAATCAACATACAGTTCGAACCAGAACCCTATAACCGAATCAAATCGTATCATATCTGACATGGAGTCACTCAAAACCCTTTTAAGTAACGGCGACCTTCTGCGTTCTCAATCTGAGTCAGAATTAGAAGGCCTCGACCAAACAGCAGAGGGATTTAATCCAAGATATTGAAGTAAATTCAAATATTTATTCAACACTCAAACCAGGACTTTCTACTTTTTACTGGGGCGCACGAACTTGCTCTTGTAGCAAACTTTTGGATTGGGAAAATTTAATTTTCTGAATTATGTTGAAAAGTGTAAAAAGTGGCCTAAATTTGAGGTAAAGTTGTATGGTAGCTATCATTAAAGGCGCATCAGGGACATAACTCCTCGGGACATAAGCCGAAAATTCTTTTTTTTTTAACTTAAAACCCACTTTGATGGGGCATAAGCCCAAAATCAAATTTTGGAATTATGTCCCATCAAAGTGGGACATAAGTCCAAAAAAATTTATTTTTGAAGTGAGACATAAGTTCAAAATTTCATTATCAAACTTGTACCCACCCAAAATCGAACCCACCCCTTACCAATCTCACCTGTAGAGAAATACAGGTGGGGCACCCAGGTACTGTGACTCCTCGGGACATAAGTCCAAGACTCTTATGTCCCACTTTGATGTAAGTTAAAAAAACATAAGTTAAAAAAAGCATTTTGGACTTATGTCCGGAAGAGTTATGTCCCTGCGCCATCATTAAATGGCTGCTTAGAAAAACACTTTAAATGCCATCTTGTGTTGAATGCTTAGATTATATACCATATTAAATTTAAATGAAATCGGGTAAGCCATTGTGAATTTAAAGCCTAATTTCTTAAAAACCGTTTAGCCATACCCCTGAAATGCAGTTATATTAAAAGTCTTCCAAATATAACGTTCACAAAGTTTCATCAAAATCGTTAGAGCCGTTTTCGAGAAAATTTGGAAAAACTAAAACTGTTATAACGGATTTAAATTTGTCCTCTATAGGGAATCACCAAAAAGTACTACACACGAAGTTTGAAGAAAATTCGTCCAACCGTTTAGGCTGTAGCTCTATGAACAAACAACCAAACATCCGCACATCCGCACATCCGAACATCCGCACATCCGCACATCCGCACATCCGCACTTCCGCACAGACAGACCGACGGACGGCATGACAAAATTTTTCTCAAGTAAAAGTCTATGGTAATTTATCATCGCTTGAGGGAATGCTCACGCATTAACTTGGAAATTTCCTTAGTTCATATCATAATTCAAAACTGAAGCAAACCCGATATATAAATCTTTTACCTACATAAAAGATTTAACAGAAAGATTTAAAAACGCACAACTGTTTGATAGAGAGAAACATAAATTAGCGATGAAATCAAATTACACAACGGCACAATTGTACACTAACTTAAAAATAAATCGATATAATGGAACATTCTGATCTAATTTACAAAACCAATCGTAAAGGCAACGCTGACGAATAATGTAACCTGATTTATATTGGAAACAAAAATTTAAAAAAATAGACTGGCATGACATAAATCCGATATTAAAAGCAATGCACCACAGAAGACAGCACTTTCATCGCATTGCACACAACTAAACCACCTTCCCAACTTTGAAAGTGTCAAAGTACTGCAACGAGAAGAGCATCAAAACAAAAGAATGAATAGAATTTCTCCATATCATCAACGCTGATAATACCATGAACCGACGCACGAACTGATATGGAAGATGTCATCCCCCAATACAAACATTTGTTAGAGGGAAAGGGAACAAAATGCTTATAGTTCTAAAAATAAAAATATATGTTACTTGTCAATTTTACTTTGTTGAGTGTAGACCTGCTTTATGCAGTTGTTTCTTGTGATTTTGCAATATAAATGTAACAAGTGTACGTTTAAAATTGTATTTGATGTAGGTATGTTAAAAACAAAATTTGTAACCAATTTATTAATATTCAATAAAGATTTGCCACCACCTGATGATGTTCATAGACATATGAACGAAACGTCGTGACATAAAAATATTTTGTTTCATCTGACCTGAGGCCCGTTTCTTATAAAATATAATAGCAAACTTTTTTACTTAAGTGAAATTAAAACTCAAGTGTATATAGTCACTATAGTCGGCAAATAAAACCACCACCAGAATTTCATTAGTTTTATATTTATATTAGACTGAAAAAAAAGGAATGTTATTTTTCTCTCTTTTGCTATAAGTTGTCACAATCGACATAACAAACGCGTGGAAACACTTAACAGTAAAGTTAAACATGAGTTTCTGAACTATAAAATTTAAGGCGACGATATCGTTAATATATACTTGCTTTAGATGGCGCTCATCAGTCCAGGTTGGACTTCGGCCTCAACCAACAATTCTCTCCAGCTATAGCTGCTCGCAATTTTGCACATCAAGTTAGCTGAGGTCGTTGTTTACTTGTGTGCCCCATCGATTGGAGGGTCTTCCAATGATGCGTATACAACATCCGGATTGGACTCGAAGACTCGACAGTAAAACGGCTTTACTAAATAATTTTTTTTTTTTTTTGTGCATGAATGGCAAACTATTCAACATTGGCGTTTTTTTAAATTCGTAAAGAAAAAAAAATTATAAAAAATTAGTAAACATCGATTTATTTAAAAACCGCTTTTACGATTTTGGAATTATTTTTTTGATAAACTTGCATTAGGGCAACAAAATTTTCTGAAAAGCTACTTTGATTTTCCTTTGAATCTTCCAAAAAAGTAGTTTAAGCACTTTTAAAAACAATTCATATGATTTTATTCGTATTTTTCATTTTTATTAAAAAAATATTATTAAATTTATTTTTATTAAATTTAATTTAATTTAGAGGTAACTTGCTACAAGAGCAAGTTCGTGCGGCTCAGTCGTGCACTTTATTTCCGTAGGATTTGGAAAATCAATATTCAAAATTTTTGGATACCCATAATTCCCATACTCATCGGATGATATACAGAGTTGAGATAAGCGTGTAGGCATATTGTTATTTTTCCCATACAACTTTCCAAATTTTCAAAATTATAAATTTTTGGCTCCGTATTGTTTCTTCGAGATATCATGAATTGACAATGGGTGTTTCTAGTTTCAAGGTTCTGAAACGATCTGTCTTTTCTAAAAACTTTAATTTTAACACTATAAATTGATTGTAATAGAAATATAATATATTTATTTCGATTTTTCCTTACCTGAACAATTGGAAACACAAAAAAGTTTAATTAATTTCTAATTCATCGATTTGTGAAAAATAAAAAAAAAATTACAAAACAAATCCGCAATGAATGCATCATGTATATGCAAGGTGTGCATGCTCGCTGGTCATTTAAACGTCTTAGACATCGATTCTCGTGAATGCATATTATTACTATACAACTTCCTAGAGTAGATATACCTATATGAGCGTTGAGTGATTCTCGCGCACTCATCCTCATCTGCATGAAACATGGTTACACGATGGAAGAGCAAACAAGTCACTAAATAAATTCATTCAGACATTATTTATTCTGACTTAATTTCATTTCAATTACACGATAAGCTATTTATGGAACTCTAATATGCGATCTTCAATATTTTCCCTTGGTCTTGCCAATATGCTGATGTTGCCGTGTTCTTGCAATATAGCTGACGCGGACTCTATAATATGCTCAAGAGATGAGATGAGTCCTCATCTTTAGCGGAAGCATCCTCAATGGGCATGCAGAGTATACTTCAACAACACAGAGCGTTTAACAGGCAACAACCTGTGCATCAGCTCGTTACAGCTACCGCCAAATCGACAATTTCAAGTGCGCATTCTCGCAACACAAGCCAAAAAGGCCATGAAAAGACACACGGCTCTGGTTGTGGTGTAACGTGTAACCCACTAAGCTGAGCAAATCCCTTGCACACCATACCACATCAATGTTATTTCTGCAGCTAACATCGGCTTCTGTTTTCTTCTCTAACAAGCATAAGATCCATGTTTCCGAGGGCAAAGAAAAAGCATCATCTGTGTTAGCATCGCCACAGAGTTAACCGCAGATGAAGCAGACGACTATAATATGACGATGATCCAAGTGATTTGCCTGAAAGATTGCCGCTGCTGGTGGAGGGATGTCTTTCATCTGGGACTTTGCTTCTAAAGATTCACTCTCATGGCATTGATATTGGGACATATACCTAGGACAAGAGGAGGTAGCAGTGGGAATTTTCCAATGCCAAAAGTACAATAATAATCCTATACGAATACCTACATATTTGTATCCAGGAGGAGGAAAGATATGCCAATTTCGACGACCTTTCAAGCGCACAAAGTCGCGCTATGCAAATTTGCCAGTGCGCGCCCGTTCACTCGCATTTGGCAGCTAAAGAGAATAAGGTGAATTTCACCAACAAAGTATGTAGAACTCAATGCTGAAATTTGAATAAAAGTTATAATTTTATTTTTTTGCTTGAATAAAAATAAAAATAAAGACAATAATTTGTTGTTTATATACCTTTGTCAGAAATTAAAACATTGCATTGTCTTGACAATGACAGAATTTTTAACATTTTTTGGTTAACTTATTTTCACTTTTTCACAAAGATAACTATTTCTTTTTTTAAAATTAAGTAAAACTTATTTTGAATTTTTATTGCTACGTTTAAATTTACTGAAGGGCGATTTCGTTATCGCGGATGCAATATTTGGACACTTTAAGGGCTTCTTTTTAATATGATTAAAAACATTTTTACATTTTATGCAGATCTTTTTTTATTTGTTTATAAAAGTTCAAATAATACGTACACAAAGCAATGAGAAATGTTTAAAGCACTATCGCGAGTGCAACAAAAATATCCCATGTTTTCAGACACTTGTACAAAAAGCACTAAATTTGTTAATTGCGTGAAACATTTTTGTACATATTACGTTCTTATTTTAAAAATTGATAACCGAATAAACCACTTGGTAATGAAATATTTTAGAAAATAGCAATAAACAATAAATTATTCACTTCTGAATTCACTTGCTTAATCGCGGGTGCAACATCATATTATCGCGGGTGCAACGCGTCTAAATTAGGTAACTTTAAAAGTCATTATGGGCACTGAAATGAACGATATAAATGATGAAACAATTTTTTATACTAAGCTAGTGCATTTATTTTTCATTTAGTGTTCAAATTTCGGGTCTAAATATGTTAATATATGACTAAATTAATAATTTTAAAATTTATGTTTTGATCAAATTTTTTAAAACATTGATTTTCAGTTTTCACCAAATCATCGAATATTTGGAATATTTATTTTTCTAATCGCGTTGGAAATATAAATTTTGACTGATATGAAAAACGGGCATATTTCTATTGAGTTAAGAAGTTTTTCTTTGTAGTATAAAGTAGGAAAAAAAAAATATTTTGAAATTGATGTCGAAAATCGTTCCCAGCGGAATCGCCCTGAAACAAGTTTAATTGGCATGTTATTTGAATAATACCATGTATGGTATTTGATAACCATTGATAGACATTTATATTTACATCAATGGCACCACTCACAAGTCACAGTTTTTTTTTTTTTTTTACAATTAACTCATTGTGAAATTCACATTTTTGAACTATGTACTATTGAACAAATAACAAACTATACTGAACTCAAAAACAACGAACGACATCCCAGGCCAATGCCACTATATGTGACTTTTTGGTGCGATTATCGAAATGAGGCACATACGGAGGTGCTGCATTGTGCAGTGCAGGGGTGCACCTTTACCTATACAAATATATACGAATGCGTTTTTTGCGCACATTTCCCAACTTGTATAAATTTATAATTTTTATTACGATATCGGTAAGCAAACATTATTGTTCAGATTGTAAAGTTAGGGAGTCCCATGGCTACTAGTTTAGGTATACACCAGCAGCGGAAACATAAAAAGTTAGCAAATTGTGTTTGGACCGACATCGGATGAAATGGCGGTGGTGGTGGAGGTGGTATCTTGTGCCATCTTCAGAAGTTCACAAACACAAAACACAAACAACCTCAACCTGACCATAAGAATTGGAAATGTCTGAAATTTTGCTGTGTGACAATATCGTGATTGAGATTTTAAATTCCGGATAGCATTGTGGATCTCTGTGAGCGCGAAGACAGTTAAATTATGGACATTGGCGTATTTATGTTATTTGGGGCGAACCTCTGGTAAGGTGGTCGCATTCAATGGATCTAAGAATGAGACTTTAATGGGATATTTGAATATTGACATACTAAAAACATCCTGCGGTATTACTATATTATCGAGACCACTTAAGGGGTTATGAACACCGCGATTATAATGATTTAACACATCATTGCGAGGTTTTAGGGAAATCGAAGGATCGAAATTCATTTTTTTTTTTGCAAATATCTCGGAAACAATAATTTTTACTTGCTGACTTTTAATATAAGACAAGTTATGCATTCGTAAGAAAACAAAATTTTAAGATAACAATCAAACAGGGCATTACGATGAAAAAGAAGACGAACAAAAGTAGGTCCGGCAATTCTGTTTGTCTGTATAGGTATTATGTATCGACACCTACTACAGCCTTAACGGTTGGGCCCATTCTTTTTAAACTTGGTACAATATGTGTTTTTATAATGAAATGCAAGTTTTATCCTAGGTTTTGCAATAACGGTACCTGCCATATAAGCATAACCGATAATTTCATTTTTCTCGAAAAAAATACGATCGATTTTGACAAAATTTCGTATGAGTGATTTGTTTATAATGGTGATGTCTTTCGCCGAATTTTTTTTCAGAATCAGCCAATTAACGTTATACCTCTCATAGAACCGTTTCTTACAACATCGACTATCTCTTGGAAGAGTTCACCGATTTCGATAAGCAATTTGATATTCGAAAACTACTGTTTGTCTTTAATGATACTGTGAAAAAAATAATTTTTACAGAAAACCGATAGGTATAACTCTAATTTAAAAAAAAACTAGAAATATCGATAAGTGATTTGTTGTCAAAATTGATATCTTTCAAAAAAAGTGTTAAATTGTTATAATGTATATGTTTTTCGACAACACTGTACTTTTTCACTAGCATTTGGCACTTTTTGTTTCATATTTTTGTGGTATTCCCATTAAACCTAATCAAAAGAAAAAAATGCACGACTTGGTCGCACAAATTGACACTTGTTGTAAACTATGTGACTAAAAAGGTTTTGAATGCCATCTTGTGTTGAATGATTAATATTAATGCCTTACTAAATAGAAAAGAAATCGGTTCAGCCGTTATCAAGTCCCGGCCAAATTTGTAAAAAAAAAAACACCAAATCGCCGTTATGAGCATTTTAAATAAACGCACGTGATGCCTGGTTCACTAATACTGAGGAAGTGAGAGCTATCACAACTACAAATTAGGCAACGGGGCCTGACGGTATATGTCCAACTTAGTACGAGTGAAGTTGCCTGATCTGTTTTTTTTTTTACTGATTAAGCTATATTGTTTACTGTTAGCTTGGAAAACTGCAAGTATTGCTTCAGTATATGAAAGATTACCAAAACAAAAAAACACAAAGATACAATTTCAGGTCATACTGTTTATCATATCAGATTCAACTTACTTAGTTGAAAAAATGCAAGGAAATAAATATAATACCAAAGTTCCAGTACAGATTTCGGATGATGAATATTCTACTGCGACTTCACAGCGAAGTGGGACTGAACGAGGAGGAAGCAACTCAGGCATCAACAGGCCTTCGATTGTTTTAGGAAAAAAAATATAATTTTCAAACTGATAAATATAGGAAATTCTATTCAGGTACATGGACCTAAGAGTTGTCATAGATGAAATATTCCGGAACACATTCTTTAATGAACGAAGATGATTCTCGAACGTGCCCGACAATCAACACGACGGGGTATAGCTCCGTGATCCTTCCGATCAGATCAGAATATAACTCGTTTGTATAATATAGCTATTATTGAAGAAAAGTAAAGAAGTCAAAACTTGAAAACATTTTTCGAGTTGTATAAAAAATGAAAATTTTAAGTACGCTTGAGCTCCTTTATCAGCAATGTAAAAGTGTTCAACATGCTTGTCCGCGTAATTGTGTCGTTGCGGATTCTATTATACCCAAACAAAAGGTTCACAAATTAAATTAACTTTGTAAAATTAATTTAAACGCAGAATAAAAATATTTTCGCTAAGATTCACACCAATTTTTATTAAATCGCTTAACCCTTACGTACGAAGATCTCATTAATAAAAAATGAAAGAGCATCTTCTGTGTTGATCTTTAACTTTCTCTTCTCAAAGTTTTTTTTTTATGAATATTTTCATGTTATTTTATTTGAAAAACATACACCAAAGACCATTCAGATCATAAAAAGTATTAAGGTGCAGCGAATGTAGACAAAGATATGTTACTCTTCAAAAACATAATCGATTATTTCGTTTAAAATATTCACATAACATTATCCATCGCTCCTTAAAACTTTATCAAATAACATCACACACACATAACTTTCTCCTCTTTTATAAAACTTTAAGGATATAATATTACATTTATGGTAACAATTTCCCTGATCCATCTCACAAGATATCATACCACACTACCAAATTCGTTTGTCAGACGATCCTTTTTCGTTTGATATTCAGTTAACACCTCTCACCTGATACTACATATAGTGACACCATATCACAACACATAACACCATCAACGCTAAAAACGTCCTAAGTAATTCAAATCAAAGTAACAACTTCTCATGATAAATTGCTCATCAAGCCGTTGACATTTATCGGCTTCTGACAATGAATTATCCCAAGAAACCGCTTATATAAAATTGCCAACCTCCGCATTTGGTTTCCTCAATGAAAAATTGATTGACGTAGTGAGAAAAGGTGCATTATTATAATAGTGAACTTGACATGTTACAATCGATTGAGAGGATGCCTCTTCATACTTCATATAGTAGAGTTATAGTGGATGTATGCCCCATTAGGCTATAGAGGCTTCAAGCAGCAAATTTGAATTTTCGTTTCATCGATATCTTCCGTGCGTGCAGGTGATTTGATGCGACACGACTGACTAATCCCCCAAGATATAATAAATCATTCCTGAGCTACTGATCACTGATCACATCATGGTGTGGATCAGCATCATTGAATTGATGCATGGTGCTCTTCATCATATGGCGTTTTGTCTTGTCGGTCAATAGATGAGAAGCACATACCAACACATAAAATGATAGTCTGCGGTGAAAGAAAAAACAATGTGCTTTCCATTTTTTGATGAGTTGTGCCTACTTTCCTTTTGAGTGGGATTCCTTTCTTCTTATATTATGTATGTTCACCTTGATGTCAAATTCCCACGGAGTCACATCAAAGTATCATTAATTCAATTACAATAAATCATCGATTTGGCGTAATTTCAATCATTCGCCAGCTTAAGTGATGATGATCTGCACACAGCTGCTGATGTTGGTTCGGTGCTACTAATATGTGGCATTAATCACTTTTCGAGATGAATCCCACAAATCTAAGGTGCAGCAATATTAATTTCACACTCGAGACATGAAAAATCAATACGACAATATTGATATTTATTATCATTTAAATTGAAGTTGATTAGTTGACTTTTCCTGGTCTGCATTGTTTGAATTGTCAAAGAAATTAATCACAATAGGATATCTTCAAATTATAGATACAATGTTGCGAGGTTAAGATTTATGTATTTCCGATACTCTCACAAGATTTCTTGGTACAAATTTTTATTTTAGAAAAAATAAAATAAAATGCACGATTGATTTACCAAGGAAGACCCCCCTCACTTTATCTTGATCATCATAATAACCATTTTTTTTTAAATCCACTTTTCAAACAAAAAAAATTTGGTAATCTTTTTGGTTTGTTAGTCACTGTTGGTGACAAAAATTAAAAGTTTTGTGACTCATTAAACAAAAAGGATCAATTAGCCAAGTACAATTTTAATGGATTCAAAAGAAAAAAAAAAGGCACGACTGGGTCGGACAAACTTGCTCTTGTGTAAGATTACTAACCTCTGGCGGAGGATAGGTCCTAAGCAAAAAACTATAGTAAAAAATCGGTATTAAAAATAGTTTCTATAACTTTTTATGGCAGGTACCGTTAATAAAGGTGATTTTGAAAAAAAAAAATTCTAACGAAAAACTTCCTTAGGCGCCGGTTATAGCGATCAGGAAAACGCATCAGGAAAAATGTTCGAATGGATCTTTTATGTTGTTTTAAATCGATTTTAAACACAAATACTACACTTATTGACTACAAATGACTCAAAGAATTTTTTTTGCTAATAATTTTTACTATAGAATAATTATTTATTGTTTAAAATGTATTTCTTTATTTTCCTGACGAAAACTAATTTTTCGTGCCAGCTGATTGACATTTAAAAAAAATGGAACAAATCGTTCCAATTATTTGAGTTCAATTTTCACTTGTTCCACTGACAGATTTCTGTCAGAAAAAGTTTTTCGTGTGCATTTCAATCAGGAAAACAGCCTGTTCACTGACACATTTTTCCTGATCGCTATAAACGCACGTCAGGAAAAAATTCCTGTTCCCATTTGTTTCTACTTTTCCTGATGGTTTTTCCTGATCGCTATAACCGGCGCCTTATTGGCAAAAAATCGGTCACACAAAATCTTATCAAAATCGATCGTATTTTTTTGGATTTTCTGTAGCGTTTATATGACAGGTTCCGTTAATAAGTAGGTGATTTTGAAAATAAATTTCTAACGAAAAACTTCATTATTGGAAAAAAATCAGTCACACTAAATTTTATCAAAATCGATCGTAAAATTGGATTGTTTTTAAGGCTTATTTGCCAAATACCGTTAATATGTAAACTTAATCTGAAAAAAATGAAAAACACAATCTTTGTCTACAAATCCATTGTACGAAATTTTGTAAAAATCGATAGTATTTTTTTCGAGAAAAATTGAATTATCTGTTACGTTTATATGGTAGCTACCGTTATTTTCAGACCTAGGATACAAATCAAAAACACGCCTGTGCATATTACTCTAAAAATACAGAGTACCAAGTTTGAAGAAAATCGGCCCAACCGTTTGGGCTGCAGGTATCGATACATCCAGACTGACAAACGGACAGACAGACAGGCAGACAGACAGAATTGTCGGACCTACTTTTTTCGTGTTCTCTGTCATCGTAATGTCATGTTTTATTGTTATCCCAAACGTTTTTTTTACGAATACAAAACTTGCCTTATATACTATAATAGCAAGTAAAAATAGTAAAGCAGCAAAATTTCGTTACATGGGATATTGTTATGCAGGATTTTGTGGTGCAGAATTTTGTTTTGCAGGATTTCGTTACGCGGGATTTCGTTACACAGGATTTTATGACGCGTGATATCGTATCCAACCCCCCTCACTTTATCTTCATCATCATAGTTAGCCAACATTTTTTTCTAAAATCTACTTAAAAAAAAAAATGGCAACCGTTTTGGTTTGTTAGTCACTGTTTGTGACAAAAATTAAAAGTTTTTTGACTCATTAGCTAAAAGTTATTAACAAATTAAACAAAAAGTATCAGTTTTTTTTTTAAACGTGCTTACATAGTTGATTTTGTTCTCAACCGATCATAAATCGTTTGTGACTCCTGAATATATAAATAGAAAACGTTTGGGACAACTTAGTTTTTGAGAAAAAGTAGAAAAACTAAATCAATTTTACCATACCATATGACCATATATAAGCGGATCTAAACAATCTATGTTGCTGGTTCATAATGATGCAGAGGTGAATGATCGTACTTGGTGTTAGATTAGCAGCATGTTGCATTGACAATTCGGTAAATTTCTTGTATTTGTAATATAGAAGAACTTCGTTTATACTGGAACGATCGAAAACAAATATTCATTTTATTTTCTTGGTAGGTAATCATTTGTCCCTTATTGTAAGTACTTATTCCGTGTGGAATTTCTTGTCATTGACAGCTAATATTTCCATTAATTTTTTGGTGGTGAACGAGATAGAACGAAGCGGGAATTTTAAGATATTATTTGTTTTTCATCAACAAAATCAAAATAGAGTTTATGTTTATGTTTCAGGAACAAAGCAACAAATAAAAAACAAAACAAAATTATGCATGTAGGTACATAGGTGTGATGGATCAAAAGCGCTACGTACAACAGAAAGCGGCAGCATACAAAATGTATAAAAAAGGAACAGGAGGTGGTCCAAACAAAACACACAAATAAAAACTTCTTTCTCTACTTGCAAATGTTTAGTATTTATACCTTACATTTTTATTTTATTTATCTTAACACGAGGAATTATTAAAGAATATCAAAGTTCGAAGACCAAACAAAACACAGAAATAAGTAAAGACTTTTTCCTCTACGTGGAAATATGCTTAGTATATATAACATTTTTATTTTATATATATTAACACGAGGAATTATTAAAGAATAACAAAGTTCAAACAATGCACAATTTTGATTCAAATAATTAAAAAAAATTGTTTGACACTATTTATCAAACTTTGACACTTGTCTTCCAGTAGGAAATTTCATCCTCAATGAATTTTTTTGGTGAAAAGAACAATGAATTCATCGAATACTTTTTCGAGGAAATTGCATGTTATGATTTCATTATAGAAAAGCATTGATTTTTTCATCAGTTCAGTATTTTTAAGGCATTTACACTTTGTTTTACTTGGAACAAAAGTTCAACTGAGTTCAGTGCTCACATTTCATTAATCAATTCAAGTACATAAAGTCATTAGATGATTCCATTGATGACAAGTCATGCACAGATTCACTAGTTCGTGAAATAAGTTGGGCCATCTGTGCTGTTCAGTGTTCTTCGCGAGAAAGAGGAAAAAAAATAATCCATAAAAATTGCCTTGCGTCTAACTGACCCAAGGAACACAAGGATTTCCCGGGTGAAGAGTAATGCACCGATTCATTAACTGCGCGCAGCTCGAAACAGAGAAGAGCAATCAAAAACTAAAAACATTGCCTTTTGTTTCTACCTGACCCAAGGAACACAAGGATTTCCAGGGTGAATAGTGGGCTGATGATTTCACTGCTGCACTTTCACTTCATTTTTCACCAAGACTGTGTGTTGCTGAATAAGCAAGTCCTATTTACCTAATGATATCACTGACGAACTTTCATGATGTATTTCATCAAATATAATTCATTTATGAATAAGCAAACTCCACCTACTTGGTGATTTCACTATTGAATATTCACCCAGAAAGTCACTTGGTGAACGCCAATGACAGCCACATGTTAAATTCACCTAAGGATTCCCCTGAAAATTCCTCGGTGAAGTTCCAGTTAACCAACTTTTTCCTCGAGGAATTTTTTGAAATTTCCTACTGGGCTACTAAACAAAAACACATGAAGCGTTGTTCATTTTATAAACACTAATACACCCTTGGTCAATGCGGAGAGGGAAATTTTTTGTAATAGCATGTTCTGCTATGTTTTGTTTTTAGACATAAATCAAAGAAAAATGAATTGAAAGTGTGTCGTCGCAGTGTCGCACTAAGTGGCCACAATTATAAATGCTAAATTGCGTCGCCACATTGATTTTTTTTTTCATTTTTTACTTAATATTAAAAAAGAGGTGTATATTTTGGTACCTGTTTCCATTACAGAGAAAGGGAAATTTATTGAGAACTCAGTTTTCTGAACACTACTTTTTTTCGAACCGTCAGTTCTGATTCGAAGTGGAATTTCATTCCCGTGAAAGTTTTTAAAATTACGGGCGAACAAAAATAATTCTGGTGAAAGGTTTTCCGGGTGAAACTCACAATAGGTGTGATTAACAATCACATCATATAAAATTCACACATAAAATATTTTGTACTTTTAATTACTTATAAATATAGTAAGAGTTTTCTTGTATCGTGGCTTCCACATAAAAGTTTAGGTAATGGAAATAAAGTATATATATCTAATATTAGATTATCTTATGTTTGTTACCATGAAAGTAGAAAATGTTGATTGTTTTTTTTTTCTGATTGAAAAAATAAGTATATCTATGAAATTCCATTAAGATTAAAATCATTATAATTATTTAATCTTCTATAATCGTGATCCAATGATATATATAGTAGACAAAAAAAATTTCTATTTTTATAATTAAACCATTCCTCTCATATTTCGCAAATGAAACTCATCCATAACTATATGAAGCACTATTAAAGGCAATGTACACAATCATTCAATTAAGTCTCACACCACATTTTTTAAGCGACATCACCCATCACAATCTTTATAATCATCATCATCATCATCATATCGTCACATCTAATCCGCATCATCCTTTATGATATCGGATTGCACTGCAACTATAATGACCTTCTGAATTATTTGTTGAGCGTGCGCATTGAATTACTTTTACCGAACAGAAAGGTGCTTTTGATTGGACATAGCGATGTCTAATTAAGTTGATGCTGTGCACCCAATTTGATGAACCAGTTTAATATTTTTTTTTTATCCAATTTAGAGATGTGAAGTGCCATCACCAGATGTGAAATATTCAATTACAAAGTGTGTATAGCTTAAACTCTATAAAGTTAATTTGTGCAAAGCCTAAAGCGATTTTTCTAGCTTTAGCTATTAATAATTACATTAGGATCGATTTGTTTGGCTACATTCACATTCACTTAAATAAATAGTGATGTGCATTCACATTAAAATGATATCAAGTTCCATTAAGATCGATACCAATGAGCCGCTACAAGAGTGCCTGCAGCCGTCATAGTGCTCTTGCACCACTGACATGGTGCCATGTAATTGACTTTTATTAATGAAACCTTAACACGTAAGCTGTGAATCTCGTGGATGAAAGTGAGCGCCATCTTACAGTAGTTAATGTTTGGTATGTTTGGTTTGGTTACATTTAAGGATTTGAGATCTATCATCAATATAGAATAGAATTAACATTTAAAATTTTATGGTAAGACAAGTTGTACGGTAGAATTTTCTTATAATATTGTAAGAACAGTAACATGGAAACTTAAACTTCTTTCCAGACATGGGCAGTTTTGTTCTTGTTCGTCACTATATATCCATTTGTCAATCCAAAGAAAATACATACATTAGTCGTGTTTTATTGGTAATTTTTAGTTAGTCAGCACTGGAAAGAATCAATAAAATGCTATATTCACTTTTCCCAAGGAGCATTTCAGAGCTACATAACATTTACTGAACGTTAACATCGTAGCTGTAATGTTTCAGGCGTATATGAAATGTTTACTCACTGTACCCAAAATGTAAACGGTTTTGGGGAATGAAATGTGGTGTTGACAGTATATGAACAAATTCTATTTGATGTACCTGATTTGTACATTTACAAATGTAAACGTTCAAAAACACTTCGAAATAAATAACATAAAAACAAACATAGGTACAAATCGTTTACAGAAAAATATTAAACTGTATAGGTAAATACGTAATGCCATTTGAGATCATATTACTATATGTATACAAACCAAAACTTAAACAATTTCCATCTTGTTCTTGACATTATTATTATAATATGGGAGGTATAAAAATATTCAATAATTATATTTTTCGTGCAAGTAAAGGCAAAATATCGAACGCGAGAAATATTTTCTACCAGTTTTGTAAAACAGGTCGATAAAAATAAGGGGCCTGTAAAAACTTTCTTATTTTAGAAAAGATTTCTAATAAAAATATTTGAGACAATTTTTTTTTTCCCACAAAAACCATATTTTTCAATATTTTGTAAGATAAAATTCAAAGTCTTATTTCAATCAAAACCTAAACATGCTTTGTTTTTACTAAATATCAACAAAAATAGATTTTCAAAGTTTTGGGTTTTCTAATTTGATAAAAAATGGAAACATTATAATGGCCGATCAAATGCTATACGTGTTACATTATCTGTAAATGAAATGTTTTACAGTATGCTTACGTTTGAAGATGTGATGTGACTATTCACTGTAAACGTTTTGTAAGAGTAAAGTTTTGATAATGGTTTTACAAAACTGCACAAATGTAAACGTTTCGTGATATTGATTTTACATTAACGATATTTGATTTACAGTACGTTTACGTTTGAAGATGTACTGTGACCATTTACTGTAAACGTTTTGTAACAGTTAAGTTTCGATAATAGCTTTACAAAAGTGTTAAAAATGTAAATGTTTTGTGATATTGGTTTTACATTCACGAAATTTGGTTTACAGTACGTTTACGTTTGAAGATGTGTTGTGATTATTCACTATAAACGTTTTGTAAGAGTAAAGTTTTGATAATGGCTTTACAAAACTGCTACAAATGTAAACGTTTCGTGTTATTGAGTTTACATTAACTATATTTGATTAACAGTACGTTTACGTTTGAAGATGTGTTGTTTCAACAACATTTTGTGTGTTACAATTTGTTTACCAATCATCCAATTAGTTAATGTAAACATACAAAACATTTTTTCAGCAACTGTATATGAATTGTAAACGACATACAATAAATTTGTAACTTAATAGGTACAAAATGCTACTTGGGTTGTATCCACTTTTTTATTTTATTTCAAAGTTGGTATTCTTGATTATATGCCAATCTGACGTTTCAAATAATTTTATGGATGTGACTGCAAAGTATGGCTATTTGTATATGCCAAGTTGGTCAACTTGTACCCCACCTTCCACTACCAACAAAAAAAAAAAAAACATTATTTAGCTTGAATATTACCAAATTAAATTCCAAATTAAATAATTTTATTTAAAAAAATCTGCTTTAACCAGTTTTCATTTGTTTTTAAGCGAAAAGTTCAAAATTATCAAAACTTTTTTGCAACTTTCGTAGGTTGAAAGCTTCTTACTTCTTCCGCAAAACGCGGCCCTAAAAGAAAACACATTGAACACAACCATTAATAATCATTGTATATGGAGTCCATGTATTAAGCTGTCATAGATGCCACCAACCTACTTTAAGCAAAAAATTTATTGACATTATGTTCCACGCCAAAAATGTCCAGGAATTCCAAGATTTTATATTCACTTTTATGTTCACTTTAATAACTGACCAATTTATCGCCACTTTTCGTATCCCATAAAAAATTTTGCTAAAGTGAATAAACACTTACCAATAAAACACGCCTATTGAAAATCGCTTATACTCGCTTATTCTACGGCTGCACATGCACTTTTTGTAAAAAGTTTAAATATTTCACATGGTAATATCAAGGTTTTTGTGTCAAATGACCTCTTATTCGAAATCTTAACTGTTTTCAACATAATGACTATAAAAATTCATTCAGTTAAATTAAATCTGTATAAAGTAGGTGTAAGTCAAATTTGCATTTGCCATCAGCTACCGAATTCCTTAATCAACATAACAACTATAGAAGTTCAAAAATAACATCTAAATAACAACATTGCCCATGATTAAGTGCCTTCAAATGACTTTGTAATGCCAAGGAAAAAACACTAAAATATTCAAAATGAAAACTGAAAAAAAAACAGCAATAAACTGAAAAACATTCATTGAAGAACTAATCCAGCAAACATTGAGAACAAAAAAAACAAAAAAAAACTCATAGATCACGACAACTATTTTAAATTTATGTATAAAACCTAAATATGAACTTGTAGTTCACTTCTTGACTCCCAGCACTCTTCTACTTGGCAGAATATTGATGCTTCAATGACTGCTTCTATATTGCTCCTTCTGTTGGAATATATTATCTGCCTTAACTTTCAAAGCCCAAGAGAATAACAAACTAAGAAAAAATAATAAAACCAAAAATATGGATCAGTGATCTTTCACGTTTTTCAATGTTGCATGCCATTTTTTTGTATGTTCGTCAGTATGACGATCCATCTTTAGATGAACAAAAAAGTGTAACCATTCGACGAATGTTCTTTTGGTATAAAATAATTTTTATTTGGTTTTGAATGTCGAATTCGAGTACAGCGACACACTTTAATAATTTAACAGAAGGTGAGTATAGGTTCTTAGTTGGTATAGTGATATATGAGTGGAAGCGAAAAAAGATTATTCTTTATCACACTTTGGGTTATAATTAAATATTTGACAGAGATGCCATCAAACTTAAACCATACAAACGCAAGCATTTGTTAATAAGGCCTCATTCATTATGCGCGAAGACCGACAAGAGCAGATCTGGGGTGTGAAAATAAAAAATTCGAGCGATGACTTTGTCAATCGCTGACTGAGGAGAGTATAGAAAAGCTCCACTCCATAAATAGAAATTAACATCACGTACTATATAAAACCCTGATGATATAATCTTATTGTTATTATACATTTCTGATGATATAATCTTATTGTTATTATACATTTCTACGAGTTGCACCCGTTTCCTTACAGAATTAAAAATTAATTTTACCTCGTCAAAATATTCTATATAGATAACCAACAGCTGCTTGCAACATCCTTGAGGAACAATTTTAAAGTTCCGTCCATAAAGATGGTTCTGTTGGTCGGTGGAATGTTCTCTTCAATCATTTTAATTGTTTTATGGGATGAAAATAAACAATAGGTAAATTGTCCTTCTTCCATAATACACGATGTATAAAATGGCAAAGGATCTGACTCATCCTTTAATATTCCAAAATTTTTCCAAACGGTTTCCAATTGGAAGGCCTCAATAATTTGAAGGGGATTTGTTGGTGAAGTTACAAATGCCTTGTTTACAATGTACTGCAGGCCTCTCCTTATCTTCGAAAACGATAAATTTTGCGTTTCTTCCTGAAATCTTTTTCCGAAAAAATCACACATTGAATATCAGATATTCAAAAATCAAACATACAAGAATATGTATTGCATACAGGTAAAATAATTCTTACTTATTACATGTGTTGCGAAAAGCAACTCTTAGAGCGTTTACTTCCGCTCCAAGTGTCCCTGCTGCATCCACGCAATCGTTTTTTTAATTTTATTCAATGCCTTTAACTCATTGAAAGAGTAATCATCATTTTCGTGGTTGTGGTTCACATAATTTTTTGCCTTTTCGCATGTTCCTTCTGGCAACAAAATGATTCTTGCCTTACAAGTAGTTCTCCAGCACTCATATTTAATTAAGTCTTTTTACACTGATTTTTTGTTGAAAATCATTTTCTGGGTAGGAACATACAATAACTCACTATTCCTCCTTTTTCCCACAAATTTTTCACAATTCATAATTAATTTAATTATTTTATTAAAATTCCGCACTAAAGTACACTTCGTTATTCTGATTTTACCAGAGTGACGAACGTTTTCTGTTAATGATTTATCATCATCTCGGTTTAACATTGAAACATGATTGTTGAATCCTCAATAAGCGGTACTTTACCAGCTCTGGGTTCTCTATTAGCGGATTTTCTGAAAACATAATGTGAAAGACAATTTATTTTAGCATTTTTATGTTAATTGTGAAAAATGAAATAAGGCCCAAGATTGTTTTTAAAATAAAATGAAATTAAGCCCCAAAACTAGTGTTGGGGTTTTATTTCATTTGGGCCTTATTTCAAAATGAAATTATGCCCCGAAAAAAATGAAATAAGGCCCCAAAAAATTAAATAACACCCCAAAATTTGAGAAATTTCGTTGTTGTTGTTTTGTGTGGTTTTTTTTGGGGCCTTATTTCATTTTTTTTGGGGCTTTATTTCCTGGGGCCTAATTTTGCGGAGCCTACAGAATGACGAATAAAATCTTTAAGTTTTACTGTTGAGCAAACTCCAAACTCCAGTTCAGCGGGAAGTTTTAAATCGGTACCAAACATTATATTCCCTGATGTTTTGGATGTTGTGTCATGCATTATTGTCATCAAATATATCGGTTTATGCACATCCCAGTCCCTTTGGTTACTACTGATGTCGTTTTTAAAATGCTCTTCAATTGTACGCTTGAATCTTTCAACCATATACCGTCCGACTGAGGATGCAATGGGGTTGGTCGTACGGTAAGATTCAAAATTTCGACCTTGGTCCAAGTGCAACTCCATTGGAACTCGAAAACGAGAAACCCAATTTTTTGACGAAGGCATCCACAATAGTCCTCGCCTCTTGGTCAGGAATGGAGAAGACTTCAGCCCATTTACTAAAGTAAATCTATGACAATTCGTCCGAACGGAGCACTAATAACGTACTGATGCATCTTTTCACGAGACTTAGATTTTTTTACTTTTGCAGTGGAACATTGATCACAGTTTTGAATAAAGTTTGCAACTGACTGTTGACATTCAAGATCAGACCCAATAAAATCGTGGTTTGACTTTTTCGAGTGTTTTGTTGATTCCTATGTTAATTTTTGTTTTTGGAACCACAATCAGCTTACGTATTAATCTTTTATCTACACTCTCCCATAACAATTGAAAAAATTCGTCATGTAGCACGAAACTTTCCAATTTTGCCCAAAGTGCCTTCGATATGGGATTTTCACAAAAAATTTCTTCCCATGATGGTCTAACGCTTTGCTCTTTGAAATCAATAACTTTTGATAAATCCGCATCGTTCTTTTGGTCTGCAAAAATCTGTTCAGAAGTCCAATTATCCTGAGAAAGAGCAGGAAGTAGACGAATGTCATAGTACATCTGATTTTGTGTGTTGTTCTCCCTTGCGATGATCTACTTTGAAGTCATAGCTCTTCAAATTTTTAATCCATCTAGCAAGCTGACCCTCTGGATTGAAATAACCATCTCAAAGCAGCATTATCGGTCTTTAACTAGAAGTGTTTTTCACGGACTCTATAAGACACCCATCAAGAGCTCTCTTCTTTTAACGCAATCATTTCTCTCCGTCTTAGCCAGGATCTTGCTGTAACAGGCTAAGAGGAAGTTACTTTTTCTTCACCATTTGAGACAGAACACCGCTAATAACTCGGTCGCTTGCATCAGTATCTAATACGAACTGTTTACCAATGACAGGATGAGACATAATTAATGCAATGAAAAGCAAGTCCCTGAGTTTTTTGAAGGATTTTTTTTGAGTTTCCGTCCATTTGAATCTTTGATTTTTCCTTGTTAAATCATGCAAGCTCTTGGCAATGTTGGGAAACCTATGAACAAACCTTCTATAGTAGGTGCAGAGACCAAGAAAGCTCCGTAGCTCATGAATATTGCTTGGTATTTTGGCAACTTCTTTACAGCTGAGATTTTGTCACGAATCCCAGGTATTTTAGTTCTTTCTTCAAGGGAACACTTCTCTGAACTAAACTATTGAATCCGCAAAATTTCAGTCCCCGGGATCCGCAGTTGATCCGCATTCGCATAAAATTCCATTATTGAATTCGATGAATAAGCTGCATTATCGACCCGCGAACTACTTTTCCATTTTTGAAACTGCATTATCGTGGATGTCAAAAGTTGACATTGGGCGCGTTCAAGTGCACACGAGAAAAGCAATCTAAGATACTTTAGTATCGTAAAATATCTAATATCGCAAATTAAACCTTTTTTAATGATTTTAATGACCAATCTTAATCCGTCTGTGTTTAAGCAATCACTGGAGCGATTTACAAGGTAAGTATGCTGTTGAATAGAAGAAATGTCAAACTTGGTCATGGGGACTATATTTTTGGACAGATTTCCACGGTTTGGCCAAAAAACGACACCAAAGTTGTACTTCCGGAACTCTAAATAATAGGACAAAAAATAATTATTTTGGCTAAAATAATTTTTGTACCGCAAAATAAGCCATTTTTATTGATTTTAACGACCAATCTTAATCCGTCTGTGTTTTAGCAATCACTGAACCGATTTTCAAGGTTCATTTGCTGTTAGATAGAGGAAATGTCAAACTAGGTCGTAGGGACTATATTTTTAGGAAGATTTCCACGGTTTGGCTAAAAAATTACACCAAAGTTGCACTTCCTTAAAAAACGCAGATGACGTTTTCGAAAACGGCCATTGTCAATAAATTACTAGAAATACTACAAAAAAAACTTTATGCGTTTCGGCGATCCAAAAATTTTTATTTCTGTTTCAAAAAATTCAGATTTGTTAACTATCTGCTTCTTCTTGAATTTTTTTTCATAAAAATCACTTTCATGCGCACCAATTTTACTGCGGATTTGCTTTTCCAACATTTGTATGGAATGCGAATGTGGTGCGGATGCCTTTTGTTTTCAGTAAACCAATTTTACGAACAACGTTACCGACATTTATTCCCGCGTATGGCTTGCGGATTCGCTAATAGCAAATCTACCGAAAGTGAGTTAGACTCCCACCGCAACTCATTCGTCGGATTCCCTAATAAGGCTGAATATACCACCGGTGCATGAGCTCTATGGACTCGTTAATTGGTTCTTAGTCTAAAGGATTTCGGCCGACCGAAATTTAATTAAATTGATTGTTATCTCATTTCATGTAACGGAATGCATAAATTTAATTTTACTAGAACCGCAAATAAAAACAAGCTTGATGGCAACTCTGCAACAATGATTCCTCAACTTAAACGTCAAATTGTCTGTCGATATTTGAAAATATACAACAATAAGTACCGCTTTAACTCCAACTATCGTCATTGAAGGGGAAAACATATTTTGGCACGACTTTCGTCTAAACTTCCATGATCTGGATGATGAGAGCAAACAGAGCCAGTGCAGCAGCTATAACATAGATTCCTCATCTATTGGACATCATATTCCACGAAGAAGATCACGCCGAACCGCGTATACTTTCGCGTTCACAAGAAGCCATCCTCTCCATCCATCGGTTTCACCCGAATTTGTGCGATGTCCATAAACTGTTGAGAATCTCTGAAACTCATTTCAATGCTATTACCGGATGAAACTCATGAATTAAAGTCGATCGCATCGTGATAGATAGCAACATTCTGCAGACAGGCTGATGCAGAGGCAGAGAGTACAGGGATGGCACGGTTTTGTGTTCGAGGCCCGATTTTTTATTTATAGGTATTCATTTTAATTTTTTTTTTTTTTTTTTTTATTTTGCTGCAGAAACTCTGGGCTAAGTGAAAAATAGTCATCGCGGTAATTATGGTATGGATTCATTGCTTTATTAAAATTATTTAAGGTTCCTATCAAGATGTACCGCGTTAGTCGATTTGGTTTGGTTTGGCTTGGTTCGGTTCCCGTGATGCTGCAGTTTCTCTAAGTTCGTCGATAGTTAGCCTGATTCGTGGCTAGGTGATGATAATGATGATGATGGTTGCGACAATCATATTATAATAGTGCGGCCTGGCCTGGCCATGGTCGTGCCATCCATAAAGATTACGGAGATCTTCTTTTTTTTTTTTGTCTATGGTGCACTTCTTGTGTTCGAGAGGTTCGATTTTTTTTTGATTTTCGCCTTAGTGCTTTTTGGGCCAATATTCATCATCATCATCATCATTGGGGATTTTTTCTTCCCATCCATGGAAGCGGCCGGCGGTATCTCATAGTAACACGCGCAAAATGCTACTGAACGAGTGATTGTTTTTGGTCTTGTGGTTTGTTTTTTGTGCGCCTCTCTTGTGTGCGCGCCGGTTTAGCCTCTAATTTGAAAGTTGCAATGTGTACCTATGGCACTTTAGCCATTTTGTCGTCATCCAAGTGATCTGTGCGCGGCATCAGAGTGCCATTATCATCGTCGTAGTTGACTTCGTGAAATTCTAAAGAAATGAAAAGAATTATTGCAGAAAAATTATTTCTTGAAGGAGGTGGTGTTCCTAAGCTATATTATGCTGCTTCTGATGTTATTATGGCTTTTGATGTTGGCTTCTGCCTATATGCTATAAAGCTGCTGAAGATGGTGATGAAGAATATTATGCGCGCTGGTAGAAAATTCAAACATTTTGCTGGCTGGCAGTAGATATGGCTTAACGAACGGTACCCGATATATATAAATGTATCTATGGCAAGAGAGCAGCTAGCTAGATATATCGTGGGAATAAGACCAAATCGTGTCGAAATTATTTCGAGAGCTATGGTGTTGAATTACGAGTATTTCATCGCGATATAAATAATAGTTGGTGATCTGGTATGTTGTGAAAGGTGGTAGCACCAGGCACATTGAAGGTATATAGGAATTTGGAATGTTGGCATTGCCGGTATAAGTAAGTAACGTTTGTTTGCCATTATGTTCGATATTACCTTTTTGGTGTTTGTATTCGATTGGTCTATGGATGAATACTGTAAATGGGAAAAATGATAGAAATGCGGTATTATGATTTATAGGCCTGGAGTAATTTTACGCAATGATTTTGAATTAAGAAGATCTTGACGAATAAAAATTTAACAGAGAGGAGCTATTTCTTACTTTTGTGTCCAATGTGAAATCATAAAAATAATTGGTAAGGATTAAATGATATTAATTTATCGAAATGTTAAACTCTGTGCCCGATTGGATATTAAAAATACTTACACCTTCCTAAGAACAAAGTCTTGTCTGACTTTATTGTTCATTATATATGTAGATTTAAAAAAAAACTCATGAAAAGCAGATCCCAAGTTAAAAAACAGGATATATCACAACGAAATCCGTTTTTTTGATATTATTAGTGTTAAAGACTTGACCACCTTTTTTCCTAACCATCGTCATAAAACCAAACCATATAAACCTACCATATGTAAGTTTTGAGACAACTTAAAGGATGTTTTAATACAAGTTTATACGAGTTTATAACGGGTGTTTTTTTTCGAGGGAATTTTAAGTTGGCATTACTTTTCAAGACGGCGACCGATTTTGGCAATTCATCATTAAATAGACTCACGCCTGAACAACGCTTGCAAATTGTGTCGAATGGGCCCAAAACGAGATGGCCGTTGTTCCCGATTTTCATAAGGGAATTTTGTTTAGCGATGAAGCGCACTTCTGGTTGAATGGCTACGTCAACAAACAAAACTGCCGCATTTGGAGTGAAGCTAATCCTCAAGTGTATGTCGAAACACCGTTACATCCAGAAAAACTGACTGTTTGGTGCGCTTTATGGGCTGGTTGAATCTTTGGTCCGTTATTCTTCAAAAACGATGATGGCCACAACGTTACAGTCAATGGTGATCGGTATAGAGCCATGATTACTAACTTTTTCATTCCTGAATTGAACAATCATGATGTCCAGAAGCTGTGGTTCCAACAAGACGGCGCAACATGTCACACAGCTTGTGCCACAATCGATTTATTGAAAGACATGTTTGGTGACCGCCTAATTTCACGTTTTGGACCTGCGAATTGGCCTCCAAGATCTTGTGATTTAACACCGCTAGACTATTTTCTGTAGGGTTATGTAAAGTCATTGGTCTATGCGGATAGGCCACAAACGCTTGACCATTTGGAAGACAACATTCGCCGTGTTATTGCCGATATACGGCCACAAATGTTGGAAAAAGTCATCGTAAATTGGACGTCCAGATTGGACTACATCCGAGCCAGCAGTGGCAGTCGTGAGCCAGAAATCATATTTAAAATGTAATGCCACAAGATTATCTTTCGAATAAATAAAAAATCATGTCAATCGAATAATCCATCGTTGTTTTATTGCAATTTAAAGTTCTATACCTTTAAAAAAAACACCCTTTAGTTGGTTATCTCAAATTCCGAGGTGAATTCTTAATTTGACTGGACTTTATTCAGTAGTAAAACAATGAAACAATTTGCATGATCAATTTAATTTTTATAAAACTCATTTTATTGCTATTTTTACTGTATATTAATTAAAAACATTTTTATGAAGGTAATTGAAGGATTTGACAGCAGCCAATCATTCATCACGCTGTTGTAGTGACATTTAAAGGAAGAAAAAACGGATACGTCCATGATAGACGCAGAGGCTGCATTTTGTTGCTGCAGTGAGGTGTCAATGTCAAAAGCGTAATTCCGTTCCTCTTTAAGAAATCAATGATGAAAAATGGACATGGTTTAAGTATTTGGAAAAACCATTCAATGTCCATCCACCCACTTAGAAACTCAACTAACAACTTAGCTTGTATAAGGCCCAAATTTTAGAATTTGGCAAGCAATAGCTAGTATAGAGCTCGTATATGTATAAATCAAATTTTCGGAAGCCACACGTATCGAACTTTGAAAATTAAAAAAAAAAGCTGCTATAAGGCCTTTAAAAGTAAGTTTGACAAGCTATACAAGGCTTGTAGATAAAGGTTTAAAATAGTCTGTATAAGGCCTTCCGAAGTTGTTTACTGATAATTTAAAAGAAAATAGCTGCTATAAGGCTCACCACGACAAGTCAATGCAAACAACTTGTGAAAGCCTTTCCTTAAAACCCCTTTTACGAATTTAAATGTTCTGCTTATGTCAGTCTTTTAAATTAAGCTCTTAGTAACAACATCATAGTTCTAAACAAAAAAAGGAAATGTATGTATTGAACATCTTTTAACCGAAAACAAGTGCCTACAAAAATAATTTATTAATATGCATTCTAATAAAATAATAAAGATAATTATCTCTCTCCCTTCACCATAAACTTTTACTTCATATTGTATCAACTAATTCAAAATTGATCATATTTTTCTCAACAACCATGTGCGGCGTAGAGGTAGAGTGCTGGAGTGGTGCATGGAAGGTCTCGACTCTCGAGTCCAAAATCTAGGTAATTAAAAACTTTTCTTTTTATTTAAAAAATAATTTCAATCTTTACAGAATACAGTCAAAATATTTTCGGGCCCTGACTGCGAAAGAGGAAATATCTAAAAATATAAATACAAAAATAAAAATTATGCTAAATGTACTAATTTCTACATTTTTTTAATTTCTTTATATGGTCTTTATAAATATTTACGGCAAGCTGCCATTAATAAAAAGGCTTGGATAAGGCCTTTCTACAACGTCCAACTCAAACTATTAGCAAAGGCGTCATTAAAATGCTTGGGTAAGGCCTTTTTAAAACATCCAGCTGTCATTAAATGGCTTGTATAGAGCCGTTTTATAACATCCAAAGCAAGCTATTGGCATTAGCTGTCACAGAATGGCTGGCAGAGGCAAGCCAATTGCATTTCATGAAAAGCTATCACAGTCAAATTGTTCTGTAAAAAGCAGGGAAAACGCACTGACAGATCTTACACTGAGAGACAAAAAGGCAAATTAAAATTTAATAGATTTTATTTGATTTTCATTTAATAATGGTAAGTTAGCTCGGGTAAATTTGATTTAATTATGCTATTTTGTTTCTTTTTTAAATCTGCTTAAATCAAAGTGGTTTTTTCTCATTGAACTTTTTTTTTTCTCTGGGTGTATCATTTAGTACTTTTTAGTACACACATTGACAGCTGTTTATCATTATAAGTTTGAGAATCACATTGTGCGAGTTCATGAAGTGATAAAATGAAAAGTCGCTGTGAAAAGTGAAATGATAAATTTTTTATCACTTCACAGTTCGGGAATCGACCCCAGGTTCATGTCAACGAATTGAAGCTTTAATCATCCTCGAGATTGTGCGAAAAAACTAAAACCTTTATATGAGAGGTCCCGCTTTTGTAGGCATTGGTTTTTCCAAGTTTTTTTCTTGTCTTGTTAATGAAAAATTAGTTGCATAATGTTCCTTAGTTAATAACTTTGGTTAACTAATTTTTAAAAAAATATTGGAAACAATAAATTTGCACTGTAAAAAAGTAGCTGAAAATACTTTTCCTTTGAATGATTTTTTTTTTTTTAGTTTTTTGATGAATAATAAATCAACTTCAACAAGAACGAGAAATTCAATGAGACCGATAAAATATAAATACCTAGGATCCATTTAACCCATACTGTTCCCAACAATCACAAAGGACTCCTGAGTTTCAAAAGTGCTACCTGAGTAAGACCCTCCTTTTGTATCAACAATATGTAATTTCAAAATAACATTCCAAAGCATAACAAATCGCTTTGAGTGATTAATGATTTTCTTATAAAGTTGAACTACTTACGTATACAATGTCCTTACACTTCATTATTTTTTTTTTGAATTAATGAATTCAAAACATTAAGTAATTCTTTAATGTACTTACATTATCAAGTATAACACTTCTCGACAAACAAACATATTGTGGACTTTGTACCGATATGACATGACAAACAAGATTTCACAATATAAGGAATAAGAAAAGGGTTAATTTAGCGTGAAAAATCATCTGAAGGGAGATGATTATTTGCATTTGTCCTTGTTCAGACTGTTGAAAGAAAATTTAAATAAAAACTGAATTATAAATTTGAATAAAAGCATTTTTGGTTAAAGTCACTTTGAAATTATAACAAGAAGTTATTTTCTTTTTAAAGTAAGTGATATGTTTCCAAACAAAAAAAGTTACAAAATGCTTCTATTATATTTTCAAGTTTCGGTGATGGCAAAAGAGGGATGGCTATAGAATGTTATCATTTGTTATTTTTTGAATCAACAAAAACGTACAAAGTTATTAAATCAGGACAGGGTTGTCTATCGTGATATTCTGACCATTTACCATTTATTAATCTTTGACTGCAAACTCACTCGATAAAAATGTTTCTTATTTTTATAACTATTTGAAAATCATTTCTTCATTAAAAGTTTGTAGGCCGTTAGGATTGGTATTACGAAATCTATTATTAAACGTAATGCATTATTAAATTTGAATCATATTAAAGTTTTGCATCCCAGTTTCGATCAGCAGTGCGTACACTGAAAATAATTTCCTATGTAATATTGATTAAAACGATTTTGTAGAACTTAACAAAACTATTTTATCGTTTTGATAAAATTTTATCATTACAATAGAATAAATTTGTGTATTTGACATATTTTTTATAATTTTTATCAGTTCGACAAAAAATGTACTACAAATATTTTTTCAGTTTAACAAAACACGTTTTGTAAGTATGTATAAGAAAATTAAACAGATATTGTTTCATACCAACACCTTTTTTTGTGCACCAAACAAAATGTTTGTTGTATTAACAAAAATTTAATTTTGTAAATGTTTGTCAAATCTGCAAAGTTTTTGTTAATTCTGTTCAATCCATTTGTAAGAAAATCGAAGCATTGAATAAATATTTTTGTTAAAGTGATAAAATATTTTTTTAGAGGTTGTACTAGATATACTGATAAAATAAAACTGAGATAGATACATTTGTTTCTTTAGTGATTTATTATCTAAAAAAAAAACCAAAGATATTTTTTTCTTCATAACAAATATTTTGATCCATTATACAAAATGTTTGTTCGTATGGACGCTTAATTGTTGTTGCATACATTTTTGTCTACTGTGCATTTTTGACAAAAGTAATTCTTTAATAAGCTTTGTAGATAATATGTATGTATAAGAAATAATGTTAGAGAAAACATTGCAATTCGGAAAAAATTACAATATTTTGAAACTTTACCAAAAAAAAACTTTCACTCTTTATCTACAAAATAGTATTGGATTAATAATATTTGTGTTCATATTAATTGTAGAGTTGGAAAACATACAACAAAAAATACGTTTAGAGTTATTAACCCACGTCTACTAGAGAAAATTGAATTTCAATCAATATACAAACAAATTGTTGAAATCAAACAAAAACAAAAAATAACAAAAACAAATAAACAACAACATTTTTTATCATACCTAAACAAAACAAAATAAATTTTGTATCCATATAACAAACATTTTTATCCATTGACAAAACAAATCAAACGTATTGAAATTCCTAACTGTTGTTAGGAATTGCAAAGTAATATTGAATTTCTATCAGTATGAAAAAAAATTATCGCTTAGAATCCTGTAAAATGCGATCGCATCATTCGCAAAGTGGCTTTCAAGTAGTAAAGAAGTTATTGAGTTGTAGCTTTGAAGTGAGTGAAAACAAATTAAAAAAAACTTGAAAAAAAAGTATTTAAACAACAACAGTGAAATGTTCGAAAGCTTAATAAGTCAATGATTTCCATTTTTAATAGATGGTTCTTATTCCAGAATTTCTTGTCTTCTCCATGCAGTCTTCATCCCATTCAGTAAAATAAATGAGGATCAAAAAAGAATACATGCAAGGTACTTGGTCAAATATTAAAAGAATCCGTTATTTTTACTTTTCTTTTTTTATCTTTTCGATTTTTCTGACAAAATACAGAATATCTATCTTGGTTGTTTTCTTCTATTTTTGGTTTTATTGACATTAAATGAAGGACATTATTTGACAGTTTGAAATAGTTTAAGAAAAATGTTAGTATTAAGTATTAACTTTTAAATATTTTTTTTTATTTTGACATTTTTTTCTTAAATTCTTAAATTGTTCATTTCAGGAAAAAATATATTTTGTGTTTTATTTTTTGCTTGGCAAAATTTGAAAGCTAAAACATATTTTTTTTCAATCAGCCATCATTTATGCGGATTTAAACTAAAAAATGTCACGATTAAAAAATAATTTTGTTAATTTAAAAAAAAAAAATAATTTTGTTAATCAAACAAATTAATTTTGTGGATTCATAACAATTAATTTTGTATATTCAACCAAATTAGTATAGTGGAATTAACAAAAGGATTTTAGAGCCGAAAGCCTTCGCTGCTGTTTGCTCTTATCAATAATATTAATAACAATTTTAATTGTATATTAATATATTAATAAATAAATAAATATTATAAACACAAAATATTTTTGTTGATCCAACACAATAATTTTCTTAATCTGACAAATTAATTTTGTAGATTCAACAAAACAAAATGGTTTATTCTATCAATACGATAAAATATATTTTAAATATGACAAATAAATTCTATCCAACAAAATTTTTGTTTATTTGACCAAACATTTCGATATTTATTTGTATATAACAAAATTGTGTTTGTCAATTTAACAATTTTGTTTTGTCACAACAACAAAAGAAAAAAAAATGTCAATTTGATAAAATATTTTATTGGACGTATATTGACAGTAGTTTTATCGGATCAACCTGCATTTTTATCATATATACCTACATTTTATTTTCATTATAATGGCACTGGATTAACTCGCAGTTTTCTCAAACCGAAGACAACTTCACCGAGATCTTTGATGCAAAGTGTTGTCATTAAATAATGAATACTTCACTCCGACCCCAGTAAAATCTATATACATCAAATTATGGACAACTGTAATATCGAGTTAGTAAAGGACTTTACTAACTTTGGAATCTTCTGTAACTTGGGAATTTACTATTTTACATCAGCTTTATTATAGTTGCTCAGAAATTTATATTTGGGCCACTAAACGCAATTGAGCATTAAAGCGCTTAGTTGAAAATCAAAGTTATCATTTTATAAGACTTTTACTCTGGTGCGAAAAGACAAGATGGGGTTTAGTAAGTTGTAGCTATGAGAAAAACAATATTACATTGTTTTTATGTTGAGTATGTGTGGATTAATTACTTTGGCCAAATAGCTAAAGCTTCAACGACGATTTTCACGGATTTTACGGTGACATCGATTTTGATGGTAGAATTTTTGGTATTTAATGACTAATGGTTGGGTCATAATGGAGCGAATAGACAACGAAGCCCGTTATATATTCAAAGAAATATTAACGGAAGATCAATGGAGAAGAAGCTAATAACTATTGGTATAGGTAATTTTTTGTTGATGTCCTTAGATAATAAATTCGGATGATTATCAAAGTTATTAATACATCATGATGCATCAAAAATTAAAACTTAAATGATATTGGTGTAGTAGTAGTATTAGTATAATACATTTAAGGTATACATAAATTTATAATAAAAAATTGTATAAAAATATTCACAATAGGACATTGGCGTTTTGCCGTCAGCCGAAGAAAGAGTAATTTTTAAAAACAGTAAGGTTCTTTGATAATTTATAGTTCAAATAAAATAAAGAAAAAGCGGATAAAAAGTATAAAAAATAAGTTGTAAGAATTAAAATGATTCGTTTATGATTTGTTGGCGGTATTTCATTGCTGATTTCAGGTAGTTGTAGAGCATATTCCAGCTTTCCCCGTTTAGCGCTTGAATAATTTCATTTGTTGTAAGAGAAATTTTTCCCCAGAATAAGCTTCTGATCGAATTTAGAACGGGACAGATACCAATAAAATGGCATCGCAGGTTGCATAACGTGCATTCAGGACTTCTATCGTTTGTATATGGCAAATAGTTCAGGTTAATAAGCTCACCTCTGGCTTTGAAGACTGTTGATATGAAATCAATACTATTTCGGTCATCGAAATAATTTTTTCCCCAAGATCGTGATCCAGCAATTTATAACAACTTCTCGTTTGGCTTTGTTCACTTTGATATTTAAACTTACTTCGTTTTGATTCTTCGATTTTCACTAAAAGCATCTGAAAGGTGCATTTGAAAGCCATTTCATTGTGTTGGGGAAGCTGAATACTATCATTGTATATAAATTTCTATAGTACAACCATGGAGCAGCGCCATCTAAAGAAAGTTGTGAACATCACATTTGGAGGTTCTTACATTTACTAAGTGTCTATTCTGTTACCCTAACAATAGTCGTCAACAAAACAAATTAATAATACATAATGTATTTTATTGGCTCTAAAATCCATATTTCCTTGACAAGAGTCGTAAACAAAACAAAAATCATATATGTTTACGACTGTTGTCAGAGTTACAGAATAGACAACTAGTAAATGCACGAACCTAAAATTGTGTTATTCACAAGTTTCTTAAGATGGCCAGGCGGTGATTATTCAGCATGAAAATACTATAGAAATGTATATGCAATGATACCATGCAGATCACTTAATCTCGCCAATTCAGTGAAGAACTGAAGATTTCTGCTTTTGAGAAATAAGACTATTTTATTGGTGTAAGCCGATGATTTGGTTGATTCAGATTTTTTTCAATGAAAAATGCAGTGAAAAATGCAGCTGAAGTGTGTTTATTAAGAGCGGTGGTGGACCAGTTCCTATGTGTAGCATATATGTTGGCGTATTTTCCGGCAGTCTGAAGATTCTCTTGATGAAGTATCTAAGAAGCTTTTCTACTTCATCAAATTCGAATACACCCCAAATTTGTGCTGCGTAGAACATAATCGATCTCACGACTGCTTCAAAGACTTTATACTTTGCTCTAGGTGCGATATTTTGTTTGTTCAGAACCTTTTTCCAGGTGCAGTTAATTGCTCGCTTTGACTCCTATAGTTTTTCCTGAAGGTGTTTCTTAAAAGATAATGTTGAAGTGATTAGAACTCCAAGGTACCTGTATTCCTAACTGTTTTAAAATTTTCATTTGTGTAGGATGGGGCAAATCCATAGAGTGTTCTTCAACGACAAGACCGACAAGAACGTACAGAACTAGTTTTACTAAGCAATGCACATGTAGAACAGACGACACACAAAGAATATGCGCCCCTCTGCATTATGTTCACTTTTTACATTTTATACTCTTTTCCATGTTAGTAGTTCAGTAGTTTTCCAATCGTCATATTGTTAACTCGTTTTGCCGCAACGTCACTACCATTTAAGTTACAAAAGAAGAAAACTTTTCTTATGAATAAATTATTATTATAACTATTAAACAAAGTGTTTTTATTTAACAAAAAGAGAAGAAATTGAGCATTTAAAGAAGAAGAATCCTACATTTATATTCCTCGCGTAGCGACCAGTTCCATTTCGGAATATCATGGTTTTCGATTTGTGCATAATTATCATGGTTTTCCACAGTGCACAGTAGTGTTGCAATTTATTTATCATTAATTGTAACATATTTGGGGTTTCAGCAAGGATGACAATGTCATCAGCATAAAGTAACAGTTTTATTGGAAGTCCGTCAAAAGTTATTCCTCCGGGCAGAAAGTTGGTCAGGTCATCCATATATGTAGATTAAAAAGAGAAGGGGGCTCAGAGACATTATTGTTTTACTCCAGTTGTTGATTCAAACCAATTGGAGAGAATATTTTAATCCCATATCGCCGATTTGTTTTCTTCATAACGTTTTGCAAGATATTTAATATTTTATTTGAAACTCCGAGGTTGCTTATTACTTTGTAGAATAATGCTCTTCTATCAATACTATCAAAGACAGTATTAAAATCTACGAATAACGCGTATAGTGTATCTAGTAAAATTTCCGTAAAGATTTTAGTGATTGCATTTAAGAACGAAATTACCCTGTAGTTGCTAGATTCATTCGGATTTCCTTTTTTGAAAATGGGCAGAATAACACTTTTTTTGAAACCTAGGCCGTGTGGGAACAGTGTTAAAATTTTATCCATTGGCTAAATTATGACACTAGTGTGTTGAATATAAACTTCAAAAATTTTACCTGCTCTGGAGCAGGCTAAAATGTTAGCCAGTGGATAATTTTCTATGCTTATGAAGGAGTGAGAGAGACAGTCGGCGTAATGTGTTTGATTTGATTGTTGCATTGCTTTCATTTGCATTTATTTTTGTTTGTTCAACTATTATCGATTTTTTTTTTTCTTTTGGAAGCTCAGCTGCCAAAAACCAGTGTGACGTGTGTTTTGTTGGATTCATTTCATTTGTATTTATTTTCGTCTGTTTTTATGTTGACGTCAAATATCCCCCTTGTGTTTTTGTGAATTCGGCTCAATTAAACTGTGTTATGAACGAACAATTACTTAAATTAACCGATAATCCTTTTTTTACATTTCTATTTATTGTGAAACAAATTTGTTTATTTTTTTGGAAGTTCAGCTGCCAAACCAGTGTTCTGTAAAATGTTAAAACTTCCCATAATTTTAATTATTTTTACAGAGTAGTTCTATTATATTTATTTAACAAAACACAATTTAGAATAGCCACAATTATGAAATTGCAAAATCTTTAATAAATTGGTTTTTGAAATTTCAAATTTGCGTTTTTTTTTTTTTTTTTTTTTGTAGGGAATTTTATACCTACAACAGCAAATAAAGAGAATTTAACCTACAAAAGGTCGAATAGTTCTATATTTTTGATATGTTGCATAGGATGTTTGGTAATATAAAAGAACAATTTCAACACCACACCCCCTCAGCCCCCTTTGCTATCAGGACAAAACTGCACAAAATCGGCTTATTCCGACTATAACTTCTTTCTGGTACATTTTATCGAAAAAAAAAACTAATTACTTTGGATTTTGGATGAATCATAGATCTTACAAATAAACTTTCTATATCCCACTTGTAGAAAATTTTGTTTTCTACAAGTTTTGTTATAAGTTTTTTTTCGATAAAATGTAAAAGAAAGAAATTATAGTCGAAATAAGCCAAAATGTGACAATTTTTTGCATGTTTTTCCTAATGGCGAAGGGGCAGAGAGGTTGTGGTATGGAAATTGTATTCTTACATCAGCCAAACATCCTATACAACATATCAAAAATTTAAACGCGCGCCGATTGTTTGAGTTGCACACTTTTTTATAAATTGACAAAACATTCTTACCTATTCATTTCTCCGTAGCAAAGTTATAAGAATGGGAATTTTTTTAATTCTTATGGGGAAATTAAAAAAAAGCATGTGTTAAGAAATCCCATTTAATCTAATTCGCACACCAAAAAGCTATACATTTATTCACCTCAACTCAAACGCCAAAAATTAGCCAGAGGATAAAATTTTAACGCTGTTCGCACACGGCCTTACTGGTACTTCACCTGAATCCCATATAAAATTATATGCTAATGTAAGTTTTTGTAGGTAATCGTCTGTTGTGTTTTTGAAGAACGATGATATTGGAGTATAAAGTTTATTAACGTTTTTTTTTACTCTGACTCGCAAAAAATATTATAACCTACCGGAAGGTAGATTCAAAAAAAAAAATACTTTAAAACAAAACCTTAATAAACATGTCTCGAATCCAATCCAATCCTACTATGGAAAACTTTTATAAAATATTTCAACTTAATAAAAAGGCAATAATTCTCATCATCCACATTATACACAAACACAATAACTCCGCAATAACCAAACCTGGTGTTACGGAAACAAATTGGTAAATTTATAGCAACACTAGAACAACTGAAACGTTTAAGCCATAAATTATTTTTCACTCCAAAGAGCACACCATTCAAAGCGTATAGAGTACCACCAACTCACCGCCATGCGCGATGAGTTTGTTTATAAATGAAACCCTCGCCCCAATCGGTTAACTTTGAGTGGCCCACACACATGTCCTTCCATAAGACTATCGAGGAGCACACCAAAATCAACAAAGGATCGAGTGTGTGGAGCTTGAAGTTATTCTATATTTTATGCTAAAGAAGCCGCCGACACAGCTGGTGTTGGTTATTGACTCTTATATTGCTACAAGCAAAGCAATGGTGGCGTTTTTGTGGCTCCCGCTAAACGCGCCACGTATATAAAACAAACGGCACTTGTGCGAATTTCTACAAACAGAATACTAAAGTGGTTTATTACCCAGTTCCCTATAACTAAATTATAAGCTATGAATGGTTGTACTCCTTTTGGGAGTCGCGCGTCTTCGAACGGTGTGTCATCCCAAAAGTAAAAAAAAAAAACCGGTGCTTCTGGCAATGTTGTCCCTAAAAGGAGAACAATTTGTAACCGCACTTTAACAAATGAATGTGTGCGCTTCACTGCCAAATTGTTATCGAAATGGGACTTGGTAAAAGAAGGTGGATGTAAATGTTGAATGGCAAGTTACGAGAAGGTCAATCGACGTTAAACAATTGAACATGCGTGTTTCTGTTGAACGATAAAGGTTATATTTGTTAGGGGAGAGATGTCAATTTTAAAAAAAGGGCAATAATTGAGAATATTAATTTCGAATTATCGGATTGGGTTTTAGTCTAGGGACCAGTCAGCCATGTTAAGTGTAACGTTATAAAGTCCCCTAAGTTTTGACTCGGGGCTGTAAAAATAATTGATCAGATGGTCCAAATATAAAGGGCGCTTGAAAAATGCCCTCCAAATCGATAGAATTTTGTTTGAGATTTATGTCTCTTCTAAGTGGTAGAATTTTAATTTCGTAATTTTTTTTGTACCAACTGTTTAAAGAAAAGCATTAAGACGCAATTTTTTAAAATTTATGAGATATTTATCATGCGAGTAAAAAGCAGTATGCAAAGAGATTTTTTCAATTGTTTGATTGTATCTTAAATGTCTCGTAAATTACTTGTTTGAGCGAAAAATGTTTTAACAAAATTTTTAAGGATTTAAAACAAGTAAAATGAGTTTTAAACAAATTAAATCGGAAATAAAATCGATCAATTTTTAGCAGTTGTTTTTTTTTTAAATGGTGGCCAAACGACCATTATGTATGTATATGGGTATTTAACAAAGCCGCAAGACAAAATTAAGGGGACTTATAACATATTACAATCAGTTCATATAAATGAAAACAACACATTAATATAACTATTTAACTTTACAATACATAAAAGCGATTTACATGGCGCCATGACATTTGGCCAAGCGTCATATTTACAAATTTGGCCATATGACACTATCACAATGCGTCATATGGCCATATTTGTACATTTTCCGCCTTACGAAAATGTCATTTTGCCATTTTGGCATAATTTCACTTTCAAATGTAGAATTCACGGGTAACGGTGAGAAATGAAAAGCGTAAGTGAAAAAAAATTTGACAAACAGAGAATCAATTTGGTGTGAAAATTAAAAAATCAGGCGAATTTTTAATTTTCACACCCCAAATTGATCCTTAATTCGTCAATTTATTTTTTGTTTTAGCTCAGCTATAATGGGTACCTCCCATATAACAGTTTTAGCCTTTCCAAAATTTCAAGAAAACGGCTCAAACATTTTTGATAAAACTTTGTGAAAGTTATGTTTTGAGTAATCTCATTATAACTGCATTTTAGGTTTTTTGCTAAAAATGCACATAACGGAGATTTAGTTTTAACCGATTTCTTTTAAATTTGGTATGGTATCTAAGCATTCAACACAAGATGGCATTTAAAGTTTTTTGCTAAGCAACCATTTAATGATATCAACCATACAACTTTACCTCACATTTAGGCCACTTTTTACTTTTCAACATAATTCAGCAATTAAAATTTTCCCTATCCAATAGTTTGCTACAAGAGCAAGTTCGTGAGACCCAGTCGTGCATTTTATTTCAAATGATACACAAGTATGGTTTTTGGCTTGGAAAGTGTGAAAATCTCATTCCCCTGGGTTCAATTTTATGGAAAAATGGACTAAAATTCTATCCGGAGGACTGAGAAATTTTCAGAAGATTTTAGTGGATATTTTGCAATCTTAAATCGATGATCGAATATAACTGTTTTAAAGGTGATGTTGAAGCTATAAAAAGCACTTTCACAAGCACTCTAAAGCTTCCTTTACATTTATGAATTCACTCGAGGGTACACTCTTTTTGAATTCCATTGGAGTTTCTGGAACAAATATGTTGCTTCTGATGAAAGTTAGCACTAAATTCACTCTGGAAATGTAAGGATTTGCTGAAGAGAACAACGCGTGTATGAAGGTAAACCTACTTGGTCGAAACGCATAAGGGACAATTATTTTGTTTTTAATTCTATTTTCAAAACTCTGCCAATGTCTAATTTGGATTTGTATAGGCCTGTTTAGCAATAATGGTTCAGTCTTAGTTATAATATTTGCATATTTGGCCCTAAAAATCTGTCAAAAAGAAAGTGTCAAACAATTATTGTTTGCTAATGTCAGCTAGTTCGCACTGAATATCCCGCAAATGTCAAAATTGAATTTGTAACATATCTGTCAAACAAGAAATTTTCAAAGATTTGTAAGAAACTGGTGAAAATAGAAGTGTCAAAACTATAACTTCACACACTGAATGCTGAGCAAATGCCAAAACTAAATTCGTAAGAATCTATCTATAAATAAAGTAGCAAAGTGAAAAACTGAGCAAAACACTAAAACAGAAATTAACTGAAGTTTCAGTTTTGACAATACTGCCGCTAACTTCGTAAAGGCTCTATTTTTAATTTTTGGAAAAAAAAAAAAAAAAAAACAATTTCGCTCACCGCAATAAAGAACGTAAAAAATAAAAAAAATATTTGTCGTTAAGCTCAAGTTGTGCTTTATTTTTTGTATATAATATAAAATAATGATAAATCATAATAACAATATACCCTGACAATGTGGTAAACTCAAAACCCTTATGCTGGACGTCGCCCATGAAGTTATGCAATGAAAAATAAAAATCAACTAGCTCTCTATCCATTGTACCAAAACAATTCTTTTTTATCTTTCTATTCCTTTTTAACTAATGTCGTGCAACACCTGTTGCATTTAAGAGGCAATGTGCCTTACAGACATATAGTTAAAATATTATTATTATCATTATTATTATACTCGAATTTAAGTCGAAAATCTATTGGCAGTGTGAGATTTGACTTCTCCTTTTATCGGTAGTGATGCGCAGTGAGATTTTTGTATGGAAAATCTTACTTCACTGCGGATACCTTTTCCAAAAAAACACGGGTTTCTTACTACGATAACTCATGCTAATATCGTACTGTTGTTTCTGCCATTTAAGCAAATATAATTTGTACGATTTAAAGCTGCCAAAAAAAATTTACCGAAATTATGAGCATTTTATTCCATTATTATATTATTATTTTATTATATTAATATCTATTTTATGTAGTAAGCAATTTTAAAATGATAAACTTTATATTTTTAATTGGCACCCGAATAAAAATCAGCATTTTCCTAAAACTCAGCTATTTCTATTTTCCTCATTGTATAATCATATGCCATTCTCCCCTAACAACATCATGTTTGATTATAATTACAATGGCAATGAGCATTGTATAGAAATGAGGATAAGAATTGCAGGTAGGTATTCACTATATTCACCGTTAATAAGTTTGTGACAATCCGCCCCAAAAATGGAAGAACATTGACATAATATCATCAAATGATCTCACGATTATTCCACGTGACAAAACTAGTATTGCCACAATGCATTTAATATTTATTTGGCCTCCAGCTGATCATTGTGGTTATACTCGTATACTACCTAGGTATATACGTAGCTTAAGCATGAGTCTCTGCGAATATAGGATAACCAAACTGAAAGATACTCGTGGTATTATATACTTTACTTTGGATACAAAAACTGTGGGGATAAGATAGTGGAATCTTAGGCGGTTAAACATAAAAGATCATGGGGAAGTATGTGGTGGCGGCAGCAAAATACATCGCGAATGAAATAAGGTGTCTTTCCAATGGTCTTCTCCAATTGTGACATTTGAATGGTCCGAAATGACGTTTTTATTCAATATGGCAAATCTTTGGCGATTTATGTTTCAATAGATGGATCGAGTAGTTGATATGTTGGTGTGCTCACTCATTTGCCACCAAAGAGGTGCACTTTTATAGTTGAGGTATTTCTCGACTGGGAGCTCTGAAGTTCTTTCCTAACATCTGAAAAATGATTCTGCTTTGGCGAATTAGAAAATTTGTATTGAAGTAAACAGAGCAGTATAATGATCTAAAGATAATATTGTGCCTCTAAATTGTTTCCAAAAGAGCAATTCTTGAGCCCATTTATAGGTTTCTTATTCTTTCTCATAACATTAACCCAAAGATGCTGCAAGGCGTCTATCTCCGATCAAAGTTATTGTCTTCCATCCGAGTTTTATATAAAGAAAATGCTTATTCCGGCATCCCACTCTTCACAACATAAACAGTTCACATCCTCTTGAACCAATATGCGTTCCAATTCAATTTCTTAATATCGATATCCCATTTCATTTCAATTGAATTGCGTTGCTACCGCGCCAGCCTCGTCGTCGCGTTGTCGTCGGTCATCTCCATTTCTGTTGAGTGCGCTTATAATGTTTCCGCATAGATATGTAGCATGAAATTGTCCAGAACTGCACCGATCGGTCCGATCCGAATTTCAATGTTGAACAAATATGGATCTGACGTGTGTGATCTGTGGGATCTGCTTCCACTATGAAGTGGAAGCCCACCTCGATTGCTAACCGATTTACGACTGTCGTCCTCGAGTCAATTCGGTACCGCATTTATGTCCAAAATTATGCTATCGAGACGGTCGGATTTTGTTGTTTCAAAGGCGAATCCCGCCAATATACTATGCGGCTGCTGTTGAATTGGAGGCGAGCACACAAAAGCGAGTCACCTGATATGTGGACACGCCAAGCGCATGCGACAAGAGTAGACACAGTATATACCCTCGCGCAGAGTTATTGTATAGAACAATTTATTTGTTCATTTTTTTTTTGCTTTATCTTATATTTATACCAACTGTCAAACTGGTATAAAAGATTGGTGCACCAGTATTCCTTCCTCAATTTCCATGCAATTGTTTAAGAGGATGATAGAATATATACTATATACGGAGACGAAAAGACGATGCACTAAATTGACTTTTTGTAAGGAACCAACCAGGATGACAACAAGCTGGTCATTCCGATTTGTTTTGGGTTGTTGACTGTTATGGCTTTGCTCACATTACTTTTATGGTTAATGCTTGAACTGGGAGCCCGATCCACATTTTTATGATGATATATCAATAGATTATTTAATATCATCATAAAGAAGACTATACGCAGGAGTTGTAAGCTGAGATCGACATAAATGGGTGCGATTTCGTCAAAGAAGTGGAATATTGTAATTGTGGAGTTCTTAGCACGAGCTGTCTTACATTAAGGTTCAGTATAGGGATCGGTTAAAATATCAACCGATGTGTCTTTTCTTTATAATTTGTTTTCCCTGCTACATATTACTATGACAAAACCAGTGTTGATTTCTGTGATTCTTAAAACCCTTGCCTTTATCGCGGCAGCAAGTAACAAGGTGATATTAGCTTGTTGTAGACAACCGCATGATAATTTAAGGACTAGCCAGATTTTACGAATTATTTTGTTTCTTAAATTGTATACTCTATGTACATAATTATACCAGGTTTTTCAATTTTTGATTCTTTTGCATGGCCACCACGGGCACGCTTGCAGAAGTCCAGACGATGAACCCAATTTTCGACGGTTTTCAAGCATAAATTGGCCGATACTGCTGCAATTTCACGTTCGATATTCGTACGAAGTTCATCAAGCGTCGCTGGCTTGTTGGCATAGACCATATAGACTTGACGTAGCCCCACAGGAAATAGTCTAACGGCTTCAAATCGCACGACCAAGGCAGCCAAGCGACTGGACCATTTCGTGAGATAACACGTTCTCCAAACTTGGTTTCCAATAAATTGATTGTGATACTCGCTGTGTGGCTTGTGGCGACGTTCTGTTGAAACCACATGTCCTCCAAGTCCTTATCATCCAATTGGGGCCAAAAATATTCATTTATCATTGAACGGTAGCGATCCCCAGTAACGTGCCGGCCTTGATCATCACAGAAGAACTACGGCCCAATGACGCCGCCGGCTTATAAACCACACCAAACCGTAATTTTTTCGGGATGCAATGATGAATCATGGAGTACGTGTGGATTGCTGCCTGACCAATACCGCATATTTTGTTTATTGACGAAGCCATTCATCCAGAAATGAGCCTCATCGCTGAAGATGATTTTTCGATGAAAATTCGAATCATTTTCAAGTTGTTGCTTAGCCCAATTCACGAACAAACGACGCTTCTGGTGGTCGAGCGGCTTCAGTTTTTGCGTCAATTTAATCTTGTAAGGATGTAGGCCAAGATCTTTTCGCAAAATTTGCCACAACGACGTCACATAGATGCCCAACGCTTGAGAACGACGTGTGAGAGACAGAGATGCTTTCTGCAACTGAAGCTTCAGCGGCAGCAATATTCTCGACACTACGGGCACTTCTTTGTCTCACTGGCACGGGAAAATTTTGCACTGTGCCTGTGGATTCAAATTTTTCTACTAGATGCTCAATTGTTGATAGGACGATTATGACGACCATAAATAGCGCTCTTAACGTTGAGGCCACTGACTCCGAATTTCGGTAGTAAATTTTAATAATTTCGACTCGTTGTTGGCTCGTATATCTATCCATCATGAAATGGCAAATCTTACTGAAGAGAAATGTCAAAAGAGCGGCAAGAAATATGGCGTCGTTTGCTGTCCCTGTTGCTCTACTTTTGTAGCGTCCCTGTTGAAAAACCCTTTACCTAATTTTCATTCAAAAATCTCAAAATGTAGGTTCTTGCGCTAAAAACCCTCATTATTAAACAAAAATTAAATCATAAAGATAAAACTTAACAATAGACGTGTTTTTATTATCAAAGATTTATCTACCATATGAATCATCAGTTTACCCCTAAAGTCAACAACACAACAAGAATCCAATTCTCACCACCAGAGCATTGCTAATGCAACTATTTTTATTTTTCAATGTTTTTGCTTCTGTCTGTTATTATTTATATTGTTCAACATTTGGAAATAAATATGAACGTGTTCATTAGATTTTGCTTTAAAGTTTGATGAGTGTCTTGTTGAGTGAAATCGCTGGAAAACATTAGTTAATGCACCAGTGAATTGATATTATTTTTGTGACGGTCTATACGATACGGTGGTGCCATATAACGGTTATCGAAAACCTTATATTCTTCTCGAAAACGGCTGTTACGATTTCAATCAAATTTCACATATGTGAAAACATGTAGAAGGTCTATTAAATAGTGAAAACCGAATCTTCAAGAAAATTCGATCAAAACGGTACAATATGTATAACGGATTTTTAAAATTTCGACTATCTCGATAACCAGTAAATCGATTTAAATGAAATTCAATACAGAAATTGTTGTGTCTATATTTCCAATAACATGGCCTACCTACAATTTTTTTCCAAAAATGTTTTTGTTAGTTTTAAAGTAATTTAAAAAAAAAAAACAGTTTTTGTGAATTAAATATTTTAAAAAAACTTTTCAAAGATTTTTATGAAATTTTGTTTTAAGGTATAATAAATTAAGGTTAAAAAAGGTGCATACTTGCTTTTTTTAGAAAATATTTTCTAAAAATTATTTTAAAAAAACTATTTTTTCGAAACACTCTCCCCAAGGAGCATTTCAGAGCTACATAACATTTACTGAACGTTAATATCGTAGCTGTAATGTTTCAGGCGTATATGAAATGTTTACTCACTGTACCCAAAATGTAAACGGTTTTGGGGAATGAAATGTCGTGTTGACAGTATATGAACAAATTCTATTTGATGTACCTGATTTGTACATTTACAAATGTGAACGTTCAAAAACTCTTCAAAACACATACCAGACAAACTACTTTTTAGTAACAAATCGTTTACAGATACTATTCCTGGACTAGGTATATAAACGTTTACAAATGTAAACGTTCAAAAACATTTCGAAATAAATAACATAAAAACAAACTTAGGTACAAATCGTTTACAGAAAAATATTAAACTGTATAGGTAAATACGTAATGCCATTTGAGATCATATTACTTTATGTATACAAACCAAAACTTAAACGATTTCCATCTTGTTCTTGACATTATTATTATAATATGGGAGGTATAAAAATATTCAATAATTATATTTTTCGTGCAAGTAAAGGCAAAATATCGAACGCGAGAAATATTTTCTACCAGTTTTGTAAAACAGGTCGATAAAAATAAGGGGCCTGTAAAAACTTTCTTATTTTAGAAATGATTTCTAATAAAAATATATGAGACAATTTTTTTTTCCCACAAAAACCATATTTTTCAATATTTTGTAAGATAAAATTCAAAGTCTTATTTCAATCAAAACCTAAACATGCTTTGTTTTTACTAAATATCAACAAAAATAGATTTTCAATGTTTTGGGTTTTCTAATTTGATAAAAAATGGAAACATTATAATGGCCGACCAATGCTATACGTGTTACATTATCTGTAAATGAAATGTCTTACAGTATGCTTACGTTTGAAGATGTGATGTGACTATTCACTGTAAACGTTTTGTAAGAGTAAAGTTTTGATAATGGCTTTACAAAACTGCACAAATGTAAACGTTTCGTGATATTGTTTTTACATTAACGATATTTGATTTACAGTACGTTTACGTTTGAAGATGTACTGTGACTATTTACTGTAAACGTTTTGTAACAGTTAAGTTTTGATAATAGCTTTACAAAAGTGCTACAAATGTAAATGTTTTGTGATATTGGTTTTACATTTACGAAATTTGGTTTACAATACGTTTACGTTTGAAGATGTTTTGTTTCAACAACATTCTGTGTGCTACAATTTGTTTACCAATCATCCAATTAGTTAATGTAAACATACAAAACATTTTTTCAGCAACTGTATATGAATTGTAAACGACATACAATAAATTTGTAACTTAATAGGTACAAAATGCTACTTGGGTCCAACGATTTATAATTTTTTTTAAACTTAGATATACTTAATAAAGTATACTTTGATTTTGGATTAAATCTTTGCTAGATATGTTTTTAGAGCTTTTAATAAAAATTTATAAGATTTGTTCGTATAGGTAGGGAGGTATAGTATATACCTATATCCTCTTTGTATAATAATTTATATTAAAATTTTCAAGGACAATTTCATCCGACACTATATTGGGTCATATGCAAAACGATGAGTTCAAGCTAATACTCACTTTTCTGATACGAAAGTTATCAGAAAAATTGAGTAACGGGCCACAAGAGCAAGTTTGTGCGACCCAGTCGTGCCCTTTCTTTTTTTAGTTAAATATTTATTTTTGTTTTTTTGATAATAATTGAGGATTTTTCAAACGAAATATGTAAAGTTTGAGATCCAATTTAAAATTCCCATTGAAAATTGACATCAAATATCTTAAAAATTTATAAAAGATATTAAATACGAGCGGCAACGCCGGAAAATTAAATGCCAAATTGAAATAAAAGGCGAGGGCGTAGTATAAATAGGTAACTAATCTTTAATGTTGTCCTATTATTACGATATCAGGATTTACTATTTCTATTTTTTCATTTGAGCTTTAAATTATTTTTCTGAAATTTTTTGATCTTAATGAATTATACAACTAAGGTATTCCTCCGTATTGAATTGTGTAATTAGACGAAAAATATATAGCTACCTGTTCAAAACTATCGCAAAAATTTTATCGGCTATAATTACTCCCTGAATACAGTGGAGCACGAACGTGGAAGCTATCCGGGTAAGGATGATATTTATGCAAATTCTGGTTGTTGTTAAACATATTACACTTTTTTCCAGCTAAAATTTCTTAATTCAACCGAGGCAATGTGTGCCTTAAAGGAAACATCTATTTATATATAGACATCACTACGTTCTGATATCCTTCCAATAGTCAATAGTCAAGAATCTTTGTAGAATATCTAGACCCGATATATGTATTCGCCCAAGGAGAAGACCATAAGCTCTTAATAGAGAAGTTTAACATGTTTGTTTATTGAATTAATATTTAATATTAAGACTAGAATCGCGGCTCGCCTGTTGATAACTCAGTACGAGTAGTGCGGCGGTATCACCTAATAGCTCCCTTTTTACCGCCTGTTCAGTGCAAACTGCATGCTTTAGTGCGGTGCAGTACCACTGAAACATTTCGTTGGTGTATATTAACTATGAACAAAAAGAGGAGCTTTTATATAACTTATTACGGTAACCAACGAACGGACAAGGCATTGAGATAGGTTGTTAGCCATGTTGGTGTTAAAGATCTTTTTTTTCATCTGACTCTGTGCTGCCGCGTTAAAATGATACAAACCACATTTGTTTGGCGAATAAAAAGGGAAAGAAGATTATACGAATACTAACACTTTTGGCTTACATCTGAATTCTGATACCTAAATATAGTTACCTTTTACCTAACTACGATCAACAATAATGGGCAATAGTTATTTTTTGATTATATTTTTGGTTTATAAAAAAAATTATATGTAGCTATCTACTTAAGTACATTCGAGTCTATTTTTTTCTGATATACCTATAGTTAAAAAAGAGCTTAATTTTAATTTTAATTAATTTTTTAATTTTTTTTTTTTTTGTAAACATTGAAAATTTTGAAAATGCCTTGACTTAATGTTTTTATTTTTTAAACAAAAGCACTTAAAATTTACTTACCTCGGAATTGTAAAAACTTTTTTTTTAAATTATTAAGTAAACTTCAAATAAAAAATAAAAATTTAAATTAAAATTAAAATGTGTAGGTAAGTACTGTTCGATAAAGCCATTCACAAAATGAAGTGCACGACTGGTTCACACGAATTTGCTCTTGTAGCAAGTTACCACATAAATAAAATTAAATTCAATAAAAATAAATTTAATAATTTTTGTTTAATATAAATGAAAAGTACGAATAAAATCAAATGAATAAAAGTGTTAAAACTACTTTTTAAGAAAATTCAAACGAAAATCAAAGTATGCAGAAAAATTTGTTGCATAAATGCAAGTTTACCAGAAAAATAATTTCAAAATCGGTAGAGCGGTTTTTAAATAAATCGATGTTTACTTAATAATCTTTAAAAACAATTTTTTTTACGAATTTAAAAAACGCCAATTTAAAGTGCTAAATTGTTTGCATTTTATGCACAAAAAATAAAAAAAAAATTAGCTTAATCGTTTTCCAAATGTTGAATTTACAAAAAAATAAATTAAAACTAATAGCCTTTTCACACCGAATCAAAAACACGGTTTTTTGACAAAAACTCGAAATACTTTCACACCACACATTTACCCGTTTTTGTTTGACATGAAATTTTGTTTTGTCAACAACATTGAAATTGTGCTTTTAAATAATTTTTTTGATTTTGTTAATTGTACCCCGCTTTAAGATTCAAATGAAAATAAAATTGAAAAGAATTATTTAAAACTGATTTCAGTGCATTTTTAATAATCCTTAATGAATATTTGGTAAATTCAGTTTCAAATGTTGACAATTTCAATTTATCGTAAAAGTTCCGTTCAACGAGACGCCCTGAGGTCGGAACTTGAAAAACAACATACATATTTCTCACACTTTTACAAATTTATTTTAATGCTTCGGTCATACTGAAACCGAATCATAGTCCAAAAATATACACCAATATACGATAAAACAATAACAAACAATTTTTCTTCAAATATATTCACGCAATTAATTAATTAAATTAATTTTTCACAATCCAAAATGGTTTTTTTGATGTTGAATCAAATAAAATAATCGGCAAACTGACAAAAAATTCAAACAAGTTTACATTTTTTGGTTGATCCGTAATCAAAGGACGTCATTCGGGCGATGCCGGTTAAAGCGGTGTAGTGTATAGGTTTGTGCTTTCATTCGTTTATGGATGTATGTTTGATTCAATTGGTCAAATTCGGGCGAATAATGGCCCAAGCGTACTTCGGCCGATGACAGGTTTGGTGTACGCAATAATAACTGTTCTGATTTAAAGGCACCCAAAAAATGTTTCCCCAAAACGGTTGGCAACTGTTCTGTTAAGGACTATGAAGCAGCTTTCAGAACATTTCAGTACAGCCATTTTCTCATTTTGCACTTATAACATGTTCTATTGTATTCGTTTAATGAATTGCTAAATGGTCAACTCACTGCAGAAGTATAGGCTCCACTGCTTCAAGACGAATACCCTATGTTGCCGTCACCAAGCATAGAAGAGGTTGAGAAGGCTATAGGCCGGCTAAAGAAGAACAAAGCCCCGGGAGCTGATGGTATACCAGCCGAATTATTTCAACACGGTGGGCCAGCTCTACATCAGGCAATTCATGATATTATAGTGCACGTGTGGGAGCATGAAGAAATGCCAGAAGACTGGCGAAAAGGTTTAATATGCCCCATACATAAGAAATGAGATGTCACAACGTGCAGCAACTATAGAGGTATCACGTTGTTGAGTACCGCCTATAAGATACTCTCCTCTATCCTACAAGACCGGATAACCCCATACACTAAAACCATCATCCGACAATATCAGTGTGGTTTCATTCCAGGCAAATCAACAACTTATTAGATCTTTCTTTACCCTTAGGCAGGCGATGGAAAAATGTCTAGAATTTAACATCCCAACATACAACCTGTTTATAGACTTGAAGGCCGCCTATGATGGCATAGCCAGGGTAGAACTTTACAAAGCCATGAGAGAATTCGGCATCCCAAATAAATTAACACGACTATGTAGGTTGACCATGACCAACGTAACAAGCCAAGTAAAAATAGCCGGATTGCTATCCAGACCAATCAACATCTTTAATGGACTCCGACAAGGGGATGGTTTGGCCTGCCTCTTCTTCAACCTGGCGTTGGAGAAAGCAATCCGTGACTTTGGCACGGCGCAACCAGAGGGACCATCGTCAACAGGTCCAGCCAGATACTGGCATCGGAAGAACCGAGCAAGCTGAACACGATTCCTTCATCCAGATCGAGCAGGCGGCACAAAATCTGGGGCTGCACATTAGTGAAGGTAAAACAAAGTACATGGTTGCGTCGAATGCGAGAGGAACAGTTGGTCAAACAACCAAGGTAGCGGAGCACGAATTTGAAGTGGTGCAATCCTTTAAATACCTTGGGTCAATAGTAGCAGCCGATAACAATATAGAAGAAGAAATACACGGGTGGCTTCTCAAATCCAACAGAGACTACTACAGTCTGTCAAAGCTCTTCAAATCCAGAAATCTCACCATAACTTCAAAACTACTGCTGTACAGGACCATGGTCCTGCCAGTACTCACATATGGATCCGAGACTTGGGTGCTTAGCAAAAGGCACTCTGACCTCTTAGCCGCGTTCGAGAGAAAAGTCTTAAGGAGAATTGTTGGCCCCATATGTGAGGAAGGACGATTCCGGAGACGGTACAATCATGAATTGTACGCAATCTACCTTGAAGCAGATATCGTGACAAAAATTAGGCTCGGTAGACTTCGGTGGGCAGGGCACCTAGCTCGCATGAGCGAAGAGGAACCTGCTCGGAAAGTTCTTTGTGGTACATTCTATGGCAGACGACAGCGTGGTAGACCATGCTTGCGCTGGAGAGATGGCGTAGACCAGGACGCCCGGAGCCTTGGGGTGCGCAACTGGATGGCGTCGGCTCGAGACCGGGATAGGTGGAGAGACTTGTTGAAGGAGGCCAGGACCGGACACCGGTTGTCGAGCCGATGATGATGATGATTCTATTCGGTATCGATTCGTATCAGTCGCATTGAACACAGATAAAATAATTTCTTTTGACAGTATTCTTTCAATTCTCATTCTCCACAATTGATTCAGTGCTGAATGTTTCACTAATTATGTTTGATTTATTCGTCTCGCAATTTCAACTGGTTTTTGCAAAAACGAGTGGTTTTTGTAAACACTTTCCTTACCAAAAACGTATGGGTAAACCTGTGTTTTTGATGCAGGTTTTTGATTTTTCGCAAAAACAGGGATTTTGATTCGGTTTGAAAAGGCTTTAAATCTAGGTAAGCATTTGTTCAAAATGTTGGTATCGAAGTTTTATGAAGTCAATTAGGTTTTTCTAAAAAAAAATTTAATTAAAATAGATTAACCCGTTCACTAGATAGCTTAAGAAATAAAATACACGACTCGATCGCACGCAATTTCTAGCTCTTGTAGCAAACTATGGGATTACAAAAAATTCAATGTATTTAATTATGTAAAAAGGCAATAGGTATCCAAAAATGGCCTAAAAGAGAGATCAAGTACTATGGTAACTACCATAAAACCGTTGTTTAGCCAAAAACTTAAAATGTCATCTTATGGCAATTGTCTAATTTATGCATGCCATACCAAATTTAAATGAAATCGGGTAAACTGTTATTAGTTTACGGTCATATTTGTAAAAATCGTTAGCACCAATTTTCCGTTATTTCAATTTTTAGCCAAAAACCTGAAATGCAGTTATTTTAACAGCACTCCAGTTTTAGTTAAAATTTAACTATTTTAGTATAGCATTCTGTTTTAATACTATCATGGTGCTCCTATCAATTATAATGCTAGTTCTCAAAAAGATGTTTTACAGCCCAAATAACAAGTAAATCGCTGTATGAATGATCATTTGCTTAAAAATCTTATCTAATAAATTTGAACTTATTTAACTAAAATTCACTACTTGTTATTTATCAACCAACTATAAAAGATACAGTCCGAATAAGCATACTATATATTTATGTGCGGAATTTCATTCAAGTACGACTTAATATAAAAATTCCAATTGGTAATTTTCTTTTTCCAAAACTGAAGTAAAATGAAGCAATCTAAAAAAAAAAAAAAAAAATCCCGCACTCGTACAATCCATAAAATTGAATAATTCATTTGATCGAAAGATAAATACACGAACGATATAATTACTGATCCAATTCCATGTTGAAAATGTCATTATCATGTCAAGATGTGGAGACAACGTCCTATGTCCATCATCATCATCATCACATCGTCATCATTGTGCGACATTGGTGCATTATCCGCTTTCAAAAAGACAGAAAGGTTGAGGTGAGGTGATGGATCTAATGATAATGACTGATGTCTGGACTGGAAATATTGTTCAATTGGTCTTATACTCTCATATGCCACAAAAAAAAAATAAAAAAAAAACAACTTGATATTCTTTTAAACGTTTATAAACTCGTATAAGTCCAGTCATTGAGTGAGTCTGCTGGGAAGGATAAGACAAGTCATCACTTAACTTCGTTCGAACATCATAAAATTGCTTCATGTTAGCAAACCACTACAGATTTCATATTGCTTTTTGCCACATGCTATATTCTGAAACAGGGTGTTCTATTTTTATGAACTATCTTGTGGTACGATTTAGCGTTAAGACATGAAAAGTAGAATTTGCATCATTTTGACTTGTCAGAAAATTAATGCTCTTTGGTCGCCAACAAACCCTAGCCTGATATTTACATTTGTTTGACATGAATCCTTGTTACGAAAATTTGAAAAGCATATTAACTTATATCATTCTACGGTCTAACCGATTATCTTCTTGAAAATGATGCCATATTTTCACCCCAGTTTGTCCTATTAAAATTTTATTGGAGAACACTATAAGAACTGACCACTGTCTGGCAATTGTATTAAAAAAACGGAATAGTTTCTTTCAAAATGGATAAAGGAATGATCTCTTGTAATCGTATCGTTTGTTTCCCTTGAATTGGTTATACATTTTTAGATAATAATATCACTAATGCACTAAGATACTTTATTCTCTTTCCAGGAATCTGGTAAGCTTAACTGGCATTGCAACATATATTATTTCATTGATTTGGTAACCTAGCTAAAAAGAGCAAAATTAAATCTGTTGCGGAACACCCTGCCATCCAAAGTTCTTATAGGACTATATTTTCATCAACTATCTTTTGCACTTTTTCCCGTAACTCTATATGTTAGTAAGATAATTGCTTAAATCACTGGAAATACTAGGCCATTGTCTTGGGCTATGTATGATTGGTCCTACAAATATTTCCCATTTTATGAAGAATGCGATTCTTCTGTCGTAGTGTCTTATATATATATGGAGTGTAGAGCAGTCTACTTTATATGGTAACAATGAAATTAAATTGATGTCCAGAGAAGGCAAACCACTTAAGTACGGGTGGAATACAAAAAGATAAAAAGATCTTTTTATAAAAATAAATGAAAGATACAAAAAAAAAAAACATCGGAATTGTTTTTCTAGATCACTTTAAGGTGCAACTTCATAAATAATGTAGCTATATTCTAGAAAAGATACGTGAGCACGTATACGTGCGATGAAGTGCGAGCTTGTGCACACACGCAACAGGCATTTCACTTTAAAGGGCATATTGTGAACAAGGCGACAATTGGTTTAATAAATTATATCAGCAATTTCATGCGAAATCAAATGAACATGAAAATGAAGAAAAACTGGAACAAAATCAAATGAGACAAGTTTTTGAAAAACGACTTTGAAATAAAATTGGTTTGCGGTCTGTTTGGCGTGAAGACAGTTTATTATTTTCAGTTCATCAAGGGTTTTTGTTTTCGTTTTTTTTTTTAATAAATTTCCACTTTCCTTTTTAAGTGGTAAGCTATATGAAGAAGAATAGGAATTGATAAATTTGTGAAATAGAAATAAGTAGTAAGTAAGTAAGTATGTAAGTAATTCATTTATTTACAATTTTTGATACATTTATATTGGTTTTTTTTTTTTTTGAATTTGAAAGCTTTGGCTTTGCTGTCAGCTCGACTAACAACTTTAATTTCTTGATTTTAAAGATACTGTTATTTTAATTTTCAGTTTTCATATGATATTTTTGATTTTCATTTTTAATGTATGTATGTATGTATGTACGTATGTAGTTATAATTAATGTAGATTAATCATATTCTGTCATGATCAGTTTCCTAAATCTGCAAATTTCCTTCAGATAGTTAGAAAGGTCTAAGCCCATTACAATAAGCAAAAGCAACAACTAAATCAAAATGAAACCAAACACTGGCTGTAACGAAACCGCGATAAAAATGCTTAAGAACTCTGCTAAGCTGAAGAACACAAAGGTTTACATCCAACGAGATCTCACTAAAGCAAATGCAGTTAAAACAAAGAATCTTGCCACAATATAGAAAATCAATTAAACAGAATAAACCAAATGCTCGAATGCTAATAAAAAACAACACTCTTCTTATTGAAGATAATATATTTAATTTAAATAATAATAATGAAATTAATGACAATGATGGTGAACAAGAGCTACAACATATGTTTGGACAATTGGACTTCGAAAAGTCACAAAAACGAAGTTGTCAAATGGACGTCACATTGAAAGTACTAGATCAACACTTACTTCTAGGCAACCAGGGATGCCACTTCAACAAGAACAACAAAGTAGTAGTAGTAGTAGTAGAGTATTAAGAAACTGAAAATTAAATGCCGTCAGCTCATTAAATAGTAGTTCATGTTAAATATTAGCCTATAACATATCTGGTCTTAATAATAAATAAATAAAAGAAAGGTTTTGCCAGTCTGGTCCATCCAATATTTGTATTGTCTTCTGCATTGAGAGAGTAAATTTTTCAAAATACGCGACCCTCTTATGTCCAAAAATTGGACATATGCTTATAGAGTGAAAGCAGTCTTCTTTGGATCTTGTATTACATAGTGTGCAGAACTGGTTAAAACTCCCATTGTAAGGTCGTCCGTTGAGACATTAATACTTCGCTTTTTGCTTTGAAGATTAAAGAAATGTCTTTGGGCTTAAGATAATCATGGAAATACTTATTGTTACTTAGATTATAATTCAGCTGGCTATATGTTATTTAGCTTTCTGATTCGATAGCAGTTTCTACAAGTTGATTCCGAATCGAGCTGAATTATTCTATAAAGTTTTTCTTTCACACCAAAAATGTTGTTTGGATCAATTTGCAAATCTTCACCACATCCCTTGCCATTTATCATACCACCAGTCCTTGTTTCTTAACGAAATTTTTCGTTCAAAATTGAGATTCGCAATACCAAATCAAATCTTCGATGTTCGACTATCGACAAAAGTTGTTTATCGATAGAAAAACGACACTCGCTTAGGGTTTTTACCTCCAAAGTGATATGCCTTTGTCGTTAGCTTTCATTGTGTTATTGTGTATCTCCTTCCCCATTCCCAGTACGACCAAATATCAGACCTGCTACAATTTTCTGAAATCAATTCATATGTGTCTTCCTAGCAACTGTAACTGCAAGAAATATGATTAAGTTTTATTTCTTCGTCATTAACTCCTGATATATGTCAACCTTCAGAAACTTGGAATTTCTATAAAATAAAATAAAAAAAACATCATCCTCCTCAAATCGCAATTATCACTAAAAATAATCAGTATGCTGTTAACCTGGACAATTTACGATTATAGCCATCCACTAGAACCAATATCGACTCTAATGAGCATTATTATATACTCAAGCTTGTACCGACCCTTCTTTCCCGCTTACCCCAACAATGCACCGTACACAATATTCCACGACATTACTGCTACATCGCGACCTTATACTTTTATATCGTCATGGTATTCACCATCATAGTATCTTTATACCTTTTTACGCTACCTAGCCATATGGTAATGTGGTTATATGGGCTTCTCGTTCACATCATATGACTCCAATAAGTTTCAATTCCCTGGTTTTAAAAATATAAAACAAAATAGAAACGAAGAAAAAAAAAATTATAGCGTTCGCCACGTGAGTTAAAACCTTTTGACTTTGCATTTATTGCTCACATTAAAGCTAAAGGTCCACTTTGCCATACATCTCTGCTCGCGCACTAGCTCAGATGACCTGCGATATAAATTTTTACGAGTGCATTAAACAAAGCTGACATTCCCGCCAATCTTAAGCGATAGATGCAACTAGCGATTGTTTAGCCGTATATATATCCACCTTTTTATTCACATGCCACCATTTGAGTGCAAGTGTCCATCAAAGCGTCTAAATCCGATTTTGCGATCAAGTGTGGCATTGTCTGCTGCCAGAGGCAATCACTTTATAGGTGCATCCACCTAATCGCACGACTGACTGGGTTGCTATATAAGAAAGATAGCCCGCTGGTTTTTGTCCGCGTCTCGCTCTTGACAACACACTACTAAGTTCTATACTCTTATGTCGAAGTGGAGATTGTATTTAGTAGATTTCGCCCTGATTTATGTCACAGATGTAAGTTAAATGTAAACTAAAGTATGTTCCCAACACTTTAATGAGCCCAGTTGGATCTGTGCGAACACTACCGACCTCTAGTGATGTAGTTTATAATTGGATAAGCATGAAATTTTTCGCTTCAGTACTAAAAAATACAAACCATCAGAGTTTGAGCATTCAGAGGTTTGGAAACCTTGAAGTATATGTTTACGCAAATAATTCTATAACACCAAATTTGGTGCTGGCGCACTCATATATATATATATTAGGTATGTTGTTAAGGAGGGTCAAGCCGAGGGTGAATTTCATTGAAATACCGACTTATATAAGGAATTTTCAGACTTATTTTGGGAATTTGCCTTTTAACTACTTCATGTGGAATTTTAATTCGACAGTGATTCAGTAAAGACCATTCTTCTACGACCGCACTTAAATGAAATTCGTTCGCTGTATCTTTTGAATAATAAATCAGCATCAATGCATTAAATAGATCATGACCCATTGTCGTTTGAAAATAATTAAAAATAATTAAATAAACATACGAAAGTAACTGACGTGACAGGACCACTGAAAATGAAGCAAAAAGTTTGTAAGTTAACGAAATTGGCGCAAAACTAATTATAGCAATAGAACCAACTCTTGTTACAGAATTTCTTTAAAGAAGAACACTAGCTAGTCTTCAATTTAAACATTCCTGAAACTCATGTTGTCACGTAACGTTCTTCTGTCAAATTCAAATTAAAAAATCTTCCAAATAAGTTTGAAAGTTGTAAAAGTATCTTATAAATTATTTGTGTAATGTGCAAGTGATAAAAATTTGCAAAACCGTTCAATAAAATCAATGAAAATAAAAATTGAAAGAGATTTCTGGAATTTTACCAATTCTTCTTGGTACACGGCGTGTTCTGTGCTGTGATGTTTAAGAAAATAAATCTCTAGACTAATTAATGTTTAAAAAACAATAACAAACCAAGTTGCTTACTTGTAAAAGTTTAAAAACCTGCGAAAATGCACAGTTATATTTATGTAAATAGGTTTCAAAACGTTCGAAAATAATTTTTTACTTTCAATCTTTAATAAGTTTAAAAATCTGTGGGATTAAAGGATCCCTAAAAAACGTCTAAATTTAAGCCGAAAGAACAAAATTCTTTGATCAAAGCACAAGACGGAAAAAGGATTGCATGTCTGAAAAATAGAAAGCTCACATCTTCGCAGAACATAACTCGTATGTTTTTTTAGTCATTTTCATAAATTTTGATGAAAATGAGTATTAAGAGATGCCAACACAAGTTATTAAACTAAAATTGTTACTGTTAAGATTTTAAAAGAAATACAAAGGCTTCGAAAACTCCAAAACCTAAAGACTCCACTTTGTTCCAAGTTATTTGAAAATGCAGAAGCCATTTTTATACCATAAATATTTACAATTTTTTCTCTTGATTCTTATTCCTATGTAGGGTAAAGTGGGGCACATTTGACATAGGGGCACATTTGACTTTGCGATTTTCGGTGTGAACACACGGCCTTTAAAGAGAAAAGTTGGGATTGAGAATGAAGCTTAATTTAATTTAAAGTAACGATATGAACTTTGGCAGTCTTACTTTAACTCTTCTGGGAGTGACACGTGTTTTAGTGATTTTCCAAAATAGTATGTAATTTTTGAACACCGGTATGTAAGGGATTTGTGAACAAAGTAAAAGAGTTTTTTTATTGTGAATCATTACTAAAGTAGCACCATTCTTTAAATGTTTATTCATAAAAGCCATTTTTGTGAAAGTGTTACTTTAATAAAAAAAAAATGTGAATAAGCCTTAAAAAACTTTTGGGGGACATTTGACTTTTGCAAATGGGGCACATTTGACTTCCGTTGGGGTATATTTGACTTATGATAAATGTGCCCCACTCTATTTCGTCACCCTAGTATTAGAATGCCGTAAACGCCAAAATGCGTTTTTTTAACTGGGTATGCAGTCTTATGTTTTCGGGTGCGTTCTTTTCAAATCTGTTATCTGTTTGTTCCTATCGCCTCTAATTGGTGAGATATTTGACGTTAACGAAAAATGGTTGGCACATACGTCAAATTTCCCAAGGAGTTTATATTACGTTTTTAGTATTGAAATGCCGTATGTTTTAGATTTTTTGACGTACGTGTATGGACCAAAAAGAAACTGTTGATTTTGGTGGCGTATACGGCAAACTCATTTTGAACAAAAATGTAAATATTTTTAAAACTAAAACATGCGGAAGGTTTCTGATAACAACTATTAAAAGAGGATTTCCAAACAGATACTGTGTAGGAAAAAATAAAAAAATCCTTCGGTCAGTTTGTCCGCACTAGACTGCCAAACCTTTAAATGCAATTTCCCAAAAACATAAAAACGTCGTTTACGGCATTCCAATACTAGGGTGATGATTTATTTTTGTGTTATTGATTTTCTAATGATAGATTTTAAAGATATATGGTTCGAAAACACAAAAAAAAATACAAACTGAAGTTCAATGAAACAGCAACATTGACAGCTGAATAATAGCACCACATTGACAATGCAGATGACATTTTGCTAGATGAAGAAAATTAAGTCGAATCTTTTCCTTTTAGTTTATTTTCGGTGGATTTGAAAATAGAAATAATAAAATAGATATATGTGATTATTTTTAATAGTATCTTATTTTTTTATTTTAAATATTTAAAGAGTTTCAAAATGCCTTTTGAAATGTGTTTTTGGTAAATTTGATAAAAAAACACTATCGGAGCAAAACACTTTATTTTCACGTTCAAAAGTATTTATTTTGAACGTATGTTTTTTAATTGTACATATAAGGTACATAATTTGTACATTATTTGAATTTCTGAAAATAATATATGAAAAGAACACACCAAAATTCAATGCTTAACATTATTGCTATTATTTTGTTGGTTTTCTGCACAAAAAAAAAAATTAAAGGAAATTCCCATTGTTTAAACAATTAATCAATTATTGTTTTTAATTATTTTATTTTTTATTTTTCGTTCTTCCCTGGTTTAATGAATTCACTTTTGATGCTCAACAGCTGATGCTGATTTTGCCAGAATCAACTCCTAAAAGACGGCAACAATTAGTTGTCTTGTGTAATACGAACAATTTGTTTGGTTGCCTAGTGGTTAAGTTGTCTTGAAGACAACTCAACTAAATTGAATTGTGTTCCATAATAGGGGCACTAAGTTACGCGACAGCATTATTTTTCCAGTGCGATTTGGTGAAGGAAGTGATTGAACATAATTATTTTTTGATGAGAAGTATCTCGGCACATCCTTGCTTTTTTCAGCGTTTTATGGGAATCACCCTGTTTAGTGAGTCCATTCATTTAAAATTCGGAATTAAGGATATTATTCCTCCCTTTTTAAAAAAAAATTTACAAACAAATAGGATAACAGATATCTATCTTTATAATCAACCACCAGTTATGTTTTTATTTTTCATCCAGCAGAAATATATTTATTTATAAGTTTGAAACAAAATATTTTGTGTAAATGAAAAAAATAGCTTCAAAATTCTTCCGGATCAACTTAGCCATACAATTTTGCAATGTTGTTCAAAGGTAAAGATATCTTATTTTTGTTATTTGCTCTTGTGGATTCATATTCAAAAAAGATTAAAAAACGATGGTTTGATTGACTTTGAAATCCAGAGAATATTATTTCAATATAAACGTTTTTGAATAAAAAACAAAAACAAAAAGTTGTCCACAAATATCTATATAAGTAGTTATAATAAACTTATTGAGGCTTGTTATTTTCTTACAACACTGGCATTTTTTTATAAACTAAAACAAAAACATCATAAAAACTTAAACAAATATCGTACCACTCACGCACAATTTTATGCTTACCTATCTATACCTAACTAAAAAATATTCAATTACTTGCCATCACATGTCAATTTGTCTTTTTCATTTTGAACAACTTCAACCTCATCCTCTAAAAACAAGACTTCAGCAAGTCTGCATAGACCAACTTACAAGACAATTCCCAAATTCAATTGCTGCACTGCCAAAATCAATACTGAATATATCACATTTTATTGGTGGTACCCACAAATGGATATGCAATTAAAACGATATCTATATAGTGAATACATCTTTAGTGTTGGCATCTTCCCAAATTCGAAAGTGGTATTTATCTTGCCCATTAAATCATCTGCAGAAAATTACGCAATTGCTCGCCTTGTATAAAATCGATAGTAAAAGATGTGTAGTAAATGCGTCCTCGTCGGTCATCATCGTCATGTATCGCACACTTCTTCCATTAACATTACAGTCACACAAAAAAAGATATTTATAAGATCTGTACAACTGCAGTTGTATGTTTCTGCAGAAACATAAATCACCAGACCCATTGAATATCATTTTCAATGTTTTATACATATTAGTGCTATGCGTTAGAATTGTTGCAGAAGATCGCATTCAACTTATCCATAACACAACAATGATTTATTATCCCATACCGCGAATAGTCTTGTATTTACGTAAATATTATATGAATATTTGAGAATATTTATATTGATTCTCTTCGGCTGTGTTGGTCGAATTAATGTTTTAAATGAAAACAATTTTCATTTGTATTTTTCCCAACGTTTCGACAAAATTAAAAAAAAAAATATTTTAAAATATATAATTATTAAATAGGTGGACAAATATAACTTACATCGAGTTCGATATATAACAAAAACAGAATAAAATTATTAAACAATTTTTTAATTGTACAAATGGATTTTTTTTTTTTTTGGATAACACAATTTATTGGACACTTAAATTTAAACACTTCCTTGATGGGAGATCCATTGAGTTTGAAATTTCAACAGTTTGATTTTTTCTCAGTTGCCAGGATTTTTACCCCTTCAAAGTCCAGTTTGTGACCAGTCTCGACGCTATGACTAGCCAGTGCCTTCTTCTCGGAATTTTTTAAGCGTACGTCTGATTTATGGTTAGCTATTCTTTGACGAAGAAGTTGTTATGTTGTGCCTATGTAGCATAGATTGCACGGTTCATTAATTTTTCCATTGCAGTTTATTTTGTAGACTACGTCAGAACGGCGATCGATTTCTGTCTTCTTTTTTAGGCAAGTGAATAGGGACGCAACGGTTTGGTTTGACTTATATGCCGAATTGATTTCTGTGTTGGTTTTGGCTATTATTTCTTTGAAATTCTCGACACTTTTATAAACACCACTCCTCTCTTCCAAATTATCTTCAGAAGATCTTTGTGTTTTTGTCATAGTATATCAAGTTCCTTATTAATTCTATCGGAAAACAATTGTCTAAGAGTATTTGTGTAATTTTTTTCTCATTAGCGGAGTGGAATTTTCGGTCACTCAACGCAAAGACTTTGTTTATAAGGTTGGATGCAGTGTTTATACGCATGTGTTTTTCATGATTAGACCGGAAATTGATGAGTCTTCCAGATGCCGTATCTTTCTGGTACCAATCGAAAGATAGCTGATTGTTTTCACGATGTATATAATGACATCTAAGAACGCTATAGATCTACTTTTTTCTTTCTCGATAGTAAATTGGATTTTTTCGTGAAATTTGTTTAGGCATCGGAGCAAATTATCTATTTATTCTCTGTCAACAATCGCAAAAATATCGTCGACGTATTTTACAATAAACTTCGGTCTGTAGTTTAGTCAAAGCTACATATATGTAAATATTATATTGAATGAAAATTAAATTTATCCGAGTTCGGTCAACATGAAAAATAAGAAAATATTAAATTTTCGTTTTTGTATAAAAATATTATATTAAATATTGATTTAAAAAAAAAAATATTTGTGCTAATTTAAGTAGCTGATCGTTTAAATTTAATAATTTTATTATTATAGCGTTAGATAAACAAGTAAATTCTGGTAGAAACACGTTTGTCAGTCAAGAAAAACAAATTTCCAGCAGAGCTTAATCGAGGTTAATCTAGCCCTGGAATAATCTTGCACTGAAAAATTGGGCCTAAGGTCTGTAAATCTTTTCAGTTTTACTTCCATTTTGTTCTTTTATCCGAGGTGTTTGTCACTTGACCAATCATTTTAAATCACGTTGAAATCAAGTGCAATCACTATTTCACTTGATGAAATTAAAAAAGAATGTTGATTGTCGATTTCAAATGATTTCTTGCAATCATTAAAAATATTTAAAATCACTTTAAGCTTTTTTGCAATCATGCAATCAAAAATGCCACGATGAAATCACAAATTGAAATCATTTGAAATCACTTGAATTAATTTGAAATAATTTAAAATCAGTAAATTCATTTCAAGTCAATGCAATAACAAAATTTTTAAATCAATTTAAATACTGCTTGAAATCATTTGAAATCATATGAAGTCATTTGAAATATTGCAATCAATGAACTACCAAACTGTCTAGTGACAAATCCCCTTGCTTTTATCAATGAACTTTTTGGATTACTTTTTTCTCTTATTTCTTCTTGACTTATAAGATAGCTAAAGGATGATCTGACGATACATCGTATGATCATGCTCCAGCTATCTTATAGAACTTCGTTTAATAACTTTAGCAACGAAAAAGTCGATAAGGACTGATTAATTTTTTTGATAGAATCAAATGGTCAGATTGTAAGTTAGCTTTACGTGAGTTCGTTTTCTAATAACAATAAAGCCTTTAGCCTTTCTCACACTTACTTTAGAATTTTAACGTCAACAAGTGCTCAGAACATATGAGGCTATCCACACATCTTGCTGAGGAACGAGGCCGACCTACATACCTCTTGCATCTAAATGCCAATGTTTTTTGGCTTGGATAAACACAGCTGCTGGGCTAACACAATGGGGCGAACCCAATGTTGGGTAGAGAATGATCCTGATTAAATTCCGAATTGGATATTCCTCTGGAACAAATTCTAGGGCTCCCAACACCCGTACTAAGTTTATTTTACGTCAAACCTAAAACGTCGTTTAGTTGAAGGAAAGACTCTCAACTGCAAAACTAGACTTTACCCATTAAGCCACTGGGATTTGAGTGTGCGAAGTTAGCCTCCCCCTTTTTTGAAAATTGAATTTTTGAAAGTTGTGCTAGGTTGTGCTAGGTTTTTGCCGGTTTGTGCCGTATTTTTTTTTTCAAAAATATTCAAAAATTAGGGTTTTAGAGCAAAACAACCATTTTTGACCTACCCCAATATTTTTTTAAAAATCAACATTTTCAAAATTTTCAAAGTTGTGCTAAATTGTGCTAGACTTGTACTGGGCTGTGCTGTAACTTATTTTTAAAAATATTCAAAAATGGGGGTTTTAAAGCCAAAACACTTTACCAAAAGTGTGAAGTATATAATCATTGTTCCAAGAAATTAAAGTCGCATCTTTTGTATTTTCGAAGATAGAGCATTTTGAAGTTTATTTTTAAAACTCAAATAACTCCCCACCATTATGACTTTTCTCAAGTTTTTTTTTTTGAATCTGAATAAGTGTTATTAAATACAACTTGTGAATAAAAAATTTAGTCCTTACAAAATTTAAATCATGTTTTAATTTGAGTTTCAAAAAATGTTTATAATTTCTGAGAGCTCCAACCCCTTTTTCCAAAATCAAAATTCTAAAAGTTGTGTCAAGTCAAACTACCCCAAAATATCTAATATTTGAAAATTTCATAAAAATATATAAAAAAAAAACGGAAGTAAACTGGAAAAAATCATTTTGCTTGATTTATGAACAATTAAAAGCTCCCCTTTTCTGAAAATAAATATCAAAAAACTGTTCCAAATACTTATAGCTATAAAGTATAAGGATTCCAAAGTTGTTTCGTTTTAAAAGATTTAACCTGCCCCAATCGTTCCCCAATCGTGAAAACAAAAACCTTTTTCATTAAAAAGTCATACTAGCCTAAAGGTTCCAAAATTTCACTCTAAAATATTCACTATAACTGTAGAATCTAGTCCAAAAAAACTAATTTTACGATATTTGATTTAAGTTTTTGAATTATGTATAGGTATTCCGAAAAAAAAATTCTAAAATGAAATTTAAAATTTTTAATTCAAATAGAGAATTGCTTAAGCTCCATTCTTCCAAGATTTTGACGAAAATATACGAATTATTGCAGACTTTAAGTGATTAATCATTTCTTACGAGCTTAGAATAAAAAAATGTATTCCTGCCCCCCCTTTACGATACAAAAAAAAAAAAAAAAAAAATTGTGCCAAGTTGTGCTAGGGCTCCTCTTCATTGTTCCAAGCTTTCAATTCATAAAATTATTTTTACTATGTTAAATTTCAAAAAATATCCCCCATAGCCCATCCCCCCTTCCCCAAATCGAAAATTTAAAAAAAATGTGCCAAGTGCGTTTTCACGCGAATCCATTTCTTCCAAAGTTTCGTATTCAAGTATATTAATTATTGAAGATTTTATGCAAAACAAACACTTTGTACCTACCTATACGAAGGAAATTAAAAAAATTCTATTAAATCCCCCTTTTCGATTAAAAAAAAATCTGCCACGTTGTGCCAAAGGCTCATCTTCATTGTTCCAAGCTTTCAATTCATAAAATTATTTTTACTATGTTAAATTTCAAAAAATACTCCCCATAGCTAATTATTATATTAGTGGTATTTTCAGGGCCGAAATAAGACATTTTGCCGCCCTAGGCAGATCGTAAACTGCCGCCCCTCTTCCTACCCTGGATATATCAAGTATGTTTTGAGCTGGAACCTGGAACCAAACTCAAGTTCCAACATCTCATCTTCCGTTCAATTCCATTTAACTTTCTCAATATTTGACGGTTAGTAACGCTCGTAACCCAGTTTATGTTCTAGAGATAGAGTATAGTTATCTACCTATACCGCCTTTTCGGGTGGCATCCTTGAGCTACCAAAAACAACCCTGCATATTTGCTCCTAACGCACGGCACTAGCCATGTTGACAATGCAACAACAAAACACTCATGTTATGAAAACTACGTTTCAAACGTTGAATGAGTCATCGTCGAGGACACTTTCTCCTTTCCCCTGTTCTATCTTACTTGTTGGAAAAAAAATAAATTGAACAAAAACATCGACCAGTATATAGACTCGAAGATCCTGTGAATGCAGCTTATTCCAATGCATCTTATAAGCAAATCATGTACATTGGAATTCTGAATTTTCAACCAAATTTGTTAACACATTGCACAACGTGTATCCCAGTCAGTTGAATAATTCATATACACCACAGTGAACTATCAATTGATATCACTCGAACCGAATAAAATATAAAACGCGACAAAAAAAAAACACTTCACTCACTGTCAGCCCGGCAGGACATAAGAAAAAGCAGCACCAAAACAGTTTACAAGAAAAAAAAAGTATATATAAAACATTATCTCTTTCTCCCTACGACCAGATAATCGCTCAGATCAAAAGCTATCTCACTTTGCAAAGAAATATAATTTTATCAGATAGATTATTTATTTTGTTGGATTTCTGCAGAGTTTGCAACATGCGCCATGCGCAATCCCCAAAGCAGATCAACCATCGATGACGGTTGCATCGATTGTCATGCTGAATTCGTAGATCAATTGAAACGACGGATTGTCATCGAATATATTGATGTTCCACCTATTGGCGCAAAGTCTGTCTGTCGGCAGCATCGATGATGGTAAATTAAAATGCCATATTGGATGGCAAAATTGTTGTTCGTTTTATACTGCGTCGTGCGACTGATGTCGGTCAAGCTGACTGAGTATAAGTTGACAACAAAAAATAAGATACCGAAAAAATTCAGTTGCAGATACGCATGTGCCGCGCTTGTGTTTTCAATTTCTTTCTTTTTTTTTTTGTACAAGTTTCTCAATCGCTATCATTACAATTTTTTCATTAAATGTAAGTATTTAAACCTAAAGTACATAATTCTTGTCTGTGTGGTTATCCTGATTATTTTATGCTCGCTAAGCATAAAGTCTGCTTCTCTGGTCTGAATTAAGCTGTTTAAGAACCGTTCGGTGATATTTATCATAAGTCTTTAAATAAATAAGTCTTTAAACAAGTAGAAACATTTTGGGATATTTTTTGCCGCCCTACAAACAAGTCACTTTAGTACCTAAACAGGGGCAAATATGTCACAAATTAATAACAAGTTGAAACTACTTTTAAAAACTTTCTTTTAGTAAGTAAAAATAGGGTAAAAAAATCTACCGCTCTTTTTTGCAAGCATAAAAAGTTATTAACAAATTAAGAATATGAAGTTGGACGTCCCGTTAGTAGTTATATGGCTGTTTTTCGTGGTTGTCACTTTTTTAATATCTTTAAAAATTAAATATTAAATATTTTTCTATTTGCAAAAGCAGGTATAATTCTGTAAAAAATGTTTAAATGTATTCCTAGAATCCATAGAAAGATTATATCGAAGAATCAGATTTTTAAAACCTTAATTGTTTAAAATATAAATTTTTTTTTGGTTACGCATACGCATCAAATTATATTTTTTGGGTAAAAAATTAAATTTTCAACAAAAAATATCAAGACCTATTTTCTTTTTGTATAAAGACTATATTTTTTTTCATATCAGCCCAAACTCAAAAATTATTTCACAAGGAGCCCATTACCGTTTTTCTAACTTTCGCATCACTTTATTAAAAAAAAAACTTTGTGAGTACCTTTTTTCGATGTAAATACCATGCTTATATCAATTTCCATTCAATTATTGAAAACCAGATGGCTTTACGACATTCACTTTTCAAGATTTTCAAGAAAGAAACCTACACATCCATAAAAACATGAAACAACAAAATTAAGCTTATATTAGGCTCTAGTTTAGTCTTGATTTTATGTAGAGGCATATGTTTCATCATTATTTATGCCCAGTTGCACCAAAATACACTTTAAAACATTTTAGTTAACGGAGTAATAAAATTTAATGTCATTTTAACTTTAAATGGGTTGCACCCTCGGTTGCACCAACATACACCTCCTCATTTTTAAAAATGAGGAAACTTGGTCCACTTGCATCTCTTTCCTTAAAGTAAACGAAACAAGAGCATATCAATCGAAAAATCCAACGTTTTCTTTGTCTTGCAGTTTTAAGACACCCCTTTAAAATTTATTTGGAACAAAATGGGACTTTGGTTTATGGTCCTTTTAAAGCTGAAAGTGGTGGTTGCAATTGAAAAATTCGATTTTAAGATTTAACAACCCAATTAATATTTAAAAGTGTTTGGAGGAACTGGGCATTAAAATCTTAAAAAGTAGTTGTAGGACCATCTAGTTTTCAATGATAAATTTGAAATAAATAAATGCATTGGGGCATATTCATAGTTGTTTTTAAACTCGAGTTTTCCTTAGACTGTGTTTAAACAATGTAATTTATATAGGATAAACTTCAGCTTTTCTTAAATACAACTTAAACATCGTATATGAATATGCCCCATTAAATTTGCATCATATGCTCTTGTAGCAAGCTATGGGACTGAAAAATATTCAATTTAAATGATGTTCAAAAGGGAAAATATAAAAAAATGGCATAAACGTGAGATCAAGTAGTTTGATAGCTATTATTAAACGTTTGTTAAGCCTAAAATTTTAAATGGCAATGATCATTTAATTTCAAATTTAATTGAAATCGTAATTTGTTAATAAGTTTTTATGCTTGCAAAAAAAAAGCGGTAGACATTTGTTTCCTATTTTTATTCACGTAAAGTTTAAAAGTGGTTTAAACTTTCTGCAAGAAACCAGAAACAACAATTTTACTGGACTTTATGTATTTTCAAAATTGATATTTTTCAAATAATTTTTTTTTAAATTTTGAATGAAATTTATAAACGTAGATCTTAGATAATAGTGGGACAAAAAGTTTGAAAACAGATACCAATTTGTGGAAAAATTGTTTTATAAAATAATTACGAATAAACACTAGTGCTTCGGTTCCACGAGAAAAAAAATATTGTAATAATATTGTAATAATAAAAAAAATATTGTAATAATATTTTTTGCTGCGCATTAAAAAAAAAAAATTTTACTTGTTTTCTTCTCCCCGTGTTCTTCATTTTATCTTAAGAATTTTTGTTAAAATAGTTGGCAGGGCCCCCGGTTTTAGGGTCTCTCTTTACACAAACTAACATCATTTGGGTTGGATTTTGCTTACGAATGTATTTTTCGAGCAAAGTCTTGCTCGAGTTCGATCCTTGTTTTTGTCATTGTTAAACATATTACCTGAACGCACACTGAAAAAACAACTTTCTTTGAGCTAATTTGGATGTTTCAAATACAAAAGATTGTAAAATTTCTGTGCTACTAACTTAATCCACATAATATACGAATAAGTATACCTATACCCGATAATTGATGTCGTTTATTATTCTTTTTAATATTGTGATTTAAAGATATTTCAATTTTTCGAGTGTGGATTAGAAAACAGGATGTTCTTTTTGAACAATTTCATTATATTTTAATTGTATAAAATTGGCTTCGAGATGCTTAAACATGTATCTTTTGACGTCGCACATAGGAGTATTTGACACAAAAACCTGGCCAAAATTAATTTTGTCTTCTAATGATTTTTCATACAAAACTTACAATTTTATCTGCAAAAATCCGCAAGCTTTTCTTATTCTACAATACACTAGGACACTTCTTCTTCTTCATACAAATTAAATTTACCAATTATACCTATAAATATAAACATTTCACTACAAACTGTTTAAACTAACAAGAGAAGGCAACCATTTTTAGAAAATTGAACACAAACTATAATTATTTCAATTATGAAAACCTTCTCCCGAAATCTCCAGTATAATAAAATTAAAGACAAAATTATATCAACATTGAAAACGATCTCATCACATAACGTTGAAAGCATATTTTTGACGTTTTTTTTTTCAAACTTTCGCTTTTAAATTTTCATCATAACGCTATGTTTATTCTTAATTAAATTATTAATCCAATATTTGACATTTATTTGGCTATCGAACGGTACCTACCTTTTTGCATTTGCTTTAGAGAATTTTTGAAAATTGACTTTAAGAAATATTTTCGTATCAAGTTGTCCTATGTGCGTCGTCGTCAACCCGGTTCCCGAGATTAAAAGAAGAAGAACAGAATAGGAATAACATAAATTTTCAAAATATTTAAAAAAAAAATACCTTAGGTACATTTATCTTTTCCAAGAGGAAACTTTAAAATAATTTTCAATGAAATAAATAGGTTGCAGTCAAAGGTATAAAATTGTTCTCTTATATAGATATTCTGTTTAGGAATAAATATAACTCGGTACTACACAACCATGACTCACAGAAAATAAATTAATCAGCACTTCTCCTGAGAGCCAAAAACAAAACTCATAATTAAAAATCCTCCCATCAAACATTTCAATACCAACAATAAGACAATTCACCTTATGAATCCCCATCAACAATTATTAATCTCCAAAGCTTCCGTCAGATCATTTCGCCTTGCTAGAAGGTTGATCTACATCATTAACTCCAACAATATCCTGATCTGCCAATTCCCTCAAAAAAAAAAAAAAAAAACTATAATAATATGCAAAATCATGATTGCTAACCTGATGCCAATCCAACATGATTTTTAATCCGCCTCATCAACAAAATTACACAGATCAGTCTGTCCAGACAGGGAACTCGCATACAAGACAGCAACCCATCACACACATGAAACATTAGCAAGTGCACAGTAGTTGGTAATTATGACAAGAATCACCTCGGGTTGCTCTATTTACCGTGGAACTTCATAAAGATTTAATTGCTGGTCATATAGTTGCTAATGAAAAGCTATGATTATTATCACGAGTGTAGGTACGAGTTTGCTAAGTTTTCGCGGAATTCGGGGAATAAATTGTGAGCCGCAGGCCCTAACTTTATTTTTTTTTTTTTGAGTAACTACCTTATAGTACTCGTGCTGGATACTCGATATGCTGACGTTGATGCTTATAGTCTTTCGAGAGTCTGGTGTGATGATTGTCGGAGAGTGATGATAATCTCGAGCGAGCAAGTTAAGGCAGTTACAAGCTCCAGAGTAATGGCAAATAGTATAATTGTAAAATTTTTCTGTGCATCTTTGTAATTTTTATTGATGTTTCAGACAGGTAGCCAGAATGATCATAGTAGAACCACTTTTTCACAGACGAGACGCGCCACATGCGGTGCTGGATGGAAGGTCTTCAGGTGCTTCACCAGGTTGCTTTGGTAATCACAATTTTGCCACATGAGTGTTACTCTATCTTAATAGAAGCTATATTCATATCTAATTCTATTCGTATCTACATAAATGCGGAATTCAAAAGATACGGAATATAAAAATGTATAAATGGAATGTGGATGGGCTGTGTTTTTTTTTTTTTTCATTTTTGTATAATATATATATTTTTTGTGTTGATATTAAAACGAAAGATGACTTGGATGATTTCATTTTAATTACAGAGTGTTTCGCATAAAATTTTTCTTTCTAGATTATAAATGTTGTGCGAGGAATGAGCTGATGTGCTTCGGTTGTATGGTGATTTCAGTGTGTGTCATTAGCTGAAACAACTTCAGAAATTTGTCTGGAATTTTTAAGTTAGTTTATAAAAATATTTGCAACGTTTTAATGACTTGGAATAGTTTAATTAAATAAAAATAAGGAAATAGATGAACTAAATATGATTTTAAACGTATTTTTATAAGGATGTTATAAAAGATTCCGCAATCTCATATCGATTGAAACGAGAGGATAATTCCTAAAGAAAGGAATGTGTTTAAATGATTTGCTTTAATCAGGTCATATAGTTTATGATAATGATTATTATTTGGCAGAATTCTACTTGAAATTACTTAATTGGAATTAAATCTCTATTCGAACTATACGAGAAAGAAATTGTTGGTGTTAAGATTGTAAGTTTCCAAATAATATTGTTTCCTAATAAAAAGTGCTTACCACATCACAACGGAGGGACACTGGTATAGAGATATTATTTTTGCGCTAAAGAACTAATTTCATGGTGCAACCACAGATGCAATCCAGAGTGTAAGAATCAGAATGGAAAAACATCGTGATTCCTCGAACGATTTGCATGCTGTGTTCGTTGATTTTGAAAAGGCGTTCGAACGACAACCACGGGATCTGATATGGGTGGCCCTAAGACAACGAAGAGTTCCAGAAATCTACGTGCAGATGATCATGGATATGTACGAGCAAGTCAAAACAAAGGTTCGATGCACTGCAGGAGTCACCGAAAATTTCCCACTCGAAGTTGGTGTACACCAAGGAAGCGTCTTGAGCCCATTGCTCTTTATTACAGTGCTTGATTATCTACTTGAAGATAAAGTGAGGGACGCGGAAGTGACTCAGTTATTCTTTGCTGACGATGGAGTTATCATAAGTCAAGATCCTTCATCCTTGCAAAGAGCACTGGACGTATGGGTGGACGTTCTGGAGGGAAATGGGTATCGCATAAGCGCCAAAAAGACCGAATACCTTTGCTGCCCATGTTCTGATCCACTCAGGCCTATTCCGGATATTTATTTGAACGGAACTGTGCTTCCCAAGTGCGAAAAGTTCAAATACCTTGGATCTATGATCAATAAGAAAGGAACTTGTGATGACGACGTCAACCATCGCGTAAGCGTAGGGTAGATGAAGTGGCGTGAGAACTCTGCCATCTTCTGTGACAGAAAAATGCCCCCTAAGCTGAAAGGAAAGCTCTACACTGCAGTGGTCCGTCCAGCGCTTACATACGGTTCACAATGTTGGACTATGTACCAGTGGTATGAAAGCAAAATGACGGCAACGGAGATGAAGATGCTTCGCATGACAGCAGGAGTGACAAAGCTTGACCGAATACGGAGTACCTATTATGGTTTTCAATTGATAGTTGATATTTGATAAAAAAATTAAATTTGATATATTATAAATTGATAGTTGATATTTGGTAAAAAATTAAATTTGATATATTAGAAATCAATGTATGAAATGTTTGGTCTTTGAATATAAATCTGGCTTTTTTAAATTGAAAGAAAATACAAAATTATCACTGAAAAGTTGAATAACTTATAAATTAATTGAGTTTCAAAGTTTAAAATTATAATATTTATCAAAGATCAACTATCAATTGACAACCATTTAGGAGGATGTATTAAAATGATCTTGTTTTCCGCAGCGGATGAGTGAGTTTCCAATATTAATACCCGCATAATGATAATGGGCTCATTATATGTGTTGGTAAATCATCTTTCATCTGCTGATTTAAGCTCGATTTGAATAAAATCTGAGTGTATATAAAAAAATATAATGGATTCCAGTCAAGGCACCATTATGATAAAAACATTGTACCTCATTCAAGAAGGTAAAACTCAGATAAAAACGTCACGTAAAAAATTAACAAGGTGAGTTGTTTTTTAAAAATGTCATGTTAAAATGACAAAAAGCTGTGATACTTATACATATTTTTTGTTACATTATATGCATTTTTATATTAACGTGAGCGCATTGACTGAAGTTTAAGATGATTTTTTATTGATTTGAATTGGTATTATGCCATTTTGACATTAAGTTCTCTTAATTAGCAAAACTATTCATGACCAAAGTATTAATTTTAATCTTTTTTGTATTATTTACACAAGGTATCTAACAACTTTCTATTTTACTACAAAGTATGTTGATTCAACATTGCAAATAGTTATTTTTATCTAGTTATTTTAACCAGGAACTGTTTAAACTTAGTAGGACGTCTGTTTATTGAGTTCTCTGTTTTCTATTTCAATTAAACTGATGTATAGTGTAAATGACAATGGTAAAACTTTATCTTAAACCTTATAAAAAAAAAATCGTTCAATGTGAAAAATATGAACATTTTTATTTTTACCCAGTTACAGTGTTGGTTAAAATACGAAAGCGCTAATCGCAAATAACCAAATTATAATAAAAATGATTAAAACTTTTCCTTCCCCCAAATTTACACTTTACCACAATCTTATTTTACACTACAGAATATAATGTCCCGTTAGTTTTATAATTCAAAATGTTTCCGAATTTTGACCCTTACCTCTGTTATGGATTTTAGCTTACCAACAGTCTCTCCAAAAAATATATTTTCAAATTATTTTTATAGCAGAATATCTCCCTTGATCCTTACATGTATTGAACTACCCGAAATTTGCACAATTAAAAATACAAGAGCCAACCAAAGATGTTGAACCTATTCAAATGAACCAAAAATGTTGCTTGTTTTTATCAATGAATTTAATGAAGTAATTTTTTTAGAATAACAGTTAGTTTTCAGACTAATATTTTTTACCAGAATTAAGCGTATGTTTATGCTTTTTTAGTGCATGTGAAACAAAATTGAGTTATTGTATTAGATACAAAGATAGGCTTATAGAAAGGTGCGACAAATGTTGAACCTATTCAAGTGACCAGCAGTGTATATCTAATTAAGTAACCAAATTATCCTAATAATTTATAAAAATCAATGCTAATTCAACAAGTTATCTGCATAAGCAACAAGATTATTTTGTTAATTTAAGTAAGTTTACCGTTGCACAGATTCTTAATATAACTGAAAACAAAGTTAATCTTACAGTATATTTGCAAACGTAGATTCTTCTGTAAATGAAAAAAAAATGCTGTTCCATGTATTTTACCAGCAAGTAGTGTTATATATCTTCAAGTTACCAGAGTATACTGTTTACAGAAAGTATAACCTGAAATCACAGTTAAATTTCAGTAGCTTTGTACATGTCAACTCAAACAGCAAGGTTATCATGTTAGAGTATTGTATTAATTAAAACATTTTACCAGCTCAAACTCAGTCAATCGGAATTCAGGTTTTCCGTGAGGAGTTGGCTTGTTTCTTCTTTAATCCGAAGTACTTTCTTCAGTTTAAAATAAAAAAGTATTCGAAATGTTCCAAAACACTAAGAGGAAAGGAAGTTGACAAAAATTTTGTTGTTTGAATCACAATACATCCCGTTAATTTATCTCGATTCTCATACAAACTAAACATAGTAACAAGTAATATAACATGACAATACGTTATGTGAGAACTGTTGAAATAAAAACACGTAATGTTAATTTATCGTGGATCTCATGTTTATTTATCAAGGTTCTCGGGCAAACTTAACAAGGCTAGCAGGTTGATTTGACAAGAAAAAATGTTAATATTAAATCGAGGCCCGGTCCTGGCCTCCTTCAACAAGTCTCTCCACCTATCCCGGTCTCGAGCTGACGCCATCCAGTTGCGCACCCCAAGGCTCCGGGCGTCCTGGTCTACGCCATCTCTCCAGCGCAAGCATGGTCTACCACGCTGTCGTCTGCCATAGAATGTACCACAAAGAACTTTCCGAGTAGGTTCCTCTTCGCTCATGCGAGCTCGGTGCCCCGCCCACCGGAGTCTACTGATCCTAATTTTTGGCACGATATCTGCTTCAAGGTAGATTGCGTACAATTCATGATTGTACCTTCTCCGGAATCGTCTTTCCTCACATATGGGGCCAACAATTCTCCTTAAGACTTTTCTCTCGAACGCGGCTAAGATGTCGGAGTGCCTTTTGCTAAGCACCCAAGACTCGGATCCATATGTGGGTACTGGCAGGACCATCATGGTCCTGTACAGCAGCAGTTTTGAAGTTATATGGTGATATTTCTGCAGCCCCAGATTTTGTGCCGCCTGCTCGATCTGGATGAAGGAATCGTGTACAGCTTGCTCGGTTCTTCCGATGATGTCGATGTCGTCTGCGTAAGCCAGTATCTGGCTGGACCTGTTGACGATGATCCCTCTTGTTGCCGTGCCAGAGTCACGGATTGCTTTAATGGACTCCTCTTAATGGACTCCTTGTAGGAGTCCATTAAAGATGTTGATTGGTCTGGATAGCAATCTGGCTATTTTTACTTGGCTTGTTACGTTGGTCATGGTCAACCTACATAGTCGTGTCAATTTATTTGGGATGCCGAATTCTCTCATGGCTTTGTTAAGTTGTACCCTGGCTATGCAATCATAGGTGGCCTTAAAGTCTATAAACATATTTGACTATTTAGAGAAGATGAATTTCCTTCAAGTCAAGGTCAAGTATTTGCTTACCGCTGATAAGTTTAAAGACCGATATCTCCCATCTTTCTCCAAAACTAAGAAGGCATTTCGTCTGATCCAATCAGTTTTTCTTTAAATAGATTTAGTCTATAATTTATTTTGTAAAGTACGAGATCCCATAATTTATCCGACTTCTACAAAAATGTGTATTTCAATTATAAAATCACGTGCCGGCCTACTTAACCCAATTAGATTTACGTCGTCAAGTTTTCCCATTGAAGCAATAACTCTTTTAACACACCTATAATCGTTGTCGGTATACGTGTCAAATCGTTATCATCACCTACAACAAAATGATTCATTCCTGGTAATTGATAGATATGCCCCAGGGAATTAAGCACAACCGAGCAAAAACAGAACAAAATTATTGTCGTCTGACTGTTACCACCAACACGTAGGACCGATGATGATGGGTGATAATTTACAAATTACCTGGATGCTCCATCCGCACAGTGAGACTACGCAGAGATAACATCACTCTGGCTGTACCTATAAGAAGGATTGTGCTCGTCAAGTCTTCATCCGCATCCACATCCATCTCTTCCATCGCCCATCATCATTATCATCCACCGTAACAACAGATCTTCGTCCCTTACCACTACAAACCACCTGTTCCTCGTTCTTTCAGTCAGTCATATGAGCCGCCTCGGTACCTTTACTATGTAGCTAGCCCGTACCGACAGTTCTGGTTGCACCCAATTTGATAGCGATACGATGTGCGATAGTGGCGCGCACGGTATATTCGTTGGGGCGTTGTGCGTCCTGATGCTGCAATGGAACGGGAGTACTTACTTCGGTACCTTTTGGTCTGGAGCACATACGCACGTAGGTATTTCCTAAGTCGGGCTCCTTATTGCGCGGCATAGTTGCTTTGCAGCGTTGGTTGTTTGTTTCATATACGATGATGATGCTGGATGTTGATGCCAATGACGGTGATGATCATGTCGGCATTTCCTCTGTTTTAAGCCGCCCGAAGAGATCAGAGCAGAGCAGTTTTGTACTGAATCGAATTCTGCCATCATAAATGCAAATACGTGACATTCAACGCTTAGCATGATTTCAATTTCATTTTAAAGCCGAACGACGACGCACGTTGGGCAATGTACCAACTACGGAATACGGACTGATGTTGCACTATGAGCTGAACTTCGTTTTATTATAATTTAGAATCTTCCTAATTAAGGTGAAATTCATCAGGCATGTAGTTGTAACTTTGAGAATATTTCAATGGAATATAACTATTTAATATTTTAAAATTCAAGCTTTATTAAATAGACTGTACCGAATAATCGATGTAATAAGAGAAATAAATTTACAGTAAAATCACTACCTACCTATAGTACCTATCCAGTTTACAGTTGGGCTCGATTCCATTGATAAAAACCAATGTCCTATCCCCGTTAGGGGAGTTCGATTAATTTAGGCTAGGTTAGTTTAGTTCTATACTTTTAAATCAACGCATAGAATGTGATCCATTCTGATACCCTACTTTTGAACTGTAATGAAAAAATTTCAGCAAGCTGTTTCCGGAAATATTAAAATTTTCTTTTAGTTTCTAAAACAATTACATACTTTTTATGAGTGCTTGTCTTAAGTGACAGATTGCTGAGCAGTGATGGAGAGCCTATATGGAGTGCCCTTGTCTACTTCTCTTCTTTAAGGTGAAATCGTTGAGGTAAATCATCTGTATTTAGTTTCAGTACCCAAGCAAGTTACACTGCAAGTCATAAGGATAGAAGCAGGCATATTTTAGAAGTAAAACTGATTTTATAGCTTTATATGCAAATTATACAAGAAAAAGAGTATATAGGTCAATAGAGTAGTGCATTTACAACAAAATAGAGAACTTGTCAATTTTTTAGAAACCTTTGCTAATGAAATTCAGAAGGCTTGCTTAAAATAATGTCAAAAATAAGTAAAATAAAATCGCGTCATAAGAATAGAAGCAGTGCCTAAATCAACGTTTTTTATTAAGTGGTAAATTCTTTTTCGATATTGGTAGATAATTTTACAGAGTAAGGACATTAAGTCGTATTTTTACGAAAAATAGGTAGAAAAAGATGTTAAGCATTGGAGGAATGAGTGAAAATTGATGTCTACTTCAAGCAGGATTTTTGAACGGCTCTATAGCTCTCAAAACCAAACGCAGTGATTATGTTATCAGCCATTGCCCGCCATTTTGCAGGGCTAAATACAAAGAAAATATTTTTCCCTCTTTAAAGCTTTGAAAATGCGACAAAAAATAACAAAGTTGTTTCGTATCAGCACTATCAGCAGCAAATATCAGGGATAAGGCTATATCGTTGAAGCAAATTTATGAGCGGTTCTCCATATTATCCGCAGGGCTAAACATTTAAGGAGTTTTAAGCCTAAGAAAAAACGCCCCTAAATAATGTCAGAAGAAAGCACAGGATTTGTTTCGCCAAAGAGAACATGGACGTAAGATGTTCAAAAATGGCAAGCTCAAACGACTGTCGAAAATATTTATTTCCGACGAAAAAAAAGTTTATCTTGGAGGGCGGATTGCTTAAAACTATCATTTTCGCTATCTTAGAAAACAGGAGCGATTTTTGAACAAAAATCACAGGAGGGAAGGTGGCTATATAGTGGTGGATGTTCAAAATCCTATTATAGAACCATTGAATTGATGATACAAAACACAAAAATGAATGGAAACAGCTACAAATTCCGGCTTTAACTAATGTTTTTGAAAATATTTGATATTTTTCGGGCAACCTCATGGATTTTTCAACACGACAAAGCCCTTATACTAAAAATCCCGAGTAGCAAAATCATTCATTAAGAGCCAAAATGTACATTCTTTGGTTTCACCACTGTATACTACGGACCTTGACGCAATGGAAAAAGTATGGGACTGGCTTACACAATAAGTTTATAAAAAATGGAGATTAAATGGTAGCAAGTACGAGTAAATTCTCTATTAAAATTGCCTGGAGTAACATATGTCTGTCTATGAATAATCCGCTTAAATGATGGAATTTTTGAAGTAATTTTGAACTATAGTTATTGACAAGAACCAATTTAATATGAACAAACAAACAAATATAAAACAAAGTTAGGAACAATTGCAGCTTTTTTATTGTTTCGTTCTAATTTTTAAGTGCTTCTATCCTTACGATGCGTTTTAATTTCAGATAATAATGGCCTTATCGATTATTTTTTCTCTACTATACCGTTAGAATTTCTCTTAAAGTTCTAATGTAGTATTTTGTATTGTGCAATTAACATTATATCTTGTGCACTAAATTTTTGTATTCTGTCTGTCATAATATGGGAGAAATTTTAGTTCTACTTCTCGAAAATGAGTGCTTCTATCCTTAAAACTTGCAGTGTATGTCCGGTTATAGTAACGCTAATAATCTAACAGTATATTTGAAAAAGTAACCAAAATAATCCTATTAATTGATTAGTACCTAGTTATTTTTTTAACAGTAAACAGCATTGAAAAATAACAACACGGCAATTGGTTAATTTTTAATTAATTTTACATAATTTTTTACCTGAGTGTTGGTTCGTCAGCTTTTTCATTTCCTGGTGCGGACTTCCACAGAGTCTAATATTCTGCTACTTACCTCATCAACAGGACCATTATAACAATGTTTAACATCATTTTGCCCGACAACATTTTTAGTTCTTTATTATGGAATTAATATTTTTTTTTAAATATTATTCTCGCAGAAATTCACAATATGATTTTAGAGAAAATGGAAATCTCAGTGCAGCGATGACGAATAAGGTTAGGAATTCCGTGAATCATTTGCAATCTAAAATTCACTCATATACATAGGTACATACAAGTATACCTACTCTAGTTTGCTTTTGTTTAAAGCAAAGCACCACTGCATCTATGCGTTGCATCTCAATCATTCCGTCATCCGTCCATCTATTTTTCAACCAAATTAAGGCAGTTTCATGGCGGCAGCGGCATTTTTGTTTCCGCGATGGTAAATGGCAATGAGTTTATTCTTGTCTGTTACCAAGAGGGCCACCATCATCGTCGTCGTCAGTGGTATTATTGTGAATGTGATAAGTATTACTAGGGCCGGAATTATTTACATTGATAAGATACTGGTTATGTAAAGGCTCTCAAATTAGAGAAAGGCTCAAAGAATAAATTTAGTTCTAATAAGTATTTCTTAAATTTTCTTAATATTCTGAAATTATGATAAAATTTGTAAGTTTGCTGCATATTAAGAATTGATAAGGTGGACATGTATGGCCATATTAAAATTTAGATTATTGTTTTGTTTATTGTATTTCTTTAAAAAAAAAATTCTTTAAGCTCTTTAAGAAAGTAAGGTAGTAAAGTGTTCTGCTGTGTATTCTTGTTTAATGTGTGTGCCTAAGAAGGGCCCTTATAGAGATGACATGGCCTATGGTCCTAACGTATTTTGCCTTATAAATAATCCGGCATTGTCATAAGTCTTATTTTACTTAGTCCAGAATCCGGCAACATAGTAAAGAAGTAATTTTAATGTTTTTTTCGATATTTTGAAACATAGTATTGATAACAAAGTAAATAGAAAATAAATGTTTGTTGTAATGGAAAGCTTTCTAGTTATATTCAACCAAGAAAGTCAAAGTCTTGCTAAAAGATGAGATTAATATTACGCACTTTAAAAAATTTTCTTGCTCAGCTTACATTACTTTTTTGACAAAAAAACTAATGTGAATTATACCAGCAAGATCAATGTTGAAATCATTTCAAATGGAACGTGGTGTTTTTTTCTCGTGGCCAGGCAAAGATAATATAACAGAAATAAAAATTTCTCTGACTATAGGCAGCTTAACGCTTTAATTTTAAATAATTCAGAAAAGTATTCACTTAAAATAGAATGTTGCTGTAATGGCCAGTTTCTCAAAACACTTTAAAATATTTATTAGTTTGTTAAATCTTAAAATGGTATTTTTCAATTTGAACAACCACTTTTTTTTTTAAACTAAAGTCCCATTTTGTTCCAAATAAATTTTAAAGGCGTCTTAAAAATGCAAGACAAAGAGAACGTTGAAATTTTTCAATTGATATGCTCTCCTCTCGCTTGCTCTAATGAAAAAGAGCCATAAGTGGTGAATAAAAATCCGGGGTTGGCATCAAGTTTCATCATTTTTGAAAACTCACCTCCTTATTTTGGTGCATTTTTAAATTTGAACCCAATGCATTTCAACCACAAATTGGTACCGACATTTATTTGATAAACGAGAATTTTATTATATTTTTCTTTTATAAATTATAATTAAAATTTGAAATCCCCAATCCATAGTGTAAGTCACCTTACAAGTTTTGGTCTTCGTCATGAAATTGAGGGACACGAATATATTTTATATAAACTATATTACACTGTCTGAGGTACCCGTAGTTTCACTCGTGTCTTCCCCTATAAACTTCTTCTTCTCTATGACGGTGGGTAGCTGCTATATAACCGTTATCGACAAGCTTTATTTAATCGAAAACTTCTCTAACGATTTTAGCCAAGTTTTTTTTATCAAATTTCTATCAGAAAGTAGAAACCAAACTTTTAAAAAAATGCATTTAATTCTTATGTTTGAAGCTCCGTTGCTGTTTTAAATTAGATTGCATAACATGTTTATTTGTTAGATTTTAAATAGGCAAATAACAAAATTATAGGTACCTATACTACCTATAAGGCGGCTTGTATTCGTGCAAAATAAAAATTGTAGAAAAAAGTGGGTCTTGAAATTCTGTCTGTCAGTTTGTCTGTCTGTCATTCGCACCACCTGCTGCCCATAAAACTGTTGGGCCAATATTCCTTTATCTTGGTATACATGGTTTTTATTGCGACCATCAGAGGGTTTTTGGAATTTTTTTCTAGGCCTAAAATTAACACTATAGATACCTGCCATATAATGTTTATGAAAAAGATTTTTTTTCTCGAAAACAGTTCTAACGATATTAATAAAATTTGACATTAGTGATGATACGGCATAGAAAGTGTTAAACTCGAGTTAACTCTGATGGAACAACGCGTTTTAGCCAGATTGAAATAAAATCGAATTTCTCCTCTGGTGCTTCAAGCAGGGGAATCACAAAAAAGTACTACCTACCTATACAGACAATTAGCTTGAAGAAAATCCGTCAAGGAGTTTAACTGAGCTCGGTGAACAGACACCCGAATTTCCACCAGACGACCGACGGATGATGGAAATTTTTTTTCTCTATAACATCGTAATCTCAAATTTGATTATAACCTCATTTTTTTTAAACGAAACAATACCATGTTTTTGCCCTATGGAGAAATAATTATAAAAATATGGATCCGAAAGTATCAATAGCTTGGTCAGCTCATCATTATTGTGACAAGAGCAGTACATATCCTCCTGGGTTGTCGCCCGGTAAGTAACTTAACATTTTACCTTGTCAGACATAAACTTGGAGTCAGCCATCCAAATAATTTTGAGGAGCAATTCCAGATGAATTGGCAAGTTGCTAGGGTCAATGCGGGCTTGTAATTTGAATTTTGTGGATAAACAAGTGCAAAAACCTTACCAAACGATTTTCTGTACAGTTACTGTCTTCTTTTCAGATAAGTTCCTGTTCGTAATGAGGATTAAAAACAATAATTGGAGGATCTCGTTCGGAAGTCATTATTCTGATGTGAAAGTTAAGTAGCCTCATAATGGTGAATGGCATCGATTGATCTGAGGTTTGCCATAAGATTTATTTGGATGAAAGATACGGGCCTTCAAATCATCATAACACTGCAGTGCACTCAAGCTTCCCAATAAATTAAATTAACAGACTGTAAGCAAATTGTAACTATAAGTTTTTTGCACAATTTTCTTTAGGCATTCTTCTTTAGGCATTCTTAGAATAATTTTCTTATAATTTTTCTTATGTAAAACTAATGGATTAGGAATACATTATATCTTGTAGTAAGGGCGAAGTTACAACCTCTCAGAACAAGAATATGTAGCTCCAGCTGTTTCTTTTATTCCTTATTGGCTTTGAAATGATTTTTACTTGGTTTCGTGTAAAAAAAAATTCGAGGTTTTAATCAAACCTGACATTACGATTCTAGAGAAGCCTTAAAAAGTAGGTTTGGTCATGCCGTCCGCCGGTCTGTCTGTGCGGATGTGCGTATGTGCGTATGTGCGGTTGTCTGTTCACCGACCTACAGCTCAAACGGTTTGACAGATTTAATTAAAATTTCGTATGTAGCACTTTTTGGTGATTCCCTAGAGGAGAAATTCAAATTTTTATTTTAGCCTGCCTAGTACCAAGCGCTAATTGGGTTTTATTCTAGTTGAATAGCCGCCATTCCTACCTAGTACCTGCCATATAACGGTTTTAGTTTTCCCAAATGTTCTCAAAAACGGTTCTAACGATTTTGATAAAACTTGCTGTATTGCATTTCAGTTTTTTTTTTTGCTAAAAATGCTCATAAGGGAGATTTGATGCTATCGGTTTTTACAAATTTGGCCATATCTTCACGTTTAGGCAATTTTTTTTATTTTTTTCGAACTTTCTTCAGAATTTAATAAATTTTTTTAGTCCCATAGTTTGCGACAAGAGCAAGTTCATGCGACCCAGTCGTGCATTTTATTTTTTAAATATTGATCAAAAATAAATAACGTAGCATTAGTGACTGCTTTTACATTTAAGTCTGCAGAGCACCCTGCTGGAATACAATGTTGGGCTTCTGATAGCATACTTTTGAAGTCACTTTCAATAAGATGACTGCCCTGGGTTGTCTTGTGTTGTGTTTCTTTATAGCTTTCCCACAAAGTGCTCTACACCATTAGCCTTGGATATACCCAAAGCTTATGTCGAAAAAACAAACTCCACTTCTTGTCTTCATTATAATTCCAGTGCAACATGCGTGCAGAAATATAAATCATTGTAATTTATTGCCTTCGAAAGTATATTAGATCATCTTTGTATATACGCACCCTCTATTTCTCTTCACTAGATGGCCTTACATGGTCCTTGAATGGACCTATTCAAGCTTGTGGTTCGACCAATTACCAATATTAATGATGCTTTTCGAATCTTTACGCGAATGAAACGACGACAGACGGCTTTTAGATATAAAGCCGCTTCACAAACATATAAATACCATAGGTCGTATAAGGCAGAAAAATTAGCACCATGAAAGTAACTTTGTTGCCCATAAAGTTGCCATACAGATCCACGAATGGTATAATGGATATTGGTGGTTGCGGAGCGCCTTGTGAACATACATCAGACCCAGGACGGCTCCGCGAATATATGTTTCTATATAGCGTACGCTAAGATTGTGATCATCTGCAGTTAATTAGTTGGCGACGAAGTGTGAACGGAATAATGAAGTGATAGTATCACTTTAACCGGACCGAGATCGAGGATTACCGTACTTGGGTGCAAAAATGGCTTTATGGAGGGGTTATGCAATGCCAATGGTATTGGACTGTTTGTCAGTGTGCTATGTCCTCCCTATATGTTAATCAATAAGTGTTGGACATAACTTTACTTAGATGGAAATGAGCGCTTTAATGCGATCGATTTTGTTTTTGTCTCAAGACCGACCGCTGGAGCATATATTTTATGAAAACAACCTTTTTTGGTCGAAAGTATGGATTGCAATCGGCAGCCGCCTTACTATGTGGTTTAGTAAGTTGTCACATGAGCTTATATGTTTTTTTTTTATTTATTGAATGTGAAGTGGTTTTCCCTAAAGAATGATCTTGTTGTAATTGAGATGATATAAGGTGATCGTGAAGCCTTGCATTGGAAATATTTTGAAATGGTGAGAGCAATGAATGGAGCAGCATTTAATCATATCTGACACTCTTGTCGACACATTGGAATTATTTAATTTCAAAAATGGTGCAATTTAAACAACTTGTTTTGAAATCTTTCGATTAAAGAATATTTAAAAATTAACAGTGGGTCTTGCCGTATGATTTTAAAGGAAGGTGAACATAAATAACGTCGGTTACTTTTAAAAGTCAAATGTTAGTTATTATAGTTTTACTGAATTCAAAGAGAATTGAATATTTTTATGTGTTTTGTATGTATGAAGTATGAGAAAAGTCGTATATGGGAATGGATTTATAGCTGATAAAAGAACTATAGCTATGCTCATAGAATTGGTGCTATTCGCCTGATTGATTAAAATCGAAATTTTACGTAAAAATACCTTTTTTCTTCTTTCCCGGCTTTAGGGTCAATCAGACAGATTTGTATCGACTTCCTTTAACATCTACTTCAACTTGGTCATGCCACCGTAATGCACATAGCCACCGTAATGCATAAGGCAGTATTTTTGTTACCGATAGACTGAAATATTTCACTTCGATTTGGACGCGTTTTGAAAAACTTTTACCTGGTCGAAGTCAAGAAATCAATTATAACAAAATAGTTCTGACATTTTTGATATCAGTAGAGTGTCTCGCACCTCGTTTCCTAAATATAATGTCTTGACCTTTGATGTTTATGTCAGTAGTCTTCTTTTTTTCTGCTTTAAATAATTGGATAATTGGCCTGATATTTTCGATGGAATCACCGTCGCTTTTTCCAACGCGAAAAATTTGCACAAAGGTTCCTCACCCGAAAGATTGATGATTACTTAAAATAAAATAACCGCTTTGCAAACGCGATGTCCACAATGACTAGCTACAATCGCGCTGGGTACAAGTAACTGACATAAATCGCACCGGAAAGCGAAACAGCGAGAAGCTGGTGCACTTAGGCTATACCCTAAGACACTAATTTAGGCTGATTAGGATTATACTTTTTGGCTTGAGAGGCTTAAACAATATGCGGATAAGATTTATAAACATCGCCGACATATGTATGTATGTAATGTAGGTACACATACAGAGAAAATAATATAGTAATTTTTGCAACTATTGCCGTAGTCATGCTTAAAAATAGAGTGACATTTTTAGAATGACAATTTTTCCAAAAATAAGTTGAAAATAGTTTAACTAATAAAAATAGCTATCACGATTTGGACTATGAAAATATTTTGAAAATATGTAGTCGGAAAATAGTTATTTATGACTATTTTTTTCTCTGAGTGTACGTTGAACTTTTATTTACTATTTTAACTACTATTCCAGATATTTTCTATTTCGAATGGAATGGTAAGTATAGAGGCTATATTTTTTTCACCATAACAGTTCAAAAGTATGGATTATAGGTATTATAGGTAAGGCATAAGTAAATGCATTCGTAAAAAAAAACTTTTGAGATTACAATCAAAAATGACATTGCGATGATAGAGAAGATGAACAAAATAGGTCCCACAATTCTTTATTTATGTCTGTCTGTCTGTCTGTATGTCTTTCTGGATGTATCGACACCTGCACTGCACTTCCGCCTTAACGTTTGTGCAGATTTTCTTCAAACTTTTGGTACACATTATATTTTTATATATTTTTAGAGAAATATCTCCGAATTTATTTTTATTTTTGACCTAGGTATATAAATACCAACATTTTAATAATTTCAATAGGTGCCATGACATTTGTCCAAGCGTCATATGGCCATATTTACAAATGACACTTTCACAATGCGTCATATGACCTTATTTTTGCGTGACTTTTAGCCAAACTCAGGGTCAAAAGGCAAACAGTTAAAAGGGTTATGAAGGGCATGCTGCCCTCCTGCAACCACACTGATGCTGTGGCTCACTGTAAGATTAGGTCTAGGTGCAAGGCTGGGTACGTTAAGAAACGAAAAGCGTAGCAGAACAAATTTTTTTTTAGCTTCGCTTTTCGTTTCTTAAACGTACCCAGCCTTGCACCTAGAACCTTGCACCATAGAAAAATTCGTGCGAATTTTTATTTTTTACACCAAATTGATCCTCCGTTCGTCAAATTTTTGTTCACCTACGCTTTTCATTTCTCACCGTACCCCGTAAATTCGATCGAATTTGAATTTTCACACCCCAAATTCATCCTCCATTCGTCAAAATTCTTTTCAGCTACGCATTTCGTTTCTTACCGTTACCAAAACTACATCCGTCACCACTTTCCCCTGGAAGATTAAGATATTAACCATGTTTTGGATGAGCGCTATTTCATAAACAGCATTTGAAAATGACACTTTAGTAAAGCGGCAAATAGCCATATGTACAAATATGGCCATATGACACATTGTGATAGTGTCATAATATGGCAAAATTTGTAAATATGGCCATATGACGCTTGGCCAAATGTCATGGCACCATTTCAATAAAATTTTATTTGAGTGATTTGTGGCCAATGGTGATGTCCTTAATCTAAACTGTTTTTTTTTTTCAGAATCAGCTTACCTGCCATAGAATTGGTTTTTATTACTCCAACTATCTGTTTAACGGTTTTACCGGTTTTGACGAAATTAATTATTCTAAAACAACTGCGAAGCCTGAATAATATTGAAAAAAAAATTAAAAAAAGTTAATTTTTTTTTTTGCCAAAAACTCTAATTTTTTCGAAAAAAATAAAATCAATTTTGATAAAATTTCATGAAATTGTATTTTTGCCGACGGTAATGTCTTTTATTTAGCTATTTTTTTTAATTACATTTACATTTCAAAAGATTTAAAAAAAAAATACATTTATTCAAAATATAAAATACTGAAACTGGTCAAATGAATTTTCTGGTCGTCAAAACGACAGTTATTTGCCACAAGAGCAACCTATACTTGAACCCTTTATTTTACTTGTATCTATTGCATTCGAATATTATACTTGCCGTGTTTTTTCAATTTTCGTTTTTGCTGAAAAATCTTGCGTTTTGTGAGCTTGTTTTCTTTTTCCAAAGTGTTCTTTTCTTTTTCTTTGTTTCTAGTTTTGCATTGGAGCATCATGTCGCTACTGGGGTTTTGCTGCATTGGAACATCACGTCGTCAATGGATATCGAACCAAGGATTGAGTTTCTTACAATTTTGTATTTTCTTTGGCATACTTGCAATGTGTCTTCTAACTTCAAGAATACCATCTTGGACAACATGAATATGAGGTCCTGCTTCCAAACGCAATATAATTATGATGTTCCAAAAAAATTGCAAAAAGAAGGACACACCTTCAATGTTCTGTTACTTTCATACATTAAAAGTAACAGGCTTGCAGATGTTATTTTAAATCAACCAAACACCCAACCCGATCCATAGGTTGAAGCAATGAAGTAAGAGTGGAATTGTGTGTGCGATCCCAGTCGAGTTAATTAACATCTTCGGAAAAAATGAATGGCCGTTTATAATGTATAACAAATCTTACAAACGATTAAAATATGTGAATCCAAAGGTAGGCTTTCAAATTTCAGTTTTTATATCAAAACAACAACAAAACATAAACAAACCTAAGCGGTCAATACTCTATTAGTCTTAAAACGCAAATCCAAAGCTATTACAAATTTTACAAATTTATGTGTGAAATTAAATTCAGATCATTAATCTTTTAATTTGATTTATCCCTTGAAGAAGTTTCAATTCTTTTTGGACATGCTAATTCCAATGTCCCTTCAAGCAACGCCATATAGAAAAAACCAATCATCTTATACGCTCCACATTAGCATTTAATATGCCTGTAGGCTTAACAATGATTAGTTACTAATTAAATGAAATCGAAAATTCAAGTGCAAGTTGTTAATATCTATAAACACGATCAACATAAAAGAAACATCAATGAGGTCAAGTGAACTAAGCAACTGAAAAATTCCCAACATTTAAATATTTGAATTGAAACAAAAGAATTTCTGCCCTCATTTCAAAATAAATCTTATCCCATCAAATGATTCATCGAACAAATCTGTTAAATCGAATTCAGAGCTTGAGATACAAAATTGAAACAAAAAGAGACGGCAGCGGCTAAGCACACAATTTATAATCAATTCATTTAATTTAAACAAATTGCTTACGATTCGCTTCTACAATTTTTTATGTCGATTTGATGTGTACCAACCAATGTTGTCCCGCAGCGTTGTCGTCGTCATCCCTCCTCCCATTTGTGGAACACAGAAAAACCAACAACAGATCTATCCATAGTTTTTCTTGGGAAGAAACTTCATCATCATCATCATTATCATCTCTCTAATCTTCGTGAGTGTCAAAGAAGCCTTTAGTGTTGTTGTTGCCGGTAACGTTGTCATGATGGAACACAACGAGCAATTGCCAGCGATTCACGCTTGGATACAAATATCATCCATCCGTCCTCTAGATTTTATTCGGTTGATTAAATTTGCAAAGCTCAAAAGATAAATACTTTACACAATGTGGACAGCGTTGAGCGCACATAAATTGTCACAAAAAAATTGATTTTCGAGTGTTTTCGCCGGCTTGTTATTTGCGTTGAGTAAAAAGCAAAATTTTCAATCATGCAGATATTTTTGTCACCTGCGGCGCAATACTCTTTTGAATTAACCTTCGTTAACATTCTTGAGCTGAGATGTTGGTAGTACACGTGCAACCGTTGTGGGTGATGATATTTTTTTTTATGTGAAGAGAGATGATTATAATTGGAGTTTTTTCATCGTTGGTTTCCAAATTAACATAGGTACAATATCTTGGAGAGTTAAGCACATTGCATTATAACGAAAGTTGTGGATTAAAAATTAAAAATCAATCATCCGGTTTTCTGTTTTTGACTAAAAATTAATAAGAGCATTGAATTTTGGAAATAAAAATAATAGTTAATTACATAAAATTTTGAAAAAAATTAGTTTAAATTTTTTTTTTTTCAAAATTTTGAGTTTGAAAATTAATTTTTTTAAAACTGTTCACTTAAACAACTTAATTTAAAAATTAAATAAAAGAGTAGTTTTCTGGTTTTCCAAAAAAATATAACAACGTTTTGTATCATTCACTGTTGTTTTTAAATATTTTTTTTTCTGATTTAAGTCAAGTTTTTAGAAAATTGCCCCTCCCGCCTAAACGGGGGGAAATAGACCCCCTCCCATACGATTTTTTTCTTGTCTTAACTCCACCTACACGCTCAAGCTTTTTGGTGCACCTTATACCAATCACCCTGTATAAGCACCTATAATTAATTTTGAATGCATCACATTACATTTTATTGATTTATCGTTTAATTTTTAGGCGATTATTTATTATTTTTGGGTGTTTTTAAAGTTATTTGGTGGGCTTTCTCGCATTTATCAAGTTCGCAAAAAAATGCTGGGTGGTTCTTGTTTAATTTTTTTTTACAAAAACAATTTAGGTTATTTTTAATTAGAAAAAAATCACTACTTTGGGAGATATTTTATTATGAATGATTTAAATAAATATTCGCCCAAGAATATTCTTAGGCGATTGTTTGGTTATAGGCGATTTGTGTAAGGGGTGATTCTTCGCATACCTAGACTGAAAAATAGTACAAAATAATTCATAATAAAAAATCACCCGAATAGTACAAGCCAAGAAAAATCACATAAGAATAATTTTGAGCGATTCTTCATTTTTCAGTTTTGACAGATATTATTGCTGTCTGTTTTCGCAGCCAAAGTTTACAATACAGTTACCATTAGCCGGTTTTGCCGGTTTTGCATTAATTTTTTGGGTCTTTTTTTCTTTATGCAAGTAAACCCAAAATTATTGGGCGACTTTTCATTTTTGGATTTCGTGCGTTTTGTTTTTGAGCAATTTTTCGCACAGCCATTACCGAAAAGACGAAAATAAAAAGTTCTTTAAACAACAATTAAGCAGGTAAGTATTTTTCAAATCAATTATGGGTCGTTTTTGTTGATATGTTTTGAATGAATTGGCGTTTTGATATTATTTTGATTAAACAAAAATGGAGCGATTTCACATTTAAGTTCATAATTTTTTTTTCATTTTAAAAATTCTTCATTTTTTGGTTGGGTGCAATTGTGCGCAAAGCCGGCAAAGACTCAAAACCGTTATTTATTTTTATAACAAATCGCCCAAAACGCAATTGCAAGAAAATTCAAAAATCATGAATCAAACAACATTTTTGTACAATGTTGAAAAATGTAAAAAAAAGTCCAAAATTATTTTCAAAAACCCTCTAATATAATGAATAAATGTAAAATGAGTGAACCGAAAAATCGCCAAAAGAAACAGAGCTAACAAAAAAAAAATAAATAAATAAAAAAGACAAATTCATTCAGTTTACGGAATACTTTTTGTAGTTTTTTTGAATGTAAATTGTCGTGTTGTTTTTATAAGATAAGTAATACCTAAAAAAAATATCGAAAAGCGTTCTGGTCGCTAATACCTACTTTGCAAATCTTTGGTTTGATTATGATGACTATTTACCCAAAAGTGAAAAATATAAAATCCCTTTTCAGAGCTTTTTTAATCTACAAAAAATCCTTATTATTATTATTTTTGTGTGATTTCTCATTCAATCTGTGAATATTGTTTTCATTACGCTAGTTCACCATAAATATAATTGGGCGATTTTCCGGTTTTCGGCGATTTTTTCCACAGCCCTTCAAGACATAACTGAAAGGTAACTAATAATTTTGGAACTAGGAACAAAAATAAAATTTTTAAATAAAATATGTTAGGTTTTGCAGAAAATGTGTTTTTATACCTAAACCTACAGTCACAATTTGAGTGGATCAAATTTTAACAGGGCTTAAGAACTTTTATATGAAATTAGTCTTAAACGTTATTATAAAAGTCTTTGAATATATTAAATTTTCTCCTATACATTTTGGACACATATACTTCGTAGTCTTACCGATTTTTGCGAAATCCTTGGTGCCAAGTGCAAAATTTGTTATACCTTTTCCCTTCAGACGGCAAAATTCCATTTTTAATTCAGTACCTGCATTCCTGTGTCTTCATCAATTTAACTCCAATTCAAACCACCCATCAATCTCCCTGATCAAAAAGTAAGTCAAAAAAATATTCTTACGCCCCATTTGGATTTGGTGAGTATCTATAGATGCATTCAATCATGCTGAAGCAATTTTCAAACTATGTGTATTCTTGACTACTGTCCATATCCATCAGATCGATATTATCATCATGGGATATCTTTAGATCTATGGACACAAGTCTATCACAATCTCAATACGTATAAGTCAAACATCAAGAGCCACAGAAGACGGCACGTTCATGGATGCCCCACAGATGGTATTGATAGCGAATTCCGGATCAATTACATTGCAATTTTAGTTATTGATTGATGCCGTAAAACAATCAGAGCAAAACTTTGTGTGAGTAAATTTATCTTTTTGTGTTTCTTTTTTTTTATAGAGACGGATAAATATGTTTTTAACCGCTTAGCGCAGTACAAGCCGGCAGTAATGCGTACACGTTCAAATTGACGAAGTCAATAAAAAATGACGACTCATCTATATTTAGGTTGTTAAAACTAAGATTTTGATTTCGTTGTATTCTATAAAGCATCGGTTTTTGAATTAAGTTAGTTCTTGATATTTGCAAATAAAGAAGAGGATTAAGGTTTCGGGACTGCCTATAAGAAACATTGCCGCGAATCTTTTCTAGAATCTGAGGGCTAACTATTAAACCATGTAGTATCTTATACAAAAAAAAAAATATCAGCGCATTACCTTCTTTCCTCAAGTGAAAAGAGTAATAGCATTTAAAGTCTTTCAGGGTATTCAATTTGAGGACCATTCATTTTAAAAAAGAGGTACCTTGTGAATTTCCTTTGGACAGTTTCAACTTGTTTAACACAGGTTGAATAGGAATAATTCCAAATAGTCATATTCTAATAAAGATCTCATCAAGGAATTAAACAATGTTGTAAATGATTTGACCCATTGTATAAATGATTTACAAATTCTCATTATAAAGCCAAGCAATTATAAACGCTCTTTTCGTATTGTAGTTTATGTACGAAGAAAATTGTAATTTTGAATTCAAAAATTATCCCAAGGTCATTTATTTCTGAAACACTATCAAGAACACAACCATTCATTTTATATCCAAATTCAAAACTAAAACGCGATTTTCTTGTAAATGATATTGTTTTATATTTATTTATATTCAGCGATAAACTGTTTACAATTCACCAATTGTGTTAAATAATTTTGTAGACCATCATTAACATTTTTAATAACTCTAAATATTTTTGTATCATCGGCATACATTAAACAAAATGATTTAAGGTTATAGGGGGGATCATTATTTATGTATATTAAGAATATAAAAGGACCGAGGATTGTGCCTTGTGGGATTCTCATTGGGTGAAGAATTGAGTACCGTTGAAAATAACAACATTTTTGCTCCCTTCAAGATAAGAAGAAATCCATTTAACTGCTCTTGTATTTAAACCCATTTTACACATTGTTTTTTAAGACATTCGCATGTTGCCTTAAAAAAGTCAGTGATGCTTACTCAATTTTTTAGATCACCATATGGCAATTATATTCGTAAAAAATACTAGGTTGGTAGTTGTTAAAGAACCTGAAAAAACCGTGTGTTGGAAATCCCTTAAAGAACTTTTGGTCTGTGTAAAAAGCTGATTATAAACATTTTTTTCAAAAATCAAAGCTAGACTGTTAGAAATTGTTATCGGACGATATTTCGAAACTATAGCTTAGGGTCACAGGATTTGAAAACAGGTGTAATAAAAGATGATTTAAATATTAGTGGGTATTTCATTTGCCTAATAGAACAATTAAAAATTTTACTTATAGGCCCTGACAATATATCGGGATGCATTTTTTATAGAAAATGTTGGGTAGGTATCCCATCACTGGATTTTTCTTGATATCAAGTTTATTCACAATATAAATTATTTTATCAGGCGTTATATACTACAAAGGCGTTATACTATGTATTCTTTCTTTTAGTTTTTCGAATGTAAATATGTTTTGTTGGCTTGAAAAGTGTAAAAATCTCAGTCCCCAGAACCACAATATTGTCCCCTAATTAAAGACAACATTTATATAGGTACATATACAGGGTGAGTCATGAGCAATGCGACAAAATGCTAGGGCGTGTAGGTTGCGTTGAGACAAGAAAAAAATCGTATGGGAGGGGGGGGTCTATTCCCTTCCGTTTAGCCGGGAGGGGCAATTTTCGAAAAAACTGACTTAAAATTGAAAAAAAATTATTTAAAATCAACGGCTTCATTCACAATGCTGTGCGATACATTTTTGAAAAGCCAATAACTTTTTCTTTCATTCTGTGTTTAAATAAATCTATTCTAAGAAATAATTTTTGAAATATTAATTTTGAAAGTCAAAATTTTGAAAAAAAAATTGAAAAAAAAAATTTCAAATTCATTTTTTTCAAAATTTTACGTAATTAAGTGCTAATTTTAATTTCAAAATTCAATGCTGTTATTAATTTTAAGTCTAAATAAGAAAACCGGATGCAAAAATTTTATGTTGTTCTCAAGAAATTAAAAAAAAACCAAAACCACCTTTTTCTAAGAAAAACATTTATTTTTATTGTAACGAAGCAATTTAAGAAGCATTAATCTTAGTTTTTTTAGTTTTTTTTATTCCTTTTAATTTTACTATGTTTTTTATTGGAAGTACTTATAAAAAATTCTCGATATGATCTCCATTGTTTAGAAGGCATAGATTATATCTCCTTGTAATGGCTTCACATAAGTTTATGCTTGACAAATTTTCCTGCAATTTGACTCCAGCGACTTCAATTCGTTCCTTCAGTTGTTCCAATGATACTATTTCCACTTCGTAAACATAATTCTTCATAAATCCCCATGCATAGAAATCTAGGGGAGTTAAATCTGGTGACCTAGGCGGCCATTCCGTGGGGCCCCTTCTTCCGAACCAACGGTCACTAAAATGATCATCCAGCCAGTTTCTCACCTGTAAGCTGTAGTGTGCTGGAGCACCATCTTGTTGGTAGATTAAAGAATCTGCTATAACCAATGGAACGCTGTCTAATAAATCGGGTAAAAGGTCTCGTAGGAATTGCAGGTATGATTCTCCATAATAATGGAATTCAAAAACCGGGGCCCGATCACAGTGTGTCCAACAATACCAAGCCAAACATTACAACTAAAGCGGTGTTGTGATTTGTTTTGTTTTTTTTTGTATGGATTGGCGCTACTCCAATAATGTAAATTGTGGAAGTTAGTAACCCCATCCCTAGTAAACTGTGCTTCATCCGTCCAGAATATTCTTCTAAAATAGTTTTGTTCGGTTTCATTTCTAAGTAGTAATGTTCTACAAAATTCGGTTCTCAATAACTTGTCGTTTGAGGTGAGTTCCTGAACAGGCGTAAAGTGGTACGGGTGTAAATTTTCCGCCCGAAGTACTCGACATGCTCTAGATTGGGACACTCCAAGCATAGTGGATATCCTTCTTGTACTGACGGAGGGATTATTTCGGACTAAATCCAGAATTCTTTCATCTAAGATTCTTGACTCATCAGAAACTGGCCTTTCGCTTCTTCGATGCTCCAGCACTCCATGATCTCTTAGACGTCGGTGGATTCTTGGAAACGTGCTATGATGGGGACACCTCCTATCGGGATATCTTTCAGCGTACAGTCTTTCGGCTTCACGACTTCGACCATTAGCTAAACCGTAGCAGAAATGCATGTCCGTTAATTCTTCTCGGGTGTATGAGCTTGACATCGTTACGTGTTAATGAGTTAATATTCAAATTTGAAATAATTACTAAGCAAAACTGCAATGCCTTTTATTTATCTTGCGTTGCAATTTTCTTTTTTTTTCATTAAAAAAAATGCGGTTTTATTGTCCCTATTGTCCCCATAACAGGTAGAACCCATGGGCTGCGGGCAGGCCAAGGCAAAAATATTGACAGGTCAGTTTTCAGAAGTTATCAATGAAAATAATATTAATCCAGGGTTATTCCAATACTATTTAATTTTATTACGTTCTCATAAAACTCCAATTAAAAAAAAAGTAAAAAAAAACTAAGATTAATGCTAAATAAATAAATAAATTGCTTCGTTACAATAAAAATAAATGTTTTTCTTAGAAAAAGGTGGTTTTGGTTTTTTTTAATTTCTTGAGAACGACATAAAATTTTTGCATCCGGTTTTCTTATTTAGACTTAAAATTAATAACAGCATTGAATTTTGAAATTAAAATTAGCACTTAATTACGTAAAATTTTGAAAAAAATGAATTTGAAATTTTTTTTTCAATTTTTTTTTTCAAAATTTTGACTTTGAAAATTAATATTTCAAAAACTATTTCTTAGAATAGATTTATTTAAACACAGAATGAAAGAAAAAGTTATTGACTTTTCAAAAACGTATCGCACAGCATTTTGAATGAAGCCGTTGATTTTAAATAATTTTTTTTTCCATTTTAAGTCAGTTTTTTCGAAAATTGCCCCTCCCGGCTAAACGGAGGGGAATAGACCCCCCCTCCCATACGATTTTTTTCTTGTCTTAACGCAACCTACACGCCCTAGCATTTTATCGCATTGCTCATGACTCACCCTGTATAATTATGTATATATATATATGCAACGATGCATATATTATATTGGGCAGGTGCTCCTATAACTTGTCTCAAATTCCTGGATAAAATCCAGAAAAAAGCCTTGAAATTGATGGGTGATAGGACTATAACGAAAACTTTTACATCGCTCGAACATCGTCGTAATGTTTGTTGTCTTTCTTTATTTTACAGGTATTTTTATAAAGGATGTTCCGAAGAAATGCATTCAAATGCTGCAGTCCTCCCCTGAAACAATTCAACCGTAATACTCGCGCAGCAAGTAATGCTCATCGCTTTACCCTCGAGCCCAATTTCGGACGTACAGTGAAGTATAGAGATTTTTTCTTTAGTCGCACTATACGAATGTGGAATGCTTTGCCCGGCTCGATTCCCTCCCATTATGATGGTTTTTCTGTATTGCATTACTATAGAATATAAATACAATTAGATATTGGTTCTTAGGGGCTGTAAATTTACGTTTAATTTTTTTAGTAAATGTTGTACATGATTATATTTAATTTTGTAGCTGGGTAGCTTGGAGGATGGTCGAATAAGTACGACGTGCAGTGATAAGCGGAGCGAAGAGTGTGTGTGCTTGTGTGGAGCCAGGTGACCAAAACATTTGTTTAACCTGTCTACCACTGATGAGCGTAGGTGATACGTATGTGTTGTGTGGAGTCAGACGACCAAATACTTGTTCTGATGTACGTCGGCGAAGCGAAGGTCAAAGAGGAAAGCAAAAAATTAGACCCAGGCGACCAAACTAAAGTGACGACGAGCTACGATGACGAAAGAAACAATCAAATAATAATAAAGAATAAAAAGTTACTCCAATTAATATTGTATGCTAACTCTTTAGCTTTATTTAATCGACTGTGTTCTTTTACATTTTCGTTCGGCGTTTTATACTAATTTTCTGAAGCACATTTATATATATTTTTTGTGCAAGAATAGGTGGTTGTTAAGTATTATTTTACACTTTTCAATTTATGTATGTAGTTTAAAAATTTTCTGAGCATAATTTTTAATAAACGAATTTAAATTAGGTATAAATGTGATTTAAATAATTCAAAGTTATAATAAGAATAAAGTGATTGATAATAATAATATTGTTATAATGAATAAAGGAAGGATTGTATGTTTGCTATTAACTTTATAATTTTGATATTTGCATCAACTTTTAATCTTTTCTTTCAAGAATAGTTCTACATTTAAAAAATATTTGTGTTATGTTATATTATATTATTTTATATTATATAATTTTAAACATCCGAGCTTTCCATCACTCTGCTACATTTTTTAACAAAACAAATCATCTCTAAATTTCTAATCGACCATCCGTCAGATTATTCTCGTTTAAAATTAATCTAATATTTAGGTATAAATCCTGCTAAATACTTCATTTAAAAAAAAAAAATTAAAATACCTCCTTCACCTGATTCCATCATCCACCTCTTAAAATACCTCAGATTATTCCATCAATCAAAGAAAATACAACCAACAATCATTCTAGATTTGTTATACCTTTTTCTTTATTTGGAATTTCTCTTAACTGTTCAAATTAAAAATAAAGATTATTAAATACCCGCCCCATAAACAATTTCATCATCTTAAATATCTGTCAGCTTATTGAAGACCAATTTACCTACACTCAGTGAAATTAATTAGACCAGTTGTTGGCCGGAGGGCAATCATTTCAACCGAAACCAAACCAAACCGAACCGCCCGGTCCGGTTCGGTTCGGTCCGGTCCGGTGTGGTTGTGTAAGCTTGAGTAATTGCTTTAACCTTTAAACTCTATCTCAAGCAATATTCCACTTCAAATTTCTCAAGATATTCCGACAGGTGGATGATGAACACTAACGACGATATATTAGCGCCAAAAAGCAAATCATCTTGACTAATGCAAAATTTGATTACGACCACCACCAGTCGTTCTGGTGGCCACCTGACGTTTTCCACTTTGCTCCTCTAGCCCTGCATCAAACAAAGTACGACTGTACCACCGCCGCCGCCACAATCCTAACCCAGAAATACCAAACTGATCTATGGTTTTCCGTTAGTGGAATTCATGCCGTGTGCGCTATGAGATACACATATAGATAAATGTGCGCCGAGTTCTAAAAAAGCAATACCTGTGCGCCTGTACCGCACAGATGACCTAACTGGCAACCTTTCGATGCATATAAGTACGAGAAGATGATACTCCTATGGCACATGCGATTGCGTACGAGTTCACAACACGGTTTTTGCATGCCACACCGAGGTGAGGCCCCAGCAATGCTATGCCAATAAATGAAGAAACTCACCGAGTAATGTGAGGGATGCACGCCGGACAACGGTCAAGTAAATATCTTGTTTCCAGATAGTTTTTTTTTTTTTTTTTTCTTAACTTTCCATCGTATAGTTGCATCTATCACATCGGGTGAACTAAGAGAAAACTGTCTGTCGAATTGTTTGATTGCAGCAATCCATCTAAATCGAAGTTGACTGTGTGGTACAAATAAGGAAGGTGCGCCACATACCTATGCCGAGCACGGGGAATATCAAGTAAATTGGGGACCCTAGTTTTAGTGTTTGATTTTGTTGTCTGGGTTCAACTTTGACACCGCGGATGGGAAAACAAAGAGCGTATCTTCTTGGAATGTTTGAAACTTTAAAGTGAAGTTAAGTGATGATATTAAAAAGGAGCCAATCCAGGAAAATGTTTATAGATTAAAGGTATTTTAATGGTATTGAAACAGCTTCTGTTTAAACAAAAAACTTTTGGATCTTAAAAATGTTAGAAATATTTGGAAATACCTACTAATAGCCCAGGAAGATTTTTTTCAAATGAAAAACCAAATGTATTCAAAGTTAGGTTACTTTGTAGGATTTGCTGATATCAAAATAAGGATTGATGTTCAACCATACTTAAGCGACCTTAACACGGTCAGTCATTGACATCAATCTGTAATATAGTGTTTGTAAAAATAAGTCTGTATGCGTGCATTTGTTTGACGAAAAATCAAAACCCTTTTGATTTTGTCTGATGACTGATTATATGTGTAGATGACTGATGTCCTCTGACTTACCGTGTAAATGTCGCTTAAGTGTCAATCCCTGCAAACAGGGTTGCCATCACAAACACAACTTAAACTTAGAAAATATTTTAAATGACTCATAATGAAATATTTTATTGATTACCTTCCATATAAATCTTATGCAGGGGGGGGTCTAAAAAAATTAAAATCAAAACTAGTAAGTAAAGTAAAAAGTTAATTCGTTTTTTTTTTATTATTTGATTAAAATCGGATGGTATGCAATAAAAAATAAAAAAGGGATATTTCCCTAATTAATAATTGACCTGAGCAAGTCAAAACAAAAAAAAAGTGTTTTTCTTGGAAAAAAATACTTCTAGGTTTTCTTAATTTCTCAAAAACTAAGATACATTTAGGCATCCGGTTTTCTGTTTTTGACTAAAAATTAATAAGAGCATTGAATTTTGAAATAGACTCCCCTCCCACACGATTTTTTTCTTGTATTAACTTCACCTAGGTACACGCTCAAACTTTTTGGTGCACCTTATACCAATCACCCTGTACAAAATACCGTTAAAATAGTAAAATTTTAGGCCAAATTGGAAAAAGTGTTTTTTTTTCTTTAATTATTGTTTGTTTAATTGTTTTAGACCAAAATTACAAAAATTGAACAAAAAAAAGGTGTTTTATTTATAAATATTTTTTTGTTAGGTAGCTATATTTAATTAACTTAATTTTAACTGCAAAAAATTGAAAAATATGTCAAATGACGCAAAATCACATTAAGCACAGCTAAAAATACAATTCTGTTATATATAATGTTGTTAAATAAGTAAAATTTATGTTCAAATTTAAGAACGAGATTCTTTTTTAATTACAATAGTAATTTAAAAATAGTGAAAAATGATTAGACCAAGATAAGAATTTCTTTTTACAATTTTATTAACAAATAATCTATTTGAGACCATCAACGAGCTTTCATGAAAATTTCATGCAAATTTTGTCTAAAGTGTGGAGATTTTATTTAAGCTGCGGTTACTAAATTTGATTATTAGTAAGGACTTTTATATTTTATTAACAGTAGGTACACAAACAGGCAAAGTATTTTTAATGACGCCAAAAATGATTTAGAAATGCCGAAAATATAATTTTCATTTTACGTATTATTTAAATTTTCCTTACTTTGAGTTATTTTGCAAGCTTTGCTAAAAAATAAAATTATATTAGAAACAAAGATTTTTAAAATAGGTACCTTTGTAATCGTATAAAAATCTGCATATTAATTATATTTTTATTGAACGGTACACGAAAATTCTTAACAAACTTTATTTTTATGCTGATTATGCCAGAATATATTTTATCCACATAATACCGTTAAATAAGACAAAATTTTAACCAAATTTGAAAAAAATTACCTAATTAAAATAAATAAATTTTTTTAAATAAAACTGAACATATTTTTTTTTTTGGTAGTACTACAAATTATATAATTTTGCGTAATTGGAGCACTTTTGAAAGCTTGAGCTTTAAGTTTTTTTTTTTTTTTTGTTTTAATTTTTTTGTGTAATTTAAAAAACACTGAAGAAATAGGGCCTTATTGCGAGTGTCGTTTTTGTATCGATAAACGACTTTTGTCAATAGTCGAACATCGAAAATTTAATTTGGTATTGCGAATCTCAATTGTGAACGAAAAATTTTGTATAAGCTATCGATCTTTGTCGTTCACATTTTTCTGATCGACTGCTTACAACGAGTTTAATTTTCTCACCAAATGTGTGTTGATTTCCTTTTAAATATGGTTTTATTGTTTCTAAAATAACAATTGTTTTAACACAGAGCAATATAATAATAAATAAAGGAAAATAAAACACAAAATTTGGGTTGGGTTAACAATCACTGAAACACACCAAGATAATCTTTATTTACCTAACATTATAGTATTACTCCTATAACTATTTCAAACAAAGAAAAGATGTAAATTAATAACAAATAAGATGAAATAATTTTTTTTGAAGAAAACAAGTATTAAAACATTTATTTTTTGTAAGAAAAAACTATTTCTTCGATTTACTGATGAAAATTTGTTTGCTATCTGTCAAATGCCAAAATATAAAAAAATAAAACTGCAAAACAAAAAAGCCCATACGTTTGTAAGAAATGTCCCGACAAAATTCCCAACGATAAAATATTACAAGAGAACAAAGGAAAATCTTCGTGTCATTTCACAGACCAGACACACAGCAAACAAGGTGCCTTGTAGCTGATAGTTAGTGTAGTATAGATACTCAGCGCTTATTTTTAAGCATTGCATGTGATAAAACTGCGTTATAATTATAAAGTTTTTAAGTGATTTCCGTCACATTTCCAAGATTTCTAAAGTTTTCTGTTTTAATTTATCTTTTAATTGGAAATACTTCTTGACTCAATTTAAGACTAAAAAGTATTTTTTTTCCTACATGTACTATCACTGGCACTACCCCAAATGCCAAAATATAAGGTTTATTCACAATAAGCGTTTTCGTTATTCACAGTAATAGATATCTCTGTCGATCAAGTTACACAATACCAAAACGAAAATTTATCGATGCTTTCGACTTTTATCGCATCGAAAGTTAAACGACACTCGCAATAAGGGCCATAATTTCTTGATTGTACACATTTTTTTATTTTCTATTTATTTTTTATAATATTAAAAACAGAGTTTTTTTAAGGAATAGTTTCTTGATAGTAGAGGCACACATTTCAAATTATTTATTTTCCTAGCCTATGTTAAAACCTTAGTAAACGAACCTCCATTTTAATTTTTTTTTTAGAAAAATTTAACTTTTTTTTATTACTTTTCATAAACTTTTCTTGTAAACTTATTTAATATAATTTTTTTTTCTTTTAGTCAAACAGTTATTAATAATTTGGTGGGTCAAACATGTTTCTAGATCACTTGCATCGAAAGATATACGAAGCTATTTAAAAATACCAAAAAAAACATTCAAGCAGGAAACTTTTCTGAAAAGTTGTATGTTTACAAGACGACTCCTCGTCTTGCCCGTTATAACATCAATATGATGATAATTTTGTGTCAAAAAGAACACCCAAGTCATTAAAATATTTTCCTCTCTAGGAACAGTAGTTTCTTCAATAAAATAAACTGACAAACATGGTTGCCTGTGCCTGCTGTGAGAATACGTCATTACATTACATTTTTCATTGTTCACTTGCTGTTGGATCTGCCCAATTCAACAATATTGTCAATATTATTTTGTAAGAACAAAAATAACCTTTTGGATTTTGATAACAAAGTTTCAAGCCATCAGCAAACATAATAATTTTGCAATATAAAATATACATGCAGATGTCGTTTATAAAAAGAATAAATAAAAGTGGGCCAACGTGACTTCCTTGAGGAACTCCAGAACATTAACTTTTTTTAAAATGTGTAGCTTAAAGATTTATTTAATCTCAAGAAAGATACATCACAGCTATATGTTGGTTTTGTAAGACATATAACATTGAAATGATTCGTAAAACATGAATTCATTCCAATAAATTACTTTCTTTTAATAAAACCAATTAATTTTTGTTCAAAATTTTCCTTTTAATAAAAATGAATCTATTTGCTTTTTTTTCCAAAAAGAAGCGTGTATTGCTACCTGTAATTTTCCATAGATGTCGATCAAAAGCAGCTACCACTGATTTGTTAAATATCATTTTTCATATCAAAAATGGTAGCCCCCAAATGATAGTTAGCTCCATGCTTTTACTGCTTACAAAAATTTAATTATTTTTACATGCAAAGCAGATGTATCTAGTTAAAAAATGTTTAAACATGGTATCTAATCCAAAGAAGCCAGATCACCTTTATTCAAACGTCAGTTTTATTTTGTTGCTCCATTTGTTTTAGATAAAAAGAATCTGGGTTCTAAATTTAGTTAAAAAAAAATAAAGCAGGAGAAGGAGTTGTTCGTTCTTGCTGATGATATTTTCTTTTAATGTTTTATAGATTAGTTTGGATGAACTCAATTTAAGCTTTAACCAACAATCAATTATTATACAGCATCAAGTTTGGTGTACCTAACCATTCTCTAGATGAATTTTGTGATAATATGGCAAATTGAGTGAATTTTTCAAATTTTACGTGCATTTTTAAAATTCAAAATATTATAAAAAATCAGAAAGTAGTTTTTTTATATATTGAAAAAAAACATTAAATTTACAAAATTTTTCATAAAATGTTGACCTTCAAAAACGCAAGTTATATTTTAAAAATATTCCTATATCTAACATTTTGCTATCTGACCACAGGACTGTTGTCACAAAATCATATAACTTACCTTTAGATAAAATTTCCATCACGTTGAAAAAAACGCATTGGGATTCTTGTATTTTTGCCCAAGGCATTCAATTTTGGTAGTTCTGAACCTGATTTGTTGTATTTGTAATAAATATTTAATTAAAGCTGTTTTGATCGATGAGTTCAGTGTTAATTATTTATTATGTGTTTTTTGTTTTTATTTTCATCTGTTAAGCGGAATAATATGTAAATCATGTTTCAATAGATTTTAATTATTAAAATAATACATAGATACATTTTTGTATTTTTATGGATTTATTAATATAAGTGCGGGTGATGGGAAGTAATGAAATATATTATTTAGATGTAGAAAACGAGTTTACTTTATGAGTCAAAATAAAAGTGTCAAATAGTCAAAATAAGATGGAATATTAGGAGTAAAACCAACATTTTATAAAAATATTGTTGACAAATAAATATTATACGAAAATTTTGTTTTGCTTAAATGTCAGTGGTGGAATTTTACCGTTATTAATTCTTGTATTTCAGAGATTTATTTACACATAATCAGACCTTTTATAAAAAACCCCAATTTTATCTCTATTCATGAGTTATGTAGCTAACAAAGAGGTTCAAAACTTATCCGTTTAATAACTTTTCTTTTTAATAAACAAATAATAATTTCTCGTTCCGTTCCCGTTTTTAGTTTTCTTTTCTCTCTCTTTATTTATCAAAAATCGTACTAAAATTGTGAGAAAAGAGAGCGTATTGTAAGAATGTGTTCTGGAGAAAGAACATTTACAGAAATTCGTGTTATAAAGTTATACTTTCCTTATCCTGCTGTATTCGGTGAGTTAAATTTATTTAGATTTTTTTATATCGTTTGAGAGTATGACCATTGTATGAAAATACTATAGAAATGTATACAATGGTATGACAGATTTATTAATTGAAATTACGAATTATATGGTGTGTTATTTAAATTATAAACATAAGCTATTCAAAACTGCGACATGGCAAAATAAACAACTGTGCAACAAACATCAAAATAATGGTCACCGAAGATAATTTTAAAAAAATTTTCAGCAATTTTCAAAAAAACATATTTTGGTGCAAGGAACTAACTTCACGAAAAATAACTTCACCTTTGTTGGGAAGCAATTTTATTTATTTTTGGTGAACTAAATTCAAATTAAGTTTGAGATATAATTTCATCCCAAAATCTGGTGAAATTATTACCCGCACTAGTAATTTAAAAATGTCAAGATATTAAAATCTCTCGATTAATCAGGTAAATCCTCTTAATACTGTACGTGAAATTCTATCCCATAAGTTGTTGGAAATAATTCCACACGAAAGTCTAATTATTTGTGTTATAAAATTTTATTGTACCTTTTTTGAACCTCTTAAGATATACCATGCATTCATAATTGTATACCTCTTGCAGGTTTCGAGATATAGGTGTGTTTGCTAGCTTGAATGTCAAGCCACCAAACGCATTTTCAAAAAAAAAAACATTTATATGTTTTTCTTGATAAAATTTATACTTTGTACTTTTTGTTCAAATCTGATATTAGTTTTTTTTACCTCTTCCCGTTCTCGAGATACAGGTATTTTTGCTAGCTTTTTTTTTATAAAATTTATTGTACACCTATTTTGTGCCTCTGCAAATCTGAAATTAGTTTTTTTAAGCATCTTTCCGTTCTCGAGATACAAAAAAAACAACAACTTTTTTAAACCTTTAAAAATCTGCCTTTAGTTTTATGTATCTCTTTCCGTTCAAGTGTGTTTGCTTTTTAAATACAAAAAACACATTTCCAAAATTAGAAAAAAAAAAATTCATTAATTTTTGTTTATCTATATTTTGTACTTCAACAAATCTGAAATTAGTTTTTTTTTGTACCTCTTTCCGATCTTGAGATACAAGTTTGTTTGCTTTGTCAAGCCATAGCAAACACAAAATATTTGTAATTTTTTTATTGTACCTACCTATTTTGTACCTCTACAAATCTGTCTTTAATTTATAAGTAAGATTTCTAAAGCTGAAATCGCCAAATAATAATTTCCCAAACGAACTTGATGTTTAAACCAAGGAAGCATTTTGAGCCCATATTGCTTTTTATTACTTGATCTGCTTGATTATCTGCTTAAAGGTTGATTGACTTTGACGGACCCGAATGTAAATTAGTTATATTCTTTGCTGGAAATGATAATAATAACCAATAAGGCAAATCGCAGGAAAATATATATAATAAAATATAAATTTCATTCAAGCTATCTTTTACTCTTGAATGATCCGCCTTAGAGTCTCTTTTAAAAACATCACATTTTTCCAAGAAAAAATGTTGGTATACCAAAATTATTTTTTGCCATATTTGTTGGTTAATTTAAAATGTGACATAAATAGTTTTTTTTTTTTTTATTTGCTCACCCGTTTGTGTATAAGTTTCAATAATCTACAAAGTACAAGCAATCAAATCTTTGATTAACCATTAAAAAAAAAGTATTACAATGTACAAAGTTGTACCTAGACTATCTAACAATAATTACCTATTAATCTAATGATCAGATTTATATAGTCCTCAAGTGCCATTCTTTGCTCAATTTGTCCAGTATAATCTCACATACAATGATACAATAAAAAAAAATGAATTACTGCTTCGCAATAAAATCTTTAATGACTATACTAAATGGTAATTTTCATTTGGGAATAACTTTATAAGACTTCTGCATTACTTATACCTTCTATTAAACCGATTGTCGGTTATGTGAATTTTTAATACTGTTGTTGTTATAGTATCTCACGTTCTATACATTCTATTATATAATCTTTAACATTATCAGTCACACATTCAAATCCAATTCGAAAAATATTCAAGCAATCCTATATTATATATGCACTCCATATTATGTTACACAATTTACTATTTAACAAATAGTGCAATCACTATACGCTTATGTTTACCTAATTACTTTTGCGTAACGACCTCACTTCAAGGTAGTAAAGATGGCAGTCTTAAGACTTGCAACGCTACCATTCAGTTTGCCGATCGGTCTAGTAATTTTTTTTTCTGGATATACTTGCAAACAGTTGAGTTCAAAATAAATCATACGACATAGTTTTAGTAAAAATGAAAGGTCATCCAATTTATTCTATTCCAATAATTTTGTGGTGATTTGTCTTATATCATTGATTTTCTCGATTTAAAATACATAGTTCGAAAAATTCTTAAATAAAGAAGGCCCAGAAAAATTATAAAGGTGGTCCAGAATGTAGAACCATATATATTGGAACTGACAGCAGAAATTGTTAATTTTGTTTTCGGATCAAGTAGACACAAACAAAACACTTGATTTCTAAATATCTAATGCTATGTTCAGACGATTTGCAAAAGTTGCAAATATTTACACAAGTGACGTCACGAAAAAACTTGCAAATATTGTGCAAATGATATCAGTTCGGTCGTGCTTGCAAATATGCAAATGCAGTTGTTCTTACGATTTGCAGCTTTTGTCCCAAAATTTGAAAATGCATTTGCAATCAATGGTTTGCAAATGACTTGCTTGCAAATGAGTATGCAAATAGTGCAAATCATTTGCAAAGTGTTCACACGATTTGCACAAAAGATGCAAATGGCATTTGCAATCAAGTTTTTGCAAATGCTGATTTGCAAGCATTTGCACACTGTTCCAAATGGGTGTTCACACGATTTGTAAGCAAGGGTAGCAAATGATGACGTCACGTGTGCAAATATTTGCAACTTTTGCAAATCATCTGAACAAAGCATAATGCTTATCGCAATTTTCTATAGTGAAATTTCCTTCCTCAGTACCTTTTATAATTGTGAAATCTGCTGTCTCAAGATTTCTAGTAGTGAAGCCTGTTACCCCGAGAATTCTAAATAATGAAGTGTATTGTCTCGAGTATCTACATCTGCTATATTTCAGTGTTTCTAATAATAGAGCATGGATAAAACAAAATTTTTAATACTCAATTCTCTTGCAGAATTTCTAATAATTAATGTAGGTGTAGCTGGAGCTTTAACAACTATCAAAGTAGAGGCAACGCCAATCCTATAATTTGCCCAGAATGAGTAGCTGCAGCTGTAGTTGTAGCTGTAGTACAAATTCACTCAACTTCAACTTTGGCGTGCGCTGCTTGCTACTTTTTGACATTTGATGAACGAAAATAAAAACCAAAGAGAAATGAATGAATGAAAGTTGATGTTTTGTGCTACACCATTCTGGGTGAGCATGTTACTATTTTTAGCTACATTTTGACAATAGCTTTGAAAGAGCTACATACTACTGCTACAGGCTACATCATTCTGTTCAGGCATTTAAACTATATAAAATCTTAATTCTAAAACCAGCTGTTTCAGGATTTCTACTTACTATCTCAGGTTTCTAAAAGTTAAGCCAGTTAAGTTATCCTGGATTTTTTTTAAATTGAGCATTAATATATAAAAATTGTCTGTTTTGTCTGGATTTCTATGCTCTTTCTCTGACTCAGGACATCTTGAAAAGTCATCTTTCTATAGAATTTCTACTTGCTATCTCATGGTTTTCTACTAATAAAGCCTTATCGCCAAATCCGGGGGAGATAGCTCTCCATCGAATTTTATTTATCGCCAATCTAAGCCGAATAGAATTTTCCTCGGAATTTACTTCAAATAATTTTTAAAACTTTGTGAGAGATTATATTAATTGAAATGATTTAGCTGTCAAATTTTCAGAATTGATTATTGAAATAAAATTATTGTTATAAATTTTTTAATTTTTTCTTTGAGTGTATACCACAGCCTTTATATTAATAGCTCAAAAAATAGTTTGGATATACGGAAACAGAATTAAGAGAAAGTTAATTGATTGGAATATTGGAATGCAAATCCTCCAGCAAAATTAAGGTGATTTTTTTCCAATTAAATATCATCAATTTTCCTTCGGAAAAAATTTCTGCAATGTGTCTATTTTTTTCTTTGGAATTTTCTCTTTTTTTCGAAATTTTTTTACGATTGGAAAGTATCATACGAGTAGGGCTACCAAACCTCAGGATTTGGCCTGACGTGTCAGGTTTTTTACAGCTTTGTCAGGCTCAGGTCAGGCTTCATGCCTTGCCAGGCTTTATTTCTATCTATGCTTTTAGGTACATTCAATCAAAAGATATCCATGAAATAAAAATTGAATTGAAACAAACATGACACAAATTTAAAGTTGGTATCGCACAATCTAGGGGGTCAGCTTACAAGTCCGAAATGTTTCGGATCTCTATATTTTATTTTTGTTCTTGGTTTTGAAAAGTCAAATGCCACTGTAACATTCTCAAAAATGGAAAGAGGGAACACAAATTGAACCTTCCGCATGAAGCAGACGACTCGGCCGGCGGCTTAGTCGCGGCCAACATTTGAACTAAATTATCTTTGAAAGTTAAATGTCAGAGACAATTTTTCAGTTCATAATAAAGATTCCAGAAGACCGTAACGGTTCCACAGACAAAATATCCCGCGTTACGCTTTCCCGCAAAAAAAATTCTGCTCTCAAATTCTTGAAAGAACTTTTTTTAGGTATTTATGTATGTACAATGTAAATACATTCATATTTTCATATTTGACTCTTTTAAAGATTTTTGTGAATTTGAATACTCTACCCAAAATGTTGGAATTTTACTAGCGGGAACGATACACGAAATATATAGTTATCGGGCAAACGTTTAACGGGAACCGTACGCGGGACAACGTTGCCAACACATATTCCACTATCCAATTTCATTTATGTGTTTTAATTAATGAACAAAAATCTTCTAAATTACATAATTAACCGTTACCTACCTATAGTTTAAAAAAAAATATTTGTGTTCAGGCTTTTTTATCAAAAATCAGGCTTTTTACTCTTCAATGTCAGGCTTTTTAATTTTTGTCGATGGTAACCCTACTTACGAGTGAAAAAATCCGGAGGAGAGTTTATTCTCGATGTGGCTGATTATATATCAGATTTTTTAATAGGATTTCATAATTTTTTTCGTTGGGATTTCTGATGTCTTAAAATTACTTGTAGGTATATCTAAATAAATAGTGAAGACAGCCATCCAATAATTTCTAAATTGGGTACCCTTCTGTTTTCGAATTTCTAATAGTAAACCTTCCTATCTCAAATTTCTAGTAGAAATAAAGTAAAGCATATGTAGAAATAAAGTAAAGCATATATGTATGTTCTCTCAGGTCTCATAATTTCCTAATATTGAAGCCTTTTATACCAGATTTTGTAAGCCAAGTAAATGCTGTTTTCTTAGGATTTCTAAATCGGGAAGTCTGTTGTCTCATGATTTCAGAAGTTCTAATAATGAAAACTAAATTTGAAGTCTCCTTTTTCATAATTTGTAGAAGTAAAGTCTGCTGTCTGAATAAACCAGAATTTCTAGAAGGAATTCAGAATTTTTGATGTGATTCCTGCTTTCTCAAAATTTCTAATTATGAAGTTAGCTATATCAGAATTTCTTAATATTGAAGTAAGTCTCAATAGTAAAGTCTTATCTCGGGATTTATATTTTCTAAATTATTTTCATTTGCTAAATTATTTTCATTTGCAAAGCAGTGTCGGTAATTTTTCCTTCGATATATATTTGGTGTCCAGTTAATTTCGATACCGACTGTAGATATTTTAATTGTGGAGTGATAACTTTGCAGACAGAAATTTCAACTTAGTTCAACTTTATTTCTCAATACGTGTTGCCACAGAAGCTGCTACCAGCTACCAGCATCTAAGTCAATCTCTTTAAATAGGTACTACCCAGAGTCTGAGATCACTTTTGTCGAGAAGCCAAAAAGGAACATTGCGCAGAACTAATCTACTCCAAAGTAAGTGTTCATGATTACCCGCATTACCAACTTGACCAAATGGTATCGCAAAATGAAAAAAAAAAAAAAAAAAAAAAGAATAAAACTGAAAGAAAATTGAATGCGCATTACATGCCACATTTAATGGAATAGTATAATTGCCAGCTCAAATGCAAATCTCATGTTAAATCACACGCTTCCGTGGATCAAATGAGCTGCTCCTGCTTATGTTTTGATTGTACGTCTGAGTCTAATGCTGGTATATGGTGAAGCCCCAATGGCTGTTTGAAGGCCGCTGGCCACTGGAGGATTTAATTTCTATCATTTGGTGGGAAATAAGTGGCATCTACTTTCCTATTTATACATACGTCTGAGAATAAAAGTACGTGTGGACTTCTTAAGTCTATATTGTCTGACGTCCGTCACACCGCCAGAGTATTATAGTCACTGGGTTGTTGGTAATTGTTACTCTGCGATTCTAATGTAATCTTGTAAAGTGAGAAGCAAAAATGCTCATAGTGATATTGAGCGCATTGTATAAAGTGCTCCTTATATATATAAATAAAACAAGCTATATAGATTTACCCGCAATAAAGTGCAATATTTATTTACTTTTTTCCACAAAGTAGTGTAATTTGCTGAAGCAATTACTTCACATCTTTAAGATAATTAAATAAGATCATTAAAACAACTTAATGAATTGTAACTGCACTTTTAACGAGACAATTAAAATCATAGAAAAACAATAAATGCGGATTCAAAATATTGAACGATGCTTATGATTAATTAATGATTAATAAAGTGCACGGCTAGGTCGCAGAAACTTGCTCTTGTGGCTTAGTTATGCACTTTCATGTAGCTGACTTTTTTTTTTTTTTTTTAAATTAAGATTTTTAGTATTTTGAAATATTTTTTTTTTTGTTTTCTAAAAAATCTTTTAAAAAAAAATGTGTGGAATAAAAAGATTTTTACTAAAGACAACATTGCCGGCAAAAATTCAACAACGTGATATTTTATCGTTGTATTTTTTCAAGAAATATAAAATTAAGTAACGGATTTCGGAACTTTTTTTTTTCTTATCGAAAATTACTTTTTTTTAAATATTGTTTCGCAGTATTATTCAGGTATAGCTAAAGTCTTAGGATATTAAATTTCTTAAAAATCTGTTCAGCCGTTCAAAAGATATTCAAATTAATTAATTTTAGCAAGAACCGTTAACAAGCTAATTTTGAAAAAAAGTTTCAGATAAGGGACATCACCATTGGCAACAAATCATTCATACAAAATGGATCGTATATTTTTCGAGAAAAATGGAATCATATCGGTTACGCTTATATGGTAGGAAACTACAGTTTATTTTTATACCAGCTCAAAAATAAAAAAAAAAGACAGGGAAACATAATTTGTACCGAGTTTGAAGGAAATTGGCTCACGCACCGGTAAGGCTGCAGGTATCGATATACACAGACCAGTGGTGTTACTACGGAGGGTTAAAGGGGCAATTGCCCCCTCCAGAGCCATCAAAAATACATACATAAGGGTATGTAAAGTCGTCTGGCAGGCGCCTGAGTCCAATGTTTCCATATTCCACAGTACCTGGGTTGCCCGCTTCGCGGGTTCAAAGTTTCCAAAGTTTCCAAAGTTTCCAAATTCAACAGTACCTGGGGGCCCTGTTTCGCTTCTTATTTTCTTCCTTTTCAATTTCAAATAATTAGTGTAAGAGCAAAAAAAAAAGTACGAAAACGTGCTAAAAGTGCTGAAAATCGGGATTTTTTATTCGTACCATTCGGATTTTGTCGACGGGATTTTTTAAGTCGGGATTTTGGCAGTCGGGATTTTGGCATTCGAAATTTTGCCAGTCGGGATTTTTCAATCTGTCCAGTCGGGATTTTGTCCCTATTCCTACTGCTTCTATCTAAGATGCCTTCCAAAATGGTGTTGATGAGGTTGCATTGAAGAGTATCTTTTTGCCTGAATTTATTAAAATCCTAAAAGAGTTTTTTTCCTAATTTGACTCAAATGCGGGTGTTATCATCATTTTGCTTATCTGAACGGATTTATTGCGGGTGTCAAGGTGAAAAGCCATATGTATGGACTTAGTGTTATTGGTTCTTTTGGTCTTTTGTAGAAATTCCGGGTCTAAGACCACATCATACTGATAAAAACCGATCAGGTTGTACATGAATGATATAAGAAGCTCCCACGATCTGAGGGCAATATGCGTATTTATAGGACATGCTATACATTTCCACAATGGTGCAAGGCTCCTTTCAAATACATATATTGAAAAGATCATTAGGTTTACAGTGGAATTTTATTCATCGTGGTAGTATTGTTGGCTCGTTTGCATGCATGACATTAAGCTAGATCTCGGAGTTCGAAAAATACGAACCGTTTAGTCACTGGGCTACTTTTTGATATTAAAATTTTTCGTTGTGAAATTCAATGAAATTTCTCCGATATAATCAACTCATCACATAAATGTGATCTTTAAGTCGAAACATAAGTAGAAAACCCCAAAAAGGCAGTTTTATGGGACAAAAGTACCTTTAATTTTGTTTTATTTTTCAAAAACTGAAACATCTGTTAACATTGGCTTTTCAAGATTTGGCTTTAATATAATAAAAGCATTGAAGTTAAAAAAATTTCAGTTAATAGTGCAATATTAAAAAAAAATTAGATATTTGTAAACAAAAAAACATAATATTTTGTTTTGAAATTTCGACTTTGAATTTAAACTTGATCCATAGAGCAGGAACCTATATTGGTTTCGGTGTAAAAAAAACTCGATATAATTTGGTATGGCCCTTAAGTAAGTTATTTAATACAAACGCTTAGTAATAGCTTTATCTTACGTTTGCTTCTTCCAATTTAAATATAAATTTAATAATTCCTTTTAAATCACAATATAACAAAATCATATGACTTTTTATAAAAAAATTGCTAAAACTACATTTTACAAAATTTTAAGCCAAAATCCAAGTATGCAGAAAATTTTGGTGCGTTAATATAAGCTAAGCAAAATAATTATTCTAAAATCGTTATAGCGGTTTTGAAATTATTCGATATTTACTTAATAGTTTTTATAAAAAGGTTGTTAAAAAATTTTAAGTACGCCAATTTTAATTGCTAGATGAAGGCATTTGTTATACAACAAAATTTTATATGCAACAAAATTTGTATATAAAACAAAATTTGATATTCAAGCCGTTTTTGAAATACTGAATTTACCAAAAAATAATAAAATACTTATCAAATCATTCTATACAAGACTTATAGTTTTAAAAAAGATAATATTGTGTATAAGCCGTAAATAAGAAGTAAACGAATTTTGACAAAGCCACATCCGAAAAGTAGCTGCCCTTGCTTATTACAAGGAAAAACACCATAATAGATATCGCAGTTTTCTTGTCTTTTTATTACAATATAGTTATATCTATATATATTTTTTTTGCATTAAACAAAATTTTTGCCCCCCCCCCCCCCAGAAAATAATCCTAGTTACGCCACTGACCCAGATTTTTTGTTTGATTGTTATCTCATCTCAATTTTTTTTTACGAATGCATAACTTGCCTTATGCCGGTCACTTTGATTGAGGCCGCTTTTTTTTGCAACGGTTTTGTATGATTTATACCTGTTGCAATTGTTTGAACCAGAAATATTTATTACTTGTTGCTAGTACGTACATAGCTATTTTCAAAACAAAGTCATGAAATTTTGGGCGTGACTCGAAAAATCTATCGAAAGCTTACAACTTCAGTTAAGGAACTGTAGAAAATGGGGTTACAAAGTTGGGTAACTGGATTGAGGGCACTTGAATTTTTTTTTTCGCAAGAGTGTAAATGGATTCTGGAAATCCGTTTGCATGAAAAATGCTTATTCACGAGATTCCGCCGAATGTTTTGTATTTGAGAGCGCTGAATTCGTTGTTCGTTGCTCATCGAGCTGAATTTAGTTTGAGAACTATTTTTTTTTTTTTATAATTGAATTTTTAAATATTTTTAGCTCGCACTCCTAGCCCAGGAAAATTATAGCAAAATAAAGACAACATTACAAAATAATAATTCCAACAAAACTGGATTTTACAGGAGACCTTTGTTTTGATGTCTTAAAGCAAATTCTAAATACTACCCATCTGGCCATATGATTTGGCCCAGAGCTAAAATTTGTTTGATGGAGAGGGGATGGGGTCGAAACATAATATTTTGCTATTATCTCCGAAACTGTACATTTTTTGCAAATAATGGTAAGGTGAACAATTTAGCTTATGTCAATTTCTACAAAAAACGTCTTAACATTTTTCATAGAACCATCAACCGATTTCGAAAAAAAAGTGTTTAATTGTTACAAAGTCTGTTTTTTGACAACACTGCACTTTTTTACTCGTATTTGGCGCTTTTGTCATACTTTTTGTGATTTTGCCATTAAGCCTCTTTCACAAAAAAAATATAAAATGTACGACTGGGTTCATTTTTTTTACCTATATTACAGCAAAACTAACGCTTGCGGAACTTAACCCCATCCCAGCAACCACTGAGTTGCAATGTAAAGTGTAAGAACAATGGGTTGTGATTCTGTTAGAGATCTCAACATCGTTGGCAAAAAAAGATAAAAAAGAACAATGTTTCACTTCGACACAATGAAAAAGCTTTATGAAGTATTTTTCGTTGCTATTTTTGACTTAGCTTAATTTTTTCACAACCTAAAGATTTTTGTTCCGTAGGTTGTGTTCTCTTAGCAGTTGTTTTGCATTTAGTTAAAAATTTCGTTGTACCTAATTCGACATGTTTTGTGATGGTTTTTGACAAAGAACATTTTTCCGCATACTAAAAATTCTGTCACCATGCAGAAAAATTCGTTTGTGGGCGATACAATTTGTCCAGCATCTGCAATACCATGTACATCATAATTGTATTGTAGTTTTATTTTCCACCACTTCAGACCAATTATTTCTCGAGCTTACCACGAATAACAGCAGTAGCGGAATAACGCCACTAGTATTAGCAAGTAGTTGTTCTATAATGTTTAAAATTCATAATTTCAAGACACGTTTTCGACTATCAGCTTGCACATATTTGCTAAGATGTAATTTATCTCATATTTGCCTTTTATGACAAGCGATGTTACCAAACTAAAATTTTATTTTATTCTGACCAGTTCCGAAATGGCAATTTTAGCTCACTTGACTACTCTATTTTATATTTTCAAAACTTGTTTTATCTGTTTTGATCAATATTTTATAATTACTATTATAGTTCCTGTTTGGCATATTATTATAAATATTTATGACAAATTAGATCACCACCAAAAAATAATGTGATTCATGTGCTTAAAAAAAAAAAAACGGCACCAAAAACAAAATATAAATTAAAACCAAAAAAATCAAAACACCAGGAGTTATTATGAGTTGTTAAAATATTTAATGTGTTCGACTTAAAAATTCATTAATACAAGTCATTAACAAGACATTAAAACTAAGCACACATCACATTCGCAAAAAAAAATTAACTCGTTTGAAGAAGTTAATCTATTTTTTTTTCAAGTCAGTCGATAAATTCTTTTTTTTTTTTATTTCTTTAAATTGCGTGTTCTATTTTGAATAAAAATCTAATTAAATGTTTTTGACATCATCGCCTGGTTTTTTTTTTACCAAAATAAAACTAAAAAATAATAAGGCAAAATAATATTTACAAAACAATAAAATTATGTATTTAAATTCAAACACGTGCATTTAAGATATTTTATTGTATCTTTTGTCATTATGATTTCTTATTTTTCAGATAAGACATCAATTTCATATTTCGATAGTCAATCTATAATGAGCACCCAGTTGAGGCTATTTTAAAAAATTCCATAAGCATCTGCTTAAGATTAATTTCTTTGTAAAGATATGGATTGTCAATAAAAAAAATAAAAAGGTGCGTGAGCCAATAAACTATATTAGCAGGTATGACAGGTTTCTTATAGCTGAGAATAAAACTCAGGGAAAGTAAAAGCAACTAATTAATTATTAATACCAATAAATGATTAATGGTTTTATTTGGAAGAATAATTTTACGAGAAAATGTCCACCATAATGATATTTCAGATTTTGGAAAATTTCATTTTAGTTTGGAGAAAATTGAAAGTGTTGTTAGTCAAAAACAAATATACACTCACATATTTGAAATTACATAATTTTATGTTTATAATTGGAAATATTTTGTTTTTTTAAATTTCGAAAGTGTTTACCGCGATTTATTCTTCAGAGTACCTTCTATGTTCAAACGTTACTTCTGTTGTCAGAAGATTAAATTAACTAATTTTTGACTTGCGAGAATGTTTTAAATTAAAAAAAAAATAAAACAAACTTACTCTTGTGGCAAGTTACCTTCTTGTTAACGACTTGAAAATTGATTTGACTAGTTTAAAAAAAAATGTTTTAATTTAAAAAAACATTTTTTTTTTAATAAATACTTTTTCGAAATATTTGTATGCATGCAGAACTACCTGAATACCAAATTTTATCTAAATCGGTCAATAAATTAAAGAAATACTCGATACAAAAAAAAGCGGTTCTGTGGTAGCTTTTTTCGAAAAAAAAATTTGATAAAAGACTACCGTTGTCGAAAAAATCACTCATGTGAAATTTTATCAAAATCGATGGTATATTTTTCGAAAAAAATTGGATTTTTGTTTACGGTTGTTACCGTTGTTTAAATTTCTCCTATAGGAAATGGTTTATGCCGTTTAGGCTGTAGTTACTTATACAACCAGACTGACAGACAAACAGACAGACAAGCAGAATTTCCGGGCCCACTTGTGTCGTCTTCTCTATCATCGTAATGTCATGTTTGATTGTTATCTCAAATTTTTGTTTGCACGAATGCATAAGCATAACTTGCCTTACAGTACCTGTAATCGCAAGTAAAAAAGGCACAACTGAGTAACACAAACTTGCTCTTTTGGCAAAAGTAAGCTATAAGGCTTTACAGAAATAAGCACAACTTGGGCGCGTGTACTCTTCTTGGATGCTGTCTTTCCGTTTTTCTATACAAAATATTCTTTTAACTTCTTTCAATTTATTTAAAATGCAACAATTAAAAAAATTAATACTCGAAAACCAAAATCACGAAAACCCAAAATCCCGAATACCCGAAATCCCGAAAACCCAAAATCCTGAAAACCCAAAATCCCAAAAACCAACATAAGCCTGAAAACCCAAACTCTCGAAAATCCAAAATCTCAAAAACCCGAAATCCCGATAACCCAATATCACAAAAACCCATACCTAATCCCAAAAACCCATAATACCGAAAACCCAAAAACACGAAAAAGCTTTTCCCGAAATCCTGAAAAATTATATAGGTACATACCTAGTTATCTTTTAAATGAAAAATTTGGGCAAATTAAAAAAATTTTTCCTTTTTCGATTTTAACCTTACTTTACGTTTTGTATCACATTTTTCTTGATTCCCATAATACCTAGTTATGGCCCACTTGTGCCCCTAACAATACAAGTTTGGGTAGGTATGCAATAAGTGCGTGCATTTGGTAAGAAAATTGTAAGTTCTCCCACAAGAGTGAAATAATTTCAAACCTAAAAGTTAAGTTATGTCCCACTCAAAATTGGATTATTGATTTTCAGGGTCTTGGGTTTCGGGAATTTTGAATTTTGGGATTATATCCGGCTCCATTTTTATAACTATTTTTTTTTTGTAAGCTCAATTCTCTCATCGAAAACTTAATCCAAAAACACTATTTTTACAAGGTATAGGTACACATTTTCCAAATATTGTTTTTCAAAATATTGGTTTTTAAAACAAGAATGTCTCCTTGTTCTTGTATAATACTTGCATTATGTAAATGTATAACTGTTAAACTCGGAAGCAATAAGCATTTTTAAATACGTAATAACTGTCATTATATTTGAGTTAAAGCTTCTTTATATATTGTTTTCATCGATACCTTTGCCGTAAGAATGTATTAAGCGAAATTTTTAAAATTGTTCAGAAAAAGAAAAAAACGTCTCATTTAGTTATTTATTTCTGTATTTTATTGGAAGGAACAGATTTGGAAAGAGATTTTCAGAATACAAAACTTGACATCATTGCAAACCCGAGATTTTAATGTGATAAGAAGTTTTTGTCGCTTAGTACATTTTCGTGGACAAGACATTGGCGCTTGATACAATAGTAATTAGCGCTTGAAACATTGACATGCCAACAAAAAAAAAAACAAAGATTTGAAATAAATTGTGTCGTTTAATTAATTTTTTTTTATTTTTAAAATTTGAAAGGACCCATTGAGATAATTGATTTAAAATATAATAAATAAAAATCTACATACATATATAAAAAGCAACAAAAATTCAGTTTAGTGATAAAAACAGAAATTGGCTTTTGCAATCCAGAGGGACCTAGCAAATTTTCATTCATGGTAAAGTTATAATAGATTCACTAGAATATCACGAAAAGATGAACTAACAAACAAAAACGTATGTATATCTTATCTAATTAATAAATTATCAAAATTAGCCCTTTTTTTGCAACAGACCTCATCGCAAAAAGTACAATGACAACCTAACGAGAGTAAAATTAACGAAATACAATATACAAGATACCATACAACTCGAAACAAAAGCAAAGTCTACTTACTTCATTCAAATATTTGAAATAAATCTAACAAGCTAATTGTGCAACGGTATTTACATACAAAAATACGCTTACAACCGAAGAGACAAAAAAAAAAAACACAAATTAAATGAAAAAAAAAAACACTTACCTTCTTCATAGAAAATTATTTAAAATCAAAGACATCCATATCTGGATGGTTATAAGCGACAAAGTTCTATTTGGATGAGTGTGCTAAGCGACAATTTCGGTTTAACTAAGCAATATCTAACAAAATTTTTGTATGGACGTTTTGTTACTTACGAAAATAAGATTTTTAAAAATGTCACTTAGCATAATATTTTTTGGCAAAATACAAATTTCAGGGAGCAGCATTATTCAAGTGAGAAAACTTGGTGGTTGCTACAATTTTATTTTTTCTCTAATTTCGTTTGTACATGCTAGGACAGCGTTACCCAGACCAAAATGTGGCGCTTAACACAAAGTATAAGTTCACATTAAAAATCCATTTTCGGCAAATGTGTCGCTTAATACATTCTTACGGGAAGGTATTATGACAATAATCCTGATAAAAATAAACATTAATTAAATTGTTCCTAAAATAAATATCTTTCTCCCACACAGCTTTCCACTAAATTATATAGGTATTCAAGTAAAAAAACTTTTCATACATGTATCAATTAAAATTATTAATTGATCTCAAATGTCCCAAAAATATGTCGAATAACATATTTTCCCAAATACCTACATACGTAAAACTCCATCCATAATCGTATCTCATAATACTGTTTGTCCTAAATCATAATATCTCGACTGTTGCATTTCACATCCCAAATTATAGTAAACAAGTTTATAAATTTTTACGAATCGTTCACTTGATCTTTCTTCACAAGCGCCCTGTGGTCTTGTTATTTATATAGTACACCCTAAAATACTACCAATGCCACAATTCACCGCCCTCAACGGGCGCACCTGATAAACGCCCGCTATTATTTAACACAAAACATTTCTTTTCGAATTTATTCCCAATAAAGTACATTGGCGAAGATGCTCTGAAAGACGGCACCTCACCGCATGCGACCATCGCATAACATCTGCAATAAATTGTAATTAAATCCTTTTCCGCGGATTTCACCACGTGAAAACGGAACAAAATCACGAAGCTATGGAGATACTCTTCGCCATATAGACCTTAATCGCTGAAATCGTTTTCAATTAATAATCCAGCTTAAACGAGAACTTCATTTATAATAATCGATGCAACATGCGCCTTGACAGTGCATTTGTATATACGAAGAGATGAAGAAGACAGCCTTAAAGGGCTTCACAATCCACAGTCATCTTTTAAAACAAAATTAAATCACAGATGCCTTGGCCACGAATGAAAGATACTTTTTAATTGGTGGGCAATAAAAAACATTATGCTAATGTGTTTTCTCATTCATAATTTGTTTTAATGGTGCAATATAGTGTTATGGTTTGGCGTATTTGGGTCATCAAAATTAATACGATTTTTTCAAGTAATGAGGATATTATGAGAATTTGTATCTCATCTCAAACTATTCCAAAAGATGAAACTTGCAATAATCGATGAGACTTGAAATGCGTGAAATAACAAACAATAATGTGATTTAATGAGCTTTACCTAATTCCAGCTGAGACACACCTATATTTATTCAACAATGTGGATTGATGATATATTTTGTGGTCCATCCACCACTCTTAAATGATAAATGACATTGAACACATATTTTATCTTCGAGATAAATATATTAATAATACATTTTTTGTATACAAGTTTGTAGTTTAAAAGAAAAAAACAAAATATATAGATTAAAGAAATCTTAAAATGCCAAAGGCTAACAAAATGGCTTTATGGTGTTAATCAGTTAATATATCAATATAAATTCGATTTAAGAATATAAAAATAGATGTGGTTTTTATAATAAAATATAATATTACTGTATGTTATTTTAGACGAGCACCATATGATATCGTTTAAAGATATTTGAGAATAAATTATTGAAAAAATTTTGGCTGCAAAAATTCAATATTCTTGCAACGTAAGTTTTAAGAAGTCAAAAGTTTCACGGTTAAAAATGTAAGCATATTTTTTTAACAGCACTTCTAATACAGCCATGATGCAATGCACTACAACTTACCTATTAATATTTCATAATATATTAAAGACTTTTTGTAATTGTTTCGTTTTGAATTCTAATATTTTTATATTAGACATAATAAAGGGTTTTCCCATAAGAGGTTTTATTTTGATATTCAAGGACCCAATCAGCAAAGACACGACGTTGTTGATGATCAGCCGGCATGAGTTCTTGTGTTAACTGAACCTTATAAGCCTTAAGACCCAAGTCTTTATGCAAAATACGGTGTAATGAAGTTTGTTGAATGCCTAATTTCAAAGAACGATGAGGAATGGACAAACCTGGGTTTTCTTCAACACTTTTGGCTAAAACAGCAATATTCTCAGTTGTTCTTGAGCGACTTGCACGGGTTTTATTCTTCACATCACTAACTTGTCCCAACAGCTCGAATTTTTCCACCAATTTCTTTATTGGGGTCCGACAAGGTGCTTCACGACGACCCAAAAATGTTTAAGTTTTACGAACCGTCTCTGCCAAATTTTCACCATTTTTATAGTGAATTTCAATGCGTTGTTGAAGCGTGTATCGTTCCTTTTTTATTAATGGCGTAGTTTCTACTTGTCAAATGTCAAAAAATGACAGCTTCAAAAGTGACAACTACCGATTCAAAATAATACCTCTTATTGGATAACCCTTTAAAAAAAATTAAATCTTTTTCAACAGATTAAAATATAAAACTTTAAAATTAAAATGTAAACCTTAATAAAACGTAATACTAAAATACCAATATTTACAATACAGTTTGTATTTAAAGTTAAAAGAATTGTGTTAATTATTGAATTATGCCTAATCATATTAAATTTTAACAGGTTAATTTTTATTGGCTTCATATTTGTAATATTTGGGGTGTTTTATTAATTTTTAATAAAATGTTTTTAATAAAATATTTTCATAACCACCCTTATTGCGATAGGCGTTTCACTTAAACGCTAATTGTCGTTATTTAAGTCGTGTCGCTTTAGAAACGGTATTGCGTATCATAAACGCCATTTTTCTCGTCGCTCTTAGATTCCACATGTCGATCCATTGAGAAGGCTGATTTTGATACACCAAACTAAATGGAAAATTTTAAATCGAAGAGTTGTATTCTATTAGTTTTGAACATTTTTGCTTTTTATAATTAAAAAAATGACAATGCAGACACAAAAACTTAACAATTTTCTAATGTTTTAGTTTTCATAACAAGTTTTTTTTTCTCAGGACAGCTCTCTTTTTTATTCAACATTATTTTTGAAATATATTTTTTTTTGTAATTGAGTTTCAGGTGCATTTCTAACCAGAGTTTTCCGAAAAAATCGTGGTATGGCATCAAATTTAATAAAGGTATCACAGTAATTTTTTTGCCAAAATTATACATCCAGTTTTAAAAAAAATAAACACGCTTCTTTAGAAATAAAATTTCGTTAAGATATGTTAAGTCCTTAACGAGAAACTCAACATTAAAAAAAAAACCGTTAGCAGGTACCTTTAAAACAATTTTCTAAGATCACTCATGTCAAATTTTATCGAAATCTAGAGCAGTTTTCAAGAAAAAACAAGCTTTTTTATAATTGGTATATGGCGATATTTTTAGATCTAGAATTTCAACTTCAAAAACTCCCTTTTGTTTAAATTTCTGGCGAATTCATCGTTCTTTTTGTTCCGTGAGACCAATAAGAAACTTGTTACAACTATAAAAGCAAAAAATTAGAACTTACATTTTGGGAGTAATTTTTGCTCTGTCGTTTGCAAAATCTTGAATGACAAAATTTACCGTTTTGAAAGACGTTTTTGATTTAAAAATGACTATCGTAATACAAAAAAATTACTCTATAACGACAAATGTCGCTTATAAAATGCATTCCACAATATAAAAAACGCCAAGTGTCGTATAACGCATTACGTAATGCCAAATCAGTTTGTCGTGTTTTCATATTGTTTTTAATAAATATCGCAATAAGGGTGAATATGTATATACTGTCCTTCTAAGCGAGAAGGTCGTATCTCAAATTACAATTTTTAGAGAAGCATTCTGAGAAATGACGAATTTTCTTAGGCTTTATTTTTTCGAGAATTTCGAAAGATTTTTTTTTGTAAAACTTATTTATTTAATTACTTTATACTTTTTTTAAATAACATACGTTTTTTTTTATTAAAAATTATCATCAGGTTTCAGAGTTTGAGGTTAAACAAAACAAGAAAAATAAAAAAAAAATAAAAAAAATTAGTTACGAACTTTTCGCTTAAGAGGGCAGTATAGATAGCCCTAAAAATATTTAAAAGTAACCTAAAATTTTTGGTACGTTCATTCGTGCATTAATTAAATTTTTTTTTAATTTAATTCGTTCAGTTAATTTTATACGAAATAATTAAAGAAAAGAATTAATTAAAAAAAAAATAGTCCAGTCGATATGTCGGGAAAAATGGGGCTACCTGGAAAAAATTCAGAACTTAACGAAATTTGCACAGATTATTCAGGGATGTACTAGGAAGCCTCTTATAAGGTTTTGACTTCGAGGACCTTTTGCTCCTAAGGTTTTTATCTCATATTTATCTGACCTTTTTCAGTTTTTCGCTTATATTTTTTAAACTAAGCACATTTTGTGACCTATATTACATAAAATAAACAGACCATTAAATTTCGTTAAAATTGGTAGGTGAACCAGATCTGTAGGCCTAATATTGACGGAGATACAGCTGATTTATTTTTGGGGTATTTTGACCCCTGTACCTATACAATAAAAGTAAGTGAGTACTGAACTGTAATTCTATATACAGGGTTATTAAAATAAATTGTAAAAAACAAAATAACGATAGTAGGTTAAGTTAAGATGCGAAAAAAATCGTACTAAACGGAGGTTATTAAAAAAAAATAAAAAACATTTTTTTTTCCGAAATTTTATCCACACTAACATAGTACTCCGTATTAGCAACAAATAAGTCACACAAAATTTTATCAAAATCGATCGAATTTTTTTTCGAGAAAAATTGTATTTTCTGTAGGGTATTTTCTGCAGGTACCGTCAATAAGGTTATTTTACAAATGAATTTCTAACGAAAGTCTTTATTATTGACAAAAAATTAGTCCCATTAAATCTTATCAAAATCAATTGTGTTTTTTACGATACAAATCGGATTTTCTATAGAATTTATGGCAGGTACCGTTAATAACGTGATTTTGAAAATAAGTTTCTAACGAAAAACTTCATTATTGGCAAAAAATCAGCCACACAAAATCTTATTAAAATCGATCATATCCGGATTTTCTTTAGTATAAAGAAGGTACAGTTAATAAAATGGTTTGAAAAAAAAAATTCTAACGAAAAACTCCGTCATTAGCAACAATTAAGTAACACAAACTTTTATCAAAATCAATCGGGTTTTTCTATAGAATTCAACTTATAAACGGTACCTGCCATGTACCGTTAATAAGTTGATTTTGAAAATAAATTTCTAACGAAAAACTTCATTATTGAGAAAAAATCAGTCGCAAAACAATTTATTAAAATCAATCGTATTTTTTAAGAAAAAAAATGGATTATCTTTAAAGCTTATTTGTCAGGTCCCGTTACTAAAATTAGTCTGAAAACTTGAAAAACATAACCTTTTGCTACAAATCCATTATACGAAATTTAATCAAAATCGGTCGTAATATTTTGGAGAAAAATTGAATTATCTGTTACGTTTATATGACAGGTAACGTTATTTTCAGGCCTAGAATAAAAATCAAAAACACGCCTGGGCATATTAGTCTAAAAATACTATGTATCAAGTTTGAGGAAAATCGACCCAACCATTAAGGCTGTAAGTGTCGATACATTCCGACTGACAGACGGACAGACAGACAGACTGAATTGTCGGACCTACTTTCATCGTAATGTCATGTTTGATTGTTATCTCAAAACTTTTTTTTTACGAATGCATAACTTACCTTATAGTACCTATAATCGCAAGTAAAAACCTTTTGTGATGGCTAATACCTTACTGCAATTGTAATGAAACGTTAAAAAAAATTTTCTATGAAAAATCTTCTAAAAGACCTTTGATGCCGTACATAAGACTTATGTTAAATTTAACAGAATCGTTGTCAATAATTTTCTTAACCAATATAGATACCTTACTTGTAATATAGCTTCCGAATAAATTGCTTTCTATCATAAGATTTTCTGTGAATCCCTCCTATAATTAAAAAAACGAATACTCACACAATTCATTTTGCTTAAGGCGCCTATTGACTGCATTTTTCGCCACACTTTACAGACATTAGTACCAGAAAAAGAAACACAAGCAAAAAAAACAAAAGTAACACAACAACAACTTAAGAATATGTTCAACACACAATATACGGGCGCACTTTAACCTTTTTCCATGACAAAACTGCAACATATACTGGTATCACCCTTTCTAAGTTACCGCCAGACACGCATTCCAAATGCATTGCAACACACATGGTTTGCGTTCATACAACTTTTCCGGTCACTCTGAAATTCCTCTATGGCACCGTAAACAGCAAAGTAACCCGCAACATTCTACCGTGTCGTCGTCGGCTCCAGTTCTTTCAGACAAAGCAAGTGACACTATTTCCCGCAAACAACCATAAAGTGTAAACATTTTCTATTTCCACACACCCAATGGGACTCTCTGTACCAAACAAATCGAAAACAAAGGAAAAGTCGAACTCAAAATCAAAGTGTCCGGCCGCTTTGTGGAGCCGGAAAATTGTACATCGAAGCTAATCACCTGCCCTAAAGTTTTTCTCGCACCGGACCGGACATTTGAAATAAAAATGCACACATCAAGAAGTCATCAGCTTTTTGGTGTGAGATGGTAACATTTTGGAAAAGCGTCAACGTCAAGTCCAAAGACTCAACTAACATCGAAACGGTTAACAATTGACACCACACATTGTTCACCGAATTCTCTGACGAGACTGCCCGAACTATGATGATGGTCCAAGAGACTCCAATTGACATGGTCATTGTGTAGCTCCCAGTAGATTTGTGGTGTTTGGACACCTTCAGAATGGCAAATGATGTCGCAGCCACGCTCGCTCGAGTTTTACCGCATGGACATGATGCCACAAAGAAATTCTCAAGTAGCCGACATAAAGCTGAATCTGAAGTACCAGTGTTAATGCTGCCGCTGTAGTTTTCCCTGGGCACAGCCCTGAAATTAGGAAGGATTTTCCGATGGCCATCCTTCCAAGTATAGGTCGGAGCCCTGAACGAATTATATCAAAAGATTGAAGTTAATTTTTAAGCAATCATCATGATTCAAGTGATGGCACTTGGGAAAATGAGGGGAAGTGTTAGATCACTCTGCCTCTAGAGGAAACATGATTTGTCTCTCCCTGTTTGTGCGGAATGCGTGCACACATTTATTCATTTGTATTTGACTCTTCAAAAAAAAAAAAAAAAGGTTGAACAATGGCGAGGTTTGTATCTCTACTTGTAATGAGGTTAAGTGTCCTGGTTTGGTTGCTTCATGATGATGTTTTGTGCGAACAAAGTCAATGATCATTAATCACTTAGGTCGTTTTGTGAACGGCCATCATTGTCTTGGAGACAAAATATAGTTTAACAGCTGGCTGTGCCTAATCGTATCGTTTGGTCGTCTTTTTTTTCTGTTCCTTGTTTGAATGTTTTAAGTATTCGTTGAGAGTTGATAATGTTTTGCTTCGGTGATTGTTATGCCTAAAATGTTATAAATGATTCGGTTAACATTTTAAAGGGGTTGAGAAATTCTAATTTTTATTTTTCAGGTATACAAATTCAGGATTAATAAATCGCGTGCAAAATGGAAAAACTTGATATATGAATAATTTTTCGGAATTATAGGTTGATTGATCAAGTTAGAAAAGCATAGCTCAATCTGTAACGATGGTTGTCATAAGCCTGTTTTATTTTAATCATTTTACATCGTAAATTGATTAACGTCGATAATTATATTCCAGTTTAGGGGTTTCTGATGAAGGAAGACTTTGGCGAGAAGTCTTAGGCTTTCGCAGTTTCAGCGAGCGATTGGTCACAATCCGCATCAAAGCTAAATTTAAAAACATAACGCTGATCTGTGTCCACGAACCCCACGAAAAGAAGGAAGAACCAACCATGGACGAGTTCTACGACCTCCTAGAGAGCACGTACGATATGTGCCCGAAGCACGACGCCAAAATTATTCTGGGTGACTTTAATGCCAAACTCGGAAAGGAGGGCACTTTTGCTCCAACCGTCGGAGGACACAGCCTGCACGATGACACTTCCGTCAACGGATACAGGATTGTAAACTTCGCGGTGGGGCGAAACGTCATCATATCGAGCACCCATTTTCCGCACCTCGATGTACGCAAAGGTACTTGGCGAAGCAGTGATCAAAAGACCATCAACCAAATTGATCACATCGCGAAAGACGCCAGACATGCTTCCAGTATCCTGGGTGTTTGAACATTTCGTGGGGCAAACATAGACTCTGACCACTACTTTGTAGTATCTCGAGTACGAATGCAGATATCCATGGCGCCGCAGCGCCGATCTGATGCTGTTAGAAGGTTTGATATCGCGAAGCTAAAATTGCTAGAGACCGCAAGAATCTTTGCTGACCACGTTTCTAACAACCTCTCAAGAAGCCCGCCACCAGCAGCAAGTGCAGATGACCAGTGGAGAAATTGTCAACAAGCCATCAGAAGTGCCGGCTCTGGATGTGCTGGGTTTCACTAGCAGTCCACTACGAAACTCCTGGTTCGATGAAGAATGCCGGTTAGCGCATGCAGCGAAGAACGAGGCCTACCAGGAAATGCTGCAAACAAGACCAGAGCCACTGAGCAGCCCTGGAGCTCTGAGGACAAAAAAGAAGGGAGGAACGGTGACTTCTCTGGAAGAAAAAGAGAGAGCACGAGAAGCGAGCGGTCGAGTCTATCGAGGGTTGTACCGGCTGGAGTGATGTAAGAACATTCTACCAAAGGGTAAAAAGATCTACCCAAGGATTTAAAGCCAGAACAGAAGCCTGCCGAGACGAGAGGGGGAATATGGCAGCAGATATACACAGTCAGTGCTGAGGATCTGGAAAGACCTTTTTTTTAGACTGCTAAACGGCGAAGAAAGTCAACATTCCGCTGCAAGGCTACTTATTCCATCTAACACGGACGATGATGGCCAACATTTTCGTCCACCCGATCTGAATGAAGTGCGGCTAGCGATTGCCAAACTTAAATCAAATAAACCTGCTGGTGCAGACGGCTTACCAGCTGAATTGTTTAAAGCAGCAGGGGATGTGTTGGTAGGGAGCATGCACCAACTCATCTATAAAATTTGGTCGGAAGAAAGTATGCCCGATGAATGGAACCTTGGCTTAGTGTGCCCAATCCACAAAAAAGGAGACGTTCTGACATGCACCAACTACAGAGGAATTAGCCTCCTAAACGTCGCTTATCGGCTATCCTGTGTGATCGCTTAAAACCCCTCGTAAGCGAACTGATTGACCCCTATCAGTGTGGATTTAGGCCAGGCAAGTCTACCGTCGATCAAATGTTCACACTCCGACAGATTTTGGAAAAAACCCAGGAATTCGAGATCGAAACACACCACCTCTTTATCGATTTCAAAGTCGCATATAATGAGCTGGATAGAGACGAACTGTACAGAACCATGACGTATCTTTGCATCCCTGCCAAATTCGTCCGCTTGTGCAGGATGACGATGGAGAAATCTCGCTGCTCTTTCAAAGTCGGTAAGAACACAAGCTATACGGGCTACACAGAGATATTAAACTGGTAAAGAAGCTGAAAATACAGCGGCTGAGATGGCTGGGTCACTTGGAGCGTATGGACACCAACGCATCAGCCCAGTCGAGTCCTTCGAGTCCTATCCGGATGGTGTACGCAGCATTGAAAGACCCCCCAATAGATCGCGCACACAAGTGGAAAACGACTTCAGCCAACTTGCGGTGCAAAATTGGATGCGGCTAGCTAGGAACAGAGCTGGCTCGAGAGACATGTTGGTTGAGGCCGTAGTCCATCCTGGACTGTAAGCGACATCTTAAGTTCGGTCGGAGCAATTTAAATGAATTACTGACAAAAGAAATGTTTTTTTTTCTTATTTTAATTTTAACATAATGATTTTTGAGTCAATCTTCACTTAAAATGTTGCGATAAAGTTTAGCATTTACTCAAAGTCTTCACCCTAAAAAATTTGTGTGATTGGTGTACAAAAAAAATAAAATTATTAAAAAAAAAAGTTCGTATATCAACTCTTTTATTTTCTTGAATTGGACTTGGACAATGAGTTGTTGTGCTACCAAAATTAAACCTTATAACTATTTTCTTGTGCAATTAAGCAGAAAATTTTACGGTTGATGGAAATTTTACGAGTCTGATTGAAAATTGACATTTGGCAGGATGAAACTCGTATGCACCGATACGGTTGCCAATAATTTATCAATATAGTTGATAGGATGGTTCGTGGTTGTCATAAAAATGTATGATTCGGTAGGTTTTATCGTTTTTAATACTCGCGATTTTGTGATCTATAGTGAATCTTCTTCTTTTTTTCTCCTTCTTTATATTTTCCGACGATTTTATGATCCATATAGTAATCCCACCTCACTTCACCACTTCACTATAAAAATCTGATTGTGACGTTCATCGGGTTGGCCTCAGAAAATGTCGGCGCATGCTTCCCGGATGTATTATTTTTGAAGTCAACTGTTAATGCTGGTCCGTGGATATTTTTATTTAATAATTTTTTTTTTGCTGCGTACCAATCAAAAGTAAGTAAGGGTGGCACCCTCCGAAACCTCAAGAGAAAAAGGTGTATAGTAACGAATTTTTCTTTTTTTTTTCAATTATTTTTAAATTTGGTTTTATAATTTGGTGCTTTTTCCAATATTTTGACGATGTTTGAGATTTCTTGAAAACGTGTTTTCAGTTTTTTTAAGGTTTTTAAAAATTGAGGAAAATTGTCAGAAGTGCTTCAACGCAGGGCAACTCCGACAGTGGGTGGGGTACCTTCGACAATACCTTTAAATTAATGCAAACTTATTATTTATGAGTATAATTTAATTTAAATGATTTGATCATACATGATACAAAGACAGGTGAATCAAATATGATACATCGGACAGTGAATTTGTTTGGATCTTAGCATTTTTTTTTAATAAATTGACAAAAGTTATATTTCGCTTTGTCGGAGGTGTACCGTCGGGTGTTTTCACGCACTTTTTGATTTAAAGTAATTAAACAAAGAGAGAAATATTACAAATTTGCAATAAAAGTTTAAAAAAAAATCTATATTTAGTATTGTACCTATTTTTAAAATACCTTTTTTGAAGATACTCGAAAAATTATAGCACACTTGTCCAAAATCTGTTTTGTGTCCTAATTTTGAAGGGGGTTTACTGTTAAGATTGATTTTTTTTAACATGGTGTATGTAATGACAACTACACATTCTCAATTTTTCATGGAGTTTTTAAATGTCTACACCAATAGATAATGTTATCTGTCGGAGGTTGCCAACGCTACCCTATATTAATAAAAATAAGCGAATATTTAAATTAAGCGAAGCCATAACATTTTTTGCAACCAAAAATATACTTACGCTTCCACTATACCAAATTTGATATCAATTCCTCTGCAATATTGAAAATTTGATTCTTCATTAATCATACCGCATCAAATCATCCTTTTTGAAAAAAAAAGTATAAAAATGTATCTTCTTTTGAGTGCCAATCACAACAAAATTCGTTACGCAGCTGGTTTCCTTTTATTTTGATTTATATAAAATGTCTAAAAATAAACATCAAAAGAATATCAAATTCAATGAATTAAAAATCTCCTGGAAATATTCATCACGTTTTTATTGAAAATTAACTACACACTCAACACACCACAAAAACATACTACATTTTCTTTTGAACAGCTTTCCTTACAAACAAACTACAAATAGATGAACCTATTGTCCTTTTGCACATGAATACATTTTTTTTTTGCATTCATTCTCAATGACAACCGTAAAAATTGTCATTGATCTATGAGATGAATGCGCATTGTGTTATAAGGATGTCCTTGTTTTGTGTGATGTCGTGTGTTGATATCAAGCTGATGCCTCGCCCAACATTTAGAACCTCTTGTTTTGCCAACAAACAATAACGGCAACTGGTCGTCATCATCGAGATCGAACCAATTCACACACACACACTAGAGTGCATCACAAAAGCAAATCAAATCAAAAAGTCATCGATTATAATCGATAATTTATTACCTTTACGATTGTGAATTAAAAAGAGATGGTGTGTATGTTCGCGCCTGGGGTACTCCAGCACTTCTTTTTAGTTGTTGAGGTATGAAGCGACATTTAAAAAAAAAAATTCAATGTGAGGGTCATGCCAATGGCGATGGAAAATACTTCTTCCAACTGGTAGCAGCAGCAGATCGAATCTTTGAAATGAAGTGGCGATGGCAATGTTTATAGTTTATCGACAGGAAAAATATTATCCTTGTATTGTTGTTTTGAAAAGGTTAACACCCTATGAATTATTATTATTGAGTATGCATAATAGCTCCGTTTATAAGAGGATGATAGTTCTAAATTATGGGATTATAATTTTTTTTAATCGAGGGGAGATAATTGAAAAGGTTTGTCGTTTATAATGGAGTAACTGATGTTTAACTAAAGTCTATTAAGATAAGCTCATGTTTGGTATTTGGAACTGTAGGGTAATGTTTTTGCAGGTTTTGGGTTTTCTATCGCGAATATTTATTTTTTCGGAGATATTCGTAAGAGAATAAATTAACTGCATTTTGTTATCGAAATTATTCAAAATTATGATAAAATTTTAGAATTTTCCATTAAGTATGTAATCTTTCTACAACTAAGGTTACAAAATGCAGTAATTTTTTTTAAAGCATTTTAAAACATCAATTTATTCTTCGTTGTTGGAGGGTTAGATGTCTCAGTCTTCTTGAAAATGTTTGAACAAAGGAGGGATACACATGGTTAATTTTAAAGATTAAAAATTAATAATACTGAATCATTCATATGACATTAAGGTAGTTAGGTAGATATACTAAGAATCTTTAGAATGATTTTGAGAAAAACGAATTTTTTTTAACAATATATGTCAGTACCATTTTATTTATATCTAATTAAGACTCCGATTCCGAAAACTATTAATTATAGATTTTCGAGATATCAAATACGAACAAAATAAACCTTTTCGCAGAATCGCAGAATTGGTACCAACTACATTTAGCTTATCATCTATAGATTTAAGGTTCATATGCTGTGTTAAATTTTTTTTTTAAGAATGCATTACTTGCTTTATATGTATAGTAGGTATACCTACATTATAATCTTTAGTAAAAATGGACATTCAGATGATAAAATTCTTTACGTCAGTGCATTAAAAGCATTTTAATTTTATTTTAAATTTAATTTTAAATTTTTATTTTTATTTTAACACATATTAATATTAATTTCAATTTTAATTTTATTTTTAATGTTAATTTTATTATTATGGAAAACTAATTACTAAATTTTATTAAATACTTAAAGATATCAAATATATTACTAAAGATATTTCTTATGTTGTGAAATGTTTTTAGAAACGAGGATGACAACATTTATTTTTATAGTATTTTTGACCTTTGATTTTTATAGTATTTTTGACCTTTGATTATAAAATTTTAAACTTGAATGAAAAAATAGTTCAGTTTCGAAATTTCCGGTCAGTCGAAATGGAAGAACTATTAAGTGAAAATTTACAGCTACAGTTGTCAAATATTTATAATTGAACTATATAGTGTCAAAGAACGAATCTAAATTTTTGAAAAAAATTTATTTAACATCTTTTTACCAAATAAAGTAAAAAGGAAACAAGACAAGCATTAAATGGCTGATTTCTTATGTTACCGAAATAATATGCATTTATTTACCCAGAATTCGAAAAAGACAAAAAACGGTGATAAAAACTACCATTGAATCGATCCTATTGAAATTGTTTCTTACTTAAGTAAAGTCTTTGAGCAACGATTAATAAGCAGGCATATTAAAAAATATTTAGGAAATTTGTACCTTATTACATCAGACCTAAAATCAGGATGTAGGGCAAAACATACATAGTTGTGTGCTGTTGAAGATCACTGATGATGACGTGCGTGAAGGCATTGACAACAATATGATACCTAACCCTGATGTTTTTGGATTTTTCAAAAGCGTCTGATTCCATCAATCACATAAATGATAATTCAAAAACTGAAGAATCAGTTTGCGATTGAGGATTCAGCATGCAAGCTTTAGTAGCTTTTCTTACCAACAATGTCGGTCCCAAACTTTTTTTGATAAAATGAAGCATTCACCAATGTTGCTTATTATATTAGGTGTACATCAAGGCTCTGTGCTAGGACCACTTTTGTCTCAGTATCATTATTTACTATGACGAGTACCAAGTTTATAAAACTTTCCATAAAACTCGATTATTTCAGCCTTCTCTGAGGTAATTGAAGAGCTTCAAAATATACGAAAATAGTCGGAATTGAAACAACTGCGAAAATGCTAAAATGACAACAGCAAACGTCATTAAAAAAAAATGTTTTCTTATAAACTCAACTCCTCCTCTATTTCTTAACGGTTCAGTTGACCAGATCAGTCAGAAATATAAAAACTTAGGAATAACTTTCAATAGTCAATTAAACTGCTCAGATCACATTAATACAATTGTAGCGAAAAAATATTATTATTTTTTTTTTTCTTTAAGTGGAAATTTTCAAAAATTCACTTGATAATATTCGGTATCAAGTAGTATGGGACTTTTACCGCACTAAAACCAACTGGAATCAGGATCAATCAATGAAATATCGACAAATGATTTTTATTTCTCAATTTAAATTTTAACTGTATGAATTTTAAAGTTTTAATATTATCTCATCTCTTTTAGACCATAATAGCTCATGAGGCTTGGTTCTTCTTTGTCTAAAAACATTGCGATGGTCTTCATTTTGGAGTTGTTGATTGTGTGATACAGCGAGTTTTCTAACCACTTCTGTAACCGTTTCTATTTGGAGGTCATGATGTAAATAAATCGCTATTACTTATATATATACAATAGGGCGTTTACTATTCCATGAAAGACTTTGTTTAGGAATATTTGGATGGTCTTAGCATTTGTTTTCTTTGTACAACCCCAGAGTTGGATGCCATACGTCCAAATAGTTTTTATTACTGCTTATATAACATTAATTTGTTTTCAATAAATAGGGTAGAAGTTTTTACCAGTAACCAGTACATTTTTCTATATTTCAAGTTTAGTTCTTCTCTTTTTTTCTTAAAGTGCTCTTTCCATTTAAGCTTTGCATTCAAAGTCATTCCAAGGTACTTATGGCCGTATTGGAGTAAAGTACTACTTTTTATGCGTTGATTTTGTTTTATTTAGTCTGATACCCCATTTTCGTGTCCAGTTTCTTAATTTGCCGACTACATATTGCAGTTTCTCTGTTGCCTTCACAACGCATTTATCAGACAGTAATATTGCAGTATCATCTGCAAAAGTGGACATGATCGCATTGTTGTCCACTGGAATATCCCTTGTATATAACAAATACAGGTTTGGTCCTAAGACACTTCCTTGTGGTACACCGGCTTCGATTTTCTTAAGTTCTGATAACTCTTGTTCGTATACCGTACTCACTAAAGAGTCGGTCGGTTAAATATGATTGTAGTATTTCATAGTACTGCCTGCGGGAAGGTCTCTCTGAATATTAAATATGAAATTTATAATGGATAATTTATGCAGTTACCCACCTTCATCTTTTTCTATTACTTAATTTTTTTTTCTTATATAATACCTATTCTTTTTTTATCTTTTTTATTTGTATTCAAAATATTTTCCTTTTATTTTATAATTATAAAAATTCTTATATATACTTAGGATTAAAAATAATTGTTGTCTTTTTAAGAACTGCACAAATTAAAAAGTATTGTTACTTCCTCATGCAGAGTGAGGCAATGCAAATAAATAAATTTTAATAAAAATGAATAAGTGAGAACAATTTTATTTTGATCTTTAAATCATTTCTTGTTTCCCGTTTTGTTTTCAACATCTGTAAAATATAATCAACCTAAAAGGATAACAACAAAAAGAAAACATCAACAGCTTATGATTTATTGATTATCTAAAAAAACATATCAGTATGAACTTATTCAGAAACTCATATATAAATTAAGAACAACATTAATTTACATGTGTAAATAATATAATCGAGTTAATGCTCTGATTTCTCTTTACATTTCTGCAAGTAAAAAAAAAAAAAATAAAGAAAATCATCTTCAACGCACATTTCAAGATTTCAAGGCTTATTTTTGGGTACAAAAACTCATAATTTATACGAAAAACTCAAAACCCGATTACCGCGAACGTTCCAATTTACCTTTTAGGTGATTAATTTTGACTTACTGCCTGCGAATATAAGGTTCGTACCTTTATTTGCCGGAAGAAAACGAACAAAATACTAAAGTTGGCAGTTTATCTGGTTCTCGAGCAAATAACGCGATATGAGTTTTCGTAGTATTCAGCACGATGAATGTCATAATGAGGCCAATAATAAATTATTTTTTAAGCTAAATTTATGTTTTAATTTAACCCCAAAAGGTAAGGATATATAAAATATGCATTGTTATATTTTTCACACTAAATTTACAACAGATACTGTTAAAATTGTTGAAATATTAAGTAGAGCGATGTCAAAGAGGGACTCAGACATATGTTTTGTGATGCAATATTCATGAGAGAGACTACCTTTATTTTTTAAATGAAATCAATAAAATCAAAGAAGATTTATAAGATGGTATTTTATCCCATTTTATATTTTACTATAGACAAACTGCTACTGAAACTTGAATCTTTTTTTTTTTTTTTTTGCACAAACAAAATGCTTTCTCAGATCAAATTTGTATATTTGCAAAATTTGCATAAATAATTTAAAAGCAATCAATAAAGCAGGCTTATAAATATAATCTCATTAGAAAGATCTCTTTGATTAAGTATTGCTGTGTTAAACTAGTTCATATATTAATTTTGTCTCTGAAGAGATTTTCTATCAATACTGTGGGATTAAATAAGATCACCATTATTATTAGTTTCTGTTCGATTTTAAAGGTTAACTATGGATTATGCAAATAAATTGATCTTTTGCATTTGTTTAATTAATTTTATGTAATTTATTTCTGAACACAATATGCAGATATTTTAAGTCATTCAAGTATTTATCAATATACCTTTAATTATTCGTCAGTCATCCAAGACAATGCAACATAGTATTGAACTTTGGCTTTAATTCAAAATTTTCATAATAAAGTTAAAAAAAAATTTAGTACCTTAAAGTACTTTTTTTTATAATTCTTTTGATTTTGAAATAAAAAAAAACAATATAAGAACTCGTTATGTGTAACCATTATGTGATACTAAATTATACTCCGCTAACTAGGAAAAAATTACTAAATCCTCCTATAGAACACTTTTCCCATAGAAATTACAAAAAGTGTTAATATTCCGTGAAAAACAAAAAGCTCCGTTGGAAAAAAAGTGTTATTTATGTGCCAAAACTTTTCGAAAACTTAAAAAAAATAGTTGCTAAAAACAACATCGAAGATAAGGTATGGCTTTCCTTTTTACGCGTATATAAAAAAAAAAACGGAAAAGGACCACTGGCTGTACATGCATAGTATTTAAAATAAACTTCCAAAAAAACACAAATAAAATATGCTACCTATGTGCTACACCAAAACAACTACTTCTAAAAAGAATGGTGAATAATAAATCAGAAGTTGGTCTAAGAAATATTGAAAAGACAGTACTGACTTTTCCCAGCTTTGAATCTGACCAAAAACTGGACTTTGATGGGGTAGAGATTCTTGAAACGGAGAAACAGACATCGATATACATTGGAAACCTTGCACATAGCTAATTAATAATAAGAACGACACGAACTGCAAGCAAAACATACTAAATATTTTAGCGGTATATCCTGCTCCTTATTCTCCAACACTATAGAACATATAAACTTATTTTTCATAGTACCTTCTTAGACTAAACTTCTCGTGAAGCGTTTTTTCTTTTTATTTTCAAACTTTAAAATTAAAAACAAAGATTAATAATTTTTTAAATTTGAATATTTCTTATTATGTAAGTTATTAGTTAAGTTTAGGAGGAAAAATGTCGGAGGTCAATTAAACTTTCAGATGTTGTTTTTATGCCAAAAGTGTTCAGATAAGTTTTGTAGAAATTTTCAACAATAGCTATTGATTTTTCAAGCATGTCACTTCGTTACCGAGAGATATAGCTTTCTAAAAAAGGGTTATGTTCAAATTTTGCTTAAAAAAAAATTGAAAAATTTGTTTACAAAATTAAAAAAATTACCCTTCAAAATTGTAGAAAATATAACGTTCTGAAAAACTTTCTTGAAAACATTTGCCGTAGAACGTAAGAAAAAAAGGAAATAAGAGAAGTAAACTGGTGAAAATTTACATTTTTTTAAATTTTGTTAGCAAAATTTGAAAAACTACTCTTTTTCGGAACGCCATATCTCGGCAACGACTTGACATACAAAAATGGTCAGGCAATCAATAATGTAGAAAATTTAAGTTATATAAAGCATACCTGAACGTTTTTGGCGTAGAACCGTTTAAAAAAAGGTAAAAAGCAAAAACCAGAAAAAGATCAAAAATTTTTCGGTCTTCCCTCCTCTCCCTCTTTAAGCACAGGGTCATCAAAGCCCGAAGCTTGATAAAATGTTAGTTAACCATCCCTGAACAACATCTAAATATTTAATTGATTTTTGAATTTTTCCAACAAATCCAATTTTTCTCTATCTGCCGACAGGACTATTATGTGCAATAATTTTTTTTTTATAAATAAAGATTACGGCAACCACTGGCACCGTCAAAACGTTGGAAAATGAAAATGAAATTATCTTTCATTGAACAATAATCACGACCAACCAAAACCGATGAGAATCAAATTTAATCATGCATTTAACAGTCATAAATTTAACATTCAACTTGGTCAAAAATTTATATATATTATATCCTAATTTTATTAAAATCCATGGTGTCTTTTGGGAACCTCCAGGGGACATACGAACATATTTTGATTTTCATTTATATAGAAGATGAGTTTAAGAAAAAAAAAAATAAAAACCGTTGGAGCGGTTTTCTAAAATATATATTTTTTTAAATATTCTTCTAAATTAATTTACTATACCTTAAAAGTGAATTTCATTAAAATCGGTCACCACGTTTTTCAAATATTGAATTAATAAAAACTGTTTATTTTTTTTTTAATTATGCGGAAAAGATTATTCATAACACATCGCACCAAGTTCTGAGAATAAGTAGACATGTAAAAGAACATTTTAAAGAAAAAAATTCTACGGGGTTAGTTCTGTTAGATGTAGAGAAGGCTTTTGATACCGTGTGGCACAATGCACCTATACATAAGCTCATAACAAATAAATGTCCTGGATTTCTAATCAAAATCATACAAAGTTTTTTGGCTGATAGACGATTTTGAGTCCCTTTGAAAGGGGCAAGTTCCCTTGCAAACAATATTTCTGCCGGTGTTCCCCAAGGATCAGTTTTGTCCCCGACGCTCTTTAATATTTTCACATCGGACTTTCCTACCTTACCAAATTGCGAATTTGGTATGTACGCAAATGATATTGCGATATACTCGTCTGACGAACATCCAGCAAATATTATAAGCCATATTCAAAATGCTCTTGAAATTATTTTTGAATATTATAAGCACTGGAAAATTAAATTAAATGCAGGGAAGATTCAAGCTATATTTTTTACTAGAAAAAGATAGTTTCTTACCCAGCTGTAACTTAAATATTGATAACAGTGATATCTCATGGGTTAACTCTGTCAAGTACTTAAGAGTGTACTTAGACAAGAAGCTGACTTTTAGGGAACACACAAAAATGACACTTAATAAACTAAATCTTAGTATCAAACTGTTAAGCCCGCTTATAAACTGCAGGTCATTACTTAGTCAACATAACAAATTGATAATTTTTAAAGTCGCCTTTCAAGCTATATTATTATACGGATCGCCAGTTTGGGGCGATTGTGCTAAAACTCACAGGAATAAACTTCAAATAATGCAAAACAAAATTTAAAAATGATTATTCGAGTCCACTGGCATTTTTCAAAAAATGTGAAAACAGTACCAATAGTCTTATAAGAAACTTAAAGTAAACGTATTGTAAATTTATAAAATAAAATAGCAAATATTTAACCTTTATCCATATATTCGTATTTCTTATGTCATATTTTCATTGTTATTTATGTTAATTTATTTACATATTTTCATACAAAATTTATATATATATTTATTTATTCACCTACCTATCTATTTACATGTTTGAATTTTGTGTCAATATATTTATGTATATTAGATTTAAGTACTATCTATGATATTATTTATTTATTTAATTAGCTATCTATTAATTTATTTTTTTGTTTGTTTTATTTGTTAATCTATTTATTATTTAATTGTGTATTTATTTATTTATATTATTGCTATTTATTCGTTAAATTATTTATTTATTTATTTATTTGTTTAAATGTTTATTTATTTATTAATACTTATTTATATATTTTGCCTGTGATACATATATACACATAATAACTTTAAAAATAACTAAAGTGAAGGTTTTTATTAAACCATTTTTCCTTCAATATAAAATATTAAACGTAACCTCCTCCCTAATCCTTGATTGATTTTCAGTAGTAAGATAAAATTGTTATCATATCTCTGTGCTGTGCAATGACTTAAGAAAAAAAAATTTTACTATGTAAATTTTTCTTTGAAACAATAAATATTATCTATCTATCTAAATTATGCGTAAAACAAAAATATTTTTCACAAAAATTTTAATTATAATGTTATATTTTTATAGCTACGAAAACTTTCTTGAAAATTTGGTTTTCACCATCTGATATACTTAAGCTTTTCGATAACTGTTATACGGCAGGAACCGTTATATTCAAACCTACAGTGGCCTGCAAAAAAAACTATCTACCAAGTTGAGGTAAATTGTACCACCCGTTTAGGCTGCAGGTGACGAAACCAAGAATTGATTTATATAGTATACCTATAATCGCAAGTAAAAATGTCCCATGTCTTGTTTTGTTTCATTGTTAATTCAACACCATTTTCTTACGATTATACCTACCTAACTTGCAAATGTCTGTTATTTTTTTCTTGGTGCTGTTTAACTCTTTGTCTGAATCAAAATCCATAAGGATCACAACAATTTAAGAGTTCAATTTCCTTCATAATATGTTCAGTTACTTCACCACCTACACAAATTGCTCTATTTTTTGTTTTGATTATTGTAATCTTCTTATTGTGTAAATGTTACAGCATATAATCTCACACATAATAATTTTTTTTTCATTCAGAAGCTCTTAAATTTATAGAGCTCTGAAATTGGGTCAATCTCATTTTTGCAAAAAAAATTGTAAATGTGTTCTAAATTATTTAGCATGCCACACATTGATTTATTAAAAAAAAATGTAAAATATTTTGGTCTACAAAATATATGTAAATAATTTTCGTGCATACCTAAACTTTTCCATATTTATTTTAAGAAAACAAAATGTTATATGACCTTTTAATACGAATAAAATATCAAACCTGCAACATTTTCAAACACTTCAAGAACACCAATTCACAAATTTATAACCATATCATTTTTAAAACTAGCCATTTTATTTAAACAAAAAAAAAATCTAGAATCGGTTCTTAACTAAGTCATCTGATTATGATAAATGTCATTAAACATGTTCTCACAAACAGCTTTCACAGCTTCTAAATAATTCTATAGATAGAAATATTCAGAAAATATAATTTTATCTCTTCTCATATAGTTAAAAAAACAAAAATTAAAACCCGACGACATACCAAAAATATTAGCAATAAAAAAAATATTGCTATTTAATGTTAACATTTAATTTACATATTATTATATCCAATATGGCACACGTATAATTTATTCATAATGCATTTTTATAAAACATCCAATGTAACAAAATATTCTGCAAACCCAAGTTTGTGTCTCAGCTCTTTTGTTTTTTCTATTGGTTTTGTTAAAAATTTATTTCAAAACCGTTGACTTGAATTGGAATTTCAAATAAAACCAGCTCATTTAAGCATGATTTACTACATTATGATTTTATTATGCTGTAAATGCCAACCAAATGGTATCTAATAAAAATAAATAAAAAAATAAAATGAATATCTAAATAAAGATAATCTAATTTTTGCATTTATATTTTTTTAGCGAGATATAATATTTAAAAAACACCCACATATAAGAGTATAGGTAAAGCTGGTTTTCATGTGAATAGTGTTATGAAAGAATATTATGTAACTATAAATATCAACATAAAAATAAACGATATTCTGAATATACAAAATATCTTATTACTTACTTTATTTGTTAACCCATAATTTACATGATGGGAAAATCCAAAATTAAGTATATGGTCCAGTTATATTCAACAACCCCATAATCAGCAAATGTAATAACGTATTCAATATGCATCGTAAAATAATCATAAAAAAACGAAATCGTCGTCAGATAAAAAAAAAAAAAAAAATAATAAGAAAGCCTCATTTAATGTCTACTATAAGCAGCGACGGAACTTACTATTAAAGCAGAAGCGCCGGCAATCATGTCTACTGACTGATTTACCAATGCCAGTTTACTTCTGCATTGACCAACAGAAGCAACAACATTTGAAAAACATCTCCAACAACAGATCATACCAAACAACTCTCGAAGCTCACTCATCTAACATCAGACAACAGCAACAACAGCCGCATCATGATCATACAAAAGATACTGCTGCTGCTGCTGTATATTGTTATGTGTGTTACCTACCATGCCGTAGCAGATACAACAATCTGTATCTGAAAGACATAGCCTTTTGGTGGAGTATATCTGTATCTGAAGCATTTATTTTGCTATGAATGTTTTTTTTACACGGTCCGCGAGCTAGCGAGATGATCAATTTTTACCTTAGGATGGGTTCTTCAGTCGTCGATTGACTCTTCACTGTTAAACATCGGTGGCAACATATAGATATATGCAATTTTTGTTAATTAATTCTGCGCTGTAACTGTTTATGTCGTATTGTTATTGCTCGGAAAATCTTAAATGACCATCGGTTTTTTTTTACATCCGGAATTTATGATAAACGGGATGATTTTGACAAAAAGGGGATGCGACGCACGCAAGGATTATTAACAAATAATAAAATACAATAAAAGATCGTTTGATTTTTTTTTTTGAATTTTGGTACAGTGAATTGTCGGTGTATTCTATAACAAGTTGTATCTTGACAAAGGTCAGTAGCATATTCATGGCTGTCTTAAAGTGCAAAGCCAGTGCAGCAGCATCTGACACATGTTGACTTAAGATGAGATCGCGATGAAAGAGATTTGATTTCGTGTAGCAACATAAAATAATAAAAGAATAAAATAGGTGCAGCTTTTTTTCTTATCACGGTTGTAGTTGGTGTAAACAAAACGAAAAAAAGTGAATGTTTCTAAATCATCTGGCATTGATGAGCCGCATTGAGACTGTTTGTGTTCTATGATGACAAACAAATGTGTGTGTTTATATTAAATATTATTTAAATTAAATGTAACTTTAATTAGTATCATTCTTGTTGTTGTTGTGAAATTTGACTCAAAATTTATTCGGTATCATTTTTATTTTGACGTTTTAATCTGTGTATATAAATATTTAAATTTCCAATTGAATAAAACACAAAGAAAGGAGAGAACAAGAAAACTATATTATTGTCAAGTTGACATTTAAACTGAACTTAAGGTGAGTGCTACCGTCGGTTAATAGATTTTCTGTCAGTTAGTTGATCTGAAGTTATTACAGATCTATATTATCATAATCCTATTAATATTGTAATCCAAAATTGAATTTAAAATTTTCCAACAAGTAGCCGAATAATTCGTTGAATTTGATATTCAATCTGTAAATTGATTTGACAGATATGGAATTATTATTTACATTTAAAAAAGATAACATTGATTTCAATGATGGCATCTGGAGCTTTCTCCATTGATTTTCTGTTTAAAATATATTGAAAAGTTGTCACTGGCAGTGGTGTTTAAAAAACTATAAGATCCTACAAGAGTTTTGTATGATATTTTTTGATTGATTTAACAGTTATCCATTTTAAAATTGTAGTCATGTAAGACTTTGTTTGTTCTAATTTAATTTATTTAATAAAATTATTTTTTTTAATTTAAAAAACAACTATAAGTTTTATCATAAAGAATTCTAGTTTAGTTATAACTTCGTCCAAAAAGAAGTTCTTGCGTCAGTTTTTTTGTTTGATTATGATTGATTGATAACAAATAGGAAAACTGCACGATAGCTCAAAAATTGGGGGATACATGCATATATTTTTTACTGTAGCCTTCAAAAAGTTGCAAGCATCTTATACGCGTAAGGGTCAAAGATCAACATAGGTATGAGCCACTTAATTTTACATGACGGTTATATTTACTTAAAGGAGAAACGTATGACTTTTACTTAAAGTAGATCATAAGAATTATTCATGGATTCATATGATAAAATCATTTTTTTTAAAATATAGCAACCTTAATTTTGTTTCTCAAGTGTTAACTGAACACAGGTAAAATTCAACAACGAGTTTTAATAAATCTATGGAAAGTATAGTTGGTGATATAATTTAATTTTGTATAAAACATTTTATTTGTGAACAAAGCTTTTGTATGATTGATGTTGGTCTCCTAGTTTTTCTGTAACTATAATAGTAGTAAAATTTTGCCGAAAGCAACATGGAAATTCGAAGATGGAAACTCTACACCTAAATAACTGATATATTTTTTTTGGGTTCACTCCAGTTCTAGTTTTAAATAAGCTAAGCAGGGAAAGGATTATAAAGGTCTCGCTTTATCTTGAATCATGATTCTGCGAATTTGACATTAGCACTGGCGGTCTGGGTTGAAATTTGGTTTTAAATATATTTTTTTCACTAATCGGTGTTGCCTTTTCCAAATTCTCCAAAATGCTTTTTGGAAGATCACTGTGGTGTTTCCTCCTGTCTATTAGTAAATATAATAAATTATAATTATTTTTTACTATAGCAGTTACCCGGGCGTTGCTACAGCATGTCGAGACCAGTTATAGAAGGGCACTTTTTTTCATACCTATACCGATTATCTTCTAAACTACTTCACCGAATTCTACAAAATTTAAAATTCTCAGAGTTCTACTAATAAATCAATACTGCAATGAAAAATTTAGCAAGAAAGTTTTTCTAAAAAGAATTAAAAAAAAAAATACGATTAGTTTTGATGAATGTTTATATGCGAGTCCTTTATTGTCGACGGAAAAAGTCGACAAATTTCTTAGTCGTTAACACAAAAGTAACTTGCCCCAAGAGCAAGTTCGTGCAACCAAATAGGTAGGTCCTTTTTTTCAAAAACTTGTAGCGAACTAACTATATACATATACTCAGGCTAAAAATTGTTTTTTGGGTAGTCAAGTGAAAAGTTTATCACCCTGATTGATAGTGGATGATATATATCATCAAAAACACTACATAAAGACTTAAATGTTTTATGAATATCATTACTAACATACATCTTAAAAATGTCTTTTATTGTTTCGAAAACCCAAATAAACTGGAAACGTAGTGATAGTTATTGAAAAGATATCTGTAAAGACTTTTATCACCAGGTAGCTTTCCGTTAAAAGTTCTTGGTAAATCGCTTAAATTTCTATATTTTGTATATTTTTGATGCTATAGTTCATGGTAATTGAATATATTTTGTTCAAAATACGCTTGGATGTTTAGGCATGTTTGAAAACATCACGTTTTATTTGCAGGAAAGAGTGTCAAATTTCACACGTTAGAAATGATTCAGAATTGATTACTTTTGAAGTCACAGGTATGAATATTTCTATGGAAAATATATGATATTCTACTGCACATATTTCGTCAGCTTTTAAGAAAAAATTATATTTGATATTTTCATATTGAAACCTGAGATAGTATATGTGACGACCCTATATTATGCAGTACTATACACACCATGAAACAAATTTCATTTTGTAAGACATTCTTTGTATTGTGGTTTTGAATCTCGGTAGAGTAAAGTCAATCTTCATTAATTTCTTTTTTAAACTTACAATGACATGAGAAACTCAACGTTTCTTCTCCACAAAAAAAAAAAAAAAAACTTTAAGAAAACAAACATCAATCAGCACTCATCATCTCATTTCGTGTATTCGCACGTTTATCATTTAATCATGTTTGCGCTTCAACAATTCAATGCTATTTTTATGATATCCAGAAGAAGAAAAAAACAAACAAGATCTTAACTCAACAACAAACATCTTAAGTCTCCAAAAAAAGATAACTTGCACGTTTGTAGAGCACCCTTCAAAAATGTAGAATATTATTTTCATTGTCAAACACTTAATTCGAGCGTGTCCTTGTAAAATTTATGAGTATTTTTCAACAAAAAAAAAACAGTGTTGAGATCATTAATTTAAATGTCATAGCTAAGAAATACAAAAAAGGATAAAAATCCTTCAAGATCCTGACAAAAGGGTGAAATCCAGTTCATCATCAGATGTCTATTGTGTTTGTATTTGTATATCTAAATTGTGTGTGCGACATCCTTAAGTCGATTATAATAAACTTCTTTCTTGTTGACATTTATTATTATTTTTGTACACATTGCGACAACTACAACAGGACTTTTGAATTCTTTTCTATTCAAAGAAAGTGTTGCATGAAATTATTGTACTTAATATAATAAATGAGTGTCAATGTCCATCTGGTTGTGTGTTTCTTTTGTATCAGAGTTCACTAAATTAGCATAAGTTTATTCAAAGCAATCGATTTTATTGATTTCGGTTGGACTATCATAGATTACAAAGTATATTTTTAGGTCATATGCAAAGTTAACATAATAGCCCGATCATCGATATCTGTCGAAAAAAAAACGGGTGTGTTCCATTGGAATTGCCACATAAAAAAAAAATTATAGCAATAATGAAGATATTTGAAATGTGGGCGTGTGAATAATTTGATACCTTATAGGCCTAAATAATGGTGCTTTTGTATGTGTCAGTTAAGTTTACGCACCATCTTCGACTACTAGAAAACAACTTAGATAATAGGTATTGATTGTTTAATTAATTTTTGATAAATTTTTGACTTTTTACTGATTTAACAATGACTAAATTATACACTTATATATTATTATAAGTTGAATTTAGAAGTCAATAAGATATTTTTGTTCTATAAGCAATATGGTCAATATTAAACCACCATAAATTGTATATTTCCGTATTTTATAATTCCATGTTCTATAACTTAGGCCGGTTTGCTCATACTCTGCATAAATCTACATCATAGCTAAGTAAAACTTAATTCTTATGTACAACATTAAGTTATTCTACATTGCTGCAAAAAAATTATGTTTAAAAAAGCTAAGATTTACTTTCATCAGAGAAATCTCAATCAAAATGTCAATTTTCCCGAAAAGTCAAATTTATTTTAATTGTTTTGCAGTTCGTGTTCTTTTATTTTAAGTTTATTTGCATTTTTTTGTGTTTTTCAGCAAAATATAGCTCGTAGATACTAATGAAACAATGTTTCCTTTAAAATTCCAATAAAAAACATTTTGTTGTTTTGTTTTTGTGATTACGTGTGTACCTATAATTTTTGAAATGTTTATAAAATGGAGTGAAATACCTGAATTGTGTTTTTATATTAATTTTTTATGACGGTCATAATTTTTTTTAATATAATATCATTTAGTAATAACATATTTTTTCTGGAATAAGTTTTTTTTTCTAGGCAAAACTGTACCTCAAAACATTCTTAAATGGAACTTAAGTCCTTAAGTCTAGTATGCAGCTGAAATTTTCAGTCGTCTCCAAAAACACAGACGAAATGTAAACAAAACAGTACCAGAAAAATTTTTATGTAGAGTTTCACCATTTGTAAAAAAAATATTTGTCAAAATACACAAATAAACAAATAAAAAGAACTCAACTTCATTTAATAATAATAATAAACACAAAAAAAAAAAAACACGAACAAAATAAAAACGTCAACATTTCAGGAGCGATTAATGTACCGGTCAATTAAAATGTGTGCGAAAAGAGTGTAAAGAGTAGTGGAGACTTGAACCGGTCATCTACCGTTTCACCGTGGAGCTGCGTACCACAAAACGAAAAGAAGGACGGAAAATTTCGTTTATGATTTCACTGTATCATTTTTGTATGGAATTTTTCGTTTCACTTCAGCTGCATACTAGGCTTTAATATCTACTTTTTCTTCGTCTTAAATTAAGTTCAACTCAGTAACATTTATGATGTAGTTAGAAGTTCGTGCAAACCGTTAAGTGATACTTAGTAATTTAAGTTGTACTTAAAACCTTATGATTAGAATCAGAAAACGGGCATAAGTGATTTATCATATTTACTACTGCAATACTTTAAGAACTTATTTCATTGCGTCAGTTGGATCTTAATTTTCCAACAAAATATTTAATCACTCGGATGATGTGCTACAAAGAAACCATTTGGGATCACTTAATTTTCACCAATTCATGAATCCTTTTTGAAATGTATTTTTCGGATAAAAATTATTAATTAGCTAAAATTGGGATTCTCCAAAATTTAAAAAAAAAATATTTTAAAAAAGTTGTTTGAAAAAAATCGATTTTTTCGAAAACTGGATCTACTATTTAAAAAAAAATTAAATATATATTAATATTTTATAATTACTGGTATACCACGATTTTCTCGGAAAACTCTCGTTTTTTATAAAGTGATTTCTAAAGTAATTTATTTTTATTATTTTTTTTAAATTATTTCTTATTCAATTATTTGAAAAACATTAAGAAATAATTTCATATAAAATAATATCGTAGAAGGTTTTATTAAGCTCTTGGTAATTTGACACAAGAGCAAGTTTGTGCGACCGAGTCGTGCCTTTTATTTTATTGGAATTTGAAAGGAAAAATTGTTTTATTAATATCCACGAGCTTCATCCTCTTTGAATGTCCAGTACATAATTGCGTGCCATGATCCGCGAATTTCCGATTGCATCTGACATATAGATCCCACGTGTAGCACACAGTTTACCAATCACTGCACTGATAACAAGACAGGCCAATTCTTTTCAACTCTCATTTAATACACATTCAGACTCATAATTATGTATCTTCCTTTGTCAATTTGGTAACTCGTTGGGGTTTTTTTCTGTGGGTTTCTGTTAAGGATAACTTTTGATTTTGATAATAGCATCAATGTTTTGGAATAAAAAGAAGAAGAAGAAGAAGAAGAAGAAGAAGAAGAAGAAGAAGAAAAAGAAGAAGAAGAAGAAGAAGAAGAAGAAGAAGAAGAAGAAGAAGAAGAAGAAGAAGAAGAAGAAGAAGAAGAAAAAGAAGAAGAAGAAGAAGAGGAAGAAAAAGAAAAAGAATAGTATTGATAAAAATCAAATAACTGAACAATAGATTCCAAATGAATAACCCTGTAGGCTGTGTTTCTTTGAGTACCAAAGTAATAAACGTGTGCTTCTTATTGTTCAATTCGAATCAATAAAATTATATTTTTACCTAGTTATTTTGCTTATGTAATTCTGTTAATTTCACCGTATCCATGAACTCAGTACATATTATGCTCATACCAATTTGTTAATAAAAAAACATTTGTATCAAAGATATAAGAACTGATTATGATAAGTTTCATTGTTGGTTCATAAAAAATGAAGGAAACCTACCTACATTTTACTGCGGAATGTTAACTATGTTGTAAGATGACAGTATCCTATCATCATTAAAAAGTTTCAATCTAATAGTTTTATTCTTACGTGGGCGGCAATGGTACTATGGATGAAGAGTACAAAGCACTTTTTTCTTTTCAGCATATCTACCAGCATATGCTGGACGTCACCCATGAGGTATGCATTAAAAATAAAATTCAACTAGCTCTGTATCCATTGTACCAAAAAAATTCTTTCCTATCTTTCTACTCCTTCTAACTATAGTGTCATGCAACACCTATTATTATTATTATTATTATAGTATTGACTTTCAAGACTCATTATCCCTAAAAAAATGTTTAAGGTGCATATATAGTTTGGAGCTTAGAACATCCGCATAGTCTACATTACTAACCACTACGTTAAGATATATTACTCTTTTATTGCTAAATGTTTCACAATTTTATTCATAAGTTTATTATTGCTCATCAGTAGCCAGAATATACAAACCAATTAAATAATCAAATGATCTGATATAAAGCTATCAGGTTAAACTAAACTACATCTAAAATAAGTTGAACTAATCAACAAGTATAACAAATAATTGCTCTGAATTAAATAATTAATTAAAATCCGGATTTGTGTCTAATTTTTTCACTTATTTTTACTTTAACTAAAAATGTAAAACATTCTAAAAAAAAAAAAAAAATATCAAAGCAAACGTGCTTCTCTTATTTACCATGCCATCAGCTACACAAATATAATATTATATGCTCTCTCATTAAATTAACATATGACATAATTATATTCGATTATAATTTTCGTTAGCGTCTTTAACTGTCAAGTATTTTATCTAAATCGATTTTAATAAATTAGCTTTAAAATTAATCACACCGAATGACATCATATAAATCTAACACTATAATAAAGACTTGTTTAGAAAACAACAACACAATTAAAATATACAATTTTTTTTTTCTTATTTTAATTTTTAAGTATGAATGTGATTAAATTTTAAACAAAACTATAAAAGTGTACGCATTTGGAAATTAGATCAGAGTTAAAAAAAAAAAAAATAACCGAAAATATTTCGAGGTGAAGCGCCAACGTGGGCGTTGTTTTATGTGACATTATAATGTATTTTTTTGGTTTAATTTGAATAAAAACGGCTGAAGAAATTTTAAAATGCGTGTATAGAGATATATTATATGTATTAAGTTTATAAGCTCGTGAGACGAATAAAACAATTTAAATCGAAAACATTTAACAAAAGTTTTTTAATTGATGATGTCATATATGTATATATATTATCATTGATATATACCACGGTCCGAAACATTTATTGAACACAAAATTAAAAATAAGCATTTATAATGTAGTATTTATGAATTCGATTACCTATGTATACAAATAAATGTTGTTTAATTGTTCCCCTCAAGTTTAATCAATATACTAATCTATTTTATTCTGCATAAAAATTATGGCTTTAATATCCGACCTATATTCATCACACGCTTATTTTAAACACCAAAACACTAGTAATCCATTTTTTAGTATAATTTTCGGCCCCTTTTAAGCCTTTTACTCATAAGGTTTGGGTAAGAGCACGACCAGTGAACGTTAACGAACTTAATTGTTTTGCAAATTTCTTGTAAACTATGAACTTTTTGCAAAAAGATGTTAAAGAAAAATATTTTTGCTTATATGATTTTCCACAAAAAAGGTCTTAACGCTTTTTATCGTACCATCAACCAATTTCGATAAAAAAGTCTAATAAAGTCTGTTTTTAGACAACATGCAAACAAAGTCTGTTCTTAGACAACATGCATATATCGAAGATTTGGTGTTAACGGCTTCTTACAAAATTAGCCGGAACTTCAAAACGCCTGAACCGATTTCATTTATATTTGATAAATATTTCAAATATGCAGCACAAAATGGCATTCAAAGTTTTTAGCTAAACAATATGTATAAAACAAAAATATGATGATACATAATATCATGAATCAATTTTGTTGTAATCGCATAGTTTGCAACAGGAGCGAATTCGTGCGACCCAGTCATGCATTTTGTTTTCTGTGAAATAAGCTTAATAGGAAAACCTCAATAATGCAAAAAGCGCAAAATAATAGTGAAAAAGTGCAATGTTTTCTAAAATCAGACTTTGTAACAAATTAACACTTTTTTCTCGAAATCGGTTGATGGTACAATGAAAAGTGTTAAAGTCTTTTTTGTAGACGATCATATAAGCTATAATTTTGTCCATTTGCATCTTTTTGCAAAAAGTTCATAGTTTCCGAGAAAATTGTAAAAACCAAAGTCCCCCCCCCCAAAAAAAAATTTAGCTCCGGGCCAAATCATGGGTACTTCTGAGGATTTGCTTAAGACATAAAAACAAAGTTCTCCAGCGAAATCTAGATTTGTTCGATTTTTTTCGAAGTAAAATTCGAATTTTACTGGCCTATACACAAACCGAAGAAAATTTTAGATCTTTATTGAAATACTTATTAAAGGGGTATCACAGCCTTTGTGCGAAAAGATTTGTCAATTTATTCCAATATTGAAAAATTTAATTTCTAATCCTTAGTACTACATTTTACCAATAAGTCCTGTATTAATAGTTCCGGTTATTAGCTTTCTAGGACAGTGAATAAGTGAAATGGTAATATATACCTGGTGTTCGTCAAAAATTTTCTCCGCATGCTCTATATAAATATTTCTTTTGTGCCACATATTTTTTTAATATTGCTATCTCAATATGGTAACTGGGTAAAATACCAGCTATACAATTTTTTCAATACACCGAAAAGAGGATGTTCTGCAAAAACCCATAGAAGAATATGAAAAGACTCCACAAAAAAATAACATTAAAAAATCTGCTACAATTTATCTCGAAATATCAAACAATGAAGAATTTTGAGGAAATATTTGCGTTTGTGTACGAAACCCTAGATGAAATTAGAACATTTTAAAATAAATCAAGAAAGGTTAAAAAAGCTATGGATTTCGAGTTATTATAGTATAAGCTGTTAGAATTCTGGTTCATCAACTTTCGGTGTCTTTAAGTCATTAAGAATTCCATCAACTTTCGTTCACCAATTACGTTGTCATCAAGTTATTAAGAATTCCAGAGAGTAAATTTAGACTTGGTTTTAGCTTATCAATTTAAATAAAGGACAAGACAGTCTAGTACTTTCGTATTAACGAGCAGTTTAAAATTAAAAATGTCTGTCTATTTCATATTTTGAATTAAAAAAAATTTTAAATAAAAAAAAAGATTTAGTTAAAAGACATCACCGTTGTCGGCAACATTCAATTACATGACATTTTATGAATATTGAATGTATTTATTTCGAAAAAACAGAACTATCGGTTTTTGGAAAAAAAAAACTATTTCAGAACTTCTTAATTTAAGAACTTCTTACTTTAAGAATTCTAAATTTCATGAGAATCGGTGCACTCGTTCAAAAAATCTATTGCAAGTACCGTTGGTAAGCGGATTTTTAAAAAAAGCTTGATGAAAGACATCACCATCGGCAGAAATCCACTCATGTAAAATTTTATAGAAATTGATCGTATTTTTTTCGAGAAAAACGGAACTATCGGTAGCTAAAAATAAAAAGTTTGTAATACCAAGTTTAAAGAAAATCAGCCCAAACGTTAAGGCTGCAGTTGTCGATATACATTTAGACAGACAGAATTGTCGCATGACATACTTTTTTCGTCTTCTCTATCATCGTAATGTCAGGTTTGATTGTTATCTCAATTTTTTTTTCCGAATGCGTAATTTGCCTCATGTTAGGTATCGACCGATTTATATGTTTTTTTTATGTTAGTAGGAGGAAAGCTAGCTACCGGTTTTGGACATTATTTTCGCGCGCCTGAATTTATGTCCAGTTATTGTTTGATTATCACACGTCAATGACAATAAATGACAATTACGGCTTCGGGAAATGACCGGAAACCAAAGATACAGCCCTTTACAGTGCAAAAAAATAAGCCAAAAACGGTAAATAATTTTGACATGAATAATAGTGTATATATTATCTACTTTGGCATAACATTATATCATATAGGAAAAGGGTTGCCAGAGCAACTCTAAAAACAACATAAAAACAATTATTAAAATAAGAAACTTATTGAATTTAGCACTCCGAAATTCTTTTTCTCAGTAGATCACAAGTTAATCGAATTGAATATTATTTTAAGACTATCATTCAAATATTTGTATCCATTTTTTTAATCGATAAACGATTGTTTTATGTTACTGATAAAATTCGATCATTTGTATCAGTTATTAAAACTTTCAAACACACTTACAATACACTTGTTATTTTCTATTTCACAACAAAAATACTCACTAGAAATAATTTACATGGTAGAACAATATGTTTGTATTACAGTAACAAAATAAATAAGGTTTATATATTTCTCCTAGCCAGCCAGCGTGTAGAAAAATTGCAACAATGTTTTTAAAACAATCTTAGAAAATGTTAGAAATGTAGTAAATGTAGACATTTGACCTTCATTTACTAAACTTGAACTAAATCTATGGGTATTCTTGCATAACTAAAACTAGAAATAAACATAAACAAAGTATAAAATTATTTTCAACAAAAATTCAAAATCAGACACGATATTAAAGCAACCCAGTCATCCGTCGACATAATTCTCGTGACATCATTACAAATACAGCACAATTATTCCTGTCTTCAGTAAAGTTACCATCGTTCGTTTACCAATCATCCTAGCCTTGATCGGATATAATATTCCTCTCTTACCATATACCAACTTTAACTATACCATCCAATTCAACCACCTGATCCTATATAAACCTGAACCTCTGAAGAACTTTCAATATCAAAATAAACTGAATCCGTTTTCTTTCTTGCAACAATTTGCAATTGAACTGGAACTGGATCTTGGCATCAATATATAAAAAATAAAAAAAAAAATAAAATACTTTGTCATGTCCTTCTCATGTCGATTGGTTGTTATTATTGCTCCTGTATTTTGCATTAACATGACTTCTGTTTCAATTGTTTTGAGAAATTTTTATGAGTACCTCGGTACTTATTTTGTTGATGGTTGTGGTAGTTTGGTGATTGGAAGTGAAGTGGGCTGGCTTGTAATGGGAAAAGATATATACCTTCTTCTTCTTACCACCACTTGCTGTGTCGTCAATCTATATAGTTTTGTGGTAGAAGGGTGCACTGGTTGCTCTTGAGTTGGTTTTTTATAATGTTCAAGTGGAATTTGAAGGTAAAAGAACAACAAAAAAAAAAAAACCTTAAGACAGTGGCAAGATCAAAAGACATCGCTTTACATCTCCGTATATGGGTTTGAAAGTCACGAACAATAGTGCACCCACAAATTACGGTGGAAGAAGCGAAGCTCGAAGTTCGAGGTTCGAAAGAGAATTGGTAGCCGACTCTAATGTTTTCATAATATTTTGCATTTAGGTTGCTTGGTTCTTCTTTTTTTTTTTTGCTTCTTGATGATGATGATCCCACGAAGTATAGACAAAGATAAGCATAATGTAAGACAATTTCAAGATTTGGCCCGATTTACCTTGAACCTCTGTTTGTGTGCATGGTGTATTAAGTCATTAAAAAGTAGAGTGAACCATTTACCTGTTTTTTATTTTGATTTTCTCTTATAGCTTGCTTTATATCAATTAGCCATGTTCGTTTTTTTTTTTGGTCGATAGAAGATGTTTCATTACTCAATCTAACGACCACCTGTACTAAACAAAGAGCTCACAGAAATCAATCATCATCAAAGTGCTTTAATATGCTTCGCTTGGGTAAAAAAAAGTATTTTGTAACAACGTATCGCTAACTCATAGTTGATTGAGAATTAGTATTAAGTTGATTGAACGATTTCGAGGAAAAGGAAAGATACTTTGTTGTCATAATTTACTGTTATGAAGGGGAAGTTAATGAAACATTAACTTCAATTTGGTAGCCCTATTAACCATACATATGAGAGCACAAGGCGACTGAAAAGCGATATTAAACAGTGCTGTTTTAAAATTGTTAATACCACAAAATGTAGATGATTGTGTAAGGAAATTAAATTAATAACTATGTTGGCAGTTGCCTGTTAAAATATATTTTAGATAATTTTTGAGAATATCTGAAGACAGAAATTAATTATTCATAAATTATTCCTTTTAATAAGTATTTCCGCACTACACAACTTTATTATTGAATGATGTAAATATTCTGTTTATGTATACTCAAGGTAGAAAGGTATAAGGTAGATGGCAGAATGTAGAAGGAAGAAGTTGAAACCCGCAGTATCTTTCGGGTTAAGAAACCCACTAAGCCCCTGATTAAATTATCAAACTGTTTTTATTAAGAATTAAAGTAAATAGTTCGTTATTATACTGAGACGATTAATTTGTCTAAACTTTGTTAAAAAAAAATAGGTTCTTTTAGTGCTAAAGCGTGGTGATTAAATTTGAACTCCTTCAGTTTGTGATCTTCCTATCATAAGTTACAAGTCTTTATAAATTGTTTTAGTATTTTGTATTTCCTTGAATCAATTTCAGATTGACATTCAACGTTTACCAAAAAAAAAAATTCCCATCACTAAACCACATGACCAAAAAAGTTATTCTTCTTTCAGCAAAACAACAATATAAATAGAATGATAATAGATGCCAACCATAATAATACAACCTACCAAAGAATAATATACAAGAATTTAACTCCATACGTCTCCACAAGCAATTCAACAATCTGACAAACAAGACAATCACCCAAGTTACCCCAGTTGAAGTTGAAAATAATGCCCACCACAAGAGTGATCTTCAAATTGTATTGCCTCTGCAACTACTGTGTTCTTCTTTATATTATATATTGTCGGTCAGCTGCTGGCATTATACTGTTCGCTTATCCAACAGATACACCACAAGTCTACAACCTCAAGCACTATCAATTCAATAAAAGGGCATTTTAAAGTATTTTGCTTGCTCCTGCGGCTCTTGGGCTGTGATTCGTAAAGTCATGTTGCAGCATCGAACGTCAGCGTTTCCATCATCTCTCAATTGATTCACATTCAATCCAACATTATGACAGCAGAAAGGATTTTGTATCTGAAACGAACGACAACGTCAATGATACATATATATAAAATACACACTATCGTGTAGATGCAAGAAGACAAAAATGTTGAATAGAGTTGCGATGTTTTGTGTGCAGATTCAAAAAAAAAATGTATATCAATGAATGTGTGCTGCACGGTTTGATTTTTCTTTACTTTTGGATGTCGATCATGCAATTGGATTACCATTTTAAGCCAGCACTGGATAAAGATAGCCTCTGGGGTGCGTTTAAAATGTTACAGATTCTTTTGTTGCCATTCACTATATGTGGATATGGATAGTGCATTTTGTGCTCTCAAAACGGCTGGGCGATCTGGAAACTTGATAGATATTCATTTATGGACAGATTAGGCATTGGGTACTATTATTATATACCGAACATAGATTTACCTGTGTTTACTCACACACGATGTAGCAAATAGATATGACTAAGCAAATATGGATAACTAGCTTAATTTGAATTGCAATTGAATGTATTTTTGTTGTAATAACATACGAATTTAGTAAAATTTTGAAGAAAGTTTTACTGACTTTTGGTGGTTCAATTGTGTGTATTTGTTGCATTTATATGGCCCAGTAGTTAATAGCACCTGTTATAAGCTAATGAAGTGAAATGAATGGTTAGCAGATGTATTTTTAATAAATAAAATGAATAAAATCGTTTCAAATTTTCATACAAACGAAAGAGCTGACAAACAAACTTGAAAATATAAAAACTTAGTTTAAGAAAAAGAATTATGAACGAAATGGTATGTGTATAGAAAAATGTAACTAATACTTGTCGCTAGTTTTTTCATGTCTTGTGTTCTTAACGTGGTCTTAATAAATTCCGATTTAAAACTTTCATCACTCAATATACTTCATTTTTTATGTCTTTTTTTAAAAGATCATGTTAATCAAGTTCCCCGAAGCTTCTAACAATTAGCCACATGCGATATTCAAATTACAATTAATATTCTAATGCAACAAAGAAAAAAAACTGCAACATTCCTCGACGTAAAAAAGACTAAACGTCCTCGAAGCAAAATACAAACGAACTTCATTAAAACGATTTCATGTGCGGTTATAAAATTACCATTTGGATTTCATTAATAAAGCCCATCATAGACAATTATAATCAACAAATCATAAAATCTTGGATCAAAGTCGAGCAATTGGCACGCATATGAATTTTTTGCACGCAGCATGTTCATCTCATTCAATTTATAGTTTGTGGAACGTGCTTTAGAATAGTTGTTTATATTTTTATCCTTAATTACATAGGAGTTGTCATGAAATACAATTTATTATATACAAAGAAGTTGTTTGATTCTAGAGATAGCAGATATAGGCGAAACATAATGATCATAAAGTTTTTTGTTTGTGATGCTGTTAATGTAATTAGTTCGTAGGATGATTTTATTGTGCATCATAAAAGAAACTGGAACAGCAATTGACTGCATCATTACAAAACTGTAACGATTCATAATCTAATTATTAATCACTCAATTGATAAATTTGTAAACAAGGTATGTATACAAATTGTATCAAAGGATCATACATAAAGACTCTATAGATAAAGCCGGAAATGTATCAATTTTAAAGCGGTTGAAAAGAAAAAAAAAGTAGATTTTATGGAACATGTATTGTAAGACATTTTTATTTCATTGAAGATGCGGCCAGGAGCAAAAATTGTAGTTTCTTGACTTAATTCATATAATACGGAATTAGTTTTATTTTATAAAAAAAATGTATGGTAGAGTACTATTAAAACATGGTTTTTCCCATAAGTTTTATAGTTTTTATATTATTAAAAATAATATGATCAATCTTATTGTTTCAATGGTACAAAATCTAATGTTTTTTGTAAAACCATTGTTTTAATAGTTAAATACTATATTACTATTACTGTATTAACTCCTTAATTTAAATCGTGAAATTAAAAATTATAACCATCGGGTAAATGAGGATTAATCTTTTTTTTCATGCGAAAAGACAACTCATTTCCATTCCTGGTCTAAATTAAAGAGCTCACAGAGTAAAATTTAAAATAAACTGCCGAATTAAGCGTTTCTTTCTAAGTGTTATTCTTGCTTCAACTACTGTGAGTTCTTTTGCTTTTTTTCGTAATTTTTGGTTTCTCCAATATAACTTATTACAATTCATTTACTTCTATCAAGTGTCCTTGCTCTTTTTGGGCTAAAAGTCGCAGGTCCTTGAAACCACCAATATCGACTTTCCCTACCACCATCAACATCTTTCCAGAACTCATTTGTTTTCAAAATTATGAAAATTATGTGGTTTCATACTCTTTTCCAAAAATTTAAAGCTGTTGTAAGAAAAAAATCAATAACGAAACTTTTGCAACTTTTTTAAACTTATTATACCCTTTTTCTACGGTTCCTTATCTGAAATCGTGATATTTCGATGGATTTACCGAGTCACGCCCAAAATTTCATGGGTTTGTTTTTTGAAAATATGTACGTCACCACAGGTAGATAATAAATATTTCCGGTTCAAAAAATTCCTACAGATATAAATTTCGAAAAACCGTTTGGGAAAAATGGCCTCAATCAAGTGACCGGCAGTGTATTAGTTTCAACAAATTTTATAAGTAGATTTGATTTTAAATTCAATTTAATCTAATCTATCTAAGAATGAATAATACGGCAGTAAGTCCGTGTTTAGACTGGGAAATTTGAGTCTGGTGTGGTGAGTACTCTTGTGATTACACAGGTCCTCAATTGAGGACGCCTTACTTCAAGCGGGTGGAATTTTTGTGAAGTAAGACAGTTGTACGACGCGAATTTCTTTCATTTTATACAAGAAGATAACATCCATAAATTATTATTAAAGCTTCTATTTGTTTCCTTTTCCAAGAATTCATTTTTTATAACTCTGCATTTAGCTTAATTATAAAAATACTGCGATGTTAACACATCGGCTGTCAAGCAAATAATGAACAAAATGGGAAAAAAACTTGAATTTGGAATTGGAACAGTACTCACGCTTCCGATGTTTAAAATTTGAAGCTGCCTCACGAGAGTACTCACCCCTCACCCCTGTCGCCTACGAACTCTCGTGAGTCCCGTCTCAAATATCCCAGTCTAAACACGGTCTATGTTCTACACATAAAATTTAATTATTAATATATTAGGTTTCTTTAGCCATAATTTTACAATCTTAAATGAGAATGTTAAAAATTTATAAATTTGCAAAACGCAGTTTGCGCTATAAGTATCCACTTGCACCTTAACAGCTTTCTGAAAAATTTCCTCGATTGCTTTCTTGAATCCATTAATAATTTGGTTTTTTTTTATGAATGAATAGCCCTAAACTATGCGAGTATTTTAATAATTTTATCATCGAAGTTATTTTCAGATGATTTATTGTATAATATCAATACTGTACCTAAACTTCTATATGAGTTATGCTTCTCGAATTTTTAATAAGTTACCAAATGATCTTAGATGTGTGAGAAATTTGACTTCTTTTCTTCGTTTAAGTAAATTATGGATTTTTAATTTGAATCATATATTGAAATGCGTAACTTTTTGAATGCATTGCATTGAAGATAAGCTTCTTATACTTTTATATATCACTATCTTTGAATTTAACTTGATTCTATAATTTAAAGTAAAAAAAAAAAAAAAAAAAAAACTTTAATTTCATTTGATTGTAAAACATATTTGTCCCCATCAATGAATTTTATCAATTAATTTTATTTACGAGCATTCGCTACTTGTCGTTTTGACAATAGATTGTTTTTGGTCTATTTCCTGTTAACTATATTATTTATACTCTATACTTTAGACTTAAGTATTATGCACATATTATGTTAACATGAAATAAAGAATTAAATAAAAAAAAAAAAAAAAAAAAAACTAATAAAACTAAATTTAAATATCATAACTGTTATTTAACACTTGGACTCAGCATTATGTTCTTAATAAAATTTAAAAAATTGACTATCAATTTCTAAATTATCATATTATTATTTTAATATGGTTTCCATATGACAGAGGAGCTGATCCATCCGAGTGAGGAAAATATCACATAATAATTAAAGCAACAGTGTTTTTGGTGAATAAAAAAAACCTTCAGACAACTTACTACCATACGCAAGCACATTATTTCTCATTTCCATATTCCTCTTGATAAAAATTAACAAATCTACTTAATTTTTTTTTCATCACATAGTCTGTAGAATGTATAGTGAAAGGTGAGGGAGCCAAACCAGAAAAGAGATAATATTCCAATTAATATACACTTGACATTTCAAACAATAAATATAAACATTGATATTTATTTAGATTTTAGAATAAATCTATGAATTTTCAATTCTAATTTCAAATTGAATGATGATATTATTGTATTGCTTTAAGAGTATAGTTGATGGTTGATGACTTCTTCCCACAATACCATATAGAATTTGAAATATAAAAGATGATTTTAGGAAAGATTGGTAGCGATCTGTATTCTTATATGTGTATTTATGTCTGTACATCAAAAGGTATCAGTTATTCTATGTGTCTTCTACTGGTTTTTATGTTATATTATTGTGAATATTGGTTTTTATGTTATATTATTGTGAATATTATCAGATTTTTGTTTTGTATTTATTCCAATTTAATTTACAGAAAAATGTTTCCTTTTGAGTTTTTATTTATATTTCGTAACTGTAATTTCTATTTGGCTGCTATAAACTAGTTCAAAGAACTTTCCTTATAATATTGAAATCGGGTTGAATACGAAATCCAAAATTTCAAAATCCCGACACAAAAATCCTAAATTACAAAATCCCGAATTACAAAATACCCAGTTACAATATTCCAAATAACAAAATCCAGAATTTCCTTTTACATTATTTTTGGTTTTTAAAAAATATTGATTTATTTTCATATAAAAAAAAGTTCGTAGAGGTTCTTTCTACAAGTATTTTTGTATTTGGCAAAGAATTGCTTATTTTTATATAATATAAAATATAATTAATATATATATAGGTAATATAGGTATTATGAATAATATGTACTTATAAAAGAAGAAAAGTATCCCAACAGTAAAGTATTCATCAGTATCCTTATTTTACAGAAGCTTGGTAGCCCGCTTTGAGGGTTCAAGGGATTTTAACTCCCTTTCTGTAGTCAGTCCTGCTCACACAACTTAAGCTCTGCTTAAGGTATTTCCATTCGTCTGGGAGGCGCCTTTGTCAACAGTCTTCTTATAGCTACATAATTTTGTTTAGTAAACTGGTGAAAATCTAGCGATTCAATTACTTCTCATTGTTATTATTATAAAAGCATATTTACCTACATATTTCCAAGTTTACAAATTAAAAATCAATAAAATTCCGAATTCTGGATTTCTGAATTTTTGCACCCGGGATATTGTAATTCGAGATTCTGTAACTTTCCCATTCAATCAAACTTGAGTAATTCTCCTTTCACACGGATTATAATTGAAATTTGACAGTACAATCATGGTCAGAGGGTCAAGTTTGTTTATCAGAGTTTATATGCATAAATGGTTAAGCTGTTTATGATCAAAGAAATTTGTGGAAATTGTTGCTTGTACAACGCCAATACTTTATTTGCTTGTACCGATTTCTATAAACAGTTTTCATTGATGTTGTTTCACTTTCGTATATTAAGATATCCTACAGCAGGCCTGATATTGTTATCGAAAGAAATATTTTTGCAGTCTTTGAAAAAAAGTCTTCTGATGATTCTCAGCGATTTTTTTTATTTTTAAGAATTTCGTTCCGATTATCACTTTCTTTCTTAATGACACTGATCATAATGTTTCATGTCAAACTTAACTGTAAATTTTATAAGTTTAATTTTCAATCTGAAGGATATATGTAATTCGATGTCAGTCTAAATATTTCAATGAGAAATGCTTATGGAGGGCTCACAACCGCACCGCCAAATTTAATGCATCAAAACTCATTGATATATTATTTCCATAGCTAAAAAGAGGAGTGAGATTTAGCTTCTGTAAAATAACCACAAATTTGACGTTGCTAAAAACTACGAAATGCTTATGTTTCTTATATGATAAAAGATTTTTTCCTAAAAGCTATATGGCTCTTACTTACTCTATTTTTCATAACTCATAACATAATCCGTTTTGTGTGCTGCAAAGTAATTTAAATAAAGGACTGCGATGTACAAACTTGCTCTTGTGACAAGTTACTTTCGTGTTAACGACTGAGAAATTTAATTGGTCAGTTTGAAAATACAACAATTTTCTGTTTTTTATATTTTTGAATATTTTTTTTTTTTACATTCTTCAAAACAAAATGTATGCAATAAAAAATTATTTATTCGAAAGAAATCACCATCGGCAACAAATCAATAATATAAAATTTTATCGAAATTGATCCTATTTTGTTTAAAAAAAAAATTAATTAATCTAAAAAAAAATTTCAAAATATTTTTTTTTTTTCATTTTTTATTTTTTCAGTATTAATAAGAACAAGCAGTTCTTTTAGAATATAAAATTTTGACAAAATCGTTGCAGCCATTCAAGAGATAGTTGGTGTAAATTCAAACGGTTCTATGACACGTACACCGTCAGTAAAGCTGATTCTGAAATAAAAATTCTCTTGAAAGACATTATATTTGGGCCCAAATCACTGACTTAAAATTTAATCGAAATCGGTCGTATTTTTTTCGAAAAAATTAGAAGGTGCAAAAAAAACTTTTTCAAAAATAACTTTTTTTTAATTTTTTTTTCACAATATTATTTGGGGCAAGCATTTATTTTAGAATATAATAGAATATAGACGAAATATATCAGCATTGTAAACAAATCACTAGTAAAAATTTTTATTTTATCGTATTTTGTTCGAAAAAATGGAATTATCTGTTACGCTTATATGGTAGGTAGAGGTACCTATACCGTTATTTTGAGACTTAGGATAAAAATATAAAAAAAGTCTTGGTTTTTTATTATAAGAACACATTGTACCAAGTTTGAAGAAAATTGACCCAACCGTTAAGGCTGTAGGTGTCGATACATACAGACAGACAGACAGACAGACAGAATTGACGGACCTACTTATTTCGTCTTCTCTATGATCGTAATGCCATGTTTGATTGTTATTTCACATTTTTTTTTTGTTGTACGAATGCATGACTTGCCTTTATAGTACATAATAAGAGCAAGTAAAAATATTGTTTAATACTAAAGAAGGACTTAAAACCTGAGAAATTAAGAAAGTTAACTCTAAACCACTTCAATTTAATGTTCTTAGAAACAGTCAAAAACTTTAGAAAACGAATACATATCAATTTGTTTTGTTGTAGCATACCGTCATTTCGCTGAAATTGTATTCAAATTTTAAATTGTAATAATCAGGTAATCTTTTAAATTTTTGGAAAATTAAGCCAGCAATGTGTCTCATGTGAAATTTGCTTAAAATTGATCCTTTACCAACTTGCAACCAAATGCATTTGATTATGATGCAGCAACGTACATATATGCTATATGGCTACCGCTACTAACTAAGAAAATATATAGTTTCTTTAAAGGTAGATAATTAGCCCGATTAATAAATATGTATAATTGAGCACCAAAAGTGTTTGCAAAAAATAGTCCCTTCCCGGAATTCAGAATCTAGATTGAAATCCCTAAAGATTGAAACAGCATTCGTTTAAATGAATCATACCAGAGACTAAAGGTATAGGTACATTATATTACAACATGTGAATTTTGAATTTCTTATACAAGAGATTCAAAGCATTCATATATCTTTTCACTTAAATATTTCTTATTATATAACCCTACACACTCAAAACTTGTCTTTACTTATTTTTAAACCATCTTAAACGAGAACCCTGCATATCTTTCCCTATATCCAAATCGATTACTAGACAATTATTAGAAATTATGAAACTCGAAACACATGTTTCTCCAACGCATTACAACTACATTAACCAGCATCATATTTCATGAAGTATCTTCGCTGCATGCAAAGTGCAGCTACAGATATTGTGGGGGCGCAACACAAATCCATTTCCATTGGATTGCAATATTCGATTCCAAAAAATTTGTTAAACAACAAGAAAAAAGTAAAAAAAAAAAAAAAAAATCACCATCATCTACCATTATGGACAGAATAAGAAAATAAATTTCAAAATACTTTCAACTCCAACGAGCTAGATCTCTCTTTCTGGTGCCGTTTGAGTATAGGCAAATAGAACTTTCAAGAAAAAAAAAGAAAAGTGGAACCCATGGTGGTAGCGCGATGATGCACTCGCGCAGTGTTTGACCACCCGCTGCCGTGAAAGATCACACAATGCGGGTTGATTACCTGGTGCACTTCGAGACCTTCACCATCTCCATAGTGATTCTCTCAGGCCATACAACTGGGACACCAGTAAGCAAACACCATGCACCGCGAACACACATCCTGTGTGTCATGCATATGCCATGTTGATGATCGTACCACGGTTTATGCAGTAGAAAGAGACCTCGAAACAACTGTTTAAAATTCATATAAATATCTTCTTTTTATATACCAATCATCAGGCATTTAGTAAACAAAGACACCTGGAGGAGGGGTTGAAGAAGGGAAGAGATCAGCTTCCAAATCGATTACCAAGAAACGATAAAATTCGAATTTTATTCTACGGTTCTATGGAATAGTGAGGATTTCCTGCGATTTACTTGTGTCTGCTTATACCTCGCACCATACCAAGCGAGTAGACAAGATGGCATTTCTATACCTAGAGCAACTCACCTCCAGTCAAAGACAAATCCACTCACAGTTGGGGGGTTCATTTCTATAGTCATCGTCGCCCTCTTGCCAGCCCTCGGGAATGTGGTAGACACAGTTTTGCCTGTGCGTTTATTTGCGAATGTGATTACTAGCCATTATCACCTGGCTGATGTCTCTGCATATGTAGGCGGGAGCAACCGCAGAGCTGCCGCATCATACCCGAGATCATGGGCAATTTACACCTGAAACGTGTCACAGATTTCTTTGTCTTCCGGTGATCCGTGAATCTATGAATGTGAGTAGTTGCAGCACCACGTTCAATGTCACTATAAAGGTTTGATCTCATTTTAAATTGAAATACCCATTGTTGTGTTCTGCATGACGATGATGGTAATGATGATGATGATGATGATCATAATGATGATGACGATCATGATGAATATGAGGATGAAGCACAAAAACTGTTTTGCCACTAAAGGATCACGAAATTGAAATCAATCACGATTGGAATGGTGTATATTCGAGTGTTTTAAATCTTTCACTGCAATGTGCAACCACACTGCATGTCTGATGGCGGCAGCAGCGGTGAGAAACATCATGACCGCGGAGTACCTACTTCTTGTCAATTATTGATTGAACAGCTAATCTTTTGACACCATCGTTCGTAAACGAACTCTAAAATGTTGCCCTCAAGATGGATTCGGACCTCATTCCCAGGGATCCATCATCTGTGTTCTGTGTGTATGCGCCGGTATGCGGTCTGTTGGCTGAAAAATTGCAAAAAAAAAGAAAAATTATTGAGGTGGGTTAGAAGGCGTGAAATAGTGATTGTTTAGGATTTGTTTCTTTAGGCGGACAGTATGTGGTGCAAGTATCATAATTTTTTTTTTATAGAAAAATAAAAAGTTTATGTCTGAAAAAAAAACGATATAAATATGGCAAGTACCGTTGTTTTTTAGACTTATAGAACAAATAAAATAAGAAACAGATAACCGTTTTAAAAATGTTTATTAAGCGTCCAGACCATAGGAACATTATAAAAACATTTAAAAAGAATATCAGAAATACGTTTTCCTATACATATAATTTTTAAAAATTCCTGAAATGTATTTTTAAGTGTTTAATGTTGAAAAAATCTGAAAATATCATTTTGTTGCGAAAATGGGAAACAAAAAATATTTCAAACCCTTTTCTGCATGTGTCGTCCCACAAAAAGGAAGATTTCTGAAACATTTTTTAAACTAATAGGAAATATATTTTTGAAAAATTTCAATTTTGAACAAACTACTAAAGACTCATGACATATGAAATTTGTCATATGTCAAATTCCATATGTCATATATCAAATGTCATATGTCATATATCATATGTGATATGTGATATGTCATATGATATACGTCATATGTCATATGTCATATTTCATATGTCATATGTCATATGTCATATGTCATATGTCATATGTCATATGTCATATGTCATATGTCATATGTCATATGTCATATGTCATATGTCATATGTCATATGTCATATGTCATATGTCATATGTCATATGTCATATTTCATATGTCATATGTCATATGTCATATGTCATATGTCATATGTCATATGTCATATGTCATATGTCATACGTCATATGTCATATGTCATATGTCATATGTCATATGTCATATGTCATATGTCATATGTCATATGTCATATGTCATATGTCATATGTCATATGTCATATGTCATATGTCATATGTCATATGTCATATTTCATATGTCATATGTCATATGTCATATGTCATATGTCATATGTCATATGTCATATGTCATATGTCATATGTCATATGTCATATGTCATATGTCATATGTCATATGTCATATGTCATATGTCATATGTCATATGTCATATGTCATATGTCATATGTCATATGTCATATGTCATATGTCATATGTCATATGTCATATGTCATATGTCATATGTCATATGTCATATGTCATATGTCATATGTCATATGTCATATGTCATATGTCATATGTCATATGTCATATGTCATATGTCATTATGTCATATGTCATATGTCATATGTCATATGTCATATGTCATATGTCATATGTCATATGTTATATGTCATATGTCATATGTCATATGTCATATGTCATATGTCATATGTCATATGTAATATGTCATATGTAATATGTCATATGTCATATGTCATATGTCATATGTCATATGTCATATGTCATATGTCATATGTCATTTGTCATATGTCATATGTCATATGTCATATGTCATATGTCATATGTCATATGTCATATGTCATATGTCATATGTCATATGTCATATGTCATATGTCATATGTCATATGTCATATGTCATATGTCATATGTCATATGAGAGAATCATATTGGTGGCCAGGTAAGGACGAAAAGCGTTGCGAAAAAAAAATTCCTGAAAGTGCAGAGGGCTGCATGTCACCATATACCCACGTCACAGTATACACCGAAGTGAATTAAGGTCGAATCGGTGTTATTTCACTTTATCACAGCGAAATAAAGCCAAACGTTGAAATTTGGCGTTATTTCTCTTTGGAAAGTGCAATAATGCCGAATGTCAAAAGTCGGCGTTATTACACTCGGCGTTATTTCACGGCACCGATATGTTTAATAATGAAATTGCAGTATTTATGCCTTTGCCTTGTTTCAATATTTTTGCAAGATTTGATTTAATATTTTGTCCATGAACCCCGACAAAATAAAATTTCAAGTGCTCAAGAAAAATTCTTCTTTTAGAACCGCATTTTTACCTTTTTTTTTTAGGTTTTGTATTCCCATTGTTTTGATTTTTTTTGTTTAAACTATGATCGTATAGAAACCTTTAAGCATTTTCCATCAAGTGCAGAAATTATTTCTTTAAGCCTGACAAAAAAACATAATCTTTTGCCTAAATTAACTTCTTATTCCACATATCTGATAATTATATCAACCAACATTTTTAATTATCAAACTACACATAATGATATTTTAAAAGATCTCGTGAAAAATGTTCTTCTCAAACAGACTGTCATAAAAATATACTCACAAAACAAGCTCATCATTCTGCATACCGTTACAGTTTTCTCATTTATGCAAAATAGCAATCAATTTCTATCATGATGGAGCAATCTTGATTTATGACTTCATGACTACCTCCATCAATTCAATCGACTTTGCATTCGTCGCCGTCGTCATCGACATCTGTCGTTGTCGTCAGTCTTCTCATCATCCTTTTCATGATCTAGATTAGGAATTCGTAGTCTCTTGTACTTCTTGTGTACTTAACTCGATGAAGAAAAAAAAACCAACACAAAAAAGTTCAGTAAACATCAATTTAAATGAACTGCATCCCCGACATCAGATCGAAAAACTAGAGTGAATCGTGATTCTAATAGAATTCACAAAACATTAAAGAACTAAAGAACTCTATCGAAGCTCAAAACCGTGAAGAAACTATTATGCATCATTATTTGATCCATCAAATTTCAATTCCTCATCAGTTTTCAGTTCTTTTTTTGAATGGTGTTGATGAGGAAAGATGTATAGCTGAAAATGGTATTTGTATTCAATCATTTATACCACCCAGATATCCTTTCATTACATTCATCTTCAATAGCTCGACCGTTTCAATTGAGATTTCAAGGTGACTTTAGAACGACGAAATCATATCGTTTCGATTTTATGTAACGATGATCAGCCCCATGATCATCATCATGTTCTTCTTCGTTATATTCGTCATCATTATCATCAGCATATGGCAGATGAGTTTTTGCCTTGAAGAACTTCGACAAGAGTTTAAGGTGCCATATACTTAACTCAATAGACACACACACGGGTGCTATACGTATCTGACGGATTGTTTATTCCAGAATAAGAGGGAAAAAAACATCTTGGAAAAGTCATAGTAATTGGGTCTACCATCGATCGCCACTAAACTAACAAACTAGGGAGCTCTTCGAATGCAAACCACTCCAAGCGACAACGAAGACGACAACGATGATTTCGATGTGGTTAATAAATTTGAATGTTTGCTCGTTGCTCGAAGTGCATTTGAAATCGTTCTTGATTTGAATTGGGTGCAACATAGAGCTTATGGCAAATATCAAGTAGCTATAGAATCAAAGAGGATCGGGTCACACAAATGCAATCCACTAGAAATGAAGACAACACTTAGACTTTGTTCTCATTAAGATATATCTAGTTTTTGTTCTACCTTAAGTGGCTTTAGATTTTTTACTGTATTTGGTGAGAACTTTTTTACTAAAGAAAATAACGAGGAAACTACTTGAAGACATGGCATACAGTGGCGATGGCGAAATATCATTGGACAATCGATTGGTCTATTGGGCGCCGCCTGTGGTTTGGACTTCAATAATTGATTTTTAATTCTTACATTGTTAACGATAAATTGGATGAGACCGACAAAGAATTAAACAATGGAGTTAATCTGTTATGGGGGTCTATTTATATCTAGCAGTCAATAAATCGATATAATTTTGAATAATTCTTACAATTTATGGTAGGATTTAATAAGTGATGGTTTGCCCAAGCGGTCGAATCTCGATCACATACATTTAAATTTTATTTTTAATTTAAATTTTTGTTTCCATCTTAAAAGTCCATTTATATTAATTAATATAAAGTTCAAGTCCATTGTCCTGTTAATAATAATAGTCTAAGAGCTATAGCGACCAAAATACATACCTACGTTATTTGATAACAAAAATAATTATAGTCTTATTAGGTATATCATCTCCCAACACGTGTGATAAATAATCCGGAAGTCTGATAAGCATCCAGTGATAGGTGTGGCCACCAAGCACCAATAAAGGTGAAATTGTATGGAGATAGTCTAGGAACATTTTGTCGTTGCAACTAATATCTAATGGGATCTTTGCATATTAGGGACAAAATACAAGCACATTTCACTATATGAGGATTGTGGTTTATCTCGCCCAGTTAAGGCAGAAAGTGCAAGTTTTTAAACATAAAACATGTTTTATTTCTTAGTAAGTTGCATCTCCCGGGCTGAATGGGGGATATACGAGTACATATATCTCCCCTTCCCATAAGTTTGCAGCGAAAAAAATGTCCCCATACATTTCTTAACTTTACATGGTGGCAAATCCCAATAATTATCATACATTCCTTCTGAATATTGTTCAGGTTGCTTAAAGAGTTAACATAACTGTTAACTAAGAAAAAATGCTTCCACACTCAATTAAAGCTCATAAAATTTTCTACAATTTTTGTTATGAACTCTTCAACCATTTCTATATCGTCTATCTCTAATCTGACGGAAAAAAAATGTATAGAAGAAGTTATAGAGAATTTAATTTCCTTTACAAAAACTATGCGTAGGAATACCTAAGTACAAATCCTATTTGAATGGAAAGTTAGAATTTTACTTTTACAAACAAATTCACATATTATTTATTCGACCACCATATTGCAAGAGCTGATAGGGAAAAAATATTCGCTTTTTTAGGGACAGTCCACACTACTGTTTTTGATCCACTGAAAATAAAAATCACAACAGATAAAATTGTTGATTCATGCAGCTTGAATTCATGATCCATGCGGTTGACTCCGTCAACAACAATTTAATGGTTGGTGTCGAAAATAACGTTAACTTCTCAAGACTTACATATGTACCTATGTAGATATATATACCTACATCACATTGCATACATACACAGATTTTTCTAAACATTTCGCATCTTTTTAAGTCGAATGGTATTGGTACTTTCCCATCTCATTTTGACCAAATTTCGACTTGCATATATTCGTTCTATGGCCACCTCAGAATTCTTCATACATATGTATGTATCTGATGATAAAGGCACAAAACCATACCATTGAGTCTTGAGACTTTATTTGCAGAGATCCCTGGCAATGACTTAGCAATTTATTCATTGTTTTTGGCGAACAAACGCTTTGGGGATGGAGTCGACTTTATTGAGCCAGCCATAATGTCATCTTTATATCAAAATTCAAATTCCAATTTAAGATTTGAAAGAACGAAATTAAACTTCAAAATTATTTATTTTTAAGCTTTTTTTTTATGTAAATCAAAAAATAATTATATATCAAGGTGCTTTATATGATTTGCAATTAACTATCTTAATAACTCATGGGTACCAAAATACATAAGATTCTGCAAATCAACTCAAAAATACCTTTCATTTGGTGTATATATCAAGAAGGTCTGTGTAGTACTTACGGAGAAAAGTGTACTGACAGTTTATCCCAAGCGTATTAATGTAGAGATTTAATTGGCCTTGAATATTGATGAGATCTGATATTCAAATTCTTCTACGTCAAATTCTTAAGACGAAATCAAGATAAAAATTGTAAAAAATATCAAAACAATGTGTAAGAGATCTGTTGATCTAACAAAATCTTTATATAATATAGTGATATTGTACATTAGTCAGAACTTCAGAATTTTGTATTCCTTCAAAACAAAATAGGTATAAAATAATTGCGATAAACACTAAACATTTTGAAGATTTTTCAGTTTTATTTTTTTATTTATTGATAATCACGAAGTCACTTTTTTGTGGAACAAGTTTGTTCAACCTTTCTTCGTTCATTCCAAAAGATTTTCAATTGTATGGTCAAACTTTTTCGATATATTATTTAGGAGTCGAACAAGAATTTATATAATACTTCCTTAATCTTCCTTAATTTTTCATTGTTATTTTTGCTTAGGGTTATGATATTATTGTTTCTGTAGATTTTTCTAATTTTATATTAATGAATTTATTAATATAACTTTGCACTATAATAGATCTTCTTACTCAAGTTCAATATTAAAATCGTTTTCTGACAATCGAGGTTATGTAACATAGAGTTCAGCGATGCATATTTATCTGAAAAAATAATATACCTATAGGTAAAAAACTGTCACTATTTTATAAATGATATAAAAACAGATCAGCAATAAAATAAATTTGAAAATTATTTCCCAGCATCACAGCTTTTTAATAAAACCATTGTTGAAAACGAAACTATTTTGGTTCATGCAAAGCTCAGTTAATTCTACTGATCAGTAATTTTTCCCAAGCCCCCAAGTCTAAGTGTTTAACCAATCCATTGAAACAACCAAAAGAAATGAGTAGTTCATCTTAATTTTATACTAGCTATATGCTTTGGGTTCTATCAATTATTTAAATCTTCTTCAATTTGAATCCTTTAAACCATTAAAATTTTCTAATAATCTCAATTGACTGTGTGTTGTAAACAAATTTGAATATATAGGGGGAATTGTTTGACCAGGCTTATGAACTTTGAATAATTTAGAAACTTAAGATTTTCATGTTCCTTTCTTTAATATTAATCGGAAAGATTCCTATTTTTATAAACATGTAAATAAAGATGACATTTAAAACATGAATCCATAACGGAAATTATTTATTTTAAAGAATTTTTAGAAAATTTCTCATAAGAACCTTCATTTAACAAAAAAGTTATTTTAGATACCTAATACTTTTGTTTTTTTTTTCAAAACAACGAAAGGATTATCTTCAAAAGACACTAAGAAAAGCCTACAGTGGTTACAATCTAAAAGAAAAACCCAGGAACTGAACCTTGAGGATCCTACAAGCAAAATAATTTAAGTGGTTGGAATCTAAAAAAAAAATTATTTTATATTTTCAAGCAAAACCAATTTTTATTAGAAACAAAACAAATTTTTTAAAAGATATTATATCGTGGCTTCTTACTTTTTATGAATACAAAAGCGATAATCTTTAGTAAACTACATATTGATTGATAAACTTAGTTATTTTTTAATGGATATTGATATTTTTCACTCCTTTTAATCCTATTTGTAAAAAAATAAAAATTTAAAGCTATTTTTTAACTATCATACATTTTGTGTAATTTTTCATAAAGTGAATTTTTTTCATACATTTTGTATAATTTTTATAAAAATTATGAATAATATTCATTCATTTTGTGTAATTTCTCATAAAATGTATGAAATTTTTTCATACATTTTATGTAATCTTTCATAAAATGTATGAACGTTTTTCATAAATTTTGTGTTATCTTTCATAAAATGTATGAATTATATTCATAAGATTTCGTTTAATTTATTAATTTTATTCATACATTTTATGTAATTTTTCATAAAATGTATGAATGGTAATCATAAATACTAAGTAAAATTTACATAACAATTATGAATGAGAGCATAATAAACATGAATTTTTTTTTAGGAAATCCCAGAAAAATGTGAATTTATCCATAATTATTATGAATTAATTCTTAAACTTTATGAAAGCATTCATAATAAAGAGGGGAAATTTGTTTTATGAAATTTTTCACTCTTTTTATGAAAAGTTTCATACGCTTCATACGCAATCATAAAAGTGTGAATTCGAATTCATAAAACGTAAAATCGCTCAAAAATTATGAAATATTTTATAATACACAAGCATTTTTTCATAGGATTTATGCACATTTTTGGTTCAGTGTATAACTGTGTTTAGCTAAGTAAATTTGTACTGTTGGTACTTAATAAACTGACTATATAGCTAATCAATATAGTTCTAGAATCAGTCCTATATCAATGAAGTAAAAGTTCTTGCCATACAATTTAAATGCTAAGCCATGTCCGAAATCCACTGACAGGAGATATCTGATATAAAATATATAACACAGTATAGTGTTTTATAAATTAAAAACGATATGTATGTTGAGATAACAACTCTTTAAAGGACCATGGACAATTTTATGGTGGTTGTATGGAGTTTGGGCCCATTTTTAACATTTTGCTCAAGTTTAATAAAAATCGACATTAAAATCGCAATGCTTGATGTAGCATAAGAGCTACACCATATATTCATAAGTATATGAATCCAATCATTGAAACTGGGTGAAAAGAAAATGTTTTGAAGTAAAGGCCAATAAAAATTTTAAATTGAATTTCAATTTACTCCACAAAAATTTAAATTTCTTCTAAAATATAAAATAATTAACAATTCCTTGTAAATATTAAATAACTGACCAAGTGAAAATTTTAATACGATCTTAACTGTTCGGTATTTTTTGTAATTAAATCAGTAACTTTACTATATCACTTTTATACTATTGACTTATTCAAGTAACGTCCCTTCTTTTTATTGTCATAGGGAAACACTGATAAACTATCAACTATAAAGAACAAAATTTAGACACTAAAGCTACTAAATGACCAGTTTATATAAAGATATTCCCACTGCCAATTTTATGACTTTTCTTACCAAAACTTACATTTGAAAAAATTCTATAGAATATCGTTTCAAGATCATTTATTGAAAATGTTTGAATTCGCTAGGTTACTTATGATGATGAATTATGAATATGAATATCTTCTTCTTGGTAAAATTTAAGACCGATCAATACTTAGGTAATAGGTAGAAACAAAAGTTTTGTACGCAAAATACAACCGGATGGTTTGTTCAAGGTTTTCATTTTGACTCCGATTTGCTTCCTTATTTTCATCATCGATCTATCTGAAACTTCTTATGTATATTCAATAAAAGTTTTGGTGGTGGAATTGGAGTGGCCGCAGCATATGATAAATTTATTACATTCTGGTCAATTAATATTTTCCAATAGAAGAATATCATAACCAGCTGAAATTTAATGCTTCGTAACCTCAATGAACTTTTCAATCAGAAACCTAATAAACCCCATTAATATCAATATCAATGAGTGGAACTTACATAAAAAGCAACAGAACATGGAAATGTTGAGATTTCGAAAACGATGTAACGAATCGTTTCTTTCTCTTTAAATGGATGTAGTTTATAAATCGTGCAATGCAACCTATTAAGAAGTGACTTGAACTATTGGATATATTCAGCAATTTGTATTTCTTACCTTAAACAATTCAATCCATATACTCAAACGATTATCAGTTCACCCTTATACCCCAATTTCAGATATAGATATATTGTGGATGTGGATTGAAGTGAATCTCTTATCAACCGCACAACATGAACGTGAATTTATCTATCAAAACTTTTCATGAATGTAGATTGACTATCCAATTTATTTACGACTTAATTTAAAATGTCTGATTATTGATAGTAACTCGCCCCACACGAAATGACCGCTAAGTGGTGGGAAATTTTCACCATCCCGACCCAATAAAGCTATCTGCCTAAATCAAACCGAACATCATGTGAATGCAATCGGTACTTCGATTCAAATAATAGTCTCGTAGATGCATAGTTATAGATATAAATACACGCTATTATTTCAATACTTAGCCAACAGTATCAAATTATGTGTCCCATGTAAAATGTACAATTGTACACATTATACATCATGCTCTATAGCCGCACATAATAAATCGTTCTCATCGCGCAAAGATAGTGAATTGGTCGTTGTTAAGTTGTATCTCTTTTTACATGAGATATCGCAAACCGTTAACAATCGAGTTGTGATAGAGATATACCTGCTTTAATAAACCTAGCTTAGCATTCCGGACTCTAAGTCACGCCTCTTCTAACAACAAATCTATTTGCATTTATTATATTAGCATCGAGCAAAGCCAATGAGGGGCCGAGTGCCCGAGAGTATCGTTTCAATTGAGACCGAACTCAAACCGACTACTAGGTATATGATTCGACCACCACCAATTTCTAATTTGGTTTTTCATAGATACTGTATCTTTTAGTTTGAATATACGTTCACACACGCTCACCTGAGAATGCACCTTACGAACAAATTACACGTTAATTGATGGCGGCACGGTGCGGTTACATTTCAGCTAATATCGTGCCAACGATTTTCCACATGAAATGAAAATTCACACGTTTTCCTTTTCTCCACCTAGCGAAGCAGTAATGGCACACAGCACAATCTGGTGGAATAGAGATGGCGCTGGTGTTGCTGCTGCTGATAAAGTGGTGGGATGGGTCCGAATCTGAATGGCCAATTTAACGATGTGTGAATATGTGTGCTTGGTTATAGATATCTGGTTCAAGTGTTGGTTCCGGTGGGTGGTCACACTTTTCGAATGGAGTGGAAGTGGATATAAGCATGACTGCCGGGGAAACCTATTAATTTGCAATATATACCAAGTCTAAATAAATCATACCGGTCTAGCTTGATGTTGTTGTTGTGGTGTTACGACTTCGCAAGAGTGTGTTGTCTGACCTTACAGTGAAATTGTTGTCTATAGTTATTGTTAAATTCAACACCTACCTATTGGGAAAATTTATGCAGCCAATGTTGGATGGAACACCTGCTGTTGCTATTAATACCAATGAGATAAAGTATTTTGTTAGATATTATTTTTTATTTGATATTTATTGCTTAGCTTGAGATATATCCGCATCTCTGGCGAGTTATAGCGAATTATAATAACTTTTTTTATGACTTTATTTTGTTTATTTCTTGTTTTTTTTTTTTTTTTTATTTTAGAAATATAATTTGTTAGGGGATTAGGTAAATTGGTTTGACTTGATTTAATAAAAATATGAGTTTCTTTGAATTTTTAAAATGCTAATCTCATTGAATGTATGTTTGACATTCATTCTGAAAATGGAAATAATTATTATGTAAATTGAGTGAGAATAATATATTTAAGGTGATATCTGATATGATATTTTGTTGTTTAGTAGTTTTTTTTTTTTTGTATCTTTTAATATTTGGAACAATATCTTTTAATCCAACCAGTTTATTTTTAACAATAAAAAGTTGTTATTATTATAATTTTTAGTAAAGTTTTATAGTCTTACATATTGTTTTGTATTAAGATAATAAAACTAAGATTCTTCTGCATATAAATATATGTTTTAAGTATAAAAATATGAAACGCGTGACTAATTTTGTGCAAGTAAAAAAAAAATTTGAAAGCTCAAAACAAATCAATCATATAAAATTTTATCAAAATTTTTTTCGAGAAAATTAGTATCTACGCATATATAATATCGGTAGCGCTTATATGGTATAGGTGCCGTTTAAACGGACACATTTGTGTAAAAACGTTATTTTTCGTTAAAAACGTTAAAAACGAACTGATAAGAAATAAAGTGCACGACTGCGTCGCAGGAACTTGCTCTTGTAACAAATTGCCACAAAAATTAATTTAAATTTTATAAATAGATTTAATATAAATCACAAATGCGAAAAACATCATATATAATATACTTTTATTAATCGTGCTAAAACAACTTTTTACAAACGATTTTAAAATCAAAGTATGCAGAGAATTTTTTTTATTTAAGGTAAGCCAATTTTACTTAATAATTTGTATTTATTAAAAAAAAAAAAAAATCAATTTTGTTAGTGGTTTTCAAAATATTGAATTTACAAAAAAATCCCTGTTGCAAAATGTTGGCACTGAAATTTGATTAAGTCATGTAGATCTTTCTAAAAATATTATTCGGGTTAAAATAGAATGACCCGTTCACGAGATAGCTCAAGAAAAAAATAACGGTTTTATGAGAGATACCGTTCATAGGCTTGGCATTTTTTTTTTAACTTGATTGAAGGCAATCAGACTATAATTTGTTTGAAGAAAATCGTTAGAGCAGTTTTCGAGAAAACTATAAGCTTCTTTATAACTGATATCTATATGTCAAGTACGGTTTTTTTTTAGTTAAAAAAATAAAGTGCACGATTGGGTTGCACCAACTTTCTCTTGGAATGCATTGTTTTCATTTGTAAAATTTAACGTTTGTAAATCTAAAGTGTGAAATACGAAAAAAATCATATGAATTTTTATTAAAAGTGGCAAAAGTACACCTAAGAGAAAAAACCTGTCTAAAATTGCCTTAGACGCCTTAGGTAAAGTTTTTTGTAGGATTATATGGATGCTATTTCTCGAGCATAATTGTGCTTACTTAGGACTTCTAGGTTATGTAAAATACGCTTAAATAAGGTGAAGTTTTTTGTATGGATGTTATGTGACAAGCATAATTTAGCCTATAGAACTAAGGCAATTTATGTTTGTCCTAGTTAATGTAAAATAGTTCAATTTGCCTTTAGAAACTAACTGCCTTATTAATAGTAAATAAACTGTAATTTTAAGTCAAATTTGCAAGAAAACTAATCCATGTATTAGGTACTAATGTTCTGATGGAACTAACTGGAAAAGTAAAAAATTGCCTTTATACGTTGGGTGTCAAATCTTTTTAATCCATAAATTAGTTAACTCGGAAATAAGACTTAAAATTTCATTTTATTTTTTATGTGTTGGTTTCGATATCCCGCCTTTTATAATCCCGTTTTTTTAAATCCTGTTTTTATAATCCCGCTTTTTATAATCTTGTTTTTTATAATCCCGATTTTTTTAATCCCGGCTCTTATAATCCCGTTTTTAATAATCTCGTTTCTCATAATCCCGATTTTGCAATAAAACAACTAAATAAAATCATTTTACCAACAACTATGATTCGTCCTTATAATAATAATAATATTCTAACTATGTGTCAGTAAGGCACATATTGCCTTTTTAAATGCAACAGGTGTTGCACGATCCTAGTTAGAAGGAGTAGAAAAATAGGAAATAATTGTTTTGTTACAATGGATGGAGAGCTAGTTGAATTTTATTTTTCACTGGTAACGTGAAAACCTGTTCTAACATTAACATAGGTCTAAGTTAATTTTACCTAATTATTAGAACAATGCTACCTCAAACCATATCTGTTAGCTTTACCTAGGCCACAATCTAATATTACCTATAGGGTCTTTTAGTTTTTTTTTTTTAGTTTGCATTTTTATACTTAAAATATAATTGCAACCATTACTGAATACAGTAGAGAAGGTTTCTCGAGGCTGACTGCGGGGAGAATTAAAAAAAAATATAAAAAACAAGGAAAAGAATACATGAAGTATACATTGTAATATAAAATTACGATACCAATAAATGAAAATAATGGAACAAAAAAATTAAAATTATATATATTATTTTTAAATTTTTTTTTTAAATCTCTTTATCTAAGCTTAAAAATGACTTTTTTTTATCCAAAAGCTGCTTAACAGGCAAAGTATTTCATGGTAATGTTTAATTTTCACCTTATCTGAAAACATAATTTAGCAACAGAAATACGGCAAGTTTACCTATAGTCGATATCGCAATTTAGCATAATATAACTTGTTAAATATGTTTTATTTGCGTTAGATTTTTGGTAAAATTACCTTAGTTTGACTTAGTTTAAGGTAAAATGACTTAGACAATCTCGCATTATTTTAAAAAAATATTAGCTAAATTTAACATAAGTTGAGTTATTTTTGAATTACGTTATTAATTTAAGGCAAGTTATCCTAGAACTTACCAGCACCGAAATTGCCTTAGTTCCTAAGGTGTGTCATATATCTTGATTTATGTAAATTTTAAACAGGTTTTTCTCTCGGTGTACATTTTAAAATTATTCTAGCCAAAATATAAGTATGCAGAAAAATAATTTGCATAAATTTATAGGTTATCTTAAATTCCAATACGTTAAACCGGTTTTTAAAAAAATCAATGTTTACTTATAATATTTGTTTATAAAAATAATTTTTTTCGCAAATTTAAAGTGCTAAAAAGTAGCCATTGAATGTAGGAAAAATAAAAAACTGGATCAAGTCATTTAGATCTCTCTAAAAAAAAAATTATTGCATTAAAATTAATTAACCCCTTCAAAAAATAGCACAAGAAAAAATAACGGTTCTATGAAGGGAGATAATATAGGCTTGACAATTTTTGGTTTACAACTAAACTAAAGAAAATCAGACAAAAATCATATGAAACTGTAGTTGCTGATACAACCAGACTGACAGACTGATGACAGACAGACATAATTCCCAGACCTATTTTTTTCGAGTTCTCTATCATTGTGATGTCATGTTTAAATGTTATCTTGATCTTGCAACTTTTTTTTCGTACGAATGCCCATATAACATTAACATGCCTAATCGCAAGTAAAAAGGAGTTCGCTACTCAGCACTTTTGTTTAAAAAAGTTCAATAATGTATGCTCGCTAAATAGAGCTATTGATCTTTTTTCAAATTAAAATCAGAAATATCAACGTGGTTCATTAATTTTGATACGAGGTGATTAAAATGTTCTCATAATATTCATGGGGTTTGGATTCGGTTAATATATTTGTTCATAAACCAAAAATCGTATAAAACACAATCATACAAAATTCTTAATTTAATTTTTAGACTATAGTGTTGATATTAGCAAAACTATAAACTACATATTTTTATTGTATTTTTAGCCACCCTGTAGAGTATAAAGGAAAACTTAATACCATAATGCTTTCTCATGAATAACATTAAATATTCTGTTACCCTTTTAAAATACTCTGTTAATAAGTTCAACTTGCAAATAAGCTAATTATTTACAAATTTTCATAAATTCAGCCCACACCCACTTTTCGGTCATCAAACTCCACTATATGTTTGAGACAAAGTGTTACAAATTAAATTGCAAATTACCATCATCATCATAGCCAGTGGTGTGCCTTTAGGCGGTGTTTATCGATTTAAAGAGCCACCGGCATTATTGTGTATGGGTGTCGCAATGAATTAATTATTAACCTCAAATGAGTCAATAAATTTAACCATCCCATTGTCTAAATTTTCTTATTTAAAATAGATAATATAAGTGGTCAATGATGTTTATTTTAAATTCAACGTAGGCGTTCAAAAATCCAAGATATCTAAAATAAAATGACTTAATAATATATATTTTATTTTTTTTCTTTACAGGTGTTTCACACGGTCGTAGATGTATCCACCGTGCCAAAGTGAGTTATTTATCAATTTTTATAATGAATTCTTTAAATTCTCCGTCCATTTATGAGATAATTCATTCCAAAACACGTCCGATTATAAGAATGAAGAAGAAAAAAAGTTTCTCTTTGAATATACTTAACTCAAGGTAAAACGAAACGAAGAACCAAGCGCAACTCATAAATGCATCAGCAACCCGAGATCAGCTAGAGACTGTATAGTTGTATAGTATAAGTGCTTTAGATATAATATCTATACTGCTGATGGTTTTGGTAGTTGGTATACTGTTTATGCCACAATGCCACACACTATGGCGACATTGACAAATTGTTGCAACACATACGCAACATAGAAACCTCGTTGAAGATTTTGTGACTAACTGGGGTGCCCATTGAAGAACTAAATTGCGGTAGCATAAAATACAAAAGGATTTCAATTTCACGGCATATAAAGGCGCGAAAAGTTCTCCTTTCGGCTCATGGCATAGGTATAGTCAAGCTATATGAAAAATTGTTTGTTGCAAGCAAAGAGTCGCGTACCAAGTTGCTGGCATCCAAAACAGGCCCAAAATGCATTTCGCTGGCCTGCAGTTAATATTTCACTTGTGCCTAACAATGAGTTTGGCTCGGACGGGCTATTGTACTTCAAGCTCACTTCGCGGGCAGATGGTTGCGTTGTTGTAGTAATATCGAAATCAGTGCACTTTATCCAGATGATGGCGATGGCGGGTGCGAGTATTTTGGTTTCCATTTTTATTGTCCCAACCTGGTTACAAGAGCTCTCAAAAAGAGTATGTGGATAATTTTAAGAGTCGTAAAGTATCGCATTACGGATGTGTAACAGGCATGAAGATGCGAGGGCATAATTTACTTTGGGAGTCAGTTTTTGTTATCGTTTCTGTTGTTTATTTTTTTTCACTCACTTGTTGGTCTTTATAAGTTCAGACGGACAAACAGACGGACAAACCAAGTCTCATTAAGTGTAGTGGTGAACTTTTATGGGATTTCTTCGAAGGAATGCGGTGTGCTTAAGTTATGTGCACGAAGAGTACTCGCATATATACGTTGGCTCACACATTGGTTGCGAAAATTTTGTAATTTTGTGGTATATTATTGTGTGGGTCATAGTAACGGTGGTAGGTATAACTTCATAATATTGAGAGCTGCTTAAAGTTTCCATTTTTTATGGCTATTTTGAACCTGGTGAAATGGCATAAACAATAAACATGCGGCTAGAGTAAAAGCCTTACACACAAATCATTGGAAAATTAATAACTGTTGGCTGCGGGAATAGTTGCCTCATATTAAACAATGACGACGTTCCATATTTTGATATTTTTATGGTTAAAATTTCCCAGCAAAAGAAATGCGTTTGTTTTTTTTTCGCCCAAATAATAATAAAAATAGATACAAAATTATTTTATTGCAATATGAATCTTATGCGTAGAAATAAAAGAGAACTAATTAGTTGTTTTATAGTGATTAGTCATTCTCTATAGACGTCTTAGAAAACTTATTTTATGTGTCATTATTGCCGCATAATTTAAATACATAGAAATTTTCTTCATCCAAATATAGTTAAGTGTCTGCATTCATTAAACAGTCGATACATGTTTACTAATTAAACATTCCCTAAGGACCGGGAGTACGGATTTCGTAGCACCAGGTCCACTTTGTGATCTAATGGCATATATCTTAAGGAAAAGTGGAACCACAATCCTTGCACCAGTTTAATGAAACCACGGTTATTGTGCTTGATATTTTAAAAGCATTTGATATAGAGTTTGTCATGAAGCATGAACTGAAATTACAAATTTGCAAAAAATAAGTAAAAAAATTGCAAATATCATGAAAATTCGTATTCTGGCAGAGAAATATATTTTCTTCAAGATTCTGAAGAGTCCCGGAGTTCTAAAAGGTGTGCTCAATTCTACTACTCGAACTTAAGCCCCCACTGCGCTCACCACCGGCCGGCGCAGCGGTTCTGATATATCTAACAACATCTCCCAATTTAATTTTTATAAAGGCCAATAGAAGCCATTTTCTTATTTCTATAACAACTGTAATCAATCTTATAGAAACCTATTTGGCGCACATAAGCGAAGTTATAACTCTTCATAAACACTTTGGATAAGGCCTGGTGAAGGCTTTGCAATGGAAACAATACTTTGCTACGAAAGGCTTTTTGTTTCGCTAAATAGTTGTCACAAGACTTCCTTAAGAAGGCAAAATAGTTTCTTTTTAAGTGTTTCGCTAAGGACTAACAAAAGTCATTACGGAAATCTTACCGAAATAAAAAAATTCAAATAAAATTTAAATTAATTTTTTTAACGCCTTTTTTCTTTCATCTTTTATTTCGATTAATTTTTTCTAAGACCATTTTTCTTCGTTCAAGTGCTGAGTTTCTTCAATGCCTTTTCTGAAAACTAGATATTTAGTTTTATTATTATTAAAAAAACTTACTTGCCTCAACCAGGGATCGAACTTGCGACCCAACGAACCCCAGTCAATAACTCATTTTTTTTTTCATTTTTAATTCATTTTTTATTTTTTCATTTCCTTATATCTATCTTAATGCTAGACAAAAAATCTTAAACAACTAGCTTACATATTAACTTAACTAACTTACTGGCCCCATACGGGCGCTCTAAATTAAACTATGACTATACTTAAACAATGCCTTTCGACGTAAAATATATATATTTATATTTAAAATTCGTGATTACTTAAAACTAACGAGAAAATTATTTAAAAAAACTCATTATCCATATCTTTTTTTTTTTTTTTTTTTTTTTTTTTTTTTTTTTTTTTTTTTTATTATTTTTTTAGTTTTTTCAATAACTCATCCACTAGGCCAATGTTATGTATACAGAACGAAGATCGAATTTTAACCAGTTGATACCATGTAGGTACCTACTTTGTACTACAGGAACAGATATGTAGCTATACAGTTTGATTTAAAATTCAGCATAAGCAGTTTTTTTTAATTTATAATTCTTATATTAACTGCCTGTTGGAAAAATATAATAATAATAATTTCTTATGCGAGCAACAGCTGTCATCAGAAAGCCTATTTGGCGCAAAATATCCCTTTGATAATATTATTATTCGAGCAATTGTGTTCATAAGGAAATTAGTTTTCTTTAATTTGTCATCAACAACTAAGCGAAGAGATAATTTTTTTATGTGAGCTATAACTAACACACCAAGTGGCATATTTTCCAAGTGGTATTGTAATAGCTTTCTTAAGGGAACTATAGTTTTCTTTAGTTTGTTGTTAACTACTAAAAGAAGAGATAATTTTCTTATGTGAGCTATAGCTGTCATTAACAAAACAAACCACCTGTCATATTTTCCATGTGGTATAATTATGTACGCAAGCAATAGCTTTCTTAAGGGAACTATAGTTTTCTTTAGTTTGTTATTAATACTAAGAGATGAGATACTTTGTTTATGTGAGCAATAGCTTTTATTAAGAAACAAATCAATTTCAACGTGTATCTATGTACTTTTATGCGAACAATAGCTATCGTTAGGAAGTTTTGTGCAAAATAAAGTGTTGTGTTATTGTGTTATTGTGTATCTTTTAATATTAAAATTTAGTAAATCATGAAAACTAAACGTGCCTGTACACATGACATTTTGACGAAACCTAAAACCAATATAAAAAAAAAACTACTACCTGGCGCGGGGAATGTGACAACGACTGCATATAGCCGCATTAAATGTTTAGCAACTTTAAAGAAGTCTTGTGATAACTCTATAGAAGTTATATGGGTTATCGTAAATTTATATATAATAAATTCGACGTATCAACATTATCTTACAATAAAACGTTTTAAAATTTATTATTGTATATAACTAATAGTTACATTTTATAAAACAATGATGGACTTGAATAAATAAAATTCTAAATCACACGTTTTTAATTTGGAAGAAATTATTTTGAGTGTTCGAATTGCTTCGGTTAACAAGCCTTCTTATTGATTTCGAGTATAAAGCTTTATACAAGCCTTTACATTTAGATTTTGTCTGACTAACTTAGACAAACCTTACAGCGACCTTATGAAAAGCGATTGTATTGTCCCTCTGTATGGTATGCGAGTATTTTCTGCCAAATGCTTCAAAGAAGCTATTATTTAAAAAATTCAATAAAAAACAGTTAACATCTTTAAATAAGCCTTATGACAACACTAAAGAAATAATAGCTTGCTAATTTTTTGAAATTGGACCTTACACAAGTAAAATTGTTAGTTGGGCTGTTTGGACCAGTTTTACCACATACGTAAGTTGAGTCAAAGCAAAATAAAATTGTATGGGAAGGGGATGTACACTACCCTTCATTTTCTATCGAGGGGCATATTTTTTTAAATAAATATATGTAAAAGAAAAAAAATACTAAAAACAACTGTAATACTTACAAAGGTCATGTGATACTTTTTTGGAAAGCTAGAAATCTCTTCTTTTATTTTATTGGCAAGCAAGTCTTCTGGTAATTTAATTTTTTTTTTCAAAAAGTACAAGACATATTCGATGTTCCGGTTTTCTGTTTTTGACTTAAAATTAATAAAAGCATTTAATCGATATGTACTTTTACCTGGAAAAAATTGTGAAGTAAATGAAACTTCTTACTCGGATTGTTCGGGGGTATACTAGGAAGTCCTTCCTAATTTCTTGTCCTCGAGGACCCTATGTGCTAACTTGGGGATTGGTGAAAAACCCCTATTTTTTCGTCTTTTTTCAGTTTTTCGCTTATATTTCTTAAACTATGAACATTTTCCGACTATAATTTATAACAAAGGTAAGGACCATTAAATTTCCTAAAAATTGTTTGATGAACGTAATCTGTAAATTAAATATTGACGGAGATACAGCTGAATGATTTTTGGGGTATTTTGACCCCTACAATGAAAGTAAGTATGTACTGTACAATAATTCTATATATTTTATTATTAACATAATTTGTAAAAAAAAACAAAGTAAATCTAGTAGGTTGAGTCAGGATGGAAAAAAATAACGTAATGGACGGTGGTTATAAAGGTGTTGTTTTCGTTATTTTTAGTTTTTTTTTTTCAAAAAGTACAAGAGATTATAGGGCATCCGATTTTTCGTTTTTGACTAAAAATTTACAAGAGCATTGAGATTTGAAAACAAAAATTATGATTAATTACATAAAATAAAAAAAAAATATTTTTAATTTTTTTTTTTTTTTTCAAAATATTTAGTTTGAAAATTAATTTTTCGAAAACTATTTGATCAAAAAACTGTATTGGAAAATAAAACAAAAGAAGGGATTTCTGGCTTAACAAAAAGGTACAGAATGTCATTGTAAGCGTTCTCGTCTTTTTGAAATCATGATTTTCTTTTTTGCCACTCCTGTTTAAGCGGGGGGAAAAAACCGTTTTTTTTCCATCTTGACTCAACCTGCTAGCTTTACTTTGTTTTTTTTTACAAATTATGTTAATAATAAAATATATAGAATTATTGTACAGTACATATACCTACTTCCATTGTAGGGGTCAAAATATCCCAAAAATCAACCAGCTGTATCTCCGTCAATATTGGACTTACAGATCTCGTTCACTAACCAATTTTTAGGAAATTTAATGGTCTTAACCTTTATTTTACTTTATAGTCAGAAAATGTGCTTAATTTAAGATATATGATCAAAAAACAGAAAAAAGACGAAAAAATTAGGGGATACATTTTCTAATTCTAAGATACTATTGTACTCAAAAATGTGGTTTCAGTTTACGTAGTACGTATATACGTTGAGGCCCAGCGGAGTGGGTCAAAAGTTCAGAATTCGATCTAACTTGTTCAAAAGTCCATTACGGACTTTTGCACTTGATGTTTTGACTTGTTAAATACTGTTGTGTAACTTTTTATATTAAATACATATATAAAATAATCATTTAAATTTTTAATTTTTCTTTTATGTTTCAAATCATTAAAATTGTCATATAGTTTTTTTGTATTAAATTTACCAATTTATATAATAACGGTAGTTAACTGAGTTTACAAACAAAATTAATATTAAAATCAAAAAAATTATTTATTTATTACGAAATTTAATGTTAAAATATTCTTACATTTCCCTAAATTTTCTTTTTATTTTATCTCAAATGTCATATCAGGCAGACGGCACGATTGCCATGTCATTAGTCTTAAGAAAAAACTTTTTGTATAATCTATTGATAAAAAAAAAGAATATATCTATCTATCTATCTACTGACCGACCGAAAAACTTCATCAAAAAGTCAACATAATTTAATTACCTAAATGCATCTCCGAGTTTTTTGAAAAGTTTATACCATAAGTGCATTCCTTATTAAAATACAATTCATATAAATTGTATGAAAAGATTTCCATAAATTTTTAAATCTATTAAAAAAAAATTTGCATACTTCGTTATTCATTGTATTGTGTCCAAACAAACGAATGCTCACCACAAACTCTGTCCTGTCATACAACTCAATAAACAAATCACCAATTAACCCCTAAGACATTCATCAAATACCACAATCTATACGACTGGACTATAGGTGCCAATTATATCAGTGGACTGGACTGTCCGCGAATTTCTTCGAAGGCGTTGCAAGTTCCAACATTGTTCCCCTTGTTGTTCCTTGTGCTGAGCAGCGCTCACCTATATGTGGGTCAAAAAAAGCGTTAAAACAAACAAAAAAAAAATCAAGAAAAATCAACAAATTTCTCTGCGAAATTTCATCTCGATGTATCTACTTAGCACAGACAGTAACCAATTTTTTATTAAATTCTGCCCAACCATATAGACTCATCTTGAATTGAATGACCCAAAGCAACCGGTTGTCCCCGTGTATAGGCCAAATGCCATCGGCACTCATAAGACAAAGTCTGAGCGACGAGGCGATGCAAGAGAAAAGCAAACAAATGCGCCAACTGCATCATCATTTGCGTGGTTTTTCTTGTTGGTCGTGTTTTGTCTCTCTTCTCTGAACACTTTTTGACTTTTCGACGAACGAGGGCCATCATCATTCCACCTTGCTCCACTCGATTCGATGATGGGACGTTATGGTGGCAGCTTTGGCGACTCATACCGACAACAAACTACGACGATGAGACCTCGATTTTCTTTGCAAATTTTAATATTTTTCCAATGACCCCCATATAACAATATACCTGATTCGATCGGTGATTTTGTGCGCTAACGAATTGTTAGAGCGAAAATGTATAGAGTGGTGTGCGGCAGCAAAATTGCACTAACTGTTGGAGTGCATTTATCTTCGGAAAACACAGAACCTAACCTGAGCGCATCTTCCAACTTCATCACGGTCACCTTATGCCGCATTAGTAAGAGTTTTTCTTTGCTAACCAATGTCTCTGGGTCTAGGGGTTCGGGGTCGTTTTGTGGTTTGTGGTAAGATGGCGTTGGCGGTGGTTACCCATCCCAAAATCATTTTCTGTCTCTAAAAAGGCCATTTGAGATAGAAGTAAAACATAAAAGTAGACAGTACCGTATTAGATGAGTGTGGGCCTGAGTTTTAGTTGATTTATGTTTTAAGAATGATGTTCTAAGGTACGTACAATTACTGACTTAAAATGGGTATTTCTTATTTGAGAACAAAAAATAGAATTCTTCAGAGCCAAAATGCAAGTGACATTCGAACTTTTTGAAAATCATTCGTAAGTGAACACTCCAACGTATACGTATGAATATACCAGCCCAGGACATACATTTTCCCATCTCAACCAAAGAACTCCCGAAGCTTAAATCTCACCTAAGACAAGAGTTCTCCTCAATATTTTCAATTTGTCTAATAGCAATAACAAATCCAAGTAAAAATGATTTTACCGGGTATAACTTTACACGGGAAATAACTTCACCGATGAGAGAAAAAAATTAACTCTTTTTATGTGAGGTTATTTAATAAATACGATGGGTAATTATTTCATCTAAGTTTTGTTTCAAACTGATTCTCATCTACAATTTGTAAATATGGAAGCGTGAAGTTAATTATCTTCTTTTTTCAGTGAACATAAATTCATCACATCAAAGTGAATTTATTTTTATCAGAAAAAAATGAAAATTAGTGAAAGAAACGGGAAGTTATTTTACATGTGAAAATATTCAATGTGAAATTATAACTGAAAAAAACTTCACATGGGAAATAACTTCACTTGTGGTGCGGAACAATCTCACTTCTATGATTGAAGTTACTATTTCCCTTAAAAAATATTTAAGAGTGAAGTTATTTTAAACTTTCAGCGGTCCTTAGTGAATTGTTCACATTGCATTGTTCACACAGTGAATTGTGCATAGTGAATTAGTCTTGACCCGTAAAAAAATTTACTTTTACTTTCTTTTACATCACATAAAAATGAAATTATTTTCACCGAAAAAGTATTTCGGTGAAAATTAGTCACCATTAGTTGTGAAGTTATTTTCCATGTGAAATTATTCCTCGTGAAGGTTATTTCAGTGCGCCCAAATGGTATCTATCTGATCGTTTGAAAGAAAGAAATTATATCACTTGGGGGGAAAAATTACTTCCCTTATTTTTTTAGATTATTTCCCAAAAAATGCGAAAAATAATTTCATCTATAATATAATATATTAAAACGTAAAGTTTGTTTCCACTTTCTGCGAAAAAGAACTTTAATTTTACATCACATTTACCCCGAAAAAGTGAAAGTATTTCTTTACTAACGTGGGTAACAACTTCATCTGAACACATTTGAATTAATCTCCACCAGAAGTTAAGATATTTTTCATGAGAAACTATTTCTCGTGAACTTATTTCCCTGCACCAAAAAACAGCATTCTAATGAATTGAATTTATTATGTATTGCTACAAGGCCCTCTTGTTGAACAAATGCGCCTTTGGTCAACCTACAAATAAACATTGTTTCAGCACCATAGTTCTTTAAGAAGTATGTGCTTCTGCTTCCTTATGAATAAATACAACAAAAAAAAAAAGAAGAATTCTACTGTGGCACTGCTTTTCGTGGGACTTGACTTAACTTTGTGACCGAAAAAAGTGAAGATCATCGGTGGTAAGGTGTGAGCTGTGCTTTTTTTTATACCCGCAAGAAGGTATAGAAAATCAATAGAATTGTGTTAAGAAAATAATAACGGTTCATGGATTTTGGACTTTTTTTATCTGTCTGCAACTTATGGTGTTGGTATGTGCGCCAAGAATAATTCATTGAAGATGAATTTTCATTTTTGTGGTCGAAATAATTCTAAAGACGAAACGAAATTGAGTAAAAAAAAAATAAAAAAGTTCGCTAAATGGAACCTTACCATTTAGCGAACTTTTTTCTTTTTTTCTAATCACCAAGCTCCAGTTGATAACCGGTCTTTTTATTGGAGCCCTACATTTAAAGACGTTGCCCAAATCGATTAATCAATATAATGCCATTTATTTTTGCACTCTTCTCTTAAAGCATCATTTAGTTTATAATGTGACGGACGATGAGACTCGAAGTAGTTAATTTTGGTGTCGATTTTTGTTCGATAATTAATTTGATTTAATAATTCAGTTGGGTTTCGGTTTTAGCTGATTGATTGATGACGGTGGAATTTTGCTTTTCAGTGAAAGCAGATATGTTTACAAATCGATTGATTTATTATTTCGTGTTAAAAAAGAAGTCGACAGGTTAAGAAATTTGTATCGTAAGATGGTTTGGTTGTGTTATTTTTTTTTTTTAATCAACATGATTCAGTGCATTGGCGGACTTACACGGTAGCACGAGTTATCAGAAGTTAATTAAAAATAATTTGTAGGGATGCAATCTAAAATGATGCGTTATATTAATGACTGAATCATTATTTCTAAAAGTGAGTGTTTCTCATCATATAAGCTAAAAATATCGCAAGTAGTAGTATTTGTTCACATTTAAAATCCCTCAAAGAATATCGGATGCTTGGTGGCTTTTCGGGTTGAGAAGCAATGCTATTAATTCATTTGTTTGAAAAGCAAAATGTTATTTACTACTATAAAGCTATAAGATTTACATGAGAATAATTATATACAATTTCTATAACATGAACCAAATACGTCCCCACTCTTTCTTTACCTAGAGTGTATAGTTTTTAGCTCTAAAAATGAGCACTCTAACCACATGACTTAATATAGCATAAACCTTTAAAGTACGCTTAATGTTAACAGAGTAGCTATACACCAATAAGAACCATTTTGGCAGTTCTAACCCCTGCCCTAAAAATTGAGTTTACTAATTTATCGTGATATCGTAAGAAACAATAACAAATTACATTTTTAGATAAATTTTATTAGTAATGGTAGATACTAAGATACTTAGCTGAAAGCAAATATGCGATTAAATTTGTTAAGGCGATTATAAAGAATAAACAAAAGAGTTGAGATACAAACCCTTTTTTTTAATGTAAATTGAAAATTAATTCTTTTACTTGAAAAATTATTTTATCAGTTTTAATATCTATGTTATCATTATCAAAAATTGCGATTTTGAATATTGGACCAATTCTCTATCATTTTGTTAGAACCACAGTAAATAATTGCCACCGAACATAGATTCTAGTTTAATTTTATTTTTATTTCATAAATTAATTGTTTAAAACAAAATATATATACTTAAAAACCTATAATGATTTTTAATAGGAAAATAACTAATAAAAAAAAATTACGGGACATGTTCATGAATACATACTTCCGTTGATAATAGGTACCCATGCTCTGAAATCGAAAACCACAACTTTGCTGAAAGAATTTACCCTTAAGTCATTTACTATACTAATGAAATGAAATGGTATAAGTGAATGAATTATTATTTATGAAACGGTTACGTACTTGAGAAATAAGGGAAAGGTCTTTTCATAATAGTTTTTTGGCAATTACGGACCCTTTAAGGCCTTTAATGACATCAGACACCGAAAAACCAATAGACCGAAGAAAAACAACGGAACAAAAGACCGACAGACCCACATTCCGACAGGCCGACAGACTGGCAGACCGGCAGACCAACATATTGACGAGATGGACAGACCAACAAATTGACAGATTGACAGATAGACAAACAAAACGACAGACCGACAGACTGACAGACCGACAGACCGACAGACCGACAGACCGACAGACCGACAGACCGACAGACCGACAGACCGACAGACCGACAGACCGACAGACCGACAGACCGACAGACCGACAGACCGACAGACCGACAGACCGACAGACCGACAGACCGACAGACCGACAGACCGACAGACCGACAGACCGACAGACCGACAGACCGACAGACCGACAGACCGACATACCGACAGACCGACAGACCGACAGACCGACAGACCGACAGACCCACAGACCCACAGACCGACAGACCGACAGACCGACAGACCGACAGACTGACAGACCCACAGACCGACAGACCAACAGACCGACAGACCGACAGACCGAAATACCGAAAGGCCGGAAGACCGACAAACTAACATGTCGACAGACCCACAGACTCGCAGACTGACAGACTGAGAGACCGACGGAATCGTCGTGCTTACTTCTTTCGCTTCCTAATCGCAAGTAAAAATTATTTTTTTTATATATTATTTTGCACGGAACTAGCTTAAGTATCAGAACAATATTTCTGAAAATTTTTTTAAAGAATATTTTTAAAAAAATTGGTCCAAAAGTTAAGCCTTATAGGCACGTATATACAACCTGAATGACATATATAGATAAAATTTGCGGACCATTTTTTCCGTCTGCTCTATAAAAATAATGAGATTTACGGAACCATAACCCACGAGAAATATCATTTTAACTTGTAAGTTATGCAATCGTACAAAAAAATGTCAAACATGACATTATACGATGATAGAAAAGACGAAGAAGGTCTGTCTGTCTGTCTGTACGTATCGATTTTCTTCAAACTTGGTCTAAGAAACAGCGGTATCAACCATATAAGCGCAACCGCTAATTCCATTTATCTCGAAAAAAAAATACGATAAATTTCCATCAAATTTTACATGAGTGATTTTTTGCCAATGGTGATGTCGATGTCTTTCATCTGAATATTTTTCAAGATCATCTTATTAACGGTACATGCCATAACCATTTTTTATTACTCTGAATATCTTTTGAACGGCTTCACCAATATTGACGAAATTTAATATTCACAAACTACTTTTTAACTAGTTTTTTTTTCCAAAAATTGATATTTCCAATTTTTTCTTTAAAAATACGGATCAATTTTGATAAAATTTTACATGAGTGAATTGTTGTCAATGCTGATGTCTTTCACAAATTCTTTTGTATTCCTTGTTTTCAAAAGATGAAAAAATATTTATTAATATAAAATACCAAAATGTTTCTTCGGCTTCTCAAATATCTCACAAATATCAAAAAAAAGTTGGGCTGTGAACTATTTTTTGTTTATTGGAAATTAAAGTATTGTAATAAAAATATTTTGTACATCCTTGAAACAATTTTTTTTTTCTTTTCAAGAACAACAAAGTTGATCTGCATCTGTGTCCGCATCATGATGGAATCTGGTTCAATATAATAACTGCTTCTAATTAAAGTGTGCGTATCCATCAACCAATCAAACAAAAATAAATTGTAATTCTTCGTTTTTGATTGCTTTCGCATGCCTGTTGGTTTAACGATGCTAAAGAAAAAAACTGGCGCACATTTATCCTGATTTGGTCCCCTTGTTTGCTGCATCACGTTGGTCATTGTCTAAAGTTTCTTTCTCTCTCACTCTTTCGAATGATCGGTCTTTAGCCTTAATGCCCCAATCAACGTCGGCATAATTTCTTTTAATTATTATTACGTGACTGTTTTACTATATATCCACAAAAGAAAACGCGAATCTCAATCACTTTTGAAAGTTTGACCTCAAATCAAACGTCAATCTCCAACTACACTGGGGATGCCAAAAGATGTACACACTTTAGCTCTCTAGAGCTCATACAATCTCGTCCATCATTCTGAACAATTATAACTACACGGGTGCCCCAATTAATTATTATTATTTTTCAAAATGCAATATTGCATTCGAGAAGTTAATAATAGCAGTTTCTAAATCAAAGTCTTCTTCTGCTTTTTTTTTTTGTTCCTTTTGGCCTTGGAGTTAGTTTGTCCAATTAGACGGTGTTCATCACTCTTCATGAATCCAAGTAATAATCCTCAACATCACGAAGTCCATCAAATCGTTTGTGATGTGAGACTCCTTCGACAAAATGATGTCCCAGTTTGGCTTGAAATCGAATTAAAATAAAAAAAAAAAAAATCCATGCTGATGATCGAGTGAGTAGTGTACTCGTTCATGTTAAAGCGTGTCGAAGAACAGACAGACAGACAGACAGCTTCTGTGTGTATAAATCTCTGACATTGTTAAGATGTTAATTTCATGCTTAATTAATAACTTTTTTATTAGGAAAAAAAAAATATTCCTTTGCGTATGGTTCAGTCACGGCGACGTGTCCAGGTATACAAGGTGCAGATGCTGTACTCGATGAGGTCGTTGCAAATTCAAGGAGCCGCTCGCAGCAGATATAATGAATGACCATGATAATATTGCAGATGATGACGATGATAATGCTGACGATGATGATGATGGAATTTTCTTTTTCTGTCGACACTAATTAGCGTCTTTTCTTTTAGCGCGAGTTAAGTATCCATAGCAAAACATATTGAGAAAAAAGATAACATTATTTGTATTCAATGATATCTTTAGTCTCTAGTACAGTCTTGCACACAACGCTACAATGATAACATATGTAAAAGAGATAATATCGTTTGTATACAATGTTGGAATATTATCTCTTCTTCATTATCAAGCAAGACGATTGTACGCTTGGGTCTCCTTGTAGATAGATAAGAAAAGTATATAAATACGACTGTATGATGAATTTATCAATAGTCTTATTGTAACTACATAGTAGCCTTAAGCTCCTTTTAGAATTAGTAAAAAGTATTTCAATAATAAAGGACATAGTTCCAAATAAATATTGTTTAATTTTAAAAGTAAGAAACAAGTGTTTTAATTGGCGATCCTGCCAGGAGGTTAAATATACTTTTTAACTTCAATCGAGCGGACCTCGGGAACAAGTAGTGAAATCTAGTATAAACAGAACACTCGCGTTACCGGTTACAAGAATTACCTAGCATAGCAGGTACAAATATAGCTTCTTCGTACGAAGCAGCAAAGCAATTCAGTGAAAGTGTATATGTGGAGAAAAAAAACACACAAATTCGACGACAACAGACACGAGTTCAAAATGGAACAACTCGCAGTATTAATGGCAAGATTAGAAGCTTTAGAAACCAGGTGCAACACAGTAACACAAACCCTAGAGCACACACGCACAGAGAATGCAAGGTTAGCAGCAATAATAACTAACCAAAATCAAATAAACACTAATTTAGAAACAAAACTAAATGAAGTAAAATCTGGATTAGGCATAGTACCAAACATACCTGTGCTAGAGGAAATAAGAACCACATATACAGATGGTAGTGAAATACAGTTAGACGCATTTAAAAGCCTACCTATTTTCAACGGCGATCAATCAAATTATCGGTCGTGGCGCGAAGAAGCATCCAGATTAATGGACAGCATTAAAAACTTCAAAACACACAGTAAGTACGCAGCAGCATTGACTATAGTGAAAAGTAAAATACAGGGTGCAGCCGCGAATGTGTTAACTAATTATAACACAATTTTTAATTTTGAGGCGATACGTAACAGATTAGATTATACGTACTCTAATCAAGAACCTCTATACGTGCTACAAGACATGATGAAAGCCATCACGCAAAAAAGAAGCACACTGTCTGAATACCACGACGAGATAAATAAAAATCTCAATTTAATAATATCAAAAATCACTATGTCAGGTGATCCGCCGAATATAATCGACAGACTAATTAAAAATGCTAACGACGACGCAGTTCGTATATTCATTGATGGTATGAGTGACAACTTTACAAGAGGATCATTATATTCAGCTACAATAAATGATCTAGAACACGCATTCGCAATTGCTCGCAGAATAGAACATGATAATGTGCACAGGCATTTACATCTCACTCAAGATAAGCACCACAAAAATATGCCACATGAACGCAGAAACGAAAGAAGACCAAATTATTCGAGCCAAACAACGAATTATCAACCCCAGAAGCAATACGATAATATGCAGCAACACAATCAAGGACCACGCCTAAACCCTTTCAAGAGAAATGACGGACCACAGCCGATGGAGATAAACTCGAGACAAATTGTACATGCACAGCGACAAAATTGGAATCAATACAAACCCGATGTATATAATCCACCAGCGAAACGTGAACACAGCGGGAGTTTCAACACACACAACAGACCGCAACGATCTTATCAGCAGAACTTCAAGCAGCAGAGAGTAAATAACTCCCGACAACAACGCAGAGACGATGTCAGCAGTACATATGCAGAAGCAGATGAAACGGAATGTATGGTAAATAATAACATAAGAATAGATCATTTAAACTAGTAGACGGGTTGCCCTGCTTAAATTTAACTAGTATTATTTCTAAGAAAATTTATAAAATTCTTATTGATACTGGTGCAACCCATAATTACATTAATAGAAAATGCGATTCTAGCGAAAAAATTAAAATTAAACCTATAAAAATAAAAACAATGCATGGTTATTCTATGGTAGATACAAAGAAAGTAGTTAAGATATTAAAGAAAAATATAACATTTTTTGAATTAGAGGATATTCAGTCTTTTGATATGATATTAGGATATGAAGGACTTAAAGTTTTAAACGCGGAAATAAATTTCAGTAATATGACTCTAACTACCATAAGCAGTGTCGAATCTATTCAGAAAATTAATTACATAATTGGGGAAAATAATATTTATAAAGCAGACATAGATAGACTGATGAAGATTAATAACAGCATAGGACCGTTACCCTTTACAGATACTATAGAAGCAAGCATTAGGACGACCAATGATAATCCGGTTTATGTTAAACAATATCCATATCCCATAGCAGATAACGAATTCGTAAACAAAGAAATACAGAAACTCTTACATGACGATATAATAGAAAAAAGCCATAGTCCTTATAACAGTCCCATATGGACAGTACCTAAAAAAGGTTTGGACGAAAAAGGAAAACCAAAACGGCGCATGGTTGTTGATTTCCAAAAACTTAACGCTCACACTGTAACAGACAGATACCCCATTCCGGATGTCAACATGACAATTCAAAATTTAGGTAAAGCCAAGTACTTTACAACGTTAGATTTGGAGTCAGGTTTCCACCAAATTAAAATCAAAGCAGATGATAAAGAAAAAACAGCTTTTGCTATAAATGGCGCAAAATATCATTTTAAACGAATGCCTTTCGGGCTCAAAAATGCACCAAGCATATTTCAGAGATGCGTGGACGACATTTTGAGAGACTTTGTAGGTAAATTCGTACACGTTTACATTGATGACGTATTGATATATTCTTCATCTGAGGAAGAACATATACAGCACATAAGTCAAGTATTCGACGTACTCAATAAAGCCACATTAAAAATATCTGATGAGAAAAGTAAGTTTTTTCAAGAAGAAGTAGAATACTTAGGTCACATAATCAGACATGGTAGAATCACTACGAACCCTGAGAAAATAGCAGCTATAGAAAATTTTCCAGTCCCACAAACGGTAAAGGATTTGAGAGGATTTTTAGGTCTTACAGGTTACTATCGTAAGTTTATAAAAGGATACGCAAGCATAGCCAAGCCCCTGACATTATATTTACGAGGAGATAACGGTAAAGTAAACAAAAAACAAAGTAAAAATATTAAGTTAAATCTGAATGATTCAGCATTAGAAGCGATTAGAATTTTAAAAAATTATTTGAAAGAACAAGTCGAACTTTTTCAACCGGATTATAGTAAACCATTCGAGCTTACTACTGATGCATCCAACATAGCTATTGGAGCCGTACTAAGTCAGAATAAGCAACCTATACACTTCTTGTCAAGAACACTGAGTAAGACAGAAGAGAACTATAGCACAAACGAGAAAGAGCTATTAGCGATCATATGGTCCTTACAAAAACTCAGAAACTACATATATGGTATAGCAGACTTAACCATATATACCGATCACCAGAGCCTTATATATTCTGTATCAGAAAAAAATCCCAACACAAAGCTGAAACGTTGGAAGGGAATCATTGAAGACTTTGGAGCAAAATTAGTATATAAACCAGGAAACCTAAATCTTGTAGCTGACGCATTATCACGTCAACGCATAAATACTTCTACCATAGAAACAGCACATTCAGCTGAAAGTTCTTCTAATGATATAATAAAAACTGTGAATCAGCCTTTTAATGCATACGCTGCACAGTTCGAACTTATTGAAGATATAACAAATAATATCGAAACACAAATCTATTTTAGTAACAAAATAAGACTCATAATAAAGTTTAAGGACAAAGACTCTTTACTAAGGCAGATGAAAGAAGTTATACAACCCCAAAAGATTGTAGCTTTGCATACGAAATTTGAAAACATATACAAATATGGTGAAAACATAAAAAAAGAATTCCCACTAGTAAGATTTATATTCACACCAAGAAAACTTCAAGACGTGACAAATTTGGAGGAACAACTAAAACTTGTAAGGGTAACTCACGAAAGAGCACACCGAGGGTTACGTAACAATATACAAGAAATCTCAGAGAAATATTACTGGCCCGATCTAAATAAACAAGCAAAGAGTTTCAACAAAAAATGCATAGCATGTCTATTTGGAAAATATGAAAGAAAACCTATCAGAGAACCTCTGAATAATTCAGAAATACCAACACATGTGGGAACACACATTCATATGGACATATACTTCAACGACAAGTATACTTTCCTTGTAACAGTAGATAAGTATTCTAAATATACAATCCTTCGGGAAATCGAAACTCGAAACAGACTGTACGACGTTATGGAAGAGGTCTTATCTAATTATTTCCCAAAATGTGAACGACTCATGACAGATAATGAGAAGGGATTCAAAACAGAAATGGTGAACCAAATGTGTTTGAAATACAACATAACTAAAGTAGAAACTCCAGTATACAGATCGACAGCGAACGGTCAAGTAGAACGTGTAAACGGTACAATAACTGAACTGTCTAGAATATTCACAATTCAGAATAAAACAAGACTTATCGACGAAATATTTAGAACAGTGCGTGAATTAAATAATTCTATACACTCAGTTACCGGTTTGAAACCTAGAGACATTTTCTTTAATCAAAATAAATATAGCAATAGTGAAATTATAATAAATAAACTAAACTCAGCATCCAAAAAAGTGATCGAACGTCTAAATAAAGGAACTCGACACAGAGAGTATAAAAAAGGAGATAAGATAATGGTAAGAATCACAGGTCTTAGAAAGAAATCTAACGCCAGATACATAACAAGAATAGTAGAAGAAGATAAAGGAGACACTGTAATCTCTAAAGAAGGAATAAAAATTCACAAGGATAACATAAAGAATTATCATTTTTCAGATGACGAAAATATTAATATTCCTAACATTACTAGGAATTGTACAGAGTCAAGAAGGGCAAGGAAACGTTCAAATAACTGAGTTACTAAACAAGAAGTTTATACTTACGCAAACAGATGACGTGTATTTATTCAAAGAACAAACTTATTTGTTACATGCAACCAACCTGACTTCGATATTTCAACCTTACGTAAATATCGTAACTAGTAAATATCAACCTACACAAGAAGAAAAAATTTGGTTAAGTAAAATTAAGAATTTAGCAGACCAATTACAAGAACATACTAGGCATACTAGATCAATTAACTTTTTAGGAACAGCTTTCAAATATGTGTTTGGTAATCCTGACCATTATGACTTAGTTAACATAGAAACGAGTATAAATAATCTCATAGAAAACAATAATAAACAAAAAACTATAAATTCTAGATTTGAACAAATTTTGCAACAATTCGAAGGTCAGAGCCTTAAAGAACATTTAGTAATAGAACAAGTGTACGAACAATTATTATTATTGACCAGAACAATTAATGCAGCAAAAAATAATGAATATTTATCAGAAAGCCTAGACTTAGATGACATTAAAAATATTATTCAACATGAAATAATTCAAGTACCCATAATAAATATACTTGAGTACTCTAAAATATTATTAGCTAGAACTGATGAATTCTTCATCACAATATATAAATATCCAGTTCTAATTAAATCATGTAAATTGTATAAAGTAACACCTTTAAATTCAAAACATGGAAAAATCATTACAGATAAAACAATTGCCTTATGTAACCAAACTTATTTAAGAACAAAAAATTGTCAAAATCATCTAAGTAAAAACATTTGTGAAATTAACTTTGAAGAAGAAAATTGTCTTATTCCACTTTTAAAGAATATAACTTCAAAATGCAACATTAAACAAGAATACGATTACGACTTAGAAATTGAATCCGGTGTTATGTTATTAAGCGGTAAGCATAAGTTAAATAATCAAACAATTAATGGTATAAACTTAGTTACTTATGAAAATACTATAAATCTAGACGATAAAATATACAAAAACATGCATAAGCAAATTAAAGAAGTTATATTAAGAAATCATAATTCAGAGTCTTACATCGACCAAATAATTAAAGAAGATACAATGTACAAATTCGATAACATAGATACTTTAAAAAAACTAATTATTCCTTTTGAAGAAAAACCGATATTATCAACTATATACACAATTGTAACACTGATTGTTATTCTAGCATTTACGTACGTAATGATAAAAACTATACAATGTATAACAGATCGTCAAAAACAAAAAAAGATTGACGCATATAACAAAACTTATGAAAGAGAAATGTTAAAAATAGCGTCGAAAAATCGGGACGATTTCGTTTAACAAGGGGGGGAGTTAAGTATCCATAGCAAAACATATTGAGAAAAAAGATAACATTATTTGTATTCAATGATATCTTTAGTCTCTAGTACAGTCTTGCACACAACGCTACAATGATAACATATGTAAAAGAGATAATATCGTTTGTATACAATGTTGGAATATTATCTCTTCTTCATTATCAAGCAAGACGATTGTACGCTTGGGTCTCCTTGTAGATAGATAAGAAAAGTATATAAATACGACTGTATGATGAATTTATCAATAGTCTTATTGTAACTACATAGTAGCCTTAAGCTCCTTTTAGAATTAGTAAAAAGTATTTCAATAATAAAGGACATAGTTCCAAATAAATATTGTTTAATTTTAAAAGTAAGAAACAAGTGTTTTAATTCGCGCACATAAATGGTATTGGGGTGTCAAAAGAGGGGTATTGTTGCCAGAAGTGCAGACAAGGTCGGATTTTGGTGGGAAGATCTTAAGGCGCTGTGATGAAAGTAAGAATTAGAAAATCTGCCGTATTTTGTGGTATAAAGATATCAGATTCAAGAAATATTGTGGAATAACTTACGGTAAAAAGGGTAAAATATTTGGAATAAAAAGCCATTAAATTAAAACTATTGTGGATAAAAAATGTTAACTCTCTTCTTTTTATTAACAAGGTTTTAAATTCGATTCAAAAAATCAATTTCCTTTTTCTTTATGATATTCAGGGTGCAGGGCGCCCTGTATTCAAAATCCGTCCCTGATGAACTCCATTAAAATACATAGATCGTGACATGCAAGTGACTGTTTTATGAGGAAACTGTTGCAAATTAGTACCCGTAGTCATTGTCATAGTCCAGTCTAAAGTGATTAGCGCACACACTGTCCTTAGGGTTACTGAATTTGGCATTTAAAGGCCTGTTTTTTTTATAGTCTCTTCAGACCATATATCCATTCCAGATATGGAATATGCGCATTGATACCCAGTGGGTATTACCAATTTAAAAATAATTAATAGTATTTTTTTGCAGATGCGTGACAATTCTCTAGAGGAATCTCCAGGAATATATCTTATAATTGGACAATTATAATAGCTGATGGCATGGAAGTTGGTTAAGTTATAGTAAAGTTGGATATCCATATCTTTCTCTCTGGGACATGCGTGTGTTTTGAGATTATAAAAATCTTTATATGAAATGAACGAGAAACTCTATTTTATTTTTGCGTGTGTATTTTGTGATCATTAGTACGAGCTGACTTCGTTTTATTGGTGCGCTATAGAATTTAACACTAATGTTTAGTCTGGGTGGCCGGGCGGTATTGAAAACTGGTTGACATCATCATGTAGCTTAGAAAGGGAGCAAGAAGTCATAGCGAATATTATTACTGATGTGGGGCTATTTTGATGATGATTGTGAATAAAAATGTTATTTTTGTTGTAAATTTTAAGTTTATAGTGAAATAGTTGCAACATTTAAAGTGATCATTATTAGAAGAGTAGATATATTGTGATAGTAGGTTATTAGGGTAATAGTTTACTCATTTAGTTCATTGAATTAATAAAACTATACTTTTTCTAAAGACGGATTGAGTTCAATATTTCACTTATGTTGAACTATTATGATTGTGTTCTTGAGTTTTTGAGAGCTTTTGTAAATCCAAAATAATTGCTCTGCTTTATTTTGTAAATTCATAAGACAAAATTTTCTAGATTCATGATTATTTAGCAAAGAAATAATGACTTAAAAATAGCTCTTTGAAAAATAAGAATCTTATCTTTTTTGATTACTAAATTGTGACTAGGTAAGAAGTTATCTATGACAAAAGCTACATTTGACAAAATATCATACTAGAGATAGGCTCCCAGAAATTACGCGAAAAAAAATTACACACAGGATTATTGTTTGTTTTTTTTTTTTTCAATAAAATAAATAAATAAAAAAGCAGAACACGAAAATCCAGACAACCGAGTATTGCCACAGACAGACCGGGCAGCGGACAGCATTTTTTTACTGCTATATATAATCGGTATGTTAGGTTTGATTGAATTTTGTTTTTCTATATACATAAAACAAACTCGTGTTATTTAGACCGTTTATAACTGATCAGATCTTTACCCTTAGGCAGGCGATGGAAAAATTTCTAGAATTTAACATCCCAACATAACATAGACTTCGGTGGGCAGGGCACCTAGCTCGCATGAGCGAAGAGGAACCTGCTCGGAAAGTTCTTTGTGGTACATTCTATGGCAGACGACAGCGTGGTAGACCATGCTTGCGCTGGAGAGATGGCGTAGACCAGGACGCCCGGAGCCTTGGGGTGCGCAACTGGATGGCGTCGGCTCGAGACCGGGATAGGTGGAGAGACTTGTTGAAGGAGGCCAGGACCGGACCCTGGTTGTCGAGCCGATGATGATGATGATAACTGAAAAACGACTAAAGCGATTTAATATAGGTTTTGTGATTGGTTTGATTCAATTCAGATGGTAAGAAATTGCATTTTTATGCGCATTAAATGTAATATACCTCTGAATCTGAATGAGTGGCAGTTTGTTAGTCAAGTTAGGAATGCCAGCGCCAGATCGTGGAGTAAATGAGACCTTTAACCAAAAATTGGAACGTGAATATAAATTCATGATCGACATGGATTTGATCAATCAAATGCAGTATATGAGTATGACAATGACAACTAGAGATGAAATTAAAAATATTTCGCCTGATTATGGAGCAATATCTCCGAAACGCATAGCTTACGATTATTAAATAACTTGTTGACAGTAATTTGGTTTTTTTAAAAATAAAATTAAATAAAAAGCAAATTTTAGTTAATTTATTCTTTTTATTTTATACGAACGTTACAATCGTCCTTTCACTGGTGTTACGAATAACAAATGTTATAAGTACTAACACAAAAAACTTTTACCTTTCACTTGGTGTTCATGGCGTGCGAATCAAAGAGTGAAATTTGAAACAACATTAGTAATTTTCGGTAGCCCAATAAGTCATTTACTAATATGCATTTTGTTTTATTTTGATCTGTTTGCAAATTATGAGACATCAGATTACGATTGTCCTGAAGATGTCCTTAAGAAGACGGAATGTATTAAATAAATAAAATTAAAATCAAAAATTTATTTAAAAAGTTGAATCAAACAAGTGTTACTATTTAACTTTTTGTTAAAATTTTAAAATAGCTTTATTATACATCGCACGGGTTCTTTGCTCACAACTTCTTCGAACTGCAATGCAAGTCAAAATTTGTATATACGTCTGATATATTCTTTCAAGGCCTTAATTTTAAAAAAGAAATTTTTTATTTATGGCTTATAGTCAAATAATTATAGCCTTCCAAATGGCTGACGTTACATTTTTTGGAAGTCAGTTTTGAAGTTGCTGAACATATTCTAAAAAGTTTGCGAATCTAATGTTGCTATTTAATTTATTTTTTTCAGAGAATTGAGATAAAAGACCAAACTAAATTTTACAAATGTTTTTGTAAAAAATGTCAAATTATTTACGATTTCCAGCTAAAATGTGTGTCTTATAAAAAAAAAGTCTTATAACTTTGCTTTTCTAATTTAGTAATGATAAATTAATGATAAATTAAAAAATATGGCTGAAAGAGAAAGAAATCCAGTACATTATAAACATAAACTGAAAAATTAATATTTATTTAGGTTCTTCATTTGGAATGGACATACATAAATATTGACTTCTACATTAAATTAAGCTAAAAAACTGAAATACATAATTATGAGAAATTTTGATAGTTATGTATCCCTGTCTTGAAGTATCGAATGTTACTATTTTGCTATTATTTTAGTCAGTTGTACTTTCTCAGAACTGTCAAGTTTATTCAACAAACTTGCCAAAACTGCAATCTTTTTCTTTGGTGAGCGTGGAAGAGAGTTCGATACTCTTTGAACAGCTTTTCCAAGAGTTTGCGCACATGAATAACTCGAAGAAAGTATTTCTCAAGCTGGTTGAAGATCTATTAGGAGCCTCTGTATCACTTTGAGTTATTTTACGCCGCTCTCTTTGTTGTCTTACTTGTTGACGTGTTGCTTCTCTAACATTCTTTATGACATTTTGCGAGCTTCTTCTTTTAATTTGTTTAATTGTTGTTCCTTCTAAGTCTATACTTTTTTTGAGTCAGGGCTTGGTTTTTTTTACTTCATCGTATTTTTTGGTTGTCTTCAATTTCTCAAAGTATTTTTTATTTTGCTGAACCCTGTTGGAGGTTTCCTGTGATTTACAGAATTTTTTTTGGTTGCTCATTGGTTTCAGCAGAAAATGTCCTATAACGTTACATATCTTTAAGACTGTTTGAATTAATATAATAGCTTAATTTCAAATATTTTTTTTATAGCAATATTAAGTAAACACTAAACACTTATTAAAATTCAAAAAGTTTAATTTCAAAACCATTTGGATCACAAACAGAAAAAACTTTTTAGAAATGTTGTCTTATAATGTTACACGAATATAGAACGCTTTTGATATATTAGATTAAAAGGCTTAAAACTATATTTGAGAGAAAAAAAACAACGTTTTTAGTTAGAATAAAACACTTGCATTTAAATAATGTGAAATCGTGGACAAAAAATATTTTAAAGAAGTAAAAAATACCTTTTTTTGTATAAATAGAATTTCCGGACAAGTCTAAGGAGGCAAGGCCGTGGCGAGACAATTATTTTGCGGGGGGTTTATACTTATTCCATACACCAATCAATCTGTACCTTTCTGTAGATGTAATAAATAAAATTATTACAGCCCATTAACCCAAAATCCACCAAACACGACTTTTAATTGCGATAATGATACTATTCTATGTATAAGGCAAGTTATGGATTCGTCAAAAAAAAAATGAGATAACAAATAAACATGATATTGCGATGATAGGGAAGTAGACAAAATTGTGTTGGAAAATTCTGTTCGTCCGACTGCCTGTTTGCAGACCTGCAGCCTAAATGGATAGGCTGATTTGCAAACTTGGTTCAGAGTGTTTATTTAGTAGTCTCGCACTAGGCGTTGTTGAAATTGGAATTTTAGCTTTAAAACAATGGTAAATGTCATATAACAGTTTGTTAAACTTAATTTTTCTAAAAATGGCCTTAACGATTTTGATAAAACAGTCGAGATTTATCTTAAAACAGTACCTCCCATAGAACCGATTTTTTAAAATCAGAATTTCTCGCTAACAACAAAACCGATTTCAATTAAATTTAAAATTTAGGAAGGTTTTTATGATCAAATTCATATACATAACTTTTTAGATTTTTTGAATATGTTGGAAACGCGAATATCGAATTTTTTCAGATTTTTTTCCAGATGAACTACAGATTTCGATGTATTGAATATACTCAAAAAAATTTCAAAAATTAAAAATGAAAACGGTTTAAAAAAACTGCTTTAACGATTTTCAATATTTTTTCCTAGGTAGAGTACTGCTAATAAAATACAATTGCATATTTAGTTTTTTAAGAAAACTCTCAAACAAATTTGAAAAACTAAAAGACTTTTGCAATATTTTTTTAAAATAATTTTACATTTATCATCACTCTTTAAGATTTTATTATAAAAAAAAGAATTAAATAACATGTAATGTCTAAAACTTCCTCAGTGTCAATATCAATTTGTCGATGAATTGACATTAATGCCAATCCTGTTAGTCTTTCTTCGCCGGTAAAATTTCTAAGGTAAGTTTTTAGACGTTTCATTGTCGAAAATGTTCTTTCCGGTGTACACGTTGAAACCAGTAGTATCGCCAAAATTTTGAGAAGCTTGTGGATGTTAGGAAACAGATCCTTATTGCATTCCCCAAGAGCTGTTATTGCACTCTTTGAACGCTCTGCATCTTTTTGTCTGTGGCATTTTGTCTTCCATAACGTAAACTCAGCTTCTAAAGTGTCCCAATCCAAAAAAGATCTATAAAATTTGAAGTTTTCTTCGTTGTTATTTTGTTCATATTTGCCAAGGATCGATGGAATTAAAATGCACAAAGAGGAAAGTATGGACTTATGATTTTCAAATCTTATTTTAAGCTGACTTAAAAAGTCATCTAAAAGAGGAATCATTATAGTGTTATATTGATATTCAAGGACCCAATCAGCAGAGACACGACGTTGTTGATTATCAGCCGGCTTGAGTTCTTGTGTTAACTGAACTTTATAAGCCTTAAGACCCAAGTCTTTATGCAAAATACGGTGTAATGACGTTTGTGGAATGCCTAGTTCCAAAGAACGACGAGGAATGGATAAACCTGGGTTTTCTTCAACACTTTGGGCTACAACAGCAACATTCTCAGTTGTTCTTGAGCGACGTGCACGGGTTTTATTCTTCACATCACTAAATTGTCCCAACAGCTCGAATTTGTTTACCAATTTCTGTATTGCGGTCCGACAAGGTGCTTCACGACGACCCAAAAATGTTTTAGTTTTACGAACCGTCTCTGCCAAATTTTCACCATTTTTATAGTGAATTTCAATGCGTTGTTGAAGCATGTGTCGTTCCATTTTTATTAATGGCGTAGTTTCTACTTGTCAAATGTCAAAAAATGACAGCTTCAAAAGTGACAGCTACCGATATAGCGGGCTATTCAAAATAACACCTCTTATTGGATAACCCTACTTATCCTAAAATAGGTTTCAGGATCCGTTGTGCTCACGTTTTGTCTGTGCTGTTGCCTTGACACAATTGCTCATTCCTTTTTGCCTATTGCTGACAAGAGAATAGAAACGCATGGAATGAATCGGCTAAAATGTTGCAAGTTACAATTGCAACTATATAAGTGGAATAACGAAGTTGAAAACTAATGCTCACAAGGACACCATTAGTTTATTTGGAAGGGAAATAAGAATATACGTTTTTACTATACATATTGTTTTATGTAGATGCATACACATACCTATCTAGGTATTCTAAATTTCCTTGAGGCGTTTAGTTATTCATCATGTGCAATCGAAGCAAAAGTAACCTGGCATCCTGAGGCTGTGTTGTTTGAGTTTGTATTTAAAAACTGTTAGAGCTATGTACCTTACTAAATTCATCGAAAATTAAGTTGGTACCTAACTACGTAGGCTTTAAACTAAAATCAGAAAGTTTTGAACATAGGTAATCACTAATTATTTGAGCACAAATTTCATACTTATGCGGAAAAGGTTGATTTACAGATGCATTTCTAAAAAAATTCGGGGGGAGGAACCCCTGTGAACCCCCCCTTGGCTACGGCCTTGTAAGGAGGCTTATGTCCAGCAAAAAATGTTTTAATTGTTGATATTGTTATTTACCGTTACTTTAAGATGTACTCTTTCTAAAAATGAGCAAAGAATCGGTAAGTTGAAAAAAAAAAAATATTTGTCGTGGCCGTGACCAGTTGGCTAATGCTCTTAATTTTAAAATGCTTCATTTAATCAGGACAATATATTTTGAATTGCCACATTAGAACTGCTTATATAACATTCTAGTTTGTTATTATATTCTTCTACCAATAATTAATTTGTGTTTACATACAATCAACCTGTCACAATATAATTTGATTCTAAATCAAATAAACCCAAAACGGTCTACAATGACACGATTCCCACACTTCATTTAATACAAGAATCAAAAAACAATCAATCAAACACTTCAAGGTTCAATATTTAAAAGAAGAAAAAAAATTGTATCTGTATCTCTTCAACAACTATATCACTACACTCTTGTTTTTATTCAATTGCTCACACACCAGTCAACTTAAATTACTGCCACGCCATGTACCTACTTAATTTCTCAATGAGTATTGTTTAATTAATTTCACCTCAAACTTGAAAGACAAATGACCAACATGCAAACCATCAATTTGTTGCCCCTTAACTTCGGTCGGTTCAGCAGAGAACCCCATAGTGACAGGAACAACCGCACAACAGTAGACAACCACAACATGATATATAATCCATTGGTTGATAATGTAGTGCGATTTCAAGTAGAAGATCGTTTCTACCACAAAATCAAACCGCAAAATGAACACAGAACAACAAAAAAAAAATGGTAACATAATTGAAAGGCCGACATAAGAGGCCACAAACTATAATAAAGCGAAAGAGGCATTAGCTGGCTAGAAAATCTAAACATCTATCGCAGTGATCACATCCAAAAGGTGATCAAATGAAAAATCACCTTCAATCTTTCATCTGTGGTTGATTGTCTGCGCGCGCTATTCCAGCTATACGATCTTTCTAAGCTGGCTAAACATTTCTGTCACAACAATTGTGATCTCGCACTGCATGCCGCCGCGCCGCCACTACCGCCACCGCCGACAAGAATTAGAGCTCCAAATGCCACCGTCTGTCAGTCGATGTGCCGCCAAATGGCCGCCAACATTGCTTCGTCTTTAAAGTCCACCATGGATTCTAAGCGCCTGCTGGTAGCAGGGTCCGCTTTCAAATTGATCACAGAGCTGTATATTGCTAGCCAGTACGATCACCTGCGATCACTGAACGTTGATATGTATTTTTTTTTTCTTGTTCACTTTCTTTAGCAAACTACACTGGCGTCTATGATCAAGCCACCTACTTTCGTATGCACGATGCAGAGCAGTGGACAGACAAATCTGCACCAAAACACTGCATACGCTGTTGTTTTGATATATGATGTTGGCAGCTAACTATACTCTGCTCGGTGGATATGGTTGGAACTTGCGGATAGTGCAGAACGTTCTGGGGATACATTTTGAGAAACAGCTGATTTAATTATAACTAGCAAATTGGTATCAGCAAATAGATATAAATTGCTGCAGTGCGGCCATTAGAGTCACCGTGATCATCATCAGCATTTTGGAACGAGAACAGGAGCAAAGTATATAGTAGTGGCGTTCGGCAGAGTTGACAGGTTGTTCTCTGGTTGTCTGGGGACAATATATATTTCTTGAATTGTTCATACAGCTATGACAAATTTTAGATTTCATCTTGGACGTTATAGGGTAACTTTTCTGATGAACTATTCGTTATTTTAAAAAATTTTGGTCATAGATTTTTTATTTGAAAAATAGGCTTAAATATATAGCATTTTAGACCAGAGAACACTTATTAAATTGTACATGTTTTACTGCAACCAAGAGTACTTTCCCCGCAAAGAGGAGAACAACTGGAGTTGGAGATGATGAGTTTCTTTATATCAAAATATATAAAAACTATCGTCGGTCTTCAATTTCTTCTTATTAGTAGATAGTAGACTCGGATGACTGGTATAATCGTAAATACCCAGTAGGAAATTTCGTCCCCAATGAATTTTTTTGGTGAAAAGAACAATGAATTCATCGAATACTTTTTCTAGGAAATTGCATGTTATGATTTCATTATAGAAAAGCATTGATTTTTTCCTCAGTTCAGTATTTTTAAGGCATTTACACTTTGTTTTACTTGGAACAAAAGTTCAACTGAGTTCAGTGCTCACATTTCATTAATCAATTCAAGTACATAAAGTCATTAGATGATTCCATTGATGTCATGCACAGATTCATTAGTTCGTGAAATAAGTTGGGCCATCTGTGCTATTCAGTGTTCTTCGCGAGAAAGAGGAAAAAAAATAATCCATAAAAATTGCCTTGTGTCTAACTGACCCAAGGAACACAAGGATTTCCCGGTTGAAGAAGAGTAATGCACCGATTCATTAACTGCGCGCAGCTCGAAACAGAGAAGAGCAATCAAAAACTAAAAACATTGCCTTTTGTTTCTACCTGACCCAAGGAACACAAGGATTTCCAGGGTGACAAATAATGCATCGATTCATAATAGTGGGATGGATAGTGGGCTGATGATTTCACTGCTGCACTTTCACTTCATTTTTCACCAAGACTGTGTGTTGCTGAATAAGCAAGTCCTATTTACCTAATGATATCACTGACGAACTTTCATGATGTATTTCATCAAATATAATTCATTTATGAATAAGCAAACTCCACCTACTTGGTGATTACACTATTTAATATTCACCCAGAAAGTCACTTGGTGAACGCCAATGACAGCCCCATGTTAAATTCACCTAAGGATTCCTTTGAAAATTCCTCGGTGAAGTTCCAGTTCCTCGAGGAAAAAGTTGGTTATTCCTCGAGGAATTTTTTGAAATTTCCTACTGGGTAAGATAGAGGAAATAGCACGGCTTACGAGTTGGTTGAAGAAGGGCAGCTGAAGTGCTGAATTAATTCCATTTTAGTGCTTGTCATAGTTTTCGGATGCTTACTTTACTTACTCACAACCCAGGATCAAGATGGACTTCGGCCTCAACCAATATGTCTCTCCAGCCAGCTCTGTTTTAATTTCGCACAGCTAGTTGGCTGAGTTTGTCTTTCAATTGTGTGCGCCATCTATTGGGGAGGTTTACCAAATGCTGCGTACACACTATCAAAATTGGACTCGAAGACTCGTCGAGCTGGTAGTTAAGTGTCTATATACGTTCCACATGACCCAGCAATCTGTATTTTTAATTTCTTGGCCTGGTTTATATCGCTGTATAGCCCTCTGCCGTATACCTATAGCTTGTCATTGAATCTTCTTCTCCATATTTCTTCTTTGATACACGCAGTATCAAAAATCACTCGAAGAATCTTTCACTCGAAGAACCCGAAAGTAACTTCTCACCTTAGTTTTTAAACACCCATGGTATGATCAAGGTCTTATATACAACGGCTCTTAAGTTCTATATATGAGAGAGGGTTTTACTATATACTTTAATACCATTGTGAGCCCGAACAGCGATTGGCAAGATTCATTTTTTGTTTGATCCCAGCACTGATGTCATTCTGCGTTGTTGCTGGATGCGTTGGATGCCGAAAATCACATTTTTGAGTGCGGCAGCTGTTTGAGGTTTAACTTTTTCTTAAGCTAAAAGTTGTATATCGTTTGGTAGTTTGAGCGTTATTCTTCTCATTTTCTACAGGAATCTATAAATATTTTCGGTCAGGTGTCAGGTCAGGATTAGCTCGGATTCGGTGAACTCGACATTCATACTCCATTGCATGAATCCCATTAGGATTTTACCTCTGCGAGCATCAATTACCGCGTGACATTGATTAAACACACGACAAGGAATCAGCATTTGAAGATGTTAAAGTAAAAAGCAATGGTATTAGCGTAAATCCTTTTAGAACTCCGGATTTGATGCGGTTCTCATTGCTTTATTTGAATGAAGGTATTGAATACTGGTATTTATATGTATATAAAAATCTTGTTGCAGAGGAGTAAAATTATTACGAATTTTTCGGATTTCTACTTAAAATGGACAACAGCACTTATTGACTCAATTTTATAGTATAACATAATGTTCGGGAAGACCATCACTTGTGATATTTTTAGATTCAATTATAAATTCTTTGCTTCTGCAGAATTTTTTTATTTCTTACGGATTAGTAAGTTCGCCGCTGTTGACAGAATTAAAATGAAGCTAGGTTCTTGTTGCTGAATTTGACTGCCTCCTCGATTGTATGAGCCATAGTAAAATAAGCGTGTTGATTTTTTCCATTAGAAATATGCTGCCTGAAGTCCCCGAGGGTGAATTTGATTGATGTTGCGTCGCAATCGTTATAGTTGTGATGACCTTTTTCCAGATCTCCTGCTGATATTTTTAAGCATTAGGTCCCGGTTTTATGGCTGAAGCCTGGATCTGGATGTCACTATAATTTTGGACGGATTTCTTGAAATCCGTCACTTGATGTCACACAAACACTCTGGTAGTTATTTTTGGTAGTGCTGACTTCCGTCTGGGTGAATTCTTTATAGCAACTTCTTCAAGCCCAGTCTGGTAGTCGTATAAAGTATCTCTAAAACTATACGGTGGACGATGATATCTTTTCCCTGATTTCCTTGTTTGTGGTTCCGTAATGCGTTGCTGACATCAAGTTTAAATCCAATAAACTCCAGAATTATCGTCATGCAGAAGGTTCCTGTTTGTGAGGAGAAAATTAATTGACTCATAGACATCTCTTATTTGCAGTTTATTTACATATTGTAATACTGTCAAATAGTCAAGCTCCACTTAAAGCACTATACTCCTACGCCATGAAATCAAAATTAGTATGGGAAGCGTAGAGAAATTAAATGCCCTAGGCAGACAAAATAATATCACCCTGTAAAAGGGTGGTACGGCAGGCCATTTGTGGTGTTGAGGAAAATTAAAATGCAGACTCTCTTGCTGAAATATAGGGACCACCTTTCATGGGGCCAGAAACCTATTGCAGTCTGGGTGGGAATGTGATTAGAAATAAAATCAAAATAAAAGATGAATCCAAGAGACCAACAACCTGGAAGAGACTTCCTAATGATGAGACAGACCAAACTCCATCTTGGTAACTATTTAATTTTAATAGAAATAACGTCATGAGATGAGAATAATCACAGGTTTCCTCAGGGGCCACTGCGAATTAAGAAGATACCTGAGCATTCTTGGGGTATATTTATGACGGTCCAACATCTGATACAATACCAGAAAGAAGAGAGCGAACTGTTCTCTCTGAGAGTGCTCCAAATATTGAAATTTATCAAGGCTAGAGGAAGAACAGTAGAATGAGTATTCTCATCCAGCTCTGGATGGGTTCACCTAAGGTCGAAATGCATCAAACACTACTATTAATTCAGTCAATCATTCATAAATGTCAGTTTGGAGTAGTTTATAAATTCTGCTTTACATTGACCCCTAAAAGTGTTAACTGCTGGATGCTTATCACAAGAAGAGCAGCTTCATAGACCAATTCACTGATTATTTTTGTGCAGAAGCAATTTCCTTACTCCAATAGCTTGTGGGTTTTAAGTGTTTTAGATGAGGCCCAATGTAATGTACTTGGGTAGTTATGGCTTTACGCGTTTCTTCACTGATAAAATCATAATCAAATATGCCTGTGTATTGGAGTCGACTTCCGTTGATTCCAAATGTGACGTTAAATATCCTTGTTCTTGTTCTTTTATCTTTGAAAACCCAGTCTTTATCTAATTGACTGCAAGAGTTTTTAATAAGCCTGCTCTACTATTTCTATTTTTATGGAACCTTGGTTAGAATGAGGGGCTCCTAATACAATTCAGCTTTTAAATGTCGACAAAATAATGTAAATCGAACTGCCTCGTCAATGAAAAATAAAAATAAAAAATGAACAATTATTATTTGATGACAGTGAACAATCAAAAGTGCAGTTACCCTATGCATTTAGGCCAGAATGAGGATCTTATTGTTCGGGCGGTATTTTCTCTTTGAATGCCATCGCACAGTGTTGCTATCTACAAAGGTCCTCCAGTGAGCGTCGAGACATTATACAAACAATAATAGATATAAATATAGTTAACATTATTGTGTAAGTACTTTTGATCCGAAATCCCAATCTCTTTCTTTTCTTCTGCGGTACAAGACTACGTTTCGACGTCACACTTGTATCGATCTATCTTTTCTTAATGTGATCATAGAATATATGTAGCTATACCGCCACTGTAGCCAGTGGCTGTCGTCCATCGTTTTGCGCCATCTCACCCGCAGCCAACAGTGATGTGACATTAAATTCTCGCCGGTGTAAGTCGGCTTTGGCTATAGAGTATCTATCTATCTATCTATGTCTATTTGGGCCTCTAAATGACTTGCTGTGCGGTTTTACAGCACAGGCGCAAGCGACTATAGGGTGAGTGGCTAATGTCTCTGACATTAAATGTCAGACAGTTGGATTTTATTGCCGCCGTGGCCACCTCTCCTGTCGAAACTCTGACTTGTTTTTTTTCGTGTTCCATGGAGCTAAGTACCCTCAGATTCGATTGATTGCGGCTAATTGTCTATTTGTATCATCAAACTATGTCGTTGTAGCTCTGGCTGGAAAAGTTGTGAAGTGATGTGGTTTTGTATTTTGTTGGCGACTTTCATGTTTATTGCTCCCTATAGGAAGGGGACACAACAATAGACATCTTTGGGGGTTTCTTCCGATTGTCAAGTTTAACTGACCAAGTTGCATTGGCGAATGTCTTTGGAGGTTTTAGTTTGTTTTTTTTTTTTTTATTGTTTTCATCGAGAGAATGTTGAAACATTTTGTGATTGTTTCTCTAATTTTATTCCAAACTTCACCCATATAAACACCAACCATGACAAGGATCCGGTTGTTTTGAACTTGAACCTTCAACACGTGACATGTTTTTTTCATTTGCATATATAGATACATACCTATTTGCAAAGATACATTTTTATACATTCACTTAAGAATATGTTAAGGGTGAAGCACCACAGGTTTAGATTTGTATGTTTACCATCAATAAAGTGCTTCATTGGTTAAATTTATTCGATTTGTTTAATCATCATTTAACTTTATATGCAACAATTTGCAAACTGATAGTTTGTCTATATGTATCTGACAAATGTTACCCAATTGAAATGTTAGGTATCTGTAAATGCAAATTTTTGTCATTTATCATTAGATATAACATTGCATGTCTACAACATGTTGCTTAAGATTACGATTGAATATTTGTTACCATCGATTAAATTATAAAAAGTATCTTTAAGGTTATGTTGGCATGGATACAATAATGTTGCACTTGTTTTAATATTCAATAAATAACAAATTGAATATTAATATTTAATAGTTCAGAAAAGATGGTTTTCTTTAAGTAAAATGAATTAGGTTGATTGGAATCAATTTTTACTTGCGAATATAAGGCAAGTTATGGCAGTCGTAAAAAAAAAGTTTTGAGATAACAATCAAACATAAGATGACGATGATAGCGATGATAGAGGTCTGGAAATTCATCAAAATCTTAATTTTAATTTTAATTAATTTTTTCTAAATTCGATATTTGGAAAACGGCTTACTAAAAATTTTTATTTCCCAACATTAAATCAAAAATATTTAGAACTCAAAATTGGCGTAATTCAAATTTACCAAAAAAAAAAACTTTTTTATAAAAATTAACATCGATTTATTTTAAATCCGCTCTAACGATTTTGAAATTACAAAGTTTTCTGCATTCTTTTCTTTTGACTTGAATCTTGAATCTTTGTAAAAAGTAGTTTTGGAACTATATAAAAAGAATTCATATTTAATTTAATTCGAATTTCTTATTTATATTAAAAAAACTTGCCACAAAAGCAAGTTCATGCGACCCAGTCGGGCACTTTATTTCAATAACGAGAACGACTAGATTAGAGAAAACTTCGAATGCGTATTTATTCTAAAAGTTTAATAAAAATCGGTCGACCGGTTTGCGCCTTGCCAAACTGTATACCTGCACAGACTCTCATACTCTTTGTTGAACGAGGTTCTGCTCATCATATTAAAAGCTAGACCCAGGTGTGTTGGAATTTTTTCGAAGTAAAACTATAATTATTTTACTAGGTATGGGCTACTGCTTTATTAGAGCTCAGGTTAGTTTAAAATTTAGTTAAAATAAATAAGGCCTGAAGAAAAAACTTGGTTTAAAAACGAAAATTCCTTCGGTAGAAGCGTTGTTAGTATTTCGCTTCACCATTAGAGTAACCTTTATTACTGTGTCATTCATGCAAAGTATTATTAAAAAATATTGCTTGACCAGTATCTCAAACTTTTGCATGGAAAGAAATTGTAATTTTAAAAGCTAGCTACCCTGCAGGCTTATACACTATATTAACCCTCGTATTTATAACTACCAAACTAAAATCAAATGAACTTTGTTGAACAAATCTTTTAGGTATTTCAATTCCTTTAATTGACAATTATAGTTTCACATGTGCCTTTGTTAATTTTGCCATCTCGCAGTTCCTAAAAGGCTTGGTATGTAACAGTTGGTGCAGTTGGTGCAGTCGGTTCTTTTCGTATACTATTTGCTTTAAGTTAAGCAAACGGATGGGCCGATTTTCTTCAAACTTGGCATAAACTATTCTTAGTGAAATATCGTTTTTCGTTTTTTATTTTTAACCTAGGCATAAAAATAACGGTACCTACCATATAAGTGTAACCGATAATTCTATTTATTTCGAAAAAAAAAGACAATCAATTTTGATAAAATTGTATGTGAGTGATTTGTTACCAATGGTGATGTCTTTCGCCTGAATTTTTTTTTTCAGAATCAGCTTATTAACGATACGTGTCATAGAACCGTTTTTTATTAATCCGACTGTCTTTTGAACGGCTGCACCGATTTTAAAGAAATATGATACTATCAAACAATTGCTAAGCCAAAATCATACTGCAAAAAAAATTGAAAAAAAAAATATTTTTTCAAAAAATTTTTTTTTCGAAAAACCGATAATTCTAATTTTCTCGAAAAAAAATGCTATCGATTTTGATAAAATTTTATACGAGTGATTTGTTACTCAAGGTGATTTCTTTCATAGGAAATTTTTTTTCGGAATCAGCTTATTAACGGTACCTGCCATAGAACCATTTTTTATTACACTGACTAACTCTTGAACGGCTGCACCGATTTTAAAGGAATTCAATATTACCAAACAACTGCTTTTAATACTGCAAGAAAAAATTAAAATAAAGGAATTTTTGAAAGTTATTTTTTATTTTCAAACCGATAATTCTAATTTAAAAAAAAATTATTAAATTTATTTTTATTAAACTTATTTTTATTAAGGTCGTAACTTGCAACAAGAAAAAGTTCATGCGACCCAGTCGTGCACTTTATTTCAGTTTCCTTTCCAAGCAGTGCATAGAACGTTTTTCATGTTAGAGGTGGATTTCCTTTTTTCTCTGTTCAGATTTGTCCACTTGATTCTTCTCGTGGTCTCTGTTTGTTGTCCACCTTAAAATTTCCGACATGTCAATTTAAATCTCCGATCACAAATAAAACTTTGAAATGTTCTTGTAAAGTTTGTGGAAATATAGCAAAACTTATCCTACTCCAGCTTGCTCCCGAGCAATTTAGCACTGACAAGTAACAATATTCCACACGCTTCCTTTAGTCCAGTCGGCAGATAGTTTATTTTTTGGAAAAAGGTCGGAGGTCTATGAAATTTTCAAATTTCGTTTTGGGATGGTTAATTAAGATTTTGTCAATTTTTTTGTTTGTATGTTACGTCGTAACCAAGATGTAGCGCTCCAAAAAAGGGGTAATTTTTAAAATTTTGCAAAAAAAAAATTAAGAAAATTGCAAAATTTCACCTTTTTTCGTCTCGTATACCCCGTTTTAATCTTACGGTCTACGTACTATGTTTTGTAGAACATTAAATTTGCTACAATATTGACTATGAAAGCATATTTGTTGGTAACGTCGTTACCGAGATATGGTGAAAAAACAAATTGCTACGTACATTTTGATTATACGTTAATTCGTGTGTTGTTAATTCAGACTTAATACAAAATTATGAGCGGCAGCGCAGACGTGTGGCGGCAAAGTTCACAAAGATCAAATCTCTTTACTATTCTTTGCAACTACTGATGCTCAAATAAAACTGCTTGCAACACCAATTCCATGGGGAAAAATCATTTTTAATGTTTACACACAAAAAAATCACTCTAACTTATTCTATTACAAACAACTACCGGTCAGATCGGAAAATTCTATACCTAACCAAAGAGTACACTTTGTGCCCAGCGTGAGAGATTGCGACAGGAAAATTCTATTTCTTGAATGTGTCCATGAAACCCAATGGACTTAAACGCTTTTTTTGTTGACAAACAAAAAAAAAAAAAAAAGCGGAAGAAGAATAAGAATCAAAACACATACGCGCACCCATAAATCTAATGACAAAATATTTTCCACAAGCGTGTCTAAGCAAAGCCTCATGAAACAACTGCCACCGACTTCTTATATCGACAATATCATATACAGACACCGCTCGGTGCGGTGATGACCACCACAAAAGAATTCCCGCGTCATCTTTGTAAACCAGATGAGCCGCGACACTTTTTTTTCTCCATAAACTGAGAAGTGTTATCCCAATCCTAGGTCTTCTGTGGAGTCTAAGCCGGTGGTACTACTGGCTCAGTGAGCACAAACGCAACGCTTCCTTTGACTAACTAGCTCCCTTGGGATCACAAAGAGGGCTCAAACAAATTGTTATACTTATGTTGAAATTTATTGCACCGCAACTGCTTATTTTTGACCATGTCCAGTCCTCCAGACCGTTCTAGGCCATCCATCCTCTATCAATGCAGATTCATTCGACAATAGAAGCCAGAGGCATCTTTTTGCTCCTCGACCTATAGATAGAAACCGCATAGCTCTTCGTCGACCATGGATGATGATATTGGAAGCTATATAGCAAACTTTGACTCCCGAGAAATATGCAGTGCATATACGTACACGCATTTGGAATATACCCACGTTCAGTTTTGAATGCTCTCATTGTTGAGGTTATGTTGTGACAATAAATAAATGTCATTTGGGGTTTTATTTTCTGTTACTTATGGATTCTTTTGCATGAATTTGTATCTTCCGTATAGTATTTTTTTTTTTTTTTTGTTATAATAGATGACGTGTTTCCTTATTCTCTTTTCTTTTGTTACAGATGAACCAGCTATGCAAAGTTTGCGGTGAACCAGCGGCTGGATTTCACTTTGGCGCGTTTACGTGTGAAGGCTGTAAGGTGAGTTTTATTATTTATTTATTTAAATTTTTGAAAGAAAATGTGCGAAATTTTGAGAATGCAAATCGAGTAGAAGTGATCGATGTTTTGTTGGTTAGCTGGATTTGAATTTTTACGAGTTTTGTGTTTTCTTTATAGGGAAAGGTTTATTATGAACTGTTAAAGTATTTTATTTGTTAAAGAAACTTATTTATCTGCTCTCTCCTTCTAACTATCCTTTTTAACAGGTGCGTTTAATTAACCTTCCTTTTGGGTTTCAGAAGTTTATCAGTTTTGGTGTATCCCACTTCTCATTGATCTATAGGCATGGGAAATTTATATCTTTTACACCAAACTTCAGATTCAGCACTTTCAACGTTTGAGTTAAGATTTGATATACTTACTTACTTACTTATGCTGGCTCAACTAGAGTGTTGTCCTCCTAGGCCTCCTTTAATATGCCCCTCCAGCCGGCTCGATCCCTAGCCTTCCGTCTCCAATTTTGCACTCCAAGTAGTCGGAGATCTCTCTCTACCTGGTCGCTCCATCGAAGATGAGGTCTACCTTGGCTTCTGAATCCCTCTGGTTTGGCGTTGAAGACTTTACGTGCTGGAGCGTTGATGTCTATTCGCTCTACATGGCCAAGCCATCTTAGTCGTTGTTGACGAATCTTTCTGGCTAGGCTTATGTCGCTGTACAGCCCGTATAGTTCGTCGTTGTATCTTCTTCGCCAAACGTTGCTTTCTCTGTTTACGCCGACAGGACCATAAATCGTACGCAGGACTTTTCTCTCGAAAACTCCAAGTGACTTTTCATCCGATTGGGAGACGGTCCATGCTTCTGCACCATACAGCAGGACCGGGATGATGAGTGTTCTGTATAGTGTCTCAAGAGTTATTCTACGTTTGATTTCAGCGCTGATGTTATTGCCTGAGTTTACAGCAGTGCCCAGGTAGACAAATTCGCTAACTACCTCGAAGTTATACCTATCAATGGTTACATTTTTGACCAAGTCGGTGGTGGGATTGGACTTTCGTTGATGAGAGCATATACTTCGTCTTATCCTCATTTATTTTCAGTCCCATTCTGTTTGCTGCTGACTCCATAGACGTGAAAGCGCCGGTTACTGCTCTTTTTGTTCGTCCTATCACGTCAATGTCGTCCGCAAACCCAAGTAGTTGTGTCGATTTATTAAAGATGGTGCCTGATGTACTGGCCTGGGTATTCCGTATTACATTTTCGAGCACAATATTAAAACAGCTGCATGACAGTGCATCTCCTTATCACCCTCTGGTGGTGTCGAAGGTTTCAGTAGAGTCCCAACCAATTTTGACGGAGCAGCGAGCATTTTCTAACGTCATCCTGATTAGTCGTATCAGTTTGGCAGGAATTCTAAAGTTGAACATGGCACGATAAAGTTCAGTTCTGTCAACGCTGTCGTAGGCTGCCTTAAAATCGACGAACAGGTGGTGAGTATCGATGTTAAATTCTTGGGTTTTCTCCAGGATCTGGCGTAGAGTGAAGATTTGGTCGGTCGTAGATTTTCCAGGTCTGAAACCGCATTGGTAAGGACCTATTAGATCATCAGCAAACGGCTTCAGACGTTCACATAAAACGCTGGACAGGATCTTATAAGCGATGTTTAAAAGGCTTATGCCTCTATAGTTGGCGCAGAGTAGGCGGTCTCCTTTTTTGTGGATCGGGCTGATGGTACTGAGGTTCCACTCATCGGGCATACCTTCCTCCGACCATATTTTGCAGATGAGTTGGTGTATGCTCCTGACCAGGTCATCTCCAGCGAATTTAAAAAGTTCCACTTGTAGACCATCGGACCCAGCTGTTTTTCTCCTTTTTAGTCTATCGATGGCTACTTTGATTTCATTTTGGCCGGGTGGATTTAATATCATGCAGTAGAAACTTGTTTATTTGTTTAAAACAAAACATGCATGTTTGATATATCAAGTCCCCTCTGTTCCCAACAAGAGTTTCAGTTTGGGTTGCTTTTTGGGATGCTGAAGTTTTCGCTTTACTTTTTTTTTTTATTAATGCTGCTGCCATATAAAAGATAAACGACGAGGGGCACTACAAACATTAAAAAAGATAAACATTCCGATATGTTTCTGGAATGTTCCTCTGTTTCACATTTACGATATGGGAATCATTTGATGTTTCGCAGAAAGTACAGTAAGAAAGTTAAATATTGATTGCTGTGAAAATTTGGAATTTTCACATGTATGACAAATTGGAAAACTAAAAACATCTGAGAAACATATCGAAAATGTTTTTTCAAGCTTTCACACCAAATGAAAAATTGTTGAAATGTTTTTATTAAATAAATGTGAAACATTAGTAAGGGGAGAGGTCGGAACAGTGAGACACTTTTTTTTAAAATAGTGATATCTTCAAACTCCTTTGAACTTTCAAACTTATTTTTTCGTTTTTTATTAAGTAACATTTCTTCTACATTTTGTCATTAAAAGTGTACTGCATTCACTGTTTCAACCTCTCCCCTATATAGCTAATAATATTTTTTTAAATGTTTATTTGGTCTCGAAGTACGTTTTTATATCTAACAAGCGGCCAGCTGGTACAAATATTTTGTCGGAAGTTTAATTCTTTAATGGCCAGTTTCTCCAAACACTTTTAAATATTTATTGGGTTGTTAAATCTTAAAATGGCATTTTTCAATTTCACCAACCATTTTCATTTTTAAAAGTTCCAATAAACTAAAGTCCCATTTTGTTTGAAATAAATTTTAAAGGCGTCTTAAAAATGCAAGATAAAGAGAACGTTGACATTTTTCGACTGATATGCTTTCCTCTCACTTGCTCTAATGAAAGAGAGCCATGAGTGATGAATAAAAATCCGGGGTTGGCATCAAGTTTCCTCATTTTTAAAAATTTACCTCCTTATGTTGATGCAAACCATTTTAAGCTAAAATGTCAATAAATTTTATAACTCCGTTAACTAAAATGCTTTTAAGTGTAATTTGGTGAAACTGGGCATAATTCTATTTTATTGTTAAAATAGCAGAAAAGAAAGAATTCTGCTTTAATGAAGAAATTCATAGTTGCTTTTATATTGTTTCACTATATTCCTATATTAACCACGTCAAATTATGATAAAAGTTATATTAGCCATAACTTTTTAATTTGCGGTACTAGTATTATTTGTAAAACAGGTTTAATGTTAGATATTTAAGTCAATCAAAATTATAGCTCTAACCATCACTTACAAGCCCATTGCATCCATCCATCTTTCTACAAATCAAAAATCTTATTTCTGATGGTCTCTGTCACTCAAAAAGAAATCATCATCACATAAACATCCGCACGTGAGAACCAAAATTAGAAAAATATTCCAAATTGCATGAGAGTGAGTGCCTATGGTTTATAGCTCAACTTAGCTGATGGCAGCCCGTGCGAATTTCAACTAATCCGATGGCTAAAATCTTCCACTTTCTGCAGATTACTCTACAATTCCAAAACGGAATTACCAACCAAAAGATACAAATCTAAAAAAAAAAAAATCTTCTTCTGTCCAATTCTTTTTCTCTCCGTTATGATTCGAGCAGAGAAGATGCAACCCCGCATCAGTTTGGGTGCTGGTTGCAATGACTATACAACAACCGACAGCCATCATAGTGGTATCTTTCAGATACAATCATTATTTTTACATTAGAAATGACTACATTCTGCCCTATAGGCATTCATCTCACGACAAGTGAATATAGCCTGGACCTCTTGTAGTACAGTGAGAGCGGTCAAATGACCGACAGTCTGATCAACGATCACCGCATCAGTCTCTCTCGTCTCATAACTGAGACTGACCTGACATCTCCCAGGAAAAGTCTGCCCCACGGAAGATCAAATGGAGAGGTTGAGGTGAAACACATTTGAATAATGATGTTTCATGTTTTATGGCATTGAATTGATGCTATGTGTTTCATTTTATACTCTGCACTCTGATGGTGGTTTCTGGTTCGGTGCATTATGGTGAAGACTGAAGAGTCTTTTATAGGTCTAGGACTGAACATCATGGATCATATACAGAGTTTAGCCTGTGGGAAATAAAATTAATTTTGATATCATTTTAATTGCCAAGCATCGTTTTTCTCAAATAAAAAAAAGAAGATACCCAACTAACGGATTCGAAATGAGTGCGTGTTTAAAATTAAACGATTTTTTTTTTTGTTTGAATGTTTCTAAATTAGTTGATCATTTATTATCTGTTATCATTTTTATGTAATCGATATTTTTAAAATGAAGCACACTTAATAAAATTAGTAAATCAGGTTATTTTTGTGTTTCTTGTTTTGTTTTTTTTTATTTTGTTGGAAACGAGATGGTAGCACAATAATTTTAATTTTGACAGATAAACCGCGTATGAAAACAAAATAAATTTTGTTCTTCCTTTTTAAAGATTTAAGATAAAAGACTTAAATGAAAAATTTAAATATTTAACTAATTTATTTGCATTGAAAATATTGAGGGTGGAATTAAAAAAGTCTTTTTTTCCTGTTGTTTAATTAAAAATGTATATATACATTTTTATTTGCTTTTTCTGATTTAATATAATTTCATGGTCCATGCTATTGATTATTGAATATATATTTATATATTTATTGAATTTATTCTTGTTGTTATAGTTGATTTTAATCACTTAATTTGCAGTGAAGAAACTCGTTTTGGGATTGAATGTTTTAAAATTATACAAACTGACTCCCATTTTCCACGCTATAATTTTAGTTATCAGTGCCACACCGATAAAAAAAACAGCCGATATTTTATTAATATAAAATGTCAATCAATAAATAAACTTTACAAAATGTTCTATTTTCGTCAATTTAATTATTAAAATAATAATTTGGATTATATTTATATATGTAAATGCTGAAGATCAACACAAAATATTATATTTCTAATATCAATAATTATAAATATAAAAATTATGTTTTCATTAAGCTATATTTTCATGTTGCAAAAAATACCAAATTAATATTTGTGTAATAAACTTAATAACTTGGGAGGCGAGCGTAAATCTCATTAAGTGAATTAATTTTTCAAAACAGCGTAGGTACATTATTTCGCGTATAGTTATCTCCCTGGACCTATGAGATAAATTTCATGGTCAAAAATGAGGGTCTTTGTCATAATTATGCCCACATGAAAAAAACATCTATTTTCTTTTCTCCGATTTGTTATTCAACTTTGAACATTAGATCAAAAACTTGGGAACGGTACGAAATCTCGAATAGCTAAAATCTCAAATTTTCTAAATTTGTTTTTCTTCATTAGCTAATCTCGAATGAGAAAATCTCGAATTGCAAAAATCTCGAATGGTACAAAATGAAAATCTCGAATTTCAGTATTTTTGAATAATTTAAATAGCTACTTTTCAGTATAGTTGCACGACGAATTTGTACGAGGTATTTATTTTTTTCATTTTTGTCGATTCTCATATTTTGAAGGGATATAACCTAATGAACGTTTGTGATTGGTTGGAAAAAAATAACTTGAACTTTGTGATTATTTGATTTTATACTTTCGAGATCTTGCATTTGAGATTTTGTCATTCGAGATTTCGTAACCCAAACCAACAAACATAGCATACTTCTAGGAGTTTATTAAAAAAAACAATCAATTTGTGTTGATATGGGATTCAAATTTTTTTAATGCTCATAACTTTTGACATATATATACTTTAGCAAGAAATAAGTGGCATTTTCGTGTTATGCAGCCCATCAATTGCCTTCCAAAATATAAGACCGGAAGCTGCCAGTTTCTGACTAAACGTACCTAAAAAAGTTTGTCTTACCATCAGCTTTGCAAATGTTAGGTCTAAACCTACCGATTAGTGTTCATTTTTTCAAAAGCCGCGATGAGATAGCTTCCCTTACTAGAAGTACATTATGTATTTGATATTTTTTAATGTCAATTGTTCTAAAAACGGAAATATTTTTTTAGCTACATGTCACAATTATAACGGAACAATGTCGTGAATAATAGTTAACAAGCTCTTAATTTTCATATCGCAGAAGTGTGCAGGTGCTGCAGTGTTTTTATTTGAAATCGATTTCCATCATTGATATTACAAAAGCGTTAATATAACGCGAATTAAGCTCAAATTAAATTATTGTTTTAATTTCGTTTTAATACCAATTACCACCAACTATTATATTTCCTATTTTATTGATTCTTTTCAATACGTGGGCAACCAACAGATTTCGTAGTATTTTAAAATAAAGGTCACGACTGGGTCGCACAAACTTGCTCTCGTGGCAAGTTACCTGAGAGTTTAAAGTACAAACGGAATAATACGAAAAAATCGTATGAAATTTTATTAAAAGTTCGAAAACCATATCTTAAAAAGATTCAAACCAAAATCAAAGAATGCAAAAAATTTTCTTTTATAAATGTGAGTTTATGAATTTTTTTTTTTCAAAATCGTTGGACCGGTTTTCCAAAAAATCGATTTTTTCAAAATATTTTTTCGAAAACTTTTTTCTAAAAAAAAATTGAAATTGTTACACCTTAAAACTTAATTTCGTAAAAATCCGTCAACGGGTTTTTGAACTATTAAATTCACAACAACAGTTTTTCAAAAATTATTTAAAACTTAACAAATAAAAATTTGAAACCCATATCTTACAAAGATTCAAACCAAAATCAAAATATGCAAAAACTTTTCCTTTATAAATGTAAGTTTATAAATTTTTTTTTTCAAAATCGTTGGACCGGTTTTCGAAGAAAACGATTTTTTCAAAAACTTTTTTCTAAAAAAATTGAAATTGTTACATCTTAAAAACTAAATTTCGTAAGAATCCGTCAACGGGTTTTTGAAATATTGAATTCACAACAACAGTTTTTCAAAAATTATTTAAAACTTAACGAATAAAAATTTGAAATTTTGTTTGATGCCATGCTATTTAAAATAGCTACGACAAGTTCAGTATTTAATTTCGTTCAAATCGCTTCAGCCGTTGTCAAGATAACGGAAATTTAAAAATACCGTTATATGGCAGGTACCGTTAAACGAATTTTCTTGAAGGTTTGGTTTCCACTTTTTGATAGACCTTCTACACTTTATTACACATGTGAAATTTAGTTGAAATCGTTATAGCCGTATTCGAGAAAAATGAGGTTTTCGATAACCGTTATATGGCAGGTACCGTTATTTTTTCACTTACAGTGACCTATAAAAAAAAGCTCTAAGCGTATTACTCTAAAAACCATACCTAACAAATTTGATGTAAATCGGCTTACCCGTTTAGGCTGTATGTTCCGAGACAGACTGACGTACCGACAGACCGACAGACCGACAGACCGACAGACCGACAGACAGACAGACAAAATTGCCGGACCCACTTTTTTTCGTCTTCTTTATCATGGTAATGTCATTTTTGATTGTTATCTCAAAACTTTTTTTTTCACGAATCCAAGGCTTGCAAGTAAAAATCGATCCTTAAACGAATCAATACCTAACTTATACATACCAAGTTCAGAAATAATCTTATTCCATGCCATTTTACTGGCGTTGAATTTACTTTTTTACACTACTGAGTAAATGCTTTATCGACGATTCTGTTTATTTAATGCCTATTCTCATTTATGAAAGATATACCACGAATTACGATAAGATTACCATAAGTATCATATTTGCAGGTAGTGTGTCTCTTGCTGATTCTGTGAGCGATATGTTTTTAATTATAACCAATTAGTTCATCCATATTTTATCATAATGTTTTGTATCCATTTATTTACAGCTACTGCCACTCCCATTAAAGCAAAAATATATAAAACAAAATAAAATGCACTTTGACAACCATTAAAAATGTTAATTTGGTATCAAAAAAAAAAAAAAAAAAAAAAAAAACTATCTAAACCTAACACCACATCACATTAATTATTTAATACCTTTTAAAAGTACGAAAATTTCTCTATTATCTCTGAATTTCATGTTCTTTTATTTATAATGATGGAATCTTGTTTCATGCAAATGCTTCCATATTAACGATGATAACATTTTGTAGGTGTTACTACTCGAATTCAATAAATAGAAAAACTCTAAAAAAAAAAATACAGCTACCGCCTATAAATTAAAATTAAATTAGAATTTCTTGTAATGCCCTTTATCTATTGTTACCCTTGTCTCTTTTTAAAAACAAGCATCATATGGAGGAGTCTTTTCAGAAGTAGGTATTTATTTAAATTATATTCATACATACGTTTGTGTTTTTTGTGTTTGTTACGCATTTGACCGCATTCCAATTTTAAAAAATTGTATCTTTTTTGAAATATTATTAAAAAAAAAAAATTCAACGATGTTAGACGGTATGATTATTAACCAAAATTGAATTATAGATATGTACGATTTTATTAATGAAGAGAAGATTTAGATCCAAGGGCCATTTGCTGAAACGATATACTTAAGTATAATATTTAACATAAACTCTTAAGTTAAAGTCTATGCAGGGTAATAAAAGTATCTAGTACTTTAAGAATTTATGTAGAACATAAATACTTAAGTATTGTTTCAACAAATGGGCTTAAGTAACCTTATTTCTATTTAATGACAAAAATTGTTGTAACGGGTGTTTTTTTTCGAGGTATAGAACTTTAAGTTGGCATTACTTTTCAAGACGAAGACCGATTTAACACCTGTCAAGGATTTATTCTCAGTTTGGTTTGGCAATTCATATCATGAATAGACTCATGATCACGCTTGAACTACGCTTGCAAATTGTGCAATTTTATTTCGAAAATAATGGTTCTGTGCGGAATACGTAATTCATAAGCGAATTTTGTATAGCGATGAAGCGCACTTCTGGTTGAATGGCTACGTCAACAAACAAAACTGCCGCATTTGGAGTGAAGTTAATCCTCAAGTGTATGTCGAAACACCGTTACATCCAGAAAAACTGACTGTTTGGTGCGTTTTATGGGCTGGTGGAATCATTGGTCCGTACTTTTTCAAAAACGATGATGGCCACAACGTTACAGTCAATGGTGATCGGTATAGAGCCATGATTACTAACTTTTTCATTCCTGAATTGCGCAATCATGATGTCCAGGAGCTGTGGTTCCAACAAGACGGCGCAACATGTCACACAGCTCGTGCCACAATCGATTTATTGAAAGACATGTTTGGTGACCGCCTAATCTCACGTTTTGGACCTGTGAATTGGCCTCCAAGATCTCAAGGCCGTAACCAGGGGGGGGGGTTCACAGGGGTTCAAACCCCCCCCCACCCCGAAATTTTTTAGAAATGCATCTGTAAATCAACCTTTTCCGCATAAGTATGAAATTTGTGCTCAAATAATTAGTGATTATGTTCAAAACATTCCGATTTTAGTTTAAAGCCTACGTAGTTAGGTACCAACTTAATTTTCGATGAATTTAGTAAGGTACATAGCTCTAACAGTTTTTAAATACAAACTCAAACAACACAGCCTCAGGATGCCAGGTTACTTTTGCTTCGATTGCACATGATGAATAACTAAACGCCTCAAGGAAATTTAGAATACCTAGATAGGTATGTGTATGCATCTACATGAAACAATATGTATAGTAAAAACGTATATTCTTATTTCCCTTCCAAATAAACTAATGGTGTCCTTGTGAGCATTAGTTTTCAACTTCGTTATTCCACTTATATAGTTGCAATTGTAACTTGCAACATTTTAGCCGATTCATTCCATGCGTTTCTATTCTCTTGTCAGCAATAGGCAAAAAGGAATAAGCAATTGTGTCAAGGCAACAGCACAGACAAAACGTGAGCACAACGGATCCTGAAACCTATTTTAGGATAAGTAGGGTTATCCAATAAGAGGTGTTATTTTGAATAGCCCGCTATATCGGTAGCTGTCACTTTTGAAGCTGTCATTTTTTGACATTTGACAAGTAGAAACTACGCCATTAATAAAAATGGAACGATACACGCTTCAACAACGCATTGAAATTATTAAAATTCACTATAAAAATGGTGAAAATTTGGCAGAGACGGTTCGTAAAACTAAAACATTTTTGGGTCGTCGTGAAGCACCTTGTCGGACCGCAATACAGAAATTGGTGGACAAATTCGAGCTGTTGGGACAATTTAGTGATGTGAAGAATAAAACCCGTGCACGTCGCTCAAGAACAACTGAGAATATTGCTGTTGTAGCCCAAAGTGTTGAAGAAAACCCAGGTTTGTCCATTCCTCGTCGTTCTTTGGAATTAGGCATTCCACAAACGTCATTACACCGTATTTTGCATAAAGACTTGGGTCTTAAGGCTTATAAAGTTCAGTTTACACAAGCCGGCTGATAATCAACAACGTCGTGTCTCTGCTGATTGGGTCCTTCAATATCAATATAACACTATAATGATTCCTCTTTTAAATGATTTTTTAAGTCAGCTTAAAATAAGATTTGAAAATCATAAGTCCATACTTTCCTCTTTGTGCATTTTAATTCCATCGATCCTTGGCAAATATGAACAAAATAACAACGAAGAAAACTTCAAATTTTATAGATCTTTTTTGGATTGGGACACTTTAGAAGCTGAGTTTACGTTATGGAAGACAAAATGCCATAGACAAAAAGATACAGAGCGTTCAAAGAGTGCAATAACAGCTCTTGGGGAATGCAATAAGGATCTGCTTCTCAAAATTTTGGCGACACTACCGGTTTCAACGTGTACACCGGAAAGATCATTTTCGACAATGAAACGTCTAAAAACTTACCTTAGAAATTCTACCGGCGAAGAAAGACTAACAGGATTGGCATTAATGTCAATTCATCGACAAATTGAGATTGACACTGAGGAAGTTTTAGACATATTTGCAGCAAAGAAGGCCAGAAGATTAAATTTAATTTTATAAAAATAATATACTTACATGTTATTTAATACTTTTTTTATAATAAAATCTTAAAGAGTGATGATAAATGTACCTACCTAATAAATAATAACTTAAAATTATTTTAAAAAAATATTGGAAAAATCTTTTAGTTTTTCAAATTTGTTTGAGAGTTTTCTTGAAAAACTAAGTATGCAATTGTATTTTATTAGCAGTACTCTACCTAGGAAAAAATATTGAAAATCATTAAAGCAGTTTTTTTTAAACCGTTTTCTTTTCTAATTTTTGAAAAATATTTTGCAATTTTTTGAGTATTTCAATACATCGAAATCTGTAGTTCATCTGGAAAAAAATCTGAAAAAATTCGATATTCGCGTTTCCAACATATTCAAAAAATCTAAAAAGTTATGTATATGAATTTGGAAATAAAAACCTTCCTAAATTTTAAATTTAATTGAAATCGATTTTGTTGTTAGCGAGAAATTCTGATTTTAAAAAATCGGTTCTATGGGAGGTACTGTTTTAAGATAAATCTCGACTGTTTTATCAAAATCGTAAAGGCCATTTTTAGAAAAATTAAGTTTTAACAAACTGTTATATGACATTTACCATTGTTTTAGAGCTAAAATTCCAATTTCAACAACGCCTAGTGCGAGACTACTAAATAAACACTCTGAACCAAGTTTGCAAATCAGCCTATCCATTTAGGCTGCAGATCTGCAAACAGGCAGTCGGACGAACAGAATTTTCCAACACACTTTTGTCTACTTCCCTATCATCGCAATATCATGTTTATTTGTTACCTCAATTTTTTTTTTTTGACGAATCCATAACTTGCCTTATACATAGAATAGTATCATTATCGCAACTAAAAGTCGTGTTTGGTGGATTTTGGGTGAATGGGATGTACTAATTTTATTTATTACATCTACAGAAAGGTACAGATTGATTGGTGTATGGAATAAGTATAACCCCCCCCCCCCCGAAATAATTGTCTGGCTACGGCCTTGCAAGATCTTGTGTATTTTCTGTGGGGTTATGTAAAGTTATTGGTCTATGCGGATAAGATACAAACGCTTGACCATTTGGAAAACAACATTCGCCGTGTTATTGCCGATATACGGCCACAAATGTTGGAAAAAGTCATCGAAAATTGGACGTCCAGTTTGGACTAAATACGAGCCAGCCGTGGCAGTCATATGCCAGAAATCATATTTAAAATGTAATGCCACAAGATTATCTTTCGAATAAATAAAAAATCATGTCAATCGAATATTCCATAGTTGTTTTATTGCAATTTAAAGTTTTTTACCTCTAAGAAATACACCCTTTATAAAAAGACTTTTTTATAGGGATTCGTGCAATGAAAAGATACAAGTTCTAAGATGATTTGGCACAAAGATTTATTTTGTCACCTTACCATTATTTGTATACTTATAGGAATTCTTGAGAAGTTAAACAAACATTTGCTCTTTTTCATTGCACACTACCAGACATCTTTGGAATGAAGATACATTTAAAGGCATAATATCTTTTTTATGGCAACCTTTAGGTGATAGTATTGCAAGCTTTATGATCAAAGTTTGTAGCTCTAGATTGTTATTATTCAAGTTGTTTCCACAAATAATAAATAAACGTAACACTGATGACCATACCAGAGACCAATAAAAACCTGCGATAGTATGTTAGTAATTGCTGTTGTTTTTAAGGATATACGGATAGCTGATGATCATAATATAATGTTGGCAATAAACTTTGAAACAATATTGGTCTCGTAAAATAATCTCTTAGCAAATATTATTTTTTAAGAGTAATAGATTATTTGTTGTCATTTATTAGAGTGTAATTGTTAATTTTATTAAGTTTTAAACGAAGAGTTCTTTTCTGATATGACTTAAACGATCCTCTTATAAAGGGTGTTCCAGTCTTTATATTCAAAACATTAAAAATAATTCATGGTAGTCTAGGTATAGAAATTTTTTTATAAAAACGTGATTCCTTAAAAAAGAAAATAGAAGCAAAACTGATTATACTTATAATTTATGAAGGTAGATATTACTACAAAGGTATTCGCTATTTCATTACCGGGGCTTGTATACAAATTTGTTTGTTCGAGATCTGGGGTGGAATCGGCTAAGATTATTTGTGATAAGTGACAGTCAAAATCTACATTTTCTTTCTGCGTAAGGTGATCATCACAGTGATAGCTAAAAACCAATCACAAAAATATTGTGATAGTCACCTCCTCATGAAACTAACGTTTCATTTTTATTTTTGTGGCAAAGTAACTAGAGTTACCACACGCATACAACCCATTATAAAATTTTCAACTTTTTTTCAATTTTAGTCACAAAATCAACAAAAACACTATTTCTTTTACCATATGAGTATACAACAATCGAAAATAATTGCTTAAATTTCGAATTATTGCATTTATTCACTAAAAAATTAACAATTTCAGTGAATTTACTTGAAACTAGACTACGGTAACAATGTTTTTTTACAAATGTCACTGACAAATTGAACAAAGTTGAATTCAATTGAATTGGCGGGTGTGATCACCTTTACGCAGATGGAAAAATCAATGTGATCACAAGTGGTGATTAAAAATGTGACAATCAACTACCCCTTACGCGATTCCACCCCTGTCTTTTTCCTGACCATTATAGTTTTGCAAATGTGGGGGCTAATCCTATATGTTAGTGTTCATTTTTCCAAAAGCCGAGATGAGATAAATAATCTTAAGGTCGCAGTCGCCTCCCTTTTACTATAAAAAAGAGTTTTGGATTCAAATCCTTGAATCACTTAAATATCATAATGTTTTACAAATATTCTATGCGCTTAATTTAACGTTTCAACTTCTGTTATTTCTTTGCAGTCATTCTTCGGTCGGACTTACAACAACATCTCAGCCATAGCCGGATGCAAGAACAACGGTGATTGTGTGATAAATAAAAAGAATCGTACAGCATGCAAGGCGTGTCGACTTCGAAAATGTCTTTTCGTTGGTATGTCCAAGAGTGGTTCGCGCTATGGCCGCCGATCCAATTGGTTCAAAATTCATTGTCTACTGCAAGAACAACAATCTCAGCATCAGCAACACGGATCACCATTGGGCAACAATACCCAACATATGAATTCAAATCTGGAACAACTCAATCACATACATCAGCAATTGCAGGCACGTCAAACATATCAAGATAAAACAAATCCCTCCATCAAGACTGCAAATCTATCACCACCTGCAACTGTTCTTGGCCAGCAACATCATCCGCAACATCACTTTAACAACCAACAGCAACAACAACACCTCTTCCTGCCCTCCAAATATCTTAATGGCAGTGGGAGTGGGGGAAGCATATCACATACGAAATCCGAACCAAGACTAAGTTCTCCAAGTGATTCGGGAGCATCATCGGCAGATCCTGATGACAGTAGCAGCAATCGTGGTATTCCCGATAGTCCTATAGAAGACCGACAATTCATGAAAGCCTTCCGAAGCACCTCGGTTGAACCACTTAAAGTATTTTCTCCATCGGCGTTGAGTGCGAAATTGAGTACGTTTGCAGCTTTTCCCACGTGTTATGCAACAAAAACGATTCTACCGCCTGTTCTGCTACCCACCACAACTACAACAAGTTTAAGTGCATCAATAAGCGTGCAGGATGAACCTATTGACTTGTCTGTGAAATCTCAAACTCAATGTCTAACCGCACTTCAAACACCACCAACACCACCACCAAGTACTATTGACCTTCCAAAACCTGCCCCACTGGACTTAACTCTGGTCCGATCACAACCGATGTCCGGATGAGATTTTCAGTTCTCACACAAGATGTCCTGGGGACTTCAAAGTGCCATATTCTAAGGATAATTAAATGTTGTGTGTATGACGAATCTACCGGTGGTGATTCAAACATATAGAATTATTGCAAACAAGGCCAGTTCTTGCCTCGATATAGATTATTTTGTTTTACTTTTTAGGGACATTATAGCCAGTTTAGATATATTTTTAAATACAAAAAAAAAAACATGTAAAAATTTCATAAAAACAAACTGTCAGATAAAATTGTAATGTGTAGTTAAATTCTCCATTGGTGCCAGAAAACGTACAAATATATTTTTTGATATTTCAAAATAAAAAAATTACAATTTTTTCTTTAATTTAATATAATAGTCACTGTAAAATAAATTTTTTTTTATTTAACTTTATAAATTATTTTTGCAAATGAGAAAAAAATTTAGTTGAATTTTATAATGATGTATTTTTTTTTATAATAAAATAATTAAATTTAGCAAATTAATTTATTTTTGTTTAGAATTAAAATAAATTTAAAATAATTTTAATAAATTGAACATATATTTATTTTGTGTAAATAGCTGGTCAAAGTACCGTTGTTAATTTTATTATTTTATATTATTATTATTTTATTTTGTAAACAATACCAGTGATTTTGCGAATTTTAATAAAATATTCGTAAAGCCAAACATTAGCCAGAATTTTTTATTATTATTATTTAAAAATTATAAAATAAAATTTTTATACTATTTTTAGTATTGTATTTTGTTTGAAATGCATGTGTGTGGAACAAAGTATTTTTAATAATATATTTTTGTTTTAATATAAACTATGAGTTTTCTTTTTAAATTTAATAAGAATCGTTTTTTTTTATTTTACCCGCTAAACAGAGAATATGTAGGCATCTACTAAATAGGAAAAAGTAAGTATATTAGAGTTCGAAAAAAAAAATAAAAACACATACCTACTTAGATCATGAATGGATTGTGTTGAAATATAATGTGAAATAATGAGAAAAGATGTTCATCAATATTAATATGCGACTTTAGTGTTAACGTCTATATAATGCCCATTTAATAAAAATACCCATTTGCGTAGTAAAATAAAGTACACGACTGGGTCTCACGAACTTGATCTTGTGGTACACGACTGGGTTCCACGTACTTGTTCTTGTGGCAAGTTGCCACGAAAATAAAATAAAATTTAATTAATTTTAATTAATTTAATTATTATGATATGAATCTTTCACAAAAGTGCCAAAACTTCTTTTTACAAAGATTCAAGCCAAAATCAGAGTATGCAGAAAATATAAGTTTACAAAAAAATATGCCAAAATCGTTAGAGCGGTTTTTAAATAAATCAATGATTAATATTTTTTATAAAAAAGTTTTTTTTTCAAATTTGAAGAATTACATTTATAAGTGCTTAATTGTTTTCATTTTATGTACAAAAAATACAAATTTTTTGTCAAGCTGTTTTCCAAATATTGAATTTACAAAAACACAAATTAAAAAATTAATTAAAACTAAAATTAAGCTTTTTTGCAAAATGTTGGTATTGAAGTTTTGTCAAGTCATATATAGACCATTCTAAAAATAATTTTGGTTTGAAATCGTTTAACCTGTTCAAGAAAAAAATAACGGTTCTATGGGAGGTACCGTTAATATTTTTGCAATTTGACAAATGGAAATCTTACAGAAACCATCAGTAATTTTTTTCAAGAAAATCGGTGGAGCCGTTTTCGAGAAAATTAAGCTTTTCCAAAACCGTTATATGGCAAGTAGGTACCGTTATTTTTTGAGCTAAAAAAAAATTCTATTTCACCTCCAAGAAATGGTCTAAAAAACCTTACATACCAAATTTGAAGACTAGTATAAAAATTTTTTTTTTAGTTTTTTTTTCAAAATTTTGAGTTTGAAAATAAATTTTTTTAAACTGTTCACCTAAACAACTTAATTTAAAAATTAAATAAAAGAGTAGTTTTCTGGCTTTCCAAAAATATACATATAACAAGGCTTTGTATCATTCACCGTTGTTTTTAAATAATTTTTTTTCTGATTTAAGTAATTTATTTAGAAAATTGCCCCTCCCGCCTAAACGTGGGGAAATAGACCCCCCCTCCTATACGATTTTTTTCTTGTCTTAACTCCACCTACACGCTCAAGCTTTTTGGTGCACCTTAAACCAATCACCCTGTATATGACGTTCGTATTATATCCCGTGTAGAAGAGGACCATTAAAATACCTTGTTCCAACAATAATCAGACATGGTACAACCCAAAACCGCTAGCAATAATATGTGAATATTTTTAGTTTAATAAGGCTAAAAACAAGAGCTTTAAAACGTTTAAAGAGCAACTGAGGTGTGGTAACTGGAATTCATCTATAGCACCTTCAACAATTAAGATCAAAATACAAACGATCAAATTAAACTATATCTATAAGTAATCATCAGTATCAATATTCTTCCGTTTAAAAAGTTAATTAAAACAAATAATCCACCTTACTTTATTATAGGCATCTTAACTAATCTAAATTAAAACCATTTATTAGAACATGTTTTGGCAGTCTTAATCTTTATATTTTTAGAATATCGATTAGTATTGATAATTTTGATGAGTCACACTGAAAACCAACCTATTTATTTTAAATAAATTAATTAACCAAGCATTTAAATTCCACATAAAAAACAAACTTGTATAAAAAAGCAATAATAACAATGTGTTGAATATTCGAATTAAATTAAATATAACATACAAAAATTATAGTAGGTGCAAGAATTCTTCCTAAAAAGTAACAGATATTCTAATATTTTATTGCATCGATAAATAAAAATAACTTGATTTAAACAATTTTAAATTTGTTTTCATCTTTATAATTTATTATTGTTATTTAATAATTATAAACAAGTTGAAATATTTTTGCGCATTCTAATTTTAAAACCAGAAATTTAAATAACGTGTGTGGTTGATTTGATTGAAAATAAATTTTAATTGTTTTCAATAATATTTTTAATATTTTCTTAGCATATTATTCACAATTTTTCATTCTTTAATTTTCTAATTTTAACAATAAAGTGGAAATAATAATTATAAGAGTCTGGATCTGTATGTAGGAACTGTAGATAAACAAGATACAAGTAAGGTACATTCAGTATAAATGAAAATTTTTAAAAATTATTTTTTTGTAATTATTGTCAAGTTCTAAATTGCTTTATTGTCATATCCAGAAAATTATAAAAGCTGATGGCATAAACAAAGGATGTTCTTAACGAATGTAAGTATTTCTAAAAATTTGTAATTATGTTCAAGGTTCTTGATGTGGAGTTATAATAATATGGAAATATGCCGCTAAATTATTTCATTTGCATCCTTAAAATATATCTAATCAGAAAACCTTGTGGAAAATATTCAAACAGGCCTGTAAATGCAAGAATATAAGCCTGAGACACTTTTTTCACTTTATTCTTGCACAACAAAAATCATCTATTTTTTTCACGAACTTTTTCGTATTTATTATAACACTAACATACCCCGGTTCAACTACATCCCAGGCCTGTCGCTACATCATCACTAGTCGATCGCTTTTTAAGGGCGCTGCGAAATAAGGCCCCAGGAAATAAGCCCCCAAAAACCAAAGAGGAAATAAGCTTCCAAAATTACGTTGTTTTTTCGTAACGAAATAAATGCCAATTTTCTTTTGTGAAGTTACGGCCCAAAAAAAATTAAACGAAATAAGGCCTTACAGTCGAAATAAAATAAGGCCCCGAATTTCGATTTGCTAAAGTGTCAAATGGCCATTGGCTTTATGTCACTTTCAACTGCAATTTCATTTTCGCCAGAAGAACCTATAAAAATTTTTAAATAGTGCTAATCGAAATAGCGCTCATGTGAAAATAAGTTAACATCTAATATCTTCAATAGGAAATTGGGGGCTGATGTAGTTATGGTCATGACGAGCAATGAAGAGCGCAACTGAAAATACGTTGACGAATGAAAGGCAGATCAATTTGAGATTTTTCAATTCTCAAATTGATTTTACTTTCATTTATCAAAACTTTTTTCAGCTACGCTGATAGATTTATTCTATGTGCAAGGCTTGGTTCGGTGAGAAACGAAAAGCGCAGCTTAAAAAATATTGACGAATGGAAAAAGGAACAATTTGGGGTGTGAAAATGAAAAATTCAAAATTGATACTCCCTACATTCGTAAATTTTTTATTGAGCTAAGCTTTTCGTTTCGTACCAAGCTTTGCACCTAGAGCAAATCTAACAGTAATTTTAAGCTTGAAGGTAGTTGCAGGGAGCAACATGACCTCTTTCCTATACCTCACCGTTTGCCTTAAAAGTATCGTAAGGCATTTATTATGACTAAAAGTCGCTTAATTGGTCTTATTTCGTTGAATTGAAATGAAGCCAAACTCCAAATATGGTTGTAGTAGTATTTCGTTTTTGAACACGCAATAAGCCCAATTTGTTATTCGTTATTTAGTTTAGCGCTATATCACGTCACCGTCGTAACAAGCTATTTAATACAACATGATGATTTCCCCAAAAATTAACGCTTTGGCAACCATGTAGGTACCTAATATTTTTTGGGGTTATTTTTCATTCTAGCTATTATTAGGGGTTTATTGCATAATGGAATATCAACCCAATATCGACAAAAGCAGGTAAACCCCAAAAAATATTTGGGGTCTTCTTTAATTTTTTACATAATGAAATAGGCTACATGAAATTTGGCCCCAATGAAAAATTTCCCCAAACGAAAAACTGAAAAACGACCCCAAAAATGGGTTCTTTTTTCATAATGAAAAATAGCCATAACTTCATAATGGAAAAATGGCCCAAATTTTATGAAAATAAGCCCCAAAATAAAAACAAAAACTTAAACTAAAAATGAAAATAGGCGTAGAGCGGAGCGAATTTTTTTTATGCTGAAGTGAGGTTCGGTTTGGGTTGTGAAAATTAAAAATTTGCGTGAATTTTGAATTGTTACACTACACCAAACTGAATCTCACATCAGCATAAAAAAAATCGCTCCTCTTTCTGAAATCGGGTTTTCCCGTTTTAAGCGAAAAGATTATTAGTGGCCATTGGTCAGACACAAGGACAAAGAACGTAGCGAAATTTGTTTTGCTGATGTAAGAATTGATTTGTGGTGTGAAAATTAAAAATTCGCGCGAATTTTTAAATTTGTTTTTTAGTTTGAAGATTTTTGTATTCCAAAGTTTATTTTGGGGATTTTTTTTCATAACGTTTGGGGCAATGTTTTTTTTTGAAATTGGGGTAATTTTTCATAATGAATGGCCCCAATTTTTGGGGTTATTTTTCATTTAGTTTTAAGAATAGAATTATGGGGCCTTATTTTTAATGAAATTTGGCCCCAGAAAGAGAAAAGAAAAATAACCCCAATAAATGCAAAATCACCCCAACTTATCAAAATTTTATTTATTTTTGTTTTTTTTTTGTTTCTCATGCGATTTTTTGAGGCGATTTTTCATTTTTGGTTTTGGGCCATTTTTCATTGGGCCAAATTTCATGTAGCCAATGAAATAACACTGCAATACCAGAAACGAAATTAGATCCCAAAATGTGAAATTACACCAAAAAATATACAATTTTATTTTGTTGTTGCATACTTTTGGGTGCTTATTTAATTTTTTTTTTTGGGCCTTATTTGCAACAGATCTTTGCAACAGATCTTTAAAATTAACGTCTTGAAATGTTTTCTTGGTATATCGAAAACCCAGCGGCAAACCTGCAGCGTTTTTTGTCACTGTCGCAGTTGTAGATCTTTATGTAATCAGAATAAAAAAGTCTAAGAATTTACTTTTAAGGATAAATAAACAATATTTAAACAGAAAAAAAAGTAAATTATGTGCTTAATAGAAATTGAGTTGAAAAAAAAAACGCATATTGTATGGTACTGTCACACTGTCGCTGTAGCGTTGGTTTGGAGCATCCTTAACCCTGAAGAGCTGATGATATGTTTTGTATTACGACCGATTTGACACAACACGCTGCGTTTTTGCATCGTTCAATGTCTCTTGTCAGCACAAGTCTTTTGTCAGCACAAGTCTTTTGTCAGCACAAGGAAACTTTCATCCCATTGAAAAAGTGTCCATGCTTCGGCACCATGTATTGGTACCGGACTCGAAAGGGGTTTCCTCAATTGCTTATACTCAGTATAAAGAAACAGTGATTAAAAAAAGCTATAGTACCTACATTGAGAAGTGAGTGATTTAGACAATAACAATCTGTGAACACAAGTATACTTATAGCCAAGTCTAAAGTCAAATATTTAGTGTGGTCCAATTACGTTCCCTGTAAGTGGCTTGAGACGTTTACATAAAACACAAGTTATGGTTTTATATAGGTAGGTAGGTACGTCAAATGGCGGTTTCGCAGAACAACTGTTCCGAAGAAACCCAATTAGCGCCAAAAAGCGCCGTTTTGATACCATAACTCGTTTGACCTAATTTTGTGTGATATAGTGGTAATGACTGTTAAGCTAAGGGGATCAGTTTTTGGTCTTTGCCCGCAGTCCCAAGGGAAGAACTTAGCTCACACTCTGTGCTGGGTGGTTCCATTGTTACTGAGAGCCGGCCAAATAACTTTAAACTATCTCTATATGAGGCTAGGCCCGTTCAAAGGCAAGGCATACCTACCAGGTATAAATCAGTGCTCTGATGCTATCGCAAAAAATAGAGTTATTGCTTGTCCGAAAAGCCAGTCCTATAGGGAAGTTCCAGAAACTTCAGAAGTGAAAGTTTAAATAGAGATATTGCTTGGTTTGTTAGAGCCAACTGGTGCTGTTAAGAAAAGCGGTAAAATTATTTATCCTTTTTTTCGACAGCACGTTTAGGTTATCGAGAAACAGGCTACCGAATGCCTGGAGGCGAGATCTAGCCAGGCCGGACAGTAGCAATGAAAATGCTCAATAGTTTATATATATTTATATAGGTATACTACCTTTAAAAAGTTAATGTCACTTTTAGATCTCCGATCCCAATTTTTATGGATCGGGCAATGATTAACATTTTCTTCATTGCTTTCCTACAACACTCCAACCATACTTTACATGTTTCCTAACAAGATCATCTCCAAAGCTCCGATTGAATTGGAAAACTTATCACTACAAATTCTATGTTATTCGCATCCTCGTAATAAGATAGAATCCACCTCAAGCTATATCCAATGTATATATGTCTTATTGAAAATGTCTCTTAAAAAAACGAAATACCTATGTAAACCATCGGGAAACATTTCCTATGTTCTATAGATTATATTTAAGCACTCCTTAAAGGAAATCTTAAGTCCATTGTTCATCTTGAGACAAGTAAAATAACTTGTCCGACGAAAAGTGCATTTGAAACTTTACGCATAACCATACTACTATATCGTCGAACATACATATAACCTCAAGTCACATTCGTAACAAATAAATTACCATTTGTCATATTTAAGTATACCAGCAATACAATGCCAATCGAATGACATCGCTCGGATGAAGAATAACCCCATAGCTATCTTCCGAATGTCAATCATCTTGAGAAGGCGGCAAGCGGTGGCTCCGATATCTCCAGACGCGCAAGACTGTGTTTCAAACGTTTCAAACAATCGACGACAATGAATGACAGTTTCGAAACATAATGGATCCCCCACCTTATAAAGGCATGCGAACTGGACTATACCTGGGTTTGAAATTCAATAGATAGATGACTATACGATGGCTGACCGTCGTCGGCGTCGATACACGACGCACGGTTAAAAAAATAGATGGATTGATGGGGAGCTGAGATGCCACTGGCAGGCGATCGGAATTCAAAGCTCTTGCAATGCTAAGCCTATTTTTCTTGTTTACCTTCTGTCCCAAGCATGTTTGATGCTTTAGGGAATATAAAATGGACACTGGCGCAATCGTTGGTGGTATTTATGACTTGAGTGAGGTGTATATGTATGTATACGCCTGTAAAATAAGAAATGAGTTATGACTTATCTAGCATTGGAATTGGTCAAGAGAGTTTTAAACATTATCGACTCAATAACTTGATATCTTCTCTAACATGGATTTTTTGTAATGTCAGCTTGGGATTGAAGCTCTAAGAAATGGAGCAAAGATAGGGTTACATTACTAGCTATTTGACTTGACTTGGCCATATTTAGCAGATTAGACTCAAATCGAAAAAAAGGCCTAAGAGACTTATTATTGAATGTCAAAAGTGAGTTTTATTGATTGATTCGTAATCGAAAGACTATTTTGAATTAGTTCACAATAAAAAGTTGCCTTTGTGGTTACTGACAGTTGATTATGAAAACATTACTTTCGGTCTAGTATATTTCTGACAATCCGATTAAGGGATTATTTGTCTGTTAATGTGTAGCTTTGTTGTAGATGAGGGTGTGAACACTTAAGAAATAATAAGGTTAGGTATGCGGTATGCCAGAGAGTTGTTGGGATCATCTGGGTTATGTATGATGCAAAGCGAATTTCATTGGTAAATTTGATCGACAATGTATTTAAAATCTGTTTAATTTAATAGTTAGAAGTGATTTTATGAAGTTATAGGAGAACTAGTTTCATAGGAGTCTTATATATAAAACGCAATATAAAGTTCAACTATATCTAATATATCGCACATGTAGTTCAAAAGTGACATAACTCAAAAAAAGCAAAAAATGAGTTATTAACAAAAAAAGTTCCATAGACTTCTACCCAACATAATTTATTAAAGGTGCATTTACCTAGATTCAATATTTTTTCCGCCAGATGACACTATGTCGTTTCAAATGTTTCAAATGAGGTCAAACTACCTTCGACAAAAATGACACATTTTCACTTTTTCAGTTGTTACCTGGTCCTCGCAGCAAACAGGTGTGCCAAGTGAAATCAAAAGTGACTTATTTTGAGTTGTGTCATTTATGGTGTTTAAAACTATAAAATTTCAGTGCGTTAATTTGAGTTGAGACACTTTTGTTGATTCCTAGGTGAACATTTTTTTATGTTATTTTTAGTTAAGCCACTTTAGTTGACTGAGGACTCAGTGTGGCCAATTTAGCATTTTTCCTGCTAAATTTAGCAGGAAAATTTTATTTTTAGCAGGTTTTTTTACCAAATCATGCTAGCATTTTTTTTAGCATGATTCTATATTTTAGTTTGAAAATTTAGCAGGATTTCAATTAAGCCAAAGTATAGAATTACAAAAGGTTATTCAAATCAAAACAAACGTAAGTGTGAACAAAGCCCAATACAATTTTCATTTGAAACTGACTTTGAACACTGCCATCACTGCTATCAAATTTCGCTTTATCTTATTTGGTTCTGACGATATCTAATGCTGCTGTTGAGAGAGTTTTTAGCTTCATGAATTTAGTAAAAGACCAACGGAGAAATAGAATGAAAATAAACATGCTTAATAGTATTCTACTTATCAGAGACAATTTGTCAGAAGTTTGTTGTGACAGTTTCGCCATTGCAAGCAAAATCGTGAAAGAAGTGGGATTAGCAACATCCTATAATACACCTGAAGAAGAAAAAGATTTGCCTGATGCTTTTGACAAGGCTTTAAATGAAGCCCAATATTTTTAATGTTGTTTACAAAAACAATGACTGAATTTAACTGATTTTTATTCCTTTTTATAAAATAAAATAGTTTTAGTGTCACGAAGTGATTTTAATGTTTTTGTTATGTTTGCTTAATAAATACTATTTTTTCTGAAAAAAAAACAGGTTTTGTATTCGAAAAAATGTTTTGCATGATTTTTAGCACTTTTTCTTAAAAAAAACATGCTAAAATACTGTACTTAGCATGATTTCAAATATTTCATTGGTCACACTGACTGAGGTAAATATGAATACTTTGTTTTATTTTGAGTTCTGTCACTATTGAAGAATGATCAATTGAGATTTAGAGTTGTGTCTCTTTTGATGATTTATTAAAAATTTAAGTTTTTTAAGATAAAATGAAGACAAAAAAGTTTTAATTTAAAACAAAACTTTTTATCTGTATGCCGCGAATATAATTATATGTGTAGTTCCTAAATAATGTCTTCTTTGATACATTTTTCGACCGTTTTTTGAGTTATGACACTTTTGATGTTTGAATTTTATATATAAATTTTTTTTTTTCAGTAATTGAAAGAGATTCACAATGCATTCAATGAGTCGTGCAAGATTTATGGTGCTAATGGCAACCCACAATTTACAAGCTGATTCATATGCAATATATCCCAAGCCAAACGATGATGATTTGCTTCAAAATTAAGAAAACCACCAAACAAATTTTATTAATTTACCGACAGATCGAGATAATCTCCACCAGATTGAGATAATCTCCACCTGCCCGATCTCTCCTGATGAAAGTAATGCAGGTAATGTGTTGTGCAATTAAGATGACAATATAATGCAAATGGAAACCGAAAACTTTCAAATGATTACATCTACAATTAATTCGTTGAGCGAGGGTTCGATCCACCTCAGATCTGTCCCAATCTATTTACCTCAGCAGTATGTTATTTTGATCCAAACACGTTCACGAGCTTACTTACAAAGATTTCTATGATTTAAAAATTATGCAAGAAGAATGGGGAAGTAAGTTTACAGTTGATACTGATAGGATTCAAGTCAAGTGGCACGATATTAAGTTTATACGGGTAGAAAAAGAACACCCTTATGCATTCTTTTACAAAACTTCTAATCAAGATGAGGTTTACAAAAGAGGAAGAAAAAGCCAACCTTCAGAATCTATTAATTTTTCTCTCGGATTGACCCAAGCGTACAAAAATTCCTTTGGCTGACAACAAAAAAAAAAGATAAACAAAAATATCATTCCGAAATCTTATTTTGATTTATTTTATAAAAACATACTTGCTTTAGATTAAGAAACCTTGTATGATTGTTGTATGAATCTCCAACTTTATTTCCTTTTCATTTTTAATACATTAATCATAAATTAAAAACATTTCATAGTTTCTACATTTCATTACAATTATTTATTTATTTAGATTAACGACTTTTTATGTTAATTCTGCTATGAATTTCAAAAAGCCTTTTTAATTCTTTTTATCCCCCGACTCGTTAAGGTAAAACTACTTATGAACTGGTATCATCCAGCATTTTTCTTGACAATATGATTTAAAAATACTAAATCAAAACTGTCACAGCTCAAAAAAAAATCAACAAAAGTGGCAGAACTCAAAAAAGTACATTCCTGTTGGAAAGAACTGATCGTCAAAACTGTCATAACTCTAAAAACATAGTTTTCCAGGTTTCCAAAAAAAGATTAACGCAAATATAATTTCCATATTGTGATTCATACTCTTTTTGCTTTTGTCAACATAGTTCAATTTGTAGTTAAACCGTTTCTAGTCTAACAATATCGTTTTTCGCCTTTTCTGAAAAACTAAGATTTTTGAGTTGTGTCACTTTTGAACTACATGTGTGATATATGTTTCCAATATGGGATCTTAAAACAATATCAAATAAAATCATGCAAAAATAAATATTTCGGTCTTGTCTTAATCAAAGGGCAAGCACTTGACCAAATTAAAAAAAAAAATAAAATTGGCTATCGACAACTTCTTGGGGCTTTAACAAATGTATTTCCCTTAAAAATTGGTCAGACGAGCACTGCCTGATGACGTATGAACTTTTAATTAATTCACTGCCTATGTCAACCTAGGTTAGGCCAAAAGTTGATAGAGATGATGTTACTTTGGTGTGCTCTTAAATTAGCTTTACTGTAGAAATCCTGTGACTGCAGGCTTCAATATGTTGATTATAATTATATTTATTTTATTCTTTATACAGCTAAGAATTGTAATTTGTAGCTTAAATAAATAATAATAGATAATAATAAAAAAAAAGAGAGTACATCCAGATTTTAGTTTCAAAAAAATTTTATATTTCTAGGAGTCCAGTAAAATTGTTCGCCTGGGATTGAGAGTATGGGGTATAATGTGCGTGCGTGAAATCCGATGTTTCTGGTGGTATTTTGCAGACTTTGTTTATGAATTATGATTTGTGACCTCGAGGGCAGAAAGCAACTTTGTCGGAAAAACTTCGAACATCTTGATTTTTTTCAGATTTTAGCGATTATAACTCTAAGGGACTAGATTTTGACAGTATACCCTCTCGAAACGTTCTTGAAGTAAACTAAATTTGCTACAATATGAGACTTTAATAATTGTCCATGTAGTGTGGACCCGATAGCTTCCGAAATAAAACTCTTCGAAAGTTTGCAAAAATGATAATTTTGTCGAGATTCGCAATTTTTTTTGGAAAAATTGAAGAGCTTTATTTCGGAAACTATTTGGTCTACAAAGCCAGTTATATATTCTCATAATGAATTTTTTCGTTGTTAAAAGGTACTAACTTTAAGTCTTTATGGGTTATAATCGCTAAAAACTGGAAAAAAACATCCGAATTTTTTGCGGTTTTTTTGACTTTCGGCACTTGAGGTCAAAAACCATAAATAAGTCTGCACAAAATCAGAACTATTGAATTTGAGGTTATATGGTTAAGAAGTTCGAAAAAATGATAAACTTTGAAAAGCTGTACATATCTCAAAAAACTATTGGGTCTACAGAAACAATTATAGTCTCATATTGAAGAAAATTCAGTTTGCTCTAAAAAAAAGTATCGAGAAGTTATACTGTCAAAAACTAGCCCTTTATAGTTATAATTACCAAAATTTTAAAAAAATCCGACATTTTCGCGGTTTTTTCGATTTTTGACAAAGTTTTGCGTGGCGCTCGAGTCAAAAACTTGGATAAACAAGTCTGCAAAAAATCAGAAATATCGGATTTCGCGCTTCCACAGATGTATAAATTTACTGAAATTTAGTAGATTTTATATTTCTGTTTTTTTTTTCCCAAAATTGTCGTTGGTAAGGTGGGGGTTTCAACCTCCCCCCCCCCAACAGAAAACTGTTTTTGGAGACTATAGAATGGGTGAGTGTGTTTTTAAGTGCGATTCATAAATATTCTAGAATATTTGCATAACTTTGCTGACTTTTGCACTTTTCTTTGTTGCAGGTATGAATAATGGCATTTTTTCTCCCATAGTTTTGCATTTATTTGGAGTCTTTATTAATACAACTTAATTTGAAAGTTTTATTTTGCGAAAAATACATAAACTAACCACATTTAATAGATTATTTGATCAAATTCGCTTTTATTGTCAAAAGATGTTGTTTATGTTTTTAGCTACTATCACCATCCAAAGAGCATAATAGTTATTCTGCAACTGATGATGGTATTTTATTTCTCAACATAGCTATATAAAATAGTAATTGTTTGTAAAATAATCATAGTTCATAGGTTATGTAGGTATACCTACTTAACATAGCTAATATTATGAGGATATAAAGAATGCTTATTGTGTTTGAAAACGATAATCAACAAGGTCCGGTCAAGCGATGTCTAACATTATCATCGTCAAGTCGACCCGAATAGATGCGTTTTTTTTTCTAGCTCATACATCTATTTCTTGATCTGCGACGTATTCCTAACCTACGTTCTACCCAAGGAGCATTTCAGAGCTACAGAACATTTACTGAACGTTAACATCGTAGCTGTAATGTTTCAGGAGTATATGAAATGTTTACTCACTGTACCCAAAATGTAAACGGTTTTGGGGAATGAAATGTCGTGTTGACAGTATGTGAACAAATTCTATTTGATGTACCTGATTTGTACATTTACAAATGTAAACGTTCAAAAACACTTCGAAATAAATAACAAAAAAACTAACTCAGGTACAAATCGTTTACAGAAAAATATTAAACTGTATAGGTAAATAAGTAATGCCATTTGAGAATAATTGCCATCTTGTTCTTGACATAATTATTATAATATGGGAGGTATAAAAATAATCAATAATTATGTTTTTTTTGTGAAAGTAAAGTAAAAATATCGAACGCGAGAAATATTTTCTGCCAGTTTTCTAAAACAGGTCGATAAAAATAAGGGGCCTGTAAAAACTTTCTTATTTTAGAAATGATTTCTCATAAAAATATTTGAGACAATTTTTTTTTTCCCACAAAAACCATATTTTTCAATATTTTGTAAGATAAATATCAAAGTCCTATTTTAATCAAATCCTTAGCATGCTTTGTTTTTACTAAATATCAACAAAAATAGATTTTCAATATTTTTGGTTTTCTAATTTGATAAAAAATGGAAACATTAATGGCCGATTTATCTTGTTTGGTGATTGTTATAATACATTTGCACTGTAAATGTTTTGTGACTGTTAAGTTTTAATAATAGTTTTACAAAACTGCTACAAATTTAATGTTTCGTAATATTGACGATTTTTGTTTTACAGTATGCTTACGTTTGAAGATGTGATGTGACTATTCACTGTAAACGTTTTGTAAGAGTAAAGTTTTGATAATGGCTTTACAAAACTGCTACAAATGTAAACGTTTCGTGAAATTGATTTTACATTCACGATATTTGATTTACAGTACGTTTACGTTTGAAGATGTGATGTGACTATTCACTGTAAATGTTTTGTAAGAGTTAAGTGTTGGTAATGGCTTTACAAAACTGCTACAGATGTAAACGTTTCGTGATATTGATTTTACATTAACGCTGTTTGATTTACAGTACGTTAACGTTTGAAGATGTGATGTGACTATTTACTGTAAACGTTTTGTAACAGTTAAGTTTTGATAATAGCTTTACAAAAGTGCTACAAATGTAAATGTTTTGTGATATTGGTTTTACATTCACGAAATTTGCTTTACAGTACGTTTACGTTTGAAGATGTGTTGTTTCAACAACATTTTGAGTGATACAATTTGTTTACCAATCATGCAATTAGTTAATGTAAAAATACAAAACATTTTTCCAGCAACTGTATATGAATTGTAAACGACATACAATAAATTTGTAACATAAAAGATACAAAATGCTACTTGGGTAATGCCATGCATTTTTCCTATACCATTTTGTATCTCTATTGTGAATATCTTTGAATTGAATGGGTGCTTTCGTGTAAGTTTTTCCATTTTGCTGATTATTTATATGCACAAAGTTGAAAACTGACAGGCAATAGGAAAACAGTAAAGAACAGAGGCGCCGCCGTTTTTATTCGATTAAACTAAAACACACTCGGCCTCACATACTAAAGGTATGACTCTCCACATGAACAAATGTTGGACAAGTGAAGAATCTGCATTGATAAATGGTGTTGCAATTCATATGAAATCTATCTGTTAGATATTATGGCTAACAGAATATCTATATGTTTGTGAATAGAAATAAAATCGATCTAAGGCGCGGACTTTTATTAAACTGACTTCCACAAACAAGCTACTGATTTGTTGTTGTTGTTTTTCTCCTTTCTTTCTGCTGTATGCGGTTAATGCATTATTTATTAGAGAGGGGAATTTCTAGGGGGGCAATTTTGAATCAAGCTTGTTCTCATATATTATTATACACGCCCCTTGGGATACAATTGCAAAGTGTGAGATACGTGTTGTGATAAAAACAAATAGAATCATTTAATGTTTACACACTCGTGCCTTTCAATCGTTTATACTTTATCTATCGTAGTAATAGGTTATACTTTTATCTTTATAATGGCTTTAGATGATGCTCAACTAAATAAAGTTAATTGTTTGTTTGTTTTATAACGCATTAGGTATACTGAATTTATTTTCTTATATTATTAGTATAATTTTATAATACGTAAATAACTTATTGATGAACAGGGTGTGGCTGATTTTTGTTTTGATATTTATTAACGCATTAAGAAAACTTTATAGGTGTTAGACATGGACATCTATTTAAATAAGGTCAAAATTAATTTGTTTATAAACTTTATGTTAATTTAAAAATAATATCATTTAAATACACGCTTTTTCTACCCCACGAAGTTGATATAAAATTCCATAACCATGATAATCGTTAAGCGGGGATTGGATTGCCTTTTGAAAAAAAAAAACTGATTACCAGTGCAGATTTTTTTTTCTGGTAAATCAACTACATACGCCATTTAGAGAAGAATCAGAACGGAAAAAATCTTTATTTCTCAAGCGATTTGCAGGCGGTGTTTGTTGGTTTTGAAAATTGAAGTTTCCCAATTGAATTTATGGTGTGGTGTGTACACGAAGGACTCTTCCTTGATCTTGAGTACAATTTTGAAAAAAATGCGAAAAAGCTTTCACTTCGAAAATACCATCGTGAAAAAAATACAGCACTGCCAACCCAGCTATTCTACTGTTATCTAGTGAAGAGTTTTCAACAGTTCCGTCCGAAGAAAGAGTGGCATGCCTATAAAAACTGCTGGGAGTAAATGTAACGAATCAAAAACCGAAAAGCTTTTCCGAAATGTTTATGTCGACCATGTGAACCCCGCAAACATATCCTTATGTGAAGCGTTACTGAACTTTTCCAATCCGAGATCAGTAACATCGTCAGAAAAGAAGAAGAAAAAGACATAAATTCAAAATTGAATTTATGTTTTATGAATTTATGATATTTTCTTACAAACAATAAAACGAATTAAATATTTAATCAAAATCATTTGAAAAGTTGGATTCAAGGTTCTACAGTATCGTCACTAGGTACATAAACCGTGACTTTTTTTTTTTTTTTTTTTTTTGTTACACTATCAAATCTGTTTTCAAATGGAGCTTAAAGCAAGCATCAACACATGAAAGAAAGATTTGCCAACACATATAATGTGTCCCACTGGCTCATCGCTTAGTGCAGGTGTTTGTTGTTAGTAAGCACAATAGTACAAAACAAAAACACATACACATAAATACAACATAAATACGTTATTACAATACAACACAGAAACAATTATGATCGTAGAGCACTGGTTCTAAAAAGAGTTTTTAAATTATTTCTATTTAAATTTAAGTCTATCAGGCTCTCATTCAAGTTATATAACTTACTCATCCGTGTGAAAGGCTCATGCATGCCATAGTCAGTTCTTTGGAGTTCAAAAGTTCAGATCTTCGTAGGTGATAAGATCCTCCGCGGTAGTTTAAGCCAATAGAAGCTAACAGGTCCGAAGCATCAATTTGTCCGCTGATAAGTTGATGAAAACAAATTAAATCATTATTTACCCTTCGTTGGTACAAAGATTGAATCTGCAAAAGCTGTATCCGATGTTCATAAGGTGGCAGATTATGAGGATCGGCCAAAGGAAGACCTTTAAGAGCAAATCGAATAAACTTATGCTGCACTGATTCAATCGTCGATAAATCTCCTCAAAAACAACAAAGCAGCCGGTCTTGATGGTGTACCAGCTGAATTCCTGAAAGCTGATCCCGTCACAGCAGCAAGTATTTTGCATCCGCTGATACAAACTGTTTGGGAAAACGTAACCTATCCCAGGGAGTGGAAGGATGGAGTGATTGTTTAGTTGCCAAAGAAAGGTGATCTTAAGAACTGCAACAATTGGCGTGGTATTTTAGTTAATGGCAACTTTAATCCTAGAACGGATAAAGGCTAGTGTCAATCTCTGCTATTGAAAGGAGAATCGTGCGGTCTTAGAATAAATGGCAAAAAGACAAAAAAAATGCTAACAGGACCCCCCTCACTACAACAACAACAACGTATTATTCTGCATGACACGCCTGTTGAAGAGGTTGAACAGTTTAATTACCTTGGAAGTACTGTATCAGCAAATGGTGGTACGGATCTGGACGTAAAAAGCAGAAAAAATAAAGCTCGCTTTGCCTTTGGTTCTCTGTCTCAAATTTGGAGATCCAGTCAAATATCCCTACGCACAAAGTTGAGATTCTTCGAATCCAACGTTAAATTCGTGCTATTATATGCTTGTGAAACCTGGAAAGTCTCGGCCACCATCTCGAGAAAATCGCAGGCTTTTGTGAATCGCTGTCTACGCCACATTCTAAAGATTCGCTGGCCACAAACTAGAACTAAAATTTACACCTAAGTCTTTGAAACCAACCACGCGACAGATTTTATTTTGAGATATACAATATTCAAAGAAATTTGAGGATCTTTTCTTTGAGAAGGTCATTGTTTGGCATTCGTTAAGAGTTAACCCGTTTTTATAACACCATACACTGAAACTATCAGCCTGCAGAAGATTGTGGTCATTAGGAGATTTGATTGTTTTAAAAATTTTCATATCATCTGCAAATATGAGAATCTCACTAAAGCGTATACAAGATGAAACGTCATTTATAGCAAGAATGAATAAGAATGGGCCCAAATGACTTCCCTGGGGTACTCCTGAATGGGCAAAGAAAGTATTTGAAAGGGAGTTTCTAAATTTGAACTGGTAAGATCTATTTTCAAGGTACGATTTGATCCATGAAATAATAAGAGTAGGGAAACCGTACGCTTGGAGTTTAAAACCCATAATATCTTGGCTGAGTTGGTCAAATGCTTTAGAAAAATCTGTGTATATGCAATCAACTTCATTACCTTTTTCTAATGCATTTGAGCAATTATGCAAGAAGGTAAGAAGGTTTGAAACAGTAGACCTTTTCTGCTCAAAGCCATGTTGCTGTTTACAAATAATGTTTTTACCAAAAAATGAAAGGCTTTCACATACAACCTGTTCAAAAAGCTTTGGAACACATGACAATATAGAAATGGGTCTATAGTTATTAATGTCAAATTTATCACCCTTTTTAAAAACAGGAGTGAGAAATGATTTCTTCCAGAAGGACGGACATTTTCCAGCTTTTAGAGAAAGCTCAAACAAAAATTGCAAGGGTTGCACTAATACATCACTACATTTTTTCAGAACAATTGGGGGTAAACCGTCAGGGCCATAAGAGTAATCATCATTTAAGGATGACAACAAATGCAAAACTCTATCTTGTATCGGTTCGTTCTTCTTTCCTCATTTTTTGACTATAAACTTTGTACAGTCAAAAAAACCGTTAAGTTTGGTGAAAAATAAGGTTCAATATTTTATTTCAGGCGACTACCATCACTTTCATACACGATAATTTTTATAAAACCTATATAACTTCAATTAAAATAAATCAAGGTTATTAGTTCAGAGTCGATAAGTATACTTAGATACTTTTATCTGGAAAATATTTTTTATTTATTTTTTTCAGACTTTTTTCAATTTTTCGCTTATATTGTGTAGGTACCTTCCATATTGCAACACAAAGCTATAAAGTACCATAACATTTCCTAAAAATTCGTTATTGGGTTAAAAGATGCACTCCTTTGATTTTAAAAGTTCCGTGTTTGTCGTTTGTCCCCAAATTGTTTCCATTTTAATTTAATTTTAAGTCTCTTTATTTGATTCTGCGATGTTTTTGTAGCTCAGTCGTGTAGCTATATTTATAACAAGAGATTTATTTACTCACAAATGTATGTTGTCATTTCATTTTTACTTTTCAATAAATTGATCTAAAGACTTTTCACATATTATTACAATGTACTTAAACTCGTTGCTTTTACTCTGCACTTATTTTTTTGTATACCAGTTAATTCATACCTTTATGGGGTATTCAAAAATCAATCGAACTAAAATCAACAGAAAAAAAATCAATTCAGAAAAAAAAAAACATAATTATAAGTTATCTCTTTTTTATGATATACGAAGTGTAGCAATAAAATCGCCCAACATACAATCATAAACCAGAAACTGTCGAAAAATGAGACACCATTGTTTTGAAATACAAACTCAACCTTCTTCTCGACCTAAATTTCCATCCATATAAACAATCTGTAATTATTTCACCTCCCTGTGATTATAAGATGAATAATTTTCTTTTGTATAATATGCGTTGCCCAAATATGTAGGTGATCGCTTTTCATTTAATATTATATTCTTTGAAAGCTCGTCATGTGTCGGCCAAGAAGTACAACCAAGCCCATTCAACCACATCCTCTAAAAATTAATCTCCGATATTAATCGATTTCGTTCATCATATGATCTTATTTGATGTTAAATAAGTGGTGTGTGGCCATGAGGCTGGTAATCAACGTCAGAAAAGTCGCTCAAGCCTCCAGCATTGCCACGTAATTCTCACCTCTATCCTAAGGTCATCATTGTATATCGTGCGATGGAGATGGCGCATCTCTGAACTACAAATCTCATCGATACCATTTTCATGAGATGCTGAAGCCTTAAAGACACCAAAGAATGATGAAATGTAATCAATTTTACACCGTTTTGAGGTCTATAATTACTTTGACAGATTCACTTTATTAAATGCACCTGGGGATCATCATCTGATGGTTGGTCAGCTGGATGGACGGGTTCAGTGAATTAATTTTCCGTTTTGGGGAATTGGGTCAAGCATCAGTTTATATATTATTATTTTTGTTTTTCATCCGAGAAACTTTGATAACATCCAAGTACTCTCTGCGTGTAGAGTAACTGCCTTTTTCAGAAAGTGTGAACGATCCTTATATTGAGTGATGCGTATAGATGTTCCACGGATGCCGGTGCTAATTGCTCGCAGTGACCAGTAATAAAGAGAATCAAGTGAATGAGTGCCTGACCCCTAAGACCATATGAAGAAACACTGCAAAAAAGTATCTATGAATAGTTGGAATAACTTTACAATACATCGGTACACAGTGCCAACACTTAGAGTAACACATTGCATTCGCCTTTTCTAATTTACAGAAATATTTCCTCGTTTTCACATGACAAAAGTATGTAACAGATAAAGGCTTCATTACATACGTTCTAATTCCAACTTTGTATAGCTGATATCAAATGTTTGAAAAGAATGGGCACATTTTGAGTTATGTAACTTTCAGACTCCTTTAATGGATGGTTGGGTGTTGTAGGGTCTTGTAGGACGCGGGAAGTCTCTGAGTGGAGTCAACATGACGATGTCCAGTGATGTAACGAATTCTACAGACCAATTGTGCTTATCTTACCTCCAAGTGGTAACCATCGGGTACTGGTGTCATCCATCCAGACTTGGCTTGCTAAACTAATAAGTGCGAGTGTTGAGCAAAAGACAAAAATAGCAACATTATAATGCTCTGTCGGAAATGACTGTCTGAATAAGCCGGCTGAAGTCTGAGGAATTCATATGAATCAACGGTGCCACCAACAGTTTTGGACGACAGAGACCTTACTTGAGCTACTCTGGTATATTAAGAGCTGAGGTCAGTGAGGAGGGGGGAGGAGTGTTTCCACTAAGGAACTTTCTCCTTTCATCAAGACGGCAGCGGAGGAATTCCCCAGATGGAATCAACGGTGGCGTCTTCAGTTCCAGTCAGGTTGAACTACTTAGTGAACACCCTATACGGGCTACTACGACATATTCGTAGCTCAAGCCTATAAGGAGCGGTTTATCTGGCTCCCCGCTCTTGGAGCTATCTAAGAGCCTCCCTGATCCTCCAGGATGGGGGCTGTGCGTTGGGGTAACTTCCCTACCACGGAAAAATTTTTGCGGTTTCGAAAAACCAACAAGCCTCGGATTCGGATGATTTTAATGTTGACGACCCCAGCAAACGAAACAAGGACAAGGAATTTCAGATCTGTACTTGGAATTTTCTGTCGTTGTACAGACCACGTGCAGCCGAACAACTAGTGGAGACCCTGGATAGGCTTAAGGGCTGATATAACAGCTATCCAGGAAGTGCGATGGGATGGAGAGGGAATTCGAAGGATGACATCGTGTGCAATCTACCACGGACCGTACTATAAAGAACAGGGTCAGCGGCTATTTGGGTGCGGCTTTTTGATACGAGGAAGACTTAGGCAAGAAGTCTTAGGTTTTCGCAGTTTCAGCGAGCGATTGGTCACAATCCGCATCAAAGATAAATTTAAAAATATAACGCTGATCTGTGTCCACACCCCCCACGAAAAGAAGGAAGAACCAACCAAGGACGAGTTCTATGACCTCATATCGAACATGCTTCCAGTATCCTTAACGCTCGTATCTTTTTTTGGACGAAAAACAGTACTTTTTTCTCAAAAATTGAAAATAGCAGTATGTCGATAAAAAAAAAAACAGTATTTTTCGCTGTACATTTTTTTAAATTTTTATTTATTTTATTTCCTTAAAACATGAAAAAAGGCAAATTAACCATCACCAGGCGATTTGTTTCATATTTATTTATGTCATCAGAATCGTCTTCACTTTCCATTTCAATATCTTATGTGGTTTTTGCTTCGTACTTGTCCTTTGAAGCAATTTGACGAAGCAATTCCGGCTTTGTTTTGAGGTATTGATAGAAATCAACGCAAGAATTTTTAATATTGCATTTGACGATTAGAATCGCCTCCAATGTTTCCACTTCTAATCGAGTCTTGTCTGAAGTCCATGTGCTTGAAAAGGTACATAGCTTTTCATAAACGATATCAGCACTGTTTTGCCGAAGTAAGGAAAGGGTTGTTTTGTGAGTCAAGACTAGAAAAAGAATTCCAAATACCGCTGACAAAGTGCAAGAAAAATTTATTGCGTTCATTATTGATTTAATTTGAGTTTTAGATGCCAATGACGAACCGCTCAAGGCCGTAGCCAAGGGGGGGTTCACAGGGGTTCAAAGAGTGCAATAACAGCTCTTGGGGAATGCAATAAGGATCTGTTTCCTAACATCACAAGCTTCTCAAAATTTTGGCGACACTACCGGTTTCAACGTGTACACCGGAAAGAACATTTTCGACAATGTAACGTCTAAAAACTTACCTTAGAAATTCTACCGGCGAAGAAAGACTAACAGGATTGGCATTAATGTCAATTCATCGACAAATTGAGATTGACACTGAGGAAGTTTTAGACATATTTGCAGCACAGAAGGCCAGAAGATTAAATTTAATTTTATAAAAATGATATACTTACATGTTATTTAATACTTTTTTTATAATAAAATCTTAAAGAGTGATGATAAATGTACCTACATAATAAATAATAACTTAAAATTATTTTAAAAAAAATATTGGAAAAATCTTTTAGTTTTTCAAATTTGTTTGAGAGTTTTCTTGAAAAACTAAGTATGCAATTGTATTTTATAAGCAGTACTCTACCTAGGAAGAAATATTGAAAATCGTTAAAGCAGTTTTTTTTTTAAACCGTTTTCTTTTTTAATTTTTAAAAAATATTTTGCAATTTTTTGAGTATTTCAATACATCGAAATCTGTAGTTCATCTGGAAAAAAATCTGAAAAAAATCGATATTCGCTTTTCCAACAAAAAAAAATCTAAAAAGTTATGTATATGAATTTGATCATAAAAAACTTCCTAAATTTTAAATTTAATTGAAATCGGTTTTGTTGTTAGCCAGAAATTCTGATTTAAAAAGATCGGTTCTATGGGAGGTATTGTTTTAAGATAAATCTCGACTGTTTTATCAAAATCGTTAAGGCCATTTTTAGAAAAATTAAGTTTTAACAAACTGTTATATTATGACATTTACCATTGTTTTAGAGCTAAAATTCCAATTTCAACAACGCCTAGTGCGAGACTACTAAATAAACACTCTGAACCAAGTTTGCAAATCAGCCTATCCATTTAGGCTGCAGATCTGCAAACAGGCAGTCGGACGAACAGAATTTTCCAACACACTTTTGTCTACTTCCCTATCATCGCAATATTATGTTTAAATGTTATCTCAATTTTTTTTTTGACGAATCCATAACTTGCCTTATACATAGAATAGTATCATTATCGCAATTAAAAGTCGTGTTTGGTGGATTTTGGGTGAATGGGCTGTACTAATTTTATTTATTACATCTACAGAAAGGTACAGATTGATTGGTGTATGGAATAAGTATAAAGCCCCCCCCCCCCCCCCCCGAAATAATTGTCTGGCTACGGCCTTGGAACCGCTGACTGTTTGCATTACTTTTAATGAGTGAAATCAGAGAACTTCATCTCATATATAAAAGTGGTATAAATTTCCCCAAGAAATTTTTCATTGAGGAGCAAATTTCCTACTCCGAGATTAACAATGTAAAGATGGAAATATCAAACTGTCATTAACGTTTGCTTACAAGCTCAAAAAATTTCGTTGTTTTTTTCATTTGAAAAAATTTTTTTTCATTTGAAAAAAATAAATGTGCGGAAAACTAGACATCTCAAAATGCAAATTAAAAACTAAGACCAACATTTTAAAGAACGAAGGGTGGGCCGGAAAAATAGTCTTTGGTCCGCAAGTTTGACATGCTTGCTGTACACAGTGTACTGTGAAATCATTATCTTCAGCGTTACTCTTATTGTACTTCATAATTCCACCCATTAAGGATATAATATGTTAAGCTCACTTCAATTGTGTTTAACCGTTCACTATGAAGACGACATTTTTATCTTCGATTTCTATATGTCTTTCAATTTCGCCCATAAAATTTAAATGTAAACAATGTTTTAAACGTATAAGTAAGGAAACTATTAGTAAAAGATTTGACATGCGTTATGAATTAATAAATTCATTACTTTTCAATTTGAAGAATTTTTTTTTTTTGGGATAACATAACATTAATTCATTCATTCGTCAAAACTTACCAAAGCCAATATTATTGGCGCCAAACGAAAGTTATTGACCTGAATAGATGACGATGTTACAATTTTAAGTTATTTGAAAGGTGTGGCAGTCCATTCAGAATTATAAGAGAATGTTTTACATCTCGCTTGAATTAATATTTTTTTGAATTTAAAATTAGCTTATTTTTACTTTGCTCTATATGTACACTAGGGTATAAGGCAAGTCTTGGATTCGTGAAAAAAAAGTTTTGAGATAACAATCAGAAATGCATTAAGTTGATAATAGAGAAGACGATAATGAAGAAGACCCGGCAATTCAGCCTAAACGGGTAAACCGATTTACTTCAATTAGGATAATATTCCCAGAGCTATTTTTGTAGGTCACTACTGTAAGTCTAAAACTGCCTCTTGCAAGGAAGTGACACATCCTCCAAGAGTATCATTGTCATGAAAAGTGCATCTCACCTTAGTCGTTCGGATTCGACGTAGAATTGTAGGTCCCCTCCAATCCTGTCGAACTAATAATAACACACACAAAAGGATTGGTTGAGAGTTGTAAGTCACTAGGCCGTTGTTCTTCAGATCTGTCAGTGTTTCATTTTTGTAAGTCTAAAAATAACGGTATACCTGCCATAGAACGGTTATCGAAATTTTCTCGAAGACGGCTCTAACGATTTCAACCAAATTTCACATGTGTAATAAGGTGTAAAATGTCTATATAAAATAGTGAAAACAAAACTTTCAGAAAAATTCGTTTAACGGTACCTGACATACATAACGGTATTTTTAAATTTCGACTATCTCGATAACGGTTTAAGTGATTTGAACGAAACTCAATACTGAGTCCTATTTATTAAAAATAATATCGCATAAAATTATTTTTCGAAAATGTTTTGTTATGTTTTAAATAAAACTGTTTTGATTTCAATATTTCAAAAATCGGTTGACGGATTTTTATGAAATTTAGATTTAAGGTGTTTTAAATTAAGTTTAAAAAACCTGCATACTCATTTTTTTAGAAAAAGTGTTTAAAAAAAAATATTTAAAAAAAAAATTCAATTTTTTCGAAAACCGGTCCAACGATTTGGAAAATAAAAATTCTTAAACTCACATTTAGTAAAGAACATTTTTTGCATACTTTGATTTTGGTTTGAATATTTGTAAGATATGGTTTTCAAATTAAAAAAAAAAAATCATAAACCCTCAGGTAATTTGCCACAAGAGCAAGTTTGTGCGACCCTTTTATTTTTTTGCAAGAACTATCGATGCTTGGATTGGATTACATTAAACAACACCAATGATACATACAAGTAAAATTATGCAAAGTTAATGTTTTCACCAAACAAGATTCTGTTCGTTTGATGATTCGATTTATTATTTTAGCTATACCCACAATATATACCGTTGCCCTTGCAGATCTACATTTTATATTTTAAGATGAGGGCATTCATTTTTTGTATATTTATTCATGTTATAATTAAATAACATTTAAAAAGATTGTTAAATGGAAGTTATTTGTTTTGTGGTGCAATGGTACAATGCAATGGATGGAGTCCTTGCTTGTTAACCCATAGGTTGCCAGTTCGATTCTCTCTCGGGTACAAGGATTTTATTTCTTTTCAACATACATCCCAGCTTAAGCTGGACGTCCCCCATGAGGTATGCAATGAAAAATAAAAATCAACTACAGTACGCCCTCGGTAAAAGCAACCCACGATAAACGCAATACCTCGGTCAAAGCAACACCTAAAATTCTACTATTGGTGACTCAGTAAATGCAACTTTTCAAAAAAACTAGTGACTGATAAACGCAACTTTCCATCCATGTTCTTATTTCATTTATTTTTTGTTTAATTTTTTTTTTGATTGGTTTTATTGTAACTGGGCAGTTATTTTACAGCTACTTCTCTCAGAATTTTATACACACATAGATCGTAGGTGCATTTTAACATTGCCGTTGACATAAACATATCCTCTAAGAAAAAGCAAACGATTATTTCCCAATATTTTAAAGCCATTTGACCACAAACTGTATTAGCAGTATAAATATTTTTTTTTAAATGAATTAAATTATATTCCTTTTCTTTTCTTTTACGACGAACAATATTCTTTTATTTGTTATACTATGATTTTCACCTTAAATTCCAATTCAAGGAACATTTTTTTTTTTTTGACTCGGTTAAAGCAACAACCTCAATTAACGCAACTGCTCGAATTTCCATCCGTAGCTTTTACCGAGGGAGTACTGTAGCTCTCAATCCATTGTACCAAAACAATTCTTTACTGTCTTATTCTACTCGTTCTAACCATTGCCCTATTTTTTTTTAATCGTTTGGTCAAGTATAGTATTTGAATCTTTTCATTTTGATTTTATAGATGCCATATTGTACCTCTTTTCCTATAGGTATGTTATAAAAGCAAATACATTTTTGGCGCAATTGTTATGCAATTACACATGCGAAATTTTCAACTTTGCACTGTTTAAGCTTTAAAATATTCAACTCTTCTTAACGTTTTTGAATTACCTAAACTCAATTGTCTAATATGGTCAACAACAGAAAATCCCGTTTTATTTGAAAATACAAATTCGTATTGCAATTTACAGTGTCACAAGAAATCAACATGCTTATATTGCAACCACTTAGTCAATCGATCGTTGCAAACAACAGCAGCCGATCCGGTGCGGTGCGGTGTATACTTTGTATATATAAATACAAATATACTAATACTCATATAGATACGATTTACAATTCGACCAACAATAAAAATGTCCAACTTTAAATACATGTTTGAGAAATTGTCCATTGAATGCAACTCAATAGGCCAATAGATGGCAGCTAGACAGATTGAATTTTAAGTCACAACCACAAGATGCAGAAATAATATTATAAGAAAAAAAAAAAGTCGTCCTCTCACTTGTTTTATGGTAATGCGAACAAATTGCATGTCTGCATTGGTCTATACTCTTTTGCGAGTCACTTAAAATTCATGACGTTCAATTGGACGCGTTTTTGTTCGCAAGTTTAGTGCGTGCGTAGTTTTTTAACATAAAGATACAATTTACTATAGCCAGATGAACAACACATACACAAAACAAAACGAAATTGCAATGAATACATTCTGTTTTACTTTTGATTGTTTACAATTTCTTATATTATAAGATGACAACGTTGTATCATGCTTCTGCATAAGAGTTTAACAAACCAATTTGTATTGAATTATTATAGCTATTTGTAAGTTAAATCGAATATTAATATATAGAAGTAGTTTTTACATATACAATACCTACCTACATATGTACAAATAAATAGGTATCAATTGAATTCTAAATTAGCTGAAAGAATTTAAAAAATATTTTATAATAAGTATACACAAATTGAAAGATTTTTAGAAATAATTTCATATGAAATAGTGGAAGGTTCTTTCAAGCTCTTATGTAAATTGCCACAAGAGCAAGTTTGTGCGACCCAGTTAATATAATGAATGAAAAATACGAACAAAATCATATATCAGTTTTTTAAGTGCTACTTTTTATGAACATTCAAAGGAAAATCAAAGTATGTAGAAAATTTTGTTACCAAAAAAATAATTCCAAAATTGTTACACAATTTTTATACAAAAAACGTTATAAATATAAAAACTAAAATTTAAAGTGCTAGGTAAATAGTTTTCATTTTATGCACAAAAAAATGTTTAGTCCATCTTTTTTCCAAATATGTATCTAACTATTAAATAATAAAAAAAAAAATTAAAACAAAAACTAAGCACTTTGCAAAATGTTGGTACCGAAGTTTTATCAAGTCATCTAGATATTTCTAAACAAAAAAAAATTTATTAATTTAATTTTATATAATATCAAAAAAAAAAAAACAAAAATGAAAAATCGCCCAACAATAAACGAAGATTGGTTTAAATCGGGTTTTGAGTTATTTTGCATTTATACACTTTTAACGGTGAAGTGAAATAACGCCAAACGAAATAAAACAAAATTTCAATGTTGGTCTTATATCGTCTTCAAAAACGAAATAACGCCAATTCGGCTCTATTTTATTGTGGTAAACGCAATTATGTCAAAAATGTTTTGTTTAGTTTTGGAAATTGAGCCAAATCTATATTTATAATAAATAGTAGGATTATGTATATGGGGTCATGCTTACCCCCCCCCGCAGCTTCCCTGCCTGGCATACTTAAGATTGCAACGTCACTGTTTATACGCCATAATTTGGAATACCTTGTTTTTGGTAATTGAAAACGCAATAAAGACCAATTTGGCGTTATTTCGTTTTGACCTATTTCACGTCACCACTTATGGCGATGCTGAGTATTGTTATTTATTTTAATAAAAATCACTAAAAAAAAGTCAAAAAACACTGGGCCTGACACTGTTTGAACTTGGGCGAAACGCATATCGGAGTAAATATATCCTATACAATGTAGGTACACTACAACAGATCAAGTACAGGACCTAGACTGTTTTTTTGTTTCAATTTTTTCTTTTCTTTTTTGCAAAAGAAATAAAACTTCTAAAAACTTAAAACAGCACAATATTATGAAATTAAAATAATAATCTGATAATCATAAAATATATTTTCGTTTTATTTTGTTTGCTTAAAAACAAAATACCTAGCTAGACGTATCTAATACCTATAGATCTTAATTCAATAGTTAGTTATTTCAAATTTTGTTTTTAAATACCAAACTCGATACCAATTTACAATAGTGTCCCGTCACCTAGCGGAATTAATATGAAGATAAAAACCTTACTCATATTTTAGACACAAACCATAAAACTGCATTACCGACCGGATATGTGTATTGGGTGATATATTTTTTGATTTCTCTATGTGATACATAGGTGGCATTGTTACAGAAAAATTCAAACGTTCAAAATCACAACAATGCCAACTGTCGGCATTTCTTTCTTTTTTTGTTTTTCCTTTCTTTTATGATAAAACTGAATTATGATTTTTTAAGTAGATTATTATTTTTAAATCTTTTATTCATAAATTGCCTTAAGATGTTTGTAAGGTAAACAAACGATATTGTTAAAATGTAAGAAAAAAGAATTGAATTGAATTTAATTTTTGTATTTGCCATAATGTATACCTACCAGCAAATTCATTAAACATACAGAAAAACATCTAATGTCTTTGCCCTAAATAAATACCTATATGGGCTAAAATTAGTGATTATTGCAAAAAATGGTTGAAAATATTATTTTAGCTTATATTTTATACCGACTGTTAGGTGCTTTTTATTATTATATCACTATTTTGAAGTAGATCGTAATTTTAGCCTAAGTTTGAAATAAATTTGAAAAAGATTGATACCTATTTAAAATAAAATGCACAACTGTGTTGCACGAATTTGCTCTTGCAGCAAACGGCTCCCGGAAATTACGCCAAATTTTTTTTTGGAAAAAAAGCCAAAAAAATTTTCATACAAAATCTGGCGTTTTTTCCTAGGAAAAAAGTGCAAAATTTTTCTGGGATTATTTCCGATTTTCTGGCATTTTTTTCAAAAAAAATTCTGGTGCTTTTTCCATTTTATAAAATGGAAAAAAAGGCAGAAAAAAAAAATTGGAAAAAAAGCCAGAAAGTATCTGGCGTTTTTTCCTTTTTTTGTTTTAGAAAAAGAGCCAGAAAAAATTCTGGCGTTTTTTCCTTTTTTTGCTTTGGAAAAAGAGCCAGAAAAAAATCTGGCGTTTTTTCCTTTTTTTTTTTTTTTGAAAAAGAGCCAGAAAACGGTTTTTACATAAATTTGGTAAACAAATAACAGTTATGTTGAGTATTGTTTTTTGTGGTATCACGTACATCCAAAGCGATGTGATTTAGTTTCTTTCAAGCGTTTGTCGCGGGTTGTAATAATTGTAAGAAAAAAAATTAAAATGGAAAGTTTTTTATACGAAATTGTGCCCAGCAAAAAACCAGCAAATTATTGTATGTGATTGACCAGAAGCAAATATATAAAAAAAAATATTCTTATAAAGATAGTGTTGTATATATTTGCTATGTTAAAAACTGTGAAGCAAAAATGATGGTGAATAGTGATGGCATGTGTTCAAAAGTAAAAAAATGTATCGACCATAACCACAGCGATCAAAAAAAATTTTACGAAGAGTTAAAGGTGCTTAATAAAATCAAGGGAGAGTGATACAAATGCTATGAGCGGTATTCGCCGAGCTTTTAGATCAGTTTGCGAAAGGTATAAATAATGTTCATTTTTTTTATTATAAAACCATACTTAAAGCTGACATTTTGGCAGTAATCAAGATGCTGCAACGGAATTATGTTTCTCAAAAATTGAAAGAGGCCAGAATGCAACATGAAGAGGCCAGAATGCAACATGAAGTTAGAAGCGCAAGCAATTGCAGATTCACAACCAAACTATAAATGTCCATGCTGCCGAGAGATCGTAATTGACACGATGCAAATTTACACTTAGTAAATGAAGTTTTTGTTACATTGTTAATCTTATTAATTTTCTTATACTTTATTTTAAGTAATATAGTTTATTGCTAAAGTTTTTCTTAAAAAATGTTAATTTTTGTATGGTAGGGTACAAATTAAAAGACAAAATTATAAAAAACATTTGTTTTTACTTCTTTTTTTTTTGATGCAACAAATTGGCCAGAAAAGTTTTTTTCAATTCTAACAAAAAAAATGAATAAAAGTAAGTAAAAATACAACTAGCTGTGATCTGGAATAAGCGATTGTGTACCTACTTACTAGGAGAGGGGAGGGGGTCAACAAATTAACGGTCAGGGGGGGGGGGCGCGTCGCGGGGCGCGCTTGCGCCGGGGCCGGGCGTTGCACCGCGTCGCGAGTCCGGGAAGCGGGTTCGCGCGGTGCGGGGCGCGGCGGTGCGCGGCGGTGCGCAGCGGGGTGTGGCGGTTTGCGGTGGGTTGCGTCGCGTATCGCGACGCGCCCCCCCCCCCCCGCCGCGCGGCGCGCCGCCGATGGTAGCCGGACTCGCGACGCGGTGCAACGCCCGGCCCCGGCGCAAGCGCGCCCCGCGACCAAAATTAGATCAAATTTAAATGAAATCGGGTAAGCCTTTATCAATTTATGGGCAAATTTGTTAAAAACCGTTGTGCATTTTTAGCCAAAAACCTGAAATGCAGTTATATTAGAACATATATAAAATGTTTTGTTTTAACACAAACTCTATATACCTACATTGAAAAAATTAATAAATATAGAATAATAAATGCAAATAATTTCAACTAAGTATTAGAAATATTAGAACTTCTAAAAATATCACATAGACAAATTTTTATAGAAATCGTTAAAGCCGTTTTCGAGAAAATTTGTAAAAACTAAAACCGTTTTATTAGAGGTACCCGTTATAGCTGGGCTAAAACAAGAATTCGAATTCCTCCTCTAGGGAATCACCAAAAAGTGCTACATACGAAGTTTGAAGAAAATCCGTCAAACCGTGCACAGACAACCGCACATACGCACATACGCACATACGCACATACGCACATACGCACATCCGCACAGACAGACCGACAAACTGCATGACGAAACCTACTAATTAAGGCTTCTCTATCATCGTAATGTCAGGTTTGATTAAAACCTCAAAAAAAAATTTTTCACACGAAACCAATACTTGACCTATTGAGCTAGTTAAAAAATAAAGACACGACTGGATCGCAAAAACTTGCTTTTGTGGCAGTCATTATTTAAAATATTACAAAAAAATTAATGTCATGTTATTACAAATAGCTAAGAAAATTAAATCATTGAATTTTGATTAAATCGCTTCAGCCGTTATCGTTAAGTGACCTTTACACGGTCAGTCATTTGACATCAATCTGTAATATATCTAGTGTTTGTGGAAATAAGTTTGTATGCGTTCATTTGTTTGACGAAAATTCAAAATCAATGGGGTGCATTTGCCAGTGGCAAGACCATCATAATGGTAAATTTACATTTACCAACAGGAAAGCCACTAATTATGTTTGTTATGTTTTATAAATGATTAGTGTTTAAATTGTGTCAATTTTGATATAGGCACCTGGCAATTCCACCTCCATGGCAAATCATCCCCACCAGTGAGTTTTTGCCACATCACATTTTTTTTACGGAATCATAAAAAATAGAAATAATTATGATATCAAAATAAAATGTTTTTTAAAACGAGGATAATAAAGTCAAGAATCATATAAGATATCAAGAAAATTTAAATCACGAAAAATCTATGCGTAGGATAAATTTTCCTAAATCCTGGCAAATGCACCCTCTTCTACCCTACCTAGATGACTGACGTCCTCTGTTTGACCGTGTAACTGAAATATCAAACTAAATAAAACACTTTTAATTTCATAGTAAATTTTGGTAGTTTACCAACACCAAAGTAATACTTTTCAACGAAGATCGAATTATTCCTGAAAAATCCGAAGTGGTAAAAAAGCGAAAGAGCAAAATCTGAAATTTCCAAACATAATTTAAAACACTCAAAAAATTTCTGTTTCGTTGTTTTTTTTTTTTTATTTACAAATTTCTATAATACAAAATATTGAACTTAAAACTAGAAGCAAAACAAACAAACCGGAAGACAATGATACTTAAACACTAAAAACCTTATCCAATAAAATGTTCTTAATAACTAAATTAATATTGGAAGACAATGATACTAAAAAATAAAATTACACTAAACTTTAAGATTACCTAACTAATAAATTTTTCTCAAATAAATTTTGTTACTATTTTGTTGCTATCACAGTTAAATTAACACAAATAATTGTTATTTTTTAAAGCTTGAAAACATCCGTGTTGACAGAAAAAAAAAAGAAACGTTGGGTCGAACGTTCTTTTGATGCCATGGATGCTGGTTTTTCAACGAATTCACCTGTGATCTTCAACCCGAAGATGTGCTCTGTTATCTTGGTGTTGTTGGTTGTTTTGAAAAGTGCGTGTTGAACAGCATCTTCTTCGATCGAAAATAAGCAGCTTCCTCCGTTGTGGATGCACTGTGACTACAGTATGCAGTACAGTACAGCCGTGAAAAAGTCTTGAACCTCAGTCTAGAATTTGTCGTTGTTGATTGTTCCTGGAATCCGAATAAGAAGCCATCTCGATTGAAGTTCCTCTTCAGTTGTATATAGGTTGACAATGGTAGAGGGAAGGGTCGTTCCATATTACCGCGATGTGTTCCATTATAAACTGAATTGAAGGTTCTTCCGAATGACAGAATTTATATTCGAATTCTATTCACTAGGTTGGTGTCTCATCTCAATGCTCCTTCCCGATTGTGTGCTTGGATATTAAAATGCGCCAACAAAATTTCACTTTACTAGAGAAAATGTTGAAACGTAAGTAATCGCCTGCACTGTTGAACCATCAGTGGTCCTCAGACCATGATGTTTCTCGGATGAACGATGCACTATGAGTGTACAATTTTTGAAAATATTCTCGAGTATTTATACCATCGAAACGACACCCCCACCACACTGTGCAAGGTCCTTTTTTCTCTATTTTCCTAATTTCACAATTTTTTTTTTGTGTATTTTTCACAGCTATGTATATAGATCCTTATCGGATAGTTTTTTCATTGTTCATTCTCTTTTCCGCTTTGCGTGAGCCGATCAGGAATTTCAATAGGAATCGGAGAAAAAGGGACAGGGATGCTGATGTTTAATGTGCTCTTGGGAATACTAATAGGGATGGGAATGTTAGGTATAGAAATTGTTGCACTATAGGTGGTAATATATCGTGTTAGGAGAGGTACCTGTTTTATAAATTTAGGCTTGGGTTTTTTTTTTGTTGACATGCACTGCACAACAAGTCATTGTGAAGCGTCAGTTTAGTGGAATTCAGAAATTTTATTGGTTATAGATTAAAAAATTTATTGAGGGAGCTGTCGAAGTTAGAATCTGATGTTTGTGGTACGTGCTCTAGTAGGTTTTAAGCATTTTCGATAAAAATCTTTATCACATAAACATTGATGACACTTGACACTATCTTTGGGTTGCGTGAAGAATTTTTTTACAATATTTTATTAGAAATTTTTAAGGCAAGCAATTGATTTTAGTAAGCGATTAATCAATTTGTCCTTTTTTATTTTTGGAAGAAATTCAAAAGATACAAAATGCTGAAAAAAATCGTATGTGAATTAATATTCAAAGAAGGCCCTTTGGATACTTAAATGTTGAAATAAATATAGATGAAGGTATCAGCAAAATGATGGATATTCCACACTTCCATGTTGAAGAAAATTTAAGCGATGATTAAATTTTCTTTTGTCTTGCTCGGCAATAAATTTGTTCAAATTGTTAGAAAATAAGAGGAAGTCAAGTCAAGCGAAATGTCTTAAATTAATCCTTTGTAACCTGCGGATTGATTCAATTTGAAGGATTGTTTCGTTGACTTCTCGTCTGCCAATATAATGTTTTTTTTCGTTGAAAAGTAAGAGCGAGTAGGTTGCGTGAAGGCAAGAAGAAAGTAGTATGAAGGGAAGGGGGCTGTCTCCTCCCGTTTATAACGGTAAGGTAATTTAAAAAAAATTGTCTTAAAACAGAACCAAATTATTAAAATCAAGGGTTAAAGTTGATGCCATGTTGTCTATATTTTTTTGAAAAGCCAAACATTTCTCATCCATTTTCTTTTTAAATCAAGTTATTTTAGAAAATAATTTTTATTTTCAAACTCAAAATTAAAAAAAAATGTCAAAATATTTTTTTTTAATTTTATCTGTGGTCATAATGGCTAACCCCCAGTTTCACAGTCAGAGTCAGGCACTGAACTACAGTTTAAGGTTAAACGATCACTGTGAAACTGGGGGTAAATGTTATAAATCAGTTTTTGAAATTTTAAGTGAGAGAGAGTTCTATTGAGATATTTTTCAGCGCAAATTCTTTGATCTCAAACATTAGCTAATTAGTAGCAGAAAGGCAAATCTATAGGCAAATTCTTCACAGAGTAGTTTGACATCGTGATGTGTTGGCTAGGTAACATTCGAATTTAAAATTAATCTTTAATGAAAATTCCTTGCCTTTAATTCAATTTGTTTTGAATTTTAATTTAAAAAAAAAACATAGGGCCCATTCACGCGGCGCGGAACAAATAAAATTGAGAGTCTGTCTAAATTCACCTAATTTGGTTTATCTACTACACCAAAATCCAGTCATGCAAGAACTAAAAAATGCGTTTTCTTAGAAGAGGATGATTTTAATTTTCTCAAAAAGTTCAAGATATTTTAGCATACGGTTTTATCATCATCATCATCATCGGCTCGACAACCGGGGTCCGGTCCTGGCCTCCTTCAACAAGTCTCTCCACCTATCCCGGTCTCGAGCCGACGCCATCCAGTTGCGCACCCCAAGGCTCCGGGCGTCCTGGTCTACGCCATCTCTCCAGCGCAAGCATGGTCTACCACGCTGTCGTCTGCCATAGAATGTACCACAAAGAACTTTCCGAGCAGGTTCCTCTTCGCTCATGCGAGCTAGGTGCCCTGCCCACCGAAGTCTACCGAGCCTAATTTTTGTCACTATATCTGCTTCAAGGTAGATTGCGTACAATTCATGATTGTACCGTCTCCGGAATCGTCCTTCCTCACATATGGGGCCAACAATTCTCCTTAAGACTTTTCTCTCGAACGCGGCTAAGAGGTCAGAGTGCCTTTTGCTAAGCACCCAAGTCTCGGATCCATATGTGAGTACTGGCAGAACCATGGTCCTGTACAGCAGTAGTTTTGAAGTTATGATGAGATTTCTGGATTTGAAGAGCTTTGACAGACTGTAGTAGGCTCTGTTGGATTTGAGAAGCCGCCCGCGTATTTCTTCTTCTATATTGTTATCGGCTGCTACTATTGACCCAAGGTATTTAAAGGATTGCACCACTTCAAATTCGTGCTCCGCTACCTTGATTGTTTGACCAACTGTTCCTCTCGCATTCGACGCCACCATGTACTTTGTTTTACCTTCACTAATGTGCAGCCCCAGATTTTGTGCCGCCTGCTCGATCTGGATGAAGGAATCGTGTACAGCTTGCTCGGTTCAGGCAGGCCAAACCATCCCCTTGTCGGAGTCCATTAAAGATGTTGATTGGTCTGGATAGCAATCCGGCTATTTTTACTTGGCTTGTTACGTTGGTCATGGTCAACCTACATAGTCGTGTCAATTTATTTGGGATGCCGAATTCTCTCATGGCTTTGTAGAGTTCTACCCTGGCTATGCTATCATAGGCGGCCTTAAAGTCTATAAACAGGTGGTATGTTGGGATGTTAAATTCTAGACATTTTTCCATCGCCTGCCTAAGGGTAAAGATCTGATCAGTTGTTGATTTGCCTGGAATGAAACCACACTGATATTGTCCGATGATGGTTTTAGCGTATGGGGTTATCCGGTCTTGTAGGATAGAGGAGAGTATCTTATAGGCGGTACTCAACAACGTGATACCTCTATAGTTGCTGCACGTTGTGACATCTCCTTTCTTATGTATGGGGCATATTATACCTTTTCGCCAGTCTTCTGGCATTTCTTCACGCTCCCACACGTGCACTATAATATCATGAATTGCCTGACGTAGAGCTGGCCCACCGTGTTGAAATAATTCGGCTGGTATACCATCAGCTCCCGGGGCTTTGTTTTTCTTTAGCCGGTCTATAGCCTTCTCAACCTCTTCTATGCTTGGTGACGGCAACATAGGGTATTCGTCTTACGGTTTTATGTTTTTGACTAAAAATTAACAAGAGCATTGAATTATAAAAATAAAAATTATGCTTAACTTACATATCTTTCTTTATATATAAAATTCCGATGTACGTGTGTTCGTAAGTCTCCTACTCATAAACGGTTCCACCAGCTTTTATGAACTTTGTTTTTCATATTCATGAAGTTATCTGGATGGTTTTTAGCTATAGTTGACCCCAATAGGACGTGGCAGGCATGGAAAATGAACCTTACGAAGTGTATCGAAAGTTGAAACAAAAGTGTATCGAATTGTACTTTTACATTTTTCAAAAACAGTTTTTTACGTTCTTTATTTTCCAATTTATTTTTTTTTTAATTCTTAAAACAAGTTTATAATTTTTTATAACTGCAGTTTGGACTTGAAAAATGTTTCTACGTGAATTTTGAAAAAATTACTTCTACCTATGTCATTTTTCCACCTGACCTGACCACACAATTAACAACTTTTTAGTATACAAACTTTTCAGTGTAAAGTCTGTGAAAACAGAATAAGAATTGACTTCAATAGTTCTTATTGCTCAAGAGGAAGAGGATAATTTTGAACATTTTGAACAAATTGCTGTTTATGTGAAAACTACAACAGTTGTTGTTAGTTATTCTTAATTAAATTTTGTGTTAAATCAATGATGAGGAAGTCTCAATTTGTAGACGATTTTTACATTAAGGACTAGTTTTTCAGTTAGAGATTATTTAAGGCTTAGATAAACCCTGAGTTAACTGTGATGAAAACAGGATTTTCAGTTAGTTTTGAGTTAACTCAAAATTAATCTAGCTAAGCTCGTGTGTTAGTTCTGAGTGAATTCGGGATCTTAAACTGACATAAACATGTTTCCATGAGCCTTGACTCGAGGTTAATCTATAACCCTGGAATAATCTCGCACTGAAAAACAGGGCCTAAGTCTTACATTTGCTGCCGTAAAAGCTGTATAGATAGATAACATAAAAATTAAAAAAAAACTAGAACAAGCACCAGATTTTAGTTTTGATTTGCAAATTGCAATAACACATCTTTATAGCCTTTTCACACCACATCAAAAACCCGGTTTTTGTGAAAAATCCAAAACCTATATCAAAAACACAGGTTTTCCTATACGTTTTTGGCAAGGAACGTGTTTACAAATACCAATGGTTTTTGCAAAAACCTATCAAAAACCAGTTGAAATTGCGAGATGAACAAAGCAAACATAATTAGTGACACATTCAGCATTTAATCAAATGTGAAGAATGAGAAATGGTTAAAAGAAATTATCTTATTTATGTTCAATACGATTGCTTCGAATTGATACCGAACAGAATAAAATTATTATAATATCTTCTTATCAGTTTAGCATTTAAGAACTATTGTTTAAGTCTGTAAGGGAATTTTTTTTCTGTTTGATTAATAAAGTAAATAAATAAATAAACATAAAAACACAATAAACTGAAATCTTCATAATCCTTTCCAGAAAAGTTTCCAACCGTTTTGGGATTTTGGCTTGCCTTTATATCAGAATAGTTAAAGGCTCGTGTATAACGAACCTTAAATCGGCCGAAGTATGCTCGGGCAATTTTGCCCGAATTCGACCGATTGAATCAAAAATACATACGTAAGCGAATGAAAGCACATATCTACTACACCGTTTTTAACCAAAAACTCCGAATTTGTTTGGATTTTCTGTCAGTTTGCGGATTATTTTATCCGATAAAACATCAAAATAAAATTTTGATTGTTTATACATATTTGTTTATATTTGTTGTTTGCTGCGATTGTGAATAATAGTTTGTTCGTAATCCGTGTTACGCGAAGCGTTAGAATAGATTTGTAAAAGTGTGAGAAATATATTGTTGTTTTTTCAAGTTTTGGTTCTGACCTCAGGGAGTCTCGTTGAACAGAACTTTTACGAAAATTGAAATTGTCAAAATTTGAAATTAAATTCATTTAGGATTATTAAAAATGGATTTAAATCGGTTTAAATCAATTGTTTTTATTTGTATTTTCATTTCAAACTAAAGCGGTCTACATTTACAACCTTTAAATGTTTATTTAAAAGCACAAATATTTCACAATAAAGAAAAAAAAAATATTCAGCGCAATAACTGTTCGAACGAATTGTGTTATTTGGGATTATCAATGAAAATAACATTTAAATGCATCTAATTTAGTGGGTGAGGAAAATTGTACTGAATTTCATGTAAGTGTACTTGCGTACTTGAACACATTCAATTGTATCGAAAAAAGTACAATTGTATCGACTTTTCCAACCGTGGGACGTGGTGGTGGTTTTGCGAAGAGTATGGGTGTTTTCATAAACGTCAGACTAACTAAGATCTGCAATAACAAAAATGAATAAAAACACACTACTTAGACAAAAACAAATTATTTTTTTTATTATTTGTAAGTATTTTGGACATAGCTATTAAAATATAATAATTTTTTTATTGCAGATCTTAGTTAGTCTGACGTATAGCACACCCTATTTTTGTTTTCTTTAAACACAAAAGTACAGTTATGCTTGTATGTTCCGGTTCCACCAATGTTGATGAAATTTGTTTTCTATATACTCATTGGGTTATCTGCATAGTTCTTAGCTATAGTTGCGCTTGGTATAGATGGCGTTGTTGTTGCAATGCAGTTTTTTTAATTAAACAAAATGTGTTTTCTGTTAAATTTCTCACATAATAAAACATAAAACCAAATATTTTTTAAACTCATAGCACCATATTTGGCAGGTGACGGTGTTGTCGAGATCCAGAGTTTTTTTTTTCAATTTTCAAACAAATAATGAAATTTAAGTGTGTGCGTGTAATTAATTCTTCTCCTTCTAAACGACTTGACAGACTTTGATGTTGTTTTATTTTCTTATAAATAACGGTTATGTGGATGGTTCATAACGAAAGTTGAAGGCGGAATTTAACGGTATTGTACAAAGAGTTTTTTCTTTTATTTTAGGCGAATTTTTGTTTCAAAGCGTGGAGAAAAGAGACAACTTCCACCGGGACGTTGTATTTTTTTTTGAAATGGTACTTCTTCAGTGGGGCTAAAAAATAAAATGAATTAGGACATTTGTCGGTCACCCTTCGGGTTTTCTCTTTTTACTTTTTCTCTTACTCTTATCTCTTTTTATGATACCAAATTGAAGTAGTTAGTAACTTAAATGTAGTTTACTTAATAAAATAAAGTACACATAGCGCGAACTGTCAAAATGTAGCTTGTGTTTTCAGTTCTACTGTTAAATTAAATAGCAAAAAAACTAAAAATATCTGCGCAATGCTTTTTTTATTGTGAAAACAACACGATCCACTACAATACACAATAAAAAACAATTGGAATTTAGTTTTTGGGCGGAGAATATATTAAAATTGATAGCAGCGCAATTAAATTTTTAGAAGTTGGGGCTATATGTATACTGCATTAATTTACCCCTAAATGATTACATGATTTCAAAAAATTGTATTTTTACGAAAAGTTGTATTTTTACCATATTGACTACGAGAATTAAATCGCCATCTCTGCCATCTCTGGTTGTTTGATTATGGTTGATTGATTCGCGAAAAAAAACTTCTTTGTGGAGAACTGCAGTGAAACAAGCAGTCATGGCACATAATTGCATTATTTACTTGCATTGGGACAAAATCCCAGCAACCAAAATCCCGTCAATGGTCGCTCCAATACATTAACAAAAATTCATCTTTAGCAGATAGTTAGTTATATCCAGTGAAAAGCTGGGGCGGTTCGCTTATATATAAAATGTGGATCCAATATGTAGCGATGTGGAGGAGATAGTTACGAAAATAATAATTCCTGTATATAGTTTTAATATCACCAATAACACTTTCTTTATCTAAATCAGGACACTGACTATGTTTAATTAAAATGGGAAAATACAGAACAATGTCTGCGCCGGGTCAGCTAGTTATATATAAAAATGAATAAAAAAATTGAGTCTTTTTTGTTCTTTTTTTTTCTCAAAGCTTTGAGTTTTAAAATTATTTTTCTCAAAAACTATTCACTTAATAGTTTTATTAAAAAAAAAAAAAAAAAGTATAACATGTTGTTATACTTTTTTTTTTTTTAAGTTTCACCTATATAGAATTTTTTTTCTGTTTTAAGTCAATTTAAAAAAAAAAATATTTTTACATGAATTTTATTTATACCCTCCGTTGACAAATGATATCCTTTTTCTCCCTCACTCACGCTTATTAAAGAAGTCGGGAAGCTGTCAATTTTGCAAAACCATACTTATGCAATATTTTTTTTATAACTGTCCTGGTCTACGCCATCTCTCCAGCGCAAGCATGGTCTACCACGCTGTCGTCTGCCTAAGAATGTACCACAAAGAACTTTCCGAGCAGGTTTTGCTAGGTGCCCTGCCCACCCGAGTCTACCGAGCCTAATTTTTGTCACGATATCTGCTTCAAGGTAGATTGCGTACAATTCATGATTGTACCGTCTCCGGAATCGTCCTTCCTCACATATGTGGCCAACAATTCTCCTTTGACTTTTCTCTCGAACGTGGCTCTTAGCCGCGTTCGAGAGTGCGTTTTGGTAAGCACCCAAGTCTCGGATCAATTTATGTGAGTACTGGCAAGACCATGGGTCCTGTACAGCAGCAGTTTTGAAGTTATGGTGAGAGCTTTGACAAACTGTAGTAGGCTCTGTTGGATTTGAGAAGCCGCCCGCGTATTTCTTCTTCTATATTGTTATCGGCTGCTACTATTGACCCAAGGTATTTAAAGGATTGCACCACTTCAAATTCGTGCTCCGCTACCTTGATTGTTTGACCAACTGTTCCTCTCGCATTCGACGCCACCATGTACTTTGTTTTACCTTCACTAATGTGCAGCCCCAGATTTTGTGCCGCCTGCTCGATCTGGATGACGGAATCGTGTACAGCTTGCTCGGTTCTTCTGATGATGTCGATGTCGTCTGCGTAAGCCAGTATCTGGCTGGACCTGTTGACCATGGTCCCTCTTGTTGCCGTGCCAGAGTCACGGATTGCTTTCTCCAACGCCAGGTTGAAGAGGAGGCAAGCCAAACCATCCCCTTGTCGGAGACCATTAAAGATGTTGATTGGTCTTGATAGCAATCCGGCTATTTTTACTTGGCTTGTTACGTTGGTGATGGTCAACCTACATAGTTGTGTCCATTTATTTGGGATGCCTAATTCTCTCATGGCTTTGTAAAGTTAATATAAGATTACTTAAAAATTTGATTGTAATCGGTTTTTTTCATTTAAATTTTCGTTTAGTAAAATATTTTTAAGATAACTCTACAAATGCAAAACAACAGAATTCATAAAACCAATACTAATCGTCAAAATCTATTAAATAAAAACAATATTTGTATTAAGATAACAAAAATACTTCAAACATAATCAGCCGAACAAAATTCAGCGTTCAAATCGAAATTTCTTGCCTTAACACCTGGAAAACTAACAACGATATTGAATCGCAACGAATTGGAACGAATCAATTTTGAAAAAAAAGATCCTTATAAGAAATCAAAAAGCGTGTCACCGGATGATGCTGATTCTCTAAAAACTCTAAGCCCATCATCCATTTTGAAAGGAAAATCCAAAAGAAAAGGACGTGCTGGTGCACAGTTCAATACATTAATAAATCGACAGAACAACTGGATACCCATGTAACAGTGAAAAGCGTAACAAATTGACTGAACTGAACTGCAATTATTTAGGATACACGATAGAATATTCAAGTTATTATCAGTTGAATGGTTGAATACATTTATGTATTTCGATCGTTTCAGTTTTTTTTTTTTTTAAATGGACAAAAAAGATCGATCGTTAGTGGATTTTTAGGACCATGCATATCGAATTAGAATGATGGGGGTGTTTTCATACGTTTGAATGTTTAAGAAATATGAATACTGGGTTAGGACTTAGAAGGCAGTCTGAAGGAATTTTCAATTCTCTAAGGAAATAAGTACTGATAATGCTAAACAACTGCTATGGTTAACAGATTCTTGTTTGGCACATGTGTGTTTTATTACAAAAATAGATATAAGTTTTAGAAATAATTTTTTAATTAGATTTTTGAATTAGTGGATTCAATTTGCCTGATTTGAATTGACAGCTGGATCATGTGCTTCAGACCTTCAGCTTTCTTATCCAGCTAACTTCTTTAGAGGTTGTAAAAAAGTAATGGCATTAGGTTTTTTTTTGGAGGCTTTAAGCCGTATAACTAGCTCGGCACCATTAATAAGGAGACTGATGATAGTAATTGGCACTCCTTGAAATAGCTATATCTCCATCCAAAAATAAAAACGAATAGTTAAATTCGTAAAAACGAATAATTAAAATTCGTTTCAAAATTGGTGGTAGCACCTTTGAGTTGTTGTTGTTGTTCAAACAATCAATGAAAGTTGACGGAATAAAGAATGGTCTAGTACGAATAGTACAATACAACAACAATAATAACTAGTTCCAGTAATATTAGAATGTTCTTTAACATTGAAAGCGGCAAGTCAAAAAATAAAAAAGATATAACAATTTTATGGCAATTTTTTAAAAAAAAGTTTGTCAGGGGACCTAGATTTTTTTACTAGGAGACTGATAAAAAACAATTATATCTTATCACTTGTTTAAATTAAAATACATCTTTTAATTATAGTCCGAGAGCTAGCGAGCGATTTTGGGACATTATTTTGGGGCGCATGAATTTTCATCCAGTTTATTGCTTCAGGGCAACTCATTAATGAAAAGTGCAGAAAAAATAACCCAACTATGGTACCTAAGCAATTTTGGCACGATTTTTTGTTTTCTCTAAAATGTAGTTTGAAACGGTTAAAATCATAATGTATAACTGTCATAATATTATATCAAGCCGGAAAAGGGTTGCCACATCAACTCAGAAAAGAGTTTAAAAACACTTAAAAATTAAATTAATTCAATTTTTTGACTTGTTCTGATGGTAACCCTTTTCTGGATTGATAATGGTATGGCAGTTATACATTATTATTTTAAACGTTAAAAAAAAAAATTCGTGTCAAAATTACTTACCACAATTTCTGCACTTTGAAAAGCTGTATTTTTTTTTTTTCATAAAATTGCCAGGGGACTGAGACCAGGGCACTGAGTTTTTTTTACATTTCGTAACCAAAAAACATAAAAACGTTTAAGACTCGTATTATCGATAGGTTTGTAATATTTTCACATGATTTGTTATTTCGCTCTCATTTGTTAGTTGGTACGACGCGAAAGTGTATTTCAGTGGTTTGGTCAGGTGAATGTGTCTCTCCCCTGGAAGGTTAAAACATTTGAAATTCATTTAACTTGTTTGCATTTACTAAATAATTTCAACAATCCCATAGGTATGTATGAAGTGTGATATAATTTTTGACAAAATATTAACTCGTTTTGTTAAAATTTTTAAATTTGTCACAAAAATGTCTCTCCCCTGCCGTATTTCTCCTGGCAAGAAAACTTAAAGGGAGGATAATCACTGACCTGGGGAGCACACACAAAGTTGACACGTGAAAAACGATAAGTTAATAAGCGTCAACGAGAGAGATTATACGCTACCAAAAAAATCAAATTTATCTAAAAATTATGATTTGCTAAAAGAAAAGGATACTGAAAAATATTAAAAAAAAAAATAAAATTTAGGAATAATAAAAACTGTTGAATCTTTTTGTGTCACAGAAAAATAAGCTTTTTTATATTGTTTATATGGCTAAATTGCCATATATCTCTCTTGGTCAGAAAAAAAAATAGCTAAATCGGGGGTTGATGCTCTATATTGCCCGATGTATTTACCCTGGGTTTCTTAAAAGTAATTAAATGTGCATAAATTACCTTGCCTTACACAATAGAGACTAGATTCAAAATTATGAATTTGGTCAAGAAACTCCAATTTTTGCCCTTGGCCCTAGTTTATAGGAAAAAAAACTTCTTAATAGAATCACCCAAATACAAAAATTCTATGTAAGTACTCACCAGGGGACTGATTAATAAAAGGGACAATCCATGACCTCTCACACAAATATATTTTTTAAAAGTAATTTTTTAAATTTTGTTTTAACATGACTCGATACTTGATATTCCCTGAGATGGGAACTATAATAGAACAGCATCAATGATTTTTTGACAAGAAAAAAAATGCTATCCGCATAATTTTTATATTTATAAGAAAAAATCAGATTGAATGGATGCAATGGTTTCAAATTATTGTCGGGGACATCGAAAATTCCATTGTTAGTAGAATCACCCACTTACGCTTATTTTTTAAGTTTTGACTTTCTCGTTAACGATTCAGCTGATCTTCACCAAAATTTATTTCTATAAAGTTTTATATAGCCAATCGGTAATGACTTATTTTTTTCATAAATTAAAAAAAAAAAAAAAATATTATAAAAAAACAAAACTTTTTTTTTTAAATTTAATGTTTTGAAAACCAATGGATGGAAATTTTAATTACGAAAATTATTAAGTTGTTGAAATACTCTAATTATTTTATAAAAATATTTTAAAAAAGTAGTTTGAAAAAAATTATTAAAAAAAAAACTGGTTTTACGATTTTCGTAAAAAAAATTGTTAAATAGGTTGAAATATTTTAAAATGACTCGCAAACCAAGATTATCTTGGAAAACTCTGATTTGTTATAAATTAATTTCCAATTTTATATATTTTTATTCATTAATTTTTTTTAGTTATTGCATTTCAAATCAATTGAAAGAATTAAAAAATTATTTCATATACGAAAATTAAAATATTTCAACACCTAAGAGAAGTACGCGTGACCCTATTGTTCCTAAATAAAGCTACTTGTCATAGGATCAATTTTGTGCGACACACTCGTGCCTTTTATTTTTGTAATTTTTGTGTTAAACATTCAGTAGACTTACAACAACAACAGCAAATTTGTGCAACACAGTCGTGCTCTTTATTTCTAAAAACCGTTGCAACAATTTTTTTTTTTTGAAACTCATACTACTTTTATTTTAAGTTTGAATTTTTATAAAATTATATTTACAATACAGATAACCTTTTTAGGTTTGATTCTCGTAAATTGTGCTATTAAAAGACAAACAACCCCCAACTATATGCCTAAAGTTATAGAAAAGTCACCTGCGGGCCTTCAGTAAATGAGATGGCTTCTAGATTTACAAAATAGTGATTTTTCTGAAAAAAAAAATTGATATGCTATTTTGGATGTCTATTAAATAAATCAAATATCAAACTAAAAAAAACAGACCCCAAGATCAATTTTTTATTTTTTATTTCAAACACGTCCTACGCATATTTTTATCCTGACAGTTCAAGAAATTCGCTACGCCAGATTAAATTTCGTCTCTGTTTCTTTACAGACGTAAAATGATCACAAAGCAACATTAATTTTAAAGAATATCACTGACCGTTGAAAATTGCTAAATACTCCACATATTTTGAATGTTCACAAAAATGCAAAGAAAAAAAACGAACGCAATTCGTAACGCTTCGAATTTATGTGTCCTTTTTCTTCGTATCACATTTTGTCCTGCCGAAAATGAATATGACTTTGTTCGGCTTGTCTTTCCAACTGTATATTACACGATGAACTCATTGTCGTCCTTTTTTTGTGTGATTTCAATTTTTGTCTATATACCTCATGACAGATTGTTTCTTCTTTGTTTGCATTATTTTGCTGATTTTATTTCAGGATAAATCAACTTTAACCAAATCGATTAGTTCCAATTCATTGATATTCAATTGGTAGCAATTTTTCCAGGTGTTAGAAGCAAGAAATTTCGATTTGAACGCTAGATTCGGCGCGCTTTTTAACCAAAAAGCCACGAATTATTTGAAAATAGAAGCATTTGGTGTTTGTTTGCTCTTTGGTGACATTGGGTGTGCAAATTGCAAATTTAAAAGAATTTAAAATTAAGTTACTGATGGAAGTTGGGAAATATGAGCATTTGAAATTGGTTATTTCATGGATTGTTATGATGTATTCAGGACATTTTTATTGGTTTCTAGAAAAAGGTTTGTTTGCCAATTTGAGGGTGTAATGGCATTTAAAGAAATTTTAAATTGTGAACAAAGAAAATGATGTTTTAAGAATCTTTATACAAACTCAGCTGTCTAAATTCAATCCTTAAATAAAACTAAGACGACATTAAAGAACTCCATATGATTTAAGTCATTAAAGAGTTCCCAGATGTCATTTTCAACTAAATTTGAACACATTTGAAGCATTAAAGTGCTTGAAATTTCTATTGAGATGAAAATGACATTTCTGCCTTCATCTGTGTTATTATTTGTCAACAGTATTTAACTACGCATGTTATTATTAGCATTCAACATGAGTGTGCCTTTGACGATTCCAAAAGTCTACCATTATTAATTTCAACAAAATACTTTCATGTTTCTTTGAAGCTACCGGATTTGTGTATTTACTAAATCAACAAAAACGCTAATGGTGTTGAATACTTGAAACCAAACGCACAAATCTTTAAAATCATTAACTCAACAAGTTTTTTTTTTTTTGCTTTCTTTGTCGGAAGTATTGAAGTTCCCGCGTTTTTAATGTTTAATCCTTTGAATAAACATTTTTAAATGGTTATACAAACATTGACTTGTCTTGGCAAATAAGGACGATCATCCGCAATGAAAACAAAATAAATAGAAAGAAAATACCAAAGGATTTTTGAATGACTATAAATAGTTTTGAAAACAATTCCAATCAAGAAAAAAATATAAATCCAAGAAAAAGAGACGGCATGAATTTTTAAAGTTATTATTTGATTATTTTAACTTGCTATACAGGGTGACTGGTATAAGGTGCACCAAAAAGCTTGAGCGTGTAGGTGGAGTTAAGACAAGAAAAAAATAGTATGGGAGGGGGGGTTTATTTCCCTCTGTTTAGGCGGGAGGAGCCATTTTCTAAAACATTGACTTAAATCAGAAAAAAAATTATTTAAAAACAACGGTGAATGATACAAAGCCTTGTTATATCTTTTTGGAAAGCCAAAAAACTACTCTTTTATTTAATTTTTAAATTAAGTTGTTTAAGTGAACAGTTTTAAAAAAATAAATTTTCAAACTCAAAATTTAAAAAAAAAAAGTTTTTAAACTAATTTTTTTCAAAATTTTATGTAATTAGCTATTATTTTTATTTTCAAAATTCAATGCTCTTATTAATTTTTAGTCAAAAACAGAAAACCGAATGCCGAAATGTATCTTAGTTTTTGAGAAATTAAAAAAAAAATATAAGTAATAATTCTATTTTTTTTTATTATTTGATTAAAATCGGATGGTATGTAATAAAAAATAAAAAAGGGATAATTCCCTAATTAATAATTGACCTGGAGCAGGTCAAATTTGGGAAAACCAAAAAAAAAAAAAGTGTTATTCTTGGAAAAAAATACTTCTAGTTTTTCTTAATTTCTCAAAAACTAAGATACATTTTGGCATCCGGTTTTCTGTTTTTGACTAAATATTAATAAGAGTATTGAATTTTGAAAATAAAAATAATAGTTAATTACATAAAATTTTAAAAAAAATTAGTTTAAACATTTTTTTAAAATTTTTTTTTTTTCAAAATTTTGAGTTTGAAAATTAATTTTTTTAAAACTGTTCACTTAAACAACTTAGTTAAAAAATAAAATAAGAGAACAGTTTTTTGGCTTTCCAAAAAGATATAACAAATCTTTGTATCGCTCACCGTTGTTTTTAAATAATTTTTTTTCTGATTTAAGTCAACTTTTTAGAAAATTGCCCCACCCGCCTAAACGGAGAGAAATAGACCCCCCTTCCATACGATTTTTTTCTTAATCCCACCTACACGCTCAAGTTTTTTGGTGCATCTTATACCAATCACCCTGTATATACCTAAGCAATTTTCGTCAAACTCATGAAAAAAGTTTGCAAGTTTATCTTTCTCTCAAAAAAAAAAGATTTTTTTTTTGGGTTATCCTTTGGATAGTCCACCCTACGAAAAAACAGATCTTTCAGGTGGCCCATTGGAACCTACTTTTTATTTGATTTACAAAAAAAAACATGATGTGTTAAGAAACATCTTGCTAACCTTTGATTTGGATAATTTTCTAAAAGATCACATTAGTTGTGTAACAAAATGATCTTTCTTAAAACAAAAGAAAAAGGTTCATTATTTTCTTACGTTAATATAATCAACTCTTGTTCATATTGAAACACGAACTGACACATTTTTTGCTATCTTGGTATTTGGAGTTTATCTGCAGCTGCTGACAAACTCTAAAACAAAAAAGAACGTATCAAATATATATACATTCGGCATTTCCTGGTTCTATTGTTTTAAAGGTTTCTGATAAAATTAATTTGTGAAAACAATTGTTTGTAAAACTACTTCTTAGAAAGGAAGTTTTTAATTATATAAGAGACAATGCATTTTCTTATAGGTATAGACATCTGCAGATACACATTTTGCATCAGATTATACAATTTGAATCAAACATTGGTAAAATATTTTATTGTCTTCAATTTTTATAGCTAGGTACCTCTATCTATTGTTTTAAATGATGGTTTTTAATTTAAGAATTCTCACGTTAGAAATATTTTTCAAAAGCTGTTTCCTTCTGCCCCACCTGGTAAAGCAAACATATGAAAGTGTAAACAAAATAATCGCAAGTATTAAACATTTTCATCTGTTGAGTAAGATGCTGTATTTTTTATGAAGTTACTAGCTGCCCGACCCGGCTTCGCACAGCTAAATATAAAACTAATTAAAAAATGAATTCTCCCCTTTATAATTACAATAGATAAAATAAAATTGCAATTAAATAAAAATAACAATTAAATTTAATGCAATCCTATTTAATTTATAATATTATGTGTCTTTCTATCCGAAAGGAAACCGTATAGTACCTATGGTTTCACGGCCCTCGAGCAAGCAACATACAACTAGTGTCATGGGAAGAACATGGCAGTTCAAGATTTATTCCACACAGTTCTAAATGATTGAAAATTGGAACGGAAACTGGACACGCCAAAATTCAAAAGAAAATGCAGTTTATTTAGTGGTATTCTTGGAATTAAAACTTTTTCGCCTTTGAACTTTAATGTGAATTTATAAATTAACCAATAAATATCAAATATCAAATATCAAATATCAAATATCAAATATCAAATATCAAATATCAAATATCAAATATCAAATATCAAATATCAAATATCAAATAAACTTTCCTATGATAGATATTTATAGTTTCTTCAATTAATAGGCAGAGACAAAATTTGTGTTTCCTAAGTTATGTGAGAAAACGCGTTTTTCAATATGTCGGCCAACGCCAGCATTATACGATCCCGTAATTTTTTGTTGATATTCCTGAAAGACTAACGAACCATATCTAATTATAAAATTGGATGGGTAGGGTATTCTGTTGGTAGAAAAAATTCTGCCGACTGGCTTATACATAAGTTGTTCGTTATCCTTTTAACAGTGAGCCCTGTTCCGCCACTAAGACGACACGGCTCCTTAAAGGTCTGTCGATGTTTTAGTAAAATTTAAACATCAACAATCTCCACAGATGTCCGTTTTAGAATCGTGTCAGTGGCAGAGCACTATTAGACCGTTCGATCATGCTGCCAGTGGAAATAGTGGTATTATTCACATATATGTATGTATGTATCTATGTATGTATGTAGATGACACTTTTTTTTATTATCGTCACACAAAATTCAATTTTTTTTTTCTTATAATAAAAATGAAAATCATTCTGTCAATTTGTTTTAAAATCTCCCAACCAATTCGCAGGTCCAAAACGTGAAATTAGGCGTTCACCAAACGTGTCTTTCAATAAATCGATTGTGGCACGAGCTGTGTGACATGTTGCGCCGTCTTGTTGGAACCACAGCTCCTGGACATCATGATTGTTCAACTCAGGAATGAAAAAGTTAGTAATCATGGCTCTATACCGATCATCATTGACTGTAACGTTGTGGCCATCATCGTTTTTGAAGAAGTACGGACCAATGATTGCACCAGCCCATAAAGCGCACCAAACAATCAGTTTTTCTGGATGTAAGGGTGTTTCGACATACACTTGAGAATTAGCTTCACTCCAAATGCTGCTTCATCACTAAACAAAATTCGCTTATGAAAATCGGGAACAACAGCCATCTCGTTTTGGGCCCATTCGACACAATTTGCAAGCGTTGTTTGGGCGTGAGTCTATTCATGATGAATCGCCAAACCAAACTGAGAATAAATCACTTGACAGCTGTTAAATCGGTCGCCGTCTTGAAAAGTAATGCCAACTTAAAGTTCTATACCTCGAAAAAAACACCCGTTATATGTAGATAGAAGATATAGATATACATAGATAGATAAGCTAGCCGGCAGAAACTTGTTTCTTTCGACAAAATATAACCCAATTCAAATTTATGATTGGATCTTGTTTCAACTTATTACCATCGACAACAAAGCACTCTCATAAAATTTTATTACTGTATCGGATTTTTTTTTCGGAAAAAATGAAAAAAACTAACTTTTTAAAAATACTTTTTCCGAAATTTTTGATAGCAGTATTAATCATAAACTTAGCAGAAATATTATAATGTAAAATTCCTTCAAAGTCAGTTAACCGTTTAGGAGATAGTCAGTTTAATGACAGACCGTTCTATAACAGGTATCGTTAAAGCTACTTCATAAAATAAAAATTTATCGTATTTTTTTTAAGAAATTTCGAATTATCGGTGACGCTTGTATGGTAGGTACCATTATTTCATCTCGTATAAGAAACTTCCAGGTTTTTTATATTTTGAAATAGCTATTTTTTTTCCAAAAAATAAAAAAATGAAAGACGTAACCGTCGGTAGAAATTCAGTTACTTGAAGTCATCGGTTTAAATTATCGGTTTAAAAAAAAAATTCTAAAATTACTTTTTTTTAAATTTTTGCTTGCAGTACATATATAATTCAAATTAAGTATAGTTTTAGAAAATTAAATTTTGTCAAAATCGGTTCAACCGTTCAAACGATAGTCGGAATAATAAATAACGGTTATATGGCAGGTACCGTTAATAAGTTGATTCTGAAAAAAAAATTAGATCCCGAACATATCACCATTGGCGAAAAATCACGCATATAAAAGTGATTTTTTTCGAGAAATATATAATTATCGAGTACGCTTAGGTACTGTTATTTTTATACCTAAAAATAAAAAAAAAACTTCGGGGATATTTATCCAAGAATAATTTTTACCAAGTTTGAAGAAAATCGGTCCAACCGCACGGCTGTAGGTGTCGATACGTCCAGACAGACAGAATTTTTGGACCTACTTTTTTCGTCTTCTCTATCATCTTAATGTCATGTTTGATTGACATCTCAAAAATTTGTTTGTACTACTTAATGCATAACTTGCCTTTAACCTATAATCGCAAGTAAAAATCTTGTACCTTAGAAAATTTCCTTCAAAAAATTTCTTAATAATCTTTTTCGTAATATCAACCGTTTTCAAAATATATCAGTCGCAATGCCCCTCAACAGTTTTTTTTTTAACAAGCTACCGCGTAGCCTAGCGTTGCTCGAACATATCACATATTTTGTATCCTACCGCTACCAAACCTCACCAAAAATACCGACAGGGCGTATCTTAAGATTGCGTGAAAATATTATAAAAAATCGGTTCAGGGATTATGTGTGTTTTCCATTTTAAAGTGCTAAAACTATTTTTTACAAAGATTCAAAGCCAAAATTGAAATATGCAGACATTTTTTTTGCGTAAGTATAATAGTTTATTCCAAAAAAAAAATTAAAATTAATTAGATCTAAAACGAAGGACTTCGGTTAAATTGCGTGTTTTTAATTTTAATTAATTTTTTGTTAGTTATCTAGATGTAGATCTTCTTATAATTAATTCTTATTTAGAATTCAAAGCTATGTTTATGATTACCTTTTTGAAGATAACTCCGTTCAAATAAAATAACATAATATATGGTAGGTAGAACGAAATTCACATCACGCGTTGGTTATTCCAACTATCTAATGAGCCAGGTACACTTTTATACCCTTTTAACAACGTCAGCTGTGTTGTTTCGAAGAAATCAAAGAAACGCCTTCGCGTGAAAATAATTCAACCTTCAGTCTTCAAATAACGCTTCCTCAAATATTTAATCATGGCGCCTAGCATCAAAAGGATTTTGATGCCTTCAAACAGCGGGCGCTAATAACGCCACTAATTTATTAAATAGCTCCAGGATTCCAAGGATTTTTTTTTCTACTCCCTCGAAATATATTTCCTGCCATCATCAGACCATTTGCCGACATCATAGTTACCTATGATAATCATTTTTGATGTCGGTGTTGCATATCAAACCTTGAACAAGGATTCTAACACCACACGTGCTAATGAGTCTCTATCTACACCACAGATACGTGTTGCAAGAATAAATCTCACACACACCTTAATTGAGGATTTAAGAATTCACAATTTTCAAACTGGGCGGCTGACATCAAACGTCAGTATATGTGTTATTAGACAAAACAAATGATAGCATAAGATCGCTTTGCCGATAAAGAAGGACGAAATTTAACACTGTTCTTTGAATGTGTGTGTTCCAATTCAGTGAATAGGTGGAACAGACCACCGCAAAGAGAACATTTTCCGCTTTGATGCTGCCGTAACGAGCGCCTTCTTTGTCTTGTTTGATCTTTCGCTGTTCTGCAAATTTTCTTTTCATGGGCCAGTTAGACACCAGCTGAGAAGGAAGTTTGACACTATACTGATCCTTTGTCGACAGATACGGAGGTGTGCAATTTCATACTTTGATGTATTGTTGAAGTCAGTATGGGATGACAATAAATTTTCACATCTTGTAAAAAAGTTGAGTAGAATGTTGGACCTCCAATTACGCTGACGAGAAATTGTTCTCAGCACGTACCTTCAGTTTTATTGCTAAGTATGAAAAATGAATGTAGGTTGGCTATTGTTGGAGAACTTCCTTCATAAAAACGTACATCATTCTAGTTTAGAGAGTTTCAAAGACATTCCGATAGGACCACCCACAAAAAAATCAAGTCTCGCAATCTCATGAATACGCAAGTATCAAGAATATTTTGAGGCAGTAAACTGCGATTCAGTGCACAGTGAAGTACAAGAACTCTTACCCAACACAACTTTAATATAAAAATGTAAATTCAAACTTGAATTCAGTGAGGGAGAGCACAAATACATATAATGCATCCTATAGACCAGGAATTTTGTGCAAAAGTTCTAAATAATTTTAATAGGAACCAAATTTTGCATTGTTGCAGAACTAATTGAGAATATAGTATTTCAGCAAAAGCAGCAAAAGCCCTCGCCTCTTAGTGTTGACCAATCCTTGCAAACAAAGAAATTCTAAGTAAATATGAAAAAAAAAATTAAAAATACAACGAAGCATTTTTTAAGCTAAAAATATATTTTAAATTACTAGGAATTAAATATTTCATTGCTTAGCATATACATTTTTTTGTATCATACTGTAAAGTAAGAAAAATTTCGGTCCAATTTTTTTTTTTTTTTTTTTTTTTTTAGACTACAATTTGAATAAAATTAGTTAAAAGAGTATGATGTCCTCTGCACAATTTGAGCCTTTTTGTAAGCTTTTACTGTAAATCGTTATGAAAAATTGTAATTAAATTGTAAACAAAACATAAAAATTTCGCTACCTTGAAAAAATATTTTTTTTTATATTTACTTAAAGGTATATTGCACAAACTTTAGAAGTATGTCAATTGACGCAGAGTTCCATTAAGCATAGATACAAATTTAATTTTGCTATATATAATTAGTAAAATTTTGGGTCAAATTTAAAAAAGTGATTTTAATTGTATTTTTTTTTTTTTTATAAACTTATTTTTTTTAAGATACAATTTCTTTTTATTATATTATTAACAATTTATTTCTGCGTTAATGAAAGATTAAAATTTTAATACAAACAAACTGTCGTGAGTACTTCACGAAAAACAAAGCTTTTTAATATAATCATATAAATACATATTTCATTATAATATTTATTGAACGGTACTTTGCACAAAAGTGGATTTTTTTTTTGACGCAGAATTAAATAATCCATAGGCCATCATAAACTCTCATTTGCAAAATGTCATTAAACAAGAAAAATTTAAAAAAACATAATTAATTAAAAAATTATTTTTTTAAAACAAAATTTATTTTAATGATAAATTAACAATTTTACTATGCGTAATTTGAGCATTTTTTGAAGCTTATGCTTTAATTTTTGTTTCTCCTATTTTTTTGTATAAATTCAAAAAACAGGATTTTCTGAAAATATAATTTTTAAATAGTACACAAATTTTAAATTATTTATTTTCCAAACCTAAGTATGTAAAAACCTAAGTGAACCAAACTCCATTTACATTTTTATTTTTAATTTTTTTTTAACTGACTTTGTCAGCATTTTTTTTAAGCTTTTTCCGTAAATCTACTTAATATTAAATTTTGTTATTTAAGAACAAATAATTCTTAATAATTTGGTGTGTTTTTTTTTCTCTTTTTGAGCTATCTCGTGAACGGGTTTATCGATTTTAATTTTAATTTTTTTTTGAAAGACCTAGATGATTTGATAAAACTTCGATACCATTATTTTACAAAAATGTTTTAATAAATTTTTTAATTTTTTTTTTTGTAAATTCAATGTTTGGAAAACGGCTTTACTAAAAACAATTATTTTTTAAGCATAAAATGCTTACTATTTCGAATTTTGAATTGGCGTTTTTTAAATTAGTAAAAAAAAAAAATTATAAAAATTATTAAGTAAACATCTATTTATTTAAAAACCGCTCTAACGATTTTGGAATTATTTTTTTTGAAAACTTGCATTCAGGCAACAAAACTTTCTGCATACTTTGATTTTCGTTTGAATCTTCCTAAAGAGTAGTTTTAGCACTTTAAAAAACAATTTATATGATTTTATTCGTATTTTTTATTTTTATTTACAAAACAAATATTAAATTTGTTTTTATTAAATTTAATTTTCTTTTCGTGGTAACTTGCCTCAAAAACAAGTTCGTGCGACCCAGTCGTGCATTTTATTTTTTTTTTTTGCTCAACACCTGCAAGTGAGAATTTTTCTGGAACTTACCTGCCCCAATAGCAAGTTTGTGCCAACAACTCGTGCTCTTTATTTTTTCCTTTATTCAAAAAAAAAAAAACAAATGTCTTCGAAATGAGTCACCTTTTGGCATATGCGTACATTTGTAGGTGAACTAAGAAAACTTTGATGACGTTTGAAATACAAGTTAACATTTTTCACTACCTAACTTTTTTAAACAAATTTAGCAAACTTATGTCATTTGGGAAAAGATATGTTGATTTTTTGTTATAATTACAAATTCTAAAAATGCATTATAAAATTACCAAATTTGATGTTTTTCAACAGATAATATTATTCAAAAATAAAAGCCAACATTCATTATTGATCCACTCAAATGGGTTTAGAGTTATATTTGCATAAAACTGGTTCAAACAGATGTTGTTAGATTCGTCAAAACCGCTGCGCCAGTGGTGAGCGCAGTGGAGGCTTAAACTGGAGTTGTAAAGTCGAGCACACCTTTTAGAACTCGGGACTCTTCGGAATCTTGAAGAACATAATATATTTCTCTGCCAGAATACGAATTTTCAGCATTTTCGAATTTTTTTGTTTATTTCACAAATTTTGAGCAAATTTTTATTTTTTTTTTTTTCATTTTAATCCAATTTTTTTGGAAAGTTGCCTCCTCACCCAAACAGGTGGACATAGGCACCCCCTCCTGCATGATTTTTTTCTTATCTTGGCCTAAGCTACACGTTTTAGCTTTTTGTTGCACCTTATGCAAATCACTCTAAATAATTGAAGCACTTAGAGGATGAAGGTCCTAAGTGACATTTTAAAAAATTGAGCAATCATAATTTGAAGTTTGTTTTTATAACTTTATCAATGAAAATATTAAAAATATTATAAAAAAAAAAACAGAAAGAACTTTAAATGTCACCTAGGACCTTCAACAACAAATTTTATACTGTTCGGTTCTCTCCTTCGTAGTGAGGTATAACATCAACCGATATTAACAAAAAATACATCATTTTTATACCATTTTGTAGATATAATAGAAACTGCAACAAAAAAGTATTTAATAGCTTTTTTCATAAAAACGCACACAAACGTATAAAAAACGCAAAAACAAGAAAAAATCTTAAATTCAAGATGGCGACTGCTGGACAAGACCAAATTTCGCGCAAACTCAATTTTATACTCAGAATCAACCCCCCTACAGAACTGCATTCAAACCTGGAGACCTTCCAAACTTTTGTCAGATAATTTTCTATTAACTGTAGGGGAGAGACGCCTACAGTGAGACACTTTTTTATTCAAATGACTATATCTTAAAAAGTATTCCGAGTAATGAGTTATTGTAAATTACGTTAAATACCTTTATTATGTGAGCTATTTCTGGCATACTTTAAATTTATTTTGCAATTACCGAAGAAAAAATATTAATTAAATTAGTCAAGTACCTCGTTTGTCTCACTGTTGGTATACCTATTCCAACAGTGAGACAGTTCATATCCAACAGTGAGACGCATGAAACATGAAAACAAGTTTTATTTACTAAGGAGTTATTTTATTATAAAAAAGTCTTCGTGTCTTTTTAACTTTATAATAACGGATATAAAAGTAACAACAAATGTCGCCAGTAACGAATAAATATATGAAAGAAATGAAAAAAATTATGCCAACCAAAAATTTAACGAACTTCAATATGATCAAATTTTATTCGAAAATGGATAAATGATTATTGTCGACTTGTAGGATAGTATTGGTTAAGAAAAATTATTTCAAAGTCTCCGTCTGTATACAGGGTGAATGGTATAAGGTGCACCAAAAAGCTTGAGCGTGTAGGTGGGGTTAAGACAAGAAAAAAATCGTATGGGAGGGGGGAGTCTATTCCCCCCCCCCCCCCGTTTAGGCCTGAGGGGCAATTTTCTAAAACATGGACTTAAATCAGAAAAAAAATATTTAAAAACAACGGTGAATGATAAAAAGCCTTGTTATATTTTTTTGGAAAGTCAGAAAAGTACTCTTTTATTTAATTTTTTTACTAAGTTGTTTAAGTGCACAGTTTTAAAAAAATTAATTTTCAAACTCAAAATTTTGAAAAAAAAAATAAAAAAAAATGTTTAAACTAATTTTTTTAAAAATTTTATGTAATTAACTATTATTTTTATTTTCAAAATTCAATACTCTTATTAATTTTTAGTCAAAAACAGAAAACCGGATGCCAAAATGTATCTTAGTTTTTGAGAAATTAAAAAAAACTAGAAGTATTTTTTTCCAAGAAAAACACTTTTTTTTGGTTTTCCCAAATTTGACCTGCTCAGGTCAATTATTAATTAGGGAATTATCCGTTTTTTGTTTTGTATTACATATTATCCGATTTTAATCAAATAATAAAAAAAACGAAATAACTTTTTACTTTACTTACTTGTTTTACTTTTAATTTTTTTTTAATTTCTCAAAAACTAAGATACATTTTGGCATCCGGTTTTCCGTTTTTGACTTGAAATTAATAAGATCATTGAATTTTGAAAATAAAAATAATAGTTAATTACATAAAATTTTGAAAAAAAAAAGTTTAAAAAAATTTTTTCTAGTTTTTTTTTTCAAAATTTTGAGTTTGAAAATTAATTTTTTTAAAACTGTGCACTTAAACAACTTTATTGAAAAATTAAATAAAAGAGTATTTTTTTGACTTTCCAAAAAAAATATAACAAGGCTTTGTATGATTCACCGTTGTTTTTTAATCATTTTTTTTCTGATTTAAGTCAATGTTTTAGACAATTGCCCCTCCTGCCTAAACGGGGGGAAATGGACCCCCACTCCTGCGATTTTTTTCTTGTCTTAAGTCTACCTACACGCTCAAGTTTTTTGGTGCACCTTATACCAATCACCCTATATACTTCACTGATGGCAACGGGCGGGATTTTGTTTCACTTTTGGTAAATCTTCCAAAATCTGTAAACACAACTAAAACAAATAATCCATGCACCGAAATGCCTCAAAATGTTATTAATTGTATTGCTTACAATATAATCTACATAATTTTTAAGACATTAAATATTTAACTCACCTAGGAAAAAAACTATTGCATATTTTTTGCGACACGTACATTTTATTTTGCCTGTATTCTCAATGTGCTACCACAGCGCGACTTTGTTTCCCGAAAGTAAACACAAACTGAATCATTTGGAAAGAAATGTTTTGCACTACGTATAATAAAAAGCGCAACTTTGAATTCTTTCGAAGTTATTCGGAATGTCTCACTGTTGGAGTCTCTCCCCTACTATTAACAGAAACGACCAAAAGCATGTCTGCACCCTATACGTACCGCCTTTTTAATGATATTACATCATTTGAAAGGATTTACATACAACAATGGCAACATTTATAAGAAATCAAAGCGACCATTTCAGAAGCACGCGGGTCATCATGTAATTGATGGAGGTGTATTAAAAAAGAGGAGAGCATTAAATGAAGGGCAATATTGTCTTTAATGCTCTGGAAAAGTATCCTCATCCATCATCAGCGTGCAGCATGCTGCAGAAGTCATTGTCACCTTATTTTTTATTATATCCTTAAAAAAAATAAAATTTAAACCAATTTCATGACAATTCGCAAGAGCATCGCCTTTATAGAAACATATTGTTCAAAAAACTCATCAATAAAATGGAATTAGTGGCAGATGGTTTCTTTTCAATTCTCAACTGAACAATCAATTTCGTAACAATTTAGCGTGTATGACACTCTCCGTGAAAATGATTGTCAGCAAAATACATCGCAGTGCAAAGGTTAGAGCTAATCTCCAATTGTCCTTTATTAACAAAACGGTCAGTTAATAATGATTCTCATAGAAATATTTAACAGCCGTCTTTAAAAGTAGGTGTTTAACCAAAAAAAAAAATATACTCACTTCTCATCCAGTGACAAGGACTTAACAATAAAAAAAATATTGGTATATAATTTTAAAAAGGGCTTCAATTTCAAAAAAATAATAAGAAAACTGAACAATAATCAAAAATCAATTTCAAACTCAATAGACTACCATTCTTCGGCTATTAACTGAAGTCCTTTGTGACACATAATACACCCGCACGGAACACCATATCACTTCACAGTTTATGAATGTCCTTATGGATGAGTGCATTTTTTTTCAAAAGTCAATGGAATGAATCCCATTCACTATGCCTTGCCCACCGAACACAAGACTGACATTAAATTGCTCTTTATGGCCACTTTTAAAGGTGATTTGCTGTTAAATGATTTTCGAGTTCGATTTCAAAAGGACATTGTTTCTTTAACAAAATTAAAAAAAATATATATAAGGTAATTTTATGAAAGGATCAGCAGGACAAATTTAACTATGTTCGGCTTTTTCTATTTATGTGTATAGGCAATCACTTAAAATGCTTGAATGGATTCGATGTGCTGGCTTTGATATCCTTGACATTTTGTTAGAATCGATTTGTTTGTTACAAAATGCGTGAATTTTTTTTTTCTTAATTCTTTTTTAAAGAATGAGTTTTATATTTTGAATGGAAGAATGGAAAAAAAATAAAATATAATTTCTCTTAAAGTGGTATTGAAATTTAACTTCTTTGTCGTTAACAAATTTGAAGCGCAAATTGTTCACACCACTTGGATATAATTTTGAAAAGAATAGACAAACATGGTATTCTATTCAAATGAAATTGGAATCAACTGTGTAAGATACATATAGGTATATTGGTGTCCTTAAATCTGTTATTGGACCTCACGTGCGTGACTACAGGTACCGTTTCTTCCAGAAAAATAATTTCGATTAAAAACATTATTGTTGGCATATACTCTTTTAAAATTTTATCAAAATTGTTTGTTTTTTATAGACTAATTAAATTATTTGTAAAGCTTGTATATGGCAGGTACTAACTATTACCATCATCTATGGAAAAAATTCACTCATATGAAATTTTATCAAAATCAGAATTGCCGGACACGACTGAGTTGCATGAACCTGATCTTATGGTTTTTTTTTATGTTTACCAGGCATAGCATAGCAGGACAGTCTGAATATCAAAATTCGTCAAAATCAGTGCAATGCTTACGAGGTAATTGATATAAAAAAACGATTTCGAAAAAAATCTGATGATAATGTTGGCAACAAAGCACTTATACGAAATTTTATAAAGCTATGTCGCGTATCTTAACCGGCTGCACCAAATTAAACAAAATCTTATATTTTAAAACTTCTGCTAAGCTTAATTAATACTGCAATCGAAAATTTTGGAAAAAAATAGTTTTTCAATTCCATATTTCTCGAAAAAAATCTGATTTTTCATCCAAAACTTTTTTTCCGAAGATGTTTATTAACGGTACCTGTCATTTAATGGTACTTTTTTATACTAATTATCTCTTTAACGGCAGTACCGATTTATATGAAGTTTTATATTCTTGAAGCTCTGCTAAACTTGATTTTAACTGCAATCAAAAATTTTGGAAACAAATATTTTTTGTTCGTTTTTTGTTTTAACATTTTTTTTCACATACCTAAATATATAATGCTTTATTGTCGACAATAAAAAATAAACGAATTTCTCAGTCGTTACAACAAAGGCTGTTCCCAAGAGCAAATTCGGGCAACCCAGTCGTGCCCTAATTACCGTTATATGGCAGGTAACGTTAATTAGGGCATTTTTTTATCAAAATCGACTGTATTTTTTTTCGAGAAAAATGGAATTATCAGTAACGCTTATGATGGGTACCGGTATTTTAAGACCTAGAATAAGAATTTTAAAAAGTAGTTCGGACATAATTACTTAAGGAGTAGTTTTTACCAAATTTAAAGAAAAAAAAAATTTCTTCAAAAAAATAAAAAATTTTATTTGATTATCTTTTAATAAATTGCAAAAAAAAAACAATTTTATGATACCTCCCATAGAACCGTTATTTCTGTCTTAAGCTAACTCGTGATTTATTTAAAAACATCTTTTACGATTTTGGAATTAATTTTTTGGTTAACTCAAACCTATTTATGCAGTTTTCAAAGAAATTCATATGATTTTACTTGCATCTCATTTATATAATAAAAAAATTCTTAATTTTAATTTTACTTTTTTCAGCAAGTTCGTGCGACCCAGTCGTGCACTTTATTTATGAAAACTTCCTTGTATCTTACGTTGCATACCTTATACCTATTTACATAAAAAAAAGTGCAAGACTGGGTCGCACGAACTTGCTCTTTTGGTGCATGACTAGGTCGTACATACTTGTTCTTGTGGCAAGTTGCAACGAAAATAAAATTAAATTTAATAAAAATAAACTTAATATTTTTTTTTCTAATTTAATTTTTAATTTTTAACACACATAAAACTTAAAACTAAAAAATATGCAGAAAATTTTGTTGCCTAAATATAAGTTTACCAAAAAAACTATTCCGAAATCGTAGGAACGGTTTTTAAATATATTGATGGTTACTTAATGTTTGTTCTTAAAGAGTTTTTTTTAAAAATTTAAAGAACACAATCTTAAAGACCTTTATAGTTTGCGATTTAAAATAAAAAAAATGTCAAGGCGTTTTCTAAATATTCAATTTACAAAAAAGTAAATTAAAAAATTAATTAAACTAAAATTAAGGATTTTTGCAAAATATTGGTATTGAAATTTGTTCAAGTCATCTATAACTTTTTGCTGTTTGAAATCGATTAACCCGTTCAAGAGATAGCTCAAGAAAAAAATACCGGTTCTATGGGAGGTATCTTTCATTAATAGGCTTGCAATTTAACAAAATTAAATAAAAAAAAACATCAAGAAAATAGTTGAGGCCGTTTTCGAGAAAATTAAGCTTTTCCAAAACTGTTATAATGGCAGGTACCGTTACTTTTTGAGCTACGAAAAAATTTCAATTTCTCCACTAAGGAATGGTCAACAATCCCTACATACCTACCAAATTTGAAGTAAATCGGTTCTGTCTGACATTCAGACAGACAGACTGATAGACAGACACTAAGCGTTGAGCAATCCTTGGAAACAGGGTTGCCAACACAAATGTTAAGGAAATAAAAAAAAAATTCAAAATATCATGGAACATCTTTTAAGCTTAAAATATATTTTTAATTACTTAGGTTAAATATAAGATTTAAATATATTTTAAATTACTTAGAATTAAATACTTTATTGTTTAGTGGATAAATTTTTTTATATAACACTGTTAAGTCAGGAAAATTTGAAAAAGTATATTTTTTTTTCTTAAATTCTTATTTTTTCAATTTTTTTAGATTCCAAAAATGAAAAAAAGTTTGGAATCTTATGCACAATTTCATTATGCGTAATTTAAGCCTTTTTGTAAGCTTTTGCTGTAGGTTCTTATGGAAAAATTAAAATTTAGTTGTGACCAAACTTTAAAGTTTCGCTGCCTTGAAAAAATATTTTTTTTTTATATTTAATTAACGGTACATTGCAGAAAATTCAAGCGTACTTTTAATGACGCAAAATGAAATTTAACGTTACCGAAAATGTAATTTAATTATATAAAGTATGCAAATATCCAAATTATTAAAATTTTGGGTCTTAAATTATTTAAAAGAATTAAACAAAAAAATAGTTTTCATTTAAGGAAAAATTTAATTTAACATGATTTGAGCTTTTTTCAAGTTTGAACTGTAAGCACTTCACGAGAAATTAACAATTTATTAAAAACTTTAAAATATGCCTTTTTGCATGCATTTTTTTTTATTTAATTAACAGTACATTCCACAAACTTGAAAAATATTTTTAATGATGCCAAATAATATTAAGCAATGTTAAAAATAAAATTTTGTTATATGTTATTTTTTTGTTTAGTTATAAACAAATTGGGCCAAATTTAAAAAATTGTAATTTTTTTAAATTTTTTTTTAAAGTAATAATTATTGACCAATAAAATTTTCTAAGTTTTGTGCATAAATAAACTTTCTGTGCTTTGAAGCATTTTTCAAGCTTGTGTCATGAATACTTCACGAAAAAATAAAATATTATTAAAAATAAATCTATTTAACAATATAATCGTATAAATTAACACCTACATATTTCATTATATTTATTGAACGGTACTTTGCACAAACCTGAAATAATTTTGAAGACTTTTTGACGGTAGAGCTTTATTTTTTTTTTCTTAATATTTCTGTGTATAATTAAAAAAAACATTATTTTCTGAAGAATTAATTTCTTAATAGTTAAAATTTTTTTGTTTTCAATTTATTTTGTGTAATTCTAAAAACGGGGTTTTCTGTAAGTATCGAACCTATAAGAAGTTTTTATGAAGCGATGCTTTTGTTTCATGGGCCATTAAGCATGAGAGCAAATTAAGGATTTTTGTTCACTATATTTTAATGTTATAATTTTCGCAACGGGTGATTATTTTGTTAAAATTGAAATGGGTAGCAGATCCCGCCCGTTTAATCATTTTGTATGATATTTATGTACACTTGAAGACTAGGTTTCCGTAACCGCCTTTTGGTCGAAATCGGTCAGTGAAATAGTACAAACCAAGTAATTGAGGTCGACTTTTCAGCATCAACCAGCAATGTTATAATTAAATTAAGAAATGAGTATATCTTCCGGTCGAAAAATACACCATTAATAATGTATCTTAAAATCCGGATGTAACACCAAGTATTTTTTTTGTGCAAATGGCAAGGAATAGGTTCTAATGTTTTGGACAAGTGTTTTATACATTTATTTTATTTTGAAGTTGATTCTTAAAGATCGAATAGAAGAAATGTCAAAATCAATTGTTATTAGTTTTTGTCTGTAATATTTTTGAAATGTTTTAGTATATAGCTACATAAATTCCTACTTAAAAATTCTTAATCAAAAAAAAAAAACAAAAAAATTATTAAAATTCAAATTTCCCTTTGGAGAATATTTAGACAAATCACGGGCTTGCGAAAAAAAGGAAATTTTTTTTTAGTGGCATATATTACATTTGACATTTTTGCTCTAACTTCACCTCACATTTCTGATCTCATCGGAAATTTTTTTTTTCGATAAACACAGCTGTTATTTTGTTTTTAGCTTTGGAAAAATTTAATTGTGAAAAATATTTTGCTTTGCAAAAATGGATAAAAAATGTTCGTTAAGTTTTAAATAATTTTTCTAAAACTTTTTTGTTTACTCAATATACATATTTTTAAAACGCTTTGACGATTTTTATATAACTTTTTTATAACTTTTATATAACTTTTTTCGTGAAAAAATTATAAAAACTGGTCCGACGATTTTTAATTTTTTGTCCATAATTTCATTATTTAGCATAGAATTTTTTTTTTTGTACTTTGATTATGGTTTGAATCTTTATTAGATACAGATTTAACACTGTTAATATATTTTCATAGATTTTTTTTTAGTTTTTAAGTATATTTTTTTTTAGTTAAGCCCGTAGTAAACTAGCAACAAGAGTAAGATTGTTTGACACAATTGTGCCCTTTATTTACTTAGTTCCGGGCAATATTTTCAAATCCCGGTTTTTTTTTTTTTCTTTTTTTTGCCATTTGTCCCGTCGAACTGTGAAAAAAAATATGGCAACAAACAGACTGTATAATAATACAGGTTGGGTATGAAATCCCGACTGAAAAAATCCCGACTGCCCAAATCCCGACTGACTAACTACTTTTTTTTTGGTATGGCAATTTAAAACTGAATTTTTCAATATAAATTAATTGCAAAAATGTTTCATAATTTTAATGTAGGTATCGTTTTTATCGGTTATTTTACGTGTATTTAAATTGTTATCTGGGGTAGCATTTATGGTATTCAATTTTTTCGTCAAAATCCTTTCTGTAGTCAGTCCCGCTGACGCAACTTCATTGCTCCGCTCAGGGTATGTCCAGTTGTCTGGCGGGCGCCTGAGTCCAATGTTTCCAAATTCAACAGCACTTATTTTCTTCCTTTTCAATTCCTATTTAAAATAATTAGTGTAAAAGCAAAAAAAAAGGTACAAAAACGTGCTAAAAGTGCTGAAAACCGGGATTTTTTATTCGTAAATTTCGCATTTTGTCAGTCGGGATTTTGGCAGTAGGGATTTTTCAATCTGTCCAGTCGGGATTTTGGCACACGGGATTTTGTCCCTAACCCCTATTATACAGTATAACATTTTATTTTTTATCTATAAAATCATACCCTAAGGATTTTCTCCCCCTAGTTAGTAGTTGGAGAAACCTTGTATGACAGTTTGAGATTTGAATACCATTCAGTTCACGTTCTTGATTTTTGTTTTGTTTTTAGGTTTCCTATCCTCTCAATACATCAATGTCGCTACATGACTTTTCATCCTTTTTTTTATAAAAAAAATATTATATAGGCATACCTTCATACTTCCTTAACATTTTAATGAATAACATTTTAACGATGCTTGAACTCTTCTTGAATTTAGTAGAAGAATCCTTGACAAATTGTTGAAGATGTTTTTCATACAATTTTCAACAAAAGGTAGGAATTTCAGAAATTTCTTTCAAAATTCTTCGGCAAAACTTTAACAGTTTAAACAAAAAATGAAGCAACACCATATCCCTATGCAATAAAATTACATAGAGTGCACTTATTTCCTGTATCTCTATGTCGGTTATATAGTTTTTCAATAGATTGTAATATTGCCATTCAATAGTTTTTTTTTCTGTAACTATTGAATTAGTTTCTGAAGTACATTGAATGGGAATATCCTTGTCCGGCTGCCCAAGAAAATGACAATCCAGGAGATTCGCATGAATGCATTTTGTGAATCGAAATTTGTAAAACTCGCCATGAGAATACCTTGTTATTGTTTGTATCACACACAAGGACCTCCAACGTGTTTTCTCAATGAATGTCCTATTCAATTTTGAAGAACGTACTCGTCTTGTTAAGTCTTTTTTGGAGAGCTCATCTTCAAATTGTGGGAACAAAAAAATATAATACAACAAAATCCAAAGAAAAACCATAAAACAATTGAATTGAACACGAGTTGCTTTCTCTTTAAACAATAAAGCAATTTTCGAATTGAGTATACAATTTCTAACTACTCGTATAAGCATTTCAAAGATTACAAGCATCCTTATCTATTTTGTAGGATTTTCGATTATTTTGGCGCAAGAAAACTATTTTAAGGAAAAAATAAACGCTCAACTTAAAACTATCGCTTTCGATAGTACCGATTTTTTTCAAATAAAAAATGGAGTGTATATGTTGAATAGATATAATACATCAATGAAGTTGCTGTAGCTTCTTCGAAATTATTATATAATATGTTCCAATTTTTGATACAAATTTAATTTCGTAATAAAATAATTCGTCTTGAATAAGCTAGTTATATAAATGCGCATTTTTTCGGAACACATTGAAAACCAAATCGATATAGGAGCGGACGATTAGAAAGTATAGTCTGATTAGCTGGTGTTCATTTAAAAGTAATTTGTTGATGGTGTTGCTTTGTTCCTAGCATTTATTTCGCTTTCTGAAGGTTAAAGAAGAATTTGTTAATAATGTATTTTATCGATTTCAATTAACGTGACCAAAAATTTAATTTCAATTCTCACCGCCAGAGCGTTGAATTTAAACATTTTTATCCTGCAATGTTTCAGCTCTTATTTGTTATATCAAGTTCAGTGCGCCACTCTTTTGAAATTAATAAGAATTTATGAATTAGATTTCACTAATTAATTATTTTTTTTGCTTGTCCGTCATCTAATTTTTTTTTTTCAGAATGACTATCTTTTGAACGGCTGCATCGATTTTGCCTAAAATTAATTTTCTTGCTGTAATTAAATAAAGGAGCAAGAAAAAAATTTAAAAAAAATGAAAATTTTTAAAAAAGTTTTTTTTTTACCGATAATTCTAAATTTCTCAAAAAAATACTATGAATTTTGATAAAATATCATGTATGTTATTGAATTTTTACCGACGCGACGGTGACGGCTTTCATATACTTAAATCTGTTTTTTTTTTTTAATTCCATACATTTGTTTTAATTTTTTTTTGGAAAAAAAAAATTCAAAATATGAATTTTCCAGTCCTGGGGCTAGATTTCGCAAGCGTGAGTTTTGTTGTGAGTTTCTTCAAAACTCAAACCCCCGTTTGCACAAATGCTTATTCACGCGGAATCTCGTTTTGTATTTGAGAGAGCTGAATAAATTTTTGTTCGTTGACTAGTGAGCTGAATTTATTTTGACTATTATTTTTTGTTTATTTTTGTTATTTTATAAATTTTATGCTCACGCTCTTAAATAAGGTGATCAATTTTATTCAAAACTGACGCAAGAAAATCACAGGCACATTTGCGGAATCAAAATGAGGAATTTAGCCCCTGGACAGGAAAGTAACTTTCTCCAAGAGCAAGATTGTGCGACTAGCGACTTATATATACGTACCTAATTTTTTTGTCAGTTCGCTACACAATTCAGCAGAACATAAATTCGCAAAGTCTTTTAGAACTTTGTGTGTGTTTTCTTGAGTGAAACCGATGAAAAACAACCTAATTTTGACGCCTAAACACTAAAATAAAACAGAAGCGCCCAGCGGGTCAAAATTCAGTTTCCAAAATTATGGCAGTTAAAAATTAAAAAAAAATTAATATTTTTTGCGTTTTTGGTTTTTGGTCTTCTCTATCATTGTAATGTCAGGTTTAAACTCATCACTTTTGAACTCGCACAGTCTCATATAGGAATAGAGCAGTAAAAACAGTAAAGCTACGTGTACACGATTGCCAGGTCTGACAATCATTGTCAGATCAGCAAACGTATGACAATGTCTGAAAATGAGCTGAAAATTTAATTTGTGTGTACCTACAGGGTTTGCAGAATATCTACAAATGTCTGCAAATCTGTTGCCAAATATTTGGCTGACAATATAGACAATCTAGTTTGGCCAAATAGCTGCCAATAGATCTGCAATCAATTGTATATATTTTCTGCATACCGTTTACACACCAAATTAAATTTTGGATCAGCAAATTTATTTTCAGCTCATTGCGTCACATTGCAACTGTCAGAAAAGTTTAAAGCTGCATTGAATAAAAGTGAAGTATAAAAAACCACAATTTGCTGAAATTGTTCACTATTAACATCTTCCATATCTAAAAATTTGAAAATAAAAATAATCACGTATTTACATATTTCTATAAATTTTATCTTGAAATCTTTGTCAAACTTGTCAGCAAATGAATAAATTTACAAATGTTCTTTAAACTGCATCTGCAAATTTATTCATTTGCATATTTGCAGAAATGTCAGAAAATTTTCCAAATGAATTTTGTGAACTCACTATTACTACATCTTCAAATTAATTTGTCTTCAAAATTATTGCTGAACAAATTTTTCTGCAAATTAATTTGGTGTGTACACGATTGTCACCCATTTGAGACGAATTTTTCACTGACAGATCTAGCAATATTTTCAGATCTGGCAATCGTGTACAAGTAGCTTAATAACAAGCTCTGATTATTGAAATTCTGAAATAATAAAGAAAAAAAAAAGTTTGGAAAACGTCAAATTAAAAATCGCACGCATTTTAACATTTTCTAATTTAATTTTTTGTTTCCTCATTATTTGCAGAATTTTTAATAACAGAATTTGAAAGCTGAATTTTGACAAAAAAAATTTGATTTTTGAAGATTTTTGAACCCAAACCCACCACTTCAAAACTCGGTATTGGGATATTTGTATACTATATAAATTGCTTACGAGGTGGTGTTTCGCCCAATCGCACTTTTTCGCAATCGTAATATTATTTTCAAATTGGTGTTGATTTCGATAGGGCAGTTTTAGTCAAATCTATTCTCAACAGTTAGATTCTATATTTCAAAACCACTTGTTTCCAATGCTCATTTAGGAACAAATCTTAAATGTTTCCAACGAAAATCAACATCTGATTTCTGAAATTTCATAAAAAAGAAATAAAAAAATCAAACGGCAACAACTTGTTGATAAACAGTTTTGTGTGTCAAACAAAATATTAACTAAAAGGGTTGGGTACGAAATCCCGATTAGACAAAATCCCGACTGAGAATCCCGACTGCCAAAATCCCGACTGACTAACTACTTTTTTTTGGTATGGCAATTTAAAACTGAACTTTTCAATAAAAATGAATTGCAAAAATGTTTCATAATTTTATGTAGGTATTGTTTTTACCGGTTATTTTTCATGTATTTAACTTGTTATCTGGGGTAGCATTATTTATGGTATTCAATATTTGTTCGTAAAAAATTTTCTGAAGTCAGTCCCGCTAACGCAACTTCTGGCGGGCGCCTGAGTCTAAATTTTCCAAATTCAACAGTACCTGGGTGGCCTGTTTCGGTTCCTATTTTCTTCCTTTTCAATTCCTATTTAAAATAATTAGTGTAAAAGCAAAAAAAGGTACAAAAACGTGCTAAAAGTGCTGAAAATCGAGATTTTTTATTCGTAATATTCGGATTTTGTCATTCGGGATTTTGGCAGTCGGGATTTTGGCAGTAGGGATTTTTGTAGTCGGGATTTTGCCAGTCGGGATTTTGCCAGTCAGGATTTTTCAATCTGTCCAGTCGGGATTTTGGCAGTCGGGATTTTGTCAGTCGGGATTTTGGCAGTCGGGATTTTTGTAGTCGGGATTTTGGCAGTCGGGATTTTGTCAGTCGGTATTTTGGCAGTCGGGATTTTTCAATCTGTCCAGTCGGGATATTGGCAGTCGGGACATTGGCAGTCGGGATTTTGTCCCTATCCCAACTAAAATTCCAACGAATTACTATTAAGTATATTACATTGTATACATAGGTATATGCTGCCACATTTTTCGCATTAATACAAAATTGTCAAAAAATCAATGATGTAATTATAGAAAATAATAAAATTTCCATTAGTATTTCTTTTAAATTTTATTAACTGCAATTAGCTTGAAGTAATTATTTCATTAAAATCCTCTTTTAAAAAGGAATGACATCAACCAATAACAGTTTAGTTGAATACAAAGCTTCAAAGCATTATGGCATTATTTCGAGAAACAATTTTAATTGTGGTTATTTTATTCATAGTGAAAATTACTGAGGTTTATTCTTTTGATAATAATAAGAATGCATTCAATATTGTTGAAAGCCTTCGAGCACTTATTGATCATGAACATTATGAAAGTGACATTAATAAGAATCATTATAATTCACATGATGTCTATGAAATTTTATTTCACGAAAATGAATCTACTGCGAATAAACTCATTTTCGGTGATATGATTGACAGATTTTTAGTTAAAAATACGAATTTGAATTTAGTGGATTTTTCAAAACAAGCAACAGTAAAACATAAAATTAGTACAAGAATTTTATTTGTTGATTCAGTAAATTCTTTCAAGTAAGTTTGATATTCAATTGTGTTAGTTTTAGAAAAATATAAAATCAGTGATATTTTTTAGCCACATTGTAAGACGTAAACGAAGAAATGAGTCTGGTCCTTCTGCAAGATATCAACGTTACTATGTACTGCTTCCAATTTATGAAGAAAACCAGAAACTTGTCATCACACAAATACTTAAACTATGTTTGAAATTGTACATTGCTGATGTTAATGTCCTTGTTCAGGATGAACAAGGAATAGTTACAATTTACACTTACTTTCCGTTTAAAGAACAAAGTTGTATGAATAGTAATCCAGTGGTTAATAATCGATTCAAAAATGGCAAACTAGAATGGAAAAAACAAACTTTTCCCCGAAAATTCCAAAATCTATTTCAATGTCCAATTAAAGCAATAATATTCCAAAACTATCCATTCATCGAAATACAAGATCATAATGTTCATGGTTTGGACATTTTACTTTTGAAAGATTTAGCTGATGCCATGAACTTTAACTTGCAGTTGGTGATTTCACCAGAAAAGAGAGGTGTGGTTTTCAAAAATGGATCAATGAAAGGAGCATACAAAATGGTGTGTCGGAATAATGCAGTAGTTTAAAAAATTTCTAACTCTAGAATACCATTTTCAGGTAAAAGATGGCGAAGGAGATATAGTTTTGAATTCAATCACTTTAAAGGAAAGGCAAACATATTTGGATAGCACTGTCGAATATTTATCCACACCATTGTTTATGATTTTAAAACCTCCACGGAAATACAACTTTTTAGAAATTTTACTGATCCCGTTTGATAGCTTCTTATGGACAATCATTTCGATAACCATTTTCGGAAAATGGATTGGACAGATACTTTGGGAAAAATTTCGATTTAAAACTGGTAATAGATTCACTTCCAGAGTTTCCATTGTCTCTTGGTTGTTTGGCATGCTTATTTTACGAAGCTTATATGAAGGTTCTATGTTTAAATTTTTTTATGATAAACCCTTAAAAGAATTACCCAAAGATTTTGATCAGATGATAGCTGAGGATTATACATTTTTGAGTACAAGTTATTTTAAACCAATTTTAGAAGCAGTATTTATCAATAATTTAGATAAACTACTATTGACCAAAGACAATTGGAGGGACTTATTAAAAACTGTATATGAACATCAAGACGATAAAGTGGCTTTAATAACACACTCTTATATTGATACTCAATTGCCGCAAAAACAATATAGAGTGGATTTCTCTGTTAAAGATGTATTAGTATGTGGTTATTTACCAAAATATTCATTTTTGACTAAAGAAATTAATAAACGGATTAATCAATTCAAGAGCAATGGGAAAATTGATAAGATTTTTAAAATTAATATGAACAATCGAAACAAGCTTTTTGAAACTAATGAACAATTTTTGTCATTTAATTATTTAAGTGGAATATTTCAAATGTGGGCTACATTGCTTTGTCTTAGTGCTATAGTTTTTCTATTGGAAAACATTTCAAAACGCAGCAAAGTTATTAAGAAAATTATTGATTTTTTGCATTAATTTTAATTTTAGTGACAATTTTGTTTATTTTAATACAGATATAGGTGGCTCAAAAACACTCACTTGAAAAATAACAAATTTGCAAAATAAAGTATTATGTAATAAAATAATTTACTATACGTAAACAAATGTACACTGTGTTTTATTTATTTATAAGCATAAAATGAAGTTTTGGTTTTTATTATTTATTTATTTTTATTTATTAATTTATTTAATAAAAAAAAAACTAGTTAAAGATCTAAACGACTTTACAATTTGAAATGAATTGCTTATAAATGATTTGGTTCCAATGGTCTTGTTTTTGGTAAAGAAAAACATTTTCCAAATTAAACTCTATTGAAGTTGTTTCTCATTAGGATTAAAACATGGTTTTAATAACGACTCTGTAAACTTTTGTTATGATATACACATTATAACTACTAAATAAATAAAGGCACCGAACTTTTTCTTTTTATTTAGAGTTGCAAAAGATATTGGAAATTATAAAAAAGTTCTAGTTTTTTTTTACGAATAAGATAAAGTTAAACCTATGAATATGTATATTTTTTATATGTTTTTAAGGGGTATGGTATGTTTCGCCAAAAACGTTTGGCAAATTAACGTTTGGCCGTTTTTCGTTTCGCAGTTCTTTTTTTTGGGCATTTTGTTGTTTCGCATTACACGTTTTCCAAATAACGTTTCGCTTTTTAAATAATATGTCAAATAATCATTTCGCGTTTTTCATTTCGCTATTTTCATTTTGTTTTTTGATTGATTAGCTCTTTAAAGTTAAGCAAATTTTTATTTTGCAATTATGATGTTTAGCATTTTTTTACTAAGCAGTTATTCGTTTCACTTTTTTTTTCTTAATTTTAAGGCATGTAATTTAATGAAGCGAAAAAATTGCAAAAGAATTAAATGCCCAACAACAAAACATAATTTTTTTTTAAATTTTCCATTATAAAAATTAAGCAAACACAGAACTTAAAGGCCGACTAAGTTATTACTACAAAAATTGCAAAACAACTAAAATAGTATTACAAACCATGCACGCATGAATGAATAGAACAACGGCTAAAAAAAAAACGGTAAATCAAAAAAAAAAAAACTGATGCGAATGGTCAAACAATCGAAACAACTGAACGGCGAAACGATCTATCAGCGAAATGATACAACGGCAAAACAATCTGTCTGCAAAATGAGTAAACGGCGTAGTGATGTTTTGCGGAACAACCAAACGGTGAAAAATTATTTGTCGAAAAAAAACACTTTGCCAAAATATCAAACAATGTAATAAAAAAAAACAAAACAAACAAATTGCTTAATGCTTTTTAATTGCTTTTTTTTTTTTGTATGTAAAACCACCAAATGATAATTGCGTAATGAATAAAAAACAAAACGTAAGTTGCTAATTAAAAATTGCGGACAAAAAGAAATATTTAACGACTAAGGCGAAACAAAAATTTGCCAAACAATGGTGACCCGTAAGAAACGTTCATAAATACGTACTATTCCTATTTTGACTGTCATCATTTCATAAACATCGGTGTAGCCGTTTAACGATTAAATCGTTTTAAAAAACGGTACAATACATTTGTGGTCAGAGGGCTTAATTAAACAATTATCGTATTTTTGGTAGCTTAAATTTCAACTTGTCACAAATTAACTACAAGATGAAACCACTATCTTTTTTTTTGCAAGCATAAAAAGTTGTTTAAAAAATTACGAATGTTCTTTTTTTAAAATAGATTAAAAAAAAAAGTGAGTATGCCATCTTGTAGAACAGTCAATTTGCAACAAAAAACAATTTTCAAAAAAAAAATAATTTAAAACAGAAAAAAAAAATATAAAAAACAACGGTACAACTTACAATATTAGGCTTATCCTTTTCGGAAAGCCAGAAATTTATTTTTTGATATTTTTTTTTTAAGTCAATAGTTTTTGAAATATTAATTCTCAGACTCAAAATCTTGAAAATACGGAGGGGGATACCTGCCCCCCACTCCTATACGAATATTTTATCGTCTCGACCCAATCTACTCGCTCCATCTTTTGGCAAACCTTAGGTGAATCACCCTGATGTATATATTTTTACTTGCTCTATAGGTACTAAAGGCAAGTATTGGATTCGTGAAAAATTTTTTTGAGATAACAATCATATATGACATTATGGTGATAGCAAAGTCGAAAAAAGTGCGTCTGAAAATTCTGTCTGTCTGTCCCGTATCGACACCTACACACAAAAGGGTTGGGTTGATTTTTTTCAAACTTGGTAAAAAGAATTCTTTGAGAAATATCCCCGGAACTTTTTTTATTTGTATCCTAGGTCATGAAATAACGCGTACCTACAATATAAGCGTCACCGATAATTCCAAATTTATCGAAAATACGATAGATTTTGATAAAATTTTACATAATATATGTTGCCAATGATGATGTCTTTCATCTATTTTTTTTTCCGGAGAAGCTTATTAACGGTACCTGCCATAGAACGGCTCTTTTTCAATACCGATGACCTTTTAAACGGCTGAACTGATTTATACTTAATTTAATATTCTGAAAGTGCTCTTAAATTTTATTATTTCCGCAATAAAAAATGTTGGAAAACAGTTTTTTCTAAAAAGTTAGTTTTTTTAATTCAATTTTTTCGAAAAAAATTAGATCAATATTTTTTAAAACTTTATATGAGTTATTATTTGTTCCGAATGATGATGTCTTTCATCTAAAATTTTTTTTCCGAAGTAACTTATTAACGGTACATACCTGCCATAAAACGATATTTTTTATACCGATTATCTCTTAAACGACTCGACTGATATTGACAAAATTTGATATTCTAATAGGCCGCCTAAACTTAATTAACACTGTATTCAAAAAATTTGGAAAAAAGTATTTTTCAAACAGTCAGTTTTATTAATTCCATTTTTTTCGAAAAAATTCTGATCAATTTTATTAAAATTTTATTTGAGTGCTTTACACGAAGGTTACTTGCCACAAAAAAAAACAAGTTTGCGCGACCCAGTCGTGCCTTTTATTTTTAGATGTTGCCAAAGTAAAAAAAATAATTTCATGGGTTCATGCAATAATTTTTGAGTTTAGAAGTTTAATTTTTTAACAGTTTAAAAAAGTGGTAACCATTCAAAACATCCATTACTACTTAACGGTAAGTTCAAAGTACTCAATTGTCAATTGTTTTTTGTTCCAAATTGACAGTTCTACAACATGGCGTAGTTACTTTTTTTTATTTAAAAAAAATACCTAATTACAAAAAAAAAAAAATTATAATTTTTTTTAAACCATTTGAAAAAACTTTTTATGCTTGCAAAAATACGCTGTAGTTTTTTTTCCTATTTTTACTCACCAAACGAAATTTTTTAAAAGGTGTTTTCAACTTGTTATTAATTTATGACAGGTTTGACCCTTTTTTAGTACTAAGGTGACAGGACTAAAGCTCTTAACTATCATCTATTACACTGCAAGCTTCCATATTTTTGAAGGGTAAGTTTTATTTTTTTAACCATCATCTGGACGTATGGGTGTAAAAAATGTATCTATGGATTATGGGGACAATGAGACTCTTAAGTTAAAAACTTAAATCTTGACAAATGCACAAAAAGTGCGAGTATTTAATGTGTTAACCTGAAATTTTGTTGTAAGGATGTTGAACATTATATTAGAACCTTAAATATTCACTTAATTAAGTTATTTAATTCGAAATCGCCACTGAATACCTCGTCAATTTCGAATGAAGTAGTTCGGGTTAATCTTTGCCTAAAGTTATATTTATCTAGAGTTCTATTTAACTCCTCAAGAATAAAGTTCCGAAAAAATTCAAAAGAGAAACCAAATACCTTTGCAAGGAAGTAAAATCTAACCTTTTGACATGAAAAATGAACTATTTGTGTATTCACAATCAACCATCCATAAAATAATAATAAATTTCACAACATTTTTATTTATCTATACTCATATTTCGAAAATGAATTTGTATTCCTTTAACAATTTGTATTCAAAAAAAAATAATACTTTTCATATTTTAATGCTTTCATGTTACCATCAGAAATACCTACACACAAAATGTCTTTACAATGAAAAGAAAATTATAAAAATCTATTCACAACTCACGTCCCCGATAACTCTGCATTCACAAAAGGATATACTACAATTTTATTCTATTCTACTTATATGTATTTTATCCCACAATACGCCCATAAGAAGCCCAAAAAATCAACCAACCGTGCTGAGGTTGACCAAATCTATACCAGAAAAAATAAAGATCCTTTCATTCGGATGCATGCATCAGTAAAAATGAATTGTGTCCACATATTGTGTTAGACAAGACAATAAATATCGATCTGTATCCTGATCTCTATTCTATTTATCAATAATAACAATATCACACGATTTTTATTATTTTTCTTAAAAAAAAACAGACACTGACACATTCCCTGAGGCAAGACTCATTTTTTCTTAAGATACATTGCTTCACATCCATTATCCTTAAAATTGATCTTATCTTGAAGTTTTTCAAAGAACAAAATATAAAAAAAGATCCTTATACACAACACACACTCACTAAACAATTGTAATTCGCATACTTCGTCTATACAGAAGGATATAATGCAATATGCCCTAAAGGACATTTTTATTTTTACAACTGGCGATGACTACTTCATAAGAAGGGATAAGTAGGATTCAGTGATCAAGGATTGAGTGCACTGAGATGAAAAAGTCTATAGTAAACAATTGTTGCACTCTGAAGTAGAAGTATTTTCAAAATATTTAGATCGATCGATGCGATAACCCTTACGTTATTATAGAAGATCCTTTTTTTGTCAGGACAGATGAAGAAGGGATTTGTCAATATACGCCTACAATAGATTTTAGCTGATGCATTTGTCAATCCTAAAAACTGATAACTATCTAGAGCTGGTCTTTTGCCAGAAAATCTTAAGAGCTCTCAATAATGTCTCAAATTACAGATGTTTCAGATACAACTAAAGTTAAGATATTTTTTTAAATGATCAGATGAACTATACAAATGAAAATGATTAAAAGTTTAAGATAGTTCATAAAATATTTGAAGAGGTAATTTTTTCGCAATGATTTATTTGTCTTGAAGTGATGGAAGATAATTATTTATCATGAATCTTGAATTAGCCAGCCTTTTCTTGGTTAAATTTTCAATTGGTAATTTCGTCCTACTTGAATCCTTGATTTTTATCAATATTGCTATTCTATTATAAGGGTGATGGAATGATTGTATACTTACTGGGCAATTATGTACCATTTAAAGAATGATTTGAGATAAAAATTTATATTGTACTAGCTGTTACACGGCGCGTTGCTGCCGCAGAAAAAATAAGGAAGAAAACTTTGTTTTTGAAAAAGTTATTATAAGATTATTGGTCCAACAGCCGAAGGCTTTCAAACTCATATATAAGAGTTTTCGAAAAAACGACCCCAGCCTTATGTATTCGGTAATTGAAATAGCCTTAGTCATTTCTTACAACATCAGCTATCCGTTTCCCGTTCTACCCCAGCGCCACCCAGGGGATTATTTGCATCATAAGTTACCTCCTATGTATGTATATCAGTGAAAGTAAAAGTTTACTTAAATTATTTGCTTCAATCCAATTTCTGTATTGCGGTCCGACAAGTTGCTTCACAACGACCCAAAAATGTTTTAGTTTTACGAACCGTCTCTGCCAAATTTTCACCAGTGAATTTTAATAATTTCAATGCATTGTTGAAGCGCGTATCGTTCCATTTTTATTAATGGCGTAGTTTCTACTTGTCAAATGTCAAAAAATGACAGCTTCAAAAGTGACAGCTACCGATATAGCGGGCTATTCATAAGTCAGTGTCCATTTGAAAGTGAAAATGCTACAAGCGACTGTAGTACCAATTTTCAAGTAGTTCCAACCTCTCTTGGCAAACATATTTCTCTCAGTACTTCCAACTGATAACGAGCAGAAGAAATTTAATATCAACTGGACACGGTTATAAAAGTACTCTCAGAAAATAGACTCTCGGAATTCTACCAGTGAACTCGGGATATTAAAATCTCGAAAACCTTATTCTCAAATGGACAGCTACTCTGGAGTTACTCTCGAGAGTTTAATAGCAAAAGCACAGATTATTGTAAGTATTTCTGTGCTGCATCAACTTCTTCAAAAATATCGCACCAGAATAAAAGATTTCATAAAAACGTAAAGTTGCATTCAGCAGATAAAAGTATGATATGATCGCAGGATCACAAAGAAGTTGATATTATCTTTCAATGCCTTATAAGTCATTGAACGTGTCGATTCTCAACTTATTCCTCTTTGAAACAGTGTCATATATTTGCCATTTAGATATAATGATGAATTCCAAGAAAAATTTTGTCCAAAAGCATTCATAGAATATCGCAACATTTCTTTTTTTTCTGCATCCATTGACATTTGTAAATTGTTGTCGATTGTGTTTTGCAGCTTTAAGCCCATTTCCCAAGGTTCTATATTTTTTGAATTTATATTTATTCAACAAATTTATTATTTTATATGTGGTTTGGTAATAATAGTTATTATGCTGTTGCTGATGGCACCCCCTATGATGCTGCCACCTAATGCTGCCAGACGTCCCGATTTTGGCGGGACAATCCCGATATTTCAACCCTGTCCCGAAATTGTCCCGATTCAAAAAAAGTCCTGATTTTGTCCCGACTTTTGAGTCCATTCAACTTTGTGTGTAATTCCAAAGGTTTAAATTAAAATTACAATAATATGTGCTACGCACAGATGCTTTCCATGTTTTTGGAAAATAGTTGTATATAATCTGGTTTCAATCTTATGCGGTCAATCGTAAATACCAATTTGGGTTTTCCTTAGCATGCATATAAATGTATTGGAAATTGCAGTTGTTCTTATGAATGCATTCATTTTTGGTACGAAATATTATTGGTAGTTTAAACATCAATGCTCTTCAACATCTCTGGTCTTCATCAATTGTCCTTTTTTTCTTACATCAATTGTTAAAACATTCATTCCTACCATTTCCGTGTTTTGTCACCCGAAGGTTAATAAGTCCAATCGAGCTAACTTATGCACAATGCTATAAAATACTACTTTTTTTACAAACATTTTCATATGTATGGAAATGTTGACAAAAAATGAAAATAATGATTTTGATAAATCAAATTTATTTATAAATGTCCTCTGTAAGTAAAATTTTTGTCTTTTGGCTACCTACAGATCTCAATTATATGCAATTTCGTGCGTATAATTTCGTTTTCAAGGAAAATTTCTTAAGTTATTTGCAGTGCAAACTCCGATAGGGGTCACTGTTTTTGAAAAAGCTCTCCCATAAAGGCCAATGGTGCAAATACGAAGTGAACGAACTATAGTAATACAGCTTTTTTTCTTCATCGCTCTACACTAAGGTCAACTTGGTTCGTCCAGTTGACCTCATAAAACGTTGTATTGCTCATGTTTGTGGCCCATTCGCCCATTGAATGCTGAAGTTATTGCATTTGTTTGTTTCACTCTGCAGTGGTGATCTCAAGTCCCACAAGCCGTTATCCAAAAACTTTCATGCACGCTTTTGGGTAATCTTTCAAGTATTATTATATCGCTTCCTTATATGCTGACATTATAAAAGTTGCCTCTTACCACAAGCGGAGTTCACACTAGGTATATTATGACCCGTTTCCACACTTTAGACAAATGTCTATGTTTTTCTATATCCCGATTTTGTTGTCCCGATTTGTCCCGATTTTCGAGTCATAGTGTCCCGACTTTCATAAAATTTCATCTGGCAGCCCTACTGCCACCCGTGGCAGTTATGCATGTGTACCATATGATCTGATTTTACATAATAATATCTAAATGAGTTTAAAATAACATATAAAGGGTGTTTTTTTTAGAGGTATAGAACTTTAAATTGCAATAAAACAACGATGGAATATTCGATTGACATGATTTTTTTATTTATTCGAAAGATAATCTTGTGGCATTATATTTTATGGCTGGCTCGGATGTAGTCCAATCTGGACGTCCAATTTTCGATGACTTTTTCTAACATTTGTGGCCGTATATCGGCAATAACACGGCGAATGTTGTCTTCCAAATGGTCAAGCGTTTGTGGCTTATCCGCATAGACCAATGACTTTACATAACCCCACAGAAAATAGTCTAGCGGTGTTAAATCACAAGATCTTGGAGGCCAATTCACAGGTCCAAAACGTCAAATTAAGCGGTCACCAATAAATTCAATAAATCGAGCACGAGATGTGTGACATGTTGCGCCGTCTTGTTGGAACCGCAGCTCCTGGACATCATGATTGTTCAATTCAGGAATGAAAATGTTAGTAATCATGGCTCTATACCGATCACCATTGACTGTAACGTTGTGGCCATCATCGTTTTTGAAGAAGTACGGACCAATGATTCCACCAGCCCATAAAGCGCACCAAACAGTCAGTTTTTCTGGATGTAACGGTGTTTCGACATACACTTGAGGATTAGCTTCACTCCAAATGTGGCAGTTTTGTTTGTTGACGTAGCCATTCAACCAGAAGTGCGCTTTATATCGCTAAACAAAATCCGTTTATGAAAATCGGGAATAACGGCCATCTCGTTTCGAAATAAAATTGCACAACTTGCAAGCGTTGTTCAGGCGTGAGTCTATTCATGATGAATTGCCAAACCAAACTGAGAATAAATCACTTGACAACTGTTAAATCGGTCGCCGTCTTGAAAAGTAATTCTAACTTAAAGTTCTATACCTTGAAAAAAACACCCTTTATTATCAAAGTAAACGAATGGACAAAAATTATTAAGTAATTAATAAAGAATAAAGATTTAAGTCATAAGAAGTTACAGAATACGTGTTTTAAATATAATCACAAAGTATTTAAATATCAAAGCCAAATAAGTTTTATTTTAGAAAAGTTTATCCACGCATCAGAACTTTAATTTGAGTTTGCCAAAAAACAGTAAACAAACATAAGACCTCTTTGCATTAAGGTATCGAAATCTGAAATATGGCCACAATGACACATTTTCTTTTAATTAAGTAGAAGTAAGTTAGGACGAAGCTATTTTAGATTTTCCTTATTTGGATCAGTTTGTTTAAGAAGCGGTTATAGTTTCCTACAAAAAAAAAAAAAAAATAACCGTGGTAAACAAGAAACAAGAATTTTTTCAAGGAATTATGATCTCAACAATAACCTTGTTTAAAAAAAGGATACATCAACATCACCTCCAAGGAACACCCATCAACTTTTAACTCCTGCAAAATACTTGTCATTACATTTGATTGATCAATCCTTAACAAGAAATATTCCTTTGTGTGTTGAAAAAACATATCCCACAGTGACCTCAAGCAAACCAACAGATATTTGGCCACGACTTTGGTCAAAATAAAGAAATTTCCAAACAATATTGTTATTCACCAAAGTATATATATAGACACATCAAGCGTTTTATACATTTAAAAGATTATTATATTATATCTTTTGTAATGTGTTTTTCTTCTTCTTCTATTTGTTTGCCTTTCACAGCGTTTTCAACATCTTAAGCAGGAGTAGTCCTTTGAAAGAATAGAAAAAAATAAAATAAGTTACACTACCAAATAATAGATTTCTAAATGAAATAAATTTCTAAATAACAAAACAAATAACGAAAGGACCTTCTTATTTGCCTTTTTCTTAGCCCAAATGAAAGGAGTCCCTTTTTGAATCTATATTTGTTCAACTAATTCCTTCCCTCGATCTTCTTTATCCTTTAAGCTATATATTCTGTGAATTCTGACAAAAATTGAATAGACGATGTAGAATCAACCAAGCAAAAATGAAGCAACTAACAAGAATTCACAGAGTGCAACACAAAAGCAATTTTCAATTTGAGATCCTTTTCAAAATTCATTATTCTTCATTTGTTGAGTTGCTTCTCTTAATTTGTTACCTTTTTTTCCAATCAAGGATCATCAAGGATGTCTGAATTACCTGCTTTTAGCAGTTCTTTTGGATTTTCCTGATATTTTTTCTATGAGACTGTTTAGCAGTTCAGTGCACACACAGGACACGAGTGGAAGATTAGTGTGGTAGTAAAAGGTATATCTTTTATCTAATTGCCTCCGTGGTAGAAATTCATATCCTATTCATCCTTGTCGGCTTTGGTGTGTCGATAGGTTATGCCTAACCTAATCAGCACCAGTGTGTGGCGTAGTAGTGCGTGAGCGACACAGAGGCAGAGGCAGAGACAGGGAGTAATGAAATTTTTAGCACAGAATTGAAAACAATTATCCTTGTTCTCGATTTCATTGTATTTATATAAATCATGGGATGCTGAATTGGGCATGTCATAAAGGAAAAACAAAACAGAATAAGGTCTTAGGCTTGTTTACAAATGTTTTTGTGAAAATATTTCCAAAGCATTGGTACAATATTGATCTACAGGAAATCGACGGGTGATCGAACAATAAATTCCTCAAGGAGGAATGAAATTGTCATCCTTCGATAAAACATAAATCTCTGACAAAAGGCGAGTTTTTTTTATTTAAGGTGTGTAGGATGACAATTCTCGGTGTCTACTGTCACCTCTTTGGTTGGAATGGAATATATTTTAAAAGTTGACAAATTCTTGTTTGGATTTTGAGGTGAGTTGTGAAATCAGAGGATTATTATTCTTTCGAGGTGCTGGTATTGTCAGTTTCACATTATATGGGTATATGGCAAGGCCAAATGCATGTGGGTAGCTTAGGGTATTTAATTGATTTGTTTCTATTTAAATTTTTATTTATTCATCAAAAGGATTTTAAGTCGTGTTCCAACACGAATGTTAATATACCTATATATTTTTTATAAAGTTTGGAGATTTTTATTTAACCTATTACTTAATTTGATTAAAATTTTAGAATTGATTTTGAAGGAAATTTCCGAGAATGAAACCACCTAAAAATTGTTTTATTCATTTTTTTATTTTTTATTCAACTTATAACTTCTTAAATGCTAGACAAAAACCTTAAAAACTAGCTTACAGAATAACTTAACTAACTTACTGGCCCCATACGGGCGCTCTTAATTATACTATAACTATATTTTAAAAAATGCCTTTCGGCGTAAAGACTATTCTAAATTTAAAATTCAATATTACTTAACCCTCTACCGCATACAAACCCATATATGGTTCACCAAACTCAGCATCATATATTTCTAGTATTATTACACAAGTGATAAAAAATGCAATCTAGAATCAAACTAGGTCTATTTTGCTATGATAAACTAGTTTTTATTTTTCGCGAGAGGCGCGTCATTCGCCAATAAGCTAAAGTTCAAAGAGCACCTTGTCAAGTGCATGTCAGTGAAAAAAAGTTCGATTTTTAGATACATTTTTTAATAGTAAACAGGTAAGTTCTACCAAATAAAAATTTTTTTTTGTACATATTTATAGTTCTCTTTTATGTTTATAATACTTTTTTTTTAATTTTTATAAGTAAATATGACTTTTTGTTGGTTTTTTCTGAGACACCATATATGGTCTTTCATGCAATGTAGGCTTTTTACTGTTTTTTTGTCAAGGCCATATATGATCTTGTATGCATTGGTGACCTAACTGTGTGTTGTCAATACTTGGATTTTGTGGCGAAGAAATAATCCACAAACATATATGCCTCTATTTGATTTCAAGGAATTAATCGCCAAACACCTCTGTAAATCTGGGAAAGGTGTAGTGGCACGAAAAAGAGGACGACCTTCCCGTTTGGCTGGTGACCAAAGCAGAGATGGAACTCCACTGCGTCGTGGAATTCATTTGAGTCACGGAAGTCCAGCACCATCCAATTCAGAAACACCAACTGGGCTCAAATCACCGAGAGCAAAACGAGCTAGAAACCAAGACTACTCTTTGAACTCAGTGAGAACTGATAAAATTGACCACATGCCTGAATGGCAACAAAAACGGCAAAAATGTGGAGTTTGTGGACTAAAAACATTTACAAAGTGCAGGAAATGTAACGTCTTCTTATGTTACAATGACAAAAGAAACTGTTTGGTAAATTCCACAATTAATTTTGTTTATTAACTTACCCAAGTAGCATTTTGTACCTATTATGTTACAAATTTATTGTATGTCGTTTACAATTCATATACAGTTGCTGAAAAATTGTTTTGTATGTTTACATTAACTAATTGGATGATTGGTAAACAAATTGTAAAACACAGAATGTTGTTGAAAACAACAACGTAAACGTACTGTAAACCAAATTTCGTGAATGTAAAACCAATATCACAAAACATTTACATTTGTAGCACTTTTGTAAAGCTATGATCAAAACTTAACCGTTACAAAACGTTTACAGTAAATAGTCACAGTACATCTTCAAACGAAAACGTACTGTAAATCAAATATCGCTAAGCAAAATCAATATCACGAAACGTTTACATTTGTAGCAGTTTTGTAAAGCCATTATCAAAACTTTACTCTTACAAAACGTTTACAGTGAATAGTCACATCACATCTTCAAACGTAAGCATACTGTAAAACATTTCATTTACAGATAATGTAACACGTAAAGCATTGATCTCGGCCATTATAATGTTTCCATTTTTTCAAATTAGAAAACCAAAAACATTAAAAATCTATTTTTGTTGATATTTAGTAAGAAAAAAAAAGCATGTTAAGTTTTGATTGAAATAAGACTTTGAATTTTGTCTTACAAAATATCGAAAAATATGGTTTTTGTGGGAAAAAAAAAATTGTCTAAAATATTTTTATAAGAAATCATTTCTAAAATAAGAAAGTTTTTACAGGCCCCTTATTTTCATCGGCCTGTTTTATAAAACTGGAAGAAAATATTTCTCGCGTTCGATATTTTGCCTTTAATTGCACAAAAAATATAATTATTGATTATTTTTATACCTCCCATATTATAATAATAATGTCAAGAATTAAATTGTTCTCAAATGGCATTACTTATTTACCTATACAGTTTCATATTTTTCTGTAAACGATTTGTACCTAAGTCAGTTTTTATGTTATTTATTTCGAAGTGTATTTGAACGTTTACATTTGTAAACGTTCATATACCTATTCCAGGAATAGTATCTGTAAACGATTTGTTACTAAAAAGTAGTTTGTCTTGTATGTGTTTTGAAGTGTTTTTGAACGTTCACATTTGTAAATGTACAAATCAGGTACATCAAATAGAATTTGTTCATATACTGTCAACACGACATTTCATTCCCCAAAACCGTTTACATTTTGGGTACAGTGAGTAAACATTTCATATACGCCTGAAACATTACATCTACGGTGTAAACGTTCAGTAAATGTTCTGTAGCTCTGAAATGCTCCTTGATAGCCTTCAAAGCATAGTAAACCATATATGGGTTCTTAAATTATGATTGAAAATGGCCTTAGTGCATGATAATCCATATATGGTTTATACAGGGTGAGTCATGAGCAATGCGACAAAATGCTAGGGCGTGTAGGTTGCGTTGAGACAAGAAAAAAATCGTATGGGAGGGGGGGGGTCTATTCACCTCCGTTTAGCCGGGAGGGGCAATTTTCGAAAAAACTGACTTTAAATGGGAAAAAAATTATTTAAAATCAACGGCTTCATTCACAATGCTGTGCGATACGTTTTTGAAAAGCCAATAACTTTTTCTTTCATTCTGTGTTTAAATAAATCTATTCTAAGAAATAGTTTTTGAAATATTAATTTTCAAAGTCAAAATTTTGAAAAAAAAAAATTGAAAAAAAAATTTCAAATTCATTTTTTTCAAAATTTTACGTAATTAAGTGCTAATTTTAATTTCAAAATTCAATGCTGTTATTATGCAAAAATTTTATGTCGTTCTCAAGAAATTAAAAAAAAACCAAAACCACCTTTTTCTAAGAAAAACATTTATTTTTATTGTAACGAAGCAATTTATTTATTTATCCTCCGTCAGTACAAGAAGGATATCCACTATGCTTGGAGTGTCCCAATCTAGAGCATGTCGAGTACTTCGGGCGTTACAATAAAAATAAATGTTTTTCTTAGAAAAAGGTGGTTTTGGTTTTTTTTTAATTTCTTGAGAACGACATAAAATTTTTGCATCCGGTTTTCTTATTTAGACTTAAAATTAATAACAGCATTGAATTTTGAAATTAAAATTAGCACTTAATTACGTAAAATTTTGAAAAAAATGAGTTTGAAATTTTTTTTTCAATTTTTTTTTTCAGAATTTTGACTTTGAAAATTAATATTTCAAAAACTATTTCTTAGAATAGATTTATTTAAGCACAGAATGAAAGAAAAAGTAATTGGCTTTTCAAAAACGTATCGCACAGCATTGTGAATGAAGCCGTTGATTTTAAATATTTTTTTTTCTTATTTTAAGTCAGTTTTTTCGAAAATTGCCCCTCCCGGCTAAACGGAGGGGAATAGACCCCCCCTCCCATACGATTTTTTTCTTGTCTCAACGCAACCTACACGCCCTAGCATTTTGTCGCATTGCTCATGACTCACCCTGTATATGTAAAATTTTATATATACATATGTAAAAAAAAAAAAAAAAACAATGTGAAACATTTTCTTCAACCCAAATAAAGCTTAATCAAAGTTATAAATTTTTTTTTTCATTTATTTCATAATTCATGCAGTAGAGGGTTAAAACTAAACAAGAAAATTCTTTAAAAACTTGTAATTCATAAACCTAAAAAGTTGTCAAAACCATACACATGGCACAATAGATTGTGCGTTTGTTGGTCGGAAAAATGTATAGTGTTGTACTGCTTTATTACACTTAAAAGTGCTTTCTTTTAATATAAGTGCAACAAAATTTGATTGCTGTTAGTTAACTCTGGCTGAGAGTTGACTGAATATCGTATTTCTATGGTTAACTCTAGTTTAATCCTAAAACACATAGAGGCATATTCATAGAGATTCGAGTTTATCCTGTCTAAATTACATTGCTTAAACCAAGGCTAAGCAAAAAGTTTAAAAGCAACTATGAATATGCCCCATAATCTTCACTTGAGGATTACTGGGTAACCTTATCATCGGCAAGCCTATATACCGTTAACGACAGTGTCGTTCTATTTGTTTTTATAAGGAGTTGTTTATCCTGCCACTCCTTTTAAACAAGTTTCTTCAGTGTCTCTCCTTTTGACATGACATTATAGTACCGGCGGCGCGTTATTCCCATTTAAGGTGCTATTTTCGTGTTGAAAGCAATTTTGCAAAACAGTCATTTAGGCCCAAAACAAGAAAAAAGACCAAAATAGAAAAAAATCCCCAAAACAATACATTTATAGAAAGAGCACCCAAATGGAGGAAATATCACTCCAAATTGTATTAACTTAATTTGGGCTTTAAAATTTTTCAAACAAAAATTTTTAATATAATATACCAATATTTCCTTGCGTATAATATGGACTGAAACAGTTTTCGAAATTTTTGCAAAAACTTGCGTCCACCCAAAACTCACCCAACACAAATACTAGATTGGGTCAAGCAGGGGGGTTGCCACCCTTACCAATATCAAATCTGATGGGTAAACAAGTGGGCCACTTGCAATGAAGAAGAAATACAGGAAGAGATTTTCTGCAAAAAGAATGCGGCACTACTATTTTAGTGTGAGTTTTTTTTTTTTTATATGCATTTGACAGCAGTGGTGCGAGCTAACATGCCACCTCCTGCTGCTCTCGCCATGACAAAATGACATTTCAGATAATGTATGCAAACATTTTGGGGCCTCACTCATGTACACTATACGTGTGCACAACACCCGTTCCTTTATTTCTTCTTCATTGGCAACTTGTAACAGGTCAAAGTACATCTGGGTGGCCCACTAGCGTCCTCAACAAATGAGATTGGTTAAATGGTTAGGAGGGGCATGCTGCCCCCCTGTGACACCCCTGTCTGGTGCACTATCTATCTATTCTTATGTCTTTTTAATGCATTCTGAAATAATCAAACTTCATTTTAGTGTTGATTGTTGACTTTCATAGAAACTTTGTAAAAACAGTTCAAACATTTTGGAAATCTTTCTTAAATGTTAAAATTCTTCTTTAGTATGCTGGACTCTAGATAAACAATTTTGAAATCATTCAGTATTATTTCTCTATTTTGCGAATAACATTAGGAAGAAAATTAAGTATTAATTTTGTTAAAATCTGAAAATTCCATACGTTAATGACAAAATGTGAAACACAATTTTTTTTTTGACGAAAAACATTTTTGAAATGTCTCTGAAATGTTTATCAAACAAATGAAAACCGTGAAAATCATGTAACGAAACATTTTACAAATATTTCTTCAATTTTTTTGTTTTTTAAATACTTACAGTGGACACACCTTGAGACGTATCATTTTCCAATAATGATCTAACATCTGATAACAAAAAAAAAAAAAATGTGTTAAGAAACACAATTTTACTAACCTTTGATTTCGGCAATTTTCTGAAAAATCACACAAATTTACAACAATTAACTTAAAACAAAAGAAAGAGGTTCCATTATTTCTAACGTTAATTATCTACTTTTCTTCATGTTGAAACACGCTTTGAAACATTTTTTTTTCTATTTTGGTATTTGTATTTTATCTGCAGCTGTTAACAAACACTAAAACAAAAGAATCGAATCAAATATACTTTCCGCATTTCCTGGTTCTATTGTTTTAATATTTCTGATGATAAATTTAATTTTTGAAAACTATTGATTTTAAAAATTCTTCTTAGAATGGATATTTTTAATTACCAAAAAGACAATGCTCTCTCTCTTATAGATATAAACATCTGCAGATACATTTTTTGTATTGGATTACATTTTGAATCAGGAGCATTGTTTTAATTTTTATATTATCCAATATGTACATTATGTACACACATATATACATACATATCTATTGTTTTAAGTGATGATTTGTGAGTTAGCGATTCTCATGTTAAGCAACATTTTTCAAAAACGGTTTCATTGTGCCAGCTGGTGAAGCAAACATTTGAAAAAATAAAACTTATTTTATAGGGTCCTAATGGCTAAAACAAAAGATCTGATGTGTTGAGTGTTAGATGTTTATTTTTTTTAACTAAAGATTACCGAAACAATTTTCTTTTTCAAAAAAATATATGACTGACTATAGGGCAGGCATGGAATATGAATATTAAGAAGTGTATTGGAAGTTAAAATAAAAGTGTATCGAATTGTACTTTTTAATTTTTCAAAAAATGTTTTTTCGTTGCTTTATTTTTAAATTTTGGTTTGTTTTTTTTTTTAATTTTTTAAAAGAAGTTTATAAAAATGTTTATAACAGTATGAATTTTAAAAATGCTTCTACGTGAAATTTGAAAAATGTACTTATATATACCATTTTGCCACCTGTACACAATTAACAACTGTTTAGTTGAGTACACAAAGGGCTAGTTCTAAGTTCTCCGAAAAACAGAACCATAATTGACTCCAATAGTTCTTCTTTCTCAAGACGAAAAGGATAATTTTGAACATTTTGAGCAAATCACTTTTTATGTGGAAACTATAACAACAGTTAGTTATTATTAATTCAATTTAGTTTTAAATTAATTCTGAGAAAGTCTCAGTTTGTAGACGACTTTTATATTAAGGCCCAGTTTTTCATGTTTGAGATTATGCCAGGGTTAGATAAACCCCGAGTTAACTGTGATGAAAACATGGTTTTCAGTTAGTTTTGAGGTCCGGAGTTAACTCAAAACTAATCCAGCTAAATAATTAAGTTAATTCTGAGTGAATTCGTGTTTCCATCAGCGATAACTCGAGGTTAATCTAACTCTGATGGAATAATCTCGCACTAAAAAACAGGGCCTAATTCTTACATTTGCAGCCTAAATAGTTGTATAATTATGATAAACATTTATAAAACAAGAACCACCACCACAACTTTAGACAGAGTCACAAAATCATGAACACAATTAATGAAAGAAAGAACAAAACACGAAGCAAGATAGAGACAGACGGATGACAATAAAGGCAAAAATTGTTCAGTTCAATAAATGGTCCAACAAACTGTGTTATATGGGATTATCAATGAAAATACCACATAAATTCATCTAATTCAGTGGTTGAAAAAAAAATTTACTGAATTTAATGAAAGTGTACTTTTGTACTTGAGCACATTCAATTGTATCGGAAAAAGTACAATTGTATCAACTTTTCCAACCCTGCTATAGGGATTTTCAGAAATATGTCGGTTAGGCAAAACAAAAGTTATATTTTTAAACTTTGTTGTAAATAGAAAAAAAGTCTTTAAATTACCTTTTGTGAAATTACTTTTAATAAGATTAAGGGCAAAATGTGAGTGTTATGACCTTATTTCTCTTACTCCAACTTTGTTTACTTCCTTTTTTCTAATAAAAAACAAAAAAAAAAACAACAAATTCTTTAATATTTCTTTATTAACTTTTAAGGTTTTTAGAAAAAGTGATAGTTCTTGATACATACGGGAACATTGGTGTACATTTTATTCTTGTTTGCATTTATTATGCTCACGTAACAAGTATTTTTACCACTATCACTTCGAGATATTCGTTTCTTATATTGACTTTCATATAATGGTGAATGTGTAATATAATCCAGACTGCTTGAATGATCGTTAATCTATAAAAAAACAAATTTTCTATACCATGAATTATTAAGAAAGAATTCAGACTTACCTTATCTTCAATACATTTATTGAGTTTGGATTTTCCTGCAGTCTTAGTGCAATAAATTACTTCATCTTCAATGAATTTGAGTTTAGCAAGAACATCTTGAACAGTTGCTTGATCTGTATTTGAAATATAACGATTTTGTAAGCATTCTTTCATAGATTTCTTGGAAGAATCTTTCATGAATACTCCTTTGAAGTGTAAACTTTCAAAAATGTATCCCATACAAGTATCTTCGTTATTGTAAGTCTGCAGAAGTTTTTCATGCAATTGTTGTAAATAATTATCCGACATTAAATGAGAGAACCATAAGATATTACTGACATCACGATTCTTAAGCTGAAATTGAAGATATTTTTTTATCTTAAAAAAAATTCGTTTAATCAAAATTTTAAATCTTACAGCATCAGAAATACACATTTCAATAGACGATGCATTTGAGTCGACTCTGCATGATTTTAGTAAATTATGAAGATTAGCATAATCTGCCAAAACTCGTTCACCTTCAATTTCCTTACCAGCAGCTTTATTTAAGCCTCGTTTAAGGCATTTTTCTAAGGTAAAGTCATATCGAAATTCTGGGAATATATATCTTGTAAGGAAATGCCTGAAGCAAATATTTTCTGATTGATCAATTTTCATAAGTTCATCATAAAAGGAAGCAGCGTTTGTGGTCAGGTAATCTTTAAGTCCTTGATCGGTTATCTAATATAAAAAGATAACAATTAAAAACTCCAAAACTATATTTCAAACACTTACACTTATTTTAACACAATCCTCGAAATCCACGTCTTCAGTTTCATGTTGAGTGCAAGTTTCTAATGTTTTGTACATGTTCTTTAATTCTTGTAGTTCATGTGATAACGTCGATGACGAAGATGATGGTATCGGTTCTTTCTGATTGTTTCTAGACATGCATTCTTGTAAGCCCATTAGAGAATTCATGACTTTGATTTTACTGTCGTCCATAGTTACGTTAAGACAATCTTTCTCTTCATTTTCTATGGTATCAAATCTGGTTGCTAGTTCTTCTGATTGTTCTTTGATTTCCTCTAGAATTATTCTGCTTTTCGAGTCCTGATATTCTTAATTTTTGAAATTGTCCAGAAAATTAATTATTAATTAATACTTACAAAAGTTTTTAAACAATCATTGAATTCTAAATGATCATCTATAAGATTGCAAACACTCAAGGATTCTGCAATACTTTTCACTTTATTGGTTGCTTCAATTCGGAATTCTTTTAGAGAAGTCATTTCGTAGTGTTCTTTTTCATTTGAGATTTTCAAGCATGTCAGAGTTTGTTTTTGAAGATCAAGCATTACAGGAAATTCATCAAAGCAGGATTCCTGCATGGAAGTCATTTTAGACTTTGTTTCTTCTGATTCCTCAGTCTTCACAACCTTTAAGTAAACAAGAAATTTTCAAAAACTTTTCCATTCAAATTAAAAAATAAAATTACATTTGAAAAACAGGCAAATATAGCCAAGAACAATATATAAGACTTCATTGTCTTAACTTTGGTAACTTCAATCGAATACTAAATTTTGAAAAAAAACCAATCCGAATAAGAAAACTTTCTGCAAAATTTAAAATGTTTAAATTTTTTTTATTACTTTTCAAAACTTAAAAATAAATTTGTGATAGTGTGTTATCAGGCATTATTTTGATAACCTTCTGAAATTGCATTTAAACTATAATTATGATTGTTTTCTTAGCCTCAGGTATATTCAAATAGAATGAATTTTTGAATTTAACTAAACATGAACTCTCTGTTATCACATGTGTTATTAAAAATTCAAAATATAAAGCACATGTTTTAATGAACAATTTGTTTATGTTTTTTTTTTTTTTTTGTTCTAATATTTGATTATATGCATGACTTAAGTTCAAAAGTCGTATTAGATAAGCGTACTAAAATCGCTGTAGACGCGTATTGATTCTCGCAAAACACTTTAAACTTCTTAAAAATACTGAAGGTACGTACAGCAATCTCTAAAAATGAAAGTGTTAACAAATGAATCATTCTTTTTTAAGTGTTTTGATGTCATTAAATAATATATCTCAAATTGAAATTTAGTTCTTTCCTTAAATTACAATGTATGTATGTATGATTGAAGATGAAAAATTGCTGTGAAATGATGGGGGAAAAGTGAAGTGGAAGTACCTCAAAACTGAACTTAATGAATGCATTCTTTATATTAAAATTATTATAGATTGCAATGACGAAAGATTGCACCCGAAAGCAGCAAAGGGAAGTTTGATTTCTCTACAACAATAGATAAGTGATGCAGGGAACCCAAGTAACATTTTAAGCTCGTTGTAAGTTCGCTACGCTTCTCGAGCCACTGTACGACTTATTTGGAGTCAATTTCATGAAAAGCAGTTTCATTGTCTGTATGCTTTAATGTCAGCTCTAGAAGTGCTTCTGGAGCCGGTGTCTTGCTTATTTAAAGCCATATGCATATTTGACAGTTGTTTACCTAGTTTTTTTCATCATTCGTAGTATGTTGCGTCGTGAGTTGAAGTTTGCAGTGTAATAAATATTTTGCGTTATAGTATATGTATAAATAAATATAGATGAACTATCATCGTCTGTGAAAAAGAAGTTATTTGTGATTGTGATAAAATTTATAATCTATTAAATCGATTTCAAATTACGAAATAAAGTGAATTAGATATTAATAAAATGGCAATACAGATTTTTTCAAAGTGATTTCTCAGTGCGGTTTTGATTTTTCCACAAATGTTCGTAAAGTACTAAGCAAAGCTACAACGCGCCTTCGAAATTTTTATTTTTTGGAAATAAAATAATATAAAAATAATTACAAATTATGAAAAAAAGGCGAGAAATCACTCAAAAAAATGCATACATTCTAAATAAAAAAGTATCAATGAAAACAGCTTTTTATTGTTTTTGATAAATATAATAAATGTAAAAAGAAGAAAAAAATTTGTTGTTTTTATTGTTTCATCCAATTTTTTCGCCATTTTTCGTTGAAGAAAATTAATACTTTTTGGAGCTCTTATATCGCCAAAAGACTTGGGTTATGTTGCACTAGAGCTGTTTAATGACATCAATGACAGCTCAATAATAAAGCACAGAGTGTTACTAGTAGAAACTTGGTAATGAAAAATTAGAGCGTTTCCTTTTTTTTTGCATGTTGAAGTATTCATATTTGTGAATACTTTTGAAGAATATTAACTCCCGAGGCGTAACAAACGGGCAGAAACATAATGCAAAACACATGTATAAAAGACTTGATTCGTGCAGCGTGGCAAAGCTCTTTTCTACGCTATGAACAGAAAAACAAAATGTACCGCTCTTGTCTGAAGCACCCCAAATTTTGTTTTACTTGTATAGAAACCGGCTGAATAACACGAAACTGGTTTTAATGTGTTATAAACAAGAACAAAATGTTACATACAGTAAAACAAATGGCAGTTTTGCGTAAACACAGATTTTCAGGTTTTAATTAAATCATGACATTACGATGACAGAAAATCCTATAAAAGAAGGTATCGTCATGCAGTCTGTCGTTATGCCTATGCGGATAAGGGTATGTGCGTATGTGCGTATTTGCATATGTGTGCTTTTCTGTGCACTGAAATACAATCTAAACGGTTGGATTTACTCCCAATTTCGTGTATAGCACTTTTTGGTGATTAATTATAGTCCGGGTATAACGGATAAATTCTATATAATGGTTTTAGTTTTTCCTTGAGTTTATTACTTAACACAAAATTGGTTTTAAAGTTTTTGGGTAAACAAACGTTTAATATTAAACGTTTGATTACCCAGAAACTTGATCTCTTGATGTTTAGGCCATTTTCTGATGTTTTCCCATTTGAACCAAATTTATATATTCCAATTCATCGCAATCCTTTTTTTTGTAAATTTAGCTCACATGCAATCTAATTGCTCGAATAGCTCTCAGTTTTACTCACTAAGTATTTAATATTTAAGAAAGTAGTTATTTTGAAATGTTGTTATTGATCAAATGTTTGAAAAACTTTTTTTAAACTTTTTTATTTAAAAAAAAAAAATATTAGTTTCTTTTAAATTTGGTACAAACACCCTGTAAAAATGTACCCAAACATTCAATACTTATGAGAAGAAATTTATTAAAAACGAAAAACATACAACGTGCTTTGTAGAACTCTTTAAAATGTTAAGAAGAGAAAAAAGACCGTAAGTAGCAATGGATTGTGTTATTATAAAACTCGAAACTCGAAAAAGAACTATAATTACATCACTATAGAGCTGGTGTGTTTTATACCAACTCTATAAAAGTACCTACAGAGAAAAGACACATACAATACATAGACAAACCATGCATTCAGCTGTCAGTTAACAGATTTAGTAGAGCTGCAAAAAAACTTTTAAGAAGCAAAATCGCCAAGAAAACATAAACAATGCAAATTTTATTGAAATTTCAAACAAAAACTATTTTATTTCTTATAAGCTTAGTTGTATTCTTCAGCTGACTTTTAAAATTCTATAACAATGTAGCAATAACATAGTTCTTATTTTGTTTCAAAACGATTTGAATAAATTTTCACTTTTATATCATGATTTTGTTTTGTGTTTCATAATAGCTCTAAAAGCACAAAAAAAAACACGAAGGCCTGTCATTTGGCCGAAAATAAATAAGAACTTCTAAAAAGCTATCCATTTAACCAATATTAAAATTAATATAAAAATGAACTAAGCGCTAAAAATAAGATTGCCAGAAGAACTCTATTTCATATAAAACACAAACAAAAATTATGGACCTACAACTACATTTATATTAATGTAATTATTTAAAAGTTGAATAGTAAAAATCGCGTGGTGCCGGTCAAACACAAACAAACAGTTCCATTGAGCCTCTAAAAGAACTCTATTTGCTATTTAGAAGCTTTTTTGCAGCACAAAGACGTTGAGTGTGTAATGCTTTTATAGTGTCATTTCAAACGTTGTTTAGGAGCATAATTGTAAAGCCAAATGCTTTATAATATAATAGAGCTGCAAGTTGTTGTCAAACTTCAATATAGAGACGGTCTTTTAGAAGAAAACGCCAATAGCTGCAAAGGTTTTCGAAATAGAACAGAAACCTTGAGATTAACTTTTTTAGAGCTGTTTAAAAACTTTTTAAGTACTTGCAGCTCCAGAGATGTTACTTGGGAAGGGTGCATAAAGGTAAAATAAGGTTGAATTTCCACAAACTTTCTACGAAAGGAATAAGTTTTGTTTCTGGGCGGATATCGGAATGGAAATTTCGAGAAGTTTTTGTTTGATTCCCTTGCTTCATTATAAATAATTAATATTATAATTCAAGACGAAAGTGATTCCGATTTGTTGCTGATTATTTCATATCGAGATTGTCCGTGCGGTTGGCGATTAAGACTATTAGTGAAAAAGGACCCGAGTTCGACTCCCAGCCATGGTAAGTAGTTTTATAATTTATAATGCATAATACCAATAATAGAAGAAAATAAATGTCTAAGTCCATTCCAGGTGAACAAAACAACAAAGCCCAACAAAATAAGGAAATTTTAAAATTTCAAAACAAGGCTATGGCTTCCTTAAAACAAAGACAGAATTTCTTCAAAATAAAGAAATTTGTCTTAAAAAAACGTCTTTAAGTAATTAATTTTTTTTATTATTTTAAATGCTTTATGGCATTATTTTAAAGACATTCATAATATCTCCTTGTTTTTAGGAAACCTTGGTATATCATGGTTTTGTTTTAAGGACATATTTCTTGTTTTTTAGGAAACTTTGGTAAACTCATGGCTTTGTTTTAAGAAAACAGTTTTTGAAAAAAAAGTAAATCATTTACTTACAACAAATAAATCAGATGTTCTTAAAAAAAGTAAGATTGTTTTTTTTTTTTAAGTAAATATTTTTTTTTGGCAACAAATCAATACCGATTTTTCTTGTTTTAAAGCCAAATTCATTTGTTTTAAGTAAAAACTTTTTAGAGTGTACCGTTATTTCTTGAGTTAAAATATAAAGCAATTTCTCTTCTAGGATATAACAAAATTTTAAGCAAATACCTTCAGCCGTTTTGGCTGTAGAGGTGCTGTTACAATCAGATTGACAGACAGACAGATACACAGAATTTACGGACCCATTTTTTTCGTCTTCTCTGTCATCGTAATGTCATGTTTTATTGTTATCTCAGTTTTTTACTTGCGATTATAAGAAATAACGCTGCGATTCGCATCATCTTTGAAGAAATATGGCCCAATAATGCCGCCGGCCCATAAACCGCACCAAACAGTGGCTTTTTCGGGATGCATTGGTAGCTGTTGCAATGCTTCTGGCTGATCTTCACTCCAAATGCGGCAATTTTGCTTATTTACGTACTCATTCAACCAAAAATGAGCCTCATCGCTGAACACAATTTTTCGATAAATGAACATTTCGAACCGAGCACGAATTTTGATAGTAAAATTCAATAATTTGCAAGCGTTGTTCATTTGTAAGACGATCCATGGTTAAACTGGAAACCAAACTGAAGCTGTTTGACAGTGACACAAGGTACTAAACACACGTTAGCTGTCAAAACCAGTGTTGCCAAAACCAAACCAGCTAAAAAATCACCCGTTATAAGGCAAAATATGCATTCGTAAAAAAATAGTTTCGAGATAGCAATCAAACATGACATTACGATGATAGAGAAGACGAAAAAAGTAGGTCCGACAAATTTGTATGTCTGTCTGTCTGTCTGGTTGTAACGACACCTGCAGCCTAAACGGTTGGGCCAATTTTCTTCAAACTTGGCATTAACTATTCTTAGTAAAGACCCCCTGACATTTTTTTATTTTTGTCCATCATCTAAAATTTTTTTTTCAAAATCAGCTTTTTAACGGTACCTGTCATAAAACCATTTTTTATTACTCCGACTATCTTTTGAACAGCTTAATTGATTTTAACGAAATTTAATATTCGAAAACTACTGCTTAACTGAAATAAAAATGCAAAAAAAAAAATTGAAAAAAAGTAATATTTGAAAAAGTTTTTTTTTTGCAAAACCGGTAATTTAAATTTTTTAGAAAAAAATGCGACCAATTTCGAAAAAATTTTACATGAGTCATTTGTTACCAATAGTGATTTCTTTCGTTTGAATTTTTTTTTCAGAATCAGCTTATTAACAGTACCTGCCATAGAACCGTTTTTTATTACTCCGACTCTCTTTAGAACGGCTGCACTGATTTTAAATTCGATAAAATTTAACAATTGCTAAGCTAAAATAATACTACAAAAACAAATTGAAAAAAAGTAATTTTTGAAAAAAAAATTTTTTTCGAAAAACCGATAAATCTAATTTTTTTGAAAAAAAAAATACGATAATAGAATCGTTTTTTGTTACACTGACTAACTTATGAACGGCTGCACCGATTTTGAAAAAAATTAAAATTATCAAACAACTGCTAAGCCAAAATAATACTGCAACAAAAAATTTGAAAAAAGGAAATTTTTGAAAATTTTGAATTTTTTTTTTTAAACCGATAACTTTAATTAAAAAAAAATATTAAAATTATTTTTTTTTTAATTTATTTTTGTTAAGGTCGTAACTTGCTACAAGAAAAAAATCATGCGACCCAGTCGAGCACCACAAGAGCAAGTTCGTGCTACCCAGTCGTGCACTTTATTTTTTTTTGCACGAATGCATGTAACTAGCCTGATTATGCACATAATGGCAAGTGAAAACGCGGGTAGGGGTCAAAATACCGAAAACTGAAATCCCGAAAACTGAAACCCCGAAAACTCAAAATCCAAAATCGCGGAAACCGGCTTTCAAAAATATATATTGGGTAACTGATGTGGTGATATATAAAAATACTAAAAAAAAAAAAGAATTAAACCGTTTTAAATCGCACAATTCTTTTCTAAAAAAAAATAAAAACTCAGTTTACTCTCAAATAAAATTAGAGCTGCAAGCATCCATTATATAATTATGTTGTTTTATATTCTCATACGAGCTAAAGAGCTCGAATATTCAAAGCTGCATAATAATTCGTTTAATTATAAATTATAGCTAATCCTTTTCTTTTAGAAAAATTTCACTATGCAAATTATAAATTGTGCCCTGAAAGAACAAATACTTATATCGACGGCGAAACGCACCGATTTGAACATACCGTGTTGATAGATTTCCACTTTTAATTTGAAGTAATTCCAATAAATGGGCCCACCACGACGCAAATTTATTTCCTTATTGCCAACACATATGGCCTAGTTAATTATCACTTCTTGAAAATAAACATCACAGCTATACTTCCAAATCTTGTGTCATTTCATCCATAGCATTATCATCTCTCATCATTTAAAAATTTAAATGGATTCTTTAAAAAAAAAATCCCAAGAAATTATCTCCTCAATAAGTAGAAGGAAAAAATCTCAAATTACATCCTAATCATTGCGCCCAAAAAAAAACTATCCACCATATCACCAACAATATGAGGCCTAACGTCTGGTTAGTCTTCTCAAATATCAAACGGTCAAAGTGGCTTGTATTTAACAAAACGTACACAACGAACAAAAAACATCCTTCAATGCCATGCCAACTCTTAGTCCTCTTCAGATTAGACACAATCGCATGTGGGACGACATTTCAGGATTTGAAATCGGAGACAAATCCACTTCATCATGTATGGTAAACATGGTGATATGAACAATCTAACAACGTAGATAGACCGTCAATATTCGGCACTTAGTATATTTGGGAAAAAAAATTATCTTGGTCCTTTGTCATGTCATTTCTTACGGAAACGCCTTTAGAATATAATTTTGTGTTGTGGCTGCAGTCCTTTAAAAAAGATTTGTTCTAGAAAACGAGATAACAAATTTTACTATATCACTAAAAAGGAAATTAGACATTCATTTAAAAAGATTAAACGCAAACTGGCTATCACGACAAAGATGCAACGATGAAAGAGAAAAAAGGAAATCGTTCTTTGGACGCCTTCAAGTGGTAATGGCGTCTCGAGTTTCCTCTGAGTTTTCGTCGTTTTTTTTAACTCAAATTGGATTCTCATTAGGAATACTTTCTTGAATCCTCTTTAAGGATAGATAAGTAACAGCCGCGATAATATAGTGTCCTTCCCAACAAACTTATAAATGAAAAAGGATGTTTTCCACATCAACTGCGTATATATTGAAATTAATTTCATCCCCGTAAGATAAACAAGATCAAATGAGTTGCCGCTTTTTTAAATAGATGACTCTAATGGGTTATTGGCAGGCGTTAAAATTAAAGTAAAATTATTGTCCTTTCTCGAGGAATTAACGAGCAGTGAAACTCTTCCAATTGATGTTTAGTCGGCTTCTTTGAAAAACAATTTATTTAAATCAATTTTTAAAATGCATATACGTATAGTTAAAAGATTGAGATACGAGATTTTGACTAACAAGCCGCTAATGAATAAACATGTGATGATAATTCCGATATTTTTTAAGTGCATTACGAGGTTATTTTTAAAGGATATGTTTTTGAATAGTTTCTATTTAGAAGCAAAAAATTTATTTAAGAATTAAAACTTTCAATTTTTTTCAATTTTGTTTTTAATTTTTTGTTATTAAAACAAGACAAATCAACAAAAAAATAAATGATATTGCATCCGCACTTTAAACGCCATTTTGTGTTAAATTTTAAAGTAATACCAAATTTAAATCAAATCCGTTCAGCCGTTATCAAGTTTCGTCTAAATTTGATTTTAGAGTCGAAGATAACTCCAAAATCTTTCTGATTCTCACATCTTTTAAAGGAATCGTTATCAAATTTATATTCGAAATAAAACGGATTTTGTATTTTTGAAAAAGTAAAAGTAAGTTACACCATTGAAGAATTTTTTTCAGGTCATCTTGAACAATGTTTGAATCTAATAAGATTTTATGCAGTACAAAAGACATTTTGAAGAAGAAAGAAAGATGTGGCAAGTCATTAATTAAAATTATAAAAAGCAACGGCCCAATATGACTGGCTTGAGGTACTCTTGAAAAAATTATAATCTTTCTAGATAACACGTTTCTAATTTTTACATATTGTTTTCTACCATCTAAGGCCGTGTGCGAACAGCGTTAAAATTTTATCCTCTGGCTAATTTTTGACGTTTGAGTTGAGGTGAATAAATGTTTAGCTTTTTGGTGTGCGAACTATATTGAATGGGATTTTTTACCACATGCTCTTTTTAAATTTCAGAATGTTTGGCTGATAAAAATATAAAATTTCCACAACCACAACCTCTCCGCTTCTTTGCTATTAGGAAAAACCTGCAAAAAATTGTCACTTTTTTGCTTATTTCGACTATAATCAAAAAAACAAACTAATAACAAAACTTGTAGAAAACAAAAATTTCTACAAGTGTGATATAGAAAGTTTGTTTGTAAGATCTATGATTCATACAAAATCCAAATGAAGTGGCTCTACTTGTTTTGCGTTAAGTAATTAGTTTTTTTTTCGATAAAATGTACCAAAAAGAAGTTATATTCGGAATTAGCCGATTTTGTGCAGTTTTTTTCCTGATAGCAAAGGGGGCTGAGGGGGTGTGATGTGAAAATTATTTTTTTTTTTATCACCAAACATCCTATGCAACTTATCAAAAATTTAGAACTACCCGACCTTTTGTAGGTTAAATTCTCTTTATTTGCTAAATTCAAAACGCAAGTTTGAAATTTCTCAAACCAATTTATTAAATATTTGCAATTTAATAATTGTGGCTATTCTAAATTGTGTTTTGTTAAATAAATATAATAGAACTACTCTGTAAAATAATTAAAATTATGGGAAGTTTTAACACGGTACAGAACACTGGTTTGGCGGCTAAACTTCCAAAAAAAAAAACAACAAATTTGTTTCACAACAAATAGAAATGTAAAAAAAAGTGTTATCGGTTAATTTAAGTAATTTTTCGTTCATAACACAGTTTAATTGAGCCGAATTCACAAAAACACAAGGGGGATATTTGATGTCAACATAAAAACAAACGAAAATAAATACAAATGAAATGAAAACAACAAAACACACACCACACTGGTTTTTGGAAGCTGAACTTTCAAAAGAAAAATAAAAAATCTGTTTCACAGAAAAGAATAGTGAAAAATCGATTAATTATTATTAGTTCGCTAAATATTAGAGTTATATAAAACACATTTCACCAAAACACAAACGAAAAATTCGATAATAGTCGAACAAACAGAAATAAATGCAAATGAAAGCAATGCAACAATCAAAACAAACACATTACGCCGACTGTCTCTCTCACTCCTTCATAAGCATAGAAAATTATCCACTGGTTAAAATTTTAGCCTGCTCCTGAGCAGGCTAAATTTTTGAAGTTTATATTCACCACACTATAGTGTCATAATTTAGCCAATGGATAAAATTTTAACGCTGTTCGTACACGGCCTAAATAATTCTTTATCCAACTAAGCAGCTTAGAGTGAAAACCGAACATCTCAAGTTTGTTTAATAGGACATTATGTTGAACACGGTCGAGGGCCTTTGAAAAATCGGTGTGTATGGTGTCGACTTCTACACGCTTTGCCATATGACAAGACAATAATTAGAAAAAATCGATAAATTGGTTGTTAGCGATATATTATGATTTTCAACTAAATTATAAAATTTGTTTTTTACGATTGCTTCGAATATTTTGGGAATAAGCTGAAGTTTAGCAATAGATATGTAGTTTTCAACATTTCCCTTTTGAACCCGATTTATGCAAAGGAGTAATGAACGATCAAGATTTCCAAATATCTTAAAATCCACCTTGATTTAAAGACATGTTAAAGATAAAACAAAGTCCGGCTGCGAAGTTATGTCTGCAAGTTTTTTAAAGTATTCATGGCATATTATCTCTGGTGCAACAGAAAAATTTTGAATCTATCTTTTGAAATATATGAAATAAAATAAGATCTAGTTTTAGAATGTCCGGCTATTTTAGGTACATTTTTCTTCTCTCTTTATCAATGACACGCACCGCAGTAAGGACAAGAAATGTTCACCAAAAATATAACGACTCATCAGAATTTCAGTCAAATATCTTAAAAGATACTTTTCATTTGTACTTCCTGTCAGATAAAAATTGTATCTTACTAACTCATCAAAAAGAACATGCAAGTTAAAAAAAAAAAAACGAACAATTATTCACAAAAAAATAAGAAAGGAAACTCAATTGAAATTGAAATCCTCCCTGAGGCATTATCAGACAATAAAACTAATTCCTTCGATTTCTTTTTCCATAGATAAAGCATCTACAATGTTAATTTCAAAACAGACCAAAAAAAAATAAGGGACACTTACCCATCTGAGATTATATTTACCAATACGTAGACAGTAAACTGGCGCAACAGGATAATACTATATACCTTCAATATTGTCGCTTGTTGCTATCAAATGTTTTGGGCAAACAAAGGCCTTGGGAGGCATTGTTTGTACAACAAGCCAAGCCATTGGGTTAGTTTCGAACGAAACAAATACCGCTTTAGATTTAAGGACAATTGAGGGGTTACACACAAAAACCCTAGTCCCGACCAAGGATCAATCCATTTGACAAAATAATTACACAACAGGATAACTATTATATCGGCAGGAACATGATTGTTAGCAGGGTATTTTACTACATTCTCTAGATAGATATGATGTGTAATAATGGTATTCTACTTTTGAGTTAACATGAAATGCCATGCCGTGTCAAAAAAAAAAAAACGTCTAAGGATCTTATTTTACCCAAACAAAGCAAACTCTAGGATGAGATTACTCACTCTCTATATCTGTAATAAAGCAACCGTAAACGGATCTGCAGCAAATGAAATAATTGCCAGAAGACGATACCTAATCATCTTTCGTCTAAGATTTGTGCCACCAGTTTGGGTACTGTATCCTGCCGTTTCTCGAGGTTAAACGCAAGTGAACAACAGATTTAGTTTTTTCTCAAAAAATAAGTTGAAAGTGCATCAAACGAGGCGACATAATGCGGATTTTGTTATACAATTTTGGCGCGAATTCGAACTCTTACGTAATAATAAACCAACAAAATTGGGACAACACGCTAGCAGGGTATTGACATATTGCTTTACAATGGAAAGAGGATCGTGACAAAAAAAATAAACAGAAGTTATGTGTTGTTCTTGTAAATTGAGATAAAAAATTATGCCGACACGATAGTAATAACTGCTATTAAATCAAATTATTATACATCTGTTAGATTTTAAAGATAAGTAGTTTTATTTTTTTAATAAAAGATCCAGGACAATTTGAGTAAAATATAATCCTTCGTCAAAGGATTTTTACTTTAAGGGGTCAAGTGCATTTAATTTTAAAATTCAATTTCGTTTTGCACGTAAGTTTTTTGCTCAAATTATTCGTAGGTTCTAACTCCACTATAAATATCTAACACTTTACTCTGTTCAATCTGTATTTGCACCACACAGGCAAGATAGAGGACAGGTATTTGCCTTTTACTCTGACCTTATAAATTTACGATACCCTATTTCCACTTTGAAGATCTTACAGAATTGCCGTAGTGAGCATGCAAATAGCTGTGCGAAAAATTGCTCAAAAACAAAACACCCTATACCCAAAAATAATAACTCACTTGCATCATGAAAACAGACCCAAAAATTTAATGCAAAATCGCTCAATCGTCTGTTATATTAGAATTAGAGTTGACCCGAATAGTGGATTCGGCCGGATACCGGATAGCGGATATTCGGCCTGCAGTTAGGTCGGATATTCGTCGGCCGGATATCTGCCAATTTAAAAGTATAATAGTTTGGTGGTCTGAAATCTAAATTTTGTAACCCAAAAGTTTTCGTCAAGAGCAAGTTCGTGCTACACAGTCGTGCATTTTACTTACACGGAAAATATAAGGCGCATCGCAGGTTGTCCTCCTAGCGAACATAAAACTAAAATATTTTCTAGACTATTTCATTATCGTTTTTGTTTTGCGCTAACACTATGTACCATCATATTTTCATAACCCATATACGCACTATCTAAAAGAAACAGAAAATCATTTCAAACACGTGCAAGCGTTAAAAAAAAAACGATTTTCAAATAATCTGAACAAATTTCTTGTCCCGTTACCAGGATCTGGAAATGTTCAATCTTTTTATTTACTGGGTGAAGACTGAGACTGAAAGTACAGAAGACAAATTTATTACTTGTTTGATAAAAAAAAATTGCCAGTAAGTACATACAACCTACTAATTTTTAAACAATCACAACATGTAAAATCGCCCAAAACGTACAAATGCAAAACAACCGAAAAGTGATTTGACCGATTCTTCATTTATTTTTGATTTTTCTTTTTTAATGATTTTCTATAATGAAACATCGACCGAAACAAAAAATTCCCAAAATAAAGTTTTGGACGAATTTTTATTTGTCTAATTTTGATATTTTGTATTACCATACAAACGACACCAGGCGGTACTAATACTTACTAATAAGGATATCAAAAATGTTATCATTAAGAATGCCGATATCATTATCATTCTATCAAATATACCGATAGGGTTACCAACTGTATATTAAGTTTTCTGTTTTAACGCATATAAACATCGGCTTTTTTACTTGCGATGATATGTATATTACATATAAGTTTTAGTTATAATACAAATTCTATATACCTACATTGAAAAAATTAATAAATATAGAATAATAAATAAAAATAATTTCAACTAAGTAGAAGACTTAGCATTAAATTTAGTGGACTTGTTGAATTATTGATTCAAATTAGCTTTGTATGGCCTTTAGTCCATGAAAAATGGCGTTTCGTGCGGTCCACTAAATTTAATGCTAAGTCTTCTACTTAGTTGAAATTATTTTTATTTATTATTCTATATTTTAACTAAACATTATAACTAAATATTATTATTATATATTATATCTAAAACATTTTATATATAACTTAAACCAGGCCACGGGTAAAAACACTTCCAGCTTAATGATTGCAATCGTAATCTTGTTGGATATAGTTCACTTTAGCTTTTTGTCAAAAAAGTTATGTAAGTTGAACTGAAACAAGCGGAAATTTGCAATTTGCGTAATGACAAGGTGCTCACTCGTCGTCAACTGATGAGTGCAAAGTGAGCATCCGCACGAAACGCCATTTTTTCATGGACTAAAGGCCATAAAAAGCTAATTTGAATCAATATTACATATAAGGCAAGTTATGAATTCGTGAAAAAAAATGTTTTGACATAACAATCAAACATGACATTATACGATGATAGCGAAGTCGAAAAAAGGAGGTCTGAAAATTCTGTCTGTGTGTCTGTCTATCAGTTTGTCAGTCTGTCATTAACACCTGCAGCCTAAACGGATTTACCGATATTCTTTAAACTTGGTATTTAGGGTATTTAGGATGACCGTCAGATGGATTTGTGGAAAAAAAAATTCTAGGCCTAAAAATAACGGTACTTGCCGATTTCGATTAAACTTGACATGAGTGATACGGCATCAAAAACCTTTTAGATGGTTTAAACCATTATTCTTAAAAAGCATTTTAAACGGTATACATGCCATATAACGGTTTTTTTTTAATTTTGACTTTTTTTTCAAAATTTAATATTTTGAAAACCAATTGATGAACTTTTTTGAAATTTTGTTTTCGCATGAATCTAATTAATTTTCTGAAATAGGCATAGGTACTCTGATTATTTTATAAAAATATTTAAAAAACAGTTGTTTGAAAAAAATCGATATTTTCAAAAACCAGTCGTACGGTTTTGGTAAAAAAAAAATCTCAAATATATTGTTATACTCAATAATTACATGCATACAACTATTTTCTCGGAAAACTCTGGTTTGTTATAAATAAATTTTCTGTGAAATATTCCGAATAGTATATACGAATTAAAAATCCCGACTTTTAGCACTTTTAGTAGGTACCTTAAAAAAAATATTGAATTTCAGATAGATACCTTACCTAAGCAGAGCAACGAAGTTCCGTGCGGGACTGACTACAGAAAGGGAGTTGAAACACTAAATGAAAACGCGAAACGTGCCACCCAGGTCCTGTTGAATACGAAAAATAATAAAATCGGTTCTTCCCACATCACATAACATATACCTAGTATAGGAAGTGATTTAATTTTGATCTCTAAGAATATAATATATATTCTCTAAGAATATAAAGAACTTATCTTCGAAATAACGAATCGAAAAATTTAAAAAATTCAAATATAAATTTTCTGAACAAAAAAGTAGTAGGATTTGTCAGTCGGGATTTTCTGATTCGAGATTTCGAATCGAGAACCCAATATGAAAGATGACCAAATTTGTAAAACCGTTAACACCAAATCTCTATATTAGGTATGTGCAATTTTAGCGAAAAACTTGAAATGCAATTAGATTATTATCATATCATAGCAGATTATAACGTCTACAAAGTCATAATCCTTAAAATCATTAAAACCGTTTTCGAAAAAAATGTTAAAACCTAAACCGTTATAACCCCGCAACTCAACGTCATGCGGGTACCGGGTAATAGGGCAAGTTATATCCGTACTGCATATAGTAAGAAAAAAAAAATCTGGCTGGGTTACGTAATAATAGCAATATTTAGAAAAAATATGAAAATCGATACCCAGGGCCACATTTTAATGTACTGTGGTCAAAAATTTTGATATCTTTCAGTGATTTTTTTTACGTAATCCTTAATAGCCATGCTACTGAATGCAATCTCGAAATCTAAAATAAATATTGTAAGTTTCGCAAGAAAAGTGAAGTTTGACTGAGTCATTTTTCAAACAAATTTTGTAAGCAAACTTTAACACATCATATGTCAAAAAAAATGTAGGACACTACCCACGGCAAGTTATTTAAAAAATTGGCCCATTTTATTAAGTTTTCAAAATAGTTCAACACTTGCCACTTGCTGCTTCCATAATCATGTTACCAACATTTAAACCATTTTCGAGCAAGTCAAATTTTTTAAAATAGGAACGTTTTATACCTTATTGATGTAGGACTCCAGTAAGCCATTCCCTTAAAATATTGTTCAAGCTACTCAAGTAGTTAACATACTAAAAGTCCTGATCCTTGGGAGGTTATCCGGAGGAGGGCGTGGAGTATAATGCCCCCAAAAAAGGGCTTTTGGGGACTTACGCTTATACCACGGAAATAGTGCGTCGTAGCGAATTTTTTTCAAGAATAACCAAAATCCCATCGAATTTTGTAGAATTTGTATTACTACTACTTTTCTGAAAATCAACCGTTTCCGAGATAGACGCATCGCAAGGGAGAAAAATTACAAAAACAAGTGTTTTCTTCATATTTTTCATCAAGCATTCCATCATATCGTCTACTCTAAACTGTTAATAGAATTTGTCCTATACTGGGAATCACCAAAGAGTACAACACATGAAATTTTAAAAAGCAACCGTAATGCAACCGTATGACAAATCTATACTTGTTAACAAAATTTAAACAAACAACATTAGTTCGCTTAGAACATGATGAATTTCTTCAGTGAAATTTACAACCCATGCAATTATTCAAATAATAAAAATCGAAACAAAAAAAATCCATATACGTTTAAAGGTTTTCATTTTAAAATAAATATAGATACAATATTGAGATACATTTCATAGTTTTTTTTTCCACGTTTCGCATTATAATCTATATTAATCGTGCCATTGTTTTATAATAATAGTTAATTAAAACAACAAGTGAAATTAAGTTTTATTGTTATATTTACTTTAATTTTTTTTATTTTGAATTCTACCTTTACCAGGTTATTATCTCAACTGTTTCAAGTTTTAGTTAAGTTGAATTTTTCGAACGTGAAATGACTTACTTTGAATTGTGCGGTTTAACCACATTTATTAAAATTCAACGAAAACATATAATTTTCCTGGGCTTATTAATAATATTTTCTTTGATCGAAAAGGATCAAATATTCTGCAGCAGCAGAGATCCTGCATGTAATCCTAAGAGTCCTGTACTTGATTCACCTAACGA